>JAPVLO010000323.1:445000-1771857 GCA_027257055.1 Cephalopachus bancanus
AATGAAGTCTTTATTAACCCATTTCTGGAGATTGAATTCATCAAAACCTCTTGTGAAGAAGCGTCAGGATGGGATGTCATCCTAAGTGTGCTATAACTTATTTCTATACTTTAAAAAATTAACCTTTTTATTTTAGAATAGTCTTAGTTGTGAAGATAATACAGAGAGTTCCCATCTTTATCATACCCAATTCCCCCATTATTAACATCTTATGTTATTATAGTACATTTGTCACAATTGATGAACCAAAATTGGCACATTATTCTTAACTGAGGTCTACAATTTATTTATATTTTCTTGGAATTTGCCTAGTGATATTTTTCTGTTCCAGGAGTCCATCCAGGATACCATATTTCATTTTTTGGTCTTCTTGGCCGTAGCAAGTTCTTTGTTTTTAATGACCTTTACAACTTTGAGGGGTATTTTTTTTTTTAAAGAATGTCCTTCAGTTTGTTTGCTGTCCTGTGGCTACGGCATGGGCTTTAGGGAGGAAGACCAGACAGGTAAAGTGTCATTCTCATCACATCATATCAAGGGTACACGCTATTAACATGATTTATCACTACTGATGCTAACCTTGATCACCTGGCCGATGTACTGTTTGTCAAGTTCTCTATTATAAAGTTATTCTTCCCCCCCGGGCCATACAGTACTTTTAGAAGGGAATCACTATGTCCACCCTACACTTAAGGTGTGGGGAGTTATGCTCCACCTCCTCATATAAATGATTTGGAATTCTTCTGCATGAGAGATTTGTCTACTTTCTCCAATTTATTTATTCAGTCATTTATATTAGTATAACCTCATGAATATTTATTTTATACTTTGGGTTGTAATCTGATACTATTTTATTTATTGTGTTACTTAAATTGTTCCAGACTTTGCCATTGGGAGCCTTTTCACTTGGTTCCTGTGTCCTTTTGACAAACTTCCATCATTATTTTTTAGCACCTCTTACTTTCTGGCACTATAAGATGCTCCAGGCTCATCTTGTATATGCTCTGCCCTAAGCCTACAATTAGCCTAGAATCATTCTCTAAAAATCTCTGATTCTTTTTATTGAAGAGTGGTATTAGAAACCAATATCTGGTTACTAAGGGTGCCACATCATTTTGGAATGAGGCAAATTTTTAAGGAGAAGAATTATGGTAGGAAATCTGAAGTCTAGTAACATCCATCCTCCCATCCATCTATCCATCCACCCAAACATTCATTGCAAGAATTTTAAAAAGCTTACAATGTACCAGGCTCAGTGCTAGACACTGGGAATACAAAATAAAGAGCAATCTTTATTTTATAAAAATTAATAGTTGGCTAGTAACCATAGCTTTGATATCTACACAAATGCCGTGATAAAATCTTGTTTGTTTAATTTTATTTGACTGATATTTATCATATGTGTAGTGTGTATTTGGTATTGTGCTGGGTACTTGGGGTCCAAAGAGAAACATGGTCCAATTACTGCCTTCCAGAACATTACGCCCTAGTAAGGTGAGGGTGGGGTGATCAAAGAACACAAATAAGTAGGCAATCAAAATACAGTGTGATCTGGGGTGTCCTGTTCCTAACTGACAGTTTGAGACTTGAATACTGCACCCTCCCTCAAGTAGCTTTCCAGAAGACAATATCCAAGAACAATCTCAAATCTCCACTGGCTTATTGCATTAGCAATAAATTTAGCCCCAGTCTCTCTTAGTGTCTGCCTTCCCTAATATGTTCAGGAATTATCTGGGGTTTTATTCGTGCACAAAATGTTTGCCCTAGTCTCACCATTAGAGTGGGCTTATACAGAATATTCCGTAACAGCTCCCAGAAACTGCTCCAGAGTGCCATGCCCAATATTTAGAAAGATTGATTTTTCTTTCCTCACTGCTGCCACCCCCTGGAACTGGAGCGTATCACTCCCACCTTCTGTGTTTGAAGAATTGTGTTCCCTGGCCCAGTCCTATTTATTCAAATATGGAACTATTTGGTTGTGTAGAGATCTTCTGAGACTGAATCTAAAGCTCAGATAGAAATCAGGTATAAATATTTATATTGTTATAGGAGAAATTGATATGTGTGAAAACTTCCATTCACTTAGCCTGACTTTGCACAGGATTGAAGGCAGTGAAAGCCATTTCGTTTGGGTATACACTTGGATGCTTTGGCTAAAGCTGTTGACAAGAATGAGCTTTTGCAGTGCCCCTCGGTCTCTATTTCTGGATGTATGACCTTGGCAAGTCGTTGAATCTCTCAGACTCTCAGTTTTCTCATTTGTGAGGGAAGGGGCATGATATATGTTCACTTACCCCCTCACAGGGCTCTATGGGGATCCCGTGAGTTCATGAATGGCAAATAATTTTATTCTTCAAATGAAAAGTGTGATGATAACAATAGTACCATTAATAATTATTTGTATCCACAAAATATTTATTGAGTTTATAAGAACATAACTTTGAAGAGAGACAGACCTGGACTTAAATTCTAATTCTGTGGCCTTGAACTGGTTACTTGCCTTTCTGAGTCTCAACCTTCTCATCTATAAAATGGGCAACAGTACCCATTATATAAAGGGAGCCCACATATGTGATTGAATACTTGGACTTAGTGTATTTGTCCTTGTTATTGGTACAACATTGATGGCAGAACTCACATCTACAGGAAGCATTAAATGATGTGTCATCTTTGTGAGGATTAAATGACACAACTGATTCACTCCACAAACATTTACTAATATATTCTTGACAGTAGAGAATATCAGTAGGAAACAAAGTAGACAAAATGTCCTTCCTTCATGGAGCTTGTATTCTAATGGTGGAAGTTAGACAATTGAAAAAATGAAATAAAGAAGTAAAATATATAGCTTGACAAGATGGTATAAGTGTTATCAATAAAGATTAAGAAGAGGGGGAGAATTTCTAATTTTATGTCAGGTGATTAGGGTCTCGTTGGGAAGATGGCCTGTGTGTAGTGACCTGAAGAAGGTGAGGGAGAGAGTCGCAAAGCTATCTGGGGAGTTTGAGACCAGCCTAGGCAACATAGACCTCGTCTCTACAAAAAAATTTAGCCAGGCATGAGATTGCATGCCTGTAGTCCCAGCTACTCAGGAGGCTGAGATGGGAAGACTGCCAGAGCCCAGGAGTTCAAGCCCCGGTACCACTGCACTCCAGGCTGAATGACAGAGTGAGACCTCTACTCAAAAAAACCAAAAACAGCTATTACATGTAAAATCAAATTATTCCCAGATAGTCCATCTGAGCTGAAATAGCAGGACAGAAAAGTTTTAAAACACACACACACACACACACTCACACAATCTGGGGGAACAGTGTTTGAGGCAGAGAGAAGAGTAAGTATAAAGGCCTAAATTGGGAGTTGGTCGCAGACATGGCTGAATGAGCTTCTCAAGGGCTCAAAGGAGAACTCTTTGTTCAAGACCTGGTTCTGACTTCCCCTTAGGACGCTCCTTCCATGCAACCAGCTCCAGGTTGAGGTAGGCTGGTACTCTGTCATCAAGTTGGCACCATAAACTGGCCACGAAAACTGCCACATAGCTCATACACTACAAGCCTATTTTTGATGGCACAGCTCATTTGGTGTGGCTTGGTTTTAAAGTAAAACGTGACAGTGGAACACCCCTTTTAGCTTCCAGTTTCTAAGAAACATTCCTAACCAACTACATATGCTCACCATGCCCTGGGTCGGGAGTTCCAATTTCTTTCTGTGACATGATCCTAACTGGAGAGAGTGTTATGTATACCCCCAGGGGCCTGTGGGCATAGCCTGCAGTGACATTGCACACTTGAAGTTTCCTGAATGCTTTGAGTTGATCTTAGCAATTAACATAACATTTACGACATACCTGTTCTATGTTTGTAAAATATTAAATTAAAAAAAATGAACATTGCAAAATATACTATACTTATTCTAAAATTTTATTTTTCCCTTACTACACTACCAGGAGCTCTGGGGGGTACTCTTCTTTAAAAACCGTAGAAAATTGGACTGTGCTAAGTAGAATTATATTGGTTTTCAGGATAAAGATTCTATTTTCATGTTGTATCTGTAACTCTTGCTAGAGCAAATTTGCATGCAAGTTGTAGTCTCTGCCTGATTTCCCTGTAGCCAAACTGTCTCTAAATTACAATTTTCCCAAGTGGCTAGCATTGCCTCTTGTAACATCGGCTGCCCCCTGCCTTTTCCTGTCTTATCACCACTCGAAGTGCTTATTCCTTTTTGTGGTTAATTCTCTTTGTATTCTTTCCCACATTTTTAAAAAATATGTTTACTAAAGCCAAACTACCTTTTAAACATTTATTTATCTTTATTTTTTTGGCAGCCTCATTGAGACATAGCACCACCATTTACTGGTTCTGTGACCTGGGCAAGTTACTTAACCTCTCCATGCCTCAGTTTCTTTATTTTAAAATGAGGATAATCAGACTCCACCTCATAGGGCTGTTGTGAGTATTAAATGAGTTAATGTCTGCAAAATGCTTAGAACAGTGCATGACACATAGAAAGGAAAGTGTTCTTTAAGTGTTTCTATCGTGTTTATTGTCTGCATTTTTATATACTTGGTAATTGGGTGTGTTTAATACATGCAAGAACATTTATCTCCTGACTTCTGTACTTCAAATTATCTAGTTGCTCTCTTTTGAGTGCTCTCATAGTATTTTATACAAATTCGAGTCCATTTCATTGCATTGTAATTATTAGCTCACAGAGATTTGCCTCTCCCTTTAAACCAGTGGGTCTCAACTGGCGGTGAGATTTTACCCTTTGTCCAGGGGACATTTGGTAATGTCTGGGGACATTTTTGGTTGTTATAACATTCTGATAGCACAGCTGGGGTAGGGTGCTACTGGTATTTAGTAAGTGTAGGCCAGAGATACTGCTAAACATTCTGCAATGTGTATGGCATCCTGATGACAAAGAATTATGCAGCTCAAAATATCCGTAGTGTTATAGTTGAGCTCTAGACTGTGAATTCCAAAAGATGATGTCTCCTTCATCTTTAGATATCTAGAATAACGCCTGGTCCAGAGGAGGCACTCAAACTGTTTGTTGAATCATTACTTTCATGAATATCATTGATGCAGAGGACATGATACTTCCATTGGGAATTCTGACTGTGTAAGTAACTTATAGAAGGCTACTAACTATATTAACTGTGATACTTGCGTGATTATTAAATGTTTTTCACAAGGCTCAAAAGAGAGCACCGATAACTTTGTTGGAGAGGATATATCTAATGCTGCATATTTATGCTTACTTGACTTCCATCTTTTCTTGTAATATCTGAGTATCAGCAGAGGTCTAATCCATATAGCTCTTCTGGGTCAGAATGACTTTGTGTGATTTTTGACTAATTTTAGGTCTCTACCTAAGAAGAGTCCTTCAAAGGCTTCTCATCTTTTTGACTTTTCCCTTCTGTCTCTCAGTTTCTCTCCCTGCAACCATCTGAAAATGTCTTGGAGGGACAGGATTCCCTTCCCTTGCCAATCATTCCTCAGATGGCTGGGTGGGTCGGCATGGAAGTGAAGCCTTTTTTTCTCTCAGCTTTGCCAGTTGCTACCAGTCTGGGGACAGAGAGGAAATGACTAAAAATTGAACGGAGGCTTCCAACAGGGCTGTGAGGAGATCTAGCCCATTTTTAGCACCTTTTAATGTGAAAATGTCTCTCAGTGGGACATCTCCCCTCATTGTTTGTTTAGTTATGTGAACAGGAAGTGGACACAATTTTCTGGAATTATTCCTGCCAGACACTAAATTATATCTCAAAGAGCAAACCTTTTGATTTTTTTTATTCACCATTCATTTCCATTTTTGTTATCACATCAAGGCTGATCTAGTTGAAGCTATTTTCTCACTAAATTCCAGCAGAAGTGAAAAAAAAAGCCGCTTCAAAGAGTAAACAAGATGACAGAGCAGTTAGCTTACTACCCTAAAGACGGGATCCAGGCTTGAATCCAGTGAATTTTCCTTAACATTCCTGAATGTCCACATGGACCCAGAAGAGAAACCAATCCAGGATAAAGGGGCCTAGATAGTGCTGTCTCACATTTGCCAAAAGATAGGATGGGAGCCCAAGACTGGTTCATCACCTATTTGAAGTTGTCACTGAATGGAAAAAAGAGAATGGGATCAGAAGAGAAAGAAATTATGGCCTGCTAGGCAAACTATTATAATTGATATTGGTTGTAAACTGAAGAACTGCTCAGAGGAAGAAAAATTATAAAATATGATTTAACTATGAAAAAGTGATATATATTGCTAAACTTTTAGATTCTCAGTCACTGCTATTATTTACAAAAACTGCCTGTATATGTCCAGTTGAACCCCGTTTATAGACAGATGTTGGTTACTTCATTCAATAAATAGACACCTAGTGGGCTCCTATGTTCTGGGCACAGGTTAGTTACTAGGACGCAAAAAATGAAAGACACATTATCCTTAAGAGACATCCTCTTTCCTACAGAATAATCAAATTACTTAATCTTGTTGGGACTAAGATTCTTTATGTGTAATCACATCTCTGATGCTAATGACTCTAGCTCTTCTTTGTTGTCAGAGCCAAATGAGATAATTTATATGTGAAAGCCTATTCATTGAGAACCACAGAGTATTGTCTATGTTAGTTATTATTTTGTTTTCAGGTATGAAAGTGACTTACATCAAGTATGAAAGTGACTTACATCACTCCACTCCTACCTACATCTCCCTGGCTAGACCATAGTCACGTAAACTACGAGAGTATCTGAAATGCAAAGAAACACACGGATATTTGCTGAGCATGAATAAACTCTATTTTAGAGGGGCAGTGGGACGGGAAATCTTAACTACCTAAATACTTTAGAGAAAGACGATACAGGACTTCCTAGAATGAAGTATGACCACCCTTTATCTGATAAATGAACATTTATATTATGTGATTCTGTGTGCATTAGGAGATCAGATACTAAGTTCAGAAGTTATTTTGCCACTCTACTAACTATGTCATAACAAACAATTTACCAAACCTTTCTGAGCCTCATCTGTGAAATGGGCTAGGCCTTTTGTAAGGATTTTTTTTTTTAGTACTGTTTTTGCTCAGTAGCTGGCACCAAGTAGGTACTCAGAAATGGCACATGTTAATGTTTCTATCAATCTCCTTGTGTTGTAAGTGAGTAAATGGAGATTCATAAAGTGTCTTTGCTAAAGACATTGAGCTAGTAAATGGCAGACGAGGAACTAGAACCCAATTCTATTACTCCTGGTCTAATGTTCCTTCCCTTACACTACCCTAATTTGTCACCAGGACATCCTTTGAAATGTTCCTCTGAATTGCTATTTTCTTCTTCATTCCTTATGAGGGCCAGTGTTTGGATTTATACAGTGTGTTACTTGGTGCTTTTCTTTCAGTTTTTCTTTGTCTGACCTCATTCTCAGTTAATCTTCTGGATCAATCATTTTCTTATCCTAGAATTTGTATATATGCATCAACTCTCTAAATCCCACTGCCTTTTTTTTCAGTCTTTAATCTGTCCTTTGTCAGAAGACCTGTGGAGCTGGGACAGTGTAAGGAAATGTGTATGTCTGAATCAGTATAAAGAAAAATAACATATCGGTTGAGATTTTAGAGCTCCATATTTGTTTTCTTCTTTCTTCCCAAATATTTGCATGTTTATACAATAATTGGCAAATTTTCCCTGTAAAGGACCAGATGGTAAGTATTTCAGGTTTTATGGATAGGGTCACTATCAGAATTGTTCAGTTCTACCATTGTGGTGTGAAAGCAGCTACAGACTATCTGTAAACAAACAAATGTGGCTTTGTTCCACTAAATATTTATTTAGAAAAATAGGCCACTGACCGTAATTTCTAGCCCCTGTTCTACAATACTGCTTTACTCTGCCTGTTCTTTTTCTCTCACTATTTCCTGGCACATATGCTTTCTTCTACATAGACTGGTCTTGTGATCATATGCATACAACATACAAACGATTTTTTTCTGTCTCTGCTTGTACAACACCAGAACCTAAAAAGCTCTTCTTTTTAAAAATTTAATTTATTTTTATTTATTTATTTTTATTATTTAGTACTTTATTTTATTTTAAAGATGTGGGAAACAAGACAGAATTAGATACATAAGTAATCTATGTGCAGGTGAAGTTTGAGCCTCCAATTAGTCCTCACTTCCCCTGGTTTAGGATCAGGTATGCTCTTCGTTGCTATGTGCCCTCCATTTTTCCCTTTCCTGGATGTGTCCCAAGACTGCCGATCCCTTTCTTGTGCTATTGTCAGTAATGTACAGGCCCCACTTGTGAGTGAGAACATGTGGTATTTGGTTTTTTGTTTCTGTGACAGATTGCTTAGAGTAATTGTCTCCAGTCGCTTCCAATGAGAAGTCCATGATTTTGTCCCTCTTTATAGCTGTGTAGTATTTCATTGTGTATATGTGCCACATTTTCTTCATCTAGTAGACTTTATTTTTTTATTATTTATTTATTTATTTATTTATTTATTTTTGAGTTGGAGTCTCACTCTGTCACCTAGGCTGGAGTGCAGTGGCATACTCATGGCCACCCCAGTGTTGACCTGCTGTGCTCTGGCGATCCTTCTGCATCAGTCTTCCAAGTAGCTGGATCTATGGGTGTGTGCTATCATGCCTGGCTAATTTTTTGATTTATACTAGAGGTGAGGTCTCGCCAAGTTGCCCGGGCTGGTCTCGAACCCACGGGCTCAGGCAATCCCCTCACCTTGGCCTCCCAAAATACTGGAGATTACAGGCTGAGCCACCAAACCTGGCCATTAAAAAAAATTTATTTTAAAGATGTGTGGTACAATTCAGGGTTAGGTATACAAATGGTCATAATGCAGGTACCTTTGTTGATGAGGTATGTCCCCTTCTGTCCCTTGGCAGTTTCCCACTACTGCCAATCCCTTTCTTATAGTATTATGATAATCTTTCAAGGTCTGCTTATGAGTAAGAACATGTGGTACTCAGTTGCTGTGATAGATCACTGAGTATTATGTATTCTATTTTTATTTTTTAAATTTTAATAGTTTTAGGGCTACAACAAATAGTTCTTGATCTGGCTTTAAATGTAACCTCCACCCCCCACCTGTGCACATTGCACCCAATAGGTGATTTTTTGTTCCTCCACTCCCCCTCTCTTCTTCTGAGTCTCCAGTATCCATTATGCCATTCTTTATGTTTTTGGGGTTTCTTGAAAACATGCAGTATTTGGTTTTCTGTTCCTGCATTAGTTCACTTAGGGTGATGTTCTCCAATTCCATCCAAGTTGCTGCAAAAGGCATCATTTCATTCCTTCTGATAGTTGAATAGTATTTCATTGTGTGTGTGTGTGTGTGTGTGTGTGTGTGTGTGTGTGTGTATGTGTGTGTGTGTGTGTGTGTGTGTGTGTGTAAACTTTGTTCTTTTTGCTTAGGATACTTTGGCTATTCTGGTTCTTTTTTTGATGAATATTAGGCTTGTTTTTTCTAATTCTGTGAAAAATAATGTTACTTTGATAGGGATTGTGTTGAGTCTGTATATTACTTTGGGCAATATGGTAATTTTAGCAATTGTGATTCTGCCAGTCCATGAGCATGAGATGTTTCTCCATTTGTTTGTGTCCTACATATTTGTTTGTATCCTCTACAGAGTTTTGTAGTTCTCCTCTAGAGATCTTCCACCTCCTTGGTTAAATATATTCCTAGATATTTTTGCCTTTTGTCTGCTATTGTAAATGGAATTGAGTTCTTGATTTGATTATCAGCTTGTTCACTATTGGTATATAACGGTGCTACTGATTTGTGCATGTTGATTTTGTATCCTGAAACATTACCAGATTTATTTATCAAGCCCAGGAGTCTTTTGGAGGATTCTTTAGGATTCTCTGGGAATAAGATCATATCATCAGCATACAGAGATAGTTTGATTTCTTATTTTCCAATTTGGATACGCTTCCTCCCTCCTTCCCTCCCTCCCTCCCTTTCTTTCCTTTCCATGACTGCTCTGGCTAGGACTTCTAGTGATATGTTGTATTGGAGTGGGAAAAGTGGGCATCATTGCCTTGTTCTGAGGGGAAATATATTCACCTTTTCTCCATTTAGAATGACATTGGTTGTGGGTTTGTCATATATAGCTTTTATTGTTTTGAGGAATGTTCCTTCTGTGCCTATTTGGCCGAAGGTTTTTAATCATGAAGAGATGCTGGATTTTATCAAGTGTTTTTTCTGCTTCTATTGAAATGATCATATAGTTTTTTTTTTTTGAGTTGGAGTTTCACTCTGTTGCCCAGACTGGAGTGCAGTGGCTGCTCCCGGCCACCGCAGCCTCGACCCACTGGGCTCCGGCGATCCTTCCACCTCAGCCTTCCGAGTAGCCGGAATTACAGGCGCGCGCTACCACGCCCAGCTGATTTTTGATTTATTGTGGAGATGAGGTCTCGCCAAGTTGCCCAGGCAGGTCTCGAACCTGCGGGCTCAGGCAATCCACTCACCTCAGCCTCCCAAAGGTGTGCGGGATTACAGGCTGAGCCACCGAGCCCGGTTTAGTTTTTGTTTTTAATTCTGTTTATGTAGTGGATCACATTTATTGACTTGCATATGTTGAATTACCCTTGCAACCCTGGGATAAAACTTGCTTGGTTGTGGTTAACTATTTTTTTTAATGTGCTGTTTAATTCAGCTTGTCAATATTTTGTTGAGGATTTTTGCATCTATGTTCATAAGGAATAGTGGCCTGTAGTTTTCTTTTTTGTTGTGTCTTTTCCTGGCTTTGGTATCAGAGTGATACTGGCTTCGTAGAACAAGTTAGGGAGTATTCCCTCTTCTTCAGTTTTGTAATATAGCTTCAGTAAAATTAGTACCAGTTCTCCTTTGAAGGTCTGGTAGAATTCTGCTGTGAGTCTATCAGGTCCTGGACTTTCATTTTTGTTGGAAGACTGCTAACTACTGTTTTAATCTTGCTACTTGTTATTTGTCTATTCAGAGTTTCTATTTCTTCCTGATTCAAAGTTGAGGGGGGGCTTGTATGTTTCCAATAATTGATTGATTTCTTCTAGATTGTCCAGTTTGCTCAGAGGGGTTTATAATAGTCTTAGATGATCTTTTGAATTTCTGTCATATCAGTTATAATGTCTCCATCTTCATTCCCAATTGAGGTAATTTGAATCTTGTGTCTTCGTTTCTTAATATAGCTAGTGGTCTATCAATTTTGCTGATCTTTTCAAAGAAGCAACTTTTTGTTTCATTGATCTTTTACATACTTTTTAAAATTTCAATTTCATTAGTTCTGCTCTGATCTTCATTATTTCTTTTCTTCTGCTAGCTTAGAGCTTGAATTGTTCATGTTTTTGTACTTCCCTAAGATGTGATGTTAGATTTTCAGCATGCAATCTTTCAGTCTCATTAATGTAGACCTTGAGTGCTATATATAATCTTATGAGCACAGCTTTGGCTGTGTCCTACAGGTTTTAAGTGATAACTTGTTTCATTGTTATCATTTGTTTCAAGTACTTTTAAAATTTCCATCTTGATTTAATTTTTTTTCTCTGTGACATACTGATTTATTATCTTTTGAATACATACCCAACAGTGAGATTATTGGATCATGTATCAGTTTTAGTTGCAGTTTTTGAGGAACAGCCATGCTGTTTTCATAATGGCTGTACTAATTTACATTCTCCTCAACAGTGTGCAAGTTTTTCTGTTTTAGTTAGTTTGTTTTTTTCTCCATATACTCTCTAACACTTGCTATCTTTCTTTTTTTTAATTTTTAGTTTAAAGATATGGGATATAACTCAGAGTTAGGAATACAAACGGTCATTGTACAGGTAAAGTTCGGGCCTCACTTTGGTCCCCATGTCACCTGGTTTGTGATCAGGTCCCTTACTGATGAAATGTACCCCCCTACTCCCTCCCCTGGCAGTTTCCCATGACTGTCAATTCCTTTCTTATACTATTATGATAATTGTTCAGGATTTGCTTATGAGTGAGAACATGTGATGCTCAGTTCTTTGTTTCTGAGATAGATCACCAAGTATTATAGACTCTATATCCATCCAAGTTGCTGCGAAGTTCATAATTTTGTCCTTTATGGCTGCACGATATTCCATTGTGTATGTGTTCTGCATTTTCTGTATCCAGTCCACTTTTGATGGGCAGTACGGTTGGTTCCAGGTTTTGCTATTGTAAATAATGCTGTAATAAGCATGCATGTGCAGGGATATTTTTCATAGAATAGCTTGAATTCTTTGGGGTTCCCAGAATGGAGACTGCTGGGTTGTATGGAAGGTCAATTTTTAGATCTTTTAGGAATCGCCACATTGTTTTCCACAGAGGTTGTACTAATTTACACTACCACCAACAGTGTAGAAGTGTTCCCTTTTCACCACATCCTCTCTAGCATCTGATGCTTTTTGAGTTATTGGTGGTGGCCATCCTGACTGGAGTTAGATGGTATGTCAGTGTGGTTTTAATTTGCATTTCTTTGATGATTAGTGAGGCCGAGCATTTTTTCATGTATTTTTGGCAGCTCATATGTCTTCTTTTGAGAAATGTCTATTCATATCTCTTACCCACTTTTTAATAGGGCTGTTTGTTTTTTTCTTTTAGCACATTTGAGTTCCTAGCAAATCTAGATGTTAGGCTTTTGTCAGATATGCAGTTGGCAAATATGTTTTCCCATTTTGTGGGCCGTGTCCTCACTCACTTGATGGTTTCTTTTGCTTTGCAGAAACTTTTCTGTTTGATGAGGTCCCCTTGTCTTTCTTATCTCTTGTGGCCTGAGCATTTGGGGTTTTGATCAGGAATTGGTTGCCAGTTCCAATTTCCATTAGGGTATCTCCTGCATGTTCTAAGATTCTTATAGTTTGAGATTCTATGTTTAGGTCTTTGATCCATTTAGAGTTGATTTTTGTATATGGTGATAGATAGAGGTCTTGTTTTAATCTTCTGCATGTGGTCAGCCAGTTTTCCCAGCACCATTTACTGTATAGGTCCTCCTCTCCCCAGTAGTTTCTGGTGGAGGTTTTGTCAAAGTTGAGTTGGTTGAGAAATTGGGGTTTTGCTTCCGGAATCTCTATCCTGTTCCATTGGTCTATATGCCTGTTCTTGTACTAGTATCAGGCTGTTTTGATTATTGTAACCTTATAATAAAGTTTAAAGTCTGGAAGTGTGACACCTCCTGCTTTGTTTCTTTTGCTGAGGATTATTTTGGCTATTCATGGTCATTTATGCTTCCATATGAATTTCTGTATTGTCATTTCCAGATCTGAGAAGAATGATATTGATAATTTAATGGGTATTGCATTAAATCTGTACATTGCCTTGGGTAGTATGTACATCTTAACAATGTTGATTCTTCCAGTTCATGAGCATGGAATATTTTTCCATTTGTTTGTATAATCTGTGATTTCTTTGAGCAATATTTTGTAGTTTTCATTGTAAAGGTCTTTCATTGCTTTGGTTAGGAAGATGTCAAGGTATTTAATTTTTTGTGTGTGGCGATTGTGATTGGGATTGTGCTTTTTTTTTGGGTTTTCTGCCTTTTTGTTTTGGTATATAAGAATGTGACTATCTTTTGCACATTGATTTTGTACTCTGAGACTTTGCCAAAGTCCTTTATCAGTGCAAGAAGATTTTTGACAGATTCTCTTGGATTTTCGAGGTATACCTCTAGAGAATCATATCATCAGCAAAGAGGGGTAACTTGACTTCCTTTTTTTCCTATTTGGATGCCCCTGATTTCCTTCTCTTGTCTGATTGCCCTAGCTAAGACTTTCAATACTATATTGAACAGGAGGGGTGAAAGCAGATGGATAGCCTTGTCTTGTTCTGGTTTTCAGGAAAAATGCTTCCAATTTTTATCTGATTAGCAATATGTTGGCTGTGGGTTTATCATAGATGGTTCTTGCTATTTTGAGATAAAAATATGCCTCCTTGCGTAGGTGTTCAAGAGTTTTTATCAAGAAGGGCTGCTGAATTTTATCAAAAGTTTTTTCAACATCTAATGGTATAATCATGTGCTTCCTATTTTTATATGTTGATGTATTTAATTACATTTTTGGTCCTGCAGATGTTGAATCTGCCCTGCATCTTAAAATTTTTTCCTTAATATTAACTTCACAGAACTGGATGATTATATGCCCTGAGGAGGACCTTTTTGCAATGAAGTTTCTGGAGATTCTTTGGGCTCCTTGTGTCGAGATGTTTAAATCTTTGGCAAGGCCAGGAAAGTTTTCCTCCATTTTTCTGTCAAATAGGTTTCCCAAACCTGTTGCATTATCTTCTTCCTCAGTAACACCTACAATTCTTAGGTTTGGACATTTTACCTAATCCCACTTTTCTTGGAGATTTTTTTCCATTCTCTTGATTCTGTTTTCTTTATTGTTGTCTGCTTGGGCTAATTCAGAAGCCTTGTCTTCAAGTTCTGAGATTCTTTCTTCTGCTTGTTCTAGTCTATTGTTAAAACTTTCCACTGCATTTTGTAATTTTGTAATTTCCTGAATAATTCTTTCATTTTCAGAATTTCAGCTTGTTTTTTTTAAAAGTGTCTATCACTGAATAAATTTTCATCTACATCCAGAATAGTTTTTTAAATTTCTTTATGTTGGTTTTCAATATTCTTCTGAGGCTCATTTTTTTTCAATTTTATAATCAATCTTTTGAATTCTGTGTCTGAAATTTCAAATATTTTGTTTTGGTTGCAATTCATTGCTGTAGAGTTAGTGTGGTCTTTTGGGGGTGTTGAAGAACTCTCTTTGTTCATATTGTCAGGATTATTTTTTTTTGGCTCCTTCTCATTTGACCTCTGACCAGGAGGTAGTGCTTGTGGGAGAAAGCTAGTTGCATTGGTGGCTGTGGGGTTTCTCCTTGGTGTGTGTTGCCCCAAGGAAGTGCCCAGCTAACCCAGATAGAGGGCAGAGCTCTGAGGATTCCTCAAATTCTTTGTCCGTTTGGAGCCTTTGAGGGGCATGCAGTTGGAAAGGGACCAAAGCACCCAACAAACGCTTGCTCCTGGCCACCCCAGGGAGGATTAGGTGGTAGTCCCAGGCAACTGGAGCAGCACAGGGCAGGCATAGAAGGAGAGTTTACAGGGAGAATGAGAGTTTACTATGGCAACAAGTCTCACCCAGCAGGCCTTGGCCTCAGGCACTTTACCATCTGAATGTCAAAGTGCAGCCAACCTCAGGGGCTCAGGTGCTCTCATATAGCAACCCCAGCTAGGAACTGGCTGTTGTGCAGAGCTTAATCCTTGGGGCCCATCTTCTCCCAGGTTGACTCGAAAACAGCCTCGCAAAGGTTGAGTTCCTGGGTTGTGGTGGCTAGGGCTGCAGCATTCTATGTGGGTTTCCGCAGAGCAGGCTGTGGGTAAGGAAGGCAGTTTCCCTGGGGGACTAGAGTCTCACAAGGCTCAGATGGCCCACCAAGCCCATGGCAGGAGCACAGAACTCTTGAATTCTCCTCACTCACCTTCCCCTCTGTGTCTGGAGGCTGCCAGTGTTCTATGGTGGTCTAGGTGAGAATCAAGCTAATTCCAGCCCAGGCCGATGGATTTTTCTCTTCTTTGTACTATGTGTTTATTTTCATTTTTTTTGAGGAGTCGTGGAGTGTGTTGTTGGCCCAGTTCCTTCTCTGGATGCTGAGGAAAATCCCTCTATGTTGGTTTACTCTGTAGGAGAAACACACTTTAGCTGCCTCACTTTGGCCATCTTCTCCCCAAAACCTAGAAAGCCCTTCTTTCAATTATTTTGACACTCTAATCATTATCCCTATTGTCTGACTCCTCTCTAGTCTGAACAACACCAAATATATTGCTTAATTGCATAAAATAAATACATTCATATTATTACTTTCTAATTGTTTCATGTGTTGTCTTATCTTCTCCAAATTAAATGCTTTTCTTATCTTCCCAAATTGTGCTTAACATAATGTAATTAGATAACACAAAATAAATGTTGTTAACATATATTAACAAATGTCAGATATTTAGAGATTGAGGGATATGGGTGATCTTCCAAAAGGAAGTTATGCTCAGGTGGTGAGTGCAGAGTTTCTGACACTTTTGGTGTTGTTTCTTGCTTGGACTTTTACTAGTAAGTTTTTTGGTTTAGTTGACTTATTTTGAATGTTTTGTATATAATTCAGCAAAGTGGACTAGTGACCAGAAAATTGTATGAATGACCTTCAGACATTCTATGAACCTTTATTCACAAAGATGTCTATCTTGGGAATATTCTTCAACCTCTTTTTAGCTTTTCCAAATACTTTTTTTTTCCCCTTCAGGTCAGGTCAAGTTTTCTTCACTATGAAATTTCCATGGCCAGTTCATCTCCCAGCAGAATGCATCCTTCTCTAAACTTTGAGGCAAATGAATGCTTGCTTTACTTATTTTCCTATCCTAGAATTTTGACTTTTACCGTTTATTTTCTTGTTATATCATTTGGGTTACCATATTGTTTTGTTATTAAACTTTAAATACCTCTTGTGTCTCCAATGAGACTGTAAGTTCTCTAAGGACAAATAGTTAATTTTATATTTCTTTGAATTTTCCTCACTGTGCGTACACTTATTTTGATTGCTTGAATGAATGAGTAGCTGAAGAATCTAGGAACATAAAAATGTCAAATGGCTGTATGTACGGAGAAAGTTTTGTGCATAGTATGTCAAAAAAGTTCAGATAAAGTTATAAAGGTAGGAAAATACAAAAAAAGATTTTTTAGGTCTTCAGATTTACTGTTTTCTTCAACTGGCCAGTTTAAATTGGTCAGTTGAAGTCATTAATATTATCTAGTAGTGTTAAATGTTCACCCTTTAAAAGCTCTAAGAAAAGGTTCCACATGTGGTCACATGATGTGTTGCATTTATTCATGTAACTTGCAAATGTGTACAGTCAAATGAGAACCATTCATTCCCACATCTGATAGTGTGTGTGTGTGTGTGTGTGTGTGTGTGTGTGTGTGTGTGTGTGTTTAGTTGAGGAGATGGTGTTATGTGTCTCTTGAATATTTTCCTTGTTCAAAAATGAGGGGAAGTTTTTCCCTAGCTGGCAGAGTGTTGCTACACAATGCCTGGAATTACTGTAAAAGCCATGAACCTGCAGGGTCTCGTCAGAGTTCTGGCATCTTCTTCAAGGAATCTGGGAAGCTGAAAGTCTCTGAGTGGGAGGACATGACTGAGTTGACAAAGCATAAGGAGCTTGCTCCTGGATAAGAACTGGTTCTACACATGAGCTATTGCCACTGTGAGTCACCTGCACCTCCTTGGCAGCACTGGGATTGGCTCCATGAACAAGATTCATGGGTGGCATCAAGAAAACCAAGGCTTCAGCCAGGGGTCCGAGAGTGTGACTCACTGGGTCCTCCATCTCTGGAGGATCTGAAAATGGTACCAAAAGACCAAGATGAGAGTCGCAAACTCACAACTCAGGGACAGAGAAATCAGGACACAATAGCCCGACACATGGAAGCTGCCCATAAGAAGCATTAGAACAAACGATGCTGGGTTAATAAGTTGGCCAACTCAAAAAAGAAAAAAAGGGAGAGGGGAGTTCCATATTCCAGAGGTAAAATTTATAATAAACTTATTTTTTACACTTCAGTTTCTTATTCAACGAATTCTTTTTATTTTATTTTATTTTTTTATTTTAAAGATGTGGGGGTACAATTCAGGGTTAGGTATGCAAATGTTCATTATGAAGGTACTCTTGCTGATGAGATGTGTCCCTCCTTCCCCTGGCAATTTCTTTCAACTGCCAATCCCACCCCTACCCCCTGGCAGTTTTCCACTACTGCCTATCCCTGTCTTATAGTATTATGATAATTGTTCAAGGTCCGCTTATGAGTGAGAACATATAGTGCTCTGTTCTTTGTTTCTGTGATAGATCACAGTATGAGAGTATGAGAGACTCTGAATCTATCCAAGTTGCTATGAAGCCCATAAGTTTGTCTTCATTAAAAAAATTTTTTTTTATTATAAAGACGTGGGGTACACTTCAGGGTTAGGTACAAACATTGATTATGCAGGTACCTTTGTTGATGAAGTATACTCCTCCCTTCCTAGCAGTTTCCCTCAACTGCCAATCCTGCTCCCCCTTCCCTGACAGTTTCCCACTACTGCCAATCCCTTTCTTATGGTATTATGATAATTGTTCAAGGTCTGCTTATGAGTGAAAACATATGGTGCTCTGTTCTTTGTTTCTGTGATAGATCATTGAGTATGATCGACTCTAAATCCATCCAAGTTGCTGCGAAGTTCATATGTTTGTCCTTCCTTATGGCTGCATAATATTCCATTGTGTGTATGTACCACATTTTTAAAATCCAGTCCAACTTTGATGGGCAGCATGGTTGGTTCCATGCTTTTGCTATTGTAAATAGAGCTGCAGCAAACATGCGTGTACAGGTATCTTTTTTGTAGAATGATTTGAGTTCCTCTGGGTATATTCCCAATAGGGGAATTGCTGGGCCATATGGAAGGTCAATTTCTAGTTCTTTCAGGAATCTCCACACTGTCTTCCAAAGAGGTTGCACTAGTTTGCATTTCCACCAGCAGTGTAGAAGTATTTCTTTTTCTTTGCGTTCCGCTAGCATCTGTTGTTTAAAATGAATTCTTACTGTCGTATAATCTTGGTGATAAACTCTTGCAAACAAAAGAGACTCTGAAACATTTCCAAAAGATAATCAAGTCTGTACTTAAATATGATAAACTCTGGAAATTCAAAGAAAATTTTAGGGTTTTTTTTTGTTTGTTTTTTTTAAAAGAGGGGAGTAATTAAAACATTTAACTAGGATGAAAACTTGACCAGTGCTTTGTTAAAATGTTTTGTGAACATCACCATTCCCTCCCACTTTCTAGACCTTTTCCTTCCTGCTAATCTCTCTGTCTGGCTCAATTCTGTTCTGGCTTCTAAATGTGTTTGTTCTATACAGTGTGTATGTTTGTTCATTCATTAATTCAAGGAATATTTATTGTCTGCTTATCTTAAGCACTTAGAGTCATAGTTGTACTCATATCATTACACATGCCATCAAAGATCATCCTGAAAAGTTTTTGGTACTTGATGTATTGCAGAAACATCAAACTCATTTCAGTTCAAAATACACTTGAAGAATTTGCATTATTTTGTCAATAACAGGTCTGTCTTTAAAAAAAAATGCAGCACAAGCTTTTTAAAACTCCTTGACAATGAAGTATAGGTCTCATGTATCCTTGTATTTTTTTTTTTTTTTTTTTTGAGTTGGAGTCTCACTCTGTCGCCCAGACTGGAGTGCAGTGGCCGCTTCCGGCCACCACAACCTCGACCTGCTGGGCTCCGGCGATCCTTCCGCCTCAGCCTTCCAAGTAGCTGGAATTACAGGCATGAGCTACCACGCCCAGCTGATTTTTTGATTTATTGTAGAGATGAGGTCTCGCTGCCCAGGCGGGTCTCGAACCCGCGGGCTCAGGCAATCCACTCACCTCAGCCTCCCAAAGGCGCGGGATTACAGGTTGAGCCACCGAGCCCGGCTGTATCCTTGTATTTTAAATTCCTTTTATAGGACAAGCACTCAGTGTATATTTGTTGAAAGAATCAGTAGATGACCAACTCACAGTGTGTATGTTTTGTGTTTTTGTTTTTGTTTTTGTTTCTGACTTGGAGTCTCACTCTGTCACCCAGACTGGAGTGCAGTGGCACGCCCCTGGCCACCACAGCCTCGACCTGCTGGGCTCCAGCATTCCTTCCGCCTCAGCCTTCCAAGTAGTCAGAACTACAGGCATCCGCTACCATGCCTGGCTAAGTTTTGATTTATTGTAGAGACGAGATCTTGCCAAGTTGCCTGAGCGGATCTCAAACCCGTGGGTTCAGGCAATCCACTCGCCTCAGCCTCCCAAAGTGCTGGGATTGCAGGCTGAGCCACCGAGCCTGGCCAGTGCGTGTGTTTTTAATAGAGAAAGCACTAATTTTTAAAAGAGAATGTACTAGAGAAATGCCTTTCAAGAAAGAAAAGAAAATTTTAAAAAAGAAAGCATTTTAAAAAACAAGGATTTGTGCATTGTAAAGACTTATTAGTAACTGTAAGTTTATTATATTGAAAATGAAATATACCATTCAATATCTCATTAGGAAAGAGAAAATTTAGAAACAAATGTTTCTAGAAGAGTACTTAGGGATATTAATAGCTATTTTATGAGGAAGAATGTTCTGTGTTTACCTATACTTGAGAAATGCTGGTTTCAACAGAGTTAAGCAGGTCGTTTGTTACAGGCCTTCTCAGAGCTTTAATGTGCATCATCATCCTCCAAGAAGGCGGACAGAATGTGCAGCATGTCTCAAACATATGTGACCATGAAATCCCCCTAATAGAGAATATTTCTGAGGCCTGGTGACACTGCAAAACATACTTCAGAAAGTGCTGTTTTAGAGCAGTGCTCTTCTGATTGAATTCTGTTAAGCCCTGGGATCCCGAGAATGATAGGTATACAGTCTCCCACCATATCCTTAACTAGGTGAAGCGTAGTTTTATCGATTTATATATTTGACTTTTACACGACATTTTGTGTGTACTCCTGAGAAATGTTTGCAAATCACTGTCTAGAGCTGGGGGAAAATTCGTGCTATTTATTTGTTTACACAAACAATGGCATTTTCAGACAAAACTCTAAAGTAGCTGTGCAAGAACAGATTTCATAAAAGTGTGCTCTGGCAGTGCTGTTGAGAATGTGGCAGGTATATTAAAGCAAGGTTGCCCACATACCCACACACGTGCCCGAAGACCTTGTGAAGGTGTGACCTTGACGTGCTGAACTTCTTGGTTTTCTTCTTCAAGTCCCTTCTTTTCAGCTCTCCATATTCTGCCTTTAGGCTGACTCTCTTAGTGTTGTTTCTTACATATTAAATTATTCTGAATTCTATTGATTATACAAAACACATAAAGGCTAATAATACATTGTCTTTGATTAATTAACGAAATTTATTTTTAGAGCAGTTCTTGGTTCACAGCAAAATTAAGAAGAAAATGCAGCGAGTACCTATATATTTTCCCACTCTACAGATGCACAAGGTCCCCTGCTGTCAACATGCTGTGATACTTTTGTTATGATTGAATGTGGGTAGTTTTTATTAAGAAATATCTCAGGTATATAAAAGGCATAAAGATAAAAAGAGATCAAGGATAACATGATCAGCCTCTGTCGACCTTTTGTGTATCTTCTTCAAACCCAGATGTTCTCCAGTGCCCCTTTCCTGAATTTGAAGTTTATCACTCCTGTGCATACTTTTAAAATAAGACTATATTTGCAGATGACATGCTTATTTCTATAGAAAATCCAGCAGAACCCACACACACACAAATCTACCATAATAAGTAAATTTATCAAGGGTGAAGGATACAAGATCAATTATACCAAAATCAACTTTATTTATATGTACTGGCCATGAACAATCAGCCTATTTATAATAGCATCAAAAATATGAAACATTTAGGAATGAGTGCATCAAAGGCTGTGGAAGACCTATGCATTTTCTTGAAGTTTTATTTCGTGTTTGTATATCCAGACAATACGGTATTGTTTTGCATGTTTTTATCTTCACATGTTGGTATCACCTTTGTGTATTCTATAGTAACTTTCTTTTTTAACATTGTGTTTGTAAATAGTTTCATGTTGATTCAATGGCTCTAGTTCATTTATTTTCACTCCTATTATGTAATTTTTTATTTGATTGTATCATAACTTATTTTTATTCTATTGTTGATGAACATTTACATTGTCTCTCATTTTTTGCGATTAAAAGTGAGACTGCTATCAATCTGTTAATATTTTAACCTTTTCCTTATGCATATATGCAAGGATGTTTTTGTGAAGAAATGAAATGTATGCATCGTAGGTAGTCACATGTTTAGCTTTACTAGATTGCTTCTCATGTGATTGTACCAATTGTACTCTCATTTCTCTTGGCTCTACATTCTTGCCAGCACTCAGAATGGTAAGGTTAGGTCAATAGGATAGGTGGAAAATAGTATTTTAATGCTATTTTAATTTCTTTGTTTACTAGTGATGTTAGAAACCTTTTTAAATGATTTTTGGCCTTTTGGGTTTCTTACTCTTTGAAATGTTTCTTTACCTCTTTTGCTCATCCGAAAACTTTCACTGTTAAAAAATATCCTTTGCTAAACATTAGAAACCAAAAAGCAAAGGGCTTTAGGTCCATTCTAGAATCTCACAGGGTTATTTTGTGGTCTACTATGAGAAAATTATTCTACACCCAGACTGGTTGGAGGAGAAGAATATGGTCTTTGCCGGTAGCCATGTATGATATTTTGAATAATCTGTCACCTTCGGAAGGCTAGGTTGATGTGATGGCTAGAGCAAAATTTTGCCGTGATCTGAGGACCCTGAATGAGGCACAGGGGTCTGGAATGTGCCCTGTTAGGAGTCAAGACCAGGTGAGAGACTTCAATCTCCAGGACAAAACTGGAAATTTAATAAGCCTTTCTATGCTTCTACCTAGCACTTTTTCATCTGAAAACCTCAAGGCATTCAGGAAACATTAATTAATTAAGCTTTACAACAGCCCTGTGAAATTGGTAGGGATATACAAGAACCCATCTCTAGGGAAACAACATGGCAGCTGTTTAGCAGCATGCAGGAATACTAAGTGGCAGGCAGTAAGGTACTACAGACACGTGCAATTAAAAAATGATAAAAAGCACTTGGAGGTGGGGTTCTGTCTTGGAATTTGGCCTGGTTTCTGGCACTGACAGCTCTTGCATTTGGAGGAGGGCTGGTCCAGCCAGGGAAAGTCCAGGCAGGTCTAGACCCTTTGAATCTAAGTGCAATCCTGCGGTGCTTCCTTAGATAAGATTTTTTTTTTAATTTTTAAATTTTTTTATGACATTAATTATTGCTTTTCATACCTCAAATCCTATTCTTCTTTTGAGGAATGAACAGATAGAAAACAAATCAGTAAACTGTGAACTTCTTTGAGTGAACATTTCTATTTTTTGATAAGAAAAAAATTTTCTCCTGAGTTTTCTTTCATAGTCTCTTACCATGTTGCCGAGGCTGAACTTGAATCCCTGTACTCAAGAGATCTTCCTGTCTAAGACTCCTCAGTAGCTGAGACTATAGGCATGTGCTACCATGCCTGGCCTGAGTTTTCTTTTTTGTGTCAAGATAACCTGGAGGTGAAGGAAGCCAGTTAGGAACAAAAATCACATTGTAAATGCCATTATTTAGGATTTGGGAGAGATTATTTTTAAATGTTTAAGAGTGTAAAATTTAAATAACTTACTTCCATTTAATAAAGAAAAAAATAGGAGGATGGTTTAATTCTCTTTACCTCTATCTAGGAATTTTCCGTGTTTAGACCCTGAGTTATTCTTTTTCATCTAAAAACCTTAGGTATTGACAAACTATCCACTTTAAAATCTTAAGCTAATAAGCCGGGCTTGGTGGCTCAGCCTGTAATCCCGCGCCTTTGGGAGGCTGAGGTGAGTGGATTGCCTGAGCCCGCGGGTTCGAGTCCCGCCTGGGCAACTTGGTGAGACCTCATCTCTACAATAAATCAAAAAATTAGCCGGGTGTGGTAGCACGCACCTGTAGTTCCAGCTACTTGGAAGGCTGAGGCAGAAGGATTGCCGGAGCCCAGCAGGTCAAGGCTGCAGTGGCTGGGAGCAGCCACTGCACTCCAGTCTGGGTGACAGAGTGTGACTCCAACTCAAAAAGAAACAAAGATCTTAGTTATTCTTTATATTCTTAAAGGTCCAAAGTTAGGAGCTTACATTAAAAAGAGGTTTGGTAGGACCAGAGAAGAACTGTTAGCTCTCAGTGTTAGGAAGAATAGCACTAACATTTTTTAGGTATTTCTTCTTTGTGTCAATTGCCTTATATGTTATCATCTCATTACACCATAACATATATTAGGTTGGTACATAAGTTCATAGCATTTGTTTTGGGCATGGCAACACTGGGGGGTTGGGAGATGATTTGTGGTTTGTCATTTGGAGTGACAATGTTGTGCTTGTGAATGCGCCTTGCATTTTGCAGATTTGAAGAAAGTTAGTCCTGTTTGTGGGATAAAGAAGATGGAGCGTTAAGTGGGGGAAAAAAAGAACACTTTCGACATATTCTTCTATTTGAGTTTAACAGAGGAATAAAGGCAGTGGAGGCAGCTTGAAACATTTGTGCTGTGTATGAGGCGAAATGCCATCAGGGAAAGCACAGTAAGAAAATGGTTCTGTCGTTTCAGGGAGGAGCCACTTGAACTTGAGTGATTCTTCAGATTCAGAAAGGCTATCGGGCTTTGATGAAGACTGTTTAAATGCTTTAATCTATGATGAGCCACATTAGTCAACTCGAGAATTGGCAAATGTGATGAACCATGACCAGTCAACAACCATGCTTGCATTCCATGGGCCAGTGGAAAAACGCTATGAACTTATGCATCAGCCTGACCTGTATTACATGACTTGTGTTATTTATGCAAGTCATGCATCAACCCTACAGAAGGATGTAAAATAAAAAGTAAAATGTCTTCACCCCATCATCTCCGTTCTTTTTGTGTATATTTCCAGAAAAGGTTTTCTGCATATATCTGTAGTTTAGAAATACAATGTTTGTTCATTTGTGTATACGTGCGTATATGTATATACTTTTATTATATATGTATCCTTTTAATTTACACAAATGGAATCATATTATCCGTGACATTGTCTACATAGACTGCAAAATGTAAATACATATGGGAGCTTTTTCCACTTAAGCATATACAGACCAAGCTAATAGTTTCTTTTGACTGTGTGGCACACCATTGTGTGAATGTACCAGAGTGTATTTGCTGGTTCCTATTGGTGGACATTTGATTGTTTTCTGTTTTTGTAATTGCAGTTATAAGGATGTATCCATGTCTTGGCAGATATTTTTGAATATGTATGTCCAAAGAAAAATTTCTAATAATGGGATGATTGGGTTACATTGCAGGGGTATTTAGAAATTTGATAGACATAGACAAATTGGTATCCAAAAAATTATGTAAATTCGCACTTCAACGTTATGGCAATTCCAACAATAATTTAAATTTCTTTTCCCACGCACTATTGCCAACACTGATTATTGTGGCAAAATGGTATCTCATTATTTTGCTTTGTATTTCTTTACATTTTAGAAGGTGAGCATATTTTCATGTTTTATAGGACCTTGGTTTTATGAGCTGCCTGATCATAGCCTTGGAATATGTTCTATTGCATTATCCCTTAAAAATTGATTTACATAAAGTCTTTTTAAATAAGAAAATTAATTTTTTGCATCATGTTGTACATACTTTGGTAAGTATTTTGTCTTTTGACTTTGCTTATACATTTTTAGGTCCAAAAAAACTTCTGGATTTTATGTTCTGTTTACAAAGATATTTCCAATTCCAAGATTTTAAATAAGTTTGCCTGTACTTATTCTAGTGCTTTCACAGGTTTTATTTTTACAACTTTTTTATTTGTCTAGCATTTCTCTTTTTCTGGTATAAGAAGCAACACAGTGGTCAACCCTCTTTCCCTCTTTTTCACCATTTCTTCTTCCCTCTGTCCTTTCCTTTGTCATCAGCTAGTTGGATGTCCTATTTCTGGTTACTCCATAATCCATCCTTACCCCCAATGACTTGAAATACCTCCTTTATCAAATTCAATTCTCCATCTTACATGAGGATGTGCTAACAAAGATAGCTGTAAACCTCGGGTTGGATTCCTCATTAACTTAGAGTTTGAATTTCTTCCCACTTCATTAAGTTTTAGCTTGCTTGATTCTGAGGAGAGGTATATTTACCATTCAGTTTGGAGTTGAATTTTATTTGTTATTTTGAACTCAGATTTTTGGTTCATGTCATACTCTTATATTGGTCCAGGCATGATTTTTAAATTATTTATTTTTAATATAAAATAAACAGTCATATGTGCACCACTCAGCTTGGAAATTAGATTACATTGACAAATGTGGTCCTTTACTTCTTGGTCCCATCTTTCCTACTTGAGTTCACTTACCCGAATCTTGTGTTGACTTATCCTTTTTTTTTTAATTTGAGAAGAAATGTTATTTTTGGAATGTTATTATATGGCAAAAAGTGTTCTTCTTTGTAAAAATAATGTTATTTGGTATTCATTATTTATAACTTTATAAAAAGATAAGATGCCACATATAACATTTTGGACTTAAAAAAATTTTTTTTTTACTCAGTCTTATATTTCTAAAATTTACCCATATTTTTGTTATGGGTAAATTGTTACTGATACTTTGGAAAGCAATCAGCATTATCTCTAAAGTAGAACATTCACATACATTACAACTCATTAAATGCTCTCTCATTTACATATTCTAAAGAAATTTTGCAAATATGTACCAGCGGATAAATGCAAGAATGTTTAGCATGTTTAATTATAATCACAAAACTCTAGAAACAGTATAAATTCCCATCAACAGGAAAAAAGATAAATAAATATTCAATTTTTTTACTATTTAATAAAAAGTATAATGCAATTGTGTTCATTTAAATATATTGTATCATTCAACATATTAGAGACTATTCATATATTAACTTGTGGTGCCAATTTACCCATCTTTGTGAGGACTTAGAAGAAAGCTTCTTGTGTTAATCTTGGTTCATATATTTGAAATTTATTTATTTATTTATTTATTTATTTATTTATTTATTTATTTGAGTTGGAGTCTCACTCTGTTGCCCAGACTGGAGTGCAGTGGCCGCTCCCGGTCACCGCAGCCTCGCCTGCTGGGCTCCGGCGATCCTTCCGCCTCAGCCTTCCGAGTAGCCGGAATTACAGGCACGCGCTACCACGCCCGGCTGATTTTTTGATTTATTGTAGAGATGAGGTCTCGCTGCCCAGGTGGGTCTCGAACCTGCGGGCTCAGGCAATCCACTCACCTCAGCCTCCCAAAGGCGCGGGATTACAGGCTGAGCCACCGAGCCCGGCTTTGAAATTTATTTAAATGTGTCATTGATTAGTAAGGTTGTAGTTCCACAATGGTCTTTTAAAGGGTTCTAGCATGTACATGTCCACCTGAACACAATTTTATAAGAATTTTATAGTAAACACACTTGTTCCTGTAATATATATATAGTAATTTGTTCAAGTGAATGTAAATGACAAATGAATATATAAGCAGATAACAAGTGAATGTGTGCTGTGATTGTATATTGGTCATAGAGAGACTTAGTATATTTAATATTTATAACTAGGAATATTGTTAAACAATATCATTCAACCTTGAATCAAAACTTTATGGTCCTGTAAGATAAAAACACTTTACCATTTTAAATTTCTTATCACAGTAGATCAAGATTTTGTATGCACTAAGGAAAAAACCAAAATTTATGTTAGCCTAATCTGATTACAACTACAATCTATACTTGTGTTCAGATCATCTCCTACTTAACCTGTCAGGAGAGAGTATCCCCTACACTAAATAGTATAAGATGGCTGAACAAGTGATACTTGTTGCTGGACAGAGGAGACTGACAGCAGTTTATTAGTCAGATATACTCAGAGCCCTGGGAAGGAAGATGTAGCATACTACAGAGGGCCACACGGGGGTTGCACTTGGGAGCAGACTGGATGGTAAAGGCTGTGAGAAGCAGGTTTTGTAGTAACAAGAGGATAAGATAAGGTGACTCCTGATTCCTGTGAGAGGGTGTGATTGGCTTGTTTGAATAATTTTGTGAGTTGGCAGGGAAGTGAAACATTTATTTTATAAAATGTTTCTCCATCGTCTTGACTGGTATTGTTTAACTGATATATTAGGCCATTTACAGTTAATGTAAATATTGATTTGTTAGAGTTTAAGTCTGCCATTTTATTATTCTCTTTTTGCTTGTTTTCCTTATTTCTCATTTCTTGCTTTTTGTTGGATACATAAATTTTTAAAAATAATTTCTTTTTGCTTTTTATGTAGCATTTTGGAGTATAATCTCTTTGTATAGTTGTTTTAGTAGTTATGTTAACCTGGATATTAGTATGTATGACTTAAAACAGTTTAATGGCATCAACAACTTAACACTTCAAGTTTAGGTTTATTTATCTTCCCCACTGTTAACGATCATTGTCTTGGGTATCAGATGGTGTAATGGTTTTTTTTAATATAATTAAATATTATTTATAAAACTCATGAGATTGAGGATAGTCTCTTTTATGTATCTCTATTTATACTCTTGCCATTATTCTTTCTTCCTTTCTTATAGTCCAAATTCCTTCTTTTATCATTTCCTTTCCACTTAAATAACTTTCTTTCCACTTAAAGAACATTCTTTAAGGGCAGATCTGCTAGTGACAAATACTGAAAGATTTCCTTTGAGAAAGTTTCATGGACACATAACCATACTCAATCTGTTTTCACTCAGAGTTTCATGACAGAACTGAGTAATTCTGAAAGAGACCATATAGACCACAGAGCCCGAAATATTTGTTATATGACCTTCGACAGACAAAGTTTGCTGACCTCTGTACTAAAGAGTTGAATGATGAAGTTATTTCTGGCAAAAAGTTGGAACAATTCAGAAAGGTACCTTATCCCAAATATTATTCATCCTGTTCTTCATTTAACAGAAAAGGTGCTCTTCTTAAATCTAAGTCTGATCAGGTAACTTCCCTTGTAAAATCTTTGAATACCTTCCTATTGTACCTAGGAAAAAAATCCAAATTCCTTACAGGAACCTGTATATAAGGCCACGTAAGACCTAGTGTCTGCTGGTCTTTCTAACCCATTGTCTGCTCCTCTCTTTCCTTGTGCTTCAATTTCACTGAGGGTCTTGAAGATCTTGAAGTTTCTGATTCTTTCCTATCTTAGGGCCCTTGCATTTGCTTTCTCATTTGCTAGAATACTGTTTTCTTCTGACTGGTGCCTCAGCTTTTAGTAAGTCCCACTTCAATGTCAGTATCTCACAGAACTCTTGCCTAACCACTGAAGACCTTTCTCTGTCATTTTCCGTCTCTACATCTTGTTTCTTTTTTATGGTCCCTATTACAATTTACAATTGTTTTTACTTGTCTTTTGACTTATTTTGAGTTTGTCTTCCCCACTAAAATATAAATTCTATGAGGGCAGGGATTAAGTCAGCCTGGTTCATAGTTTTATCTTTGCTCTGTCTGTTGACTAGATGAAAATATAGGTTAAACAATTTTTCTAAACCAAAACTAGCAAACGTGACTGGGATTTTATACCAGGATGACGATTTCCCTAGACAATGGTTTGCTTGTGCCATAAAAAGTCTGCCAGTGGAATTGACTCAGTTCTTTCTTCATTCATTTAACAAACATATATTGAGCACATGCTAAGGGTTAGGCTTTAGGAGTGGAAGTGGTGAGGACAGAAATGGAAGACATTGTTTCTGATGTCAGAAAACTCACAACTTGGTAGGAGACATAATCAGCAAACAATCAGTTTCAGTGGAGTATGATAAGCTCTCCCATAGAGAAAGTGTGTTGTGTGTGTGTGTGTGTATGTGTGTGAGAGAGAGGGAGAGAGAGAGAGAGAGAGAATGAGAGAGAGAGAGAGAGGTGGTGGCTCTTGAAGAGGAGGGGTGAGGGTGGCTTCCGGACATGATGCTGACTGAGCTGGATTTTGAAGGCACGTCTTACTTACTTTTAATATAGTAATGCCTAATACAATGTCAGAAGTACTTGAGGCACTTACTGATAAGTTTGGGTTGTTGTGTTTAAGAATGGGAGTTAATCAGAAAATTGAAAGAATGGGATGTGTGAAAATATGCTCCTACCCCCCCCAAAGGAAAGAAATAGCATGGGAAATGGAATAGAGATGAGACAGAATAGAGATTCCGCATTTGAGGAAATGCAGTAGATCCGTTTGGCAGGAGTGGAAGGTGTATGTTGAGAGGGTAACAAGAGACGAACCTCGTCTGGATGGTAGAGGCCAGATCATGAAGTGCGCTATATGCGGTTCCTCATAGGACAGCCATGGAAGGAGGACGATGGTAAGGAATGTAGCTGAAATTAGTTAGAGAATTGGAGAAAACATGGTTGGTTGTTGCTGTCAAATGTAAGGATCGTGACAAAAGATTTGACGCACCCTTAGATCAAAAAAATTTTTTTTTGCAAAGTGCAGGCTTCTGTAATTCTGAGCTTACAATCACTCTCTTTTTCCCGAGAGAAAATTTACATCTGTGCATGGCAATCATAGGCTGTCTGAATATTTACTCACGTTTAGGATACCTTCGCTACCACCTGCTACCCTTTCCTCCGCAGGCCCAGGAAGAATGAATTGCCTTTAACATGCTTAGCAAAATCCTCCCGTCCCTGATTTCCCCCAGGTAGAGGATTGGGGTGTGTAGGGTAAATTTTGCAAGCCTCGAGTGTCCCTTTGCCTCCTTGGGAGCCAGGGACAGTCTGGAAATAAATATCTTTTTATGTTGAGTCAAGTTCAAAACAGCACACCAGGCACCCAATTTACACCTGTGGGGAAAAGAAGAAGCTTCAATGAGAGCTAATTGAATAGCTTTGCCCTTGTAGCAGGCACTTGCGTTTCTGCTGATGGAAAGAAGTTCCCTGGAGAACCAGGAATCGGGTGACCTAAATTTCCCTGGGAACCCTTGTGTTCTGGAGAAGCACAGGATTTCTAAGGAAGTGTTTCCGTTTTCTGAACATGTGAAGTCTGTGCAGGAGAAGCAGTCTGTGAGTTCTCTGCCAGCGGCAGCAGTCCCCTCCGAGGCCTCAGTGAGCTGTTGACAGAGAGTAGTTACTGGCTGTGGGCTACCGGGTGGGGGTCCCAAAGCAGAACACAGAGTCTTACCCTGAAAGAACCTATCAGCTGGTGGCGTCACACACTTTTGCCTCTGGAGGTCTTGAGGGCTATTCCAAGGCAGGAAGTAGTGAATTATGATGGAGCTGATCAATCAAACTTGCTGAGGGAAGGCAGAGGATGGGAAAGAACACCGTGGGATGGAAGCACCAGAAAGGCCTTCTGACGGCAATGAATTATCAACAGAGCCTTGAAATTAACTTGGAATTCGGCTCGAAGACGAGAATGTTCCAGGTCATTTTGGGCATTTAGAAAGATGAGAGAAGTTGGAGACAGATCATCAGAGCTATCCAAAAGACCTACCTGACCTCATCTCTGCCCTATTACAACTTGTCATTGGGTTCTCATTCCCTGAAGGATAAGTACAAGCTCCTTGGCTTAAACCTCCAGTTTCCTCATCCCCCTACCCTGTGCGTTGGTTCTTATGCTCTAGTAATATCGTACTCTTATACCTCTCTGAGTATCCTACGCTATTTTATGCCTCCATGATCCTGTCTCTAATGCTTCTTCTGCCTGGAGTGCCCTTTCCTGCCTGTCAGCCTGGTGAAATCATCCTTTAAAGCTCTTTTGAGACCTTACTAGCTGACTGAGATCATATAGTAATGGAAGGGGAGGATGCCTGTTTGGTCTGAGTCTACAGTTTGTGCTCTCAGCTACCATACTGTGCTATTTGTAAACAAAATGTATGCTGTTCAGAGTTCATCTCAGTTGGTGGGTTGAGCCCTTTGGGAACAGATGTGCCCGGGTTCTAGTTCCCTTCATGCTACAACACTTAGAGCAGGGCATATTTTATCTATGGTCTTACTTTTCTCATCTGTAAAATGATAACTTTGGTCTTCTTTTTCTTTTGTTTTTTTTTTGAGTTGGAGTCTCGCTCTGTCGCCCAGACTGGAGTGCAGTGACATGCTCACGGCCACCACAACCTCGACCTGCTGTGCTCAGGTGATCCTTCTGCCTCAGCCTTCCAAGTAGCCGGAAATATAGGCATGTGCTACCACACCTGCTAATTTTTTATTTGTTGTAGAGACGAGGTCTCGCCAAGTTGCCCGGGCTGGTCTTGAACCTGCAGGCTCAGGCAATCCACTCGCCTCGGCCTCCTAAAGTTCTGGGATTACAGGCTGAGACACCGAGCCCGCCTGGTCTTATTTTTCTTAGAATTTAAAAAATTCTATAAATATATTTATTTTTTTTAAATTCCAGGACTATTGGCAAAGTTGAGCTCATGGATATAGCATTGTGCCCAAGCACCTAAATGAATGACTTAAAAAAAAAATTTAGAGTTGTGGGGTACAAGTGAGGATTTACTATATAAGAAAGTTGCACGCAGGTGAAGTTTAGGCTTCTAACTGGCTCTCTCTCCCCCTGATGGTGGACCAGGTACCCGGTATGTTGCCTGGTCCCCTCCTCCCTCCTCCATCCCTCCCTCTGCCTAACAGTGTCCAGCATCTGACTATCCCACCCTTGTGCTTGTGTGACCAGGGCCCACTTATGAGTAAGAACATGTGGTATGAATGACTTCTTAATTGTCAGGACTTAATTTACTAATAGTATATAGTCTAATATCAAGATAGGGGTTTTTAAGCAGAAATTGACCAAAAAAAAAAAAAAGACTTGTCTTTGTAAAAAGTGGAAGAAAGAAGAATAAAAAAGTGTCAGAAAGATCCTGGTCTTTACTGGCCATATAACCTGAGGCAAGATCATCTCTAACCCTCAGCTTCCTCCTCTGGAAATGGGGATACTAATTTAATGGATTGTGAAAATTAGATAAGGTCATGTGTGCAAAGATCTTAACCTAGCACCTGGCACACGATAAAAAACGCATTAAGTATTGGCTGTAGGTTGTGGGATGTTGCCACAGGGACAGGAAGGGGTGGCCAGTTTAATGTTTAAGGAGACCTCACCCTTTCTTATCTAGCACATATTCCAGCTACTGAGTATCTCTAGATGGCATACCCGAGAAGTCAGCTTTTGGGAGATGGTGGTAATACTCCACCATGGATACTGACACCTTGGGCATAGGCTGGGATTTGGTATCGTGTAGGGAAATCCTGCACACTAAAAATCATAAAGGGAGTAACAGCAGCGGCAACAACAATCATAACCATTTCCAGATCTTTTGACTCCAGAGATACTAGCAGTCATCCTTTAAAAGAAGAGGAAGTCAGTGTCATTGTTTCCTGGCCTGAGACACTCTGATGGGTGCAGTAGTAGTGGCATTGTCCCTGTCTGCGATAGGACGAAAGCCCTGTGATGTCATCAGATGGGCAAGGAATGGCCCTCATGAACGACCTGCCAGGGTGCCCGAAGATTCCAGCATGCATCAACCTTGGAGACAGGGGCGTTGACATTTTCTATTAAAATGCAAATGTAATCTGGAAGGCATTGCACAGCGATCCTTTACCATCTTTTCTAAAATTTATAAATCAGATTTGCAAGTCTCTTGTTTGGGCAGGAGGCCAGGGAAGGTTCGGAGCATAGGGTATTTTCTCACCTCTAAAAATAGTTCAATACTAAGTTGTCATAATATCTCTTCTATGCCCAAATCTGGACAATTTCATTTTCTTTTCACTGGTTTTGTGGTTGAGTGAAAGTCATTCACGTCCTCCTCGATATAGTGTTGCACATTTTATAACACAAGAAAACATTTTTTTCTAAATAAAAGATAAGTTTGGAAGGGGTTAGTTCAAACTTGATCTCTCATTTCGACTTAAATTTTTCTGATGTACATTATAGCCTCTCCGTGTGACTGTATATTTCTCATCTTATTTGTTGCTTTGTTAACAGCATCGAACATTCTCTCAAGTAAATGAATTAATGAACTGAGCACCCTATTGTGAAATCCTCTGGAGACAATATGAAAGTCAGTGAATTAAGGCTCTCGCTCCTCAAAAGTCTCGTACTAAAGCAGACAATTTCTGAAGCGACAGGGCACTGAGGGTCTGGAAAGGGCTGTGGAGGTGCAAAGGGGAGACAGATGAAGGCTAGGTGGGGGCGAGGAAGAGGCAAAAGGCAATAGTGACTCCACGGTTTTGCACCTGGGACTGATGGAACCACAGTGCCATCCACAGAGAGGAGGAAGACAGGAGGAGGAGCAGGTTTGCAGGACAGGGATAGAAGGAGGCAAGGATGCGTGTGGGTCTAAATAGACTGGATTGAGATGATGTAGCTGTGAATGTTGCAAAGCTCTTGGCCACCTTTTCACCTTTGATGGAGGTGAGTTCATTGCTGAGTTCTAGGGTAGCTTCAAACTCAGGCTACTTGATCCTCTTTCTAATGTTTATTCATCAGGGCTTTGTGCTAGGCAGAACACAGAGATGAAAAATGTACAAAAGGCACGATCTTTGCCCTCCCAGAGTTCCCGTTGAGTGAGATGACACAGTACGTACCCAGCAGTGCCATGCGAGCAGTAATGCTCAGAAGGGACAAGAGAAGCCACAGCTTGGATGTGACAAGCTGGAACCTGCAAACAGCTGCGGGGGTGGGCATTCTGAGAGTCCAAAGATCAGCACACTCGACAGGACCTTTTGGAGGAAGCTATCCAAATTGAAAAGGCATGATTTCCCAATACCAGGCTTATTTTAAAAGGAACAAAACCAGTATAACAGGAATACATTTTGTCATAACTACCTTGTTAATATAAATGGGTAAGGCAATGACATGAATTGGTTTATATTTTTGTTTTCTTGAGGAAAATGGCTTTCGTTGGTCCCAAATGGGGGGGACTTAATGGCCTGGCCCTAGGAATACCCATCACATCTATGGGTAAGGGAAGCCCAGAGAAAGTGCCCTTCCCTTTGCCTGTGACCTTTCCATTTCTCAGAGACATGTTCTGGATTCCCTTTCTCCTGGAAACTGCTGGCAGTGTGTTGAGACCCAGTGCCTGCATGCCTGTTACTACCACTGAGCCTTGTCCTGATTGGCAGAGGTGACAATGGCCTAGGAGTCTATACTTTGAAAGCCTCACAAATGCCAGGGGACTGGTGGCCGCCATACAACGGGCCCCCCCCATCGGAATTTATTTATTCAAAATTTGTGTATTTATTCTTACATGTTTAAACTTCAGTCGCTTTCAATGTACTCTCCATTTGATGCAATACACCTGTTGAGATGCTTTCTCTGCTACTCAGAATGGTTTTTGGGTTCATCCATTTTGATGCCTTTTAGTGCTTCTGCTGTTTTTTGTTTCTTCCACCTCGGCAAAGCATTTCCCTTTGAGGACTTTTTTTCATCCTGGGAAGCAGCAACAAAAAAAGTCATTTAGGGAGAGATTGGGTGAATAGAGAGGGTGGGGCACAGGACTTAAGCCATTTTTGGTCAAAACCTCCTGAGCACTCAGCTTGGCGTGCACTTGTAAATCACCCATCATGAAATGGGCAAATATGTTGGAAGAATCTCCAAAAAAATTCACTGAAGCCACACGCAGCCTCTCACAACAACACTAGCTGGTAAGATGATGCCTATGAGTTCCCAGAACACTTACATAGCGGTGGGAAACCTGCCCTCCAAAAAATAATTCAATTTTGTATGTTGTTTTTATCTAGGGCAGACTCTGTCCATAGGGATATGATTTCAAAGCCCTTGCATATGAGGTTGAAAACATTTATGGCAATAACAGATCCCAGCAAGGAGAGTTCTCCAGGCTTGTTTGGGTGGTACTGAAAGGATTCAACTTTCTAATGGTGGTTTAGGTGGCCATGATTGAGGAAAGTGAGAATTTGGAGAGTTTAATGGAAAGTATTTTCCTTTTTGACAAGTACAAAATCAGGGCATTATGGAAATTTAAGTTAGAAAATTTCATCTTTAGAGTAATCCTTCTTATTCTTTGATTAAAGCATATGCCTGTATCCGATAATAATGTCAGTTAGGGCTTTATTGCCTTATTAAAATAGTGCCATCTAGTGGTGAATGTTTTAAATTGTACCTAGGTGCCCCAGAACTGTCAAACCCTCAAGGGGCGTGGCTTACGGATGAAATAGCATTGAACATTTGCTCGTGTATTTATTCATCTCTCCTTTCACTTGGCTTAATTATCACTTTCTCTGTACTGGGATTCTTGATGGGTGTTGCGTATGAAGAGACGAGGAAGGCGCAAGCCCTTGACCTCAAGAAGTTTATAATCTCGTAGGGGAGACTGTTTGAAGAGTAGTGACAGCAATTCAACGGCTGTGGGGGCCCGGGCGACTCAAATGTCACAAGGGGTTTCAGTGACAGGGTTGCTAGACAACTCTCTCATGTGTATTAGGGAGATATTTTACAGGAAGTGTGGAGGCAAGGAAAAGACAAACTGTTAGGACTTTCATCAACTTGCGCTTATGTTAGATTCCTGACGCTGCCAGACCTCTCTTTCGGGTTTTCCTCGTATTTCTGGTTCCACTTGTAAATCATGATATCTGAATGAACCTGTGATTTGCTTTCAAGTGAAACTCTTTCTATGGGCTTGACATAACTTGCGGGATCCAGTATATATAAAGCCCTGGAATCTTTTAATTATTCAACAATCCATTAATTAGATAAGGTCATGTGTGTAAAGATCTTAGCATAGCACCTGACACGTGCTAAACAATGCATTAAGTACTGGCTGTAGATTGTGGAATGTTGCCATAGGGACAGGAAGGGGTGACCACTTTAATGTTAAGGAGACCTCACCCTTTCTTATCTAGCACATATTCCAGCTACTGAATATCTCTAGATGGCATACCCCAGAACACAGCTTTTGGGGGATGGTAGTAATACTCTACCATGGATAACACCACCCTGGGTATAGGCTGGGATTTTATATAGTCCAGGGAAATTCTGTATACTTAAAATCATAATTTTTATGACTCATCATTTTTGCATGTCTTATCTTCCTTTTGCTCACTTGTATTTCTCTTTTCTTATGCCCTCAGAGGACTGTATAAGCCTTCCTCTTCTTCACACAACTCTGTGCAATACAACCTACACTATTCTTTTTTGGAGAAACACACTTATAGTGTGATTCTGTTCCGGCACCTAATCTTTCTAGCTCCAAGCGTTGTTTCCTCTTAAAAATCAGGTCAAGCTGGGCTCAGTGGCTCAGCCTGTAATCCCGCGCCTTTGGGAGGCTGAGGTGAGTGGATTGCCTGAGCCCGCGGGTTCGAGACCCACCTGGGCGACGAGACCTCATCTCTACAATAAATAAAAAAATCAGCTGGGTGTGGTAACGCATGCCTGTAATTCCGGCTACTTGGAAGGCTGAGGCAGAAGGATCACCGGAGCACAGCAGGTCGAGGCTGCGGTGGCCAGGAGCGGCCACTGCACTCCAGTCTGGGCGACCGAGTGAGACTCCAACTCAGAAAAAAAAAAAAAAAAATCAGATCAATAGTATTGACCTACCTAACTTAATTAGTGTTGGTAAAGGGTTTTAATTTTGATTTAGTATTTTATGCCATCTAAATACAAGCAAAAGACTTGTTATACCTTTTCTTCACCTGTTTTAAGTTTTACTGTATGAAAATTTGCCCTCACACTGTTTTTCGGTAGAGTTTAACACTCAAAAAATTTCCACTTCATTTGCTTTTTAACACCATACTCCTTGAATAAGTCTTTTCACATTCCTTCTAACTGGTTCTTATTAGTTTCCTTAGTTTTCTCCTCCTTCTTTCCCCTCTGTTTTCTCTATGAAGTGTGTTTTTCTGTCTTTTCTTGGTGTGACTCTCCTTTACTGCTGTAGCTCTCACCTTGCTTTGGTTTCCTTTCCTCTCTCCTGTCCAAACTCTTTCAACCTGCTACTCCTATCATCTCTTCTGGTTCTTCCTATCCAACTCCTCTCTCCGTCTTTTTCCCTTCTCCATGTGTCTCTCATTGTGCTTCACGCACCTTGATCTTGAACTTTTAGATTCTAGCTTTTCAGAAGTTTGTGGCTAGTTGCTACAGACTGAGGGTTTCATGTTGAGTTTGTTCCACTGACCACTGTGGGCTGGTGAGAGGGAGGTAAAGAGATCTGTCAGGAAGGAACAATACATTCATTCATTTATTCATTCATCAGACTTGTGTTGTGTGCCTGGTGAGTACCAGGCATTGTACTAAGGGCCAGGTAGAGACAGATACAAAAAAGAATGAGATGATGCCTGCCTTCAAGGGGCTTGCACTCTAGCTAGAAGCAATAGGTCAACAAATTATTATTATTACTATTTTTTGAGTTGGAGTCTCACTCTGTCACCCAGACCGGAGTTCAGTGGCATGCTCCCAGCCACCACAGCCTCGACCTGCTGGGCTCCAGTGATCCTTCCGTCTCAGCCTTCCAAGTAGCCGGAACTATAGGCCCGCGCTACCAAGCCCAGCTAATTTTTGATTTATTGTAGAGAAGAGGTCTCGCCAAGCTGCCCTGGTGGGTCTTAAACCCACAGACTCAGGCAATCCACTCACCTCGGCCTCCCAAAGTGCTGGGATTACAGACTGAGCCACTGTGCCTGACCAGTCAACAAAGGATTGTGAAATGGTGATGATTTGGGTTACAGTAGATAGAGGTGAAGAGTGTTGAGGGTGCAGAGGCCTGAGACAGTTAACTGTGTCTGGGAGAGGTGTGAAAGGGTTCACAGTGCATAAGGCAGCTGGACTGGGATGTGAAGAATGGTTTGGAGATGATTATTGGATGTGGATTGGGTCACTGAAGGGCATTCCAGGCAGAAGTGATTAACAAAAGGATGAAGCCTTTAATGAAGATGAAAGTTTAGGGAAATGCATATGGAGAGGCAGGGTATATATTGGCAAAAGACAAGACCGGAGAGGTGGAAAACAGTTTTGTGGCAAGTCTCACATTCTGTGTAATGGGGTTAGGGATTCCTCCTGTTGGGAGCCATGAACAGACGGCACATAACTCTCTGGGTTATTTGCAGGTTTCAGAGATAGATAAAGGCGGATGATTCAATGGATATTTCAGAGGTCAAATGGACAGAACAGGTGACTGATTGATGGATGTGGGAGGTGAAAGAAAGTGAGCGTTTAGAATAGGTTTACTTTCATTGGCAAATTCTCCCTCGGATTTCAGATTCCCCTAAGAGTTTTTATTTATTTATTCATTTTTATATCTCACAGAGTCATTATCTTTTTCTACTGGGATCTTTTCCTAAGAAATCTAAAACTTAAAGTTTCTATTCAGCTGCTTGGAGAAGTTGTTCTAAATTTTGGCAAAGAGGTTCTGTTTTCTTACGGAAATTTTCTAGGTTTGGCTGACTTGTCTGTGCAACACCGGTGGTTTGAGGACAATCAGAAGTTCTAGCTCTCAGCCTCTGAAGGAGGTAGAAGGTGGGCATAGCATGGCAAGGTGTGTAGGGTGGTGTTGGTGGGGAAAGGTGGGAGGTAAAGAGCATTTTAGTCCTCTTACAGCCCAGGTGCCCTGTAGATGTTGGTGCCCTGTAGATGTTGGCACCATAGAGGGAGGAATAATCCTGAATGGTCCATAACATAACAGGTATTTATAGTATCTTTTTTTTTTTTTTTTTTTTTTTTAGAAAGTAGGATTTATTAAGAAGACAGAAAATCTCTCCCAGTGGGAGGGGACCTGAAAGAGGTTGCCTTATAGTATCTTTATATTAAATTATTGTATGTGTCAGGGAAGGGAACTTGAAAAGGAGACAGAAGATCGGCATGCTTTCCCTTCTTACTGTGTTTTAGCTAGATAAATATTGATATTGAAATTGTTTTACATTTCTCAAATTCAAATAATGGGGTAGGAGAAGGTTAAACTGTGATAAATATTGTGGAGACTTACCACCAGGTTAACACCCTTCTTTCTCAGAGAGATTCACCAAGGGGCAATTACACTGAATTAGTGTAAGACCCAACATCATAGCCCGAGAAATGAAAGACATCAAATTTGGGATCCAGCATCGGCACTTGCCCGCACCATACCCCGAGCCCGTCCTTGACCTGGCAGAGTCAGTTGAAGATTTTTAGATTCCATGTTTTTCTTCCTTTTGGGGAGGTCACCTAAAACTCATAAGCTCTTTGGAGTCATAATCCCCCCCTATATATCTTCCATGTCTTGGGTTGATAACCCATTGTTTCATCATCATATACCTACAAAAAGTTTTCTAGAGGCAACAATGCCCTGGTCCTGACTATTACGTGTGTTCGCTGGATTGTATTCATTGTCCCAGTTCGATGCTCTTCCAGTTTCCATGCACTTTTGTTATATTACTTTGTAATTTCTTTCACTGGAGTAAGTTTCTCTGTTCTTTGATGCTGAGTTTGGCCATGGGACTTTCTTTGACCAATGGAATGTTGTAATAAAGAGTCAGAATGCAATTTGATGTTAAATTGTTGATAGAATTTAGACTTCCACCACCAAACATCTAGTTCTCTAGACAAGGAAACACACATTCGCCTCCTTACTTCTTGTCATTATAGGCAAGTTTGAGTACCTTCACCCACATGATAATGCCTTCTTCTCATTCCCACTCCCCAGCCACTATAAAGGCCCAAGCCATTCTCTTGTCTTGCCTTTCTAGATTGTCCTGTGTCTATCTTGCTCCCTCTAAAAGTCCCTTGTGTGGGAAATAAACTTTTTCAAATTCTCTTGGTGTGTGACGTGTCAATAGTCTAGACATCTGACCTATCAATTGTGTGTGGGGGGTTCATTGCACCTTCACAGAGTGACTACAAAACTAATGTTAATTTATATGATACTTGCAAAAAGTGCTGACATGTTTCTGCTTCAACTGTTGCTCCTCTGTCATGGCCATGACACCATGCCTGGGCGAGGCTTCTAGAGGGTGAAACACATGGAATAGTGCCCAGTTGCCTTATCACTCAGTGGAGAGCTGACCCCAGACATAGGAGCAAGCTTAGATCCACAGATCCTCCTGGTCGATCCACAGCTAACCCCAAAGCACGAGTGAGACCAGGCAAGATCAGCCAAGGTCAGTAGAGATCAGCTGTACCCTTAAACTCATGAACTAAATAAATGTTATTTTGTGTATGCCACTGAGGGTTTTTGGTTATATACAGAACTGTTGTGGCAGTAGATACCTGAAAAATCAAGTGTGGGGACTTCTAGACACCCCGGGGTAAACAATATAAAATCTCTAAACTTTAGCAACTCTTCCTGAAGCCAGCACATCCAGAAATGAAGCAAAGGATTATAAAACAGCATTTGTTTAGCTCTTTGCCCTCTATTTTAAAGAGTTTATTTTGTTTTGCTTGTTTTTTTTTTGCTAGGACTTTAATAAGCAATTTTTAAAAAGCCTTAAGTAAGATTAACAATTTGCACCTTTTAAAAAATTAACAGCACTCTGTTGTTTTGATATTGAGCTCCATTATCAATTTGCATCTTTAAAGAGGTGTAACCTTTCTCAGATATTTTGCTTCGTGTTCTTATATTTAACTAGCAAGACCTGATTTTTGCATTGCTTATGTTGCATTTACCTCTGCACAATTAAAACAAGGGGAGAAGAAAAATCCAATGCTCAAGAATTAGAAGTACACTGTAGATTTCTGTAACCGAGGCTACTCAGAGCTGATGAGTGGGCCTATCAAGAAGTAGCCCTGTATGTTAATAAAGAAAAAAAGTCTTCGAGTTATAAGAAATGTATCAAAAATTTCTGCATGCCTGAATGGCTGCAGACCATACCTTCTTGTTTACGAAACTGGCTCTAGGAAACCATACGACTTTCAGTCTAGTATGGAGTCCTGAACTCTCACAGCTGTAGGACAGGAGCCACCTTGGCTGATTATCTCCCATCATCCACATTGCCTAGCCCTGTCTGTCCAAAGTGTCACTCTCCATAGCCAGATCAACCACCAAGCAATGGTCCGAGGTGTCTTACAGACAGAAGGGGTCATATGCCCCCGTGTCATCCTTTGCTTCCCTCTCACATCTTCTCTAGCAAAAAGATTCAGGTTGGTGGCAGTGAAGTCTCTCTTTATTTGCTAAAAGTACACCAAGTATCCTTTGTTCAATTACAAAAAGATAATACTAACCCTGTTGCCCAGTAAAAGAAATCTATTTTTAAAAAGCTAGATTTTAAGCAATTACTTGTATTTTTTTTTCAGTTACACCAAGCTGTGAAACACTTCTTCCTCTCCTGGACTTTAGTTTGAACCCAGTCAGTGTATTTTATGAAACCATAAATGAAATCAATATATTTTATTTTTTCAAAAAGGGACCATTTGAAGCCTCATCTATATATTTTCTCAGTGTCCTGAGCTGAAACAAAGTCAGAACATCAGCCGGGTTCGGTGGCTCAGCCTGTAACCCTGCTCCTTTGGGAGGCTGAGGTGAGTGGATTGCCTGAGCCCGTGGGTTCGAGACCCGCCTGGGCAGCAAGACCTCATCTCTACAATAAATAAAAAAAATCAGCCGGGCGTGGTAGCACATGCCTGTAATTCCGGCTACTTGGAAGGCTGAGGTGGAAGGATCACCGGAGCCCAGCAGGTTGAGGCTGCGGTGGCCGGGAGCGGCCACTGCACTCCAGTCTGGGTGACAGAGTGAGACTCCAACTCAAAAAACAAAACAAAACAAAAAACAAAAACAAACAAAGTCAGAACATCAAAATTTTCTTCAACTGAGCTGATATTCTACTGAGTTAAATCCCTGTTGAGATCCTATGGAGTGTAGTGATTCTTGGTCACTTTTTAGAACTCTGTGTGAAATCTAAAAGCTTTGGTTTTATCCTCAACTGAAGCCAACTTGAACTTGAATTAATTGTTCTTTCCAATGTAATAAGTGAAAAAGATGTCTCATTGCAGAGGGGAAAAGTGCAAGGCATTCAGGCAGATTATATGTCTGTCTTCACCATGCAATAAAAATCATTTGTTAAATCTTGTTTTTGACCTAAGTCCAAGCAGGTTGCCATGGGCCATCTAGATGTGTTGTCCCCGTGGCAATGTTCTCTAGCTGTTTAGATGGTATTTTCTTTGGGAACCTGATCCTGGAAATTTCTAAGGGATATTCCTTAATTTCTAATTTATCATGAAAGTACAGACAAATGATCTTTCAATTTTTAGCTTATACATTTCTATAACCCAAATTATAAATTGAAAAAATAATACCACAGCACATGGAATTCGAAAACATTTTAGCTACATTAATAAAATGGATCTGATTAACTTAATATGAAATTAAAAAATTAGCTGGACATGGTGATGCATGCCTGTAGTTGTAGCTACTTGGAAGGCTGAGGCAGAAGGATCACTTGAACCCAGCAGGATGAGACTGTGGTAGCTGTGGTCGTGCCACTACACTCCAGCCTGGGCAACAGAGTGAGACTCTGACTCAAAAACAAAACAATCAAAACAAAATACTGATTAAGGTATAAAATAAAAACAAAAACCATGAGCAGAAGAGAAGTTGAATGGGAGTAGTATTAATGTTAGAAAAGGTAACACTATTCCAGTAAGCATTAACACTCCAGCTATACGGGGAGCACACATCCCCTCCTCAAATTTCCCATTCATGGTGAGTCTTCCATTTTAGAAATTTTAGTGATTCCTATGTTATCGTCTTCATGTCTGTTCTGGGCTCAGTCTGGGATTACAGGCATGAGCCACCATACCTGGCTATTCTCTCTTGGGATTTTTCAGTATATATTCTCAAATGAAAAGAGCAAAGATTAATGTGCAATTGCCTGGCTCTATTTTGATACAAATATTTTCAAATTATGCACAAGAATGTATTTTCTCATATGTCTGTTCAAGGAAGGTGCAGAGTGTGGAAGGCTCACACCAGTCGGTTCACACCAGTCAGCTCACACCAAATCCTTTGAAAGCTTGGGACTGGGAATAGAAGGAGCGGCGATAATTAGTGTTCTCTTATACACCTATATATTGTTTTACTTGTGACAACTGGGATGAACTATTTTGTAATTTTAGAAACGTCAAATAAAAAATTTAAAAATCAGAGCAGTTGTTGCCTGAATTCAGCATCTCATCAGAGAAACCACTATATCTTTTCTCTTGACTGACCTCTGACTTGTTGCTGAGCCAATGACTCCAGTTGTTAATGCTTTATCTGGTTACTATTTCTGTAAATCCCACTCACCATTACCTTTCCCCCTCTTGCACCTTTACTGTTTATGAATCTTTTTCTCGTCCTAAATTTTCAAATGTAGGCCATTTTACGCAACAGCACTCATACACCTTTGGCATCTTAATATATGTTCACTGCTTTCTGAATTTTCTAGTGTATATGAGAAAGAACTCCCTGTATCATCTTTAGAAGAATAAATGAGTTAATTACACAAAAATACTCCAGCTACATTGGAAGCACACACCCCCTCCTCAATTTTCCCACTCGTGGTCGACCTTCCATTTTAGATTAGTGATTCCTATGTTATTGCCTTCATGTCTGTTCTCCTGCAGCCAAAGTGGACCATATGAAATGCAAATTTGATCTTTGTATAACTTTTTAGGTGCTAGAAGCATTATGGTACATGGATAAATAGGACTGACTTTATGGGCTAGGGTCAGTTCAAATTTAATCAGACAGAAGAACAACTGATGAAATGAATACCAAGAGTGATGGACACAGCTGTCAGCAGAAGGTCATTGTGTTCATCTTGTGCATGATGGAGAACAAGTGGACAAGACTGTCTAGCTTTTAGAGGTATCATACCAAATCACCATGCGAATGGATTCTTTCCTGTCTGGGTTGCTTGTTAGAATACTTATCTATATTGTCCTTTGACCATTAAAAGCTAGAATAAATGCCATATGTAGCTCCCTGAAGCTCCATTAGATAGTCATCTACTGGGGAGACAGAGGTTTAGGAAGTAGAAGCCAGGAAAAATGGTAACTAACTAGAATGGAACAAAGTGTTTGGAAGAAGGTATAGTCGGTAGTAGAGTAGCAAAATTGGAACAGGAAGGAAGAGGAATTTAAAATTGTAAGAACCCTGGTTCTCATTTGCTATGGACACTCAGCCTCATAAAAGACTGGTTTGTTAGTTTTGGCAGCTGTTGTTATGAACGCAAATCTTATCATCAGAATTTGCATATTACAGTATGGTAACATGGGCTTAGGATGGGATGAGGTCAGTATGAAGATCATTAATGTTGGAGACCATGGGCACTGTTAGCTTGGTAGGTACTGAAGGCTCTTTGAGTTCCTCAGTCATCTCCTTGTGGTTTTCTTCATGCTTCACAAGTAGTTAGGAAGAGACAACTGTACTTCATTCTAGACACCAACTACTAAGAGTTCCATGTCATTTTGTGAAATGCTCAAAAAACATTTCACTGGCCTGAGGACAGGGTCAAGGCACAGAGATATTTTGTCTGGTTTGGGGCTGCCTACATAGATCATATTCGAGGGTGTAGCAGACTCTCTGAATATGAACAGTGTTATGTAAAGCCTGAATTGTTAGGTCCCACAAGGGTTGCTTTTTGATAAGAGAAGTTGAATCCAACATGCAATGAGAAGTGTTTTTGGCTTTCCATGTTCTCAAGGAGGGATTGGCACCAAGAAAATTCTGGATGTTATGGAAGAAGGCTATTGATTCCAAATATTGGTAGGATTCAGATAATTTGAAAATTACAATGGAAAAAGAATCAGACATTTTTCCTTCTGCAGAAGCAGAAGACTAGCTTGTTGAGTTAGCTACATACCTATGCATCATAATTTCATAAGCCACAGCACCATGGGTGTACAATAAAACAAATGAATTTTATTCAAAAAAAAGTTCACAATCTTCACATGGAGGGGCAACAGAAAAAAATGGGAGCTCAAAATATTATCTGATTCTCTGTCTTTTGTGGGCTAGTGCCTAAATATGGAAGCATAGAACTACCAAAGTCACGAGAAGACAGAAGGTCTAGAAGTATTTGACCTGACCTTGTTCTTTAAAGCCAGCTCATCGTAATCAAGCACCGTGTTCCCACTGGCCAATAAATAGCCAGTGGATATATAATGACGTTTTGTGTGACAGGAGCAAAGATGGGAAATTTATGCTGACCCCATAGGAAAATTCTCACTTTTTTTCCCCTTCTCTACAGGAAGTGTCAGAGTTAAAATGAGATGACCAGCCTTAGGAGGTCACCCCAATTTAATCAGTGCTAGTACATTAGTGTTTGTTCACTGGAGGAGAGCGTTTGCTATTCAGTCTAGACCAGAGGGAAGGGGAGAGAACAGGGTCAAAGATGTACTTCAGAAACCCCCAAAGTTGTGATCTCAGAGAGAGAGGAGTGAGAAGGTGGTGACTGAGTACCACAGAATGAAATTTACCCAGATGAAATGGAAGTCTGAACAGCAATGTCAGCTACATGTTAAGCTCTTGACTGGAGAGTTGAGAGGTCCAGTCTCATCTCTTGGGGTGGGGGGAAGAGTCACTTTCTAAAGTTTCTGTATGACAATTCAGAATACAAGTACTCTTCTGTGCTGATCTGCCAGCTGTTTCCAAGACCCCCCCCCTTTTTGAATAAGGTAAGATAAACTACTAGGCAAAATACATCCATATCAAGGTCATCTGGAAGGCACAATTTTATCCAGTGTTTTATCCTATGTTTCTTGCAAGTCTGCCATACCTAGGGCCATTTCTCTCCTTTACTCCCAAGGCCTTCTTCAAGTGCTTATTCATTGTTTGGACTCTCTGTACTACAGGGTGGCACCTGAGAAACAATAAATATACTGCTCTGGGGATACATTTCAAATGTTGACTCTTCCGGCAAATTCAAAACTTAGATAAGTATCATCTCTGGTTCCTACTTTTTATCCCTTATAATTTCTGAGAAACTTTCTTGCCAGCAGACTTCTCAGACAGTGACAAACTGAATCCTCATTAAAACAAAGAAAGGTTAAGGGGAAAACTAAACCTATTTAAAATGAGGTAACTCACCAGTCTTTCAGCTATAAGTTGACAATAGGATTTATATAAATCCATAATTGTATCTCTTTTACCTGTGGTTAGGCTAGTTAATGATGAAAAAAGTATACAGCTGATCGTGTAGCTTTAATGAGGATCCTTTTTATTGAGTTAAAAAAATCCACCAAATTAAATTCTGCCAATTTACTTCATTACAAATTGAGCACCACCCTGTGAGCCAAAAAAAAAAGTAAGAAAAAAAGAAAAAGAAAAAAAAATCATCAAGTAGCTTAAATCAGTTACAGCTAAATGTGTAAGTCAGCATGTGCTTTAGCCTTTAGTCATGAAGAATATATTAGATTTTAAAAATAAATGGCTTTCTGCTGAGTCTTCATTGCAATGGCTTTCTGACTTTTAATTAAATTTTCAGTACTTGTGGATGCTTCCTCATGTACTCTGGCCACAGAGCTTGCATTGCCTCCATCATTAAGTGGAGTGGAAAGCCAAATTGGAGATTATTAAGCTTGTTCATTTCTTTGTTATCAGTGGCTGGTGACTCTCTCCTTTTTACTTGTTAAACAAGGATAGAGCTTTCTACCAGGATATTTTCCAAGAATGAAATAAGCTCTCGTAAACAGAGCATGATTAGCCCTAATGCAGGAGCTTGTTAAATGTTCCTCATTATACATTTCTGGTCTATTTCATCAGTGTTAAATGAACTTAATGTAAATTAATAAAAACAGGTTTGCATTATTTGTAACAGGGTTGCATTATTTGTAACAGTAAAGAAGAAAACTGTAAGCAACACTAAACTCACAACTAATGTCGAAGTTTGCACCTTCTCCTCTGCTGCCCTTTGTGTTCTCCATGGAATGGAATAAATTGTTCCGAAGGTTTAATATTTAATCTTTTGGAATGGAGCATTACAGCTGAGGTCTTATATTAGAGACTTTAATTGCTAATTTGGTGCTTTCCTGAAAATTTTGTGTTTGTTCCTTTTGAACTTCCCAGAACCAAAGAGATTTATGAAAACTATGTATTATTCGAGGGACCAATTTTGAACAAAGGAATTTGAATTTTCATACCAACGGGGTCAAGAACAACATAATTTCAGCTATAGAACATAATGGTTGGTTTTAAATGTATATTTGTTTTGATTTATAAAAGTGAGTTCATTGCAGATGCTTCAAGGCGAATGTGTTATGTAAAATTCACATTGTTTTAAATAGTGGCATTCTTAAAATACAAGGCTTCTTCTCCTCATTAAGGAGAAGCCAAACTGAAAAGACACTTAAACATGCACAGGTCAAAAAGCTAAGGGCCACTAATCTAAATGATAAAATGATTTTTCTCTGAAATGTGGAATTAGATGCCCATGAACAAGTTGGAATAATTGGAGATCCCAGCATTTAAAATTTCAGGTCCTTCATTGCAAACTCCTTTAGAATATATTGTCAGGAAAGTGACTTTGACTTTGTGGTTGTTGATAAGAGGGTAGAACATCTGCATGTGGCGGTTGTGGTTATTTGATTACATCTGCACACATTGTAAGGCTCACGATGGTTCAGCTAGTGTTTAAAATATGGTGAGATCAAGAAAACAGCTACTAAATTATTGAAAAAATGGAAACCACAGAGACTGTAGATGCAGTCTCGTTTTATGTAGGGGTTTTCTGGAACTTCACTTTTCACTGAAAATTTTGTAGCTCCTCAGTCAAATAATGCATGTTAACTATTTGTTTAACACCAATGGCAACATAAACAGCAAAATCTTAATTTTAACTGGAACTTTTAGAGAATGTCATCTTCACAGCTCTTAATAGTGAAAACGCAGAATGCATTCCACAAATATCAGCCATGACAGCTGTAACAGCGTTTACAGTATCTTTCCTGCTCAATCTGGATTGACCTCAGAATCCTTCTTAACACAGTATCCAGGCAACATATACTAATAGATTGCAGTAGTTATGTGAGATGAAGCTTTTTTTTTTTGCCCTCGCTATTATAATCAGTAAAATTTGGGGTTTTCTAGATTTAGTTAGAAAATTTTTTTCATTTCAACTTAGTGGCTAAAATATTTTAGGTCACTTCCTGCCTTACTAGGGTATGGTGATCACATTTTAATTGTTATGTCATGATTCATTTAAATCTTCATTTCCTGAAGATCTCATTTGATTCAGTACTGTCATTGTTAAAATAAATTTTATCTTCATGATGAATTATAGATTTAGAAAGTATAGCAGAATAGAATGAAATTGTACCAGACTCAGAAAATGTACTGAAATATTTCTCAACTCTCTCTCCTTCCCTTTCTTTCCTACCCCCCATCCCCCAAGATTTTCTCTTCTCTCCTTCCTTTCTTTCTAACAAATTCTTGATTTATTGGGATTTGGTCAAGAAAACCAATACATAATTTAAGTTTTCCAAAGGATGGCTTAGAGGAAAGATGAACACAGGCCTTCTGAAATGTCCAGGCAATGTTAAAATGTTGTCAGTCTGGCTTTGTCACAGGAACCATCTGCTTTGAACTTCAGCCTCATTCTGTTTTTTTCCTCTCTGTTTATCTTCTGTCCTAGTTCATCTTTGATCATATCCTCGGATATTTACATGCCGGCTTCCTTGTTACTGGCTAGCTCCTGTCCTGGTCCTTCCACTGGATTAAGATACACATAGCTCTCTCTTCCCCTCAGTCCCCAAGTAAAGAATTAAAACTAGATTCTGGCTAATTGACAGTTTTTATTCACAGAGCTGTATTTAACAGGGTTTACTAAATGTCTTAACTGAAAAAAACAGCAGACAAGAACTTATCCTCCCTGGTATGTAATAGGGACCGCCAGTAATGCTATGTGTGTGTGAATATAAAGAGCGTAGGAAGACGCTGGGACATTTCAGAACAATTTCAGATTATCCAACTGTTACCTTAGTATAAAAAAATAAATTTAAGGTTTTGACTTGTGGTCTGCATGGGGAATAAATATTGTAACAATGAATGGCTCTAGCTTATCACAAAAAATACCACAAAGTAAATTTGCATGTAATACCAAACAGTGACTAGAAAATATTTTTAAAATATGACATTAGAGCTATTGAACCTTTTATTATCTTGAGAGTTATCTTTGAAGCTTTATATGATCTATGTTTTAAAATGTATATATGTGATGATTGCTATTGATACTACATCTCATTACTTTTTAGTTTTCTGATTTCTCATCATTTAGGTGATTTTGGTAGCCATAAATAGTGTGAATATTTTAAAATAAAATGTGACAATTTTTGTCCTATAAAAATATAAGAAAAAAGGATGAATCGTATGTCTACAAAGTGATAATAATAGTGATGATGATTATAGATAATATTAATTGAGCACTTACTATGTGCTAGGTATTATTCCAAGAGCTTTACATGTGTTGATTCATTTTATTCTCAAAACAACTCTAGGGGGCAGCTACTATTATTATCCATGTTTTATGAATAAAGACACTGAGTTTTAAGGACAGCAAATGACTTGCTCCATGCTAAGTAGCTAGTAAATGCCAGGACTGAGAACTGAATCCAGAAAGTCTGACTCTAGTGCCCACGTTCGGTTTGTTTGCAGTTTCCCAAGCTGAGTACTGTTTTTTTCTCCTAGCATTCTTGAAATTAATCTAAGAAAGAAGTTACGTAGTTACAGTCACTGGCCTATGGTCCAAGTTCTTTTGGCAGATCAAAAAACTGATACCAGAGAGTAGAGGTTTCTGGACACTGACAGATTATAGGACTATTGGTCAAACGGCATTCATATTTTATCAATACAGAAGTGCTGACCTCCAGGAAATCAGAATGAAACAGAGATCAGAAAGGGAGCTCCGAATCTCAGCATTTTAGATAAAACTGGACTCAGGTGTAGAATTATTGCTTATCACCAACTTCCCTTGTTTCTTTTGTGATTGAGTATTGGGGGAAGAAATAAGATTATTAGTTATTTATTGGAGGGCATGAAAAGATTCACAGACACTAAGGACTAGGGGAGGGACCAAAGCTTGGAGTTTGTATAAATAAAACAGAGGCTGGCACAAGCTACAGGGTGGAGCTGGGTGAAAACCCATCACCTGGCTGGGCAGGGGTTGTGGAAGAAGTGAAACAAAAGAGGCAGGAGTAAAGCTGGTGGTTGGTACTAGTCAAGAGAAGACACGCCACTAGTTGCCATAGGTCATGTGACACAGTTGACTGTGGTATGCCCTGAAGTCACCAGTTGCTTTCAAGGACTTTTCATTGTGTTTTGAATAGATTCTAAGAAAGTGTCTTTTCAAAATACATTATCATCCTTTTTGTACCTACTGATACATATGAGGAATGGAAAGATTGTAGATAGTTTTATAGTTTTTTTTTTTTTTTTTGAGTAAGACTCTCACTCTGTCATCTAGGCTGGAGTGCAAGGCATGCTCACAGTCACCGCAGCCTCAACCTGCTGGGCTCAGCGAACCCTTCTGCCTCAGCCATCCAAGTAGCCGGGACCACTGGTGTGTGCAACCACACCGACTAATTACTGGATTTATTGTAGAGACGAGGTCTCGCCAAGTTGCCCAGGTTATTCTCAAACTCCTGGACTCAGGCAGTCCTCTTGTCTCTGCCTCCCAAAGTGCTGGGATTGCAGGCGTGAGTCACCACGCCTGGCTTGCAGATAGATTTTAAAAATTACGGATAGTAATGCTTTCTCTTAGCCCTACTCATTCTTCCTAAGATAAGCGACGCTGATGGAGTCAAGGGTCCTCTAGAGAAGTGCCACCAGCAGTCTATTTAATTTCCATTAACATTCTTCTCTGCTGTCTTTCAGGCATGGACATTTAGGATGTCATCTTCATCATTCTGCTCACTGGTTATTTATAAAATAAATGTATATGATATTTTAGATCTACAACTATAACACAAAACTTGAACAAAATTAATGGGAGAAATGAGAATCTGTAATTCTGACTTTTCAAATATATCTCCAATTAATTTCAGGGAAAAAAATGGCAAAGGAAGGAACATTTTTTATTCATATAATCTTAGGGCAATCTTAGGTAATGAGATTTCTTACTAGAATGCTCTGTACTCTCCGCAGTTGAAAGTAAATTCTTATGATATTTAGCAGGAACGAGCATTGTCACAGAGGCTTGGAGGGTTTTTAGAAGAAATTCAAGTGGTTTTCATTCACATTTTCCAATTTCATAGATTTTTTCCAACATAAAATTGAAAAGGCAGGAGGAAACCCTAAGTCCATTTAAAAATGATGGTGTGGAGCCGGGCTCGGTGGCTCAGCCTGTAATCCCGCGCCTTTGGGAAGCTGAGGTGAGTGGATTGCCTGAGCCCGTGAGTTCGAGACCCACCTGGGCAACTTGGCGAGACCTCATCTCTAAAAATCAAAAAAAAAAAAAATTAGCCAGGTGTGGTAGCGCACGCCTGTAGTTCCAGCTACTTGGAAGGCTGAGGCAGAAGGATCGCCGGAGCCCAGCAGGTCAAGGCTGCGGTGGCCGAGAGCGGCCACTGCATTCCAGTCTGGGCGACAGTGAGACTCCAAGTCAAAAAAAAAAAAAAAAAAAATTGATGGTGTGTGTTTTCTTCACAAAATTTTCTGGGATGGATTTTTGTCAGAATCGGTTTGGTTCAGGTGTCACTCTAACGGAAAGGCCTTTCCGTTCACCTTCCCCCACCGTGTCCTTTTTTTGATTTTTCCCTGCAAAACAGTCCATGAATGAATCATTTGGCAGCATGAGGAAGCTAGGCAACAAAACAATGTTACAGTCATCATAGATACAATTTATTAGATATGCAATCCACCAGAGGTGTTCCACTATACCAATTTAAAAAAATCCTCATGGCAACCCTGCAAGGCAGATACTATCCCTATCAGTAGAATGAGAAAGCCAAAGTTCAGAAAAGTGACGTGATCTGCTGAGGTCCCCCAACTAGTAAGGACTGGGGCTGGAGTTCAAAAAAATGTCTGTTGCATTGTAAAGTCAATGCTTTCAACATGACAGCATCCTGCTTCCATAGACGCCCTGCATTTTAAAATTCCGTGTTACCTAATCCACACTGGAAACAAAAGGACAGCCGTGGCCATATTATCAAGTTAAAAACTGCAAAGGGCCTGCCAGCCCCACCTGGCTATTTCCAACCACCGAAAACGAATGGCTTTGGACGCCACGAGCTCTGAAAAGCCAGACAAGCGAGTTGGCTAGATGGGACGGAGGCGCAGGGACTCTTGGCCGCGAAAGGTGCTCCTTCCTGTCAGAACGCATTTCCGTAGAGCCTTGCAGTCTGCAAGCTGGTCGCACCTCCTCCTGATTCTGCCTCCTAGTGGGCTGTCTCAGGGAGGCTATACATATGTATTAAGTTATTAAGCGGTGGTATGGGTTCTCACAAGTTCAAACACAAAGCATGCTGTGTCTCTGCTCAAGCATCTCCAGGAGGGCCTGGATTAATAGAAATGCAAATAGAGCATCTGCACAAGGCCATATGATTAGAGCTTCCCCCTCACACCTCAAAGTCAAGAGCAGAAAAACACTGCATGCGAAATACAACAAAAAATGGTGATATAATATGCAAAGTCTGTTACCCATTTCAACAGCAGTCAGCAAAACATTTCTACTCACACCACTCAGAACAATCTGCCCCAACTTTATTATGTAAGCTGATGTTTTTCATGGGGATAAAATTGCTCTCTGTACGTTAGAGTCCCTATTGACTATTTTATTGCTTACAAATCTCTACCTACCGCTGTTGGGCTGTTGGGCCCACTCGAGAAAGATGCTGTTAAAAGGAGAAGTAGGGCTTTAATTTTTTTACCTCTGCTCTATTCATCTCTCTGGAGAAGAAATGATGCAACGGTCAAATAAGCACACAGGGATGGTGAGATAAGCCTGCCAGGGCCAGCCTCACTGCCTCTGGCTGGTGGGAGCCAGAGGATTCACAAGCTGGTTTGGGCTGTTAGGGCCCTGTCACAGGTTTTGTTTTTTTTTTTTGAGTTGGAGTCTCACTCTGTCGCCCAGACTGGAGTGCAGTGGCTGCTCCCGGCCACTGCAGCCTCGACCTGCTGGGCTCCAGTGATCCTTCCGCCTCAGCCTTCCGAGTAGCTGGAACTACAGGCGTGCACTACCATGCCCGGCTAACTTTTTGATTTATTGTAGAGATGAGGTCTCGCCTGCCCAGGCGGGTCTGGAACCCGCGGGTTTAGGTAATCCACTCACCTCAGCCTCCCAAAGTGCTGGGATTACAGGCTGAGCCACCAAGCCAGGTTTTCATCTCCGTTTGAGTCAGGCGATCTCATTCTCTTTTATGGGTGCTCTTTTAATTCTGCACGCTGGCTGATCTCACTCTGACTTCTCAGGACAGGGCCTGAATCCCAGCACCTTGCCACAGTTGTGCTCCACATTTATTTATGCGATGATTAAATGCATGAATGAATAAATCAAAGATAAAATCTGCTTGCCTCTCAGGGCATGTTGTAGGCAGGAGGGTATCAGTGTGAGGGACTGTGGATAATTTAGTGCAGTCATCTCACTGGAGAAAAACTCAAAGCTCACAGGTGACTGTCTCTTTCCTTTCTATGGGTGTTCCTCCTTCTCTGAACCCAGCCTGCTCCTTCGCTTTCACCAGCTGAAATGGCACATGTATGTCTACATGGTTTTGGAACATAATCTTTCTCCAATCATGACCCTCCAATCATAGGGTTATATCATTTCTACAATAAATAAAAAATGAGCCGGGTATGGTAGCGCGCGCCTGTAGTTCCAGCTACTTGGAAGGCTGAGGCGGAAGGATCGCCGGAGCCCAGCAGGTCGAGGCTGCGGTGATCAGGAGTGGCCACTGCACTCCAGTCTGGGCGACGGAGTAAGACTGTAACTCAATAAAAAAAAAAAGTAAAAAAAATATATAACTGACTGAGAGAATCACTGTGCTTTCCTGTCTCAGAGAAAGAGGAGTACCTACATCACTGAGAGTGAGTCATATGTAGGGGGAACTGATGCCTGGATATCTGGAAGTTTCTATATTCATACAGCTTTCATACTTGCAGTAACAACTGAGCTGCTGGAACTGCCATAGACTCATCAAACTTATACTTGGTTGTGTTTCCAGAGAATGTTATTCATCACAAGACATTGCTTATAGGCTGGGCACAGTGGTTCACGCCTATAATCCCAGCACTTTGGGAGGCCGAGGGGAGAGGATTGCCTGAGCCCACGGGCTTGAGACCAGCTTTGGCAACTTGGCGAGACCTTGTTGCTACAATAAATCAAAAAAGTAGCCGGGTGTGGTGGCACATGCCTGTAGTTCCAGCTACTTGGAAGGTTGAGGTAGAAGGATCACCTGAGCCCAGCAGGTCGAGGTTGTGGTGGCCATGAGCAGCTTGCCACTACACTCCAGCCTGGATGACGAGTGAGACTCCGATTAAAAAAAAAAAAAAAAGACATTGTTTATAGATTGTTGCAAGGCATCCGGTCTTACAAGGGATGTCATGTTACCTCCTATTCCCCCCACCTATCCTTCCAGTTTACCGTCATTGCCCCAGCATCATTCTGCATCTCTCACCGAAGCTGCAACCATATTCTTTTGGTCTCCAGGCTCCTTCCCAACATTTGGTTATACACATGCACACTTCTTCCAGATTCATCATTGTGAAGCCCCGCTCTGACTGAGTGACTCCTTCACTAAAATCCCCTTCAGCAATTTTCCATGACCTCATAAACAAAACACAAGCTTCTTACTCTGGCACTTAAAACAATCTAGGATCTGGCTCCAATCTGCTCTTTTCTTTTCTTTTCTTTTTTTGAGTTGGAGTCTCACTCTGTCGCCCAGACTGGAGTGCAGTGGCCGCTCCCGGCCACTGCAGCCTCGACCTGCTGGGTTCCAGCGATCCTTCCGCCTCAGCCTTCCAAGTAGCTGGAACTACAGGCACATGCTACCATGCCCGGCTAATTTTTTGATTTATTGTAGAGATGAGGTCTTGCCTGCTCAGGCGGGTCTCGAACCCGCGGGCTCAGGCAATCCACTCTGCTCTTTTCAACATTTTTTTTTTTAAGTGTAGTCTCACTCTGCCATCCAGGCTGGAGTGTAATGGCACGCTTATGGCCATTGCAACCTCCACCTGCTGGGCTCAGGTGATCCTTCTGCCTCAGCCTTCCAAGTAACTGGAATGACAGGCTTGCGCCACCATGCCTGCCTAATTTTTTTGATTTATTGTAGAGATATGGTCTCACCAAGTTGCCCAGGCCAGTCTCAAACCCATGGGCTCAGGCAATTCCCCCCCCATCTCGGCCTCCCAAAGTGCAGGGATTATAGGCCTCTTTTCAACATTTAATGACCTACACTCCATTCACACGGCACGATTTATAGTTCCCTTTCTCTATAAACTCCTGAACATCACTTATTTCATTTACAATGAAGCTCCTCCCCTAGTCCATCCCTGCTTTTGAACAGGGAAATATCGTGACTGTCACCTCCTATTGGAAGTCTACTCAAATGCATCCCCTTGACGTCTTTGTGTACCTGTCCATGTCACCTTGGGTACCTGCAATGCTTTAGGCAGGAGGGTATCTGTGTAAGGGACTGTGGATGATTCAGTGCAGCCATCCTCACTGGAGAAAAATTGGAAACTCACATGTGTTTGTCCCTTCTTTGTGCCTTGTCCAGGCAATGCTCGCCACATGGATAGGTATGCAGTGGAGCAAATTTCATTTACTAAACAAACGAAAGAATGTTGAATGAATGTGTATCTCTGTCATCTCTCCACAGAGTCTGTGAGATCTCTGAGGGTAGCAAAGTCTGGGCTTTGAGGTTGAAGACTGAGCATGGCGTCTCTGCTCGGCCATTTATGAACAGTAGGACCTTGGACAAGTTGCCTAACTTCTCTGTGCCTCACCTCTATCAATGCTGGTTGAGTCAATGAACTTGGGTCGTGGGGTTTTTTGTTCGTGTGCATATTCTTTCCTCTCTGGAAATGCTGAAAGCAAAGTATTGCTTGTCTTATAGACATGGAACATTTTCTTCATATATAAATCATGGCATGAACTGACATCATAAAATACACCGCAGACCTAGTAAGATTTCACTGGAAAAATAATGAGTCAGGTAAGTATTACATGATTGCACTGGCATCTTCCTCTTTGACAACTAAATGTGAACAATGGAAACTACCTGCTAGCTTTTAAAGTCTATACGTTCTGGTAGTTTAACTAATTTGGAGATCCAGTAATCGAAATGATACAGTGCTTCTAATCTAAGTGTCTACAATGAGGGATTTCTTGGAAGAAGAAAGAAAAGGAGGGAAAAGTTTTCACAGTGATTTCTTACATCTGCAATCCTAAATCTAATTTAGTATTAGTGCTCCTGACAGGAAAAGAAATTTCAGGGCAGTTACTCACACTTTTGAAGGTTTTATTTGGTTTAACCTCAGAAATAACTGCAGTGATGGAGCTGAGTGCTCTCAGATGTGGGTTTTCTCTCTGAAATAATGGACTCCTGAGTTTCTTCTTTTCCTAAAATTAGGTCTGAGATGCTGTTGATGCTTCCTGAAGAGTGGCTTTAACTACCTTGCAATGTTAAAATGTAAAAAAAAAAAAAAATCCACCGCCCACTTACTGGGTTTTTTTTTGAGACGTGTAAAGAATTGGGAAGCCGCACTGACCACACAGCGATGGACAGTGGCCTCACCGGAGCTACGTGTCCCTATCACCCTGCATTTCCCTGTGAGCCAGGACTGCGCTTTGTGCCACAGCCACTGAATTATTGTGAGAGTTCTAGCCCTGTCTCAGACACTGTCCGGGAGGCACATCCATGTTATTTACAGCATCACTCCCTTTTTCATGGCATTTGTCCTTTTCTTTTGAAACTTCCCTCTGGTCACTTGTCGAGCTACAGTAGTGAACATAAAACTGGGAAACACAGACTCATTTTTCTGTTGGGGCTGAGATAAATAACTAAACAAGAAATAGTCAATCTTATAACAAACACAGCAGGTGTAATATTACGGTATGTTATAGCATTGACAAAAGAAGAGGATCTGACTTGGTATGGGTGTAACCGAGGAGAGGGCTACGTTGTTTTTGCTATTGTTGTTTATTTTTGTTTTTTCCTTTGTCCGACATAGTGCTATGGGAACACTTCAAAAAAATCGCCAGTACTTGTATTGTTTTTTATAATTTACAAAGCAAGTCCCCCCAACCATAGTGTTTATTAAAGCATCCCTGTATGCTTGATATTATTCTTATTATTTATATTTTTCTGATGATGAAACAGGCAGGAATGCCTCACAAGTTAAGTAAGACAAATTATGAGGCATCTTGTAGGGTTTACAGTCCTGCCAACAGTGGTTCTCAGAAACATCAGGACTTAGAACCACACTCTCAAATGAGAATCTGGGTCATTCGATGGAGACTAGTTTCCAAAAGCTGGAATAGAACAGGCCTGAAGTTTCCAGATCATAGAGTCTAGGGAGATTTGTGACAGGGATGAGAAGCCCAACTAAAAACCAGGGAGGAAGCTTAGTACAGATGTCATTCTGAGGGAGCCAGATGAAGAGGCAGATCTAGAGAAGAGGTAAGACAGAACCTGTGCCCCCATACCAGGATTTAGATTAAAGGATTTAGATTAAGGATTTAGATTAAAGATGGGGAGTTGGAGCTTGTGAGAATCTCTGAGTCACTGAAAAATAGCTGCAGGTGTTTTGTGTAGAGTGTTTGTAACCTTGACCCTGTCTAGGGAGGAGCAGGCTTAGATGTCAGATTTTGAATTTGGAAACAGTTAAATCTTAAGAATGACAATACCCAGGAGATACAGAAAATAGAGTGAAGAAACATTTGAACATATGCTAAGGATTGAAACTAGAAGTATTGTTACCTCTAGGAATTCTCAGGTCATCTCTGTTTCCTTCTTTTTTCCTCTTCTTTTACTTGTTCTTCTCTCTCTCTATTCTCTCTCCTTCCCTAACCACGTTTCTCCATTGTGTTTCTTACAGTACAACTGTCTGCACTGCCCTAGAGTATGTCGGGCTCAGGGGATGCAGATGTGGTCGCAAAAAAACAAGGGTAAATCTTTTGTCAATGAGCAAAACTATGTGGCTACCTTTGGATTATTTGTGTCTAAAATTTTAAACTTTTCACTTCGAGTAAGTGAATTCATAGAATGAAAGTTAAAAAAAGATTTTATATACTCAGAGAGTGTCTATGACTACCTGTGTGTGTGTGCTCACACAAAGAAATGTGTAGCTTACTGATTTAGGTATTTTTATATGATAAGAAATACCTGTTCTTTGAGGTCACAAGCTTAACTTTTAATATCTTTTGTTATTTTCATATAGGTCATCTCATTTATATAAACAACAAGTGGTCAATAAATACTTGCTAATTTATTATCTTTTTGGTCTACTATTTCAAAGATTTCTCAAGGTTTCTGGTCCTGAAAATAATTATTTGTATTCCAATTTTTGAAGTGCTCTTTTCCCATATGTTTTTAAATAACCTTTTAACAGTCTTCATCTTGCCTTCCTCACTTGTTGACCTGGTATTTAAGCAAGACAGGTATGAGGGTAGAATGGGAGTGGGGTAAGGTAACTGGGTAACTTATAGAATTCTAAACCCTTTACTATGGAAATAACAAATAAACATGCAGACCTTTATAATGGAGACTGGATTTTTATGTGCACATCATTTAGCCTGGGTAGCAACATATATATATATATATATATATATATATATTTTTTTTTTTTTTTTTTTTTTTTTTTTTTTTTTTGAGATGGAGTCTCACTCTGTCGCCCAGACTGGAGTGCAGTGGCCGATCCCGGCCACCGCAGCCTCGACCTGCTGGGCTCTGGTGATCCTTCTGCCTCAGCCTTCCGAGTAGCTGGAATTACAGGCATGCGCTACCACGCCGCTGATTTTTGATTTATTGTAGAGATGAGGTCTCGCTGCCCAGGCGGGTCTCGAACCAGCGGGCTCAGGCAATCCACTCACCTCAGCCTCCCAAAGGCGCGGGATTACAGGCTGAGCCACCGAGCCCGGCTGCAACATATATTTTAATTAATATTCTTCATCAATAAAATTTTCCTTTAGAGAACACATAACAATACAAAAACCTGCAATGTTCAAGAAGATGATGGAGGAGTTATTGAAAAAAAATACAAGCTTATCCCAGAGCACCAACTGTTCATGTCTCTCTCTCTTTTTTTTTTTCCAGAAAATCTATGTGTTAATGGTCCTGAAAGAAATTTGAGCAGGATATGACTTTAAATCAACGAGAGGTATTATTATCATTATTACCATTTAGCATTCACAATCCATCAGCAGGCACTTTCTTTAGCCCAAGATACCAATATTCATAGCACTAGATAGATTTAAGTTTTATCTTCATGAGCTTGTCACTGAGATTCAAGTGCAGTTTATACTCCTGGAAAATACTACCTAATGTTCTAATTATGCATGCCTAATTCATTTGAACTCAGAAATTTCAAAATCCCCTGTGTGTAGTTTTTCCAAATGATTGCCCACATCAAAATTACACAGGCAAAAGGAGGAATAATTAGCAAAACGAGAAGCTAGATTTGAGGCTCATACTATTTTCCATGCTAATCCTTTATCTTGGGAGCCCATTCTAGGAAGCTGTCTGGAAATGGATTTTCAATAGGTATTCACCTGGATGTAGGGCTTTGTCAGTGCCCTGAGAGGAAGTGAACAGCAGCTGTGATTCCAGGAAGTCCCCCCTTCAGTTCCTCTTACCCACAGAGATACTCTGCCCTGAGATTCTCCAGGGGCTGATTCATTGTGTCTACTGTCTTTTTTATGAACAAGAAAGAGGAGGCTAAGGAATACTCTCCCATCTTCCAGATAGGCTCATTGAAGTTGTGGACAGGAGTCAGAAGTGTAAACTAATTCTGAATTTATCCTGTAGGCCATTCACCGACTTCAGTAAGAGATCAGTTGGGGTTCAAAATCAAAAGCAGAAAAAAAGAAAATATTTACAGTGGCAATGAAGCACACATAGTGTGAAACACACACTTTTCCAGCACCTCACCTCCAAAACTAACATCTAGATAATAATTACCCTTTATCTTTTTCTGTGGAGACAGATTTATTTCAGCCTGACATCACAGGAAGACCATAGGGGAGACCAGAGACCGTATCTGAGAAGATGAACTGGGTCGATCAGATTCTTTCAGGAAATTGAACAAGTTGAGACGAAGAGGTGACTTTGACGAGGTGAGGCAGGATAGGATGCACTAAGAGATGTCCTGAGGTGGAAAAAAAGCCACAATGGGTCACGTGCAGGCTGAGGAAAGCCAAGGAATCTTCTGATAGATAGGAGAGTGGAGCCACCAGCCAGTGTAATGCATAGATGGAACCTGAAGACACCCGAGGGAGATGGCAGGACAAGTTGTTTTCCAGAACCCTCAGAAACTAGAACTACTGATCCTGTTCCAGTACTTGGAATCCTTTTAAGGTCACTATCTTTGTTATTACTCCAACATCTTTTTACATTAACTTGTCACACCCCTAATGGTTTCTTGAGCCAGTTTGAGTGAGGTTCTACTCCTTGCCATCAAATCAACCAGGCATAAACCCCCTTAACAAAAACAAACAACACCTCTCCTTCCTTCAAAGAAACAACCAGCAACATTCTTCAGCATCTGTGTCAAACCAGAGTTGCATTTAACTCTACAGTGAAAGAAAACGTAGATGGTTGGCAGGAGCTATCTTGCTTTGCCCACGTTTCGCCCTTTCATGCTTTTTGGTAACTCTGGTGTAGGTCATATCATTTGAACTCATAGTCCTCAACTAGTCTTTATTCAAGAGAGTAATCTGCAAACAGAATCAAATGGTGGTTTTGCAAAACTCTTAAGAGTGGAGCCTGAACTGACAGTGTTGTCTGGGGGTAGTGGTTTCTAGTAGTCCTGTCAATTTTCCTGTAGAAGTTGAACTTCACTGATTGGGCCACTGCTATTTGGAAGAGGGCAGGAAGATGGGACAAATAATGAGAAAGGGAGGAAGAAAAGAGGATAAACAACTGAGTTACAGTGTTCCTTAGCCATAAGTCATCAGGTAAAGTTCCTTACTAATAAAATTTCTTGATTAGCAGGCGGATTGCCACATACAGCAATGCCCTCCTTCAGTCCGTCGCGGAGCTGGTGTGCTGAGTCAGGGGTTTCCAATAGTCCTCCATCTCATCAAAGTGCTCCTGTTGTTTGTTAGATTCTGTTAGGCCCCTCGCTGTGCTGCAGTTCTCTCCAAAGTGCTAGGAGAGAGAGAGAGGGTTGTGGACCTGCTCAGGTTTCTTGAGAAAAAGTTCTGAGCTCACTGTTTTGAGGAAGGGATAAGATGGAAAAAGGGAGGGATATGGAGTACTCCAGATAACCCAGGTCTGAATCAGAAAACATCTTTCTCCACCATGAATTTGTACACAGTGGTATTCCCCTGCTGCGTTCTTGAAGTCAGCGTCTGGTATTCGTGCTCTCATTGCCAAATGATGGATCCCGGGCATTTCAGGTAACAAGCTACCTGCTGTCTGAGTGGAAGTATTTAAATGCCTGCTGTTTTTCTTCATTCAGGTTGTTTCCCCCTATGTTTCTCCTGCTAGGGAGCAGGGTTGCCATATGTACAGGGCCACCTGACTGGCAAAACATGAGAAGCATGTTTGGTGTTGGATTTATTCGATGGTATAATATTCCTGGCAGCTGGGCTTATACTGGACCTTCTCTGTCAATTCTAGGAGGAAGGCATCACTGCTATGCTCTAGCTTATAGAATATCCACTGGGTTCCAGTCTAGGGTGAAGGGTCAGGGCCTGTTAGTGTGATTAATATTGCCTGACAACTATTCTGTGTGGATAAAATCCTAACATGTGCTCTCGTTGTTAGCTTCAAACCTGAGATTCTTTCAGTTTTAAGAAGTGGGTAAGAGCTTGGGTCCTGACGTGGATAAGCTTGGGGGTTTAGATTCATGTTTCTCTTCTATTACTCTTTGGCGTGTTGAAAATCACCTAACTTTTCCAAGTCTATTTCCCCATTTGTAAAACAAGATAAAAGTAGTATCCGTCTCACAGGTTGCTTTGAGAATAAATGAAGCCCTTGGCCTTATGTTTGTTACATGAGCATTTGATAAATATTTTCCCTTTCAGCTTGTGTCGGATTTGAGCAACTGGACACTTTCTTATCCTTTTCTGTGTCTCCCCTAACCCAGTTTGCAGTGTCCAAAGTGTTAGACAGTTTGTAAAAAGATGTAAGACTTATTTTTTACTTTTTCCTTTAAATATTTTAGAAAACTGAGCCTTGCAAGATTCATGCCCAATGCAAAGCAGTTCAAAGGAGTATAAATGCTGGCCTTTGTTGGTAGCCCTGCCTTTCAGAAAATATTATAGGTATGTGAGATATGAAGGCAATGTGATAATAATTCTCTGTATCATAGTGACTCATTTGGGGTTATTTTTAGCTTTCTATTGGTGTGTTTAATTTTCACAAATTTGTTTCATCTCTTCCTTTCTCTTCTCACTGGTTACAGCTCTAGTTCAAGGTCTAGGCACATAAATGGAATCAAAGAATCATTGATACTTTGTTGAAAGGAACTGGAAAGGGCATTCATTTTTGTTGCAGGTGGCAGCTTCTTCTTTTGGCATGTTTTGGGTGTCCTCTAGTAGTTCTGGAGAGATCTTATGGGAGAAGGGTTAAAAAAGCATTGGATGAAGAAAAGAATCAGAAAGTCCATAAAAGCTTTTTGAAGGAGTAGAGAAAAAAGACAGATGAAGAGAAGAGAATAAATTTTTTTTTTGAGAAACTACAATATATTCGAATGGAGTATATGTTTGCATGAGACTGTAACAGGAAGCTTTCTGGAGGTTTCAGGGATGGGTATCATCACATTATCAAAGAAAAGGAGCACTGCCCTTCCAGGAAGCTGTTAAGGTTGTGAATGTTATAACCAAGGCTTTGTTTCTGAAGTGATACTTTAAGAAATACACAATATATTTTATTTTTTCTAAGTAAAGGATTTGTCTGCAAGTTGTGAGAGTCACAAGGATAAATAATCATGTAACTAACCAAGATATTGTTCAGCCATGAAAAAAATCTAGCAATAATGTTGAAAGGGACTGGGAAGAAAAGGTAAAGATATACATCCATATTTTTCATTTCAAGTACCAAAGCTGGATAGTTGAACAATTAGCCTGTTCATTTTATGTTTCTGGAAAAATGAAAAATGAAAGCAGGCTTACCTTTTAGTCTCTGCAGTCAAACATAGCCAGATGAAATGCCAAATTAGCAGGGCACACTGGCAGCTGTAAACAAGCTAATCCTTTTATTTATTAGAGCAATAGAACATGCATAATACATTGGACTCTTGTTACCTGTAGAGAATTGCTCAGTGAAAGCAAGATCGAGGCAGTAGTAGTGGAAGAACATTTACATGACAGAAAATCTATATGTGTAGGCAAGAAGACATTCATCTACTAGAGAATTAGAAGCATCACCGAGAACCTGTTGGCCTGAGTCTGCCAAATTATTCACCATTAAGTAATTACTTTAAATGCAGCAGGTGGCCTTGCAACCGAAGCAACTCTTCTAACCTAGAAAACTTCCTAATTAGAATGGTTTGGATTAGTAGTTTAGTAGAATGCCCAAGAAAGAGAATGAGGTCATCATTAAGGGATCCTGAAGGGAAAACTCTTAATAGAAGCCATTTGACAGAATTAGATCAGATCACTGGAGGTGATCATTTTATGGAAGTATGTATTTTTAAATAGAGAGGAGGTATAAATATAGGTATGTCTTTCAGAAATAGCCTTATAACAAACTTGATTTTAAATGTTTCTTTCAGATGCAGATGGAAATTCAGGATTTAAATCACCTGAGGGGGAAATATCCTCATGAATTAATATCATGAAGTGGACATTTCAGTGGGCCTTATGTAATGTAGGCACTTAGAGATCTTGTAGCCATTGGGAATCCTTGAGGAGAGTGAGAAAGTGAAACTGGAAGATAAACATATACATTTTAACTTCTTGGTCTCCTGTTCTCACTCTTTAAAATACAGTAGCCATGTAGTTTTTAGAAGTATCTCAGAGCTAAAGTAATCAACTGGATAGAGCTCAGGCAAAAGTTGAGGCCCAATGTCAAGACAGCCACTTATCAGTAAAAGTTGATCGAGTCTTTCTTTTGACTATGGAGGAACCCAAAGAGCTCCAGCCTTTGGAAGCAGGATTCCAGATGTTGGAAGGTATGGCTAAAGACATAAACAAAGGTCTTCTAGTTCTGTAATTAAAAATAATATTATCAATCCTCTCATCCGCCTGTGGACAAGGAGGATTTCTGTTTTGTTTGCCAAGGCTCTGTCTCTACCCATGCTTAGGAAAACCATTTTCTTACATGTGCAGTAGATAATCTATTATATACTACTAGTATTTTTCTAATATCATTTATTTCTCTCAGGTGACCCATAGATATTCCATCACCATTCCTGCCCCCATTTAACAGACGAGGAAACTGGGGCTTATTGACACCACACAATTAATAAAGACTTACAGTAAGATGAGAACCTGGATCTCTTGATCCTAAAACTGTTGGTCTCATCTGCTCCATCTTGCTGCCCCCTCAGGCCTAAGTAACGTTCCTTTATAGGGACATTGTACAGAATGTAAGGTTTTCACTCATGTTAGCACCGTGGAGCAGACAGTCGGGTTTATTTGTGGGGCAGTAAACCCCTTCTAAGTCTCTGAAGTCACACACTTTCTTCTCTGGATAACAGTTTGGCCCTGCTTCTCCTGATTTGAGCATGTGATTATGGTGTCATTATCAGATTTTTAAACTCTGTGAGCAGGTGAGCTGCAGCAAAGGCAAGGAAAGAAATGCTCTCAGCCTCTATTTAACTGAAAGTTGGAGAGGTAAAAATTCTTGAGAGACACCAGTTGTGTCTTAATAACAGAGTTAAAGCAAAAGCCCAGATTTTAGCCTTTCTCATTGGTGACTTTCCCATCAGACCCTGAAACCACCATTTACTTTATATAAAACCAGAAAACTTCATTTGCTAATCTAGAAAACCCTCCTGCTAAGTTCAACTCACTGTGTGGTTAACAAGGAAAATTCCTTTAAAATGGCTTTTTTTCTTACTTGGTGTTGCTGGCATCAAGCATAGTTATTTATATGTTTTCCATTTGCTACTTGATTTATTTTAAAGACTGACACTTTTACAAGCTGACATTTCAGCATGCAGACACTTTTTTTTTACTTCACTGAATGCAGTCGATGCTACTTACTTGATGCCATGCCGAGCAAAAGCTAGTTAAAAGTTTCTCTTTGTGCTGCAATCCATCATTCTCTTTACAGTGCTTCATCCAGAGGAGTGTAAACTGCCTCCTAATTTTGGCATCTGCCACCTCCCTTCCTGGCTGCTCCCTGTAGCTTCCTGATCTCACTCTGTCAGGTAGACACTTGAGGATTTCATTGCCACTCAGGAGTGTAGCAAATTCAAAATTATTTAATAGTTTTTTAAAGTTCCTGTTAGAATAATTTTGATGGACGAGTTACTAGTAGGAAAATAGATATTGAACTAGAAAAATGATCAGCTGACTGTCAGCTGGATATTCATTGATTTGCTCTGTTAAAAAACATTTATTGTTTGCCTATAATGAACCAAAAGATCTAGGGGGGGAAAGGCCACTTTCCTCAGGGAGCTCTCAGGAGTGAACAACAACATGGTCATGTGTTTGATAAAACTCTGTAACATGTCGCTTTGCCTCCTACTTTCCCATTGTTGCTGTGGCTTTCTTTTCTTCCATGTTTTTCTTCAAGGAATAGTGCCATACAGAGTGTTCTATGTTGGAAACTATTCTTATGGCTTTTCTACTTTCTTCTCTAGCACCAAAATACACCTGTTCCATGCTCCTTTCTCTCTTTTTCCTCTTTTGGGGAGGATGGGTTCATCTGATCAATGGAATCATAGTGTGTTTGTGCTGTACCCTTCCAGGTAACAGATGTTCCTTGGGAGGGGGTGGAGTTTTTAAGGTGCCATGGACCTAAGTAAGGATATTTGTTAGGTCAGATATTTGTTAGGCTGCTTTATTAAAGACTGAAACACTGAATGCTTAAACAGAATAATAAAATTATTTCTTATGTGAAAGTTTGAACTGGCAACTGTTTCATGGAAGTAGGGTAGCTTCCTTCCATGAAGTAATCTGAAGACCTGAAATCTTTCTATCGTGCTGGGCCTCTATCCTCAAGGGTGTTGACCTCAGCTCCATGGCTACCATCCTGCTGGGGGCTCATCCCACAGGGAGCGAGAAAGAAGACATGGATGGTCAGCAGTTCCCTTTTAGGACATGACCTAGAAGTTGCACAGATCGCTTTTGCTGAAAGCATGTTGGCTAGAATTAACTTCAAGGTCACATCTGTTTTATTACAATGCTGGAAAATATAGTCCCTAGCTGGAGAGTTACATGCCTAGCTAAAACTCCAGAGGGGATCTTCATTCATGAAAAGGAGAGGAGAGTGTATAATGGGGGAAATTAGCTATCTCTGCTTCAATGAATGTGTAGACTCTTTCATAAGGGAAGGACCACGTGGACTATTTCAATTCACAGGTGATTAAAACAGAGAGAAACAGTAACCAGATCATGCAATACCTCATCGCAAGTGTAAGAGGTTAAAAAAAGTTTCTATTGGCCCTTGGCACATTATTTCTACTCCTTCCACAATGTTGTCTGAGGAGTTCCTGGGCACTAAAGACATTTATTCTGGTCAAAATTGGCACATTAACTCTTTGAGGAGTGGTCTTATTTTTTTAAGTGCACTTGAAATGTCTTACTACTCCTCTGTAGCACTTGGATGTATCTGTATATGTCTAGTTGGGCATCTCTGGTCAGCCTTGTAGAAGCTGCGTTCATAATGATAACTGCTCACACCATGTTATAGACCCCATTTTGAGCCAAAGTCTTTCCAGTCTAATTTGTTTCAAGTCCATTCTGCAAATGTGTAGTGCATGCCTACTATGTGTCTGGTACAAGATGCTGCAGTGATATAAAAAGGTATAATCTCTGCTTTTCAGAATCTCAGAAGGCAGGAGGAGAGACAGACACATAAAAACCTTTGAATACAGGGTTGATTGTGATAAGTGCTCTGCTAGGAATACAAATGTAGTGCCAGGAGCACAGGAAAAGAAGGCGATTCTGAATATTAGCATTAGAAGGATGTCATGGAAGTTGTGGGATTTAAACTGGAAAAATGGAGGGTATTGAATTTGGCACGTATGTATGGAATGAAAGCTCTTTCTGGCATGTTTACATTTCTTCAGTAGATTGGTGTTTCTGGAACTTAATGGGTAAGAGCCAGAGAAGGGGAAGAGAGGACTGTTGTGATCTGAGAATAGACACAATTTTTGGCGTCAGATCATGGAGGTCTTTGCATACCAAAGTAAGAAACTAAGAAAACTCTGGGAACATTGTGTGGGATAGCTTAGATTTCTGTGTTCGAGAGCAGAATGCATCTGTGTATGTGTGTTTGGGGGAAGTTGAGTCATTGCGACAGAAGGACTGGCTGAGAGGTTTAGGCAAGAAGAATTAGGAGTGTAAATTAGGTTTTGGGAATAAGCATGAATGTAGAACAAAGATTATGAGAATCTGATAACAACTGGCTTCGGGGTGAGAGAGAGTAGGACTGTCAGTTTTCAAGTCTCTTCTATTGAGAAGATAATAGCATTAATCAAGATAAAAACACAAGTTAATTCATGGATCTAATTGGAGATATTCATGGATCTAATTGGAGATATCAATACCCACTACATCTAAGGTCTATTGTGCAAAGGATATCAAAGGGCCTTCGAAAACCAAGTGCTAAATAAAATGCACATTTTAATTTACATATTCTAGCCGGGCTCTGTGGCTCAGCCTGTAATCCCGTGCCTTTGGGAGGCTGAGGTGAGTGGATTGCCTGAGCCCGCGGGTTCGAGACCCGCCTGGGCAGCGAGACCTTATCTCTACAATAAATCAAAAAATCAGCTGAGCGTGGTAGTGCATGCCTGTAATTCCAGCTACTCGGAAGGCTGAGGTGGAAGGATCGCCAGAGCCCAGCAGGTCGAGGCTGAGGTGGCCGGGAGCGGCCACTGCACTCCAGTCTGGGCGACAGAGTGAGACTCCAACTAAAAAAAAAAAAAACTTACATATTCTAGAGGGCTGTCTGGAATATTCCTCCCTGATGACAGGGACTATGGCTGTTTTATTCCCCGCTGTACACCCAGTATTTGGAAGAAGGTTAATGAATTTTAACATAAGAGTCTCCACAAAATTCTTAATAAAGAAACATGGTAAACTTTTTTGTTTTCTCTTTTAATTTTTATTTTGAAATTGAGGGTTGCAATTCAGGGTTAGGTGTACAAATGGTCATTGTGCAAGTACCCTTATTGATGAGGTGTAACCCCCCTTCCCCAGGTGGATATCAACTACCCTCAATCTCAGCTAGCCCCTCCCACCCCCTCCCCGCAGTTTCCTGCTACTTTCAATCTCTTTCTTCCAGTAATATGGTAGTTGTTCAAGGTCCACTTATGAGTGAGAACATGTGATACTGAGCTCTTTGTTTCTGTGAGAGATCACTCAATATTATAAGCTCTAATTCCATCCACGTTGCTGCGAAGTTTATAATTTTGTTCTTCTTTTTTTTTTTTTTTTTTTTGAGTTAGCGTCTCACTCTGTCGCCCAGACTAGGGAGCGGCCATCACAGCCTCAACCTGCTGGACTCCAGTGATTCTTCCGCCTCAGCCTTCCGAGTAGCTGGAATTACAGGCGCGTGCTACCACGCCCAGCTGATTTTTTGATTTATTGTAGAGATGAGGTCTCGCTTGCCCAGGTGGGTCTTGAACCCATGGGGTCAGGCAATCCACTCACCTCAGCCTCCCAAAGGCACGGGATTACAGGCTGAGCCACCGAGCCCGGCAATTTTGTTCTTCTTTAAGGCTACATAATATTTCATTGTATATATGTACCACATTTTTTTTATCCAGTCCTCTTTTGCTGGGCAGCATAGTTGGTTCCATGTTCTTGCTATTGTGAACAATGCTGCGATAAACGTACATGTGCAGGTATCTTTTTCATAGAGTGACCTGAGTTCTTCCAGGTATATTCCCAGTAGGAGGATTGCGGGATCATATGGAAGGTCAATTTCTAGGAGTTTTAGGAATCGCCACACTGATTTCCGCCGAGGCTGTACTAGTTTACACTCCCACCAACAGTGTAGAAGTGTTCCCTTTTCGCCACATCCTCTCCATCATCTGTTATTTTTTTAGTTATTGATAATGGCCATTCTGACTGGAGTTGGGTGGTATCTCAGTGTAGTTTTAATTTGCATCTCCTTGATGAATAGCGAGGCTGAACATTTTTTCATGTGTCTGTTGGATGCTCGTATGTCTTCTTTTGGGAAATGTCTATTCATATCTTCAGCCCACTTGGCAATGGGGCTGTTTGTTTTTTTCTTTTCAGCACGTTTGAATTCTTTGTAGATCCTTGATGTTAGGCCTTTGTCAGATATGGAGTTGGCAAATATTTTTACCCAGTCTGTGGGCTGTCTCCCTGCTCTCTTGGTGGTTTCTTTGGCTTTGCAGAAGCTTGTCAGTTTAATGAGGTCCCACTTGTCTATCTTATCTCTTATGGCCTGGGCACTTCGGGTTTTGATCAGGAATCGGTTGCCAGTTCCAACTTCCATAAGAGTGTCTCCTGCATTTTCTAAGGTTCTTACAGTTTGAGGTTTTACATTTAGGTCTGAGGTCCATTTAGAGTTAATTTTTGTGTATGGGAATAGGTAGGGATCCTGGTTAAATTTTGTTTAACCCACTATTTCATTTGGCTCTGAACCCTTTCGATGAAGATATTCTATAAATGTCTCATTGAGTAGTCTCTAGAATGCACTTTGAGAAATACTGCCTTAAGGTAATATATGATGAAGAGTTAAATGAATAAGATTAAAGTTCTAAAGAGAGAGGGAATTGGCGTATAAGTCTGTCTATCTGTCTGCCTGTCTTTCTCCATCTCACAGAACTAAAGGCACTGAGATCTTTAGAAAGTGTCCCTTGGCAAAGACACAGCCACAAAGAGGAACGAATGGCTGACCTTTTCCCCCACACCTGATCACAGGATTTAAAAGACTCACCGTCAATTTTAAAACGTATCTTTAAAGCTCTAAGTATGGCCCTAGGACTTTACTCTTTAGACTCAAGTTCAAGATGATGGTCACAAGCATGTCCTGGAGGCAGTTTTGAGCACTTTAAAAGCTTCATTTAGTTTTCAAATGTTTATCAGTGCTCCCAGGGCCCTGGAAGGCCAAGAGAGACTTTCAGAATTCAACAGACGTACACAAAAGGCATAGGACCAAGGACCTAATTATTAATAATGTTTTTTATGATCCTGGTTGAGTTGTAAGGGGAAAATTGCAACACACACACACCGCAAGATTTATGTTGCAACTGTTCTATGGAACCTCTTTGAGGGATGAGTGATGCAGAGAAAAAGAATGTCAATGCGACAAATATCAGTGTTGTTTAATTCCTTTGTGCGGAGGATTTTTAAAAAGGAAAGCATACTCTCTTGGATTTATTGCAGTAACATAGCCTCTTAAAAAAATAGGCCCCACAGAAAAATCACAAGGCATTTCAGTAATCTCTGCTTTATATGTCAGTCAATATTGTAATAACTCGATTCCAAAGGTACTGTTTCACAATTATCAAGCCTGGAGTCAAAGCCTTGGCTGTTTCATGGTTACACTGAAACATATGTTCTGTTACTACTTATTTAATAACTAGTGGCCATGCTTGCCTCTTGTCAAAAAAGACTTATTTCATGAATGATTAAAGTACTAGAAACCTAAGATTTGTGACTCTCTTGCTTAAAATGCTCATATGGCTCTTGTCTGATTAAAGGTACCTATCATTGAACATATTTCATTTACAGTGTAATTCTTGGGTTACCAAGGTAACATTCAGGTTAATCAGCAGCACCACACTTTGCCTAATTGAGGGAGAGCACTTCAGCTCCCACTTCAGTCCCTGAAAGATAACATTCGTGTTCTTTCATTTTTTTCAATTTGACATTTGGAGGCTGTTTCAGATGCTCTTGACTTCAGAACGATTTCCCTCTCTGGTGCTGACACATAGTACTGTGCCCTCATATTAGCTGTGCTTGAATAACTGGGCTTTATAAAGGCCATTTCCCTATTTGTTATGTGTAAATAGAATCACACTATTATGTACTGTTCTCTATAATCATGGTAAGGTAGTTGAAGTTATAATTTTGTATATTAATATCAGCATGTTGAAATGTGTTTCCTACTTCTCTCTTCTTGGCTTTCTGAAAGCTTGACTACTTGAATGTCTATGAACAAAAATTTTATTCAGAGAAAGGGTTGAAGAGTCATGACTGAACTTCTTAAAGCTTAGTGGGCTGTTTGTCAAAATTTCCAAGTGTCGTTTTAACTCTCCTCTTATTCCATCTCCCTCTGAAAAAGTACAAAAAATCACTCTATAGACCATCTGCTGATTGCTGCATGAAATAGTCAGATACTAGTTAAATAATGGTTGAAATGACGTTTGTTTTGTTTTGTTATCATCTAAGATGACTTGTAATTTTTTTTAACACAAGTGAATTGTTGATTGTCAAACACCAAAACTACTCTTTACCTATACTGCCGAATTAAAGAGTAGAAACTTCTTTTTTGTAAATACTTGGAAGAAAGAGTCTGACCATGCTGGAAAAATTAATTTATTACACATAATTCTCCAAAATCTTTAATTTCTCAAGACTCTGATCTCATTTGGGTAAACTCTCTATCCACCACGTGCTGCTTAGTTTGGCTTAAATGATCTTTTCCATCTGAGCCTTGGTTTTCTGTATAATGGGAATAAGAGTACTTACCTTGCAGGGTTAAATGAGATATGCTATAGAAAGGGCTTGCACAGTCCCTGGCACACTGTGAATGATAAATATAACTGTTAGAATAGTTAATAAAATGAGAAGTTTGTAAAGAAAAAAATATTTTTGGCCTTGATTTATTATCATCTCAAGGAATAGCTACATTTTTCAGAATCACTTTCATCTTCTGCAGCCTTTAAGAATTCTCAAAAACTTATTATTTTAGATTTCTTAATTTCTTCTTGAAGAGTCCCCTTGTCTTGGTTTCATGTTACTTTGTTGAAGACTGCATGGATCCAAACAATTTGTATTTTCCAACTCTAAATTTTGTTTCCCAGATTGACAAACCTTCAATAAAACACCTTGAATCTTACGAACCCAACTTCCAATTTAGATATGTCACTTTTTTGAAAAAAATATAAAATTGCTAACTTTTAAAGTATTTTGATTGTAGTGGTGAGGTAGGATTCACTCTCCATCAAAGAGAAACACTAAATGACTAAAGTGTTAAAGCTGTCTCTTATATGCAATGAGTATTCAGTAAACATCATCAACTGATATTTTAGAAACCAACAATCTAAAGTGATTTTATATAGAATGATCTCTTATAATTACATACCACAAGTGTCTGAAAAGAGTAGGAGTGTATAGCAATAATTCTTTGGTTACCTCACACATGAGAGGGGACCCGAAAAACACTGAAATTATTTTTTGGAGTGTGGGCCCCTTGTAGTACAGGCTTCCTCTAGATAAGTGTTCTAGGAACCCATCTGCCTCAGCTAGTGTTGTTGTGAGAGGCTGTGTTGGTCTTATGTGAATTTTTGGGGGATATTCTTTCAACAGTTTGCGTATTTCATGATGGGTGATTTACCAGTGCACCTGCCCACAGGGCGCTGAGTGTTCAGCAGTTTTTGACCAAAAACAGCCTGATCCCCATGCCCTACCCTCCCTATTCACCTGATCTTACCCCGAACAACTGTTTTTTGCTTTTCTGGATGAAAAAAGACCTCAAAGGGAAACATTCTGCCGATGTGGAAGAGGTGGAACAGAAAAATGGCAGAAGCACTAAAAGGCATTCACATTGATGAGTTAAAAAAACTGTTTTGAGAAGTAGAAGAAAGCATCTCAATAGGTGTATTGCATCAAACAGAGAGTACTTTGAAGATGACTGAATTTAAACCTATAAGAATAAACACACAATTGTCTGTTTTGTCTTGTCATCTAGAGGAATGCCAGTTATTGAAGATGGTTATTGATAGGACTTACAGGGGAGTGGGATGGGGAGGGAGGCATTGTTGAAATAACTCATTGTGCTAACATCACATTGCTTAAGTGACATCTTGTTTTCGCTGCTGGCGTCTGCTTTCTCAAGGTCACATATCCAGGCTGTGTGACCGCCAGCACCAGCCTGCTTCCTCAAGGCCACGTCTTGGGGCTACGTAACCACCAGTACCTACTTTCTCAGGACTATGTAACCGCCAAACTCCAGCTATGGGGTATAAAAGGGACCCACAAAAAAGAACAAGGGGCTGGTTCTTCTCTAGGACCAGTCTCTTTCTCGTTTCCCTTAAATCTTTTTTTTTTTTTTTTTGCCTAACTACCTGGCTCATTCTCTTTTTCTCTGCACTTGCCTTACAATTATCTGGAAATTTGTGAAAATGGCCATGTATTGTTGGCTTTACATCATCAAAATGTCCATTACCATTAACAGGACTTTCTGATCTCCCATGTAGTACAAAATAGATGGGTTTAGGGCAAAGGTTAATTGTGTTGATACACACATTCTCCCGACTGTGCCCAAGATGTGTGCTCTTCTTACTTGACCCTTTCTCTTCTACATCCTCAACTTAGTGATACTCTAGAACAGGGGTCCCCAACCCTCAGGCTGCGGACCGGTGCGGGTCCATGGCCTGTTAGGAACTGGGTCACACAGCAAGAGGCGAGTGGGGTGAGCCAGGCTCCACCTTGTGTCAGGTCAGCAGGGACATTAGATTCTCCTGGGAGTGGGAGCCCTATGGTGAACGGCGCATGTGTGGACTCTAAGGGCGTGCAGTCCTTCTGAGAATCTAGGCCGGATGATGCCCCCACTCACCCGCCTCTGTGGAAAAATCCTCTTCCGTGAAACCGGTCCCTGATGCCAAAAAGGTTGGGACTGCTGCCCTACAGACATCTTCTGGAACTTCTCAAATCTATCTGTCTTAAAATCTGAATCCTTGCTTGAACCTAATATCACCTTTATATATTTATTGTGTTATAATTGGAGATCTGAAAAATGATCTATTTCATCACTGTTTTATATTCTATAGAAAGTTATCATTCTTTCACACTGATGACTAAAATATTAGCCTTTAAAAAAAATGCTTGCTGTAAATATTTTTTCTACTTTGCTATTTACCTTTCAATTTTAATTCTTTTGAATAATTTATATGTAGTTAAATCAGATGGTTTATATGTAGTTAAACAGTTTTTAGTTTGTGATTTCTTTCACTGTTTTAAGCTTAGAATGTTCTCTCTCTATAACTGATGTTTTATGCAACATATTTCCTTCTAGCTCGTGGTGGATTAATTTTTAAAAACAATGAAACTTTTTATTCACCTCCATTTTATGTTAAGATATAAAATAATATTAGGTAGGAGATATTAATGTTATCATTAAGATAAGATAGATCATTAGGAAATGATAAACCGGCCTCTTTCCTCATTAGTTATTAGCACTGTTTACTGAATCAGTATTCCTTTCCTCTACTGAATTCTTTTCCCTTCATCATATATTACATGTCTATACAATACATTTCCAAGCTACCTATTCTGTTCTATGAACTTGTCAGTCAGTTCTTGTGCTGTAGTCTTACCCAGTCTTAGTAATTGCTATTAAATTAGTATCAGCAGGGTTAGTATTCCAATAAGGAATAAGGATTCCTTTTTATTTAAGGTGGCAAATATTTCAATTATACTGATTTGATCTTAACAAATTATATGATTGTATTATCGCATGTACCCCCAAAATATGTACATCTAGCATGTATCAATAAAAAATTTGTATTTGTCAAATGACTTGAAGAGATATTTCTCCAAAGAAATTATACAAGTGACCAATAAGCATATGAAAAGATGCTCAGCATTACTAATTATCAGGGAACTGCAAATCAAAACCACAATGAGATATCACTACATACATATTAGGATGTCTACTATTTAAAAAACAAAATAGCAAAGCAAGGATGTAGGAGAAATTGGAGTCTGTAGAAATGTAAGATGATTCGACTTCTATGGAAAACAGGAAGATTACTCAAAAAATTAAAAATAGGATTACCATATGATCCAGCAATTTGACTTCTATATATATTCCCCAAATAATTGAAAGTAGGGTCTCAAGGAAATATTTGCATACCCATGTTCATAGCAGCATTTTTCACAGTGGCCAAAGGGTAGAAGAAACCCAAGTGTCGATTGACAGATTAATGGATAAACAAAATGTGGTAAACATAGACAACAAAGTATTATTTAGCTTTAAAAAGGAAGGAAATCTTGTTATATGTTCTAACATGGATGAACCTTGAAATAATCCTATCACAGAAGAACAAATAGAACATATAGTTCTACTTTTATGAGGTACCTAGGGCAGTCAAATTTATAGAGACAGGACATAAAATAGTGATTCTCAGAGACTGGGTGGAGAGGGAGCTACAGAGTAGTTTAGTGGGTGTAGAGTTTCAGTTTTGCAAGATGACAAGTGTTCTGGAGCTGTATTGCACAACGATGTGAATGTAATTAACAGTACTGAATTGTGCACTTAGAAAGGTTTAAGATGGTAAGTTTTATGTATTGTACCAAAGTTTTGGAAAATACAATCACAAAACAAGTATTGTGATATGATAGATTGAAACGTGAAGAATCAGTCATCCCAGATTTTATTTTAAAAATGTTCTCTTCCAGTCTTTTTTCTTGTATGCATATGTTTTTAGAGTTATAATAATGTCTACATTGTGAGTGATGCTTTTATACTAAACGATTTGCCAGAGAAAAACTTCTTAATTATAACTTTTTTATTAACTTATGAAATGGTATCATATAATCCATTTGCATCTAAACATATATGTAGGCTCAAGAATCATAATAAAAACATGTTCACCCAGTTTTAGACTAACTTTCTTATTCATTTAAATAATTACTTTTCCTGTTTATTTATTTCAAAATTTCTCAAAGAGATGCTTATACCTATTACAACTATGCCATTAAGACTGGTTTTAGATAATTTGATCGGTTCCAAAAGTAATCTGCCATAAACTTGGGCATAAAACACAAAGAATAAAAATGGAAAAGGCTGCCATTTTCTACTCAAGTATTAATAAGACAATTATGAATATTTATGAGCAATAAGATTATGCTTCCCTCTCACCCTCTTTTCCTTGCTCCCTGCCCCTTTAAAAATACATTTTAATTTTAATTATGAATAAGGCAATTTGGGATGATACCTTTCAGTTATTTGAGGGGTAAACTATATATATATGTGTGTATATATATATTTATATCCTTTTATAGTTATCATGATTCTAGCAATTATTATAAATTCAAGAATGTTGATTTCTTATCTGTTCTAAAATCTGAATCCTTGTTTGAACCTAATATCATCCTTATATAGTTATTGTGTTATAAATGATACAGGAGAAATAAAAAATCTGTTTTATTCTAAAGAGCACAATGTGCTCTGGATTGATTTCTCTGTTTATCAAAATTTAGCTGTTTTCCAAACAAGGAATTTTAGGCAGATGTCATCGGTACAACTTTTCCATGTTCTAAGAATTAGCATTTAATCTCTGTTTAGCTGAAATTTATTTAGCAATGTTGACACCTCTGCATTTTAACACTAGGATTCCTTTGTGGGACACAATTCCTTTCAATCAACTTAATATCCCATCTTGGTCTCTAAGGGACAATAATTGAGTTTAGGCTAGTTTTAAATAGCGATAAGGACAGGGAACACAGATGGGTATTTCATTGATTAACACTAACCCTGGCCTAAGGCCCCAGTGTCAGGCATTAGATTAGGACATTACGAAGAGAATGACAAAGTTTTGGTACTTTATTCCTCTCAATAACATTCTTTCACATATTAAGTTTATCCCCCCCTAGGTAGCTACTTCATCATGCAGAAGGCCTTAATCCACTGATGTGACTCTCTTCTGCTCTCACTTTGATGCAGCCTCTGTTTACAAGAGTAATGCGGCCTGTGTAAGACAAAGTACTTGGGACAAGGACAACTGAATAAGGCTTTTAGATGCACAGTGATCCGGCCTAAAAGCAAAGCAAAACCCACATTGCACACACACTTGCATACGCACAAATCCACAGACACGCATGCACACACAGACACCAACAAAACTGAAGCTCTTTTGAAATGAAGTTATGATACTTGCGACCTGAAGAATCAGACGTTAGGATTTCATCAAGAAGACCCTACATTACTGATCTCCTTGTTTGGCACTTTATCTTTTCTTCACCTTTGACCTTCCTTTCAGGCTCTCTTCAAGGCATCGTGAACGTAAGCCCTTGTGGTGTTCTTTTAGAAGCAGGATTGCAGCCATCCCCTCTAGTGAATTTAAGCAGCTGCCGGAATCAGTAACAAGGTTGGGTACAGATTTGGTATCCTGGCTGGGAAAGAGATTATGGGTCAGTCCCCAGTGCTGGCATACAATAGATTCAAGCAGTTCAGGATTTTTTGGATATCCGAAAAAGATTTCATGAAATTTGTAAAGATCTGACAGTGTATTGCAAATTTCACGTGGTCTAAACAGCTCATACAAAGTAAAACACTCGGTCGTAAGTAAATGATGTTTTTACAGCTATGCAATTTTTCCGAGACTGAGCTGCTCTGGAATAGTTTAATTTCACCAAAATTTGTGGTTGTTAGATGAAGCAAGTGACCTCTTACATTTATGCTTTATCTGTTAAAAGGTATCCTCACTTTAGAGGATCTTAAGTCTTAGATACTGTGACGATTTACATGTTCATTCTAGTAAATGTAGTTGGTCAGACAATGAGTTTTTAATTCTTTAGAGCACCAGCAAGTCATAAAGTTTGATACTGTAGAAAGCCCGATGTTTAAATTACATGTACGATGACGATTTTTAAAGCGTGTTATAAGGTTAGGTACTATGGAAAGTCTGATATATAAATGATATGTTTGATAACAATTTTTAAAGCATTTATAAGGTTAGATATTATAGGAAATCTGATATATATGATAATAATATTTTTGCCCATAAAAATAAACACTACTTAGTCTTTTGTCATCATCTCATCTTTTACCAAAATCTTCTTTGGGAATTGCCTAGGGTTGAGTTTTTTAAAAAACTATATTCTTGTTTATCATGCAATTATGAAGAAAGTTATATCACACATTAAATTTGTAAATTTCTGAAATTCAAAATATATGCTATTGAACTCTTCAGCATTCTGGCAGAGGATGATTCAGCATATGCTCTATAGTCTTCTTCTTGTTCTTCTCTCATCTATATTTCTTTCCTTCTACAGGAATCCACATTGGCATTGTATAGTGATCCCTGTTTGTGATAGCTATTAATAAATATCTGTATTAATAAATAAGCCTAAGCAGGACAGGCCCATTTTTACAGAGAGGTCATCTGGTGTCACCAGTGTATGTCCCACTTCAGAGCCCGTTGGCATGGACAAAGAACAAGCCCTCTGGCATCAACTTAGTACCATCACCACAGGAAGGGGCACACACCCATTTACCCAGTATCTAACAGTGCATAATTGCTGTCTTAAAGTAGGCTCATTCAGCTGAGCAGGACTTAGGGAGAGTGGCATGTTTTGGCTCTTTAGGGCTGCTAGTATGATTTAGAGACAAACAGCGCTGGTTCATACTACTCCTTTCCCAATTAACGGGAACCCTGCCAACTCATTAGTTTGACTTAAATCACCCAAATTTATTGAGAACAAAGTATTATCCAAAGTACATACTACCCACATATGGAACACCAAATTACAAGCTTCCTTCCAAGAACACCCCACATCTGGGCTAGGACACTGATCATATCAGAAAATTAAAAACTTTTAAGAGATCTCAAAAAGTCTCTGATTTTGTGGTTTCCAGATTTTCGTTAGTCAAGACTTCTTTATATTGTTTTATCTCTGTGGTACCCACACTTTGAAAAATTTGGAAGATTTTACCCAGGGGTTTGGTTTCTATTAGGTTACAAAATAATAGCAAATAGTTAAGGAATAGTAATCTATTTGTGGGGGAGTCCTGGAGATTTTTCTAGCCTCAGTTTAGTCTAAATGTAATCTCATGTACCTTGTTGTATCAATGAGGGATTTGCACTTTCTTGACTTTTGTTTTCCCCAAAATCATAGTTTGAAACAGTTTTAAAATCAAGTTGTTTGTAGAATTGAATTTCCTAGTTAGTCTAATCAAGGGTTTTCAGAGAACAAGTGAACAGTTTGGTGATAGTTCTGGAGTAGTGGGATCCATCTAAAGGAAATGTGTTTTTATATACGGTTAACCTTTCCTTTTAAATGTTGTTGCGAAAGTCCTAATGACTAAATTCCCATACCAACAATTACAACAAACAAAAGCATTATGGGCGATCTCCTCTCTGACACTTTCACATGACTTTCATCATTATGAAGACTAGCTTTTATGACATTCACACGAATTGAACCTGGGCCAACAAGAGCCAGGGAAATCGATTAGAGAGGAAAATTCAGCCCTAAATCTACTGTTCCTATGGGGCCCGCCTATAGCCTCTAGGCAGCCAGGAGCTTGTATGTGGTTCATCTGTGGCACAATTCTGAATAAAATGAGGCGGATGCTGAAACTCAATCCTTTAAAAAAAAAGTGTCCCTTTGGTCCATTCAAGTTACCACCTAAGCGAGGGCTTTCATGCTCTCTAAGTCCCAAATAAAAACTAGACTAGTTATAATGAGACAAAAATCTGATGTGGAAAAATAAGGCAGTTGGCCTGAATTCCTGTTAGATTTTTTTTTTTTTTTAGTAATTTGCTCATCTTATGCTGCTGGATTTGGTCTCTTGCATTCTCTAGCAGTCAAGGAAAAGTTAGCTCAAGTTTTGCTCCCTCTGCCATTAACAGATGGCATGCAGATCTAAGCATAAGCTGTGGCTCCCGGGCGCAGGCAAAGGGTGAGGACCGCTCCCCTGTGGACACCCTCAAAAGGCCCTAAGCTTGAGTAGCACAAATGAAAAGGTCTAGTGCTGGTGTTAATTACGCAGAAACCACACAGAAAGTGCTGGCTGTTACTGAGTTGAGAGGTTGGGCATCTCTTCTTCCCCAGATAAAAGGCTTGATATGAAAACATTTTGCAAAGGACAATGAAGTGAAGATTAGCATAATCTTCTGCACTATCCTCAGTAAGCTATCCATGAGTGAGTTGCTTTTTTCTCATTCCTTCGGCTCTAATGTCTGGATTTAAGGAATGGTATTGTTAAGAGTAGGCTTTGTCCTTGGAGCCTGACAGTTGTGTTTTTCCCGCCTTCATGTGATCATCCCAGTTGCTAGTCTCCTGCTCTTCAGGGAGGCAGACAATGGAAGGAAAAATGAAGTGTCAGTTCATTGACAAAACCTCTCTGTGCTATGTTATTCTTAATCCAGACTCTTCGGGGTTTTTTCTTTTCTTTTCTTTTTCTTTTTTAAAACATTCTCTCACCCATGTTCTCTGTTTGAATAGGAGAAAGTCCCTTTAATACCATCCTGAGGAAAATGTAGTGCAAGTAATTCTGAACTTTGGGGTGTAGGCAGCTTTAAATTTAAAAAATAATCAAATTGTGCTGTTTTCTCTCTACTTCAATAAGCACACTAAACCGCTGTTCTTACATCTTTATATCAAAATGTGAGTAGCTGCTAAAATGGTTATTCAGATGTATGAACTAAAAGCCTTGAGTATGGAGGTTTTTCATGAGTGGAATTTAACCACTTGCACATTGCAGCTTAGTGCCGTTCTCTCGGGGGCTGGTCTGGTGGCTAATGCACTGGTTTGTTGGCCACTTTGATCATGGCTGCCCTGTTTTAAGTCTTGCTATGACTGGTTAAGCTAGTGCTCTGTAACCCCGGGGATAACTTGAGGGTTCTGAAAGTCTTGAGGCACGGTCCCCAAGATCAAAATATAAAAATAGGTCTGAGGTCAGGGAACTCAACAGGCCCCCGGAAGCTCTTCACTTTTACAGCTGGAGATGGTCTCTTATGTATTTAGAATTCGTCATTAGGATTCTGACAAAGAAATGCAGTATGGGATTGCTGCAGGGCAGGCTCTTTGAATCTTATTCCTGATATAAAAAAGAAAGAAAGAAAAAAACTAACTTCTGGCTGCTGACAGGAGACAGGGCGAGTACAAGGAACGCATTAAAAAGCAGTGTATGCCTATTGATGGCTGAAGAAGGGTTAGAATGGCTGAGTTTTGAATTTGGGTGAAAAGTCCAGAGTTTATTTGTTATATCAGATGAATTTGGGGTTTCACTGGTGGTCTTTTAAGGCCTAAAAAGCCTATTATTATGGATTCCTTGAAAGCCTGTGTCAGACAATTTGTTGATATTACTCAAGTTCTGCCATGGCCAATTTTGGCATGGATTCTATTCTAAATCTAGACTGTCTACTTGTTGTACTGCCCAGGTCATACAGAAACTTGCTGTTTACCTCATCAGACTTACCTAAGATTTTTTTTTTCCCTAAGATGAATCACTTGAATACATCTGATTTTCTTTTGTAAAGGTAGGCCATTTCACTTGTCTGTAATCTAAACCAAGATCAGTCATTTGATATATCCAAGATCAGCTGGGCTTGGAACTATGATCTGAGGCCATCGTGTTTCCACAGTATGACATTTAAAAAGAAAGAAACTTTACATGTCACCTAATAGGCATTGTTTCATGATACCAAGCTATAACTTGGAGATAAAGGCCAAACCATATTACTCCATCATGAGATTTGATAATTCCTGTGGTAGAGAGGAAAGAGCACTTGATGTGAAACTTAACGCAGCAAGCAAATCCCAGCTTTGCCTCTTAGCAGTTTGGTGACTAACCTTCTATCAACATTGTTCTATCATCTGTGCAATGCTCATGTTAGTGGCAACTCCACAGTTGAGAGAATTAAAGAAGATTGTGCATTTTAGAGCAATTTGAAAACTGTAAATACTTAAACCTATGGAAGGTGTCATTAAGATATTCTTAAAAAGTTTTCTATTAAGCATTTGTTCATTCAGCAAACATTTATTGAAAGTTAACTGTGTATCAGACTCTGGGCTTTGGGGCAGGGGTGGCACACAAAGACCAATAAGACATAGTTCCTACTCTCAAGGAAGTCACAATCTAGCAGAAAGTAGTGGGGGAGAACAACTTGCAACAGAGAATAATGTAAGTCTGAGGATCTCTGTCCCTTCCAACAAGTATTGGTTGGAACCCACTATGTACACTATGCTGTGGTGAGTATTTTGGTGGGGATGGTAAACTATTGAGAAGTACGATAATCTGTTTGGAAAGATAAGACATACAATGAACTCCCACTAATATAGGCAATAAAAGACAAGTGCCAAAGGCACAAAGTGCATAATAAGTTCACAGGAGATAGCCATAATTCCTAGAGAAGATAATTCCTAGGATATGAGTTGACAAAGTATGAGAAATCTTTGAACTTTTATGAGATTTTATTTCCTTAAGACATTTAACTCTGTCTACTGTATATTATTGTAATAACTATTGTCATTATTACCATTTTCAGTAAGCTCCTAAGAGCAGGTTCTTATCTTACTCATTTTTTAATCTTCCATAATACTTAGCAAAAGCCTAGCACAGAGTTGGAACTCAAATAATACTTGTTCAATGAATGAATATAGGTGATTTAATAGTGCATATGTAGGGATACTAGAAACTTTATTTTTATTTTTATACGCTCAAGTCATTCCTCTGGTTCACTACCTCTGTGTCTCTCAATGTATTCAGTGGTTTTGAATGAGTAAGTACATGAATTTTGAATGAACATTCCTGGAACATTCTCTTTCTTGCCTAGCCAGATACCTTGCCCATACCATCTTTGACATATTTAAAATCCCACTTCCTCAGTGAAACATTTGTCCCTAGATTAGAAAAGTGCCAACATCCTTTATCCCACACAGTTTCCATAGAAAGCACAAAGGGACCTAGCTCTGCTTCTTTTCTGCTTCCAAGTTCTTAAAGAAAATTCTTCCAGGCTTATTGTCTCTGACTTCAATTTCAATGCTCTGTGTTTTCTAGTTCCCACTCTAAAATATTTTTAGGTTTGATTTATCTTGCTGAACTATATATTTTTGTAGTGGGCTTCTGCCTTTACCCTGGAGCTTTCTGTCTATACAATGTGTTGACTGGAGATTCTAAGTTCCTAGAAGGCAGTCATTGGCCCATGCAACTTACTTGTGACAAGCCCAGTTCTTAGTGCAGCTAAAGACTTAATAAATGTGTTTTAATAATAAAGTGAGTCATTTAATATTTCTTCCTGAGCATTTTTGAACATGTGAAACTAGTGACATTGCTGTAGCTTGAAAAGTTTGATATTTTTGTCTGACTCCTTTTTTCTTCCCTTGGAACCTACTCTGGCATTGACAGTATGAACAACGGACAATACTGTAGCTGGAAGGGTGGACCAAGAATGGGAAGCCATTTTGTTTTGTTCCTAGATCTTAACACAATGATAAGAAAGTAAAAACTATGTCCTAGAGGAATGCATACTCTAGGAGAAGATTAATTTTGCTGACTTTGTCTTTCTAGAAACCCAGCTCTCTCAAGCATGACCAGTATCAGCCCATTGTAATCTTAAAATAAACTCCTGAGGGTAATGAGACTGTGTGTCTCAGTGCCTGGTGACCAGTACCCCCTTCCTCAGGGTCTGCAAGACATTCACAAGTTTTCAAATACCTCACCTGTAAATGGTAAGTTGCTGGATTATTTAAGGTGTGGATGGTATGCTAATGGCATAGTGACTTCTAGAATTATTTTTGAATGGTTTGTTGAGATGACTTGTTATTCCCCTACTTATTTATTCCTTTAGGTTATTCCACATGACCAAGCTAAAACAGAATGACAAGCTGGGAATGACTAATGTAAACAACTCATGCCAGCCAGTGGCCTGTGGTGGCTGTTCTCTTGCATCTCAGTAAACACTTTTCGTTGAGTGCTACTGCTCTGTTCTAACAAAGTTGGCTATATTTCAGCCTTTGTTATCCTAATAGTGTAAACATATCTATTTTGCTTTTTTGTTGTCTCAAGTCTAGGACATTGTGTTTTATCAGATTTTATTTTATTTTCTAAAAAAGGTCCGATTTGCCAGAATATATGTTAATATCAGTGCTAAATAATGGCCACCAAGGTCTGAAACAGTGAACATCTTTGAGGGGGATTGGGGAGCAAATATCTAGCACAAGTGCTTCCAAATTCCCTGGCTGGTTGGCTTGAGAACTAAGTGAAGTTGTGATGTACCAGGTCCATGAATACCAGGCCTGGCTTCACAGACTCACTGCAGGGCATGTAGAAAGTAGTCCTGAGTGCTAGGTAGTACTGTGGGATGATTGGTTGTGAGAAAGAAAGTCAGAATTAAGCACTGGGTAAAGGAAAAAGGAAAAGCAATAATGCTTCAAGAAGAGGATCGTGGGAGAACACAGATGTTTATGAAGAATCTTCATAGACTCATTATTGACTCAGGTAACTAAGAATATAGAGTGTCTTTAGGACTTTATAGCACTACTGTTCTTGGCCTAGAGGCAATGGGGACAGGAACTTTGGATACTATTAAAAAGAAGTGAAAGCCAGCAGGATCAAAACAACACCCGATAATAGTTGCCAAGCAATTTCTATGTATCTGGTTTGGGTAGCGTGGAAATCCGGTTCTGGGGGCTGCTTAGGCCAGAGACATTATAAACATGTGCACATTGTCATCTGTGCCTTTGCCACACACTATCTTTTGGAATTAAATTTTGCTATAAATGATCCCTTGGGGTTTAAGTTTATCATTCAAAATGTAAGTTTTAATAAAGAACCCAAACAATATGCTAATTTTAAAAAGACTTATTAGGTGAATTGGAAGAGTGATTAGTTCAAAACATTGATCTCTGAGGGCGGGGCCTATCCCTAGGTTTTGTACTCCCAGCATCGGGCACAGGCCAGAAAAAAGGTGTCCAATACACACTTAATAATTTACACTAAATTTGTCCACCTTGATTTAACAGAAAACTACTGAGAGAAAAAGTGATCTGACTACCCATCTGACCCAACTCTTAGTTTGAGAGCAGTGAGCCATCCATCCGTATCCACGAAGCAGTCACTTGCTTTGGTGAACAAGTGTGGTGAACAAACACTACCCAATGTTTATTAGCATTGGAATAATTTGGAGATTCTGACCAGTGAGGACAGACAAGACAGTTATCTCAAAAGCATGGTGTGATTGCAGGCTTGCTTGCCCTATTAGAAATTCTCACCTTTAAATCCTGTACTTAAAAATGCCTTAGCATGTTTCAGATTAAGTAGCAGAGGGCAATTCCTTGGTTGAGCAAGCCCCAGATTAGATAGGTTTGTTTGGAGGCTATGGGTGAGGGAATGAGACATGAAAAGTAAGGTACCCTCCACCTGGTAAGCTACTGTATTCGGCAACCAGGCTACAGAACCGGCTAGCAAATGGGGTAGGTAGGCCTCAGATGCTATAGCCCTCAGATTCTGTTTTCTTTCTTTCTTTCTTTCTTTCTTTTTGTTGCTGCACACCTGTGATGCTGGCCTTGTAAGAGTTCTCAGAACCGAACAGAGTTGTCCCTAATAATCCACCACTTTTGATCTTGTTTGGATAACATTCAATAATTTTGACTTTTTGAGTGGAGGAAGGTGGAGGAGTCAGACCAGTGGCCGGCCCACACGATTCCAGTCAAATTGATTGTGTGTTGTTCACAGTGACTATGTGTCTTTTTGTTTTGGTGAAATATAATGGGAAAAAGCTGTTATAACACCTATTACAATGTTTCCAGAGTGACCCAGCAGGAGGAAAAACATTCAGGAGAGAAAGATTGGAATATAGAGGCAAAATAGCTGAGTCTAAGAGGGGTTGTGGAAAAATGGGGGAACAGGAGCTAAATATATCAATTATGTGAAAATCATAGCGCCTCTATCGGACTTTGGGTTTCCTACCCTTGATGAATTGTCAGCATTTAGTGGCCCATCAACCTGTGCAAGCAGGCAGTAGGGGAAGGTATAGGTTGACCCTGACATGTGGACAGTTAAGGCAGCATCTTCTCTGAAGATTTAAAGAACTCTGAAGAGTTACTGTAGTGACTGAAAACTGAAATACTGTTTTCTCCCAGCTCTCACTACTCTTAAGGTCTAATGGATTTGTATAACAAAAATAAAAGTGAATACTTTCATTACCGTAGATGGTTTTACCTATGGAGGAGTAAAGGCAGGCAAGTGGCACATGAGCAAGGATTTACTGAGCATTTCTGCATGACAAGGGAATACAGATGCTTACTGCTCTCAAATTAAGGTGGTGTGATATCAGGGAAAGAAAAACAGGTCTGGAGCCTAAGGTGGGCTTCGAGTCTCAGCTCTCTACTTAATGAATACTGCTGTATGAATAAAATCTCCAGCCTCTATGTCCTCATCTGTGAAACCAAGAGAGTTCTATGTTATATATCTGTTAGGTCAAGGAAACAGGTGGATAGGAGAAGAGAGGCGGGAGACGGGGAGCTCAGCGGCAACACAGGTTTATTCCAAGGAGGAGAACCTGCTGAGGGGACTCCAGAAAACTGAAGCCTACTACCGTTTACTGGCTAGGGCAGTTATAGAGCTTGGGGGAAATTTTTGTGGTTGGCATTGCTGGGGGTAACTAAGGCTTGTGGTTAAGTAAGTTAAGAGGAAACCTTATAGTTAAGCTAGATGTGAGACAGGACACTGCATATGGCAGGATGTTGTTACAGCCTGAGTTTTCCATCCCTGGGTAGCTAGTAAAATGTTGGGGATCTCTAAGATGGCATTACCTGGGCTAACATTATCTACCTCAATGGGTTTTTCTAGAGATAACATGAGATGGTATATATGAAAGTGATAAAATGTCATGCAACTAAAACAGTGTTTTTATTTGTAAGACTGATGTGCATGAAACAAAAAACCCCTAATACTTTTTAATATGGTGTGCATAATTAAATATTCAGCATAGCTGGATACCATTTTAATCAGAGTAGGGAGAAGTTGGTGTGGCTTGCAGTGGCCAGCAAAGCCTTCAGTTTATTTCCATTGTGCGGGGTGCACTTAATCATTTCTCATCTTTCTGAATGTCTTCTTACCCTTGAACAAAGCAGACTTAGTTAGCTCTGGTTGTCTTTGTTCCCTGACAGTAGTTAAATCTTCAATTAGGCTGGTATCCACTGAAAGTTGACATACCCATTTCTTTTACGTATTTGTACAGACACAGAAGCAAGTCTGTATTTGGGTTGTGTTTTGGCAGGGTTTGAAGTCATGTTCAAAGATCTAAAAAAAATGAATGACTGAGGACACAGACTAGAATTCTAACCTTCAGTTTATGTGCAAAATCAAAAACATGCAAAGTTTGTGGTATCTGAGCTTCATCTGATCGTTCGTACATGAAAGTATAAAAAGAAGGCCCAGAAATAGGAGTCTTGTCAGTTTGAATGTTAGTTAAATAAGTACATAAGATAAACAGTTCATGGAAGGTTATGCAGCTGAATTTTCAATCAGCATGCACACAAGACTGTTGAACTACCATCTTCTGGTAATCAGAGCCTGTTGGATTTGTTGCTTATCCTACTAACATAGACAAGGTTGTGAGCTTTAATATGCCCATGTCTTCCTCCCTCTGAAACATTGTTAGATCAGCCAATTCAAACCTCACTTTTCCTGAAAACATTGTTTCAAAAGTAGTTAACAACACCTAAATTCAGCCATCCAGCCACACCCTTGATATTGTTTGTGACAAGTATTCTCCCTTGAATGCTGGAATTGAGTGAATTTCCTGGACACTTCTTGCCTCTTGGGGAGAAGAGATATTAAATCCTGAGGTAAAGGTTCCAAATGAGCATGGAATAAGAAAGGAAGCTGGGCACTGGGCGTTATGGACTAAATGCAGGGAATCCTCAGAATTTTCCCAAATAGCATTTTGTGTACCAGGTGATGCTCTCTACGATAAGGGCAGAGCTCATGACTATAACAGTGTACTCACGTGCATTGATTTTTAAACGGTAGGTACGCTGTGGAGTAAGATAATATGTGTAACGAGTAAAAGCAAGGACTTGACCTGGGTGTGAATCCTGTTTCTGCCAATTGCTTGTTACATGACTCTGGGAAAGTAATTTCACCTCTGTGAGTGGATCAGTTTCATCTTATAGAGGAGGCCAATTAAGATCTGCCATTTAGGGTTGTTATGAGAGTTAAATAATGTAATGTTAGTAAAGGGCTTTGAAGAATCAGAGTTTGTCAGAATCAGCACTCAGTAAATGGCAACATATCAGAACCATTTTTACCATCATAATCATGAATAAATGGATAATGCTAGCCTGTTGTATTTTCTCATTCTTAATTTGAGCTCTTCACCACTACCCTGCCGATGTTATCTTCAGGAAGTTTATTCCCTGGGAAGGAATCTGTGCTGATTTCAGAGGGCATGGACTAAGGTCTCAGTGACTTTGACAGCTGCCTTGTTCAGTTAAATCCTTTTCCATACCTCTGGCTGTTCTACTCTTATATAGTTGTTTGTGTCTGATTTTTTTTTCACTGAGCATAATGTTTTAAAATGTTTTTATTGGTACATAATATTTGTACATATTCATGGGGTACATGTGGTATTTTGTTGTATGTATAGAATGTGTAGTGATCAAGTCAGGGTATTTAAGATACCTATCATCTTGAGCATTTATCATTTCTTTTTTTTTTTTTAGTTGTAGTCTCACTCTGTTGGCTAGGCTGGAGTGCAGTGGCACACTAATGGCCATTGCAGCCTCGACCTGCTGGGCTCAGGCAATCCTTCTGCCTCAGTCTTCCAAGTAGCTGGAACCACAGTCATGCACCACTACACCCAGTTAATTTTTAAAATTTATCTATTGTAGAAACGAGGGCTCGCCAAGTTGCCCAGGCTGGTCTCGAACCCCCAGACTCAGGCAATTCTCTCGCCTCGGCTTCCCAAAGTGCTGGGATTATAGGCGTGAGCCACAGTGCCCAGCCCAGCATTTATCATTTCATTGTATTGGGAACATTTCAAGTGCCCTCTTCTAGCTATGTTGAAATATGCAATACGTTGTTTTTAACTATAGTCACCCCACTCTGCTACCAAACATTAGAACTCATTCATTCCATCTAACTGTATATTTGCACCCATTAACAAACCTCTCTTAATCCCTCCCCCTCATCCCTGCTGCCCACACCTATAGCATTCCCAGTCTCTAATAACTAACATGCTACTGTCTTCATGAGGTCAACTTTTTTTTTTATTTTTATTTTTAGCTACCACATATGAGTGAGACCATGAAATAATTTGTCTTTCTGTATTTGACTTATTTCACTTACCACCATCCATGTTGCTGAAAATGACGGGATTTTATTCCTTTTATGGCAAATCGTATCTCATTACTTATATACAGCACATTTTTAATACATTTATTTGTTGATGAACACTTAGATTGATTCCATATCTTTGCTATCGTGAATAGTGCTGCAATAAACATGGGGGTGCATGTTTCCCTTCAATATCTTGATTTCATTCCCTTTGGATAAATACTCAGTAGTGGGATTGCTGGATTGTATGATAGTTCTATTTCTAGTTTTGTGGGGTTTTTTAAATTTCCAAGAATTATTCCAGGTGGTTCTAATACCTTCCTGCTGCCACTCTCATCTCTCTTCAAGAAAAAAAAGCACGTCTCAGGTGAAAAAACAAAACAACAAAAGAAAAAAGAAACTTCTATACGCTTTTCCATAATGCCGTACTAATTTACAATCTTTACAATCCCACCAACAGTGTCAAAGAGTTGATTTTTCTCCACATCTTTACCAGCATCTGTTATTTTTTGTCTTTTTGATAATTGAGGTAAGATGATATTTCATTGTGGTTTGATTTGTATTACCCTGATGATTCGTGATGATAAGCATTATTTTCATACATCTGTTGGCCATTGCTTTTTTTTTTTCTTCTTTTTCTGAGTCAGAGTCTTACTCTGTCACCCAGGCTGGAACGCAGTGGCATGATGACAGCTTACCACAGCCTTGATCTCCTGGGCTCAGGCAATCTTCTGCCTCAACCTCATGAGGAGTTGGGGCTACAGGCCCATGCCACCATCCCTGGCCAATTTTTTGTAGAGACAAGGTCTAACTATGTTGCTGGTCTCAAACTCCTAAGCTCGAGCAATCCTCCTGGCTTGCCCTCCCAAAGTGCTGGGATTACAGGCATGAGCTACCATGCCTGGCCTCTTTTGGCCATTTCTATATATTATTTTAAGAAATGTCTATTGAGATCCTTTGCTCACTTCTTAATGGGATTGTTTGTTATTTTGTTGCTGAGTTGCTTTTACATTTTGTATATTAGTCCGTTGTCTAATGAATAGCTTGCAAGTATTTTCTTCCATTCAGCAGGCTCTCTCTTCACTTTGTTGACTGTTTCCTTAGTTTAATATCATCCCATTTGTCCATTTTTGGTTTTGTTGCCTGTGCTTTTGGGATGCTAGCCATAAAGTCCACCTGGACCAATGTTCTGAAGTGTTTTGCCTATGTTTTCTTCTAGTACTTTTATAGTTTTGGGTATTGTATTTAAGTCTTAAATTCATTTTGAATTGATTTGTGTATGCGGAGAGAGATAGAGGTCTAGTTTCATTCATCTGCATATGGATATTCAATTTCACCATTTATTGAAAGGGTTGTATTTTTCCCCAATGTATGTTCTTGAAACCTTTGTAAAAAGTCAGTTGGCTATAAGTCTATGAGTTTATCTCTAGCTTCTCTGTTCAGTTCCATTGGTCTATGTGTCTGTTTTTATGCCAATACTGTGCTGTTTTTGTTACTATAGCTTTGTACAATATTTTCAAGTGAGATAGTGTGATGCCTCAAGCTTTGTTCTTTTTGCTCAGACTTGCTTTGGCTATTCAGGCTCTTTTGTTAGTCCATATAAATTTTAGGATTTTTTTTCTATTTCTGTTAAAGATGTCATTGGTATTATTTACGTAGGGATTGCATTGAATCTGTAGATTGCTTTGGGTAGTAGGTAGTATAGTCATTGTAACAATATTAATTTTTCCAATCCATGGGCAGTTTTTCCATTTCTTTGTATCTGCTTCAATTTTTAAAATCAGTTTTTTATCTGGGCTCGGTGGCTCAGCCTGTAATGCCATGCCTTTGGGAGGCTGAGGTGAGTGGATTGCTTGAGCCCGCGGGTTTGAGACCCGCCTGGGCAGCAAGACCTCATCTCTACAGTAAATAAAAAAATCAGCTGGGCGTGGTAGCGCATGCCTGTAATTCTGGCTACTTGGAAGGTTGAGGCGGAAGGATCACTGGAGCCCAGCAGGTCGAGGCTGCGGTGGCCGGGAGCAGCCACTGCACTCCAGTCTGGGCGACAGAGTGAGACTCCAACTCAAAAAAAAATCAAATAAAAAAAAATAAAAAAAAAGTCAGTTTTTTGTAGTTCTTTTTGTAAAGGTCTTTTACCTCCTTGGTAAAATTTATTCCTAGGCATTTTATTCTTTTTGTAAATGGGACTTCCATTTTCATATCTTTTTCAGCTAGTTCTTTATTGGTGTATAAAAAGGCGACTGAATTTTTTTTTTTTTTTTTGAGTTGGAGTCTCACTCTGTCGCCTAGACTGGAGTGCAGTGGCTGATCCCGGCCACCGCAACCTCGACCTGCTGGGCTCCGGCGATTCTTCCGCCTCAGCCTTCCGAGTAGCTGGAATTACAGGCATGCGCTATCACACCCGGCTGATTTTTTGATTTACTGTAGAAATGAGGTCTCGCTGCCCAGGCAGGTCTCAAACCCGCGGGCTCAGGCAATCCACTCACCTCAGCCTCCCAATGGTGTGGGATTACAGGTTGAGCCACCGAGCCCTGCTGCGACAGATTTTATATGCTAAGTTTATATCCTGTCCTTTTACTGAGTTTGTTTATTAAATCTAAAAGTTTTTTGGTGCATCCTTTAGGTTTTTCTAAATATAACGTTCTGTTATCTGCAAAAAGGGATTATTTAACTTCCTCCTTTCTACTTGGATGGCTTTTATTTCTTTCTCTTGCCCAATAACTCTAAGGTTTCTCTTACTGTGTTGAAGAGAAGTGGTGAAAGTGGGCATCTTTATCTAGTTCCAGTGCTTAGATGAAAGACTTTTAGCTTTCAACCATTCAATGTGATGTTGACTGTGGGTTTGTCATGCATGGCTTTTATTAGGTTGAAGTGTGTTCCTTCTAAGTCTAGTTTGTTGAGAGGTTTTGTAGAAGGGGTGTTGAATTTTATCAAAAAATTTTTCTGCATCTACTCAGATGATCACGTGATTTTTGTCTTTCATTCTTTTGATGTGGTGTATCATGTTGATTGATTTTCACTCAGCAAAATGCTTTTGAGATTCATCTATGTTCTTATATTTAACAGTACAGTAGTTCATTCCTTTTCATTGTTGAGTAGGGTTTCATTCTATGAATAATACCACATTTTGTTTATCCATTCACCAATTGATAGACATTTTGGTTGTTTCTACTGTTTGCCTATTATAGATAATGCTGCTGCAATAGCAAGAACATGGAACCAACAGTGCTGCCCATCAAAAGAGGACTGGATTAAAAAAAAGTGGTACATATACACAATGGAATACTACACAGCCATAAAGAAGAACAAAATCATGAACTTCGCAGCAACCCGGATGGAATTCGAGTTTATAATACTGAGTGATCTCTCGCAGAAACAAAGAGCTAGGTATCACATGTTCTCACTCATAAGTGGACCTTGAACAACTACCGTATTACTATAAGAAAGGGATTGAAAGTGGTGGGAAACTGCGGGGAAGGGGTTGGAGGGTGGAAAGGTGGGATTGACAGTAGTCAACATCTGCCTGGAGAAGGGGGGGCACACCTAATTGATAAGGATACCTGCATGGTGAATATTTGTATACCTAGCCCTGAATTGTACCCCACAATTTTAAATAAATGAATAAATAAATAGTGCTGCTATGGACATTCAGATAGAAGGGTTTGTGTGTACATATATTTTGATTTATCTTTTATAGATACTAAGGAATGAAATTGTTGAGTCTTATGGTAGATTTATGTTTAACTTAAAAAAAATCTGCCAAACTGTGTTCCAAGGTGACTGTATTATACATTACCAGATGAACAGCAACCAAGTATGGGGCTCCAGTTTCTTCACATTTTTGCTAAAATATGGAATTGTCACACTTTTAAATGACAGCCATTTTTAATGGATATGCAGTGGTAATTCATTGTGGTTTTAATTTGTATTTGCCTAATGACCAATGATACTGAGCATTTTTTCCTGTGCTTATGAGCCATTTGTTTATTGATTTTAGTTAACTGTCTATTCAATTTTTTTTTTTTGCTCAGTTAAAAATTTTTTTTGTCTTCTTGCTACTGCATTGTTAGAGTTCTTTATATATTTCAGGTGAAAGTTCTTTATTAGCTATAGCATTTACAAATTCATATGCCTACCTGTGGCTTGACTTTTTACTTCATTAATGGTGTCATTTAAAGAGCAAACGTTTTCAATTTAGATGGGGTCTAATTTATCCATTTTTTTCTTGAATGGATTTTGCTTTTGATGTTATATCTGTGAAAGCTTTGCCTATATCAGTCATAAAAATTTGCCTCTCTCTTTTCTTTATAAAGTTTTAATCATTCATTTGATACTCAATCCATTTAAAATTAATATTTGTGTATGGGGTTAGGTAAAGTTGTAAGTTCTTTTTCTCTTCCTCCTTTTTCTTCAAGCAGGTAAAAGTTTGTTTGTTTTTTGCATATCAATAGCCAATTGTTCCAACATCCTACCTCTAATAAATTGCTTTGTTGACCATAGATGTAAAGGTCTATATCTGGATTCTTTTCTTTTCTACTGATGCATTTGTCTGTCATTATGACAATACACATTGACTTGATTACTTTAACCTTATAATAAATTTTAAAGCCAGGTAGTATAAATCCTAAGCTTTGTTCATTTTTTCAGAGTTGCTGTGTCTGATCTTGATTTTTTGAATTTCTTTCTAAATTAAGATCATCAATTTCTACAAAAGTGCCTGTTGAAATTTTGATTGGGGTTGAATTGATTTATAGGTTAATTTGGGAGAATTGCAATCTTCCAATCTACAAAAGTGGAATATTTCTTCATTTATTTAGGCCTATTAAACTTTCTTTTCTTCAGAAGTTCTCATTCTTTTGTTAAATATATTTCTAAGTATTTTATTCTTTTTGATACTGTTGTGAATATAATTGTTTTCTTAAATTTTAAAATTGTTCATGGCTATTATATAGGACACAATTTGTATTTTGTATATTGTTCTTGCATCCTGCGACCTCTCCATTTTCTGAAAGGATTGATATTTGACATTATTTCTTCTTTCAATGTTTTTAGAACTTAATCAGTAAGTCTTCTGGACTTTTTGTGTGGATGAGAAAAATTTAAAATTCCTTGTTCATGTTCTTTGTTTGATATGTGTGGATTTTTCAGATATTCTATTTCTTCTCAAGACAGTTTTAGTAATTTATGTTCTTCTAGGAACTTGTTGATTTTATCTAGTTTGTATAATTTGCTGGAATAAAGCTGCCCATTATAATCCATTTGTATTTTTATCATGTCTCTAATAATCTTCCCTTGCTCTTTCATGATTTTAGTAGTTTGTCTTCTGTCTTATTTTTCCAGTTTATCAATTTTCCTGATTTTTTTCAATGAACCTACATTTGGTTTCGTTGGTTATCTCTTCTTCTCTTTCCTATTTTATTGGTTTGCACTTTGATAATTAATACTTCTTTTTTTACAGGTGTGATTTCATTTATTGTCTGTTGCTATTTCTTTTCAACCTCAAAGACTTTCTTTAGTATTTCTTATAGAATAAGTCTGTTAGCAATAACTTCTCTTAGTTATGTTTACCTTAGAATGTCTTTATTTTGTTTCATTTTTATTGTTTCATTGGATATAAAATTCTTAATTTAATTTTTTTTCTTTTAGGAATTTGAATATGTTATTCTAACAGTTCCTGGCTTACAATGTTTCTAATGAGAAGTGTGTTTTTAATTGAATTGTTGGTCCCTTGTTCATGATAAGTTGTTTTTCTTTTACTGCTTTAAAGATTTTCTTTTTTGTCTTTGATTTTCAATAGTTTGACTATGATGTCTCTAGGCGTGGATCTTTTGGCATTTTTCCTATTTAAAACTTGTTGAATTTCTTAAATATGTAGATTAACATTTTCCTTCAAATTTGGGAAGTTTTCAGCCATTATTTTTTCACAAACATTTCTGTCCTTTTCTCTCTTTCAAGAACTCCCATTACATATATGTTGATAAGCTTGATGTTGCCTTACAGATCTCTGAAACTCTGTTCATTTTTCTTTAATCTTTTGAACAGAACAGAGATGCTCTTTGGATTGGAGAGTTTCTATTGATCTATCTTTGTGTTACTGATTCTTTTTTCAGCCATCTCAAATCTGCTACTGAACTTATCTAATGAATTTTTCATTTCAGTTATTGTACTTTTCAACTCTAGAATTTTTATTTGGTTCTTTTTAAAAATAGTTTCTACTTCTCTATTGAGATTCTCTGTTTGCTGAGTATTGTTATTGTGTTTTACTTTAATTCTCTGAACACAGATTCTTTGCATTCTTTAAATGTATTTGTAATAACTACTTTGAAGCTTTTGTCAGAATTAAAGATTTTACTTTCTCGTTACTGTTTATTATTAGTAAACTACAGCCTATTTTCCTTCTTGTTCTAAAGATAACTTTAAAAGTTTGCTTTAACATTGTCATTTTTCAAGCTTTTCCTTATTTAAGCACTTAATACAATTTTTACCAAGCAGATCTATTTTTGTTTTCACTTTTGTCTATATATCTTCTCCCCCTATCCTTTAAATATTTGAGATCACCAAAGAGTTCCCTGTGCAGCTCCTATGGCCTGTAACCACAGGAAACAGATAACCCAGCTCAAACTTATTTAAACAATGAAACAAATTTATTAGCCTATTTAAGGAATATGTATTGGGGTAAATCTTCAGGTGCAGCTTATATCTAGGTCTTGATTTCTTTCTCTCTACATCTTGGTTCTATTTCCTTCATGTTATTTCTAAATGTCAAGAATGCTTTCCCTTCATAGTTATAATATGGTTTCCAGTAAATCTTGGCTCTACATCCTTCCTTGTTTATGTAGCTATTTATATAGAGGAAAGAAAAAGTCTCTTCTAATAACTTTGTTAAAGAATAAAGAAGATTTTCTTAGGTAAAAAAATCTTAGAAAACAACTTTTGATGTCTTATTGCTTCCAATTGAGTAAAGGCCTGCCTCTAAACCAATATTTGTAACTAGGGAACTAGGAAGAGCCCACTTGGGTATTTGGGAGTCTTAGTTCACTAATCTAGAAATGAAGAGAAGAGATAAATTCCACAGGTGTTGTTGTCATGAGAAAGATGAAATGGATGCTGGAGAAGGAACCAATAAATATCCCCCCATGACTCTCTTTATTTTTTTTTTAATGAGATGAGGAGTTCACTTTGAAAATCTTACCAATCCTCTCGTATTTAATTCTATTTTACTGTTTCCAACTTACCTCCTCTAAGCACCATGCAGTGAGACCATGTTTGTTTTCTCTGGGACTTATAACATATCTACCACCTGAAAACATGGAGTATTTTTGTAGTTTTATAAGCCATCCTCGCTTTCTCTTTCATAGACTCTAATTACACTTTTTCACTGGGTTCTTATGGATTACAATTCAATTTAGCTGAATTGTTTCACTTGTCATTGGTTCTATGTTCTGAGATAGGAAGTTGTCAGCAAGGTAAACTAAAAACTTACAGAATCATTGCTTTTCAGTTGAGAGGACTTCCAGCAAATGTCCTTATAGTTAAAGTCTTCCACCACTATTTTTTCTTGCCTCTTTGTTAGTTTTATCACCCTCAAAATATAATACCATCTGTTCTTTTTGTGTTGCAGGTAGTTTCTAAATTGGGACCATTGTTTAAGACAGTCCTCAAACTGGTCAAGAATGGGGCCAGGGTTCACAGAGATTAGTTGCGCCCTGTGGGCAGGGTGGTGTGTTCTGTGCATGCACACCTGTTTAAAAACTGGAGTGTGTGGTGATGGTGGGGGTTGGTTATCAGTCTGTCAGTACAAAGAAGAAAAGTATTTGGAGGTGAGTTGCCTAGTCAATATTTAGGAAGTAGGAGACAAAATAGAAACAGAGAGACAGGCAGAAGGACAAACAAGAATCCAATGGTTGGAAGTGGTAGCACACAAGATGAGGTATATGTAGATGCATTAAGCTCAGAAATTGGTTGTGGTAGTCACTCTTTGAGGAACAGTTATTCTGTTAACAAATGTTCCTTGATAATTCAATAATAATAGTTAATATTGATTGAGTTCTTACTTTGTGTCATAAACTCTGCTGAGCACTTTATTTCTTTAGTCCCTACAACAGTCTTATTATCCCTATCTTATAAAGAGAAAAGAGAGACCTAGAGGTCTCAAATGAACATGCTCCCATAATTCAGCTTGTGATTTAGGATTCAAGCACAGTACTTCTAACTTTAGAGTACCTTTCCTTAGTCACTGCGTTGTACTATGTGCTAGATTTGGGGCTATGGTGGTGATCATGGCAGACAGAGCTTTTATCATAAGGGAGATAGAGTTCATTCCTTGGTACTCTTATGTACAGCTCAGTGGATAGCACCAGGCTGGGGATAGATGTTCTAACAAGGAGAGCACTCATCACACAGCCCTATCAAAAATGTGCTTCTTAATAGTTACAAATATCCATTACAAATACATTTTAGTTTTTAAAGAGTTGATGTGACTTATTTGAGTGGGGTTGGATGTATAAGTTTACTGGGTGGTTAAGTTGCTCCTGCTAATCAGGAAGACAAAAAGTCTTTTTAGCAAAAATCAATTGAGGAAAAATACCTCTTCCTCCAAAATTCAGGTTGAGGAACTAAAAACATTATAATAAGAGAGAAGAAAGATAAATGGAAAGAACTTTGTTATGCCTGACAGTATTATAATTGAGGGAGGAAAACTCGTCCAATGTTTTTTAAAAAATTTAAGCCACAGTTGAATTGAATAAGCCTTCTGTATCTTAGACTTGAATACCTTCGATATGAGAATTATAAGAATACTTTTCACTCCTGTAATTTTTTCTTCTTATGAACTATATAGCAAATACAAGTTTTGTGAAATTTTATTACATTGTCATATGAATGAAAAATTGCATTAAATGTGTGTTTCTTACCTTATAGTAAGAAAGACAGTGACATTCCTGGCTTTTCGAGGGATCCTGGCCACTAGACGACTTCATGAATTTTGAGAAACTATGAATAGAAGGACTAGAACAGAACAGGACAAATGTAAGCCCCATGGGGGGAAGTTTTCCCTGTTTGTTCACTGCAGTGTGTACGGTGCCTCAGGAAGTGGCTGGCCTATAAATGAATAAATGGTTTATGGCAAATAATAGACAAAGGCATGAACTAAGAGCTATGAACACACAGAAGAAAGAGCAATTTATTCAGCCTGGAATGTTGGGAGAAGGCAACCAAAGGAAGTAGTGGGAACTTTTTTGCCCTGGGCTTGATTTGGACAAATCTTTATGGAGTAGAAACATTTAGGCAGATTAAGCATGTAAAAAGGCATAGTGCATCACTGTGTTAGAACCCTCTCCTGTATAATCTCAGTTTTCTGAACATCTTTCCGCCGTCTCACACAGTGTACTACAATTCTCTTTACTTGTGTAGGGAATGGCTCAGTCATGGTGCCCTGGTGATATTGCCTGTTTTATATAGGTCAAATCCACAAGGCTTAGCCATGACCTGACCTGAGACTGGCAGAGTGCCCTGTGATTCCTCCTGAAGTAATGGGAGATGACTGGGGAGGAGCCACAAGGTGGTTTCCTCTATCTTGTGAAAGACTGCCATGAGGACTTCCTCATTCATCTCCCTGGTTTCGATTGAGTGTAGGACTTTCCACTTCATTCCTTAGCCCCTTTCTTGAGAGCACAGCTGCAGGCTTCTGTGTACATCTATCAGACGACTTGCCTGTAGCTTAGAGTTGTCTCCTCCATGACAGGGTAACACACCACTCTTACTCTCTGTTGTCTGACTTTCCAGCTTAGTGCTATGCAGCGGACTACAGCTGTATGAAACTGACACCAGGCTGATTGTGCTTTGGCTAAGTAATACAATGTCCAAACTTTTGGGGCTTGTTGCTTCCTTACCGCATAAATCTAGCGACTTGAACAAGCCAATCAAGCTGAGCCATTGTTGCTGCTGCTGAGTCACTGCTTGCCCAGTTGGCAAATTGTCTGTCCCTGCCACTGGACTACAAAATCGCCTCTATTCCCAGCATTTAGCAAAAGATTTTGTCTCTTGTGTCTGGACTAGAGGCAGAGGGTGGGGATGGGTAGTGAAGTTGGATTGCAGAGGGTCTTGTGTGCCAGGCTATGAATTAGGCAAAGCAGTGCCCTGGCAGAGATCCTCAAACTTTTAAAACAGGGGGCCAGTTCACTGTCCCTTAGACCGTCGGAGGGGCGGACTATAGTTTTTTTTTTTTTTTTTAAAAAGGAATTTGTTCATAGTTTTTTTTTTAAACTATAGTCCGCCCCTCCAACGGTCTGAGGGACAGTGAACTGGCCCCCTGTTTTAAAAGTTTGAGGACCCCCCTGAGTAAGAGAGTAATATGTCAATATCTGTCTTTAGTAGTAATACTGTCTCAGTAGTAGTTGTTGGAGATAGGGACACCAATTAGGAAAGTATAAGTCCATGAGAAATCATGAGGCTCTAAATTCAGAGCATAGCAGTGAGATGAAAAGTGAGAAACTAGATTACAGAGGTTTTATTTGTTTTTGTTTATTTCTTGTCTTGTCTTTTTCTTTTTGTTTTTTTTGCTTCGTAGAACGGGTGCTGATTTGATATGAAAGAAAAAAACAGAGGGCACAGATGGATGTAATTTCATAGATTGTTTATTATGTCTTGCAAAGTTTACTCTAAGAAGTGTTTACTATTTTAATTACTTGACATTTTCATAGTATTTAAGAGTTGATTTCACATTTGAATAATTATGTATTCAACATTTTTAACTGTTCTATTTTAAAATCTGGCTTATACATTTCAGAGGCTGCCAAGGCATTGAATCAGACCCCTAACTTGTACCCACTCACATCTCACAGTAGCAAAATCTGCCATTAGACACGTCTAGATGACAAGCACTTTGAGGATAGGAACCAAACGGTATTTATAATTTTATATTATTTGCAGCATCTAGCATGGTGTTGAACCAATAGTAGATGTTTAATAAATATTTAAAGAATGACCAGTTCACCTACTTAATTATGTAAAAGTCTTATCCGAAAACACCAAGATTAAAAAAACCCACAAATACAACAGTAATTTAAGTACAGATGTCACATCTCACAAAAACTTTCATCTTTGTTTTTGTCTTCTCAAATAACATTTATAACATATCTAATCTGTTCTCAAATATATCATTAGCAATTCAGATATAAATGAAATAAAAATAATCCCTTTCTTTTAGGACAGCGATGCCCAACCTTTTTGGCAACAGGGACCTATTTCGTGGAAGACAATTTTTCCACCAACTGGTTGGTGAAGAGGATGGTTTCGGGATGATTCCAGCACATTGCATTTATTCTGCTCTTTATTTCTATTATTATTACATTGTAATATGTAATGAAACAATTATACAACTCACCATAATGCAGAATCAGTTTTCCTGCAACTAGATAATCCCATCTAGGGGTGATGGGAGACAGTGATATTGAAGTGTGTTGCTTGTGTCCAGTCTACCCTGTAATCTTGTTTTGGTTGCTGTCACTGCAGAAGAGCCTGATTTCCAAAAATAGGATGCTGGAAATAGAAGCAGGCATTTCAGTGCTAATTTGACAGGAGGTAGAGCTCAGGCAGTAATGTGAGCAATAGGGAATGGCTGAAAATACAGGGAAAGCCTGTTGTTCACCACCTGCTGTGTGGCCCAGCTCCTAATAGGCCACTGACTGGCTGGGGAGTTGGTGACCCCTGTTTTAGAAGCATGGCATTTAGTAAGAGAAAGAAGACACGTCCTTAGGTGAAGCTGTGAAATGGCAAAACAGAATGAATCTTCCTACACCCTAAAGGGTCTCTAAGGAGAAAGATCTTTGTGGGATGGTTTCTTAGGAATAAGATTTGCAAAAAGATGAAATTCTATGACACTTTAATTAAACTGGGCTTGGTGTGAAGTACAGGTTTTCCATTTTATTTTAGAGAAAGGCATAAATTTTAGGCCTTTTAGGTGAGGGGGACATTTGAGCAAACATCCATCGAAGTTATGAAGAAGGAAAGAGGCAGAGGCCAAATTTTATATTCAGAAAAACAGAATCATCACAGTGAGAACCATTTGAGACCTGGGCATTTCAAAACTGCCACTAAAGAATGCATGTGTGTTGTCTTTAATGATTCATAGTATTTTTACAATCATCATATCACTACTGAGGTAGGTAAAAAAATTGTGTCTCCAAAAAACCCAGTATGTCTTTAAAAGAAGAATCATTGAAATATCAATTAAAAGCCTTCTGGAAGAGAATATTTAACTCACCCATTGGGCTTCCAGTAAATATACGCTTACTTAATGAACATTTAAAACTAATAAATAGTTTTCTAAGAATCATAATGTAATTGATGAAAATGCCCCTTGTTGGTTTGGCAGTAGAGGGAAACTGCCAGGGGAGGAGGGGTGGGATTGGCCACAGAGGGAAACTGCCAGGGGAGGGAGGGGCACATCTCATCAAAAAGGGTACCAAATGCATAATGAACATTTGTATACCTAACCCTGAATTGTACCCCACATCTTTAAAATAAAAAAAAAAGAAAGAAAGAAAATGCCACTTGTCTTTGAATCATAATACTGTAAGGTTGTAGGTAAGTGATAATATATGCATTTATGATCTGTTTAATTTTTTAAAGGTTTAAAATGTTTTAAAGTTCAAATAAAAGAATGACTATATGTTTAAGTATAAAATTAAGACATGTAGATTAACTTTAATTATTGAATGCAGGTAGGCCGTTGCTTTGTTAAACTCTGGTGTACCCACGTGGTTCTTCGAGCTAAGATCAACATGTTCTTAGCTTTGGCTCCCTTTCCTACCTTAGGAAAGTGAATCTCCTCTCTCTCTCTCTTTCTAATTTACTTTCTAAGTAAACTATATTTTCCAATCTAAAAAAAAAAACAACAGGCATTTTGGTGTCTTCTCTGAGACAATCAGACATTAAGCTGCACGGATATGGTACAGTTTCTGACCTGGAACAGTTCATGGTATAGACATGATGATAGATATGTAAATAATTATATAGCAAGTCACATCTTGAAATAGCAATCATTGAACTTTCATTCTTTTCTCAGAATATTTCATTTCACATCCTAGCATCAAAAGTTGGTGTATGTGAGAAAAATGATTTTAGTAAGGGCAATTATCTTGTTTTAGGGGTGTGTTCAAGTAGTAGCCATCTATGCAACTTTAACTTCTCATGGTTTATGTCCTTATCCTTGTAATAGATTACTGATAATATAAGCCTATTTTCCTCAGTTTCTCCAAAACCCAATAAACATTTTTTTCTCTTATTTTATTCAATGGCCTTACCCCAAATTTTTAGATTGTTGTTAGCCTCTTGAGGCACAAATGAGGTGTATTCTAATGTGTTGCCAGTACTGTTCATGTACCTGCCAAATACCTTTGCTGACCAATTTACCAAAGGCTCCCTCTCTTGTACCCTTTCTTTGTGGAGGCTACAGCTATACACAAGTAACTCTTCTGCTGGGTGTTGTTTTAAAATGAGTTGTACTCTGTAGAAAGTAAGTAGGTGGCAAAACTAGGTGACCATTATTGAATTTGTAAATTATATAGGGCCTCTGTGTTTTATGTATGGTGTGTTTGTTAGTATTTAGAATTAATGTCTGCCCTGCTTCTGAAAAGTATGTTAGGCTTCTTAATACGATATAGAGCAATTTAATAAAAATCAATGAAAACCTAGTTAACGATAGCAAGGAGCTTGGTATTTCTAGTAAACTGGGACACTTGGATATAAATGCTGTACTTTCTTACCATTCAATGCGAGATTCCGAATTTGCTTGCCTCCTGATCAGTACAAGTAAACAGAAATATAGGACATTGTGAAATGGGTCTGTGATACATTTAAATCTTGAGCTGGCTGGAGGGTCTGAGCTGGAAGAAGCGGGATTCTCTTGTCAGTCTTCCCCTTTTGATTGTGACCACTCACCCTGGGGAAATGGATACTGGCCTGAAGGTGGCACATGCCATGCAGTCTCCACACAAAGAGTGTTTGTTGTTTCGAACCCCTGCTTGACTAGGTTCCTAATTTTCTTCTATCTAGATCCGAATTGCAAAAATGAGCTTAGCGCTTGTTATGAAGGACTAGATCAGGTATATCTTATTGTTATTTAAAATACTCCATAAGGAGATATTGAAAAATGCTTAAAATTGGGTTGGTTGCTCTAGCAACAAAGCCAAGCTTCTGAAGATTATCCTCGGTGACTGAAACTCTGGCAGCAGAGCTGCAAAAGGGAAAGGTAATTAGTCCTGGAACTTTGCTTTTAAAACTTGGCTTTAAGTGACTACACCAGCAGCAGACAGCAATATTTAAATGCATCGAAATAAAGCGTGGAAATCATTTAATTTTCCATTGAAATTCAAGACATGTTCTTCATATGATTTCTGTTTACAGGAAGAAAAATTTTACTGGTATTCAGCCCAAAGAAAAAAGTAGCTATGGATACTGGATTACTGGGCACCAAATGAAATAGGCATGGAGTGGGGGTGGATTTGAACTTGGTCATCTAAAAATTTGTCTAAAGTAGAATCATTTATTTCTGCCTGTAAGTAACTTGTTTACATCTCTTTGAACAAAGAACACTTAAAGGAGTTGAGCTATAAATAATGGTGATTTTTATTGACTGTACTCCAAATTATCTAAATTATGGGTGGTATGATGAGAGAGCTGGGCAGAAGATGAAGAAGAGGAAGAGGAGGAGGAGGAGGAGGAGGAGGAGGAGGAGGAGGAGGAGGAGAGTAGTCTTTGCTTTTACCCATATGTTTAATTTAGTTAGATCTTGATGGGAAAATTGAAATGTCTAGGGCTAGTTAGAGTTAGTCTACTTCCTCCTTTTCCATACTTGCCTTAAACATGTAAACATTCAAAATTCAAAATGGTTCTCAGGTCATGCTTCTAGGCACAAAAGATAACACTCGAACTTTAGAAACAGTTTGCAATATATTAACTATAGAATCTGAAAATCAGTAGGAGAGGCTGATACCATTTGACCTGAATTTTTTTTCAGGAATTATCTTATATTTTTATATTGTCATCTTAAATTAGTTGTATGGTACAAGTGAGGATTTGCTACACAAGTAAGTTGCATGCCGAAGAAGTTTGGGCTTCTAGCCGGGCTGGCTCCCTCTCTCCCTGATAGCAGACCAGGTGCCCAGTGTGTTGCCAGGTGCCCCCCCTTCCCTCCCACCCTCCTTCCTAGCAGTGTCCAGCATCTGTTGATCTCACCCTTGTGCTCATGTGACCAGTGATCAGGCCCCACATATGAGTGAGAACATGTGGTATTCACTTCTTTGTCTCTGTGATAGTTCACTTGGTATGATTGACCTGGATCCTGTAATGTTGAGGCTAGTTTAATAAATAAACTTTTAGCCGTCAGAATTTCAAGTTACATGAAATGGTCCCCACGTTTCTCTTCTTGTGTCCTGGGTTTTCACCATTCTATTTGCTATCCTTTGCTTTCCTGAGCACAATAATCCAGGACTTAGTTCTGTTTGGTGGTGACTTATTTCAGCTCATCTGAAGAGGGTCATTTCTGTGCCCAGCTGTGTATTAGGCACTGCGGGTGTAAAAAATGAATACAGTCTAGCCTTTAAAATACTCTTGAAAAAAAGTTATACTGTAGCAGAGGAGTAAGAAAATGCATGGAACAATTCTATTTAATACAAACTAGAAAACTTAGTAAAAGGAAATGGATTTTGATCTATACCTTGACAAAGATAAGGCATGATGGCTGAAGGAACAGATGGAACAAAGGTATAGAGAGACTAGTTGTGTCTAAGGAACTGAGGAAAATAGCATAGTGCCCTCCATAGTTATTATACACAATATAATGCCCTGTCTTGACTATTTTAGCATAGTATAGTACCCAGTGATACTTATTATATCAAAGTATATTACCCCATCTTACTATAGCAAATAATGCAGTACCCTCTGTTATCTACTATATCACAGTGTAGTACCCATATCTTACCTACTGTATTGCAACATAGAGTAGAGTAGGAAGAGATGGCAAAATAGAAGGGCCGGCTGGGAATCTAATTTTATTCATAAACTAGCCCTGCCACCTTTCTAGCCTCACCTCTTAATTCTCCATGTGTTTATTCACTCAATATTTAGCACATGTGTACTTTGAGTCAGGTTCTGCTAGGAGCTGTGGATATACTTACCAGAAAAAAGGACTCTGTCTCTGACTAATGGAAAATGAACATGGGGTTAGGCGTTACTCAAATAATAGCACAAATACAAATATACTATCTGACTTTGATAATTGAAATACTGACTTCTGTTCTAAGACAAAAACATCCAAGGAGCTCTCAGAATATCAAAGCAACCCTGACTCAGTCTGGGGTGCCATGGGGTGAAGAAGGGAGGGGGCATATGGTCAGGGAAAGTTTCCAAATGGAACTGATGCTTGAGATAAAATCTAGAGGATAAGTAGAAATTAAGAAGCAGGCAGGATGGGTACAATATTCTAGGTAGAGAGAGCAGTATGTGAAAAGCTTCCAAGGTTGGAGGGAGCATCACAGGTTTAAGCAACTGAAAGAAGGTTCAGCTGGAGAGCTACAAGTGGGGCAGAAAGAGGCATGCGGCAAGGCTGAAGAGAGGAACAGGGGCAAGATGGAAGAGTTCTGGGTAGGAGACTGACAAATGAGATTTGCATTTTAAAATATTATTTTGTTATGTTATAGGAAATGCATTGGGCAAGAAAGGTATGGGGAAACCAGTTATGTGGCTACTGAAGAAATCTAGTAAGGAAAGACAGACTAAAGTCACGGCAGTGGTGGTGGAAATAGTCCAAAATGGACTGATGTGAAAGAACAAAATGATCACAGTTTGAGATGGTTGGATATTGGAGGAAAGAAAGATTGAAGTGTCAAAAACACACACTGGGGTTCTTCTGGTTTGTCTAACTAGAAGGATGATGGTGCCATCCCTGGGATACAGAACTAAAGGAGGGCCAGTGTTAGAAATGAAACTTTGGGGAGAGGATTTTAGACATGTTGGATAGGAGGAGACATTCAAGTGGAACTGTTAAGTGGGGAAAAGCATGTATGTGTCTGGAGCTCCAAGCAAAGATATATATATCGGAGACATCAGATGTAACTAAAAAGGTGGAATTGGATGAGTTGGTTTAGTTAGTGAAAGAGTATACCAAGACAAAAACCAGTGACTAAACCATGACGAACTCTAATATTTCATGATCTTTAGGTGAGAATAGGCTTGTGAAGGAGGTTAAAAAATGATCGTTAGAGAGGACCAAAACCAGTGGAATCTGAAGCATCATGGAAAGTGAAAGAAGATAGTGTTTCCAGGGGTAGGGAGTAGTGTATCTGAATCTTAGAAAAGCGATGTAGTATTCAATGTTTTTCAGACTTATGTCATGGAAACTGTTCTCCTCAGAATATCAGGGCAACATAATCCTGATGCCATGTGTCCATTTATTTCCCTACACAAATTCAGCTTGGAATTTTATATATTAATAGGTAACATTTATCTGAATAAAGTGTTATTTAACATTACTATTAAATTTTTAAAGCAAAACACTTAATAACCAATGTTACTGTAGTAGATATGAGAATCTTATATCTGATAATGATACCTTTTTATGTGAGATGTGTGTGATTTAGGAGATTAAAATTGAGTTGAGAAGAAACATTTTATTATTTAAGAAAAAGTATAGCTGGACATGGTGGCATACACCTGTAGTCCCAGCTACTCAGGAGGCTGAGCCAGGAAGGATCACTTGATCCCAGGAGTTCCAGCCCAGCCCTGGCAATATAGCAAGAACTTGTCTCAAGGAAAAAAAAAAAAGAAAGAAAAAGAGCAAATCAGAAAACTTCTATTATTTCTATGATTATTGAGTTAATATAAACAGTGGCTTTCTTATTAAAATGTACAATTGTCCAGTAAAAGATTTTCCAGCACACACATGAATCTTAAACCCATTGCTATAAAAATACATTTTATAGTAACATCCCAGAAAGACAAAAGGAGTCTCCAGGAAATTATAGTATGTGCTTTCTTTGACTGTCTCGACCACTGTATGGAATTCACACTTTGTAGTAGCTTCAACACACAAATATGTACATTTATGCTTTCCCCATTTCCTTTGCCATGTGAAACTTTTGTCTTCTCTGCAGAAATGTACACAGAAAGACTGTTGCTCTCATCTCTCCATCTCACCATATAATTTTTACAACCGTTCCTCAGTTGTTAATATATTTCTGTGGAATATGTGTAAATAGACATGAGCAAACTGTCTAAAAGTTATTCAGCTAGGCAGTGAACCATGTAATCTGTTGGTTCAGAGACAACAGATAATAGAGTGAGATATTTGCTTTACCAGCCACACACTCTGCGTAGCATCTATGCTCCAAAAGTCAATTTGTGCTCTGTTGGGGCGTGTCTCATCACACTATATTATCACATCAGCGATAGGAAATTTGGATAATGACTGTCTGATTTAGAAAAAAAAAAAAAGAAACCATTTAGTGAATTGAATATTTGTGAGGTGGGAATTTTGAAGTAGAATTTGGTTCCATCCTTGGTTAATTTGATACTCTGTCTGTGTTACATCACTGTTTTCCTCTCTTTTAGCAATGCAAGTTAGAAATAACCTTGTTAATTAGCCTCTATTTTTAGGTTGATGACATGACACAGCCAAGACAGAGTGGGAACATTCTAGTACTACCATAGCACAAGCAATGAAACTCCTTTCTGAAGGGAAGATAGATGACAGAAATGAAAATTAAAGCTACCCCATGAAGATGTACAAGTACACGGAGAATGTACCTATTCTTCATAGTCAGAATTAAGGAAAACTGTTTAGTAAGAGATTTACCTGGCAGGCATCCCTCTTGTCTGGCACAAGTAATTAAGCTGGATAGTAGAAGGTACTTTGTCTTCTCAAAAACTTTCAATGGCTCTCTATCATCTCCACAATTAATGATTCTGTCATCACTGTGTTCCAAATTTATATTTGCATCTAACACCAATGCCCTGTCTTATTACCAAATTGAGCTATCCTAACTTTTCTGTGTATGTGTACATATATATAATTTAAAAAATCTTCTCTGTGGCTTTGAACATGCTGTTTTCCCATCATGCCTACAAGTTCCATTCCCATCTACCTTGAAAGACCAGCTCATTTCTTTTTTTGTTGATGGAGCTCATGTTGACCTTTCCTAGAAGTGATCTCCTAGCACATCATCTTCACCTCTCATAAGGCAATTAACACCATCTTTCTTTATTTTGAATATATACATATGGTATTTCATTTCTCCTTCTAGACAGAAATCTCCTATTTATAGAATTGTTGGATGGTTAGCTAAACCAGTGAAAGAATGAGATAAGAGGACATTCTCAAATAAAAGGGAGGGACATTGTCTAGGTTGAAGTAGATCTGAACTTCTGGAATAAGCTGAAATGTATCTAGTCTTCTAAGAACCACTCTTAAATTCAGTAGCATGAAATAAAGATAGCTGTAGAGATATGTGCTGCTTAAGAAAATGTTATAGATAATTTTCTTGGGCAGGAACAATTAGGTATATGAGTTCAATAGGTTGGTTGACTAAGTGGATTGAACTAGAGCAGTACTAGTCTGATTAGGTGGGCAAGAGTAGGGGAAAGATTGGTGGGTGAACTTCAAGATCATGGTCTGTGGTTAGAGAGCAGATGCTACGATAAAGTTATTTTGTACTCCAATCTATGCTTGTCTTTCTCGTCTCCAAATGTCTACTTCATTTCTATCTATATGACACAATTTAGCACTTATTTGACTCATGTCTTCTTTGACATCAGGTCATTTGTCTTCTCCATCAGGTCAAAAATTTCTTTTTTTTTTTTTGAGTTGGAGTCTCACTCTGTTGCCCAGGCTGGAGTGCAGTGGCATGTTCATGGCCACCACAGCCTCGACTGCCTGGGCTCAGGTGATCCTTCCGCCTCAACTTTCCAAGCAGCTGGAACTGCAGGCACGCACCACCACGCCCTGCTAATTTTTTGATTTATTGTAGAGATGAGGTCTTGCCAAGTTGCCCAGGCTTGTCTCGAACCCATGGACTCAGGCAATCCTCTCACCTCGGCCTCCCAAAGTGTTGGGATTATAAGGATGAGCCACCATGCCTGGCCCAAAAATTTCTTGAAAGTAGTGGCACTTTACCTTCGTTTTGTATGTGTGTGTGTAAAGACACAGCATAATATGGCTCCTGGAGCATATGGACAAACAAAAATGAGTTGATTTATTACTTGATACACTAATTTATTAATTGGTGGATCACGTGTATTTAATTAAATAGTTGTTTACTGAGCATCTATTATGTTCAAGACATTTTGCTACATACCTCAACAAATATAAAAATAGCTCAGTGGCACCACACATGATAAAGCAACAGGATAAAACAGCAGCTAGATAGAGGTTAAGTGCTGCTAAATCCTTTTTTGATTGTGAATGTGGCCAGAGAACTGGGGCAGATTGAGGTTGATGGTGAGACTGAAGAAAGATACAGGAACATTTATTTGCAGAGTTTTTTCAGTCACAGTCACTTATCCATTTACGTGCTTCAACCTTTCCCCCCCAAGTATTCTCTTTCTGGTTGTCAAAGTAATGTTCATTCTTTGTAGAAAATCTGGAAGCTAGATAAAAGCCCAGTGAGCTGCCAACCCAAAACTCACTTTTGCACTGCTGATTTTGTACAAGCATCCATGTTCTTCGTGCACTGACTGAAGTGGCCCTCCCTTTTGCAGTGGTGCCAGTTGTGATTATTTTGGGCCAGCCATGATAAATTCATTTCCAAGCAAGTGATTTGTTCAGGGTTGCCTATTTAACCCAGTTCTAAACAAATAAACATGAAACAAAACCTGCTGGGGATTTTTGGATATTGTGCATGAAGATGTGATATCTGCAAACCTGTGGCCTTGAGGATTTCTTGCCCACATGCTAAGGATGGCGGAGATGAAACAAAAACCTGGGTCCTTGATGGCATAATTGAGTCTTTGAATGAATCAACCCTGGAAATTCCCTACCTAAGGACTTTCTGTTATGTTTAAGTATCCTTTACTTGAAAGTTCTGTTACTTACAGCCACAAACACTCTATCTGATTCCCTCATTGTATCTGCATATAAATCTTGTTCATGACTGGCAACCCACAGCAATTGTGAGCCATGCACATCTAATGCCCCTACAGTGTTTATGGTATTGTCATAGTAATTAAAAACCTAACTTTTGTATAGCACTTATTTCACAGAATGCTTTTATTTTATTTGGTTATTAAACTTTGTGAGACGGGGCTGTTGATATTCTACAAAATATCAAGGAACCCAGAACAGATACTAATTTCGTGTTTATCTTGGAGAATCTGGGGTGAAGATGATCAAACTGAAAAGCTTCTGCAAAGTCAAAAAAACCATTGAGAGAGTAGGAAGGCAGCCCACAGTCTGGGAAAAAATACTTGCCAACCGTATATCTGACAAAGGACTAACATCTAGGATCTACAAGGAACTCAAACGTGCCGAAAAGATAAAAACAAACAGCCCCATTACAAAGTGGGCAAAGATATGAATAGACACTTCTCAGAAGAAGACATACGAGCAGCCAACAGATACATGAAAAAATGCTCAGCCTCACTAGTCACAAAGAAATGCAAATTAAAATCATACTGAGATGCCACCTAACTCCAGTCAGGATGGCCATCATCAATAACTCAAAAAACAACAGATGCTGGAGAGGATGCGGGAAAAAGGGAACACTTCTACATTGTTGGTGGGAGTGTGACTTAGTACAGCCTCTGTGGAAAACAGTGTGGTGATTCCTAAAAGATCTAAAAATCGAACTTTCGTGTGATCCCACAATCCCCCTGCTGGGAATAGAACTGGAGGAACTCAAATCACTCAATGAAAAAGGTACCTGCACACACATGTTTATTGCGGCATTATTCACAATAGCAAAAACATGGAACCAACCATGCTGCTCATCAAAAGAGGACTGGACAAAAAAAGTGGTACATATACATGATGGAATATTATGAAGTCACAAAGGACAAAATTATGAATTTTGCAGCAACTTGGATGGATTTAGAGTCTATAATACAGAGTGATCTATCACAGAAACAAAGAACTGGGTACCACATATTCTCACTCATAAGTGGACCTTAAACAATTATAATTCTAGGAGAAAAGGATTGGCAGTAGTGGGAAACTGCTGGTGGGCGGGGGGAGGGTGTGGGATTGGCAATAGTGGGAAACTGTCAGGGGAGGGGGAGCTACACCTCATCAACAAGGTATCTGCATAATGAACACTTGTATACCTAACCTTGAATTGTACCCCACATATTTAAAATGAAAAAAATAAGGAAAATCTAATACATCTCCAAGGAGACAAGGAAAAGTTAGATTGAAAGTACCAAATGGTCCCTATGCCAAGCACAGCATGGGAACAAAGGGCTTGGGAGGAAAGGCCACTTTCAGTTTCTTAGGAAAAATCTTGAGTGGTAAAGCACTAGACCTGATTCAAGACAGTGGAATGCCTTGGCTCTGTCCTAGTACACTGGTTGCTTTTCTGTGGGGTGGGATCCTTTGGGCACAGTATGTGTATTATTTCATTGTTCTCCTCCCAGCCTGTAGGTCTTTGCCCCAAATTTGAGAAAAGAAGAGATAAGAAACAATATGTTTGATTTTAAAAAATCTTAATGTTGTAAAATATCAAACATATTGAGCTCCTTTGGTGTGATGTTGCTAAAAGAGTTGTAACATGGGTGTAAAGAAAGACCTTTTTGTTACCTCAAGAAAAATGAAAAGGAAGGCCAAACTGGCCAATATTGGTGGTTCACAGATTAGATGACATCATCCATCAAATATCTGTTGAACAGTGGTGAACAAAACAGATATGCCTCTTTTGTTAAAGGAGAATGGTCCATACACTCTACTAGTGAAGATAATGAAGTTAAAAAAAAAAGAAATATAGAACAACAGGCTGGGCGCGGTGACTCAAGCCTGTAATGTCAGTACTTTAGGGGGCCGAGGAGAGAGGACTGCCTGAGCCCAGGGGTTCGAGACCAGCCTGGGCAACTTGGCGATACCTCGTCTCTACAATAAATCAAAAAATTAGCCAGGCGTGGTAGTGCACACCTGTAGTTCCGGCTCCTTGGAAGGCTGAGGCGGAAGGATCGCCTGAGCCCAGCAGGTCAAGGCTGCGGTGGCTGTGAGTGTACCACTGCACTCCAACCTAGGCGATGGAGTGAGACTCCCACTCAAAAAAAAAAAAAAAAGGAAATATAGAATAACAAATTGTGATAACTGCTAATAAGAAGGAAGGATAGCACGCATGAGAGAATAGAGGGATTAAGGGGTTGCTTTATATTGGGTGGTTAGCATAGGCCTCTGTGAATAAGTTGTACTCACAAGGAGACCAGAAGTCAAGAAAAGAGGAGGGGATGATACATGGGGAGGGTTGGATGTGGAGAGAACAGGCGCTAGGCATGAGGAACAGCATGTTCCAAGGCAGAAAATTGTTGGTGTGTTCAACATACTGACTTTCAATGCAGAGTTCTATTGTGCCAGAACTGTTGTTAAACTCTTGCCTTGTGTCTAGTGTCCTTGAAATTTTGTGGGATGGGTATATAGCTATGTATTTGTTGGCAGGGATTGTGATAGATCTCTTGATGGGGGAAGTGGGTGAGGCTTTCATTGGAACATGAAAAAATGAGTGGAATTTTAGTGGGGAATGGGGAGAAGGTGAGAATCAAAGTATGGAATGATCAAGAGTAGAAAAGAGTGTGGTATATTCAAGGAGTAGTAAAGAGAAAACATTTCCGAGAGTGGAAATAGTATGTAACTTGAATTAATTCTTCCCAATTAGGGATTAACAGGCAACTATCTAAGATTCCCGGGGTACCACAACTTCATCCACTCCCCACCCCTTTAAACTTTACTATTCTTATCCAAACATTCACTTAATTTAATTAGGTCAGCTCAGTGATTCATGAAGAGCAATAAAGTAAATATCCTGTCACTGAGACTCACTTTCAAAGCTCATGACGACTAAATTTTCAGTGGCAAATGTTCTTGACCTCCATGCTTCCCTATCTTATAATCTATCCTTATTTTCATTGTGCGTATTATCACAGTGCAGGTCTTTTACAATGTTTTACACTGTTGGAGTCTCTCACTAACCAATGGCATTTTCAAATGCTTTGCAGACATAGCTCATTCACTCTCACAGCTCTACAGAGGTAGGGAGGGGCAGGTAGCATTGTCTCTGTGGAATGAACGAGGAAGCAGAAGGGCAGAGAGGTTAAGTGACTTGTATAAGATCACACAAGGGGTCAGTAGCTGTGTGTGAATAGGACTCAACTTCCAAACCTTTAGTCCAAAGCTCTGTCCACTAAGCCCTTTTTCCATTGCAGGCAACTCTGAAAGTTAGGAAAAAAAAAAAAAAGTAGTGTTTCAGCATTCTAAATGAATAGATATAAAAATAAGCTGATTTGTGGAAAAGATATATTTTGTTTGGGTAACTGTTGCTGGATGGTTAAATTTTTTATATATTTATTTTTGTAGAGCATCATACATTTTCCTGTTCCCCAGATTGTAGTACACTCGAGAAACCTTTGGGAAAGTAAGGCTCAAAAAATGAGTGGTGGGTATCTGATTGCCACCTGTCTTCCCTCTCCTACTCCAACTTCTCTCTTAGATAGTGAATGCCCTCCAGCTCATTCCATTCAGGCATGACCCCGGGCTCAGTCACTTAGGACCCATGTTAACCCTCAACATCACCCTGGTGGTTTTGTTTCTTCCAGGTCAACCTCGTTTATAATATGCTACAGCTTTCAGAAGACAACAAACTATAGAAAATGGCAAATCTGAAATTTTGGCACTGGATGGCCATGTGCTGTTGTTTGCTTTGTCTGAGTATTTGGATTCCAAAGCCTTATTTGCAGACCCTGACTGCCACCTTTGCCACAACCGCCTTCTATCCCAATACACAAAGCCCGACAGAATTTGTGCATACAAAATCTTTTCTAACAATTTAGTTTTGGAATCAAGTCTTGAGCACAATTTTCCCTGAAATAACAACTTTCCCAGCAAGTTAGAAAAGTCTCCAAAGTAGTTTTGAATTAAAACTGTGTCATTTCAGCCTAAGCTATTATTCTGCTGTTGCGCCACTCTACAGTTGGATTTTTTTTTTAATCTTGACCCTGCGTTTTCTTTAAATCTTGACCCTACAGAGGAGTTCTAATGAAATGGTGGATTCATTTCTGCCCCACCAGAGAGAGACAATTGAATATAAGTTGCATTAAATTCAGAGAAACGAAGACCTATCCTGTGTGGGGTTTTCTAGATAAATCTGCCTCTTGTATATACATTTTTTAATGACAATGTAGTTTCAAACTCAATGTTATTCAATACCAAATCAAAGCTGACTCATGGAGAAAAATACTGTTTGATTCTATTTAGTCCACATTTTCTCTCCCCACTTTAGGGTGTCTGCCTGTGCAGTTGGGGGTGGGGGTATGTATAATACGATCTGAATACATTCTTATAAGTATTAGAAGTATGGAAACACAGAGCCCTCGGTGACCCCCAGAGCCCTCTGTTGATCACTGGTGTTTGTTGTGGGAGGAAGGCAAACATAAGCAGAGAAGTGTTATTGAACAGAAACCCCTTCAGAAATGTCTCTGGGCTTTTGTTCTCCGGTTGCATAGCAGTAGGGCACCTCCCCCCAAAAGCATACTTATGCAAGTATTAAGAACTGGCTGAGATAAGAAGTGAAGCTTAAGAGACCTTCATCATTAGCTGCTAGTGGTAGAGATTAGTGATCCTACCACAGGATTACGGATGGAAAGAGTGCCAGTGTTGGTTAATTGTTCATTAATGCTTGTAAAATAAGCCAGCTGGAGGAAAACTGACCATTGTCTGCTCTCTCAGAGTGAAACTAAATTGGATCTGCTTATCAATGGCAGTATTGATGTCAGGGAAAAATAATACGCTTGTAAACTGCTTCCCTATGACGCCCTCTCAATTTTAAATATTTAATTAAAAACTGTTATCCTAATAAGCAATGATTAGGTTGTCAATGTATCTTTCTGTCTGCAGCTGACCTTTATTTCAACTAAAGACACCTTCCTTTACATGTGTTTGCTCTTTCAGATCTGCTCTGAAGCAGGCAATAAAACCAATTTCCTAAAATGGCTTCTAGATACAAATAAGTCTATGTAATTTGCAGTTATAATTTTGAGTATAGCAGACATACTGCTTTCAGATCCTGGGGAATTTTAGGCTTTTCTTTCTCCCTGCCTTCCTCTCTGTTCCCTCTCCTCCCTACTCCCAAAGCATGTTCTGCAGTGTGGGGGATATTCTCCCCCTTACACCCCCAACCACAAGCAAGGTTAAATGATTTGCCCAAAGTTAGGAAAAGAGCCAGGCACATTTGCCTTCTTTTGCCTTATGCTAGACAGTGTCGTTGTAAAACCAGAGACTATGCAGTTAGCTGTTACTGAATCCAAAAGCAGGAAAAATTTAAACATGTTTTTTCCGGTCTTTTTATTTGAAGTCAGGGTGGAATTAATTTTTTCATTCAGGAAATATTTCTTGAATTCCTACCACGTGCAGCAATGATGAACAACTAGACACAGTTCTTTCCCTCGTTGTGCTTATAGTCTAGTGGGAGACAGACAATATCTTACAAGTTAAAAATGGAGGCCGGACTCAGAGGCTCGGCCTGTATTCCAGTACTTTGGGGGACCAAGACAAGTGGAATGCCTGAGCCTGCAGGTTTGAGACCAGCCCGGGCAACTTGGCAAGACTTCGTCTTTACAGTAAATCAAAAATTAGTTGGGTGTGATAGCATGCACCTGTAGTTCTGGCTACTTGGAAGGCTGAGGTGGAAGGATCGCTGGAGCCCAGCAGGTCATCACTGGGGTGGCCATGAGTATGCCACTGCATTCTGGGCAACAGAGTGAGACTCCAGCTCAAAAAAAAAAAAAGGAGAACAGGTGTGATGAAGGGAAAGCAATGGGTACAGGAAGGGGTTATCAGAGAGGAATGGAATTTAGGTTTGGGATATGACATGGACTCCCTAACATGGCTATCATTAAAAAGTCAAACCCAAGAGGTAGCTTGGTTGCAGCGAAAAGGGAACCCTTGTAAACTATAAGTGAAAATGTAATTTATTTAGCCTTTGTGGAAAGTAGTATGGAAAGTAGTTTGTTCTCAAAGAACAAAAAAATGAGCTTCCATATGATCCAACAATCCCACTTCTGAGAATATAACTAGAGGGACAAAAATTGCTCTACCAAAAATAGTCATATGTTCATTGCAAGCACATTTCACAATAGAAAAGCATGGAAACAACGTAGATGTACATCAAAAGTGAACTGGAAAAAGAAAAGAAAATGTGGTACATATACATGATGGAATATTACACAGCCATAAAGAAGAACAAAATCCTATCCTTTGCAGCAACACGGATACAGGAGGCCATCATACTAACTGAACTATCACAGAAACAAATAACTAAATACCACTTGTATTCAGGTCTCATAAGTGGGCCCAGATCACTGGTCCCGTGAGCATAAAGGTGGGAACAACAGAAGCCGAACACTTTGTGAAAGGAGGGAAGGAAGAATAAGAGGCACACAACCATACACTGGGTACCAGGTCCACTATCAGGGGGAGAGAGGGCCCATTAAAAATCTAAACTCTGCCTGCGCCCAATTTATCCATGCAGTCAATCCTCACATGTACCCCACAAATTCTGAAACAAAATAAAAATTTTAAAGAAGGAAATATAATTCTAATCAGAAAAACAAAAAGAGCAGGAGATGTGAGATATCTTTCTCTGCTCTCCACTGTGGGAGGCGTGACGACAAGTGCTGATGCCTTGATCTTGGATGTCTCAGGCTCCAGAACTGTAAGAAATAAATTTCTGTTGTTTGTAAATAATAATAATAATAAAGACATGGCTTCCTTTAGAGAGAAGTTGAGCGATGCGTCAGGTACATCTGGGGAAAGGGTGTTTCAGGTGGTTGCTGGAGCTTGTGTGAAGATTCTGAAGTTGAACGAATCCTGATGTGGTGGAGACCCTCTACAAAGGACGGGATGCTCTCCGAGGATTTGGGAACAAGTTCAGGTCAACCTCCTGTAGGGAGAACCCTCCTAACAAGATGGTGTGTAAAAAGTGAGACTGAGAAGCCTAGGGGAGTTAGTGTCTAACAAAAAATATGGTCTGGCCCCTGCCTCACTTTCCTATGTCATCTGCTGTTTCTTTCTTGCCCATGATACTGAAGCCACGTTGGCTTTCCTTCTGTTTCTCTAACATCCAACTCAGTATTCTTGCATTTGCGGTCTCCTCTGTTCTCGTGCATATTTAACATCTGTGAATGCTTCTCTTTACTCTTACTCATGCATTCAACAAATATTTAGGGGATGTTTACTAGTTTCCAGTTCTAGGCACCATGGGTTTATCAGGAAACAAGAGAGTCCAAACCCCTTCTTTCTTTGTCACTTCTGATGTCACCTCTTCGGAGGCTGTTTCCTCCCTAGCTCTTTGGCCTCTTTTATTAGTTTCATGACAAGTGTCGTGCTCAAGGTTGCCATATTTATTTGTTATATGTTGTCTGTTTCCCCCTAAAATGCAAGCACGGTTACAATACCCCTCTGGTTTGCTGTTGTGTCTCTCGGAATTAGGACCTGGCACTGTCAATACCAAATAACCAAATATATAGGAAAGGAAAAAAAAAACCCAGATCAAATTAAAAATAGATAGCAGTTGACAGAAAGCACAGGAAGGGAAATAAGACTTACTGAGCACTGACTGTGTTTTAAGAACTGTCGGTCCTGGCTGGGCACGGTGGCTCACCTTGTAATCCCAGCACTTTGGGAGGCTGAGGCAAGAGGATTGCCTGAGTCTGGAGGTTCGAGACCAACCTGGACAACTTGATGACACCTTATCTCTACAATAAATCACAAAAAATAGCCAGGTATAGTGGCATGCATCTATAGTACCAGCTACTTGGAAGGCTGAGGTGGAAAGATTGTCTAAGCCCAGCAGGTCGAGGCTGTGGAGGCCATGAGTGTGCTACTGCACTCCATCCAGCCTGGGTGACAAGAGTGAGACTTCAACTCAAAAACAAAACAAAACAAAAAAACTGTCAGTCCTTAATTGAATGCCACGGCAGGACACATTGCCTTGTTCCACAGCCATGCTGTTGTGTTGCTTTTTAAAACTCTACTTTCATTTGTTTGGTGAGCAGATATGTTAAAAAGACTTACTGATCTGGTTGAGTTTTTGTTATTTGCTTATAAAAATGCACCTAGTCATTAACAATCAAGATACTATCGAAACCTAGAATTTCCTCCAATTCCCTGGTTAAATAGCTATCACATAGAATTTAAAGCTCCTGCCATAGGAAATGATGCTGGTAACTGGTTTTATTTTGTATTTTACCTAACACTAGGATGAAATGTTCAAAGTCCCTCTTGTTATATCTTGTCTCTGAGCATCTCATCGATATTAATTTATTTTCAAAATATACAATCAAGGAGATTAGAGGCAGATGTTCATAAGGATTGCTTTTAAAAAAATTAATTGGGAAATGCAGAAAAAAGTAATGACTGTTTACTGCTATGTCTTTTCAGGATAGACTGGAGTGTTCTGAACTATATTTGCGTTAGGAGTTATTTGAGAAGATGGGTTATTCCAGGGCAGCTTGGCAATTGTTGAGTTTGGCTATAAAGCGAGAGGCTTATATGAAGCTTAAATAGAAGGTTAATTTGCTATACAGTACTTTGTTGTCTTGTAGCTATTCTGACCTCGGCTATGGTTCCCTCTAATTCCTGGTTTTTGCCTGCCTCACTTCTGACTTGAAAAGCTGAATGCATTCAGGCGTTCTCAGTTGGAAGCAAGACAGCAAACCAAAAACCAGGCAGAAATGAGTGCCAGTTCTTATCATGTTCTCTCTCCATGTTGCAGTGCTGTTTGTGATAGCGATAGAAAAATATTTCAGGATTATGGGATGAAATCCAGATTCCTGGTTTCTGGTAAGTCCTATTTTGAATCATTTGGACTGTAAGTATCAGTTGAACTGTCTGCTGGTAGTTGTGAAGGGCAGTATTACTTCCAGAGACCCAGAAATGTAAAACTTTGGGCTTATGTCCATATATGGATTGTTTTGACTTAAGTGTACTGTTTAGAATGGTTTTATATATATATTTTACATATATATATAAAACCATAAAATATATATATATAACCATTCTATCTAATGACTTTTCAAGTCAGAAGTAAGGCAGCCAAAAACCAGGGATTAGAGGGAATCACAGCTGAGGTCAGATATAACGAATGTATATATACACTATCTATTATAGTTTACATAATGCTATCCAGAAAATTTCTCTCTCATGACTTTGGGGTTGCAAGATGAAAAGGAGAGGTTCTACAAGTCAGACCAAAAGAGGACCGATGGAGAGAAGAAAATGAATTTAAAAAAGAAAGAGCCCGCTGACTATGGGTCCTAACCACCAGGCTAACATGGCTGCAGTTTGGAGTAAGAGGCTTAGGGGTCATGGGATCTGAAGGACTTGTGAAAGCAAGCAGAGAAAGTAAATGTAGGTCTTGGAAGCAAGTTTATCAGTCCTGACCCAGCTCTCATTGCCCGTGATGGCGGGTTGCATAAGAATCCAACAGATTGAAAGTGGCACTGTGTATTGTTAGAATCGGTTTTAGCAAGTTATAGGGATGATCTTAACTCCCTACATCTTGCACCTTAAAAACAGTGTTTAAAAAAGCTTTTCCTCACCTCTTTATAGCAGTGATGAGCAAAATGCAGCTTGTGACCATCTAAATATATCAAATTCCTTATTGCATTGCCTAAGTCTTATTTTTATATCTTCATAACACTGATGAGCAGGACTGAAGAGTCTACTGACTATCTGCACTATTCTGTTCTGCACATTAGTATCTTAAAGTGGAAAGCAGAGGCCTTGAGATGAAGGAAGAAGCTCCATAGGTAAATCTGTGGATTCGCCTGGTCTTTGCCAACATGTGCCAGCTAAACCCTTTTCTCAAGGGATTCTTTCAAGTACAAAGTACTTTCAGGATGCACAAACAAAGGATAAGAAAAGTGATGCTAAAGTCTGAAAGGTGGGATTTCTACATCTTAAAGCAGATATGCTCATGAGTCCATTAAAGTTCAACAGTCAGGTTTAAATTATTTTCTGTGCATTTGCAATGTCTGAACAAGGACTTTTCATCTTACTCTGTTTTGGGAATTAGTATGTTATGTTTATTTCCCCCAAAGCCATCCCACTTTTGCCATATGAGGAAATGTCATGGTACAGTTGAAATCTATGAGGCCCTGGTATAGTAGTATGTGGTCATTCTCTCAATCATCTATCTGTGGTCATTAGATGCATCTCTAAAGCACAGATTGGGTCATAGCATTTTCTTCCCTTAAAAGACTATCCATCACAATCATAAAAGAATTCAAAATACTCACACTTATATAACTAGCTTATTAGATGGGTTAGAACCATCAGGAAGAAAAAGTCTCTACCATTGACATCTCCCTTGAGGATATTTTGGGCAGATTCCATTGTTTTTTGTCTTAGTAATTCCAGTCCAACACAAATAAAAATGTCTGTTCCTTATTTTTATTTTTTGAGTTGGAGTCTCACTCCATCACCCAGGCTGGAGTGCAGTGGCATGCTCACGGTCACCCCAGCGTCGACCTGCTGGGCTCAGGCAATCTTTCCGTCTTAGCTTTCCAAGTAGCCATAACTACAGGTGCACCCTACCGCACCTGGTTAATTTTTTGATTTTTTGTGGAGATGAGGTCTCTCCAAGTTTCCCAGGCTGGACTAGAACCCCTAGGCTTAGACAATCAACTTGCCTTGGCCTCCCAAAGTGCTGGGATTACAGGCTTCAACCGCTGTGCCTGGCCTGTTTCTTTTTTTAATCCAAAGCATCTTTCCTCTTTTTAGCTAAAGTCTGGGACCAGTGGTGAAGAAGGGGGTCATGACCTTCCATTTTTCTTCATCCAAGTTCTCCCCTTCCCCTTTGGATCCTTCAGGGTGCAGGTGGAAAGAAGGGCAGTGAGAATAAGTGTAGTATTTGCAGTTATCTGGGGGAAGCATTGCAGCATTAGCCCTGTCTTTAGAGGTACAGTTATGTCCTCTTTGGGAGACCCTGTATGGCCTTCTACCTTGCACTATTCTCTAACACAGGAGATGCTTGCTGCCTCGGTTCCTGTCTACCCATGATAAACCTTCTGTCACTTTCACCTGGAACTTTCTCTTCCCAGTAGGAATCCCTCTTGGGCAGGTTTTATTAGAGATCTCAGAAGTCAGGCTGCCTTCTTTAATATGTATGTGGTCTATGGGAAAAGGTGTCCATCCTTGCCCTACCTGATGGGCTTATCCTAAATTAGCTACCAACTCCTCTCTTCTTGTCCTGCTTTTGCTGGCAGATACCTGTCTCTTTCCTTATCATTTGGTTCCCTTGACTCCTGGACACATGCCTGAGGCTTGCCCAGGAACATTTTGAGTTCTGCTCTGATAGCCGTGGGAAGGCCTACCAGTTCCTGTCTTTAAACAAGCATCTGACTTGGATTTGAGAATAGAATCTCTTCCCTAGCCAGTAATTCCAAGCCTTGCCAGTAGGCTTTTGGGCTCTCCTTCACTTGGTTTGAGATTGGTGCAGCTTAGATTGATATGGTGAGATGATGTCACAGAACTCCCTACTCTTACTAATTTCATTTCCAAGAATCTTCTCAATAAATATCTAGCTATTATATAGGCTGTCGGTGGGGACAAAGTTTGGCTGACTCTGAATGTTTACATCAACACATCTAGCACTACACTTTAAAAATGTGGCACGTTTATCACTCATTGTTCTTAGCTTTAGAGTCCTTGTTGAAACTTGCAGACAACAGGAAAAATTCCATTCCATTTTCAATCTGCTGGCATTTAAAGTTCTTGATAATCACATCAGAACATTGCTATTATACTGTCTCTCTGAACAGACCTCTCTCACCTCTTTTCGTATTCCCCTCTAGCATAATTTAGCCATAACTCACCTTTTACTTCTCCCCTTCTTCCAAATGCAGAGGTTCTGTTCTTTTCTCTCTCAATGCCTTTGCACCACCTTTGGTTGTTAAATTTGACTCATCCTGAAGGTCTTACTTGATTGTCACCTTCTCCATTAAGTCTTCTCAGATCTGCCGATTATTAAAACCCATCTATGCTAACACTTGCCTAGCACTTTTTGTTTCTGTTATAGCCGCACAAAGTGTCCTCTGTTAGCAATATAACAGTATTGTCACAGTCTTCTTTGTATGTCTGTCTACCATACTAGATTGTAAATTTCACTCCGTTCATCCATTCATTCAAGTAATCATTCATTTTCTCAGCACCAGACAATAGAGGTCAAAAGCTGAATAAGGCACAATCACGGATATCAAGAATGTTATTCTAGGAGAGCAGACAGGACATAGACATGTGAAATTTTAAATGGAAAATGAAATTTTAAATGAAAAACACACTGAGGGTTGGTTAAAAGATAAAGTAGGTGAAACCTCTACCTTGGAAGGAATCACAGATTAACTCAAGAAAGCAGGCAACGATTGACATGCAACAATTATCCATTCATTCCAAAAAGATTTGTTCCACATCTTCTATGTATCAGGCACAGGAATGGGCAATGAGAATTCAGCAGAGAATAATTCAGACCCATATTCTCACATAAATTAAATGCTGGAGGAGAAAATAAGTAACTACAAATGTGAATGGTGAGTTTTATGAAATAGGACATGCAGGGTGGTATAAGTGGTTTAATCTATTTAAGAGTCAGAAGGTTCTTGCTATTGTGAACAACGCTGCGATAAACATGCGTGTGCAGGTATCTTTTTTATAGAGTGATTTGTGTTCTTCAGGATATATTCCAAGTAGGGGGATTGTGGGGTCATATGGGAGGCTGGTATTTAGAGCTTTTAGGAATCTACTGGGAACCCACTGGGATTAACAGTAGCAAACATCTGTCTGGGAACGGGGAAACACCCCATATCAACAGGGTGCCTGAATGAAACGCAATTGTATACCTAACCCTTAACTGTACCCCACGACTTCATAATAAAAAATAAATAATTAAAAAAAAAGAGTCAGAAGGACACTTGAAAATGCTTTTGACTTTGCATTTTTTTGGACAAAGATCCTGTTAGACATTTTAGAAAATTGTTGTAAAGTTGGAAAGTGGGTTTAACTTTAGGCAGTTAGGTGTACATATAGTACATAATTGTCTCTAAACTCATCAACTTGCCCCATTGCCTTGAAGAGATCTTTGGGACTATTTCCACAGTATGGAAAGGGGTTAACAAACAATGCCCATAAAGTGTAGATGGTATCTCTTTCAAGCTCAGAAAAGTAACTATGTTGATTAGCACAGCCATCACTCAATCTCCATACCAAACAACCTAATCTGGACCAACATCACATTTTAAATATATACACAGAATGACCTTAGCCTATATGCATTGCTAGTAAGCAAAAAATAAATAGCTGGTAGTCCTCCTGATGTCCCACAGGATCTTATCAATAGTAGGTCCTCAGTAAGTATGCTAAGTTTAATTTATTCTTGATTCAAATATCTCCCCAGTGTTATAGAATTGGAAGCCTGTCTCCTTCACTGATGAGGATCTATTGCAGAATGTGGTGGAATAATATCAAGAATGATTTTAACAGAAGATGCTAGTTTTATATTTCAAAAAGGGCAAGTGCTTGGCTCTGCCACATTAAACACCCTTTGGTGCATATTTTAGTTTTGATAACTAATTTATAAGCATGTAAAAGCATGTATATGCATGTCTATCCTTACACACTCTTGTGTTTTTGAGGCAGGGTTGGGGTCATGCAAAACAGTTCTTTGTGGAAAGTGTGGATGTCATTAGTGAGTTCATCTGATAATACTGATAATACGCCAAATCTGTAAGCCCTCCCCAATAATATGTTTCCAGATGTCTTATCATGAATGATGACAGCAAAGAGCTTCCATTAAGAACACAATTATTTCTCAGAACACTTGGAGAATGCCTGGGATGGGGTGATAGGAAATAATAACCACAGAAATGTTTTCTTCTCTGAAATTGATATTTTCAACTAACCATTTCAATTAACCATTCTTTTTATGTCCATAGTCAAATCCACAAGTCTACTTTAGACATAATATTTATGAGCAATAGCTAAAGAAATAAATTAGAGGAGTTCAAATGATCTCTCAAGAAGACTCTATCTCTGACTTTCCCTCCATGACATGTGAATGACTTTATTAGATGACTTTGATAAATAATGCAGTGTTTCTCAAAGCATTTTCTGAGGAACACTAAATCCGTGGGATATTAATAGGTGCTATGCTCTTCCATAAAGATTCATTGATCAAGTTAATTAATTTGGAAACACTGAATTAAAGTAAAACAAATTGATTTATTGTATGACTTCTAGAAGCTTTTTAAATCTAATGTGCCTGGTGAATCTCTAAGTATTTGTATTGTATAAAGCATCTCCCAAACACAAAGGAACATGGAATCCTGTGACCATATCATAGGACCAGTGTCCTGAAGTTGTATAGCTGCTACTTTGTCTACGTTTACTCTAGTTGGGTACTAAGTTAGGCAGTGCTAGCGAATGTAGGGAATGCTGGGCATTTGTTATTGCAAGTAAATGTGTTACATCATCTTTATGACTTATAATTGTCTCTAGAGTATCTCCAGGTCATTGTGTTAAGCACTAGGGATAAAAGTACAGGATAGTTTTCCATATGTAAATAAATTATGGCCTAATTTGGAAAATGTAAAAAAAAAAAATCAATCATTTCAATACAGTGATACAATTGCCAGGATATAGGCAATTAGAATGGAAGCCCAGAGAAAGGACACTTTGCCAAGCCTGGGCAAACAGGGAAGGCTTTCTGGAGAAGGTAATACCTTGCTGACTTTTAAAGAAAGAGTAGGAGTTGACTTTGTGGGAGATGGGGAGAAGTGGCTTTCAGGGAGGACATCAAAACCATAAACATAGGTGAGAGAAATTGGGGAATCACCAGCATTTGATTTTTGATATTACAGAGACAGAAATACCAAAAAGGCACCACTTTGGAAGAGGATACTGCAATACTTGGGAAGAAGGAAGGCTGTTAAAGTGCTTGGGTACAACACAGTCACTCACCCACATAGACAACTCTCATGCCACCTCCAGTATGGACCTTGTGAGACATCTTTAGATAGACAAGATTTTTTCATTATATCAAAGCAAAACACATCTAAAAGTGCCTCAAACAACTAAATTTGGGTCTGTGACAAAAGAGAAAAAGAACAGCGATGGTCTTCTAAAGCAAAGAGGGGCTTCTGAGAGGATCATGCCTTTCACTCTACCTCATTATACTGTAGCTGGCGGACTGAGAAGAGAAATGTTTCTCCGTGTAGCAGCTCATTAGCAAAAGAAGAACTCTGACATTAGTTAAAATGTTGATAGATGTGACAGGTGGTGTGAAGGCAAGATGGGGCTGTCAAATTGGAGTGGGAGCCCTCCAGCCTCGTGCCTTGATTTATATAACCAGTTTATGTAGCATATATTAAACTGTTAAAAAGAGAGGCTTTGTTGAGTAAAACATACTGTGAAAGCAGAGATTACTATTTTGTGGTCTGAACCAAGCTATGATTTTCTATGTAAAAAATTTTCTACATTTAATATGTATAAATATCCCAATCTATAATTTGACTTTATCTTAGGCCTTTTTGGTTATCTGTAGCTGAGTTATTCTCATTCTCTCTTATCTCCAAACCCTCTATTTGATCACTTTCCTTTGCCTAAAAATGTGCCCAGGGCTCCTCCATTGGGGAAAAATGAAAAAACAAAATATACTTTGCCTGATCCAACAATCTTTTAGAGTTCCCATACAATTTCCTCTTTCTTTCATCACCACACTCCTGGCTAAATAAGGATTTTGTTCATTGCTCACCACTCAATCTTTACACACTTGCAATATGTTTTAATTTCCAACATGGTAAGGAAATGGCTCTCCCAAACATCCTCAGTGCCTCCCTAAGTAAGCAAACCTGATAGCCATTTAGTTTTTTTTTCAGTGTTTATTCTTCTTAAACTGTCCACGCATTGGGAGATGCTTTATACTATCCAAATACTTAGAGATTCTCAAGGCACATTAGATTTAAAAGGCTATAGATGTCATACACTAAATTGCCACTGGTACTATATTATTCTTGAACTCTCTACTCCTTTGTCTTTAGTGACATTTACACACCTGTTTTCCTTCCAAGAACTTGGGTAGGATTTCCAGGTCTGCCACCTAATGTGTTACTGGCACATTATTTAACTTTCCTGAGCCTCCATTTTCTCAGCTCTGAAGGAGAAAGGGATAATAACTACCTGATAGAGTTAGCTCAAAGATTAAGGCGAGGAGTCCAATGTAATATCCTTAGCACAGTAGTAGGCACTCAATAAATAGTGCCCCTTCAATCTTTCAGAACCACTTCTCTAGCTCATTCTCTAGTGCCACTTCTTTCTGCCCTTCAAATTCTACAGGGTTCTATTCTTGGCCTTCTTTTCTGTTGCTTTCCTTGCTCACTGCTCACCAAATGCTCATTGCTTTTAAGTATTACTTCTATGCTTGACACCTCAATCTCTCTACTTGGCTTCTCTCTTGCCACTTGTTATGCATTGTTATGTGGCTATTCACTTCACTTCATAAATAGTGTGCCCAAATGAACTCACATCTTTTCTCCTGTACTTGCCTTTCTCCTATGTCTCTTATTTTTGTTAATAACACTATCATCTCCCTAATCACTAGATTAAAAATCTAAATATTGTCTTAGATCTTTTCTCTCTTTTGTCCTCCACTCCCAACCAGTGGTGAAATCCTATAGACTTCAACTGTCAACAGTCTCAAACCTCTTAACTTCTTTCCAATATATCGGTCATTATCCTGCTATATGCGTTTGTAATCATTGCTATTATAATAGGCACTTAGCTAGTCTTCCTGCTTTCTCTATGTTCCCATTCCATTTAACTTGCACACAAATGAACAAGTTGTATGACCATATATTGTTGGTCTTGTCACATTCCCGGTTGTGCAAAAACCTTTCTTTTTTCTTCATTGTCTAAGGAGTTTGGATTCTTTCTTTAATACTTTACTTGATCTGACCTCAAATCAAATTTCCACCCTCATCATCACCAACTTGTATTGTCCACTGTAACTAAACTATTGATTGTTCCCAATGGATTTCTCTCTTTTGGGCCTACTTTTGGTCTATGCAGTCTTTCCTTCTCCACATATGTATACCTAAATACTACCTGTTCAAAAGCTCAGCTCAGATGGGCCTTCCACTTGGAAGAATCACAAAAGTCGACAATGGCTTTAATGATCTCTCCAACTGGAGGTAATTTTTTCCTCTTCTAAACTTCCATAGTACTTTATCTGTGTCTATTTTATGACATGACATATGTCATTCATAAAAAACATCAATGAATACATTTATATGCATTAAGTTATGGGTGTGGATGTTGAGATACTAGGAACTCCATGGCTACCTATTTACACATGAGGGCAGAGGTGGCAAACTCTGACCTGTGGGTCAAATATGGCTCATGATCTGTTTTTGTATAGGTCATAAACTAGAATAGCTTTTATATTTAAAAAAAGTTTTTAATTGCAGTGAAGTACACATGCATATACATGTTTCCATTTTAACCATTTTGAGTGTGCTGTTCAGTTCAGTGTAACAGCCTCTCATACTGATACACTCACACAAGCTCCTTACAAGCCCTGCAGGCTAGGGCAAGAAAACACTCATTGCCAGGATTGGAAAACAAACAAAGCAGCTCACTGCTAAGTGCCAACCAATCGGGTCACTATTAGCCTCCTACCTCCAGTCAATTGGTTCCTAGTACTGACAAATCAGCACAACTAGTGTCAACCAATCAGCACATATTCTCATTGCTGTGCAACCAATCTTCAGAGCTCATTTCAACTTGCAAAACTGAAACTCTGTACCCATTAAATAACAACTCCCTAGTCTCTCTTACCCCTAACTCCTGAAAACCACCTGTCTACTTTTCTGTTTTTGTGAAGCTGACTATTTGAGATAGCTCATGTAATTGGAATCATACAGTATTTATCTTTTTGTGACTGGCCTATTACACTTAGCATAATATCCTCAAGGTTCATTCATGTTGTAGCACGTGTCAGAATTTTTTTTCTCTTTTAAGGGTAAATAATATGCCATTGTATGTATATGCCACGTTTTGTTTATCTATTCACTCATCAGTGAATAGTTAGGCTGCTTCTATCTTTTGATTATTGTGAATAATGCTGCTATAAACATGCATGTACAAATATCTCTTTGAGATTCAGTTTTCAATTCTTTTGTGTATATTTTAATTTTTTTGAAATAAAAAATACTATACTATTTTCCATAGAGGTTGTGCCATTTTATATTCATAATGACAGTGCAGAAGGGTTCCAGTTTCTTCACATCTTCACCAATACTTGCTATTTTCTGATTTTTTTTTTCTTTTCTTGAAGGTAGTCATCCTAATAGGTGTGAAGTGGTATCTTATTGTGTTTTGATTTGCATTTCCCTGATTATTTGTGTTCCCAAATGATGCCAAACATCTTTTCCTATGCTTTTTGGTCATTCGTGTGTCTTCTTTGGAGAAATGCCTATTCATGTTTTTGCTCGTTTTAAAAATTGAGTTCTATTTGTTGTTACTGAGTTGTAGGGATTCTTCACATATTCTGGATATTGACTCTTCATCAGTACACGATTTGCAAATATTTTCTTTCTTTTTTTCTTTCTTTTTTTTTTTTGAGTAAGACTCTCACTCTGTCACCCAGGCTGGAGGGCTGTGGCACCTTCTCGGCTACTGCAGCCTTGACCTACTGGACTCAGGTGATCCTTCCACCTCAGCCTTCCAAGTAGCTGGAACTACAGGTGTGTACCACCACACTTGGCTAATTTTTTGATTTATTGTAAAGACGGAGTCTCACCAAGTTGCCCAGGTTGGTCTCGAACCTGTGGGCCCAGGCAACCCTCTCACCTCAGCCTCCCAAAGTGAAATATTTTTAATGATTGTATAAGGCAACCTGTGGAATGGTTCACTTTGTTGATTTTTGTCCTTTGATGTACCAAAGTTTTAAATTTTGATGTAGTCCAACTTATCCATTTTTACTTTTGCTACTCGTGTACATTTTTAAATAACGGGGGAAAAAAAAGAAAAATAATGCTTGTGCCACATAAAAATTATATGAAATTCACATTTCAAAGTCCATACATAAAGAATATTGGAACACAGTCATGTGATTCATTTCAGTATTATCTATTATGCTACAAGGGCAGCACTGAGTAGTTGGCACAAAGACTGTTCACAAAGCCTAAAGTATTTTCTACCTGACTTTTTATGGAAGTATGCTCACTCTAGTATTAGGCAAATTTGAATTTTTGCTTTGTTCAAGGGCCTAGTGTAGGGCCTTTTGGGTGGACTATAGTCTGTAAAGGAAGCCTATCCACTACTCCTGCTGATTTATTTAGGCAAGTGATATACAAAGTCATGGGAATGAGGAAGCTCACAGAGCAGACACTGATGCTCTGGGGGTTTTCTCTTGTCCTGATGGAGGCACTGCTCCTAGTTATTCTCTCCATGACAAATTTGGGTCCCCAGAAGAAGACTGGAGCTGGTTGGGCCAAAAGAGCACTTAGTCCTTGAGGAGCAGTGGGCAAAGGCTGGGGAGGTAGAAGGTATTAAGGGAAGCCCAGCACTTTGAAATTCCTCAGACACATCCATACTGCTGATTCTCTCTGAGAACTGATAAAGTCGCTTAATCCTGTAGAAACTGAGTTCTTTAGCAGCTAAAATGGGTAACATTCATATGTGATGAATTTTTCCCACGAACTCCCATTGAAGTAGCTCTGTGTGGAAGTGTTTGTGTTTATTGTTTTGTCATCTGATGGGATAGAAGAGAGCTGGATCTCTTTACACATCAACTACTCAATAGTTCTCTTTCTTGGATTAAAAATATATATATTTTTTAAATTCAAGGGGTGCATGTTCAGGTCTGTTACATAGGTATGTTGCGTGGTGGTGAGGTTTGGGCTTCTATTGAACCCATCACTCAGGTGGTAGTCATGGTACCCAGTGGGTAGTTTTTCAGCCCTTCTCCCTTTCCCTTTATCCCTCTGCCCTTTAGGAGTGCCCAGACTGCTGTTCCCATCTTCCTGCCCATGTTTATTTGACTCCCACTTATTAGGGAGAACATATGGTATTCAGTTTTCTGTTTCCATGGTAATTCACTTAGGATGATGGTCTCTAGCTGCATTCATGTTGCTGCAAAGGACACACTTTTATTCTTTTTTATGGCTGTGTAGTATTCCATGGTGTATATGTCCATTTTCTTTATGCAGTCCACCATTGATGGGCACCTAGGTTGGCTCCATGTATTTGGTTTTGGATTTTGCAGCATATTTATTCAACTCTCCTTTGTGGCTTTCTGTATTGACAATTCAGTTGGCCTTGTTCGGGACAAATGGGGTCAGTGAGGGCTTTATAGTTCCTGTTAAATGTCATTTGGTGATAACTGAACCTTGGTGTGCCTATAAGTGCAACAAGAATAGTGAGGAAAGGGAAGGTAGCAGGTGCACTGAAAATAATCATTAGAGGACCTTTTTTTGTGTGCTGGGCCTACTCTTAAGTAAATCACAAAAAGTACCCTTCTTAAGTAATACCCTGCTGAGGACTGATAAAATGTATTATACCATTACCCTGGATATATAAACTAAACCTCTCAATTCCGTCTCTATTTCTTATATTTCATAACTTATCCCCACAACATCTAGTCTTCAATAATTTTTGCTTTTGTGTCTATTTTCTGGTCTTACAGCTTCTTTCGCTCTAGATAATTATAAGCTTAAGCTGAGTTGTGAAAAATAGAATTCTTTAAAATATGATTCACAGACAAGCTGCCAATCTTTAAACTGTTTATTCCTGATCCCCCTGAGGTGGAATAAAGAGCTTTCTCCAGAGTGTAAATCAAGTACACCACTATGCACATTGTTTAACTCAGCTGACATAAATTTTTTTGGTAGAAAAACTTTCTCAGTGAAAGAACAAGTGGTGCAAACTCCTTGCCTTGTTGCCAACTGGTGTTTCAAGTAGCACTGATAGAGCAAAAGCTATTGTTTTCCAGAACTTTCCAGTAAAATTAGACCACTATGAATACAAAAAGATGTAGAACCTACATCAGTTACATTAATTTATTCAATATTAAGTTTGGACTCAGCAAAGCATCACTACTTTTAAAAGAAACTCAACCTAAAATACTCCTTAGGGAGAACATGATAAGAAGCAAAAGGAGTTGGTGTATTGAGTAAAGATTTTGAGTCAAGGTTGTCTGAGGTGGTCAGGAACTCTGCCTGTTTTGTTTGTTTGTCACTACATAAGACAGATGAATGCAATGTTCTTTTCAAACACATTTTTTCTGTTTTGTTTTAAGAAATTTAAACAACCAAAGTTTCTGGAGAATGTTGGTGAGCATGCAGTGACTTGAATCCTGACAATACCTCTCACCCAATGCTGGCCTGAGGAGTCTCATGCCCTGTGCAGAGGGCATCTTTGGTCTCATCATCTTCTCGGTGTAAGGGATACTGTCTCACCAGAAAACTTTTAAGTTTTCTCTTTCTAACATTTAACTTCTAAGCAGGAATCACGGGTGCTCTTAACCCCAAGTTTTATACTTTCCTCAATGTGATGTTTTTAAAAAAACATAATTTAAAGTCAACATGCATGAGATTCTGAAAGTTCTAAAATAAAAACAACCCTCCAACTCTTGTAAGAGTGGAAAAAAAAATTTGACAAAGTAAAATAATCAATTGCAAGTTGGTGAACTTTAAAGAGCATTAATTCAACTGGATAAACCGCAGTTAAATAACTTTTATCAAGCAAACTGGGTTAGGTGGTTAAAAGCAAGAAAAAAAAAGTCCTAAAAACATACAGTGGGTAGCAGTTTATGTGTCAAGAAAAACTGAGAGAATTTTTGAAGCTCTGATGTCTAGCAGATAGCACTTAAATCATTTTTCTCCAAACTTCAGTCATAACACTTCAAAGAGTTATAGCCATAATACAAATTTTTAGACTAAGAAGTGGTGTTTGAAGTTATTTTATAGGATTTTGCTGTAAGGGTTCCAATTGATTTGTAGTAAGATAAAAGAAGAAAACTTTATTTTCGAAGCTTTGTCGGAAAAAGCTTACCTTCCATTGGTTGTTCTGCCAATATGCCTGCGAGGCCTGATGATGTAGACACTGATATTATATGCCTATGTGAACTGAGCCGGGCGTACATCTCCTGCTGTTTGTGTTGTGGTTAAAATCTGTCACAAAACTGGTGGTGATTTATTAAATGTTTAATGAAGGAAGACAAAAACTTCAATAACTACAAACAGAAAAGTAGAACATCACATTAAAATATAATATTACATATTACATTTCTATTTTTCTCCCCAATTTTCACTTGCTAAAAATGATAAGGGAGCGTTTGGAAATCCAGACAGTATAAAAGGAATGCTGAGAAGTACCCCTCATGTTAACAAAGGATATGCTTTAGTTTTCTGCTCTACTTTCTTTTTTTCTTCTCTGTAAGAGGAAGAGGAAAAAAAAAATCTTTGTTCTGGAAAAACAGAGAATATGCAAACCTTGCTTACTAATAGCCTCACTATTAGATTTTGTGTTAATGGCACCCAACAAACCCCACTGTCTATGCAGACTTAGATGACAATGTCTGTGTGGAACTAAACATGCTGTATCTATTTTATGATATTCTATTTAAACTTTGCTCTAATGAACTTTCCCCAGTCCATAAATATGAAGCAGCAAGAGAATGAGCTATCACAGGGATGTTTGAAATTTCGTTTTTTAAAAATAGATTCTATTTTTTCCTTCTATTGTAGACTCTAGGATGTCATTTTAATTGAAAAGAAAAGGATGTTTTTAAATTGCTCACCTAGCCGGCTATATGTACTAAGCCAAAGTCCATTCTTTCCATCTGTGTGGAGGTGGGCAGGGAGGGGAGCAGTAGATGGTATTTTTATTTTATTGCTGTATTACGTATATTCCTCTCACTATGTATATTGTGTCTCCCTGCTCTATTGAATGACTTTGCAGTATCAATTTGCAGTTTAAGAGATTACTGATGTTTATTGATTCCAATTTACTTAATTCTTGTAATGAAGATTCATACACTAAGTTAAGATCACATTTTGTGCTGGGTGTGGTGGTTCACACCTATAATCCCAGAACTTTGCGAGGTGAGAGGATTGCCTGAGCCCACTGGTTCTAGATCAGCTTGGGCAACTTGATGAGACCTAATCTCTACAATAAATCAAGAAAAATTAGCTGGGTGTGATGGCTCATGCCTGTAGTTCCAGCTACTTGGAAGGCTGAGGTGCAAGAATCACCTGGGCCCAGCAGGTCAGGGCTACGGTGGCTATGAGCATGCCACTATGCTCCAGCCTGGGTGACAGAGTGAGACTCCAACTCAAAAAAAAGAAAAAACGTTTTGAAAGTGCAGAAATTCTGACTTTATTATCAGCATAAAACTCCTATATGTCTGTATGAATATCTTGTTTATATGAAAATTTCTAAAAGATTTTGGCACTTATGCTATCAGACACAGCCTGGCTTACAAGAAGGTCATTACTCCATGGCTTGGTTGATATGAGCTCAAAAAGTATAGTCCAATCAAATAATTAAATGATTTCTTTGGAAGAGGGATGGCACACCAATTGGTCGATAGGCTGAATTTTTCACTTTTTTTTTTTTTGAGTTGGAGTCTCACTCCATCACCCAGACTGGAGTGCAGTGGCCACTCCCGGCCACCGCAGCCTCGACCTGCTGGGCTCCAGCGATCCTTCCACCTCAGCCTTCCGAGTAGCCAGAATTACAGGCGCGAGCTACCACGCCCGGCTAATTTTTTGGTTTTTTATTGCAGAGATGAGGTCTCGCCTGCCCAGGCGGGTCTCGAACCCGTGGGCTTAGGCAATCCATTCACCTCAGCCTCCCAAAGGAGCGGGATTACAGGCTGAGCCACCGAGCCCGACTAATTTAACTGTCCTTCCCCACATTCAATAGCTTTAGAGCATACAATGAATTTATGTAGAAGTCTAAGCTTCCAGATGTTTGCTTTATTCATTCACTTATTAATATTTAGTCACAGAACATTAACCAAATACCTACTGTGCATGCCTCTTAGAAAGCACTAGAAGAACAGCAATGAGAAAAACAGATAAGGTTTCTGCCCTTTGGAATTGAAAGCCGAAATATGGAGACAGTGAAAAACAAAACAAAAAGTTGCAATAAGTTTTGTGATAGAAACAGTGCTGTTATAAAAACTCGTAATTCTTTCAAATCAATCAAAATTGGGAGACTCATACTACATCATAAGGGCTGATAACTGAGCAGCAAAGTGAATCATCATATAATTGCATTTGGCCAAATAACTCAAGTTCTTTGTATGAGTCTGATTGTTTTTGTTATTTAAGTATATTAAATAAAATTAACCATGAGGTAATCTGATCAATTAATCATTGATCTAAGAGCTATTGGTCTGATTTAAACAATTTTTTAACAGATATTTTGTGATTGTTTCTAACCTAAGCCAATATTTCTCAATACTTTTGTTTCACTATGTTAAACAATTTGACTTTAAGTATAATTCCTTTTACTTAAAATTTAGAACTTGGACTATTCATCATTTAAGAAAGAATCTTGAAAATTACTTTAAGGTAATAACATATTACTGCAATTAATCCTCTTATTCTCCCCTAATCACATAACTACGTGTTCTCTATAGATACTCTGGATGTAATGTAGGATATTTAGATAGATTTAAATTCCCATTCAGATAAATGTCTTGGTCAAAATGTTAAATAGTTAATTTGCTCATCACCAAGGAAAGAGTGACAGGGTAGGCCTAGCAATGGACAGGTTGTCCCAAGGCCTAGTTGTTAACATTGGTCTTGCATCAACTCTCTGTAAAACCATACAGAAGGAAATTCATTCAATTCAAAAGGTACTCAGCAAGGGTTTATTTGGTGTAATACATCCAAATCTTTATGAAAACTTAAGGACACTACTCTTTACCTATGAGGAAAAATAATTTCACCAATAGTATATGATGAAATAAAATCAGAGTAATAAAATATTAACTGGGAATTATCATTATTCAATGATATATAAATCATACCAAGATGAGTAAATGTGCAAAAGTGCTACACAAGAGCTAGAATGCAAGATAGTCCTTGAAAGTAGATAAATTTCAGTAAGCAGAGATGGAGAGAAGCAGGTTTCCAGGGAGGTAGCTTACCATGAGCAACGAAATGGAAGCAGGAAGGTGTATGTCAATTTCAGCGACTTGAAACTGTACTTGCCACAGCAGGATAAAATATTTTCCACCTTTCTTCTCCCCTAGTATTTCAGTATTCCCGTTTCCTTTTTGTGTGATTGAATTTAAAAATGGCAAACTGCTAGGGGAGGGAGGGGCAAACCTCATCAACAAGGGTACCTTCATGATCAGTGTTTATAGACCTAACCCTGAATTGTACCCCACATCATTATAATAAAAATTTTTTTTAAATGGCATTTTGGGTTATTCTCTGAATCTATAGTCCCGCTCCTATGCAAGGGAGTAATCAACTTTGATAAAATGCACTCGGCATAGATGCTCAATAAATATGCGTCCAGTAATTGAAAGACTCAATCTCTATTCCTCATCCCTTCTTCCCCTCCCTTCCAATCTCTTCTCTTTGAGAGATCAGCAATTCAAAGTTCTTATAAGGAGGAAAGTGGTTCAGAAGAGGCAGTTTAAAGCAGGTCATCTTAGCATTCAGTCTCCATGGAGGTATCTAATTTGTGAGAGCTTTGGGTGACGCTACAGGAGAATCACCCTCTTGTTCCTGGGGGTACTTCTCAGTGAAGCTGAGAAAGTTTGTAGTTCATCACTCTTTTTCCTTTGTTGCTTCCTGCGGCTATGAGGAGAAAGTTAAGGGTGCTACAGCTAACGCAAGCTAGCCAAAGGGCAAAACAAAGGCAGTTGTCTTGGGGGAGTTCTAATCCACTCTTTTAAGAAAAAAGAGACCTCTTGCTTCCTGAGGTTGCAGGGTTACTTTCACCTGGAATCTCATCCTGTCAGCTTGGCTTCATGAGGCCTGCGTATTTATGATGGGATGATTGTGCACTATCCTAATACGACAAACACGTATGCCCAGGGAGGCCAATGATGTTTTTAAAAAATTGCCTTGGCGTTCACATCGAGGTTCCTGTCCTGCCAGCTCTGTCACGATGCTGCCAGGGAAGGCATTTGCTGTTTGCCCTCATCTCTGTGGGGTTCTTACCAAGCACTAGTGAGAACAGCTTATTCCTCCATTTCCTTTTCTGACAACTCTGGGGATTTGAGTGGATGCACTGCCAGATTCCTCAGACTGAATGCCACACTCAAACAATTGGAGCTACAAACACCCTTTCACATTGTACTTTGGCACACATTATTTGTATCTGCAGGTAGTTTTATGCCTTGTTAGGAGGTAGAATTTTAGAAAGGCATCACACTGCTTTTAAATGCCTTCTGTACTTTATAGATTCATCATAATAGTCACCCAAATTGACAGTAAAATTTCAACTTTAATTTGCTTAACAGTCATGGAAGATAGCACAATGTGAATGGTTCCTCCGAATAAGCTATAATTGTTTTGCTAGACACACGTATTACCCTTCTCAGAAAAGGAAGGAATCTGTAACGACAGCCTGTTGAGCCTGCTAAATGAGAAAAATGAAGCTTAATTAAAAGATTTATCTTTGCAATAAGGGAATTACATGTGCATGTGTGTGTATTTTTTTCTCATTATGAAAGATTCTGGGATAGATATTTCAATCTTTTATAATTATTTGCAAGCACAACAAATAGCATGCCGGGCTTCATTACATAACCTACATCACTGTGTTTTATTTTGTCTATGTCAACAGACAAATGTAGCAGAAAATGGTTGACCAGCTATTTTGGAAAACTAGAGCTTCGTTATGAAAATCAGAAACATTCATTGCTGGGATAAGAATGCAAATATATGCACCAGTTTTCTTCTCGCTTAGTCCACAGGACATCTAGTGGTGGACTGTGCAGTAGCAGCTCTTCATAGAGGCCCTGTTAGTCTTTCTCATTATTGGTACTTTTCTTTAGGGATGCCAAGCTTTTCATTATTACATCGCTGGGGAAACAGAAAACTGACCATCTATCCCAGTGGCAAAATATTATATGAAAAACAAGTACAATTTGATCAGTCAGATTTAAACAGTCAAATGGCATCTCTGTCATTTGAGTGGAAAGAGAACTTCAAAAGAAATGTAGATGTAAAACTACAGGTTATCATTAAAGCAACAAGTTTTGAATTTTCACAATGCTTTCTCATTCTCATGGATCCCCTCTCTTTCCTGAACATTGTGATGGACTTCATAAGTAATTCCATTTTTTTATTGTGCTCAGAGTTGCACTTTCAAAACTTTCTACTTCTACTTGGGCAGGATTATTTTTTATAACATAAAACATATATATTTTATGTAGTCATTAATGTTTATTTAGGTTTTGCCCTCAAATATCCACAAATATTGCCTTCCTAGCTTTTTTTTTCCAACATGTATTTCCACTATGTGATATGTAGATGAAAATGGAAACTCTAAGAAATAAAATGCTGCAACAAACCACATTCAAAATCAAGTCATTTTCCTATACATTGATTGCAAGAATTTGGTTTCCCAAATCCATTTTGGAAATCGATGTGAATTTCATTCCTTTAATAGCTTTTAGACCAATATCTAAAATAATTATGCACACAAACTTGTATGATGTGGCTATTAGTAGGTTAATTAGGTAATAATGAATGAGATGCCATAGGTTAGCATAGAGTTAGCACAATAGGATTTGTTTCAGCATGAAATGAAGTTGGGTGTTAAAAATTTAATCTTTATGTGCTAATATGCATGGGCATACCTTGTTAATTATTGCCAAAGAATTCTCTCTATTTCTGAACATTAACAAATAGGTAATTCAAAAATAGATTATGTTTTGTAATCTACATGCACAGATTAGATTGACAAAATCCACCAGACATCAAAATTATGTAGCATACTACTATAAATAATTACTATATATAGTGTAACAAATCAGTTATAACCATTGTATTATGGGACATTGATAAATAAATGGTGTAGATACTATATTCAGCTTTAAAAATTATTTTATTTTAAAGCAAAGGCATTCAAATCTGTGTATAAAAGTAATATATTTTTACTATTGTTGCCTTCTCAATTATTACTTTATCACCATTGAAGAAAAGGCTCATTTGCTTTTGATATCAGTAGTTGTAATTAAACTATAAGTGGTATTGCTTTGCAGAAATAGTGTTAACTTATGAAATACTAAATTAGGTGTGCAACTACAATTGCTGAAGTAAGTGTCTAAAATTCATGACATTATGGTATCCTCCACATCTATAAAACCAAAAAATTTAAAATTTATTTCTTTTTGGGTTAAGGAGTACATGTGGAGATTTCTTATATGAGTATACTGCATGACGGTGAGGTTTGGACTTCTACTAAGCCTGTTCACATATTATATAGCCATAGTGCAATTACAGAAACAGGGAAATCAACACTAATACAGTTTATTAATGAGTCTACAGACCATACAGACCAATTGACCCACCAGAGTCCACGTGAGCCTGGTACCCAAGGGACAGATGTCCAATACTCGCCCACCCACCTCCAATTTATGAGTCCTCACTGTCTGTTGTTCCCATCCTTATGCTTCTGTGTACCTGGTGTATTAAACAAAAATTATAGAAAAACAAAATTGATTATTTGTTTCATTATTGATGATTCTAATAATGAATCTAATAAGAAAAGGCCATGTGAGGACACAGCGAAAAGGTAGCCATCTGCAAGCCAAGGAGAGAGGCCTCAGAGGAAACTATCCCTGCCAGTACCTTGATCTTGTGATTCCAGCCTCCAGAGCCGTAAGAAAATAATTCTGTTGTCTAAGGCGCCTGGTCTGTGACATTTTTTTTTAAAACTTTATTTTATTATAGACATGTGGAGTCCAAGTCAGGATTATATATAAGTAATCTACATGTAGGTGAAGTTTGAGCCTCTAGCTATTCTTCACTTACCCTGGTTTAGGACCAGATACCCTTTATGATACCACATGCTCTCCCCACCACTTCCGCCACTGGCAGTGTCCCACAACTGCTGATCTCTCCCTTGTGCTGTTGTGATTAGTGTTCAGGTCCCACTTATGAGTGAGAACAAGTTATATTCAGTTCTTTGTTTCTGTGATAGATCACTAGGAATGATTGTTTCCAATTCCATCCAATTTGCTACAAAGTCCATGGTTTTGTCCCGTTTTTTTCCTATATCCAGTCCACTTTTGATGAGCAGGAGGGTTGGTTCCATGTTTTTGCTGCAAAGTCCATGATTTTGTCCCTTTTTTTCTATATTCTGTCCACTTTTGATGGGCAGTAGGGTTGATTCCATGTTTATGCTATTGTGAATAGTGCAGCGATAAACATGCATGTGCAGGTATATTTTTTGTAGAGTGATTTATTTTCCTCTGGTATATTTCCAGAAGAGGGGTTGCTGGATCATATGGAAGGTCAATTTCTAGTTCCTTTAGAAATCATCATACTATTTGCCATAGGGGTTGGACTAGTTTTCACTCTCACCAACAGTGTAGAAGCATCCCCTTTTCTCCACACTCGCTCCATCATCTATTGTTTTTTGATAAATTAATGATGGTCATCCTTACTGGAGTTAGGTGGTATCTCAATGTGTTTTGACTTGCATTTCTCTGATGATTAGTGAGGCTGAGCATTTTTTCATGTATCTGTTGGTTGCTCATATGTCTTCTTTTGAGAAGTGTCTATTCATGTTCTCTTTATGGAAGCCCTCGCAGACTACTACAGTAACTGAGAGTATTACTCCAGTGAAGCTGCCTCCATGTGGAAATGCCAGGAGTGGGAAATAAGTTTCACTCTAACACAAGCTGTTGTTTCACAAATGTTCATCTTGTCTTCTGAACTATATAAAGTTCTCAAGTTCAAAGCCTACATATTCTGCTTCTTTACTTGGCAAAGTTAATTAACACATAGGTACTCAGTAAATACTTGCAGATATTAATACTTTTGCATTTATAGAGTTTATAGAGTTTTCTGCCTTTTAAGTTTTATTACTTTCTTATTTTCTAAAAACTATGAATTGTCTTACCTGGGACCATCTGCAAGAGAATGAATTATTCAATGAGAAAACTCTGCTTCTAAGAAAGGAAGTTAGTTGTTATAAATTTATATTATATTAACTTTATCATATGTAAAATTTTAGCTGAAATAATTGCAAAATGAAAGTTAGATCATATCATTGCATTTACCAAGAAGATATTAGTTGCTCATGAGTTTGTGTTCAATATATGATTGGAGCTCACCTATAATTTTTAAACAACTTTTTATTTTGAAATATTTTTAGATTGAAAAAAGTTGCAAAAATAGTACACTTCCCATATTCCCCTCACTAGATTTTCTTCACAAGATTCCCCTAATGTTCACATATTATAATATAGTACAGTTACTGTATTAATATTGATACACACCTTACAGACTCTGACCAGCTGTCCCACAAGTGTCCCTCTGAACCCACCACATTGCACTTAGTTGTCCTTCATTCTTCCAATCTTGACAGTTTCAGTCTTTATCTTTCATAACCTTGATGCTTTTGAAGAGTACTTATCAATCATTTTATAGAATATTTCTCAATTTCTATTTGGGGTTTCTTGGGATTAGGTTGAGATTTTGGCAGTAATACTGAAAGTAGTGCGACACTCTCAGTGTATCCTATCAGGTGTGAGGTTGTTATAACTTATTACTGGTGATTATAACTTGAATCTACTGGTGATTATAACTTGAATCACTTGGTAAATGTGGTCACGTCTGCCAAGTTTCTCCATTGTAAAGTTAGTAGTCTTCTCTTTTTAATTAATAAATATCTTCTGAAGAGAGATACTCTGAGGTTATGCCAATATTCCATTCCTTACCATACTTTTGTCCTCTAGTTTTAGCATTCATTGATGATTCTTGCCTGCAACATTTATGTCCGTGGTGTTTGCCTAATGGTAATTTTCTATTCTTGTTGTTCTTTTAATTTGTTAATTGGATTTCCACAGAAAGAAAGAGCAGCCTCTTCTCCCATTTATTTTATTTATATGATGAATACAAATAAGGATTGATGGACATTTCTTTTTTCTACTTGTAATTCAATACTGTCATTTATTTTATTGCCAGAGCCCATTTAAAAAGCATCAAAAAACTTTAAATATACGAAAAGGACCCAAAAGGCCTGAAATTTACTTATAAAAAATTGGCTATTTATTCTTACATGTTTAAGCTTCAGTCACCTTCATAGTCTTCTCTGTTTGATGCAATACACCTATTGAGATGCTTTTATTTCCACTGCTCAAAACAGTTTTTGATGCTTCTGCTGTTTTTTGTTTCACCTCTTCCACGTCAGCAAAACGTTTTTCTTTGAGGACTTTTTCATCTGGGAGGGGGGAGTCATCTTGAGTGAGATCAGTAGAATAGGAAGTGTGGGGCATGGGATCATACCGTTCTTGGACAAAAACTGCTGAACACAAAGTGTGGTGTGGGCAGGTGCACTCGTAAATCACTCATCAGGAAATGAGCAAATGTATTGAAAAAAATCGCTAAAAATAAAAGACAAAAAATTCAGTAAAGCTGAATGCAGCCTCTCACAACAAAGCCAACTAGTACACTGATGCTGATGGGTTCCCAGAATACTTTCCTGAGGGGGAAGCCTGTACTCCAAGGGACCCACCCTCCAAAAGAGAATTCTGGGTTTTTAAAGGTTCTTTCCCCTACAAATTCTAAGAGTTGATAAATTCACTCTTCTAGAGCTACTTACAGTAGTCTTCCCTATTTTATGATTTCAGTTGCCACAGTCAGAAAATAAGTACAATAAGAAATTTTGAGAGAGACAAAGAAAGTGCACCTTCACATAACCTTTATTATGCATACTGTTATAATTATTATATGTTATCATTAGTTATTATTGTTAATCTCTTACTATGTGTAATTTATAAATTAAGCTTTATCACAGTTAGAAAAAACAGTATATACTTGTATAGGGCTCAATACTATCTGTGGTGTCAGGCATCCACTATGGGTCTCAGAATATATCCCCTGTGGATGGATGGGGTAGGGGCTGCTGTAATATTAGACTTCAATTTGAAATGATGAGACTGGTATGTTCTGAAATAAATGTACTAGTTGCTCTGAAAAAATAACACCTGGTAGACTATGCTTTCAATGAGTTAGTGCAACAATTGAAGAGACAGAAAGACACCCCAAAAGATACAATGATATTACTTTTTTTTTTGAGTTGGGGTCTCACTCTGTCACCCAGACTGGAGTGCAGTGGCTGTTCCCGGCCACTGCAGCCTCGACCTGTTGGGCTCCGGAGATTCTTCTGCCTCAGCCTTCTGAGTAGCTGGAACTACAGGCGCGCGCTATCACGCCTGGCTAATTTTTGATTTATTGTAGAGATGAGGTCTTGCCAAGTTGCCCAGGTGGGTCTCAAACCCGCGGTCTCAGGCAATCCACTCACCTCAGCCTCCCAAAGCACAGGATTACAGGCTGAGCCACCGAGCCCGGCTATTACATTTATGTAGCAGTTCAAGACAGCCATAGAAAGCACAGCACAAGAAATCTACGTCTGATAACCCAATGAGGACATAAGTGTTCAAGCACTACGGAGGGGAAGAAGGCCTCTGTGACTTATGCCGAAGAGCTGACCATCAAGGTCTGTACTGCAAGGGTCTATGTCGAGCTATTCTGACCTCAAGAAAATGATAAAGCAAATACCACATTTTCTGAACAACAAAGAAGGAAGAATATACCTCCTCACATCTTCCTACTCACCATTGTCCTCACGGGCGAATTTGCAGCATTTACTTATATGTGGAAGTACAACAAAGTCAATTGACTTGTATAAAAATCTCATCATTTGATTTAAGATTCCTTTTTGGCCCTACTTTTTATCTTCTTCCTTAAAATTCGTCTCATTCCAGACACATGAAACTTAATTTTCCATGCATTTCCCTACCTCTGTATATGCCATTCCCTCAATCTGGAATGCATTTCAACATAGCTTTGGGAAATTTCTTCTCATCCTTTAAAAATCCGTCTTGAAAAAATCACCACCTCTCAGAAAGAACCTTTAGGTCCTTCCCGCACACTCTAATTTCTGTCCCAGTGCTCCTGTTTTTCTTTATTTGTGCATCTGTTTTAGAACTTATCATGCAACGGCGACATCCTTGTCTCCTCTCACTGTCTCCTCCTTCACGGCACTGAGAGCTGTGGCCCTTGCACAGTATAATGCCTCTGCCTCTAGTGGGAACCATGTCTGGAAAAGAACAAGTGCTTAGTAAATGTGTGTCGAATGCATGCACAGTTGAATAGTTAAATATTTATAGCTATCTCCACTTCTTTCTTTTTGAGACCGTGATTCAACATATTTCCATGAATTGCCAACATCACATATCAACTTTTTGGGATGAGGTGCTGTGCCTTAGCCCACCTAGATATATAATTGAGGAGATGCATTCCTGCTTATGAAGGTTAGTTGTGGACATGATCGGATTGAGTGTATCCAATTAGCTACCACTTCCCAGTGTTGTAATGTTAGGCATGGGACACAGGCTCATGGCATATTGAGAATGCCATTTTGGATGGTATTAAATCTGTTGCTGTATTTAGTACTTCAACCTCTGAGTATAAGAAGAAGAATTAAGTCAATAAATGTGTACTTGATGTTGTAGAACAATTGTATCCTGAAAATGTCCAGTTCTAATATGAAAGTTCTGTAATTTCAAATGTAAATGATTTTGAGTCTGCTCTAAGGAGTATAATTTTTCCAAGTGAAAACAATGTTTTCTAATTCAAAATACTCTTTAAGATATGAGATTTGATATTCTTTTTTATTTTTTTTTAAGCAGGATTTATTGAGAGGACAGAAAAGCTCCCACAGCAGGAGGGGACCCAAGGGGGTTACCTGAGACTAGATATTCTAGGTTGTATTAAAACAAGAGCTCCTAACTTGAAAATATTATTTGACATATTTCTAGAAGCAAAAATCATAATGTACTGAAATTCTTATGAGAACAATTAACGGAATTTTTAAGATATTGAGATACTTGGGAAAGTTAAATCTTAAACTATTTCACTAGAGATACACTTGAGATTTTTTTTTTTTTTTTTTGAGTTGGAGTCTCACTCTGTCGCCCAGACTGGAGTGCAGTGGCCGCTCCCGGCCACCGCAGCCTCGACCTGCTGGGCTCCAGTGATCCTTCCGCCTCAGCCTTCCGAGTAGCCGGAATTACAGGCATGCGTTACCATGCCTGGCTGATTTTTTGACTTATTGTAGAGATGAGGTCTCGCTGCCCAGGCGGGTCTCGAACCCACGGGCTCAGGCAATCCACTCACCTCAGCCTTCCAAAGGCGCAGGATTACAGGCTGAGCCACCGAGCCCGGCTGAGATCTTTTTAAAAAAACCAGGAACCTACCGTCTCTGCTTATAGGAAAATATCTTATTCTTGATTAGTTGACCCATTAAACAAACTGATTCTTTCATTCCTTAATCTCTATGAATAAATAAAAACAGTATACAGATATTAAGCAGCATCAAGCATCCCTGATAGATATAATAATTAAAAACATTTATTTGAAAAATGAAGCATTTCCCAGTAATTACCCAACATTTACCTCAAGTACATTGATTCCCTTGTTGTTATACGTACTATTGAATTTATATACAAAAATTTTTTTTGAAAATGAATCTGTGTTTCGTCACATGGTTTCATAATAGACAATCCCAGCAAATGAGCATGCTCCATACATTCATTAGAGTAAACTTGCAAAGCTTTTCTTTGCAGTTTACTGACCTAAGCAGGCTTTAAAAATTTAAACTACTGTCTTTAAATATCTTCTATTTCCACAGCCAGAAAGATCTGACAGTTTCTTTTCAGCATTTTGCCTTCATACAGTTGCACTTTTGAATCTAATGAATACCAATGGTGAGTTCACACAACAAGGAACAAAATTTATTTTATACATCTTTTCATAGAGGAATAGGTCTGCATTGTTTAGGGACTAAATGTCAAATTCTATTTTTGATATTTATAAATTTTTATCAGCAATTCGCAGTTATACTTTCTTAAAGATATAAGTCTTTCATAGAAGCAGTGTTTAGCTTTTTCTGAGAGGCCTGGACAGTGTCCATGAGGTCTGTGGGCTTCTTTCTTGTCTATTTGCATCTCACATCACATGGTTACAGTGTTTCCAGAAGGGTGAATGTATGGAATATCAGAATGTGTTCCCAAATAAGCCAAACCAAATATGGGCAAGATTGTCAGTTTTCATTATCTAGTACTCTTCTGTATCTGTTCTTTCTCGAAGATGTGCCCACTTCACTATTATCCTGGGTACCTTGGGATAAGCTATTAATGCAATAAATGCAATAGACAAGAATTGTAAGAATTACAAAGGGAGAGCTAATGTATATATACAGATGTATACATTATAGGTTTAGATAATTTAAAAAGGCATATATGTTCCTTATATGTGTATATGTGTGTGTGTGTGCATGTGTGGGTGAGGCTAACTAGTCTGGAATACTGGAAAGGGCAAAATACATGAAACCAAAGATCTGGATACCAATCTCACTTCTGCTGCTTATAAGCCAGGTCACTCTGGGTAAATGACTTCAAGATCTGAGCTTCAGTTTAATGCTGTGTGAAACTCGTGTTGTTATGTTTATCCCTTCTACATTCTCTGACAGAATTATAAGAATCAAATGGGATTTTATATGTGAAAGAATTTTGTCAAGTGTAAAGCATTTATTCGATACAAGTTAGTGTTCATCGATTTTTTTTTTAAAGCAACTACAATGTGCCATATTAAAAATATACACAAGACACGGTCCTCAGCAACTCTCCTTCAGGGCAAGTTAACCTAAATGGAGGTGGGAGCAAAGAGGAATGGTCAGATAAACAGAAACATATACAGTATGAAAAGCCTGATATTAATTTTTATTGGTACACGTTATTTTGGAAATATGGAAAAGGGCCTTATAGCCCAGTGTGTAGGGGAAGGAAGATGAGAAGGTTTCTCGACGAAATGTTGCCTGGGTTCAGTCTTGAAGAGTGGGAAGGAATTAAAGGAGTAAAGCAGGAAGCGTCAGAGAACAAAAGCCATTTCAAACAGAGAAACAGCATGAGCACAGATAAGGAAGGCACAGACTGTGTCGAGAATCAATAAATATTTCATTATTATTGGGCAGTAAAAGGTAAAGGGAGTCAGGAAGTGGTAAGACAGGTAAGGAACTGCTTGGGGTGAGTTTGTTTATTCTAGAGAAGAATGAAAACCATTGCTGGGTTACAAGCAGGAGAGTTGTGTGGACAGATTTCCATTTTTGAAAAATCACCCTGACTTTATGTATGTGATAGATTTAAAGGGCATAAGACTGGAGAGAGAGAGAGAGAGAGAGAGAGAGAGAGAGAGAGAGAGAGAGATACCAGCTCTGTTCTCATAGAATAGGTCAAGATTTCAGCCTTGGCATTATTAACACATTTGAACTGGACAATTCTTTACTGGGGGTCAGGGGAGTTGGACTGTGCATTATAGGGTGTTTTGCATCTCTGGCCTCTACTAACTGAATGCTGACAGTACCCGGCTTCTACCTCTAGATGTAAAATCACCTTCAGATGTTTTCAAATGTCTCCTGGGAGGCACAGTCCCCCTGGTGGAGAACCATTGGTTTGGGAGAAAGTTGTGAAGGGTCACTCTAGTACTTGGTAATTGGTAATAGGACTAGAGGTTAGATGAAAGACTCTGGGAGAGTTTAGAAAGCAAAACAAATAGTTCTTAATGATTGATTTGTTGGAGAGAAGAGAAAGAAGGAGGCGTCCAGAATGAATCATAGATTTTTGGCCTTGTTGGCTGGATTGTTGTGCCTTCTACTGAGGTGTATAATAAAAGAGGGTGGGCATCAAAGTGATGCCCAAGATTTTGGCAACAAGGATGTCACTGGGGTTCTTCCTTATGTTCAGCATCTGTAGATTTGACAAAGATCAAACATTTTAAAAATCTTTTATATCAACTAGAGTAAAGGTGAGAAAAAATTACTGGGAGAAGGGGAAAAGGAGAGAATGAATGAATGAATAGTTCTGTTGAATAGATAAGGAAATATTAGGCTTATAGAGGCTATGAAATTGCCTAGCCTCAGAGAACAAAGGAGAAAGAGGTATTTGCATAAGCCTTCCCACTTTAGCAGTAGTGATACATTGGTTGCTTAAGGGAGTGAAATTGGGGGGAAAATGGAACAGCAGTGAGTTGAATGTAAATTCAAGGTACGTTAGCCATAGCCCAGATTTTGTTTTGTTGTTTTACTTTTTATTATTATTCGTAGGTTTGGGAAGCGGAGAAAATAAGTTTTATGGTAACAAGGGAGGTCTTGAGGAGCAAGTACCTCTCAAAATGTGAGCGATTTAAGCTTGTTTAGGGACTAAGAGATTGGGACATATGGTAGGAGAAAATAGTGACTCCAAGAATACTGAGAATAAGAAGGGTCCAAAGAAATGAGTTTATTCTGGAATAAGACTGGAAGAAGGAAAGGAAGGAAAGAGGCATATGTCATTATTATGTTTAAATGTGTAGTTAGAAAATAAATAAATAAACAAACAAATCAATGTGTAGTTAGGCGTTCTGAAGGCTGAGGAAGATTATGACTGATGACTTAATTTTTGTAATAAGGAGGGACTCTGATCATCTCCTAAGAGGGAGAACAATGGATGTCATGAAGACTAGAATTACTCAGGAGGAACTAACCAAAACTAAAAGGAAGAAAGGCAGAGCCGCATTTAAAGAATCTGAATGTGTGGATTTATGGCTTTTTTTCCTTAAGCAACTAACTAATGCCTGGGTACAGAAGCAGAGAGAGCACATTATAACAGTGATATGAGTTGAAATTTGCTATGTGGATATGATGGAAGTGCTGGACTCTAAGCGGAATCAAAGGTGTTGATGAGATAGTTGCTCAGTTGATTAGTCATGAGGTTCAGGATGGGAAAAATAGAAGAGTCCAGTTCGATGATTTACTAGCAGCTGGAATCTGGCCAAGTTGCTAGAGATATATATATTTTTAATTTATCAATATTTTTTATTATGATATTGTGGAGTACAGTTAAGGGTTAGGTATACAAATATGTTTCGTTCAGGCACCCTGCTGATAAGAGGTGTTTCCCCGTCCCCAGACAGATGTTTGCTACCATTAATCCCATCTCCCTCCCCCCCATAGTTTCCCACGACTGTCAGTCATTTTCTTATAGTATTACGTTGGATGTTCAAGGTCCATTACATTGGATGTTCAAGGTTCTCACAAGTGAGAACATGTGATACTCGGATCTTTGTTTCTGTGAGAGGTCACTCAGTATTATAGACTCTAGTTCCATCCAGGTTGCTGTGAAAATTCATGATTTTGTTCTTTTTTTAATGGCTGCGTAGTATTCCATCGTGTATATGTACCACATTTTTTTTAATTGCTAGAGATATTGTATGTGAAAAGTTTCTAAAATGGTACCTGGCACATAATAGAAGCCCAACAAATATTAGTTTCCTTCCTCTTTTCCCTTTTAGAAGAAGTTAGAAAAAGATTGAGAGGCTAGTACCACCAAGTTACTTGCTGGCTACCTTGAGCAAGTGACCTATTCAGTGACTTAGTTTCTTTATCTGTAAAACAAGCATAATAATAATAATTGCCTTTCCTCCTCTATCTCAAGGAGTCATTTTAAGTTGTAAAGTAATCAAGGTGAAACTGAAATTAGTGTACATTGTAAAGTACTAGAGAAATGTTAAGTTATCATGACCACAAGCCCACACTATGTAGTAGTCATGTACATTTCATGATTATAATGAGAAGATACAGTTGAGTGATACTTGTGAGTGAAGATGTATTTCCCCATATCATATCTGGTTGTCAGAAATTGTTACCTAGGTTGAAATAATAGAAGTGGCATGTATCTTATTCTAGAATTATGGAAAAATATGGTGGCTATGTCATTAAGCTATTAATATATATTTTTTTTAGTTGGAGTCTCACTCTTGTCACTCAGGCTGGAGTGCAATGGCACTCTCATGGCTGCTGCAGCCTTGACCTGCTGGGCTCAGGCAATCCTTCCACCTCAGCCTTCCAAGTAGCTGGAAACAGATGCATGCCACCATGCTTGGCTAGTTTTTGTGACTTATTGTAGAGATGAGGTCTCATCAAGTTGCCCAGTCTGGTCTCAAACCTCCGGGGTCAGGCAGTCCTCTTGCCTCAGACTCCCAAAATGCTGGGATTACAGGTTGAGCCACCGTGCGTGGCCTAATATAATTATTATAATATAGGCTAGAAGGTGCAAAATGTGATTTGGGAAATAGTTGAGTGGTTAATGGTGAGGACTGGTGGAAGACTGACTCATAATCCACCAGGTTAATTGGTGGGGGAAGTTACAGGGAAACAGCTGCTAGTCAAGCAGATCCAGGTCAAGAAAAGACTGAACTCATATCGGGGAAATGCTTGTGACAGTGAGATATAAATTCTGTGTCAATCCACTCCTAGGAACTGACTCTGCTTTATCCTTCCAAGAGGAGCAGTTGCCATTTGTAAGGCCAAGAGTAAGGAAAAGATAAATCATTTCTCTGGCATATCTTTACTTATTTACTTCATATATTAGCTTTAGGAATAGTATAATTTCAGGAAGCCCAAGGACGTCTTTCCACCTGCTTGATGATATCAGAATTGCCAAAGACTCACTTAAAATGGAAAAGTCTGGTTAAAATAATAGTTTGAAATTCATCCACACCATAGAGTTGAATACATAATTCTTACTTTGATTCAGGGAAGAGTCCAACTCAACATAGAACTTCTGAAATAGGGGCTGAGGAGGGGAGAAACCACCAGTGAGAGAGGAAGGACCACAGAAAAAGGAGATTGGAAATGCTAGAGATAAACCAAACTGATTTCACAAGTTAATTCTTTTTTTTAAGCCATCACATTGCTCTTCCCCAGTCTCTCCAACCAAATGTTTTTAAAGCTTGTATTTGTTACTAAGGGGTATCATTAGTCATGGATTGTGATTATTTTTGTATTCTACCCAAGAGCAATAGGTAATTCTACCAGAGAATGGTCTTAAAAACATTTTAAAAGTTTATTTCTAATAATTGTCAGTTGAAAAAATACCCATTCTAAAATAAAAACAACTTTATTGAATGCTAGCAAAAATGTAGGACAAGTTATCTAAACTTTTTCAGCTTCTGTATCTCCTCAAAAAATGAAAGAACTGGATGAGCTGATTTCGAAAAATCCCTACTGGCTCTAGGTTTCTACTCCTCGTGCTACAGACTGGAAAATGTATTAGGCAATGTCAAGATCCACTTTACTCAATAGTTGCCAACCAAAATATAAGGTGGTATATCAACCAAATTGGCTTCAGTCCAAGAGTTCAGTCTGTTGATAAATGACATGAGATATCGGAAAAACCCAAAGTTTTCCATCCATCTTGGGAAAAAAACAAAAACAAAGCAATTGGAAGAAAGCAGGTGAAAGATTCTCTCCCCTTATGAATTAAAGTCTTACCTAACAGAGATTAATTTAGTTTGCTTATATGTACAATTCAGTTTTGGTTTCTTGCTACTTAAGATGTTACAATAATGAGGAAAGTCATAAAAATATATTGACTCATTCCAACAGAATTTTCAAACCCAACAAATGAAGGTCACTTCATATTCACAATTTCAGGACTGTGATTTTTGTTTTCCCTAGTCTTAGTAATCTGATGGTGGACAATCAGTATAACTTACAAGTCATGTAAAGCTATACATATAACTAGTTTAAATACCTTTAAATGTCCAAATTTGTGGAGTGATCATATGTTTGTTTTCATCTGCCTGATGACAGATAACAAGTAGATCATTATTAGCTATTTGTAACTCATAAACACAGTCTTGTTCATAAAATTATAAGTATTTTAAATTATTTTTCTTTTGAGAGCTCTAAAAGTATTTTCTCAGGTGATCTCATGTGTCTCAGAAAAGTTACTTTGCTTTCTTGGGTCACCATAGAAGCAAGGAAGTCATTTTCATTTCCACGTACAATAAATCAATCAACATTTATAGAACACCTATTTTGTTCTGGGCCTTAGGCTAAGCAATGTGGTGGATACAATGATGAATAAGATATGATCTCTGCCCTCAAGGCAAGCCAGGCTCTTAGACAAAAGGATACCAAACAGACAATACAGGGCAGCATATGATAAGTGGAAAATGAGTGGCCTGGGAAATACGAATTCTAGTGCTTTAGAGGTGGGAGAGAGCATTTTGGCCTGAGGTGGTTAGAGAGGCCTCCAGGGATGTGTGGAAGATGACCTGGACCTTCGAGGATTGATGGTTTGAGACAAGTAAGCAGAGACGGGCCAAGCACACCAGGCAGAAGAAATGGAGTGAAGAGTGATCGAGCAGTGTTAGTACTTCACCAAGGAAGTAAATAGGCCATTATGATGTCAGGGTTGTGCACAGGGCAAAGAGCTGGTCTATACCTTAATTAAAGATAGGCAGATGGATGATAGCAGAGGCTACTCTGGGAAGGTCAAATACAAGACTCATTTGCAACTTAGATGCACCAATAGTGAGCCCTGATCCTCTGGCTCAGAGAGAGAGAGAGAGAGAGACAGAGGTCCAGAGATTAGCACCTGGGTACAGGCAGCTTCCTGGGAGCGATTCTTCCAACATGGAGGCAGAATCTTGGGGTGAAGGAGCTCTGAAACCTGAGCTTTGCTGCCAACTCATTCTATAACTTCCAGAAAGTCACTTGTTTAACTGTGCCTCAGAACCCTCACCTTTCAGATGACTTGCTTGAACTGAATAACATTGAAGTCTCCTTCCGTTTGTGTTTCTTTTGTGTGTCTCTGTGACAGAAACTCATCTTAATCCTCAACTATAGTATTTTTTAAAATAAAATTTTATTTATTTATTTTTCGAGTCGGGTCTTACTCTGTCCTCCAGCTGGAGCGCATTGGCATGACTGTAGCTCACTGCAGCCTTGATCTCCTGGGCTTAGGCGATTCTTCCACCTCAGCCTTCCTAGTAGCTGGGACTACAGATGCACACCTGGCTAATTTTTAAATTTTTTTCTAGAGACAAGTTCTCTTTATTTTGCCCAGGCTGGTCTTGAATGGGCTCAAGCCATCCTTCCACCTCAAAGTGCTGGGATTACAGGAATAAGCCGCTGCACCCAGCCTTATAGTATACTTTTTAAAGACCATGTTAATTATCAAGGCTTTTCAATTATATCTATAGTAACTAAATGAAATAAAAACAATTTTTACATATGGTCCTTATTAACTACAGGTGAAAACAATGTAAGCTGTTAGCGAGAAGACAGAGAGATCGTGACACCGAGACTATTATAGGAAGTGGCACTTTATTATACCGGCTGGGTCAGCAGGCTTGAGGGGCTAATGCTTCCAGGTCAAGCCCTGCAGAACAGAAGAGGAGGGGTCTTATACCCTTGTTTAGGTAAGGGAGGGGGTCGTGTTGAGTGATTACACATTTTCTTTGGAATCTTACAAGGCTGTACCCAGCTAAATCAGATTTTTCAAAGAACAAATGGTCTCCAGGAAATGCAAGGCAGCAGGGTCTGCGAGCAGGGTTGTCAACTTCACAGGAGGAGTTTTGGATAAGTCTGTGAATTAGTTACTCTTTTGCATTTCCATGAGAGCCATTAGTCTCTGGCCATTTGGCCTTTTTAAACAAAACCGGCCTGGCGGGTCTTTAGAGCTTACCGCTTGGCTTTCAAAAGGACATACCTTTAACTGCTACCAACCCCCTTCCTGCCACATCAAGCTAATGGTTGATACTACAACCTGGGTTCAAATTCTAGTCTGCTCACACAGTGGCTTTGTGACCTTGAGAAAGTTACTTAAGTTTTCTAAACCTCAGGTCACCTTATCTGTTAAAAGAGGATAACAATAGTATCTATTGCATCTACAGATAATAATTTACTACAAGATTATACATGAAAATGCTTAGCATGGAGTCTGGCATGTGGAAAGTATTCAACAAATGCTAGTTCTTTTATCTTTTATTATACTTATTAATATAATACTGTTAGCTATTGTTGTCACTTCCTAACTTTTTAAAATGATTTTGAAGAATTAAGTGACATGGGAATTATATTATCAGGTAATTATAAATCTGGAAGTGTGTACACATGATAGACTGACAAAAAATGATAGAAAGGAACCCACTAAGACTAGAATTTGAGGCAGAAAATAACTAAAGTTTAAAATAGGAAGGAGCTAAGTGCCTGGAGATAAATGATTGGAAACAGAGGTATCCAGCAAAAGGCAGAAATGCCTCAAAAGCCCTAGAGTCATAGTAAACAGCACCTGGAAACTGAACCTGCAAAGTGATAAGATGATAGAGTTCTGGATACCTGATTATTAGAAAGGTGTTAACCAACAAGAAAGAATGGAAAGTAGAAAAAGAGGGCTCGAGGGACCAAAATTTGATTGAAGATTTTTGAAAACTAGACATCTGTATCACCGAGAAGCGTATCTGTCTTACAATATGCTTGTCAGGCATACGGATCGGAAAGGTGGAAGCATCAGAGAGGGAGATGAGATAAAAGGGTAAGGTGGGCAAATGTCCTCTCCCTGCCTGTGGTGGGATCAATTTGAGGAAAGAAAAACATTTCTAATGGCCAGGTTCCCTGAGGGCGTGATAGAAGCCATTTACATCCGTCAGGACAAAGCCCTGGAGAACACACTGTGGGGAATCCTCTGCAATTGGTGGGAACTAGACAAAGTAATGTTTCCAGTAAGTGTGGAGCCAGTTAAAATCTCAACACTCTCTTTGCAGGAGGCCACTGGGACTCAAGAGAAAGAACAGCCTGTTGCATTAAAAGAGTTAATATTTGCATAGTAGTTAGAATAGCGTGTGATGGAAATTTAGTGCTCTATAAATGTTTGCCAAATAAATGAATTTATAATTTCTGAAAATATTTGGCAGTGAAATCAGAAATTGCTAGTCTTGCTTCAGGGATGAACAAATTTAATTGCCAACAGAGAGGCCATAGATTATAAAATTAAGCCAAGAAAATTCTGTGGAAGCAGTGCGGATGCTGTGCCATGACTTTACCAGTATTGCCAGGGCTGGAGGTCTATTCGTAGAACTCCTGCCTTCAGGCAGCAGGCAAAACAAAAAGTGTTAGAAAGAAAGCTAAACAAAATTTTGCAGGATTTCTGATCTGAAAGAGTATTATTATGAGAGCCTCTGGGATACTAAGTCCCTCTCATCTTCTTCATTAAACATTCACTTCGCATTTGCTGAGAGTTTACTGTTGACCATGAACCTTTGGTTGCTCTGCCTCTGCACAACTGCTAACACACATCTGCATGCCATCTGTGCCATTATCCCAACAATTCAAGAGGGTCAGGCTTAAAAAGGACCACCTTTTTCCATAGGAAGCTATGTTGGGCTTATTGCCAGATAAACATCCACCTTAGAGGGAAATTTGATTATCAATATTATAGGTTATTTTCTCTTCTAGAGATCTCCCAGTTGCCTTCCAACACTTTCAAGGCATTTGTTTTGTCTTGTTCATTTTTTCTCTCAAAGAAAATTGAGAAAGCTTTGTTTAGGCCTTCTTTTTCTTCATCCCAAATGATCATTTATGGAAATCCCAACTGAAAGAACATAACATGGATTTAATACACCAATGAAAGAACATAACATGAATTTAATATGCCCGATGAGCAGACATTTTAGCATTGTCTAAATCTCATGTTTTTCTAGCAGTTCACTTTACTGACCCTCTAATAATTAGTCAAGGACAGAACCGGTTTCTCAGAAGTAGCTATTGGTAGTTGCTTTACAACTCCCTCACCAGCTTGTTTTGTACTAATTAGCTTTTCTATTTCAAGTATTTGCCTGCACCCATAAGACCCAAGTTTACCTAATCAGTCCTTCATGACCTTTGTGGCAGACAGACCCCACAACCATGGCAGCAATCACGTGACTAACCCATCCATCTGCCTTCTGTCCATCACCTGTCATCAATACCTGCACTTACCTGTCCCTTCGTGATGACGTGGAGCAGATCACCACCCAATCATCTTAACGACCTTCCTCCACCAAAGGGACTCAACCATGAGCAGCCAGTCACCATTGCCTTACTAGACTCTAGTGTGGCCATGTACTCTTGGAACTATGGCTGTCGCCATGTTTCCTGGCTTTGGCCCCCTTCCTTACCTTGGGGAGGTAAATTTCTTTCTTTCTCTCTTACTCTTTCTCTAATTTACTTTCTAAATAAACTATATTTTCTAATCTAACTTCCATGCAATTCTTTGCATCTTTCACGTGGCATCAGATTACACACCAGACACCACCCACAAACCCAGTGGGCCTTACCTAACATTGTGGAGGCCCCTGCTGAGAACCTGACCTAACCCTATTGTCCTATAGGTGATTAGATCAATTTGAAATTATGTTGGTACTGGATCAGTATTCCTAGACATTTTTCTAAAACCAGAGTGTCTAACTGACTATCTCAGATTCAACATCCTGAGGAAGAGTGGTAGAGACATTACAATGAATGCTGACAAAGGCCCATAGCCAACGCTTTGTTTATAAAAGACTTGTGCTGTCCTTTGTGATTCTTACAGCTGGTAAGTTAGGGAATATTGCCATTATTTTTCTTATTTTTACTTAAAGATAGCTAAACATATCTTGGAGTTAAGCAATTTGTCTGGTAGAGCTAGAAATTTAATCCAGGACTTTTGATAAAAGTTACGAGCTCTTTCTCCTTCTTAGGGTTGAATTTGATGTCCACGTATATAGATTGTATTTACAAATTTCTACTAGATTAATGAGGTTATTTATTTTTTTGCCACTGAGTTGTATGGGTTCCTTATGTATTTTGAATGTTGACTCCTTAACTGATATATGGTTTACAAATATTTTCTCCCAGTTCATTGGCTGTCTTTTCCTATTGTTGATTGTTTTCTTTGCTGTGCAATATTTTTAGTTTGATGTAATGCCACTTGTTTATGTTTGCTTTTATTGCCTGTGCTTTTGGTGAACTATTTAAAAAGCCCGTGCCAGGGCCACCATCAAGAAGCTTTTCCCTATGCTTTCTTCTAGAAGTTTTATGGTTTCAGGTCTTATGTTGATGTCTTTAATCCATTTAAAATAATTTTTGTGTGTAGTGTAAAGTAAGGATCCCGAATAGACATTTTTCCAAAGACATAAAAATGGCCAATAGGTATATGAAAAGGTGCTCAATATCGTGAATAATTAGAGAAATGCAAATCAAAACCACAATGAAATAACCCCTCACACCTGTTGGAATGTCTACTATTAAAAAAATGATAGCAAGTATTGGCAAAAATGCAGAGAAAAGGGAGCTCTTGTACACTGTTGGTAGGAATGTAAATTGGTACAGCCACTATGAAAAACAGTGTGGGGATTCCTCAAAAAATTAAAAGTAGAACTACTAGTTAGGATCCAGAAATCTCTTTTCTGGATATATAACCCCCAAAATGAAATCAGTACTTCATTAAGATGTCTTTGCTCTCGTGTTCATTGCAGCATTATTCATAATAGCCAACACATGGAAACACCTTAAGATTCCATTGATGGATGAATGGATTGAAATATTGTGAAATACACACACACACACAATGAAATATTATTCAACCTTAAAGAAGGAGATCCTACCATTTGCAACAACATGAACATGGATAAACCTGTAAGACATTATGCTAAGTGAAATAAGCTAAACACAGACAGAAAAATATTACATGATTCACTTATATGTAAAATCTAAAATCTAAAAATAAATAAAATAAATAAATAAAATAAATAAAAAATACTGTGAATAAAATGGACACGGAGAATGGTAAATGGTGGTTGTCAGGGCCAGGGAGGCAGGGGAAATGTGAAGATGAAAGCCAAAGGGCACAAAGTTACAGGTATGTGTGATGTATAAGTCTAGATATCTAATGTACAGCACGAGGATTATAGTTAATAGTATTGTATTGTATGATGAAAATTTGCTAAGAGAATAGATTTTACATACCTTTACACCAAAAATGTATCTAAAGTCTCTATGTGAAATGATGAATATGTTAATATTCTTGATTGTAATAATTATTTTACTATGTATATATATCAAAAGATCGTTATATAACTATATACAATAAATAAAACATTGAAAAATCAAATAATTTTTTTTTTTTTTTGAGTTGGAGTCTCACTCTGTAGCCCAGACTGGAGTGCAGTGGCCGATCCCGCCCACCGCAGCCTCGACCTGCTGGGCTCCGGCGATCCTTCCATCTCAGCCTTCCAAGTGCCCGGAATTACAGGCATGTGCTACCACGCCCAGTTGAGTTTTTTGATTTATTGTAGAGATGAGGTCTCACTGCCCAGGCAGGTCTCGAACCCGCAGGCTCAGGCAATCCACTCACCCCAGCCTCCTAAAGGCGCGGGATTACAGGCTGAGCCACCGAGCCTGGCTAAATAAAATTTTTTACTAGATTGATCCATTTTGATGCTCTTCTGATGGCCAAGCTACAGGTTTCTCATAACGAGATGGAAGGTTTCTTCAGTAGCTTTTAACTTTTAGTACTTTATTTAGTCATATTTTTTAAACCTTCCATCACTCAGAAAATTCAACAGTTCCACTTATTTATTTTATTATAAAAAATTATAAAAAGCTTAGAAAAAGTTATTCATAAGTCCCTTTTCTAACTTAACTAAACCTTGTCTTTATTGCCTTTCATTCTTTGTTCATAAATACGAGTTTCTAAACACAATGGCAATCTCAGTGTAATTTAATTCTGCATTCTACTTTTCACTTTTAGCACAAATGTATTTCTGTACTGTTATACATTCATAGCACATTTCACACTACAATTTAATCATTTCTGTATTGTTGAACTTCAGGTGGATTCTAATTTTTCACCATCACAAACAATAGTGAGTATATTCTATTATTTTATCATTATAAATAACGGTAAAAACTTGTATTCAAAAATGTTTTCCTTTGTCTAAACATATCTTTCTTTGAACTTTTTTATTTTAAAGATGTGGGGTACAATTCAGCATTAGGTATACAAATGTTCATTATGTAAGTACTCTTGTTGATAGGGTGTGCTAACTCCCTCCCCTGAAAGTTTCCCATTACTGCCAATCCCATCCCCACCCTCCCATGGCAGTTTTCCACTACTGCCAATCCCTTTCTTATAGTATAATGATAATTGTTCAAGGAAAGTTTTATTTTTCATTTGTTTGATTTTTTAAAATTTTTATTTATTTATTTATTTTTTGAGTGGGAGTCTTACTCTGTTGCCTAGGCTGGAGTGCAGTGGCATGCTCACGGCCACCACAGCCTCAACCTGTGGGGCTCAGATGATCCTTCTGCCTCAGCCTTCCAAGTAGCTGAAACCACAGATGTGTGCCACCACACCCGACTAACTTTTCTTGACTTACTGTAGAGATGAGCTCTTGCCAAATTGCCCAGGCTGGTCTTAAACCCATGAGCTCAGGCAATCCTCTCACCTCGGCCTCCCAGAATGCTGGAATAATAGATGTGAGCCACTGTGCCCGGCCTTAATCATATCTTCAGAATAAACTTCTGGAAGTAAGCTCTTGGTTTCCAGATATATCTATGGAGATACCTGAATGCGCTAAGGGTGTCTAGTGCATGTATTTCTAGGTTCAATGTATTTCTAGGTTTGATGTGCTGGTACGGAATCGCATTCCTTAGAATCTTCATTATCCAAACAAAAAGATGTGACTGACATTGGTGGTGGTAGGGAGTGATTGACAACAGTTTGGGTTTTTAGATTTAAATTCGGTAAAAATTTGTAAAAAAGAAATAAGATAGCCTAGAAAGTTACTTCTATTTTTTGCTCATGTTCAAGTGGGGAGAATTTTTAGAAACTGCTGCTTTTTTCCTTTAGAATTAGAAGTTATTCTAGATACACTTCAGAGAAAATAATATTTCTGTAAAAATCACGTTTTTCTGTGATTCATGGAATCTGTAACACTAATTAGCAACACCTCTCACATGTGACGCATTTCCTCATACTTCCATGGTTTGTGCATGCTGTTTTTTCTTCCAGGAACTTCTTCCTCACTGGTTTGTCAGGAAGCCCTCTGTTCCTTCTTTACAGATTTCTCAGTTAATGTCCAATTGTGGTAACGGAAACCACACTAACTCATCTAAGCAGAAAAAAAAAAATGGACAAATTTGCAAGTAATCATTTTCACAATGAATACGTATATTTTTATAACCTAAAAAATTCCTTTGTGTTGTCCCCAAGTACTCCACACAATTAGCTCCAGACATTGATCTATTTTCTGTCACTATTAATCAGGTTTGTGTTTTCTGAAGTTTCATATGAATGCAACCATACAGTGTAAATTCTTTTTAAATCTTCTCTCAGGCATCATGGTTTTGAGATTTGGTCATGTTGGGAAGTGTATTCACAGTTCATTTCTTTAGACTCTGCAGTAGCATTCTATTACAAGGATAGAATACAATGTGTTTATCTATTCACCTGCTGATGAACATCTGGAATACTTCAGGTTGGGGCCATTTAAAAGTAAAGGCATTAGGAACAGTTTTCTACAGGAATTTGTGTGGGCATATGCTTTCCTTTCCCTTGGTTAAATAAATATCTTGAGTGGGATTGCTGGGTTATATGGTAAATGTATATTTCTCTTTATAAGAAACAGCCAAAAATTTCTCCAACGTGACTGTGCCATTTTAAATTCCAACCAACAATATGTGAGAGAGTTTTAATTGTTCCACATTTTCACCAACACTTCATATTGTCGGTCTTTCTCATTTAAGATGTCCTAATAGGTGTGCAGTGTTATATTATTACATTTTAAAATTTTCACTTCCCTGATAACTAATTATTTTATATCTAGGTCTTATTTTGCAAAGTTTCTGTTCAAATATTCTTTTATTGAATATTTACATTTTTATATTTTTGATCATTTTTAGTTTTTTTGTTGTTGTTCATTATTATTTTACAATATTAGATACATGTATTATAAATGCTTTCATTTAGTCTTCGGTCTCACTTTTAATTTTCTTAATAGTCTCTTTGGAAGAACAAAAGTTTAAAATTTTGACCAATGTATTAATTATTTTCTTTTATGTTTTTAAAGTATTTATTTCTTTATTTAGCTGAGTCAAGATCTCACTCTGTCACCCAGGCTGGAGTCCAGTGGCGCCATCCTGGCTACTCCTCCAGCATCAGCCTCCTGAGTAGCTGGGACTACAGGCACACGCCACCATGCCCAGGTCATTTTTTTATGTTTTGTAGAAACGCAGTCCCACTATGTTGTTCAGGCTCGTCTTGAACTCCTGGACTCAAGAGAGCCTCCTGCTTCGGCTTCTCAAAGTGCTGGGATTACAGGCATGAGCCACCACGCCCAGGTATGATTTATTTATATGTGTCTGTGACTTGAGAAGTGTTTGCCTATAACAAGGTCATAAAGATCTCTCCAATTTTCTTTTTTTTTTTTACAGAAATTCTACAGTTTTAGCCTTTATGTGGTGGGTCTATGATTCATTTCATGTCAATATTTGAGTATGATCTGAAGTAAAGGTAGAGGTGTATGATATTTTCCATAAAAATATCCAGGTTTTCATCAAAATTTGTTGAAAAGATTATTTTCTCCCTGTGAAATTGTCTTGGTTGGAAAACGAAATTACCATAAATGTGGGGTTTTAATTCTGGACACTCAGTTCCACTCCCTTGATCTCTTGGTCTAACCTATGCTGAGATCACTGTCTTCACTCTCGTTACATTGTCATAAGTATCACACAGAGGTAATTTCTGTTATTTACTTTTGTTCTCACTTTTCAAAAACATTTTTGCTATCATTCCTTTGCATTTTTATATAAATTTTCAATAAAAGCTTGTTAATTTTGACAAAAGATTGCTATCATTATAATTGAAATTGCATTGACTCTATAGATACATTTGGGGAGAATTGATATCTTAAAATGTTTAATCTTTTGATCCATAAATACAATATATCTTTCTGTTTACTTAGCTATTCTTTAATAACAGGTATCACATAATATTTTAAAAATTTCATGTTCTAATTATCTGACACTCATATATAAAAATAATCTATGTTAAATAAAAAATTTGATTTTTATAGATTGAATTCTTATCTTGTTGCATTACTAAACTCACTTTTTATTTTAGTAGCTTTTTTAAAAAAAAAGATTCTCTAGGATTTCCTATACACCTAATCATGTCATCTGTGAATAAAAATTCGACTTCTTTTCCAATAGAAATACCTTTTATTTTATTTTATTGCCTTCTTGAATGGGCTTGTATATCCAAAACAAGGTTGACTATAAGTGATAAGAATGAGCATCTTTATTTCTGATGCTAGCAAGAACAATATAAATAAGTTTTTAAAAAAATAGTAATTGCAGTTTTCATAGATGCTTGCTAAATAGTCATCAATTTTTAATATTTTTTATAAAAAATAAATAGCTTTTGATATTTATAGTTTGTCTATTTTTAAATTGCATTGAGTTCTTCTGTTACTTATATTTTTTATTTCTTTCTACTTATTTTAGTTTTAATTTGCTCTTCTCTTCCAAACTTCTTAAGATAGAAGCTTAGATTAATAACTTAGAACTTTATTTCCTTACATAAAAATTTGAAACTATAAAATTTCTCACTGTGTTATTTTAGCTGCATCATACAAATGTTGATACATTTTATCTTATTTTCATTCAGTTCAAAATATTTTGTAATTTCCTTTGTGATTTCTTTTTAGATACATAGTTTTACTAATATGTGTGTGTGTGTGTGTGTGTGTGTGTGTGTGTGTGTGTGTATCTTAATTTTTCAAACAACAGGGGATTTCTTAGATATCTTTCCATTATAGATACCAAATGTATTTTCTTGTGGTCATATTCTGTATGATTTAAATCATTTAAATTTATTAGGATTTGTGTTATGGCCCAGTAGACAGTCTGTCTTGATGAATGTTCCATGTACTTGAGAAGATTGTGTTCTTGTGTTGGATGGTGTGTCCAGTACATGCCAACTGGGTCCAATTGGCGAATGGTGTTGTTCAACTGCTCTACTTCCTTCCTGATTGTTTTTTCTGTTACTGATAGAGTTGAAACCTTCAGTTATAACTGTTGCTTTGTCTCTTTTTGTACAATTCTGTAAATTTTTACTTCGTGTATTTTGAAGTTTTGCTATTATGTACATATACATTTAGAATTATGTCTTTCTTGGCAAATTGTTTCTTTTATCATTATGAGATGTCTCTCTATCGCTAGGCATACTCCTATTTCTGAAGCCTACTCTGAGCATATTTTCAGTTCAGTTCCTTTATGCTTATTGTTTGCATAGGAAAATTGTCTTTCATTTTTTAAAACGTTTGCCTTTTTATATAAAGTAAATTTCTTATAGGCAGCATATAGTTGGATCTTACTTTTGATCCAGAGTACTTAGACCATGACCATATATATTGAATGCCATTATGATATGGTTGAGTTTACATCCACCCTTTTACTATTTTTTAAAAAAATTCTAATCTGTTCTTTGTTCCCTTTTCCCCTCTTCTCCTGTCTTTTCTTGATCGAGCATTTTAGTACTTTATTTTGTTGCAACTATTGGCTTATTGGCAGTTCATCTTTAATTATATTGCTCTAGAGTTTACATTTTTAACTTATTACAGCTTTTCTTAAAATAATCATATATCAACTCACTCCTAATGTAAGGCTTACAGCAGTTTTAGTTTCCCTCCTGTTGTACTTTGTGCTATTACTGTCATATATTTTACTTCTAAATATGTTATAAACCTCATATTACTTTATTCTTATCTTTGTTTAAACTTTCCATTATCTTTTGAATAAATTTAAATATGAGAAAATCTTTTATTTTTACCCAAATAGTTACAATTTATGATATTCTTTATTTTTTTGTGAAGATATGTTTCATTTCTTTTATTTAACCTGAAACACTTCTTTTAACATTTTTGTAATGCAGTTCTACTGATGGTAAATTCCCTTAGCTTTTGTTTTAAAAGGTTTCTATAACTTTAATTTTAAAAATTTATTTGCATTGGACATATAATTGTAGGTTGACAATTATTTTCTTTTATTACTTTAAAAATGTTTATCCATTGTGTTCTGTCTTACATAGTTTCTTTCAAGATGTCTGCCAGTTTCTGTCTTTGTTTCTCTATATGTAATATGGCCTTCCTTTCCATCTAGTTTCAAATTTCTTTATCTGGTATTCAGCAGTTTGATTATTTGCCCTGTGGTTTTCTTTATGTTTCTTGTGCTCAGGGTGTTCAACTTCTTGGATCTTTGGGATTAATTTTTATCAAACTTGGAAAAATTTTAGCCACTATTCCTTCAAATATTTCTATCCCTTCTTTTTTTCCTGAGACTCTAGTTTCATGCATGTTACACCACTTTATATTGTCTCACAGATCACTGGGTCTCTATTGGCTTTAATCTCAGGTTTTTTTTTCCGTCTATACTTTATTTTGGATAGTTTCTATATCTGTCTTCAAGTTCAATGATCGTTTCTTCTGCTATATCTAAACTATAAATTTGTTACTTGAAATATTATGTTTTTATTTCTAAAAATTTTCTGTTTCTCTTCAAATCTTTTCTATCCCATTGCATTTATGCTTTCCTTTAAGTATTTGAGCATAGTCTATAAGTTCCATGATGCCTGTTATTTCTGCTTCTATTTCCACTTATTGATATTTTTCTTCTGATTTTTGGTCACATTTTTCCAATTTTTTGTATGCTTTTTAAAAATTAAATACCAAACATGGTAAATGACACATTGTTGGATATCTGACTTTGTTGTCTTACTTTCAAAGTGTGCTTTCTGTTTTAGCAGGTGACGTTACTTCCAGATCTATTAATTAAGTTACTTGTGGATCTATTCCATCCCCTTTAGATCTGGATGTAAGCTTTGCTGTGGCACGTATGAGATATTCTTCAGCCCAGGGACAACTTATCCCTGCTACTGAGGTGTGGATATCCTTGATGGTTATCTGGGATATTCACAGAGTCTTCTGTGAATATCCCAGATAACCATCAAGGATTCTACTTTGTTTGGAACATCTCCCTGTCTTTGCTTCCTTGTGTAAGTTCTGGGAAATTTTTAGCTTACAACTCTCTTCTGGTGTCTTTGCTGGTCTTGTGGAATTTTACTCTACATGTGCATGGTAGTAATCACCAAGACTCAAGGGAACATTTCTTCATGTTGCTTTTTTATTTTATTTTATTTTTATGACTCCCCCCCTTTTTTTGGAGTTCTGCCTTGAAATGTGTAGCCACTGTAGCCTCCCTGAATTTTAATCTCAATTTTCTCAACTTGACAAAGTTATTGAGCTTGAGTTGGACTTCTTCTATAGTCCCTATAGTCTAAAAATTGGCTCCAGGGAGTCAGTCACAGTAATTATGTGGCTTGCTGTGTTTGTTTCATTCTTGGGGAATTAGAGTCTTGAATGATCTGTTATCCAATGTCTGACAACCATTTTGCACAGTTTTCTAGGTGTTAATAGTATGAAGTTAAGTTAGGGTGTTTCTTACTCCATCATGGAAAGAAGCAGCAGTCTATATTTGGGCTTCTAACAATGCTAATTAATTAACTTTTGGAAATTCATTCCTAGTTAAGGTTGCGGAGAAAGGCAATTTTAGAAAATATAATTAATTACTCTGAGAAAGATCTTGTCTGAGCACCTAGGCTCAAATGCCTTTCCTTAAAATTGTCCCCAAGTACTCATGTTGAATATAAGTGTTGCTTAGACCTTAATTCTTGTTTGAAAGACTCTTTATTTTTTTATCTTAATACATTTCTTTCTATTATCATTCAGACCCATTATATTTTTGAATGTTACTGATTCACCCAGAGCATTTGTCCATTCTACTAATTTGAGCATTTACTGCGGAAAAGTGTTGTCATGTCCTTTCCTCACTAAATTAAAATGAGAGGCATTCAGCAAAGTGGGTGCTATGATGTTGATATGATTTTTGACATTAAAAAATAGTTCAGTGTATCCAATAGTTGAAATGAATATTATTTATTCTCTTAGCTGTCATGCTGCCTTCTGGAATATTCTACAATGTTAGCTGACCCTGAGATATTTTTTTATTCTCAAAAACTATTTAGAACACTTATCCATTAAAAAAAATCATTTTCTGACTCCCCACTTAGCTCAATAATAGAACTGAAAATAATATAAACTGTTTTCCCTCAGGAAGATTTTTTCTTTTCTTTTTTCTTTCTTTTCTTTTAAAGATGTGGGGTGCAATTCAGAGTTAGGTATACAAATGTAGATTATGCAGGTACCCTTGTTGATGAGGTGTGCCCCTCCCTCCCCTGGCAGTTTCCCACTATTGCCAATCCCTTTCTTATAGTATTACAATAATTGTTCAAGGTCTGCTTATGAGTGAGAACATACGGTACTCTGTTCTTTGTTTTTGTGATAGATCACCGAGTATGATAGATTCTAAATCCATCCAGCTTGCTGTGAAGTCCATGTTTGTCCTTCTTTATGGCTGCATAATATCCCATTGCATATATGTACCACATTTTTTTTATCCAGTACAGCTTCGATGGGCATCATGGTTTGTTCCATGTTTTGCTGTTGTGGATAGAGCTGCAACAAACATGCATGTGCAGGTATCTTTTTTGTAGAATGATTTGAGTTCCTCTGGATATATTCCCTAGTTCTTTCAGAAATTGCCATACTGTCTTCCAAAAAGGTTGCACTAGTTTGCATTTCCACCAGCAGTGTAGAAGCATTCCTTTTTCTCTGCATCCTCACCAGCATCTATTGTTTGTTTTATTAATGATGGCCATTCTTACTGGGGTTAGGTGGTATCTCAATGTGGTTTTGATTTCCATTTCTCTGATATGAGTGAGGCTGAATACTTTTTCGTGTGTCTGTTGGCTGCCTGTATATCTTCTTTTGAGAAGTGTCTATTCATGTCTTTTGCCCACTTTTTAATGGAGCTGTTTGTGTTTTTCCTTTCTGTGCATTTGAGTTCCTTGTAGATCTTAGATGTTCGGCCTTTGTCAGATATACAGTTGGCAAATATTTTTTTCCCATTCTGTGGGCTGTCTCCCTGCTCTCTTGATGGTTTCTTTTGCTTTGCAGAAGCTCGTCAGTTTGATGAGGTCCCACTTTTCCATCTTATTTCTCATGGCATGGACATTTAGGGTTCTGATCAGGAATTGGTTGCCAGTTCCAATTTCCATTAGGGTGTCTCCTGCATTTTTTAAGATTCTTATAGTTTGAGTTTTTATGCTTAGGTCTTTGATCCATTTAGAGTAAATTTTTGTGTATGGTGATAGGTAGAGGTCCTGTTTCAATCTTCTGCATGTGATTAGTCAGTTTTCCCAGCACCATTTGCTGAATAGATTCTCCTTTCCCCAGTGGTTGTTGTTGGAGGCTTTGTCAAAGATAAGTTGGTTGAGAAATTGAAACTTTGCTTCCAGAATCTCTATCCTGTTCCATTGGTCTTTATGTTCAGGAAGATTTTTAAACTTGTCTGAATTGGCTCTGAAGTATGTAGGGGTCCTGGACGTTACAGATAACTTTGCAGAATTTGTTAGTATTAATTCTGTTAGCCAATACTCATTAAGTTGCTACTATTTACAAATTTTATTTGATCTATCTAGGTACTGATTTGAAAATGAAAACAATTGTTAGCTAAATGACTGTCTTCTCGATGTATAAAAAAGTTATTCTGTGCTTCCTGAAAGGGCTTTTTGAACCCTGTTTGTACATAAAGTATATTTTTAAAAATCACAGATTACTCTTGGAAATATCCAACATAGAAAACATAAGTGAAATAAATTGGTTGAGATATACTTAAACTTCTTCCCATATCTCTATATGAAAGTTAGACACATCTAAGTCTTTTTTTAACTTTTTAAAAATCAATTTTAGTGTTTAGCCCCATAATATTCTATAAACAACATTGGTGACACAGCATTTCTTCAAAGAATGCCTTATTGTTATCTCTGGGATTTTCTTCCAAACTGCTGACACAAATTCTTCAAGTTGTGATGCTGAATCTTTCTTAAATTTACCAGAGTGACAACAGAGGTTTTCAAACAACAACCAGGTTTGTATTTCTTTGTAAAATGGGTTTCAAATGGGTTTGCAGTCATTTAGGGATGTTGCTTGAAATAACTAAGTTCGTGTACATGCAGGCGATGATAACTACATAGTGTTTGTTATTTAGATTTCGACTATGAGACAAAGTATGGTATGATACAGTCTTATTTCAGAGAAGTTGAAATATATACAAAGTATTCCTTTTTAATTGTACAAAATATGATATGCTTCCTTGCTTCCCTTTGTCTGCATTTTGTCTCTTCTTTATCTTCTCCTTCTCTGAACTGCAATACATGCTATAAGGGTGTTCATAGATTAGAGGAAAATAGACACAGAAATAGATAGATCTGGCTGGGCACAGTGGTTCACCCTTATAATCCCAGCACTTTGGGACGCCAAGGCGGGAAGATTGCTTGAGCCCAGGAGTTCAAGATCAGTCTAGGCAATACTGTGAGACCTCATCTCTACAAAAAAATAAAATAGCTGGGCATGGTGGCACGGTCCCATGTTTCAGCTACTCAGGAGGCTGAGGTGGGAGGATGGCCTGAACCTACAAGTTTGAGGTTGTGGTGAGCTGTGATTGTGATCATGCTATTGCATTCCAGCCTGAGTGTCATAGTAAGACCTAAAAAAAAAAAGAAGAAAGAAAGACAGAAAGGGGGTGGGGAGGGACGAAGGGAAGAAGGAGGGGATAAATCTAAAATAAATTATAAGAATTTTTTTTTTTTTAGTTTCACTCTGTTGCCCAGGCTAGAGTACAGTGGCACACTCATGGCCACCCCAGCATCGACCTGCTGGGCTTGGGCAATCCTTCCACCTCAGCCTTCCAAGTAGCCGGAACTACAGGCGTGCGCTACCACGCCAGGCTAATTTTTTGATATATTGTAGAGACGAGGTGTCACGATGTTGCCTAGGCTGGTCTCGAACCTGCAGGCTCAGGCAATTCTCTCGCCTCGGCCTCCCAAAGTGCTGGGATTTCAGGCTTGAGCCACCGTGCCCGGCCTATAAGAGTTTTGATAAAGGTAAGAGCACAGTTTTGTGAGAACATTAAACAGAAATAACAGATTACTTAATACTGTCTATGAATGGCCTAAAGCAGGCAATAAGGCATGTAAAGGTGAGTCTTGAAACTGAATAGGTTCCCCAGCCACAGAGTTGGATAAAGGTCTGGCCAGAGCAAGACCTTTAGTTGTAAGAAAACACACAGTGTATACACCTAAATAGAAACAGGTCTTATTTCTTTATTTATTTATTATTTATTATTTATTTTTATTTTTTTTGAGTTGGAGTCTCACTCTGTCGCCCAGACTGGAGAGCAGTGGCCGCTCCTGGCCACCGCAGCCTCGACCTGCTGGGCTCCGGCGATCCTTCCACCTCAGCCTTCCCAGTAGGCCAGAATTACAGGCATGCGCTACCACACCTGGCTGATTTTTTTTTTTTTTTTTTTGAGTTGGAGTCTCACGCTGTCGCCCAGACTGGAGTGCAGTGGCCGCTCCCGGCCACCGCAGCCTCGACCTGCTGGGCTCCGGCGATCCTTCCGCCTCAGCCTTCCGAGTAGCTGGAATTACAGGCATGCATTACCACGCCCGGCTGATTTTTTTATTTATTGTAGAGATGAGGTCTCGCCTGCCCAGGCGGGTCTCGAACCCGCGGGCTCAGGCAATCCACTCACCTCAGCCTCCCAAAGGCGCGGGATTACAGGCTGAGCCACCGAGCCCGGCTGGCTGATTTTTTGATTTATTGTAGAGATGAGGTCTCGCTGCCCAGGAGGGTCTCAAACCCGCGGTCTCAGGCAATCCACTCACCTCAGCCTCCCATGTTTCTTTATTATTCTGTAATGAACGTTGTTAACTGATACCAAGGCATATGGTTTTGAATGCATTAATAATTGAGAATACTTACTTTAGGTGTTTCATTTTAATAATACGCAAGAAGAAAGATTCTTTTCACTTGAGACTTAGGATGTTAAAAATATTAGTTGGGAAGGTCATCATACACAATATAGAAAGGATTGTATACAATTTAATATATGGTTAAGTGACTATATAGGTATATAAATGTAGATACAGACATCAATCGACAATTAAGGAATGCTACAATCACAGCTTACTTCTTCTCTTAATCTTTTTACTAGAGAATTAGTGTAAGTTGTATTCAAAAGGAGTTTATGGGAAATGTTTCTGTCTTGGTCACATATGGATTACTTATATATTTTTATAGCTCTCATCCTGGGTATCCTCTTCTTCTGTGCCTCTCTTGATCCACATAATTTCACCTCAGACTGGCCACTTCCTTAAATCATGGCTAATATACTAACCACAGAGAAATTCAGATTCTCTTTACGATCAAAATTTACACTTAAAGGGAAGAGAAGTCTCAACTTAATTTCAAAAGCCTTAACTAGCTATTTCTGTTCTGTTGAGTTTTGTTTTGTATATTTTATTTTCAGTTGATACATAATTGTACATATTTTTGAGATACAGAGTGATATTTCAATACATGGATACAATGTGTAATGATCAGATCAGGGTATTTAGCATGTCTCTCACCTCAAACATTATAATTTTTGTGTGTTGGGAACATTCAAAATCCTCTCTTCTTGCATTTTGAACATGAGGCTAGAAAGATGGTCAATGACAGATCATAAAGGGGATTATATCTTGTGCCAATTAATTTTTCTCTCAAAATGCAAAGCAGTATCTTAAATTGAAATACAAAGACATATTTGATTACTCAAAAGAAAGTACGAAAGTAAAAATCAAGAACAAAACAGATGAGACAAACAGAAACATACAATATAGTGGTTGAAATAAATCTAACCACATCAACTATTTTGAATGTTAAATGGCCTAAACATTCAAAATAAAGGGAAAAAATTGTCAGACTAGATAAAAAATGAAGACCCAAATATATGCTGTCTACAAGACAACTTTAAATTAAAAGAAAAAATAGAATGGGTATGATGGCTCATGCCTGTAATCCCAGAGCTTTGGAAAGCCACGGCAGGAAGATTGCTTGAGGCCAGGAGCTTGAGACCAGCCTAGGCAACATAGCAATACCCTGTCTCTACAAAAAAATTAAAAATTAGCCTGGCAGTGTGATGCACGATGGTAGTCACAGCAACTTATGAGCCTGAAGTAGGAGGATCGCTTTGAACTAAAGAGTTCTAGGTGATGGTGAGCTGTGATCATCTACTGCACTTCAGCCTAGGTGACAGAGTGAGATGTATCTCTTAAAAACAAAAAGTAGGTAGAAAGTAAAAGGACAGAAAAGATATATCACACAAATAATACAAATAATAAAAAAATTGTATTTCAAGGCAGAGAGTATCATTAAAGATTAACAGTAGTATTTTATAGTAATAAAAGAGTCAGTACATCAAGAAGACAGAACAATTGTGTGTGTGTGTGTGTGTGTGTGTGTGTGTGTGTGTGTGTGTGTATATGTATGTATTTGCCTAATGGTAGAACTTCAAAACACAGAAAAGAAATAATAGATGAATCCTCTATCCTAACTGATGATTTAATACTTCTTGTCTAGAAACTGATAGGACATGTAGTCCCAAAAAAAAAAAAAAAAAAAAATCAGTGAGGACACAGAAAAATATGAATGACAGTATCAATCAACTTGACCTAATTAATATTTATAAAGCATTATACCCAACAACTTTAGAATATGTTTTCTTTTCATATGCACGTTAAATGTTTTCCAGAAGATAACATATATGCTGGGCCACAAAAAATGATTAATAAATTTTAAAATACTGAAATATCCCATGGTATGTTTTTTTTTATCCCAACCGTAAATTAAAAGTCAATATAACAAGATATCTAAAACACTTCTGGCTGTAGGTAACATGAAATAAGCATATTCTACTATGTCTATGTAAGTGTAAGATCTGAATAGAATGCCTGGAGCAACTATTTTAGGACTTGGAAAAGTAATTTGTAGCAGGCAGATTGGGGAATAAGACCAGAATTTGAAATACCATCCAACCTATGGATATATATATAATATATTATATATTTTATGTATATTTTATATCTTCCGGCCTGATGTCAACACAGCCTAAAACCCAGAAGTGGTCATAAATGAACAATGGCAAGCTTTAGGAACAGCTTCTAGTTCTCTCTCAAAGAGATTTAGGACCCAAATGTGCTACTGTAATAAGCAAACCCTTAAAAAGGGTCCACGATTTGTGCTCATTATTTATGTAGATTAGTCTCTCTCTCTCTCTCTTTCTTTTCTTCTTTCTATCTTCCCTTCTTCTTTCCCCCACCCCCCCTTCCTTTCGTGTGATTATGGCATTTCTTTGACATGCAATTAGATTCACTGTTTCCACTTGCTTTCAGTGTTAGGGCCTTCCCCCTCCTTTTTTTTTTTTTTTTTTTTTTTTTGAGTTGGAGTCTCACTCTGTCGCCCAGACTGGAGTGCTGTGGCCGCTTCCGGCCACCGCAGCCTCGACCTGCTGGGCTCCGGCGATCCTTCCACCTCAGCCTTCCAAGTAGCCGGAATTACAGGCATGCGCTACCACGCCCGGCTGATTAAAAATGCCCACTTTCAAGTGGCACATTTAATATTTGATTCAATGTTTTGTGAAAAAAACTGAAATTTAAAAAACACTTTTCAGTGCATTTTCTAGAAGAATCTGTGTACCTGTGTTTCACAAATTGGGCAAATTTTTTACAAATTATTCAACTTCAATTACAAAATGTGGTTAACAGTCAAAAAAATTATAGAAATTTTAATGCAAATTTTTAGCTTCCATAGATACAATATTAAAAGAAATCATCTAATTAATGCATTTTCATGAAGTCTGTTGTTTTGAAATTTGATTGATGATAATACTCAAGTTGCTTTAGTGACCTCATTTTTTCTTTAATGTTTTCTTTTCTTCATGTACTTTCTATACTTGATTTTATCATGGCTGGAGTTTTCTATACTTGATTTTATCATGACTGGAGTTTTTTCTCCTAAAATTTTGTGATTGAAAAGATGACACTTTGCTTTTAATTTATTCTCCCAAAATGTGAAGAATTATAAAATATGACTTTTTCCTGAAAATCTCATGGACTAAATTAAATTATTAAAAATTTAAATATTGCCCTTGGCAAGAATGTGAGAGAACACTCCCTCTCATACATTGCTATTGGAATACAATCTCGTTGGAGGGAATTTGGAATATCTAACAGTACTGCACATGCACTTACCCCTTGTGCAAATGCACTTACCCCATCAATCCCACTTCTAAGAATTTACCCCTAAGATATACCTTCAAAAATATGTTAATACATATCCGCAAGGTTATTCTTTGTAACATTATTTGTAACTGCAAAATATTAGAAATTTTCTAAATGCCCATACATAGGGATGTTGGCTTAATAAACTTCACTAGAGTACTATGCAACTGTAAAAAAACAAAAATGAGGAATATCTCTATGAACTCATATAGAGTGATTTCCAGGAAATATTTTTAAATAAAAAAGAACAAAACAGCTTTTGTCTACAAAGCTACCTTTAGTGTAAGAAAGGGAAGATAGGGAGAAAATGCAATCTCTATTTGTCAAAAAAAAAAAAAAAAAAAACACGAAGGAAGGGACGACAAGAAAACAATGAAACTGGTTATTTACAAGAGAGAGGCCAGGATGTGCTTAGAATCCTGAAGGGAAAAACACTTCCCTGAGTAGACTTTCTGCATAATTTGACAGGCAACATGTTGATATTCTACACAACAAAGTAAAATGAAATGAGTAAGAATGGGAGGCTGAGGTGAGTGAATTACCTGAGCCCACAGGTTCGAGACCCGCCTGGGCAGCAAGACCTCATCTCTACAATAAATCAAAAAATCAGCAGGTCGAGCCCAGCAGGTCGAGGATGTGGTGGCCGGGAGTGGCCACTGCACTCCAGTCTGGGCGACAGAGTGAGACTCCAACTCAAAAAAAAAAAAAGGAAGTGGGCATTTTCTTAGTATTACAAATATGCTAGCTAAAGATTACTAGGACAAGTTAGCAACTGAGCAAATAAAGAAATGTTTCCTGTGTTATAATGTCAAAATTTTAATATTTGGCTATTAAAAATGTTAATATAAAATTCTGATTATAATTAATTTTAAATATAAAATTCAGGTCTTCTCATATTTCAAAATTTACCTAACTTTGGCAGAATATTGGCAGAATATTGACTTTAGTTAATATTGGCAGTTAAGTACTTAGTCAGAATGGTCATTTGGTACACCTCTAATTTTAACTATTTTATGAATAAAAAATTAAAGATTTAACCTACATAGCAGTTCATATCATTCTTGTTCTTGAGTTCCATCAGCAGGTAATTTGGGGAGACATTAAAAGACTTATGAATTAAGACAGAAAAGGAAGAAGAGGGAGAAAGATGAGCAGAGAGGGAGAAAGACTGGAGACAAGGCAGACAGGCAGAGAGGCTGGCAAAAGAGGAGGAGAAAGACAAAATAGTAAGCAAGAAACAGAAAAATTTCATCCATTTGGCAGGAAGGGAGCAATTAGTTCAACCATTTCCCAGGTATTATAACTGGTTCTATCCTACCTAGGTCATCCCTCTGTAAGAGATGATACCCAAAGCATCCCGCACTTGGGAGTTCTTCTTTGCTTTTTAAAGGACACACACACACACACACACACACACACACACACACACACACAAACCCCAAAAGACCAAGCAAAAGCCTTCAGCAACACTGGTAATAACAAACAATAGCCATCAGCCCACATTTTATCTTTAAATCTAGACTAAAAGGAAACTGCAGAATGGTAAAGCTGAAAGGAACCTCTGACATTATCCTGTTCGTTTCCTTATTCTACAAGGACTTGCCCAAGGTCACACTGCTGTGAAAGGTAACTCAAGGCTAGGAATCAGGTACTTGGATGACCAGTCCAGTGATTCTTCCAAGAGGCATGATGCCTTTCCTGCATTTTTTGACTACAGAAATAAAAATTCCTTGTCAGAAAAAATAAAAAGAAAAACAAACCCTCAGCTCGAGTGCATAATTTCTAACAGAATACTACAGTAAATAGAATTATAGTTTCATTTAAAGGATAAGGAAACTTCAACATTTTATTCACTGCATTTTTTAAAAGTTCTACGATGAATGGAGAGAATTTTGAAAACATCTGTTTACCAATTTCCTTCTGGTAGCAGAACCTCAGCAGCAATAACTAAATCACCTTCATACTCTTCTCTGTGAAGCCATTAAGCCTAGAAACATGCTGTTTTTGGCAATACAGAAATCAAAGTGGTAGCACAGCAGAGAAGATCTGTGTTAAAGAACAAAAATCCACAGGCTGCTTCAAATATCAACAAGGAACCCTGAAATTTTCTATCAATTTCTTTTCATGGCCTTGTGACATTTTCAACTTAAAACTATATTGCTTAACATCAAGGCACTTTGAGAGAGCTTCAGTTGGAAAAGGTAATTTTTGAGTGAGATTCAGCAGAAAAAGGTAATTTTTCAGAGAGGTTCACTGGAAAAAGGTAATTTTCAGAACCAATTGCTGCATTCTTTTGCTGTTATTTTGTCTCTTTTCTAAGTAGCCCTAATGTCATTCATGGGCACTCTATGTCAATACATCCGTACTGGCTAAGTCGTTTGTGCAAAGTAAGTTTACAGAAACTGTAGCTTTAGGCTATGTTATTCCAGGGCTGTGAAGATCAAACAATGCAATTTCACTTGGAAGTTTCATCAATTTTGCATCAATGTTGATGCTTGAGCTGAGGCCTGCACCCAGAATCATAATTTCAGCCACAAAAATTTCGTTTTTGATGGAGAATCTAATTGCATGTGATGATCATTGTTTGGTAATACCGTGGCTCTGTAATGCAGCTCTATAAACTCTAGTGCTGACCCTGCGATTGATGGGCAGGCAATGGAGGGGCTTAATAACTGATTTAGACTGCATCAATTCATACTGTTTTGAGATACTAAAGGAAAAATAATCAATCTTAGCATGCATGTTATTATATGTTATTTGTATAAGTGGATGAACAAGTATCCTTGAAAGCTGAGACCTTTCATCTGCTCATTTTGGGAAAGCTTCAATCTTTAGGAAGAAAATTATACAATTCAACTTTAATGGCTTGAAATGAAGACACTGAAATTATGGGGCTTCTCATATATTTCTCCTTTGATTATATCACCATAGAGAAAATGAAAAAAAAAAAAACAAAACTCCAATGCAAGAAGTAGAAATTGAGGGACATAAAAGAAACATTCTAAAGCCTCCTTTCTTTTTATTAAGTAAAACAGCAAACTTCAACAGGCTAGCATCTTATTCTCTTTTTTAAATTATATGTATCTGATTTCAAGTGAATATTAATGGATTTCTTTTCATTAATCTCTTTGTTTTGTAATTTAGCCATTGTGGGAGAAATTGTATTATACAGTAATTCACATCACTGGTTATATAAACATTGGGATACTTTTAATCCTATGTTTGCTGACATACAGTTTTTTTCTCCCTAAAGAACTTCACTGACCACCTCCCTCTCAACAGCTCGGAGATTGAATAACGACAAATAATAATGATATTTTTATTTAAAATTATCTTTTTGTTATAAGAAAAAAATAGGTATTTAATCGACATTTAACTATCTTCATTTGTTTTTTACACCTATGGGCAGAAAAATTAAGTGAATCAACTATGATCAGTTTTTTTTTCTTTTCATCTATTATTTTTTATTTTTTTTTTTTGAGTTGGAGTCTCACTCAGTCGCCCAGACTGGAGTGCAGTGGCCACTCCCGGCCACCGCAGCCTCGACCTGCTGGGATCCGGCGATCCTTCTGCCTCAGTCTTCCAAGTAGCTGGAACTACAGGCGCATGCTACCACAACTGGCTAATTTTTAAAAAATTTATTGTAGAGATGAGGTCTCGCCTGCCCAGGCGGGTCTCGAACCCGCGGGCTCAGGCAATCCACTCACCTCAGCCTCCCAAAGGTGCAGGATTACAGGTTGAGCCACCAAGCCTGGCTTGCTTTTCATCTAAATGAGAGATTTTTCTCTATCCATATTGTCTATAACCCATCAGTGGTCTATTTTTAAAGTTGGAATTGATAACCAGTTGTATTAGTAATAAGTCACTGAATATACACAATGACATGTTATTCATTTCATTATCAATCGCTTAAAAAAAAATTCTTGCTAGTCACAATATATAGAGTATGCTCCCTGGCCAATTTATCTTATCTATTTTCAATTACCTACCTTACTGACAAAGACTTTTTGTCAGCCATTGCATAAATATTGTATTAAGTAGACATTTTGTTTAGTTTTGTTTTTGTCAAGGTATAACATTGAATAATTCTAAAACTTTGTTGAGAGGGTAGATCTCATGTTAAATGTTCTTACTCATAAAATGTGGGCGGGGGCTTGGGGAGAATGAGGAAACTTCCAGAGGTGATGGTTTCACAGATACAAGCTCAGCATAGACTTAAACTCATCAAATTGTATACATTAAACATGTGCAGCTTTTTGTATACCAATTATATCTTGATAAAGCTGTATTTTTTTTGTTTTAAATAAAGCTTCCTTGAAAGCTCAGACTGAAAGGCAATGAAAAAATCACATGCCATTTAAAGTTTGCTCATTGCATTTTACCCACTACACATGTGAATGACCTTTATCAAGAATCTGCATTTCCAACCCATTAAACATCGCTCCCCCATTAACCTGATAGCTATTGACCCTGACAGTTGGCCAGTGTTTACATTTGTGTGGATTCTAGATTAGCCTGAGAATAGCTGTCATGATGGAAGATGGGTAATTGTGGGAAGGACTCTGTGAACTGGCTAAGGGGGACGTAGTGACGTGAATTGGTGCAGATGGGTGCCTATACCTCAGATATTCAGATCTTTCGGAAAGCCAAGGTTAAGCCAAGACATGCAACTGCAGTATCTGGAAGGACTTAGACCAGAGTCTGAGTCCCACCTCTGCCACTCATTGGTTGTGTGACCTTTGGCACATTGCTGACCCCTCATGGCTTCAGTGTAGCTCTTTTGATCCAAATGATTATGTTAGTGCTTAGTGGTTGTTGTGAGGTTAAATGAGACAATACATTTAGGTGCCCAGTCCAGAGCCCCACAGGTGATGAACAAGGGTAGGTATCATTAAAGTGTGTGTCAAAATGTAAAACACAGCACAAAAGGCTTAAAATCGAATGGTAGTCTAAATGGATACTGCATATAGGGTGTCAGAATAAGCACAATTTATTATACAATATTCCATTCTATGTTAGTGATAATACTTGTCACTCTAAATTTATTATTTGATTAAGATGATTTCTGATGACAAGAAAATGTACTTGCTTTTGGTGTTTTGCATCGTACCAGAGGATGTGCTCTGATTCTGAGCTTTAGAGGTTTGAGAGGACAGGGTTTCCTTCACTCTCTGGGAGAAAATATTTTACTATCAATGAACTGAGAATGAACAGACAACATAAAGCAGAGCTGCACACATCACACCTTTTTGTATTCCCAGCAGATAGAATACTTGTTGGCACTTAGTAGGAATTCTGCAAATGTTCATTGAGATAAGTGGGTGTGATGGGATGGGATTGTCAGATGGTTTCCCCTAGAAACCATGGCATGAGGCATCTTTACTGTGAGATAACCAAATCACAAATTCCTTTTAATACCTCAATAATTGTTTCTACCACATGCTCAATTATGCCTTGTAATGAGATGTGCTGTCAATAAGTGTGGTTTATTTTTTTGTTTCAAACTTTAGGTTTTTAAAACTTTTTAAGATTACTTTTGGTAAGGCTATAACTTTAAATTCACGTTCAATTTTATGGTTTTTTTTTCATTTTTATTTTAAATATGTGGGGTACAATTCAGAGTTAGGTAAACAAATGTTCATTATACAGATACCCTTGTTAATGAGGTGTGCCACTCCTTCCCTGGCAGTTTCTCACCACTGCCAACCCTGCCCCTGTCCTCCCCTGGCAGTTTCCTACTACTGCCATTCTCTTTCATATAGTATTACGATAGTTGTTCAAGGTCCACTTATGAGTCAGAACATGTGATACTCGGTTCTTTGTTCTGTAATAGATCACTCAGTATTATAGCCTCTAAGTCTATTCAAGTTGCTGTGAAGTTCATCATTTTGTCCTTTATGGCTGCATAATATTCCATCGTGTATATGTACATTTAAAAAATCCAGTCCTCTTTTGATGGGTAGCTCAGTTGGTTCCACATTTTTGCTATTGTAAAAATTCATAAATTCATGCTCAAACTCAAATAGATAATTATTAAAAACATTTGTATTTCATAAAGCTACAATGTCTTAGTCCAGGTGATGAGGACTTTTCAGATATCATACCAAAACTATTTCACAGATATAGTTACAGATTTCACAAGATAGATACAATGTATACAAATAAATATAAAAATAAAAATATTGATACATAAAAAACAAATAAATATAAATGTATAACATTTATATATACAATTTATAAATATTTAAGTATATTTGTGTATGATCCCATGGATGTAAATAAAGATATTTTTTTTCTGTCCTGCTTTCAAAGCTTTGTTTTCCAGCTATGGGTCATTTCTTGTCATTAAAATCCTAAATGAAATCTTGCCAGACTGATATCTTAGGTGAGTTTCCCAAATTTCTTTCAAAGACACATCCACTCAGCTCACCTTTAACAATCCAGTAAAGGGAGGCTATCATTTATCCTAGCCAGCTGACTTAAAGGCCAATGTGCCAGTCTGCAAGTGAAAAAAATGATTCACCACATTAGCAAGAGCAGGGAAATTTAAGTTTTATCCAGGCTTAATTCTTTCCAGGTCTGTCAATGAGAAAAGACAAACAAACAAACAAAAAATGACATCACGACATTTCCTGTTGGGTGACGAGACTCTTACAATTTATAAACCTACCTGAATCTCTGAATTTCTTAACTATGCTTCATTCCTTTGTTTTGGTAGATGGTATGCCATTTTGTTTTGTTCTTGCTGTTTAACTGAATGGTTTTTGCTTTTTTCCAGAATATATTGTGACTTATTAAACTTGGCTGCTATCCCAGTTTATTTGTAACCAAGTTCAGGTTCGGAAGGGTAAGGACAAGTATAATTCAATTAAAACAAAGCAAAAACCTAACTGTCCTTTCACTTGAACTTGCACTTTGGGGCTATATGAAGTGTGGGTTTTTACCAATTACACCTGAGTTAGCAGGAAAAAGACTCTCTCCAACTATAGAATTCACCTCCTTCTTGCTTCTACTATTCAGTTTAGAGCCACAGGGATACCATCCATAAAAGAACCTTTCCTGAATAGGAGAATCTTGTTAAGGCTGGCTGTCAACTTGAGAAAACTAATCATGGTATTGAACAACAAAATGATTTTATACTGCTTTTCTCCTTCCCTTCTACTGAGCAGGCCATTAAGAAGAAAGGCCGACAGATGTTCAGCAAGCAACTAAAAATAGAAAACCTGTTTTAAATATCAAGTGTGCCTGTGTGATTCTAGAGTGCAAGAATAGGTCTGGCATCTCTACCAAATAGAATTTAGATTGGAGGCTGAAGTCTGAGTCAGATTTGGCAGTTAAGATGTGGACCACTGGTGGGCAGTTCCTTTACCCAAAGGACTTAATGACTTCTTTACAACTACTATCTTTTCTGTGGCCAGATTACGTCAAAATGTGTATGTGCTACTAACTGACCTGGGTGCATATTATGTCCTATGTTAGCTCCGCTTAGAGTCAGAAAGATCGATTAGTGGGTTTGAGTCTGGAAAAATAGACTCAAGGCATTTTATTTTCTGCTTGCTGTGTTCTTTTTATCTTTTCTTCAATGTAGCTTTCCTCTCCTGCTTTATGCTATGGTCCTTGCTGAATGCTGATGATCCAACAGTACAATAACAGCCAAGTTGCATTTAATGGTATTTGGTGACCACAGCTGCCTGGTTACCCACTGATACTGAGCTGGGTCCCTGGAGCAAAAGTTTTCATTCTTATTTACACCTGAGAGCAAAATCGTGGAAACATACATCCTTCAAGTTTCAGTTTCCATCCCTCCTTCTTAAAGCTGCCCTAAGGACCCCACAATATTCCTTCTCTCCTCTCAACAACTGCAGCTTTCTTGTTCTCTCCCTACCACACATTCACCACTTAGTATTTTGTACTGCTTTCTTTTAATAGGTAATGTATGCCAGCAACGCGTTCCCTATGTGTACGCTATAAATATTTGTTGATTACTTAGATTGTTTGTCCCAGGCAGTGCTGCCTCAAGGTGGATTTTGTTGGTAGAGTGGTGGTTCTTAACTTTTTTGGAGGGGGCAAAACAGCTTTAAGAAACACGCAGGGCAACTCCTTCTGGTCCCCTCCCACTGTGGGAACTTTTCTGTCCTTTCAATACATCTTGCTTTCTCAAAGAAAGAAAGAAAGAAAAAAAAGAAACATGCAAATTGCAAGCTTTTGTGCCAAAAAAGGTACATCTATACATACACAAAAATCTTTGCATACAGTTTCAGAGGGTTTTCTGCCTCCCTCTGAGGGCCATCTCAGAAAGCTTGATTAACCTGCTCAATTTATAAATTTAAGTTTTATCCCAGCTTCATTCTTTCCAGGTCTGTCAATAAGAAAAAACAAACAAGCTTAAACAAAAATTAAAAACCACACACACAAAAAACATGACATCATGACATTTCCTGTTGGGTGATGAGATTTTTACAATTCGTTAACCATATACCTACCTGAATCTCTGAATTTCTTAACTATGCTTCGTTCCTTTGTTTTCTGTAAGGCTCTTAGGTGATGCACTTGTATATGGATGTTTGTATCTGCAGGTGTATGGTGATATAGTGAAAACAACAACTGAAGTGACACTAATCGGATATGAATCTGAATTCAGGTTCTGCCACTTACTGCCTATGTGACTTTAGCCAAGCCCCTTAACATCTCTGGTTGCTAGTCTTCCTTCTCTCCCTCTCTCCCTTACTCTTTTCTTTCCTCTCTCTCTCTTTTCTTTCTTTTTCCTTCTTTCTCTCTCTCTTTTTCTTTCCTTATTTTGTTTTATATTTCTTTCTTTTTTTTTTTTTTGAGTTGGAGTCTCACTCAGTCACCCAGACTGAAGTGCAGTGGCCACTCCCGGCCACCACAGCCTCGACCTGCTGGGCTCAGGCGATCCTTCCGCCTCAGCCTTCCAAGTAGCTGGAACTACAGGCATGTGCTACCACGCCCGGCTACTTTTTGATTTATTGTAGAGATAAGGTCTTGCCAACTTGCCCAGGCGGGTCTCGAACCCGCGGGTTCAGGCAATCCACTCACCTCAGCCTCCCAAAGGCGCAGGATTACAGGCTGAGCCACTGAGCCCGGCTTATATTTATTTCACAAATAATAATTGTATATATTTACAGGGGGATAGTGAGGAAAAGAGAGGAGAGATGCTAGTGGAAATTTATAAAGTTTTAGTTAGGAGGAATAGTGATTTATTGCACAGCCTGGTAACTATAGTTAATAAAAATGTATATTTTGAAACAGCTTAAAGAGAAGAGTTTAAATGTTCTCTTCACAAAGATATGATAAATATTTGAAGTGATGTATATTCTTTTGTTGTTTTAAAATTTCATTTTAAAATGTGGACCACAATTCAGGGTTAGGTATACAAATGGTCATTGTATAGGTAAAGTGTGGGCCTCACTTTGGTCCCCACTTCACTTGGTTTGAGATCAGGTACCCTTATTGATGAAGTGTGCCCCTCCTCCCTTCCCCTGGCAGTTTCCTGCTACTGCCAATCCCTTTCTTATAGGATTATGATCATTGTTCAGGGTCAGCTTATGAGTAAGAACATGCAGTACTCAGTTCTTGGTTTCTGTGACTGGATAGTCTAATTAGCCTGATTCAACCATTCCACAATGGGCCTTAGTTTTCTTACTTCAGACAGAGATATAAAAGTACTTAGTTGTCTTACTTTCTTCCGGGGCAAAAGGATCTTGAACACAGTTCCTGGGCTGGAATTCTTAGGGCTAGGCAGGCTTCATAGAGGCAGAACATGAAGTATGCAGGAAAGTAACACTGGACAGAAGACGGTCATAGCAACTGTGGTATTCTCAGGATGTTCTTTGACAGCTGATAGGATTTGTTCCTGTTCACATGCAGGGCACTCCCTGTGAGCTCCCACAAATGCATGGGGCACCAAAGTTCTTCATCAGCAGATAGAGAGAAAAGAATTGGGGCTGTGATTATTATGGTAACTCAGCAAACTCCAAGAGAGCAAATAATTTATCTCTTTGTTTAATTCTGTACCCCAAGCACCTCTAAGGGAGCCTGATAAGCACTTTAACCTTTATTAAATGAGTCAATGCATGAATAAATATATGGATGAATTTTCATACACAGGGTACAAGTTAGGTTTAGGAAATGTGAGTAGCATATATAAACAATTTTTTAAAATAAAGTTATGTAGTTTTTATTCATTGCATTACTCGTAAAGCCCCAGGGCCTCATCCATCTTCCATGAAGATGGCAGAAGCCATTCCAGGGAGAAGTTCTCGGGGCAGTGCCTACCTGGTCCTAGGCGTGCCATAGCCATTCTGTGTCCACTGCTGGCTGGAGCTCTTCTGCCAGACCTGTCTCCTGCCTACTGCCCAGGAGATCTGAGGGAGAACCAGTCCCTAAGGAACTAGGATCCTGGAGTAGACAGACCCTCTGTACCCCTGGCTGTACCCATGATGCAGGTCTGAGCTGCATCATGGGTACAGCATTCAGACACATACTTTGTGTTAGTCTTTGTTTGCTTTTCAAGAAACAATTCAAATTGCTGCTCAGATTTGGAAATTTATTGTAATTGTCACAGTAAAGAATCATTTCTGGATTCTTTTTCATTTTCACACTGATTTGGTTAAAATGCTGCTCTTGTCATCTTGACATCCCCGAACCTCCCCACAATTAAACCATATGTGAGCTCTGGAAAGAAAAAAGTTATGAGGTCCATAGATTAGAAGACTCAATATTGTTATGGTGTCAATTCTACCCAAATTGATCTACAGATACAACATGATTCCAATACAAATTCCAGTGGGCATTTTTTTTTGTAGAAATAAATACACTAAATCTAAAATGCAAGTGGAAATGTAAAGCACCTAGAAAAAACAATTTTTAGAAAGAATAAAGATGGAAGACTTACCTTTCTGGTTTCAAGACTTATTATAAAGCTACATTAATCAAGATAGATTAATATTGGCAAAAAAAGATAGACATGTAGATAGATCATTTGAACAGAGTGGAGAATTCAGAAATAGATTAACATGTATATAAATTGATTGTTGACAAAAATGCCAGAGAACTTCATTGGGAGAAAGGAAAGTCTTTTCAACAAATGATACTGGATCAAATAACTACCTGTGGGGGAGGAGGATGAATATTGACCCTTATCTCACACCATACACAAAAATTATCTCAAAATGAATCATAGACTTAAATGTAAAACCTAAAACAATAAAACTTTTAGAAGAAAACATAGGAGAACATTTTTAAAGCATTGGGGCAGGCAAAGTTTTCTTATGCATAAAATGCATGTACAGCAGAAGAAAAAAATTGACAAATTGAACTTGAAGTGAAATGAAAGCCTATGTCTTTATAAAAACTTGCACACAGTGACATATAACAACTTTATCTGTAATAATCAAAACCTGTAAAACCAAATGCCCATCAACCCAGGTGAATGGATGAACAAATTGTGGTATATCCATATTATAGAAGACTTCTTAGCAATAAAATGGATTGAAGTACCTATCAGCATACACAACAATATGCATGAATCTCAAAATCATTATTAAATGGAATAAGACATAAAAAAAGAGCACATTAATCGAATTCTAGAAATTGCAATCGAAGCTATAAAACAGAGCACAGAGGTCTAGGGAGAGATGGGTTACAAAGGGACATGGAAAGACTTTGGGGGATGAAACATTTTGAAATTTATTAAGGTGCTTGCTTCATGGGTGTGTGCACATGTCAAAACTTATTAAATTGCCATTTTAAATATATGTGCAGTTTATTGTACACCAATTATACTTCAGTAAAATTTTAAAAGATGCAGAAATTATTGTGCACATACTTGCACACAATAAAACTAAAAGATTAGAAAGAAATACACCAAAAAACATTAACAAGTATTTCTGAGCAGTGAGTTTGTGATTTGTATCGTCTTCTGTGTACTTCTATGCAATTTTATAAACTTCTAGAATGTACATATATTTGTTTCCTGTGATTACTGCAACAAATTACCACAAATTAGGTTGATTAAAACAATGGAAATGTATTATCTCACAGCTTTGGAGGCCAGAATTTTGCAATCAGTATCAGTGGGCTGAAATCAGAGTGTCAGCAGGGTTGCACTCTCTCAGAGGCTCAAAAGGAAAATCCATTCCTTGCCTCTTCCAGCTTCTGGTGGCAGCTAGCATTCCTTGGCTTGGGGTGGCATCACTCCAATTTCCTCAAAGCCAGCACCTTTAACTCTGACTCTGCCATGTGGCATATCACCTTCTCCTCTGTATATTCAAATCTCCTTCTGCCCTCTTAAAAGGATACATGTGATTGTATTTAGAACTCACCTGAATAATCCAGACTAGCATTCTTATCTCAAAATCCTTACTTAATAATATCTGCAAAGACTCTTTTCCCCAATTAGGTCACATTTACAGGCGGGATTAGAAACCATCTTTGGAACACATTATTCAGCCCCCAAAGCACACATGTTGTTTGTTCCATTATTTTTGTGTTTTATTTCCTTTGTGATTCATTCTTTAAGCATACTGAAATTGCATGAATAATAGATGAGTATATGTTGATCATTAAAAATTCAGACAACCTAAAAATGTTACAAAATAAAAATCAAAGTCCACAGTGGTAATGGCCAATGATAACAAATTCAGGCAAATTCAAGTTCAAGTACTGCTTCTGTGAGACAAACACAGGGACATCATTTATTTTACAATAACTACTGTGTATAATTTAGTGTGCATCCTTTCAGATTCCTTACTGTACATTTTATAGGGTATATTTGTAATATAATATAGTCATAGTCACATACTGTGTGTGTGTGTGTGTGTGTGTGTGTGTGTGTGTGTGTGTGTAGTCTGAACCTTATAAACCTTTCTTATAGTTTTTTTGTTTATTTGTTTGGAGTCAGGGTCTCATTCTGTTGCCTGTGCTGGAGTGCAGTAGCAGGATCACAGCTGACCACAGCCCCCAACCTCCAAGGTTCAGTCGATCCTTCTGCCTCTGTCTCCCAAGTAGCTGGGGCTATAGACATGTATAACCATGCTGGCACTAACTTATTTCTTTTCCTTATAAAGAAGTATTATACTATTCATTTTGTCCTGCAATTCACCTTTTTCCTTAACAATGTTCTTGGAGGATATTTCCATGTCAATGCCTAAAGTTCTAGCTCTGCATTACAGTTTACCTTTGAACCATATGGATCTAAAATATATGGGTCCACTTATATGTGGATTTTCTTTCACCTCTGCCAGCCCTGAGACAGCAAGACCAACCCCTCTTTTTCCTCCTCCTCCTCAGCCTACTCAACATGAAGATGAGGATGAAGACCTTTGGAACAACCCATTTCCAATTAATGAATAGCAAATATATTTCTCTTCCTATCTATCTACCATCTATCTATTGGGGTCAGGGTCTTACTCTGTTGCCCAAGCTGGAGTGCATTGGCAGGATCACAGCTCACCACAGCCTCAACTTCCAGTCCTCAGGAAATCCTTCTGCCTCTGCCTCCTGAGTATAGCTAGGACTACAGGCATGCACAATCATGCTGAGGTAACTTTTTTTTTCAGAGACAAGGTCTAGCTATGTTGTCCAGGCTGGTCTTGAACTCCTGAGCTGAAGCAATCCTCCCACCTCGGACTCTCAAAGTGCTGAGATTATAGCTGTTAGTCACTGCATCCAGCCCCTTATGATTTTCTGAATAACATTTTCTTTTCTTTAGCATATTTTCTTGTAAGAATACAGTGTATAATACATATGATGTGCAAAATATGTGTTAAGTGTTAATCAACAGTTTATATCATCGTGAGGGTTCCCAGTCAATGGCAGGATATCAGGAATTCAATCTGGGGGGCATCAAAAGTTGTATGTGGATTTTGGACTGCACAGGGTGTTAGCACCCCAGCCCTCATATTTTCCAAGGGTCAGTCGTAGTTACAAAAATATATCATATAATTTCTTTTGTTGAATTGTAATTTATCTGTTTTGCTTTTTTTTTGTTGCTTTTTTACTATAATGATAAATGTTCCAGAGAGCATCCTGAACTATAATTTCAGTTACATGCACAATATTCTGTAGTTTAGAGTCCTAAGAGTAAATTGCCAAGTCAAAAGCTATGTACACTCAAAATTTTAATAGGCATTGCCAAGTTTCTTTCCAAAAATGCTATTGTAATTTATACTTCTGCAATATCATATGAGAATCTTTTTTTACCCATACATTTGCTATTCTAGGTATTATATTTTTCCTTTTTGAAAATTCGGTGGACAAAAAGTAGTATCTTATTATTGTTTTAACTATTATTTCTTTGGTTGTTAATTGAGATTGAGCATATTTTCAGGATATTGGTCATTTTTTTCTCTTTTTGTGACTTACCTTTCTATATTTTTTGCCATTTTTTCTATTGTGCTGTTTTCTTTTTTCTTATTAATTTCTAAAAGCTCTTTGCATATTATAGATTTTGACCAGTTGAATATTATTGATGATATGTTGTCTCCCCACTTGTCCATTATTTTAAACTTGGCCTATAATTATCTAGAAGTTTTAAATTTCTTTCTTTCTTTTTTAATTTTTGAGTTGAAGTCTCACTCTGTTGCCCAGGTTGGAGTGCAGTGGCACGGTGCTCATGGCCATCACACCCTTTGACCTGCTGGGCTTAGGTGATCCTTCTACCTCATCCTTCCAAGTAACTGGAACTACAGGCGAGTGCCACCACTCCTGGCTTATTTTTTGATTTATTGCAGAGACGAGGTCTCACCAAGTTACCCAGACTGGTCTCCAACCCCTGAACTTAGGCAATCCTCTTGCCTTGGCCTCCCAAAGTGCTGGGATTACAGACTTGAGCGATTGTGTCCGGCCTGAAGTTTTAAATTTCTACGTAGTCTTTTACTTTATGGGTTATAGCTTTTTTGTTTTGCTTACGAAGAACAACTCGCCCTATAATAACTAAAGTATTCTCTATATTTTACCTAGAAGTGTTTATTGCTTTAAGGATAAGGAGAATTAAAAGTCATCAAAAATTAAAAGTCATATCAAACAAACAAAATGATTTATTACCTGCTTTAAGACAGTGGATTCTAGAGCTAGGCCATCTAGGTAATTTTCTAGCTGTATGACCTTGGGAAAGTTCATTAACCTTTCTGTGGTACAGTTTCTTCATCTGTAAAATGAGGTTAATAATAGTACCTATTTCATGGAATTGCTGTGAGGATTAATGAGTTAATAGATGTCAAGTGCTTTGAATAATGTTTGGCACACAAAACCAACATGAAGTTGTTCAATAAAAATGTACCTTGGTTGTATTTCCACCTGAGTCTAAGAAGTGGAAAAAAGAAATGCATCTATTATAACACTTGAGTTTCTGACATTGATGCAGGTGCTTGTGTTAAGTGTCTTGTGTGGTAGGTATTACCACTGAGGCTCAGGGAAGCTAAATGGCTCATCTATAGCCACACGTAGAAAGTGAGTAAGCCAGAGCAGATCACGTCTTTCACTATGACCTCTGAAGTGGTCTAGGTTACTCTCTGAATGTCATTTTCCTATTGGAAGGCTCTAACTTAAGGTTTGTAGCTTTGAAAGATTATGAAACTTGAAGATTATTTCTGGATTATGTATATCTGTAACTGAGTAACTAAAAAAATTATAGATGCAGGACTTTGTTCGATGTCAATGACCCATATCTACTATCAGTATTATTCTGTGATCTGCCTGCCCCTACCAAAAGAGAACCCATGCTAGTTTCTGTTTGTCACTACTTTCTATTGTTATTTCAACATTTTGTTAAAGTTTGGTAATGAGCTAATAAATGTCAAGCTAAACAATTTTTTCTTTCTTGTACCTTAAATATAATTGTTTAGATGGTCTTCATATGCTTTTGGGGGGGAGTGGGGGAAATGAAAGGAACTAGTTATGGCTACTTTATCATCATAATAAATATTGACACTGACATGTAGTAGTGCTTACTATAAAATGAGTATAACATTATGATAAATGGTTTACACTCAAGAGCCAAATTGGACAAGTTAAAGTCCCAGTTCTACCACTTAGTTATATGACCTTGGTTAACATACTTAACCTTGCCCATTGGGAAACTGAGGGCCAATAGTTGTTGTTTTCTCCCATTTCTGTTACCCATTGGCTCTTTCCTCATTCTGTTAGCAACTGGAGTATTTGGATGCTTACTTATTCCAAAAAGAGGTGCCATGGTAGAAGAGAGAAGACTAAGTCAAAACAGAGCTTTTGGCTGGGCGCGGTGGCTCAAGTTTGTAATCCCAGCACTTTGGGAGGCTGAGGTAAGGGGATTACCTGAGCCCAGGGATCTGAGAACAGCCTGGGCAACTTGGTGAGACCTCATCTCTACAATAGATCAAAAAATTAGCCGGGCATGGTAGTACACACCTGTGGTTCTGCTACTTGGAAGACTGAAGCAGAAGAATTACCTGAGCCCAGCAGGTCGATGCTGGAGTGGCCATGAGCATACCACTGCACTCCAGCCTGGGTGATGGAGTGAGACTCTAACTCCAAACAGACAAACAAAAAACAGAGTTTTTGTGTTTCAACACAGGCTCTATAACAAATGGTAGATAAAATGCACAGAAGAAAAAGACTTGGGCAACCCCTTCAGGTCCCCTCTCCTGTGGGAGCTTTTCTGTCGTTTCAATAAATCCTGTTTTGTTTTGTTTTTTAAAGAAAAGTCTTTTCAGTTAAGATAGCCTATTTTTTTTAGTTTAGTTTCTAAAGTCTAAGTGCTAAAGTTCTTAGAGCACAATGAATTCCGCCCCTCCCAGAAACAATAGGCATACCTCAGAGATATTGCAGGTTTGGCTGCAGACCACTATAATAAAGTGAATATCACAGTAAAGCAAGTCAAACAATTTTTTGGGTTCCTGGTGCATATAAAAGTTATATGTACTCTATACTGTAGTCTATTAAATATGCAATAGAATTATGTCTAAAACTCACTGTACTTACCCTCATCAAAAATATTTTATTGTTAAAAAATGCTAATGACCATCTGAGCCATCTGTGAGTCATAATCTTTTGGCTGGTGAATGGTTTTGCTCAATGTTGATGGTGCTGATTGATCAGGGTGGTGGTTGCTGAAGGTTGGGGTGGCTGTAGCAATTTCTTAAAATTAGACAACAGTGAAGTTTGCCACATTGATTGACTCTTCCTTTCACAATAGATTTCTCTGTAGGATGTGGTGCTGTTTGATAGCATTTTACCTACAGAAGAACTTCTTTTAAAACTGGGGTCACTCTTCTCAAACCCTGCCACTTTTTTTTTTACCAACTAATTTAATGTAATATTCTAAACAAAAAAAACCCCAACAAAACAAGAAAACAAAGCACCATAAAACGAGGTGTGCTTGTATATTGAGAAGATCAGAAAAAAGTCAGCTTGTCACACTCTTGAACTTGATAGAGTCCACAGTTTGGTTGGTATGGTAGGAGAAAAACTAGATAAAGAAAGAAGGCGTTACGTTTCAATGAGATACCACCTAACCCCAGTAAGAATGGCCATCATTAAAAACAAACAAACAAAAACCCCCAAAACACAGATGCTGGTGAGGATGCAGAGAAAAGGGAATGCTTCTACACTACTGGTGGGAATACAAACTAGTTCAACCTCTATGGAAAACAGTGTGGCAATTTCTAAAAGAACTAGAAATTGACCTTCCATATGATCCAGCAATCCCCCTACTGGGAATATAACCAGATGAACTCAAATCATTCTACAAAAAAGATAACTGCACACGCATGTTTATTACAGCACTATTTACAACAGCAAAAGCATGGAACCAATTGTGCTGCCCATTGAAACTGAACTGGATTTTTAAAATGTGGTAAATATGCACGATGGAATATTACACAATCATAAAGAAGGGCAAACATATGGACTTCGCAACAACTTGAATGGAGTTAGAATCTGTGATACTCAGTGATCTATCACAGAAACAAAGAACTGAGTACCATATGTTCTCACTCATAAGCAGACCCTGAACATTTACCATAATACTATAAGAAAGGGATTGGCAGTAGCAAGATACTACCAGGGTTTGGGTGGGGACACAATATCAGTAAGATTCCTGATCTCAAACCAGGCAAAGTGGGAACCAAAGGAGGTCGAAACTTTACCTGTACGATGGTCTACTTGTATACCTAATCCTGAATTGTACCCTACCTCTTTAAAATAAAATATTTTTTAAAAAAAAGAAAGAAAGAAAGAAGGCATGGGCCAGGCATGGTTGCTTATGCCTGTAATCCCAACAATTTGGGAGGCCGAAGCTAGAGGGTTGCTTGAGCCCAGGAGTTCAAGACCAGCCTAGACAGCATAGCAAGACCTCATCTCTACAAAAAATTTTAAAATGAGTCAGCAGGGTAGCACACACCTGTAGGCCCAGCTACTCAAGAGACAGTTAGAAAGATTGCCTAAGCCCAGGAAGTTGAGGCTGTGGTGAGTCGTGAGTGTGCCACTGCACTCCAGCCTGAGTGACACCCTAACTTGAAAAAAAAAAAAAATGGCAGATGAGGACTTATGGACCTGAGAGAAGAACCTGTGTCCATGTACCAATCACCTCCAACCTCGATTGAGCCCTGGTAAAAGACAGAATCTCTGGAAAGATCTGAGTTACTGAGAATAGAGAACACTGTGCTTTGCTTGGGAACAGCATCTTGTTATTGTTGACATGCACCATGGTGAGCAGAAGCAGGGTTTCTGCACACAGAGCTGGCGTCATGAGCGTGGAACCTGTCCAGTCACACTGGCCTCTGTTGATTACCATCTTCTGTCACCACATTAAAATACATATTAATTTTGAGTAATAATTTTTAAGTGTCATAGCATGTTCATTTTGTGTGGGGCCCCACAATTGAGATAGCTTGTCCTGTCTACAGAAAGGGCCCTGAAACGGTTCTGAACCTGGCATAGAATGATGTCCCACCTACTCAAATTCAAACGTGTGACAACTGGTTTTTCTCTGTTCTTCTCAATATACAAGCACATCTCGTTTTATTGTGCTTTGTCAGCTGGGAGACAGCTGACAGACCTGAGGAAGCTGTGCAGTGGGGACATGAAGGATATTGCAGTGACAGCATGGACTGACACCACAGGCCAGATGGCACAGTAGACATGTCAGTGGATGCCAGCATGGTCTCTACATGGTACAGAGAACCAGGTGCTCCCAGCTGATGCTTGGACATCTCATAAGTGTCCTGAAACTCCTGTTCTCTCAGGAAAATGCACGAAGAGAAATGGAATAACCTGAGGTTTTATTTCCCACACCCTACCAAATAGGGGCTCAAAATTAATTTAATAAAAATATTTAAAAACGTGATATTTCTTGCATGCATGAATATATGAATTATAGTTTTAATTCACTGTTTCATAAATACAAGTGTGACTCATTTTGTAATTGGTTTATTTATTTGTGCAGGCATTGCCTTTTATGTAAGAACTAGGCATCTTGCATGTGGGTGGTTTTATTTAAATTTAAAGCTGATAGTTTTGTTGCTTGTACTTAACAGAGTTTCTCCTGCTGGCAGTCAGCTTAGATATTGAATTATTTTTCAAATGACTTTAACTGAGGAATTCTCAGATGACCTAAACTAATTTAATTGGCTTTGCAAATCTCAGACTCTTAATTTTCAACCTTCTCTTGTTAGGGTATGTCCTGGAAAGCCAACACGCATTTGTTAAACTCCGAATTATAGCAGACAGGCAACCATCTGGAACTGGAAAAGTGCAGGGTTTCAGAAGAGCCCTTCACGTTATGAAGCATCATTCATGTGCTCTCAGGTTTGCCTTGTGTTATAGAGGACAAAGCCGACAACAGCCACCTTGGGTCTTCTCCCTCACAAGACACTCAAGATGACACTAGAATTAAATGGGATATGTGACTTCAAAAGAACACCAAGTCCAGGGAAAAATCAAACCATGTTAATGTGATATAAGGTCCCCCCACCCCGTAAAAGGACAATATTTTGAAATCTTGAACTGAGATTTAAGTTAATTTAAAAAGTTATTAAAATAAGACTTGCTTTATTTGAGACTGCGAATTCAGGTGACGTCTCCAGTACCTTCATACAATATATGTGAAGCCATCTCTTCTCTGTCCCTGCAAAGGTCCCAATCATGCCTAGTAGTGTCTGAATGCCTCATAGCATGCCCCAGTGGTGTGAGCACAATATCCAAAGAGCAAAGAGTGTCAAGTAGGCATCAGCTTGGGAATGAACAGAGAAAATAAGGTTGGACAGGGCATGGGAAGATGGGGAGAAGAAACGGTATAGCTTCTAGTTTACCAGATAAGGCTGGTCTGAAAATGTATTGTAGTCGAGTTTTAAAATGATAAACACATAGGGCTGAAAGGGCCCCTGAGAAGTCATCTGGTCCATCCTTCAACCTCCAGGGAGTTTTTATCTAAACCATTTTTATAGAGAGGTGTCTGTCGTGTTCTTAAAATTCTGTGGGGACATGGATATGACAGCCTCTCTAGTATCCCATTATAATACTTTATAACCACTAGTGTCAGGAAGTCCCTCCTTATATATATATATATCCTTTCCTTCTTTAGCTAAAGCCCATTGTTTCCTGTTCTATCCTTAGCAGAGAAATGTTCACACATCTCGGTACAGCTTCTGAATAATAATCTCTCCTATATTTAAAGAGACATTAAGTGAATCATTTCTTTTTCTTCTTGAAACTAAATAATCCCAAGGGCTTAGTCTTTTTTCTTTCACTCATTTTCCATGTCCTTCTGAAGTTTTTGATGTCTCAAGTGGGGCTTCTTTCCTTGGAGCTGTTTTTGTTGTGGGGGTTTCTGATGCCAAATAGTTTTTCTAGTACTATTTCTACGTGGTTGACTTTCAAGACATGTCCACTTTAACACTGTACAATGGAGAGGGAAATGTTATTGGATTCTGTGGAAACATGGCGGAGTATTCTTCATGCCACCCAGTTTCCTACTAAATTTGAGGGTCCCTGGCACAGCTGGCAGAAAGCAGACTAGGATCATGAAAGATGTTGGAGGAATTGTAGGGACTGGTTTCAGCTCACAAGCTAGGAAGAAAAGTTTAATTTCTTGATGTCACATTTTAAGAGCCTCTATGACCCCAACCCAAGTCCCCTGAGAGAATCATATATAAACCCTGCAACCACTTTGAGCTCCTTGCCAACTACAGGCCTAGAGACCAAGCATCAAGTCAATTTTTTGTTCAAAAGACTGGATGGCTCCACTCTGGAAAAATCTGGACATTGATCCTATGGATTCTGGGTGGTCCATGTCTATTCCAAAGGAAAGCTCAGAGGAGTAGCAACGACAGGAAGTTGAGTCCCACCCCTGACATTCTCAAGCAGACAAAACCAACACCCAGTGGTTTGAATGGGTCTCCCAAAAGTTCACATGTTGGAAACTTGGCTGCCATTGTGGTAGTATTGAGAGGTGAAGCCTTGCCTTTGGAAGGTGATTGGGTCATGAAGGCTCTGCCCTCATAAATGGATTAATGCTGTCATGGTGGGAGTGGGTTAGTTATTGCAGGAGTGGCTTTGTTATAAAAGCAAGCTCTCTCTTTCTCATGCACACTCACCATGTCTTCTGTCATGCCCTCACCAGATGGCAATGCCATGCTGTTGAACTCCCTAGCCTCTAGAACCATGGGCTGAATGAACTTCTTTTCTTTATGAATTACCCAGTATGTGATATTCTGTTACACAAACAGAAAATGGATTAAGGCACTCCTAATCCCTATCTTTCAAAAGTTCTGCTCTGAAAATTTCTTTTTCCCTGAGTTCTCCCTTCAGAATTTGGTAATAGCAATTAATTGAAGTAGGAAAGTGGGCACTGCTTTGAGGTACATTACAGAAATCTGTATTTTTAGAAGATAACATAAAATTTCAGTGACTTAAGCCCTAATGAATTTAAGAGCAGATAAGTCTCTTTACAATAGTTGAAAAGTTACAAAATTATTTTTATTACCAGGTATAATGTATGTGACCATATTTTATAAAATGTAAAGGAATGCAACAACAAGAAAACAAACAACCTGATTAAAAATGGGCCAAAAGCATTGTTCACAATAGCAAAAACATGGAACCAACCATGCTCCCATTGAAAGAGGACTGGATTAAAAAAGTGTGGTACGTACACATGATGGAATATTATGCAGCCATAAAGAAGAACAAAATTATGAACTTCGCAGCAACCTGGATGGACTTAGAGGCTATAATACTGGGTGATCTATCACAGCAATGAAGAACTGAGTATCACATGTTCTCACTCAAAAGTGGATCTTGAACAATTATCATAATACTATAAGAAAAGGATTGTCAGTAGTGGGAAATTGTCGGGGTGGGGGAGGGGGTGGGATTAACAGTAGTGGGATTCTGCCAGGGGAGGGGAGACACACCTCATCAAGAAGGGTACTTGCATAATGAACATTTGTATACTTAACCCTGAATTGCACTCCACATCTTTAAAATCAAAAACAAGAAAAATTTTTAAAATGGGCCAAAAATATTAACAGACATCTCACCAAAGAAGATGTATAGGTGGCATATTAAATGAGACTCCACAGCATATGCCATCAGGAAAATGCAAATTAAAATAACAGTTAAAATAATAAATCTATTAAATGATTCAAAATCCAGAACACTAATAACACCAAATGCTGGCAAGGATGTGAAGCAAGAGAAATTCTCATTCATTGCTGGTGGGAACGCAGAGTGGTTCCGACCCTCGAGAGACAGATTGGTAGCTCCTTACAAAACTAAGCATACTGTAATCACACCATCCAGCAATCACATGCATTGGTACTCACCCAAATGAGTTGAAAACTTATGTCTACATAAAAACTTGCACACACATATTTATAGAAGCTTTATTTATAATTGTCAAAACTTGAAAGCAACCAAGATGTCATGCAGTAGATGAATGAATAAACAAACTGTAGTATCTGCAACAGTAGACTGTTATTCAGTGGTAAGAAGAAATGGGTTATCAAGCCATGAAAGACATGGAAAAAACTTAAATGCATCTTACCAAATAAAAAGAAGCTAACCGGAAAAGGCTATATATGGTATAATTCCAACTACAGGACATTGTGGAAAAGGCAAAATTATAGAGACAATAAAAAGATCAATGATTGCCAAGGATTGGGTGAAGGGAGGAAGGAAAAATAGGAGGAACACAGAGGATTTTTAGGGCAGTGAAACAAATCTGTATGATACTATAATGGTGAATACTGTCATTTTACATTTGTCCAAACCATAGAATATGCAACACCAAGAGTGAACCCGAATGTAAATGATAGACTTTGTGTGATAATGATGTGTCAGTGTAAGTTCATCAATTATAACAAAAGTACCATTCTGGGTGGGATGTTAATAGTGAAGGAGGTTTGCGAGTGTGGGGGCAGGGGGTCTATGGAAAGTCTTTATACCGTCACCTTCTGCTCAATTTTGCAGCAAACCTAAAACTGCTCTAAAAAATAAAGTCCATTAAAAATACTTTTTAAAAAGTAAAGGATAACACAAATGTTCATTCTTGCTGTGATTGTTAAAGTCTGACAGCCCGCCTGAAAATGGTTTTCTATGGATGATGTTTCATGTGAAGTATATTTCCTGTTAACGTTTATGTTTATAATTATCCTGCCGTTTTATTTAGACTCGGATGGATAGAAGTAAAACATGGCAGCTTTCTCACAGATCCTCACAGCTGATGGGCAGAGGTTAATTTGTCTGTACATGGACACATTAGCTTGTCACATCTGCTATTAATTGCAAACAGATATATTCATCTAATTAAACATTGCAAGGAACTGACCTAAATTGTTCAATGCCTGTTGCTATATCGACTCCACGATTAGCACACTTCTGGCTACATGTTTATCCTTGCTATGCTGATATGAAGTAGCAGTCTCAACTCTACAGCTAGTAACAGTTCTTGCAGTCATCACTGCTGGTATGTTAACTATGCCTGAAATGAAAAAAATAAAACTCATGTGACATAATCATGTGAATTTGCTGTGGAACTACAGTCATTTCTACCCCATTGCCTTGACCAAGAGCATTTTCAAGTACTTATTTTCTGTGGCAGCTGTCTAAGTGGGTTGCAGCCATTCTAATTTTGGAGTTCATTATTAGGACAAACAGTTGTGGTACATCAATAGCCCATCAGAATTAATTAAATGGGGAACAGAAACTGAATGTTCATCAGATCATTTGCAAGCAACCAGGGCAGAGGCTGTATCTCTCTCCTCAGACTTGAGACTGGTTTTTGACTTGTGCGTAGGACATGTTTATTGATGACTAGATAGTGTTTCTATATGGCAAGCATTTATATAGTCAACGCCTAGAAATTGGGTGTAGTCTTGGAATTAATCACCAATGTGCATTTCTTTCCTTCATTTCTTATCAGTATTAAATTCCCCAACACAGTATAATGGCAGATCTTTCCTTCTCAGCATTTGAATGTCTTCCCCACTAATGAGAAATCCCACTTGGTGCCTACAGTGGTGTCCAGCACCAGGGTACTCAGTACATACTGACTGCATCAACCAAAATGAGGAAACTGGCTTTATCTTATGTAAAACAGAAACAATTCATTTAAATATATATATATATTTATATATTTATATATAACATATATATGTTAGTAAGAATTTGAAGAACTTTTCTAACATACTAAAAGCAAAGTTTTAAAAAGACAGGAAAGAGAAATACTTTCTTAAACAAAGATTTTGTAAAGTCAGATTTTAAAATGGCATAAGCAGGTTTTCATCAATTCTCCCACATGTTGACATATAAGGTTTTGACTCGATCTTCAAGAATGTTTGAAGGTGGGAGTCCACTGTATAACCCTGCCCAATCCAACTAGCCCTGAGGAAAGCAGCTCTCCCGGGGCCCAAGAGAGTATCCAGTAAGATGGGATACTTGCAAATGGCCTTTTCTACAAATGCTGAGGAGCTTTGTAGGCAAAGAACAATTGAATTATCTGTCTTCCTTCCTCCTTCTTTTCTTTATTATTTAGTATAGTAGCTTGGGCACTTGGAAATAAATGTTCTTTGCATGCTTCTAATAGATTGAAGAGTAGGTCTGCTGAAAGATTGATGCAGTCATCCCCCTTGTACTGGAGACTGAGAGGCTGCAATATGGCTTTAGGAACCATCTGCTGGCTTCTCTTTGATTCTGGTCTTGGCATTCTCTTAGCAGCATTCAGTCTCCCCTGCCCTATTCTAAGCTTGCTGGCACCACACTTCATGATTTAGGCAATGGGCTTCCACTTTGATCTTGATAGATGAGATCTAGGATTGCGAATTCAGAAATGGAAGCCAACAGCTCTTTAAGAATATATATATTACATATATATTTAAAGAATCACATATATATATTCTTTAAAAGCCAAATGTATATATTTGGGGGTTTTTGGTGCCCCCTTCTTTCCCCTCAGCTACAACTCTGAAATTAGAAAGACTCTTTTGTTGAATATGTATGTGGGTTCATCTTTTGTGGTGGGAAAGTTCATTCATTTTTCATTCAACAAACACAAGCATGGATGGCCTCAAGAGGAGTGAGAAATGGTTCCTGCTTGTGAGGCACTCGTAGTCTACAGAGAAGTTAAGAAAAACATACTGACTAGTGAATAATCAAAGAAAAGAATACATAAAGCACCAAGGGAGCACAAATGAGGGCATCATTAATTCTCCCTGGGGCAGGAAGAGTCTGCCAGGAAGACCTCACATAGGAGGTGATACATGAGCAAGGTACTGAAGAGACTTTCTAGCTTTTAATTAGCAATACTTGAAGAGTTGAGGAATATTAGCATCAAAGTACATTTATTAATTCAATCATTCAATAAATCTTTATTGATGTCTACTGTGTACTTGGCTCTGTTCTTGCAACGAGAATATGGTAAACAGAAGGGCAAAGTCTCTTCTTGTGGATCTTAATTTTTAGTTGGAGAGACAGACAACGACCAAATAAATATCTGAAATGTCAGGAAAGGATGCATGATTTGAAGAAGAATGAAAAGCAGGGTAAAGGATAAAGAGCGAGGATGGTAGTGGTGGAAGTTTTGCTATTTTGTTAGGGGTAGACTAGGAAAGCCTCACCAGGATGAGATGATGTTGGGTCAGAGAGCTGAAGGTGTACCATGGTGAGTCCTGTGGGTATCTGGGAGAAGATCATTCTAGGTGGAAGTCAACTCTGTATAGTTTTTCAACAATAGCAATAACCAAAGAGCCTTGTTTCATTGAGAGAGAGAGAGAGAGAGAGAGAGATTTAACAACTCCATAAGGTGGATACTTTAATATCCCAACTTTACACAAGAGTTAAATAACTTACTAGGTTCTATTCAAAGCACTCCTCCTCGGGACAGTAGGGAAATAGGGTGACTTTTCCAGGTCTCTATATGGGCCTCAGTATTTTTTTCATAGTTGGTACAATTCGATCCTAGTTGGTGATTTTATGAACTCCAGGAATCTGGGTTTTATTTGGATTTTCCCTTAAAGTAAGGTTTCCAAACCCGGATTGAGCACATTTGTTCCCAATCTTTAAAATTAAACATTACAATAAAAAATACAGATATCAAGATCCTGTCTCAGAGATTCTGGTTCAGTAGACTTGGGAAGGGACCTGGCTATCCCGCTTCTCTGGATAGAATATCTCCCAGCTCTCCTAGATTTGAGAACCACTGTCCCAAAAGTGCCTCCTACACTTCAATGCACCTACAACTCAACTGGGGCTCTTGTTAAAATGCAGAATTGAATTCAGCAGGCCTTAGGCTGCAGACACCCCATTTCTAACAAGCCAAAGCTGCTGGTCCTTGGACCACACTCTGAGTAGCAAGTCCTATCCTCCAGTGTTAATAATGGAACTGGACCAGCTCACTGAGATGTGAACAATGAGGAACAGTCCAAACCCTGGCATGAAGACATGGAGGATGGCAAATTCACTGCACCTCTGCTGTCTGCTAGTGTCTACAGGTGTTCCTCAAACCCCAGGCTATTCCTGTGAGCACTGCAGTAATGAACAGTTTTGAATGTGGCATGGACAGTAAGTAGTAAGGGGGCATTTAAAGCTCTGGGACAGATTGTGGGCCATGACAAAAGTATTCCTGCATCACTCTCCTCCTCCCTTTCTACTTACCAATGTATCTCTGTGAGTTGAGGGAAATCCCACCCGTTTAATGAAGTCTTCCTGCCTGCTTCCTACCTGTTCCCTCCACTGATCTGTTCACTTCCAGGACCCCTTGTCTCCCTTGCTATCTCCTTTGTGTACATCATTCTACTTTCTCAATGACATTATAAACTCTGCAAGACTGGAGCACCCACAGGAAGCTGAATTCATAGTAAGAAGCATAGTATCCAGACACTAGAAAAGAGCTCCTGAAATTCAATTTCCCTTTTAGGCTATGATTAGTTTTACAATTCTCAACAAAGATAATTATCCAGCCCCTGCCTGAATACTGCCAATTGTGGAAAGCTCACTTTCTTATGCATTGCTTAATTAAAAACAACAGCAACAACAACAAAAAACAAACCTCAAGCATACCAAATTGAAAACTGGCATTTCTCATCTTATCACTTGATAGCCAGAAAGATGAGAATAATGGTAAGCAACAAATATTTTTACGTGCTTAAAATACGCCGTGTCTTGTTCTAAATTGTGTGTGCTGTATATTTCATTTAATCTTGATAACACTCTTTGAAGCAGATATTATCATTAACCTCCTTATGGATAGAGAGAGGTTAAGTAAATTGTTCCAAGATCACAGAGTTAGAGAGTGGAGGAGCCAGAATTCAAGCAGACAGCCTGACTGCAGATAATACACTGTTTGAATATAGCATATGATCATCTTGGAAAATCAATCTGTTCTATCCATACTTTGCATGGAGGAGAAAGTCAAGGATACCTAAGAGGAAATTGTGTATCAGTTAAGGGAAATCCTTTCTTTACTTCAGCTGCGTTTCACATATTGGGTGAGCCAGACCACTCACTGAATGGCATTGCATGGTCCAAGATGATTTTGGAAGCCCTGTGACATAAAAGTCGGGGGGACCACAAAAAAAACCCCAGGAATTATCTCCTGGAGGGAGGGCCCCTTGTAGTACAGCCTTCTCCTGCTAGGTATGTGTTTTAGCATCAGTGTACCAGCTAGCATTGTTGTGAGAGGCTGTGTTTGGCTTCCGTGAAATTTTTTTTGAATATTCTTTCAACGTATTTCCCATTTCATGGTGGGTGATTGTGAGGGTTCTTGTCTACACTGTGCTGAGTATTCAGTAGTTTTTGATCAAAACGGCATGAACTCCCTCCCCACCCCATTCACCTGATTTCATCCTGAATGACTTTTTTTGGTTTCCCCAGATGAAAAATGTTCTTAGAAGGAAACTTCTGCTGATGTGGAAGAGGTAAAACAAAAAATGGCAGAAGCACTAAAAGGCATCAAAATTGATGTGTTTAAAAACTGTTTTGAGCAGTGGAAAAAGCAATTCGATAGGAGTATTGCATCAAACAGACAGTAATTTGAAGTTGACTGAAGTTTAAACATATAAGAATAAATATACAATTTTTATCAATAAATTCTGTATTTTTTGGGTCCCTCCTCTGTATAAGTTCTAGTGCTTGTAGTTTAGAGTAGTAGGAAGTGGAGAAATCTTTGAGCCGATCCCTTGGTTTTCAATAAATCAAAGTTGCTTTGATTCTGCAAAATAAGGATGGGCTTCCAGTTGACCAGTTCTCAGCTCAGAACCATCTAATGACTACCATCACACTTGGAATCAATCCTAAATTCATTTTCATGGTCTAGGGCCCTATATGAATTGGCCAAGTCTCTAGGTTTATGGGCCCTGAAACCCAGGGACCCAAGCAAGAGGTAAAAGTTGAGAACTGCATTCTATATATAAATAATAAAAAGTTTAAATCTAGTTAATAATCTATTAAATAAGCCGGGCTCAGTGGCTCAGCCTGTAATCCCGTGCCTTTGTGAGGCTGAGGTGAGTGGATTGCCTGAGCCTGCGGGTTCGAGACCTGCCTGGGCAGGTGAGACCTCATCTCTACAATAAATCAAAAAATTAGCTGGGCGTGGTAGTGCGCGCCTGTAATTCCGGCTACTCGGAAGGCTGAGGCGGAAGGATCGCCGGAGCCCAGCGGGTCGAGGCTGCGGTGGCCGGGAGCGGCCACTGCACTCCAGTCTGGGCGACGGAGTGAGACTCCAACTCAAAAAAAAATAATAATAATAATAATCTGTTAAATAAAATATGTTCTATTCTCCTATTTTGGTAAATGTATCTTTCTAATGAAAAAAATGTATATGTGAAGCTATGATTTATGATTTCTATGTAACTGAAAGCCTATAAAATATCAGACAACTGAATTTAATTATTGTTCCACATATCTGGATGTTTAATAAAAATAAAATGAAAAGATTAAACTGTTTTTCCATAGTTTTAAAGGTTAGTTTTTTTCTATAATAGTCAAATTTTTTATTAAGATTAAAAGTCAAGTACAAATTATAATTGACTATCAACATTTTACATAAAATTAGTGTAAACATATAAACTATTATTTTTTGAAGATGAAATAAAATGTTTCATATTTTTATAATGTAAATGCACTAAATATCTATCTAGTTGTCTCGGTATTACACTTCACAGCTGTTATATCCAAACCTACATATGTACAAACCTAGGAGAAATGCATACAATTTAATATGGTAAAATGTTCCTCAGCTTCCATATGTAACTGTTGCAAATGCCACCCTAAATTGTGAACACTGCTAGAGCCAGGAAGTGGAATGAGACCAGAAACAAGGAAATAAACAGTCTGAGAAACAGTCTTCATTAGGTGAGAATCAATTGTATTCATGCTTTCTGAGGAAAAGGATTTGACATGTTAATTAATTTGTCCTTTTTTTTTTTAAGGCTAACGTGTTTTCCTGTCTCAAATCTTCACTCACTGCATTCTGAAGCTGTGTGTCAGCACAGCGAACCTCAAACTGTTGCATTCAGACACAGTTGCCTTTTGTTTTGAGCACATAAGGCAAGAGATATGGACAACCAGTCCCCTTGAACTTGAGGACAGGGAATCACAGGGCAGCTGTGCTGTAACCAGATCAAATCACCAGTTCCTGTGTGATAGAGGCACATGTATGTCTGCCATTCTGTGTGTGTGTGTGTGTGTGTGTGTGTGTGTGTGTGTGTGTGTGTGTGTGTTATGCAAGTCTTTCCAAATAAGAGCCTAAGGGCAGAAGCCCCTTTTGCCTGGTGTGGGGGGGTATATTTCTCTGGCCTTGCCGTTTTTCAAACACATCCAATGCCAGCCTGCTTCCAGGTCTTTGTACTTGCTCACTTCATTGTGAAATCCCTGCCCCTTTAACTTTGCATCACTCATTCCTTTGCTCCTTTCAGGTTTCTCCTCAAATATCATCCCTGTCACCCTGGTGACTGAATCTAACATAGTACTCCTTTTAAAAATTGTTCTATGAATTTATTATTAGCTATTATTAATACAGAAAAAGGGGACAAAATGTTCACAAGCACTCTACACAATGTCCCGAGACATATTGCAGGAGAAAAGGTGACTGAGTGGACCAACCAGGGTCTAGAAAAGAGCAGAATAATTTGGAGACAAATTATTGGTCCACCCTCTGGTTCCATTTCTGGGTAAGGTGGACCAGTAATTCCCGGTGGAGGAGACAGGGCCTCATTCTGGTATTGTATCTTTCAAAATAGCTAGGAGAGAGGATTTTGAATGTTCTCATCACAAAGAAATGATAAATGTATGAGGTGATGGCTATAATAATTATCCTGATTTGGTCATTACACAATGTATACATGTATTGAAATACATGTATTCCATAAATATGTACAATTATTGCATCAATAAAAATAAAATAATACTTAAAAATAAATAAAATAGTGTCCCTACCCCATCACTATCACTTTGCCCTGCTTTGCATTTCTTTGTAGCTCTTATTAATAACTGAAATTGCATTACATATCTGTCTGCTTTGCCATGTGTAAGTTATCTGACGAGAGGAGCTTTGTCTGTTTTTTCATGGTTATATCTCAAGTGCTTAGAATGGTGCCTGTCATATCTTGGTTGTTCAATAATATTTTTATGATTGAAGGCATGAATGAATGAGTTTGGAATAACAGCTTCTTCTAGCAGGGAGTAAATGACTATACTCTACCATGAGGGTTTTGAGTAAGGAAAGGACTGTCCTTTGCTCTCTGGGATGGCCTGGGTTCCTAGACAACAACTGGAACCAGGCATACCTCTTCTTCCCTTACCCTTCTGGCCTCCAACTCCTTCATCCCACAGGAGGTTACCTGAAACCTTTGACTTTCTCCTTCAGTCTAATGAAGAACAAAGCAGGTGTGACACTGAACAAACAAGCAGTCTTCCTCTCCTCCTTACCTGGGAAGGTGCGGTGCTGTCTTTCAATTATAACAGTGCTTTCTCTGTGGCAATAAAGCACAGAAACACAATATTAACAAAGGCCAAGATGATCTGCCCTCAGCTAATACCAATGAACCCTTTCCAAAGGACACGACTTGCAATGAATTGGTGGGTTTCAGATCCTAGGGAATAGCTACATGAAGGTTTCATTTTCCATTGCTGGAAGAGATAGCTAGATCAAATACTGCACATGCCAGACCTTTTCAGGAGGATCTTTGCCCAGGAACCCAAACCACATGTTTCAGATCACTTCCCTGAGAGACACACAGAAAATGTGCAAAGGGGGAAGAAGCTGGAACCCTGCCTTTGAGAAGTGTGAGTGAAATGCTATTATAGAACTACTTATAAAGAGTTAAAGTCTATTCGCTGACTTCCCTGTTGTAGCAGTTGTCTCCAAATTGTTCCGCTCTTTTCTAGTCAATACTCTTACATCTTTGTGTCACTTGGGACCCCTGGGGACCCTGCCTGGAAGTTGAGCTAAAGTAGCTAGACTATCAAGCCTCCCTGGATGGGTGGTTATTTTACTGCTGAGTGTCTGTAGAGAATTTCTGTGTTTCTTTCTGGTCTATTGTTTTCACTGTGATTTTTCAGTCTAAGTATGTAGGAAAAGAAACTGTAAAACTCCACTGGGTGAAGCTTTCCAGGAACTTGTTTCCAAATGATTGCCTCAGTAAATGTTAATGTAGATAAGTGACCAAAGAAGCATGACCAGAATGATAATTGAATAGAGGCTATTTGTAGAGGAATGAACACATTAAACTGCATGCATTCATGGAGTGCCTAGTATGTTCTCAGCAATGCGTTAGGCACTGTGAGTGCATACAGGACACTTGTGGTGTTTTGTGTCCATGTAGATTCCACTTCTTCCTAGCAGTATCCAGATTTCTCCATCATTATTTCTCCAAAAATATTATTTAAATGCAGTTTCAATTGATGTTTAAATTCTTAAAATTGAATAACATAACTTGAAATAGACATAGGAGACTTCAACTTCCAGGAAAGTGAAGTAGACATGCATTTCTCTACTTCTTCCACTAAGTACAACTGAAAATCATGCTGTAAACTATAAAACAAACATAAGGAAACTCTGAGAGGTAAGAAGAAGGTAAACCAGAATCTTGTGACCAAAGGAACAACTTAGAAATAACTTCCTTGGGTTTTCTTTTGCTTCCTGCATCCCAAACTTGTAATTGTAGAAGCTATCAACCCAGAAATCCCAACATACCCAGAGAGAAGAAGCTCCAACAAAGTCTGTTCTCTTTAGCCAAAGGACCAGGGGAAAAAGCAAGCTAGCAGGACAGAAAATGTTTAAATAATAATGACTGTATTAATTAGAGTTCTCCAGAGAAATAGAACCCATAGAATGTATTTATATTTACTGAAAGGGTTAAATGAGGCAAGGTGGACCAGTGCAGGAATAACGTAAGATTGTAACCAGATAAGAAAGTAGAAAGAAGTAAAATTATTATTTACCTTTTATAGATTGGAAAGGGGGCTGACATTCAGACACAAGTGTGGCATTGAGTGGCCAAGGGTTAGGTATATTTAAGAGCCTTTGGGGAAGTGGGGTTTGGACCAGGAAGAGTGTCCAGGGCTGCAGGTCTTTGATGTTGATTGTAGTCACATGAGTCTTAGATCCTGTGGTCGCCAGACATTAGCATCTGTGTCTTTGAGGTGGTAGGCTGAAGGTAGTCACAGTTGGGTGATAATAAGAAGGACCTAAACATGCCTCCCCCTGATATAAGGAGGTCCTTCCCGGTAACTGATAACAAAGTATCAGTGCAAGCAGCTGAAAGACAAACTGTTAGCAAGCCGGACGTATTGAAGGGATTTTGTATAATTACACTGCACTCCAGTCTGGGCAACAGAGTGAGACTCCAACTCAAAAAAATAAAATAAAATAAAATAAAAAATAAAAAAATAAAGTAAAGCATCTCTCTTATTAGCAATTAAGAGGGTTGTGGGATGTGAACAGGGAAGTTGTACCGTTTAAAATATCTATATGAATTGTGCTGCTAAAGTGGCTACTTAAAATTAAATATATTCTAAAGTATGTTTTATATTTTGGAGGTTCTCTCCTTGTATTTACTATAAGGCATTGGATCATTTGAGGCTGACAAGTTCATGATCTTCAGTTGGCAAGCTTTAGACCCAGGAAGACTCAACGTTTCAGTTCAAGTCTGAGGCAATGAATAAACTATGTTCCAGTTTGAAGGCAGACAGGCAAAAGAAAGTCTCTTTTAGTCACTGAAGGGTCAGTCTTTTTGTCCTGTTTTAGGCCTCCAACTGATTGGTTGGGGCCCACTCGTACTGGGAAGGGCAACCTGCTTTATACAGTCTACTTAGTCAAAAGTAACACAACCAGAGTGTTTGAGCAAATATCCGGATACCCTTTGACCCAGTTAAGATGATATATAAAATTAACCATCACAACTCCTCCAGCCAAAACCCACAGAAAAAACTATGGAACTACCCCCATTCACACCTTTGCTGAAAGGTCAAGTAGGGAGCCCAGACTTCCACCCTTGCCAATCTGTAAGAAGGTGTCCCAAGTGTTTCCCACCGGGAGAGTGCCAGAGGAGTCCTGGTGGTGAGTCAGGATTTTTACCACTGCCCGGTGGTAATGAAGCCATCTTTTTTTCCATATGGTGTCAGTGGAGGCTATTTGTAGAACATAAATAAGGCAATTCTACTCCCCCCAGCAAGGATGGCATCAGCAGAAGTCTAGCAGGGAGCAGGAAATTCCATCTCCATTCAGCAGTAATGAGAAGTGCCATTCTCCCTAGAGTGTCACTAGAGACCAAATGAGGAACTTGAACTTCTACCCCACCTTATAATAATGAAGCAGTACCCTCACCTTGCACAGCCTGAGCAGTTTTGGAGGAAGTGCCTATATTTAAGTTCCAGAGTCTCCTAATATAATGACCCAAATATTCAGAATTCAATGAAAAATCACTTATCAGACAAAAAACCCAGGAATACCTCAACTTTAATGAAAAAGATAATCATTGGAAAGCAACACCAAGGTGACCGATATGTTAACTTGTCTGAAAAAAATATTTTAAAGCAAACCATTCTCCAGCAAGCAATTGTGAACCTCTTTGAAACAAATGAAAAAATAGAAAAATAGCAATGAAATAGAAGATAAGAACAATCAATGGAAATTTGAGAAACAAAAAAAAAATATAACAGTTGAAAAGAAAAACTTAAAGGATGGCCTTAGTGGAAGAACTGAGGAGATATAATATAATCAGGAGATATAATATATCAGGAGATATAATATAATCAATATAATCACAAAATAATCAGTGAACATGAAGACAGAACAATAGAAATTTTACAACCTGCAAAACAGTAAGAAGACAGACTGAACAAAATGTAACATACCCTTGGTGCTCTAGAAATATTTAAATTGATGTGTCAGGGTATCAAAAGAAGAGGAGAAAGAAGATGGGCATGAAACAATATTTCTTTAAATGGTTTAAAATGTCTCAAATATAGCAAAAGACATAAACCTACAGATTCAAGAAGCTGAGTAAATCCCCATGGGATAAACCAAAAAAAAAATCCACACCAAGATACATTATAGTCAAGTTTATAAAAACTAAAGGCAAAGAAAAAAAATAATGAAGGCAATAAGAGACATGACTCCTACCTATAGCGACAGGAGTAACAATTAGGATAATAGCAAATTTCTCATAAAAGACACATAAAGAGGTCAGAAGGACATGACATTTTTCAAGTGCTTAAGGAAAAAAAACCCAAAAACCCGTTAACCCAGAGTTGCATATCTAGCAAAAATATCCTTCAAGAATGAGTTGAAAACTAAAACATTCTTACATGAAGAAAAACCGTACCAGTAGATTTACCCCAAAAGAATGGCTAAAAGAAGTTTTCTAAACAGAAAATAATAATAGAAAAAGGAGTCCTAGAACAACAGGAAGGAGTAAAGCTAGAGTAAGTATTTTACCTTTTTTTCCCCTCTTGAGTTTCCTAGATTGTATTTAATAGTTAAAGCAAATATTATAATACTGTGAGATGTGTTTCTAAATGTATTAAAAATGTCATAGAGCATTTGGGCTGTTATAACAAAATACCAGGGTTTATAAATAATAGAAATTTATTTCTCACAGTTCTGGAAGGTAGGAATCCAAGATCAAGGTGTCAATAGATTCAATGTCTAGTGAGACCCAGCTTTCTAGTTGGTAGGTGTTTCTTTTCAGCTGTGTTCTCACATGGTCACAGAGACAAGGCAGCTCTCTGGTCCTCTTTCATAAAGTCCCTCTTATGGAGTTTTACCTTCATGATTTAATCACCTCCCCAAGGTCCCACTGTCATCACATTGGTGATTAAATTTCAACATATGAATTTTTGGGGGGAAGCCATTAAGATATCACAAAGACAAAATACTTAAGGCAATTATATTATAAACAGAAGATGGTAAAAAGATACTAAAAATGGTAAGGTTTCTATACTTAATTGGCAAAATGTTAATCTCAGTAGATTGTGATCATTTATGTACATATAATACCCAGAGCAACAATTTTTAAAAATCTAACAGAGATACATTAAAAAACCCTATTTATAAATAAAAATAGAATTCTGATAAATATTCTAGTATTCCACAGGAAGGCAGGACAAAGAAAACAGAGAAACAAAAAACCAGAGAGAACAAACAGAAAACAAAAAATAAACAGTAGGCTTAGGTCCTAACATATCAAGTATTACATTAAATATAAATAGTATATATGAACCAATTAAAAGACAGAGGTTGGCACAGTGGTTTTTAAAAAAAACTTTATCTAAATATATGATATCTACAACAAACTCAAATTATAGTAATATAGATAATTTTAAAGTAAAAAAAATTATAGCATGCCACTTTTATTAATACAATGAAAGGAAGGATTATATTAATATAAAGATCAGTTATATTAATATAAAGATCAAGTAAACTTTAGAGCAAAGAATATTACCAGAATCAGAGAATATTACATGATTGCTGGAGTCCTGCTCCAGCCGGGTTCAGGGTACCCCAAAGGTGGAGACGGTATCGGCAATTGGGGGGAAAAAAGAGAGAGAGAGAGAGGGAAAGAGAAAGAAAGAGACTAGATTCCAGTATAGTGCAGAAGCGATGTGTGTTATTGGGAACTGCAACGGGTCTTTTATACACAAAGTCAGATGTGGGAGGGGCGTCCCCTACCCACCAGAAACCTTAATCCATGAAAACTCAATCAATGATTGCCTTTAAACCCTTTTCATATGATAATCTTAAAATCCTATAACAAAGGATAGCCTAATCCATGACTGATATATTCTATAAACCTTTTTCATCCTAAGCTGATTGATTTATGCCAAGTTAAACAATTCTATAGAAGCTTAAGTATTTACTTCATAAACGAAAGTGGCCCATCCCAGAATGTCTGGAGTGTGGCCCAGTCCAAAGTTCACAGTGGGCTACCTGCAAGTAACCCAGCCGCATTCTTTCAACAAAATGGCTGTCTTCTAAAACTATATTCTACAATTTACACCTTCAATAAATCCTAAGATCATGATCCAGAAGCCTGTGACCAATACTAAGGCTCTTAGATGTGACACGAGTTTGAATTATAAGTTGTGTGAAAGCCAAAACTGCAGTTTGTGGAAGAATGGGAGCAATGAGCTTCTAAAGTTAGCTTGTGTTCGTCCCGATCTCAGAGTTTCTATGTTTTGAGCTCACAGGAGCTTAATCTGGTTAGTGCTGAGTAGAAAGGGGGAGGAAATGGGGTCAATAGCTCCCGAACACATTCTAGTGGTCTCGGGGTCAACGGCCCTTCCTGATCCCTAACGCTCAGTGGGCCTCCGTGGCCGGCTCCCAACACATGATGATAAAATGGTCAATCCATCAATGAGAAATAAAGTACTAAATATGCATGCATCAAGAAAAAAATATGTAAAGCAAAACTGCTAAGAACTATAAAGAAAAAATAAACAAATCTACAATTATAGTTGAAAACTTCAAAGAACTATAAGGAAAAAATTAAAAATCCACAATTATAGTTGAATACTTCAACATCCCTTTCCCATCAATTATTAGAACTAGAAATACCATTAGCACTGATACAGAAGAAATTAACACCATCAAACAATTGTATCTAATAAACATTTATGGAATACTTCACCCCAAAATGTAATAATGCATATCTAGTTCATACAGTATATACCAAGGGAGACCACATCCTGTACCATAAAATTAACCTCAACAATTTTTAAAGAATTAAAATGATATTGAGTTATCTACCCACAATGGAATCAAATTAGAAATCAATAACAATGATAACACAAAATATCCAAATTCTTGGAAAGTAAACAACATAATTTTAAACAATCAGTGGATCAACAGAAAGTCTGAAAAGAAATTTTTAAAACATCAAACTAATATTAATAAAAATGCAGCATATCAAATTTTGTGGTACACAGAGTAGTACATAAAGCAAAATTTATAACACTAAATATTTGTATTAGAAAGGAAGAAAAGTTTTACATCAGTAATCTAAGCTCCCACCTCAAAAAACTAGAAAAAAAAAGAGGAAAATTAAATGGGGAACAAGCAGAAGAAAGAAAATAATAGCAGTAAAAGCAAAAATCAAATAAAATTGAAAGTCAAAAGATAATAGAAAAAACAGGGAAACAAAAAAATTGGCTCTTTGAAATAAATCAATAAAATAAAAAATTACCAGCAATGCTGGCAAAGAAAAATGGAGAGAAAATACAAATGATCAATATCAGGAATGAAATGAAATACCTATAACCCCTGCAGACACCAAAAGGAGTATAAGGGGACATTTTGAATAATGACACACAACCTAATTAAAATAGACCAAAAGTTTAAAACCACAAACTACCATAATTTACCCAATATAAATATAAATTGGATAAATTGTGGTTTTATAACTACTAAAGAGATTGACTTCACATAAGTTTCATAAGTTTCAAAAAAGAAATCTCCAGGCAAAGTGAGTTTCATTGAAGAATTTTACCAAATGTATAGAATGAACACCAATCCTACATAATATCTTTCAGAAAATAGAAAAAGAGAGAACACTTCACAATTCATTGTATGAAGCTAGTGTTACCCTCATACCAAAAACAAAGGCCATCAACAGATGTAAAAACAAGAACCACATGATTATCTCATTAGATGCAGAAAAAGCTTTTGATAAAATCCAGCATCCCTTCTTGATAAAAACCCTCAAACACCTAGGTATAGAAGGAACATACCTCAAAATAGTAAGTGCCATCTATGACAAACCCACAGCCAACATATTGCTAAATGGACAGAAACTAGAATCATTTCCCCTGAAAACTGGAACAAGACAGGGCTGCCCACACCCCTCTTGTTCAATATTGTGTTGGAAATCATAGCTCAGGCAATTAGACAAGAGAAGGAAATCAGAGGTATCCAAATAGGAAAAGAGGAAGTCAAGTTATCCCTCTTTGCTGATGATATGATCCTATGCCTTGAAAATCCAAGAGATTCTGTCAAAAATCTGCTTGCAGTGATAAAGGATTTTGGTAAAGTCTCAGGGTACAAAATGTGCAAAAGACAGTTGCATTCCTTTACATCAACAATAAGCAGGCAGAAATCCAAATAAAAACACAAGTCCATTCACAATAGCCACCAAAAAAATGAAATACCTCAGCATCTTCTTAACCAGAGAAGTGAAAGACCTTTACAATGAAAATTACAAAACACTGCTTAAAGAAATCCAAGAAGACACAAACACATGGAAAAATATTCCATGCTCATGGATAGGAAGAATCAACATTGTTAAGATATCCATCCTACCAAAGGCAATCTACAGATTCAACACAATACCCATTAAGCTACCATCATCATTCTTCTCAGACCTGGAAATGACAAATAGAAATTCATATGGAAACATAAAAGATCACGAATAACCAAAACAATCCTTAGCAAAAGAAACAAAGCAGGAGGTATCACAGTTCCAGACTTCAAATTTACTATAAGGCTACAGTAGTCAAAACAGCCTAGTATTGGTACAAGAACAGGCACATAGACCAATGGAACAGGATAGAGATTCTGGAAGCAAAGTCTCAATTCCTGAACCAACTCATCTTCGACAAAGCCTCCACCAACAACCACTGGGGAGAGGAGAACCTATTCAGTAAATGGTGCTAAGAAAACTGGCTGACCACATGCAGAAGATTTAAACAGGACCCCTACCTATCACCATATACAAAAATTAACTCTAAATGAGTCAAAGACCTAAAGATAATACCTCAAACTATAAGAATCTTAGAAAACACAGGAGATACCCTTATGGAAATTGGAACTGGGAACCAACTCCTATTCAAAACCCTAAAGCCCAATACCTTAAGAAATAGAAAAATAGACAAGTGGGACCTCATCAAATTAACGAGCTTCTGCAAAGCAAAAGAAACCATCAAGAGAGCAAGGAGACAGCCCACAGAATGGGAAAAAATATTTGCCAACTGTTTATCTGACAAAGGTCTAACCTCTTGGATCTACAAGGAACTCAAACGTGCCAAAAGGAAAAAAATAAACAGCCCCTTTGAAAAGTGGGCAAAAGATATCAATAGACACTTCTCAAAAGAAGATACATGGGCAGCCAACAGACATATGAAAAAGTGCTCAGCCTCACTCATCATCAGAGAAATGCAAATCTAAACCACACTGAGATACCACCTAACCCCTGCTAGAATGACCATCATTAATAAAACAAACAACAACAGATACTGGTGAGGATGTGGAGAAAAAGAACACTTCTATACTGCTAGTGGAAATGCAAACTAGTACAACTTCTTTGGAAGACAGTGTGGCGATTCCTGAAAGAGCTAGAAATTGACCTTCCACATGACCCAACAGTTTCCCTATTGGGAATATACCTGGAGGAACTCAAATCATTCTACAAAAAAGATACCTGTACACATATGTTTGTTGCAGCTCTATTCACAATAGCAAAAACATGTTGCCCATCAAAGCTGGACTGGATGAAAAAAAATGTAGTGCATATACATGATGGAATATTATGCAGCCATAAAGAAGGACAAATATATGGACTTTGCAGCAACTTGGATGCATTTGGAGTTGATCATACTCAGTGATTTATCACAGAAACAAAGAACAGAGTTCCATATGTTCTCACTCATAAACAGACCTTGAACAATTATAATGGTATAAGAAAGTTATTGGCAGTAGTGGGAAACTGTTAGGGGAGGGGGTGGTGGGATTGGTAGTTGAAGGAAACGCTAGGGGAGGGAGGGGCATACCTCATCAACAAGGGTATCTGCGTGATCAATGTTTATATACCTAACCCTGAAATGTACCCCACATCTTTATAATAAAAATTAAAAACAAACAAACAAAAATAAAGGCAATACAAAAATGGAAAACCAAAAGCTAATTACCTCTCATGAATATATAGACATATAAAACTTTTTTGTTTTTATTTGATTTTTATTGATATATAATATTTTATGTACTTATGGAGTACATGCAATATGTTGTTTTATGAATATAATGTGTAATAATCAAGTCGGGACATTTGAGGTGTCCATCACTTTGAGGTTTGTTACTTTTATGTGTTGGTAACAATTCTAGTCCTCTCCTCTAGCTACTTTGAAATATACAATACATTGTTGTTAACTATAGTCACTCTACTAAATTATAGAACTTATTCCTTTCATTTAACTGCATGTTTGTATTCATTAATCTGCCTCTCTTCATCCCCCCTTCCACTGACCGACCCTTCCCAGCCTCTAGCATATATCATAATACTCTACCTTTGTGAGATCAACTTTTTTAGCTCCCATGTAAGAGAGAGAACATGTGATATTTATCTTTCACTTAACATAATAATCTCCAGTTATATACATGTTGTTACATTATTTATATGGTTAAATAGCATTCCTTTGTGTATGTGTGTGTATATACATGCATACACGTTATATGTATACACACACACACATACCATTTTAAAATCTCTTTGTCTGTTGATGGAAACATAAGTTGATTCTATATCTTTTTTTTTGAGTTAGAGTCTTACTCCATCACCCAGGTTGGAGTGCAGTGACCATATCTTTACTACTGTGAATAGTACTGCAATAAACATGCAAGTGCAAGTGGCTTTTTGATGTACTGATTTCTTTTCCTTTAGACGAATAACCAGTAGTGGGATTGCTGGGCTATTTGGTTGTTTTATTTTAGTTATGGTTTTGGGGTTTTTTTTTTTTCAGTGGATACCTAGTAATGAGATTGCTGAGTCAAATGGTAGGTCTTTTATTTTATTTTAAAGATGAGGGGTACAATTCAGGATTAGGTAGATAAGTGGTCATCATACAGGTAAAGTTTGAGCCTCCCGTTGTTCCCCACTTCACCTGGTTTAATATCAAGTACGCTTATTGATGTTATGTGCCTTCCATTATATTCCCCCTGGCAGAGTTCCATTACTGCCAATCCTTTTCTTATAGTATTATGATAACTGTTCAGGGTCCACTTATGAGTGAGAACACGTGGTACTCAGTTCTTTGTTTCTGTGATAGATCACTCAGTATTATAGACTCTAAGTCCATCCAAGTTGCTGTGAAGTTCATAATTTTGTCCTTATTTGTGCTGTGTAATATTCCATTGTGTATATGTTCCACATTTTAAAACTCCGGTCTACTTTCTATGGGCAGCACGGATGGTTCCATGTTACATGTTGCTATTGTGAATAGAGCTGCAACAAACACGTGTGTGCAAGTATCTTTTTCACAGAATGATTTGAGTTTCTCTAGTTGTATTCCCAGAAAGGGAATTGCTGGGTTGAATGGAAGGTTGATTTTTAGATCTTTTAGGAGTCACCACACTGTTTTCCACAGAGGTTGAACTACTTTATACTCCTACCAACAGTGTAAAAGTGTTCCCTTTTCCCTGCAATCTCTCCAGAATCTGTTGTTTTTTGAGTTATTGATGATGGCCATCCTGACTGGAGTTAGTTTGTATCTCAGTGTGGTTGTAATTTGCATTTCTTTGATGATGAGTGAGGGTGAGCATTTTTTTCATGTATCTCTTGGCTGCTCATATGTCTTCTTTTGAGAAGTGTCTATTCATATCTTTTGCCCACTTTTTAATAGATCTATTTGTGTTTTTTTTTCTTTTGGCATATTTGAGTTTCTTGTAGATCCAGGATGTTAGGCCATTGTCAGATATACAGTTGGCAAATATTTTTCCCCATTCTGTGGGCTGTATCCCCGCTCTCTTGATGATTTCTTTTGCTTTGCAGAAGCTTTCAGTTGATTATATGATCTCTTATTGCATGGGCATTTGGGATTTTGATCATGAATTAGTTGCCTACTTCAATTTCTGTAATGGTGTTTTCTGCATTTTCTAAGATTCTTATAGTTTAAGGTTTTATATTTTGACCCATTTAGAGTTGATTTTTGTGTCTGAAACAACAAACAGGCAGAGAACAAAATAAAAAGCGCAATCCCATTCATAATAGCCACACACACTAAAACAAACAAAAAACACCCCAAAAAACAAAATACCTCAGCCTCTTTCTTTTTTTAATTTGTTTTTTTTTAATTTTAAAGATGTGAAGTACAATTCAGGGTTAGGTATACAAATATTCATTATGCAGCTACCCTTATTGATGAGATGTGATCCCCTCCCTTGGCAGTTTCCCACTACTGCCAATTTCTTTCTTATGGTATTATGATAATTGTTCAAGGACTGCTTATGAGTGAGAACATGTGGTACTTTGTTTTTTGTTTTTAGTACAGTAGAAAAGAGAGACTCCTGTATTTGGCTTATGTGTTCTCTTTGCTGTGGTTGCTATCCTCTGGTTTATATATCTCTTTTCAATACTGTGAAGCTTTTCCATGTACAAATGAAGTACATTTGGTTATGTCATTCATATTAATTTTTTAATGATCTCTGTTTTCAAAGACTGAGGTAAGTTTAATCATTAAATATGATTATACTTACCTAAATTATAAGGGTAATTAAAGTATAGCAGTAATTAACAGCCTCCTAAGAATGAGTCTTAAAAATTACCCTATTCTTTTATGACATATGTTTCTTATGACATATGTCATAGATAGTCTAATTCTTGCCATATAAACATGTCTAGTGCTAAACATACCAAAATCGTTCTGTGAAGTATGGCAAATTTTAATAAAAACATATATTTAATCTTGACTCTTACAGATGATTATTATTTTAATCACTATGTTGATGTTTTAAGAATACCTACTGAGATCAGTTGTACTGACACATGAATTAAATTAATTATTTAACTTAGACAAATGAACCTTAGTCTACTAATAGGCATGAATATCACCCAAATTTTAGGCACACTAAGGCCAGTGTGATAAAGAACTATTGAACCAGATCATTCCATAGTGTCTAATTCTGAGTACTTGACTTTTAAGATAACAGAAAATATCCTAAGATGATGACATGCTGTGTAAAGTTTTGTAGGACGAATGAGTACTGAATTTGGGAAGAGTAGTGATAAGAATTCAGGTTTTTCGGTCTTAATGAATTCAAGCAACTCAGACTCTCTGAACCACAGATTTTAAAAAAGGAAACCACGTTACTATGACCTTTCTTGCCACATTAATAAGGTGACAGTAAGGAAGTCAAAGCTTTGCTTGAAGAGAAAGAAAGGGAAGAGGAAGGAGGAGGAGAAATTAATTAATTAAATTAACAAAAAGACCCCCTTCTCTCTCTCTCTCTCTCTCTCTCTCTCTCTCTCTCTCTCTCCACACACACACACACACTCTTCCACCCATCCCCAATCTCAAAAGATCTTTTAGTTTCCAGTTAATAACCAAGAATGAAGTGATTGGAAATTGAGGATGAAAACAACAGCAACAAAAATATCAGGAATACATAGGGCTCATTAGAGAAAGGCAAAGAGTAAGGAGCGTTTGTTATGTGACTTGAGATGTGCTAAAAGACTCCTTTGATTAAAACCACAAAAAGGCCAGGCACGGTGACTCAGCCTGTAATTCCAGCACTCTGGGAGGCTGAGGTGACCTCAGCATCTTTCCAACCAGAGAAATGAAAGGCTTTTATGATAAAAACTACGGAACACTGCTCAAAGAAATCCAAGAAGACATAAACAAATGGAAAAATATTCCATGCTCATGGACTGGAAGAATCAACATTGTTAAGATGTTCATTCTACCAAAGGCAATCTACAGATTCAACGCAATACCCGTTAACTTACCAACATCATTCTTCTCAGACCTGGAAATGACAATACAGAAATTCATATGGAAACATAAATGTCCATAAATAACCAAGCAATCCTTAGCAAAAGAAACAAAGCAGGAGGTATCACATGTCCAGACTTTAAACTTTACTACAAGGCCACAATAATCAAAACAGCCCAGGGTTGGTACAAGAATAGGCATATAGACCATGGAACAGGATAGCGATTGTGGAAGCAAAACCTCAATTTCTCAACCAACTCACCTTCAACAAAGCCTCCGCCAACAACCACAGGGGAGAAGAGAACCTATTCAGTAAATGGTGCTGGGAAAACTGGCTGACCATGTGCAGAAGATTGAAACAGGACTCCTACCTATCACCATACACAAAAATGGTAGTTCTATTTTTAGTTCTTTGACAAACCTCCATACTGTTTTCCACAGAGGTTGAAGTAGTTTATAATTCCACCAACAAGTATATGAGCTTAACCTTTTCTCACATCTATCTCAACATCTTTTGTTCTTTGACTTTTTAATGATAGCCATTCTGACTAGTGCAAGATGATATTGCATCATGGCTAATTTGTATTTCTCTGATGATTTGTGATGTTGAGGATTTTTTTTATGTCTGTTGGTCGCTTGTGTGTCTTCTTTTGAGAATTGTCAGTTCATGTCCTTTGCACACTTTTTAATATATTTTTTTTATGTTGGGTTGTTTGAGTTTCTTGTAGATGCTGGATATTAGTCCTCTGTCTGAGATATAATTTGTAATATTATCTACCATTCTGTAGGTTTTCTGTTTACTCTGCTGATTATTTATTTTGCTGTGCAGAAACTTTTAGTTTTACTAAGTCACACATCTATTTTGCTTTTGTTGCATTTGCCTTTGGGGTCTTTATCATTAATTATTTGTCTAGGCCAATTTCCAGGTATATTTTCCTAGTTTTTTTTTTCTTTTTCTAGGTTTTTTCTAGTTTCAGGTCCTATGTTTTGGCTTTGATTCTGGTTTTTTGGCTTTGATTCTGGATGCATGCAGTAGTGCAGTCTCTGTATGACTTTGGTTATGTACAGCATCAGTTATACCTAAGATTTTCTTGGTAGTTTAGAGTGTAGTTATTAGAGGTTATGGTGCACTTTTGCTTGGAATTGGGACACGGGGTTGGCCAGTCTCCAGGCCTGCAGGTGGCACATGTAGGTAGGTGCCAGCTGTGGTGGTAGTGGAGGGGTGGGTAGGCCTAAACTCAGGCCCTTGGGAGAGTGTTCAAGTGCCAATGGTGGTAGACTGAATGGGGCAATCCCCCCCCCAATATTGTGTGCTCTGGCATGGGGGCTGAGGGGGCAAAGCTGGGCTGACCTGGCTTATCCTTAGGGCCTGATGATAGTAGATATCTGTGCTGGCTGGGGTAGGCAGCAGTGTGGTGATCCCCCAGGCCACTGATAGAATGCTTGGATGGAGGGTGCTGCTCTCTGCCAATGTTGGGAAAGTGTGTCACCTTCAGTGATGGCAGCCTAGGGTGGCAGGTAGGGAGTGAATGCACCACTTGTGCCTCAGCCTTGGGTACTAAAGACCACAGTTGACTGCACCTAAGCTCCAGCATTAGCAGCCAGTTCTTTTCTTGCACATCAGTTCCAGTGCTGCTGGTCTCCAGGATAGTACACAGTCTGTTAGGGGTAGAAGCTTTAGAATGGCATGTTGATCAGCCCTGGTGGTAGCCCCCACCCTTAGTTTCTCCTCTGCTCTGGGTATAACAGCCCACTGTTACTTGCTCCTAAGCTCTGGGGGGCAGCAGGCATTGTTTCTCTTGCACCTCCGTCTCAGCACCATTGGGCTCCAGGACAGTGCACAATCTGCTGGAGGCATGGCTCTAGGTGATGCCTCACTCATGCCTCAGTCCTTATGGTGGAAGCATGTTTCTTAGTCATACCCAAGCCTCAGGAGCAGCAGTCCATGCCTCTCTGACATCTCAGCCCTGGCACTTCTGTACTCCAGTACAACGTACAGCCTGTGGAGGGTAGATTTCTAAAATAGGGCCTTGCTGTAATTGCTAAGGTCTCAGGGAATGTGAAGGACCCAGTGTAAACTCATCCCTGGGGCAGTGCCATCAAATAATATCCCGGAAGCTCCTTATGTTAATTTCAGGGCCTGCATGGGTTGAAGGGCTATCCCATGGCTAAGACTGCAGGAGTCTCTGGTGGAAATGTGGACTGCTGAAGGTCTCTCACTTTCCTTGTATTGAGGAGTCTCTCTCAGCCTCAGTTGATATGGACTGAGCAGGCTGTCTCTCTTCCTTCTTCTTTGCTTTGGGTATTGCCTTTCACTTTCCTGTTGAGCTGCAGTGCTCTCTCTTGGATGATCTGTTCAGAGTGTGATTACCTACTTGTGAGTTTGGTTCTTCTTAGTGGAGGGTGCAAGCGTGAAACGCCCTTAGTCAGACATCTTGAGACTTGCGCATAAAAGTCTTTAACAAAAATTAACAAGTGGAATTCAGCAATATAGAAAATAAAGCTTATACCATGACCAAGTAGAGTTTATTCTGGAGATATAATTCTAGTTCAATATTTGAAATCAGTTGTGTAATATACCATATGGACAGGCTAAAGAAGACAATCACATGGTCTTATCAACTAAGGCAAAAAAACAGATAAAATGTATTGCTCACTCATAATAAAAACTCTCAGAAAAACAGGACTAAAGGGGAATTTCCAATTTGGCCAAGAGCCATCTATTAAAAAACCTACATTAACATTATCCTTTGAGAAGCAGGCACGATGGTGACGGAACTGGTCAGAGTGTGAGAGTCTCTGAAAAAGCAAGTATCCATAAAGACTGTCTGCATGAGTCAGTGTGTGCTGGTGGGTGAGTAAAAGTCTGTCTGAGGGGAGACTTGGGTTCAAGCACCCGGGGCTTTCCTCCAGAGGTGACTGCAACCCACCCCTGACCTAAGATCATAGCACAGGATCGTCTGCCATTCTCAAGGGTCTCTTGGAAGGAGGCAGCAGAGATCAGCTGCTTCTCGGTACCTGGCACCTGGCCCACACTACCACCTGTGGCAGTGGGCCAGGCGCTAGCAGCAGGAACTGTAGAGAAAGCTCAGCGAGGAAATCTGGAACTGAGACCTGCCACCAGTAAGCAGGTGCTGACCACCGCCATTTTCTCTGTCCTGGGACCAGGCAGAGACCTGGGTTGCCCTGCCCAGCTCTGTCCAGCATCCAACCTGAGACCCAGAGGATATCTCCACACCCCTCTGGGATCAACCATCAGACATGGAGAGACAGATGCCCCACCCCCGCGCTGGACCATGCACAGACACATCTGATCTGAGTGGGAGACTTGGCAGCAGCAAAGTCAGGTAAGTCCAGATCTGATTCACCCTTCTCCCACAGCAGTCCCCAGAGCATCTGACCCATGCTGAGAGCAACCTGTCTGGCCTGCACTGAGAGTGGAAGCAACGGGTTGGAGACTGGAGTGGTTCCCTAACATGGTAACTGCCAAAAGTGCAGCAGTGCCCGTGAAAGGAACCTGAAGTTCTAGAAACAGCCACGGAGGGAGCACTTTTTTCCTCTGTGTTTTTGCTTACATTTTCGTACTTGCTTTGTTTTTGTTATTTTATCATTGTTTTTTAGATTTTCTGTTTGCATATGGGTATTTTTGAGGGTGAGCACATTAACAGAGTTTTTTATTGGTTTGTTTGTATGATTATATGTTTTTCTGTTTTTGTTTGTTTCTTTGTTTGTTCATTAGTTGGTGTACCTATCTTTTTTCCTTCTTCTTCTTTCTTTTCATCTTTCTTTCATCTTCCTCCTTCCTTTCTCTGTTCTTTTCCTTTTTCTTACCTCATTTTGCTTTCAGGGGGCAAACATATACCCCCACTGCATGGACAGATTGTAAGGCAGTGGGGATTGAGTTCCAGGGGACCCACACACTTATACTGGGATCTGCAGATAGCTTCTAAATCACAGTTCCCCTCTTAGTCAAATCTCAAAACTGCAAAAAGCACAGCTCCCCAAACCCAGTCCAGCTTCAAAATTGAACAAATTCAGAGACTCTACATAAGGAAGAATAAGAGATTGAGCAAACAGAAGTGAAAGCTATCCCCCCAACACTGAACAATAGGATTAAACAAGGGGGAAAGGGGGGGGGAAGAAAAACTTCACAATGAAGAAGAACCAATGGAAGAACACAGGTGCCATACAGACCCTTGGGAAGACAGCAACTGAGAATACAGACTTCAGAACTCAAACAATGAAGAGCCCCCAGATTGACTGGTCTCAAACCACAAATCCAGATATCAAGATATTAATAGAGAGAAAGAGTAGAAATGAGGAGAGACAAGAGGAAAGAATGAAGGAGTTGATAACTGAGATGACAACAATAAAGAATACAGTGAATGAAACAAATAACAAACTGATAAACATGGAAAGCAGAATTAACTGAGCAGAAGAAAGAATCTCAGTTTGAGGACCAAAATATGGAACTAAACCAAACTGCTGAAAGCATAGAAGAGAAGCTTAAAGAGGGATCAAAGCCTCTAAGAGATGAGTGTTTACATCAAGAGGCTGAGCCTCAGAAAATTGGAATCCCTGAGGCAGATAGAGAGACAGAGACCACCCTGGAACAAACATTCCATGAAATTATCCAAGAAAACTTCCATCATCTCATCAGAGATGTGATCATTGAAACACAAGAGATTCAGAGAACCCCTGCAAGACATCAAGTGAGAAGACCAACTCCTAGATACACAGCAATTCACTTACACAATATAGGAATAAAAGAAAAAATCCTAAAGGCAGCAAGAGAGAAAGGTCAGACTACCTATCAGGGAAGACCAATTAGAATGGCAGCAGACCTAGCTACAGAAACACTACAGGCTAGATGAGACTGGAATTCAATATTCAAAGTTCTCAAAGATAAACAATTTAAACCAAGAATTTCCCACCCAGCTAAGCTGAGCTACATCAGTGATGGATAATTAAATTCTTTTCCAGACATTCAATTCCTTAAAGTTTATGCTGCCTCAAGATCAGCTCTATAAGAAACACTTAAGAAAGTATTAAACATAGAAGAAAAAAAAAAGAATGACCACGCCCTTCCCAATAATGCAGGAAAAAGACTGAAAAAAACACGTCAGCCCAAAAATCAAAAGAAAGCCAACAAACAAATGAACAAACAAACAACAACAACAAACTCTATAAGAACCTCGTGACAAGGATAAACTCTCACATCTCAATAATTAGCCTGAATGTGAATGGACTAAATGCACCATTGTAAAGACATAGAATGGCAACTGGATTAAAAAAATGATGCAACAATATGCTGCCTCCAGGAGACTCATCTTACCAGAAGGACATTCACAAACTCAAAGAGGAGGAAGGAAAACAAATTTTCAGGCAAAAAGATTACAAAAGAAAGCAGGAACTGTGATCTTAATATTAGACAAAATATCCTTTAAGCTATCAAAAATTTAAAAAGATAGAGAAGGTCACTACATAATGATAAAAGGTTCAATTATTTAATAAATAAGAGATATTCATCCTAAACATATATGCATCCAACATAGAAGCGCCAACTTTCATAAAGCAGCCTCTAGGTAAACTAAAAATATATATTGACTCTAACACTATCATAGTTGGGGACTTAAATACCCCACTAACAACCCTAGACAGATCATCAAGACAAAAAATCAACAAGGAGATCCAGAACCTTAATTTGACACTTGATTAAATGGACTTAATAAGTACCTACAGAACACTCCACCCAACAACCATGGAATATACATTCTACTCACCATCACATGAAATGTACTCTAAGATAGACCACATCCTCAGACATAAACCAAGCATAAATAAATTTAATAATATTTAAATATTGCCATGCACTGTCTCAGACCACAGTGGAATAAAAATAAATATCAACACCAACAAAGTTCCCCTGAAATCCACAAAGACTTGGACACTAAACACCACGTTGCTGAATGACTCCCGGGTCAACACAGAAATCAAAACAGAAATTAAAACATTCCCAGAAACAAATGAAAATGAAGAAATATCTTACCCAAATCTGTGGGATGCCATGAAAACTAAGAGGGGAATTCATTTGTCACGAAACACACATGAAGAAAATGGAAAGATCGCAAGTTAACAGCCTGACAAATCACCTAAGGGAGCTGGAAAAGCAAGACCACCAAAACCCTTTCTTTCAGCAAAAGAACCCAGATCACCAATATAAAGGCCCAAATATGGGACATGGAAGACAAAAATATAATAGAAAAAAATCAATGAAACAAAGCACTAGTTCTTTGAAAGGATAAACAAGATTGATGGACTCCTAGCCAGATGACCAAGAAAAAGAGAGAAAAAGTCCAAATAAACACAACCAGAAATGCAAAAGATCAAGTCACAACTGACCCCAAAGAAATACAAAAGATTATCAGAGATTACTATGTACACTTGTATGGAAACAAACTCAAAAACCTAAATGAAATTGAAGACTTTCTGACATCACACAATCTCCCTAGGTTAAACAAGAAGAAATTGAGACCCTAAATAGACCAATAACCCAGGAAATTAACTTTGTCATAAGAAAACTACCTACAAAAAAAAAAAAAAAAAAAGCCCTGGACCTGATGGCTTTCCAGCAGAATTCTACAAAATATACAAGTAGGAGCTGATACCAATCCTTTTGAAAATATTCCAGACAATTAAGAAAGATGGAGCTCTCCCCAAATCATTTTATGAAGTTAACATCACATTGATACCCAAACCGGGTAAAGATCCAACAAAGAAAGGATATTACAGACCAATACCCTTGATAAACAAAGATGCTAAAATTCTCAACAAGATTATAGCAAATCAGATTTAACAACACATCTCAAAAATCATCCACCATGACCAAGAAGGTTTCATCCCTGGGATACAGGCTGGTTCAACATCTGCAAGACCATAAATGTAATTAAGTACATCAACAGATATAAAAAAGAACCACATGATTATATCATTAGATGCGGGAAAGACTTTTAATAAAATCCAGCATCTCTTCATGATAACAACCCTTGAACACCTAGGCATAGATGGAACATACTTCAAAATAGTAAGAGTCATCTATGATAAGCCCTCGACAAATGTACTGCTAAACAGACAGAAATTGGAACATTTTCCCTGAAAACCGGAACAAGACAAGGCTGCCCACTCTCACCCCTCCTATTCAACATAGTGTTGGAAGTTCTAACCAGGGCAATCAGACAAGAGAAGGAAATCAGGGGTCTCCAAATAGAAATAAACAGAAACCCAAATAAAAAGCACAATCTCATTCACAATAGCCACAAAAAAATGAAATACCTTGGCATCTTCCTAAGCAGAAAAGTGGAAGACCTTTACAATGAAAACTACAAAACACTGTCCAAAGAAATCAAAGATGGCACAAATGGAAAAATATTCCATGCTCATGGTTTGGAAGAATCAATATTGTTCAGATATCCATCCTACCCAAGGCAATCTACAGATTTAATGCAGCACCCATTAAATTACCAGCATCATTCTTCTCAGACTTGGAAATGACAATAGAAAATTCATATGGAAACATAAATGACCATAAATGGCAATAGAAATTCATATGGAAACATAAATGACCATGAATAGCCAAAGCAATCCTCAGCAAAAGAAACAAAGCAGCGGTAACACAATTACAGACTTTAAAACTTTATTATAAGGCTACAACAATAAAATCAGCCTGATACCTGCACATATATGTTTATCGCAGCATTGTTCACAATAGCAAGAACATGGAACCAACTGTGCTGCCCATCAAAAGAGGACTGGGTAAAGAAAAAAAAATGTGGTACATATGCACAATGAAATATTACACAGCCATAAAGAAGAACAAAATCATGAACTTCGCAGCAACCTGGATGAATTTAGAGTCTATGATATTGATGATCTTTCACAGAAACAAAGAACTGAGTATCACATGTTCTTACTCATAAGTGAACCTTGAACAACTATGGTAATACTATAAGAAAAAGATTGACAGTAGTGGGAAACTTCAAGAAGGCAGGAGGGCCATGAGGTGGGATTGGCAGTAGTGGGAATCTGCCCGGGGAAGGAGGGGCACACCTCATCAACAAGGGTACCTGCACAATGAATATTTGTATACCCAATCCTGACCTGTACCTCACAGTTTTAAAATTTAAAAATGTGGGCAAAGACATGAAGAGACACTTCTCAAAAGAAGATATGCAGGCAACCAACAGACACATGAAAAAGTGCTCAGCCTCACTAATCATCAGAGAAATGCAAATCAAAACTACATTGAGATACCATCTAACCCCTGTTTCTTACATTATAACATCATTAATAAAACAAACAACAAACGCTGGCAAGGATGCGGAGAAAAAGGAACGCTTCTACGCTGCTGGTGGGAACGCAAATTAGTGCAACCTCTTTGGAAGACAGTGTGATTTCTGAAAGAATTAGAAATTTACCTTCCATATGACATGGCAATTCCCCTATTTGGAATATACCCAGAGGAACTAAAGTCATTCTACAATAAAGATACCTGCACATGCATGTTTGCTGCAGCTCTATTCCCAATAGCAAAAACATGGAATCAACCATGCTGCCATCGAAGCTGGATTGGATAGAAAAAAAAGTGGCACATATACACAATGGAATATTAAGCAGCCATAATGAAGGACAAACATATGTACTTTGCAGCGACTTGGATGGATTTAGAGTTAATCATACTCAGTATGTTCTCACTCATAAGCAGACCTTGAACAATTATCATAATATTATAAGAAAGGGATTGGCAGTAGTGGGAAACTGCCAGGGGAGGGGGGTGGGATTAGCAGCTAAGGGAAACTGCCAGGGGACAGAAGGGCACACCTCATCAACAAGGGTACCAGCATAATGAATATTTGTATACCTAACCCTGAATTGTATCCCATATCTTTAAAATTAAAAAATAAATAAATAATACTTTATTATAAGGCTACAACAATAAAATCAGGCTGGTATTCGTACAAGAACAGGCATATAGACCAATGAAACAGGATAGAGATTCCGGAAGCAAAACCTCAATTTCTCAACCAACTCATCTTCGGCAAAGCCTCCACTAACAACCACTGGGGAGAGGTGAACTTATTCAGTAAATGGTGCTGGGAAAACTGTCTGACCACATGCAGAAGTCTGAAACAGGACCTCTACTATAACCATACACAAAAATCAACTCTAATTGGTTCAAAGACCTAAATGTAAAACCTCAAATTATAAGAATCTTAGAAAATGCAGGAGACGCCCTTATGAAAATTGAAACTGGCAACCAATTCCTGATCAAACATCAAATGCCCATACCATAAGAGATAAGATAGACAAGTGGGACCTCATCAATCTGAAAAGCATCTGCAAAGCAAAAGAAACCATCAAGAAAGTGTGGAGACAGCCCACAGAACAGCAAAACAGATTTGCCAACTGTATGTCAGACAAAGTCCTAACATGTAGGATATATGAGGAACTCAAATGTGCCGAAAATAAAAAGACAAACACTCCTATTACAAAGTGGGCAAAAGATATGAATAGACACTTCTCAAAAGAAATCATGCAGGCAGCCAACACATACATGAGAAAATGCTCAGTCTCACTGATCATCAAAGAAATACAAATTAAAACCACACTGAGATATCAGCTAACTCCAGTCAGGATGGCCATCATCAATAATTCAAAAAACAACAGATGGTAGAGAGGATGCGGAGAAAAGGGAACACTTCTACACTGTTGGTGGGATTGTAAACTAATACAACCTCTGTGGAAAACAATTTGGCAATTCCTAAAGGATCTCAAATTTGACCTTCCATAAGACCCTGAATACCCCTTCTGGTAATATGCCCGGAGAAACTCAAATCACTCCATGAAAAAGATATCTGCGCAGGCACGTTTATGGCAGCATTATTCACAATAGCAAAAACATGGAACCAACCATGTTGCCCATCAAAAGAGAACTGAATAAAAAAATAATGTGGTACGTATACACAATGGAATATCATGCAGCCATAAAGAAGAACAAAATTATGAACTTTGCAGAAACTTGAATGAAGTTAGAGTCTATAATACTGAGTGATCTATCAGAAACAAAGAACTGAGTACCACATGTTCTCACTCATAAGCAGACTCTGAACAATTATCATAATACTATAAGAAAGAGATTGGCAGTAGTGGGAAACTACCAGGGAAGGGAGGAGGGGCACACCTCATCAATAAGGGTACCTGATCTCAAATCAGGTGAAGTGGGGACTAAAGGGAGACCCAAATTTTACTTACACAATGACCATTTGTATACCCAACCCTGAATTGTATCCTGTAACTTTAAAAGAAAAAAGAAAAACATTATCCTTAATGGTGAAAGACTGAATGCTTTCTACCTAAAATTGGCAACATGGGAAGAATATCCTCTTGATTAACTCTCACATCATAGTAATAGAAATTCTAGCCAGAAATATTCTAACCAGTAAGGTAAGAAAAGAAATAAAAAGATATATGTATCAGAAGAGAATAAATTAAAGTCTCTATTTACAGATTACATGATTGTCTTCACAGAAAATACCAAGAAAAGCAAGGACACAGAATATAAGATAAAAATACAAAGGCCAACTATATTTCTGTGTACTAGCAATGAACACATAGGCACTGAAATTAAAAACACAATATCACTGAGTTATTCAAAATATTAAATACTTAGATACAATTCTAAAACTATATGTATAAAACTTGTATGCTGAAAGTTATAAACACTAATAAAGGACATCAAAGAATATCTAAATATATGAAGGACATATCATGTTTATGGATTGGAAAATACAAAACAGTAAAGATGTCACTCGTCTCCAAATCCTTAAACAGGTTTAACATAATTTTTTTCTAGATGTAGGAAAGATGATTCTGAAATATATGTGCAGTGAGAAAAAAACTAGAATATTTTAAAAATTGAAAGTGAAGAGTAAAGTGGGAGAAGTTAATCTACATGATTTCAAGACTCATATAGCTACAGTAACTAAAATTGTGTAATATTTAAGCAGAGGGCTAGACACCAAAAAAATCAATCAATACAGAATAGAGAAACCAGAAAGAAATAACCCATGTCAATATGCCCAACTGATTTTTGACAGAGGTCCAAAAGCAACCTGATGGAGGAAGAGAGTTTTTTAAACAATGGTGCTGAAACAACTGAACAAAAGATAAGAGCAAAAGATATGTACAGACACGCCACTGAAGAGAATATACAGATGGAAAATAACACATGAAAAGTTGTTAAATATTATTATCCATTTGAAAAAGACAAACTAAAACCATAATGAGATATTATGACACACCTATCCAAATGCCTGCAATAAAAAAACAGTGTCAGCACCAAATGCTGGCAAGAATGAGGAAAATCTAAATCACTTATATATTGCTGGTGGGCATGCAAAGTGCTACAGCCATTCTGGAAAATAGTTTTTACATTAAAAAAAATAAAACTAAACATGCAAGTTGCATACAACCTAGCAATTACAATCTTGGGCACTTCGTGTAGAAAAATGAAAGCATATGTTCACAACAGAAACCTAGATGTGAATGTTGATATCAGCTTTGTTTGTAATAGCCCACAACTAAAAATTATCCAGATTTTTTTCAGTGGCTGAATGATTAAATAAGTTGTAGTACATTGGTACTATGAAAATCTTGGCAATAAAATAGTTACCATTGATGCAGGCAACAGGCTGGCTGAATCGCAAGGGAATTAAGCTGAGTGAAAAAGCCAAACTCTAAGGGTATATACTACATAATTCCATTTATATAACATTTTTGAAATGACAAAATTCTACGAATGAAGAACAGACAAAGGCCTAATTTCCAGAATCTACAAAGAAATCTGGAGAAAAACTAATAACCCCATTAAAAAGTAGTCAAAGGACATGAACAGATATTTCTCAAAGAAAGACAAACAGGCGGCCAACAATTATATGAAAATTTTTCAACATCACTAATAATCAGATAAATCCAAATAAAAACACAATGAGATATCATCTCACATTAACCAGGACTGCTTTCATCAAAAAGTCAAAAAACGGATGCTGGCACATGTGCAGAGAAAAGAGAACTCTTCTATACTTTTGACAGGAATGCAAGCTAGCTAAACTTCTGTGGAAAGCAGTTTGGAGATTTCCCAAAGAACTAAAAGTAGACTTACAACTCAACCCAACAATCCCATTACTGGGTATATACCCAAAGGAGCACTAATTACTTTACCAAAAAGACACCTGCATACACTGCACACATGTTTATGGCAGCACTATCCAAAATAGCAAAGACATGAACCAACCTGGGTGCCCATCAATGGTGTGATGGATCATGAAAACGTGGTTCACATACATCATGGAATACTACTCAGTTATAAAAAAGAACAAAATTATGCCCTTTGTAGCAATACAGATGCAGCCAGAGAGCATCACCCTGAGCAAATTATCACAGAAACAGAAAACGGAATGCTGTATATTCTCCCTAATACGGGGGAGTAAAACACCATACACACACAGCCACAAGGATGGGGACAATAGACACCGGGGCACTCCTAAAGACGGGAAGGAGAGGAGCAGTGTAAGGGCTGAAAACTACCCACTGGGTACCACGTCCATCACATGGGTGATGTGCTCAGTAGAAGCCCAAGCCTCACCCTCATGCAATATTTCTGCACAACAAACCTGCATATGTATTCCTTGAATCAAAACAGAAAATATAGACAAATAAATAAACATTAAAAAAAGAACAGAAAACTGGTTAAGGAGTGGATAAGGAAAGAATAGGATTGTGACTATAAGGCAGCACAGGGGCTCTTTGTGGTGATGGAAATGTCCTGTATCTCGACTGTATCCATGTCAGCGTGTCAACTGTGATATCACATTATAGTCATGCTACCATTGGAAGAATGATAGGATTTCTCTACTACTTGTTACACCTGCAAGTGAATCCATACTTATCTCAAAATGAAAATAATCATTTTAGAAAAAGAACACATGGAAGATTAGATGTCTGAGAATGGTCAAAAAATGATTTGAAAGAAAGGCAGTGATATTTTCACTAAAGATTAAAATATACTATAGAGCCACAGTAAATAGAGTCATATAGTATTGGCATAAAAGACCAATAGAATAGACTAGAAAGCCAAGAAAGAGTGAAAAGTTAACATATGCCAAAGGTGATATTTCAATTTCATGAGGAAAGGTATAATTTATTTAATAGATGATGTTGGCATAACCTTTTTTCTGTTTGAAAAAAAAAAACCCTGAAAAGTATTCTTACCTCTCATCACATATAAAAATAAATCCCCAAAACATTTAAAATTTAAAAATAAAGTACAAGGAAGGACCCCCCCAACCCAGAATTATTTTGCAGAGAGCGGGTCCCTTGTAGTGCAAGCTTCCCCTGTTAGGTAAGTGTTCTTGGGACCCATTGGCATCAGTATACCAGTTAGCGTTGATGTGAGAGGCTGTGTTTGGCTTCCGTGAATTGTTTCTGTTTTTGTTTTTGGAGATTCTTTCAACATATTTACACATTTCATGATGGGTGATTTAGGACCACACCTGCCCACACTGTGCAGAGTATTCAGCAGTTTCCTCCCATGCCCCACCCTCTTTATTTATCTGTTGTCGCCCCAAATGACTTTTTTTGTTTCCCGGGACAAAAAAGTTCCTCAAAAGGAAACATTTTGCTGATGTGAAAGAGGTGAATCAAAAAAATGGCAGAAGCACCAAACAGCATCAACATTGTCATGTTAAAAAAACTCTTTTGAGGAGTGGAAAATGTCTCGATAGGTGTATTGCATTAAATGGAGGGTACTTTGAAGGTGACTGAAGCTTAAACTTGCAAGAATAAATACACAATTTCTTATACGTAGACTCTGGTTTTTTGGGTCCTCCCTCATATAGGCCAGGACATTTTTGTTATAAAACTTAGGAGATGATAAGGATAAGTGCAAGACAGTATCCTAGAAGCTTTAGATGAGAAATACATAACATATAAAAACTGAATCTTAAAACTTGACCCAAAATACAAAAAAACAGTTAAAAGATGAGTTGGAGATTGAAAAGTATATTTTTTTAGCACAAAAAAACAGAAAATGATTAGTATTCCTAAAGTTAAAAGAATGTCTTTTTTTCCTTTTTATCTAATGTACACCATCAATTTATATTCATATTCTTTTTACATTTTTTTCTAATGTGATGAGTGGGATATGCTGTCTTTCTTTGATTGACATTTCTCTAATGATCATGAGACTGATTGCATTTATTGATTATTTGGATTTGCCCTTAAGTGAATTTTTTTCTTTGTTCCTTTTTCTACTATGCTGTATTTTTACATTTTAATCAGTGAGTACCATTAATATTATGTAACACTGGTGAAATTAAAGTATTGCAACTTTAGAGTCTTATAAACTGGAAATATCTATAATAATTTTAAAATACACATACATTTTAATGTCAGTTCACTTTAGAAATATATATATTGCAGTTTGAAAAATAATATTATAACATCAATTATGATGACAACATTGGAAACATTCTGAACGTTCATCAATAGCAGATTGGTTGAATATGTTGTGCATCGATATAATTTTGAGTTATAGCAACACAGCTTAACTTATAAGGTTTTGCTTATGAGATACAGAGAAGTGACCATTATGCACTCTAAGTTTTGTAATATAAATGACCGCTATATCTGTGTATTTTGCATTGCTCTAACGGGTAATTTATGAAGGAAGGAGGTTGATTTTCACAGTTCTGCATGGCAGTAGCATTTGCTTGGCTTCTGGTGAGGACACAGGGGATGTCACACGGTGAGAGAGAAAGAGAGAGAGAAGCTCTTTTGAACAACCAGCTCTTTCACGAACTCACTCATTACTGTGAGAATGAGGGGTCTGCCCTCATGACCCAACCTCTCACAGTAGGCCCCACCTCCAACACTGGGGATCACATTTCAACATGAGGTTTGGAAAGAGCAACAATCAAAACTACATTAACCACAAAACCTAATATAAGTACTTATATTATATATTCATCCCTGACTTGTGAGCACAGAAAGTATGGAAAGCTGAACATGAGCATGGTAACTTTGGTTCCTGGGTTAGGAATGATGTGAAGGATAGGGGAGAGGAGACAGGAAAGGGAAAGACAAGGAAACAGAAAGATTAAGATCAGGTAAAAGGTGTTTACAATTTTTAAAAAGGTATGTATAATATGAATCCATTTATACAAGAAGTATGGTATGTACATGTGTGTGCCTGAAGACATGTACGAGAGTTTGGTCTCATAGTCTTAACAATGATTGTCTCTGGATGACGGGACTTAAGCAATTTTATTTTATTTTTTTACTTTATTCCTTATAATTTTATGAATTACCTGACTTTCTAACAATAATGCATCCTTTGTCTATTTAGGAAAAGTCATAAGACTATATTTTAATTTGGGGAGGGGGGACCAACACATATTTTTATGTGAATCTTGGTGCCATTGAGAAGAATTTGCCTGGGAGATACCAGGAGACAGAACTCTGTGATTTGAAGGTGGAAGCCCATCAGATGGCGAGGCTGGAGCTTCCATAACAGAGACAATAGAGATTTATGTCCTGGAGGTGAGGCAGGGTGAATAACCTTATCCTGAAATGGCTTACCTAGGACTGGAAGAGGGGCTGGTTTGGAGTGATTTCCTCTAATGATGCAATGATGGAGATGGGGATCCCACGCAAACACAGTCTTTTGGAAAAGCTAGAGCCCAGGAGAGATGAGATGGAGAAAAATGGCTGCAGACGAGTTTATGAAACAGAGGTTATGCTCAGACATGCATCCATGAGGAGATAATAAGAAGGGGGCCAATTCCGGAAATATTTCTAAAGTAGAGCAAACAGAATTTGCTGATGGAGTCAAGAATGGCTTCAAGATATTTGGCCTGAACATCTAGAAGAATGGAGTTACATCTCTGTACACTGAGATGGGCAACTTGTACACTAAGCAGATTTTGTGAGAAATAACAGTCTGTTTTAGACATGTTACATTTGACAAAAGTGTTAGGCAAATTGATTCAATATTCTCCATTTGCACTTCCAGAATCACTCGCTTTGCTCTGTGCCCTGGAAAGCTGATCACTACAGACTTTGTCACTCAAGCTCCCTTGCCCTGTAGCCTCTGGTTAGGTCAATGGGAAACAGACAGAGGATCGGAGGCGGGGAAGAGAGAGTTGGGAAACTTATTTCCCCATTCTCTCCCTGCTGTGGTGTGTTTTGTCAGTGGTTGTGGTTCCTCTACTAAGGCCATAGCTCCTGTCAGATGGCTTCATTCCCATAGCTATAGTTCTTGTCAGGTGCTTATAGCAGCTCCCTCTCTTTGTATTCATTCACTAGGGCTGCTGTAACAAAGTATTACTAGCTGGGCTCGGTGGCTCAGCCTGTAATTCTAGCGCTTTGGGAGGCTGAGGTGAATGGATTGCCTGAGCCCGCGGGTTCGAGACCTGCCTGGGCAACTTGGCGAGACCTCATCTCTACAATAAATCAAAAATTAGCCAAGTGTGGTAGCGCGCGCCTGTAGTTCCAGCTTCTTGGAAGGCTGAGGCGGAAGGTTCGCCGGAGCCCAGCAGGTCAAGGCTGCGGTGGCCGGGAGTGGCCACTGCTCTCCAGTCTGGGTGACAGAGTGAGACTCCAACTAAAAAAAAAAACAAAAAACTACTGACAGAATAGCTTAAGCAACAGAATGTATTTTCTTATAGTTCTGAAGGCTTATATATATATATAGTTATATATATATAAGTTATATATATATAGTTATATATATATATAGTTCTGAAGGCTTATAGTTCTGAAGGCTTATAGTTCTGAAGGCTTATAGTTCTGAAGGCATGGTTAGTTTCTTTTGATTGGTGATAAGGGAAGAATCTGTTCCAGGCTTTCTTTTTGGCTTACAGATGGCTGTGCACTCCCAATGCTTTCACATCATCTTTCCTCTGTACATATCTAGGTCCAAATTTCCTCTTAAAAGAACCTCAAGCATATTTGTTCAGGATCCACCCTAATAAACTCATTTTAACTTAATCATCCCTGTAAAGTTTCTATTTTCAAATACAGTTGCATTCTGAAGTACTAGGGAATAGGGCTTCAACATGAATGATTTTGAGGGGAAGATACAATTCAGCAAGAAACACTCTATAAGCCCGGTGGTGACAATGACTCCTTGCTCTCACTAGTTCTGGGTGCTTCCTCGTCTCTTGTTAGCTCCTCTAGCCCTGCCCAATTCTTTTAAAGAGTCCCATCAGTACCTCTTGGGTGTGATGTCTGTTACCTGCAGGGATCTTGACTGATATAACATCCAAGTGGCAATACTGAGTATACAGTAAGACTTTGTCACTCAAGCAACCAGAGTTCAGAGGAAAGGGCTAACCAAGGTTTCAAGCCTGTTCAACCAGTTATTCCCTGGTACCATTGTGCTGAATCTGAATGCAGAGAAGGAGGGAACTGATTTTGAGAGGACGCTACAGAGTTGTTTTAGTAACCTAGAAGGGAATGACTGTTATGAGGCTAAGAGATTCAAGAGCAGATAGATAATGGAGACTGAAGATATGGATACATCTTAAAGATGTTTTGTGTTAAATAGAATGAATTTTAGTAGAAGTGAGTCTTAGGCAGAAGAGAATGGTTTGTGCAAAGGTCAGAGGTAAGAGAATCCAACATATTTAGACATCTATTTAGCAATTGACCCCTGTGGCTGGAACCTGGGGTGGCTATTGGGAAGACGGGAAAGGATGCTAGGGAGAAGCAGGCAGATGACAATGGCACTGGAATAGTTGAGGAAGGACTCGCCACAGTGAAGCACTCTAAAAGGCTAAGTAGGGAAATGACAGCATTGGATTTGTTGGAGGGGGCAAGAAGGTTCAGAGAGGGTTTAGAGTCAACTGTGCTAATCCATGTGAGAAAAAAGAATGCCTGAACCAAAACGGTGCCCCTGAGGATGGAGAGAAGGAAGCAGACTGGGGAGATTTTTAGCAATGTAAAGTTTGCAAGGCTGGTATGCACTGTGCTGCTTCCTGTCCTAAGCACTCTGCTTGTACAACTGATGTGTCTCTTATCACAGCTCTGTGATACAGGCATCATTATCAACCACATTGTATAGGTAAAAAGAGGGAAGCATGGGAAGGTTAAGTCATTTGCTCATTTGCAGTTGCTAAGGTGGTAGATTCAGGATTTGAACTCAGGCAGTCCGGCACCGGATTTTGAGATCTTAGGCAGAGTACTGTGATAGGAGCAAGATGGTGAGCTAAATTTTGGGGTATCTCAAAGTTGAGGTATCTGTGGGGCCATCAAATGCCATTTTCCTGTGGGCAATTGAGGACATGGTCCTGGAGCTCAGAGTGAGGGTCCAAATTCTTCTGCCTGCTCCAACTAGTCATCCATGCACAGAGGCCCTCTGAAACTCCCTTTATCGTTATTTGTTGAGCTCATGTCCTCAATACCCTAAGCATATTAGAAACATGAACTTTGTGAATTGATTTTTGAATATATGCTGAATGGTATAGGTTGCAATTTTAGTAAGCAGTGGTTGAAACCACTGGGCATCAGTTCTGGGGAGAGACTGTGCATATACAAAATGACTCATCACCTTAGATTCTTTCTGAAATAAGGCAGTGAGATGATTAAATACAAAACTACAGATAGGACTCTCACTTGTCATATGATTCTGGATATAGTAAGGAGATAAGCCCTGATATGGAAAGAGGCTGGCAGAATTAGTGGGAAAAAGCTAGCCTCAAGGCGTAGGAAATAACCAAATTAAATGGGCTGCTTGCAGGCACAAGTCTACTGTGGGCTAATTTGTTTCCTGCAAAAAGAAAAAAAACTCAGCTCATTTTTGTCCTCTTAAATTTTAAACAGATACTGCGTAATTGCACTTCCCTTTTCCTAAGACTGGGCAAGGAGCAGAGTGGAACGGGGGGGGGGGGAGAGAAAGTGAAAGAATGAGAGTGTGCACAAGCCTTGGGCTCCATCTTGTTGCTTATCAGGGATGCTAACAACAACCCACCTGCCAGTACAACCAGGAGGTATGTTTCATGTAAGCATCTTCTCTTTGAAATATTTCTGAGGAAAATTCCAACTTGAGTTTTCTTTCATCTTTGACTCTGCATGAGATGCTATAGTTTAATGGCACTTAGCAGACCAGTTGATTAATCACTGACCTCATTTGCAGACTCAACCCAAACAGGATATAGAGAAAGCATGAAGCCTGTTTGTCCAGGCCGCATGCTCATGCTTCCTCCATCCCCACAGGACAGCTGTTCATTCACCAGATATTTGCAGAGGAATTCTATAGGCCAGGTGCTGTGTGAGTGCTGGGGAAATGACAAAGAAGAAAACCTTACACTCTATTGAGGAAGAAAGGTCTATAGGCCATTGCAGGGCAGTGTGGTAAGTACCGATATGAGATGGCGATGGGGTTCTATGGATGAGTATACAACAAGCATGAAACTGAGATTTGCAGTATCTGGGCTTCCTGTAGGCAAGGGTGAAAAGCTAAGCAAGAACCTGAAAGCTAAGCAGAAGTTAGTCAGGCTGAGGGGGCAAGAGGAAAGCTACAGGGCTTCCGGCTATGAAAACAGCATGTGTGAAGATCTTGAGGCTAGAAAAGATAAGACACTTGGGGCCACACACAGTTTAGTGTGGCTACAAAGTGTAAGCAGTCAGGAAGAAAGGGGAGGCAGGGTGGTATGAGAGGTAAGGCTGGAGTGGGAAGCAGAAGGGCTTTGGACAACAGGCCCCATCACACCCCAAAGGAGTCTGGATTTTACTCTGATTAAAATATTAGCCATTAAAACATTTTAAGCAAGGGAATGGCATGATACGATGTGCATCGTAGAAATACTGCATTGGCTCCAGTGTGGATCAAGACTTAGAGAAGGCAAGACCACAGAGGTATCACTTGGATGTTGATACAGCAGCTTGGTAATAGTTTGAGTTGGGGGACCAAAAAGAGAGAGAAGCTAATGGTCAAGGATAGATCCATGATAAAGTAAAGTAAGGTAAAGTATAGTATGTATAGTATGGCATGGTATAGTATAACATAGTATAGTTATGGTATAGTATAGTATAGTATAAGTATGTATAGTATAGTATAGTATGGTATAGTATAGTATAATATGGTATGGCATAGTATGGCATAGCATAACATAGTATAGTGTGGTATACTATAGTATGTATAGTATGGCATAGTATAGTATAGTATGTATAGTATGCTTAATATGGTATCACATAGTATGGTAGAGTATAATATGGCATAGTATAGTATGTATAGTATTGTATGTATGGCACTGTATAGTATAGTACAATATGATATGGTATCGTATAGTATAATATGGTATAGTGCAGTATGTATAGTATGGTATAATATAGTGTAGTATTATAGTATAGTATCACATAGTATGTACAGTATGGTATAGTATAGTATGGAATGGTATAGTATAATATTGTATAGTGTAGTATGTATAGTATAGTATGGTATGGTATAGTATAGTATGTATAGTATAGTATCATGTAGTATGCATAGTATGGTATAGTATAGTATAATATGGTATTGTATAGTATAGTATGGTATAGTATAGTATAATATGATATAGTGCAGTATATAAAATATAGTATAGTATGTATAATATAGTATAGTATGTATAATATGGTATAGTATAGTGTGGTATAGAATAGTATAGTATAGTATGTATAGTACAGTATCACATAGTATATACAGTATGGTATAGTATAGTATAATATGATATAGTATAGTATGTATAATATAGTATAGTATGTATAGTATAGTATGGTATGGTATAGTATAGTATAATATGGTATGGTATCATATAGTATGGTATAGAATAGTATAGTATGTATAGTATAGCATCACATGGTATATATAGTATGGTATAGTATAGTATAATATGGTATAGTACAATTTATATAGTATAGTCTATTATAGTAAGTATGGTATAGTATCAACAGATGACAGGTCATGTAATCCGAGCTGGGAAGAGGGCTCACTATTCCCTGTGCTGAAGGTGTCTGCAGGCCACACTGTCTTTGTTTGCTACTTGGAGAGTTCTCAACCACTCTTGGGAAAAAAGTCAGACTCTGTATTACCTCTTTGTTTCCCATTCCCTCCCTCTATGCTACCATGGACTCATTCAGCAAATTTATTATATATATGCTATACCCTTGAGGAACTTACAGACAAACAATAATTAGAAAATCATACCAGGTTATATCAGCATATTATGGTAGGAACATGGAGGATCCAAAAGGTTTGCATGCTCTAAAATCTTCTTTGGTTCCCATGTTCAGAAGAAAGAAAAAGGAATACGTCAATGCAAAATGGAACTCTCCTGATGGGTGAACTCACATTTGTATGACAGAATCACAACAAGCATCTTGCTGACAAATTCTACTGTGAGTTCTAGACACATGTTCCCAATTTCTTTCTAAAAACCTTGACACAATGTCCTTTAGAAACATTGAACTTAGCATTTCCAAAAACAGTTTATGAATTTTTCTTCTGTGTTCCCATTTTGGTGAATAGTGCTACCATCTACTGTCACTCAAGCTAACTTCAAAGACAACTCTAACTTAGACTATCATTGCTTATGTCCCTTCCCAGTCCAGCTGGGCAGGAAGACTTGTTAAGTCAATACCCCAAATTTATCAGTATCCCCACTGCTGGACTACTGGACTACTCCACAGTTTCAGCATGGTTTCTCAGACTTTACTACATTTTTTTTTCACATTCACATTTTTTTTTCACATTCCCATGAGTACTTATTCTGTAAGCAAGTCACATTATGTCATGACTTGACTTAAAAACATCTGAGGACTCTCTACACCCAAAGGATGAAGCCAAAAATCCCTAAGAATGACCTTCACAGTCAGGTCCCAAATTATATTTTTAGTTTCTCCCACTAGACTATGAGCCCCACAAGGACAGAGACGAGGCCTTATTCATCTTTGTAGACTGAATATCTCGCATAGTGCATAACACTTAATATTTACTCAATAAATGTTTGCTGAAGGAGTAGGGATACATATGTGATACCCTCCCGACTGTACACATTTACTTCCTTTCAGGTTAAAATAGTCCATGCTGCATTTTGCAGTAGGCAACATGACTGTGACAGAATGAACTATGGCTTTGCTGTCCTCTTGTGTCATTATCCTCATCATCCTCACCCCAGAATTGCAGTGAACATCCAGTCCAGGAGCACTTCCTGCTGATGATGGATGAATGTACATAACAGGAAAAAAAATGTAGCTCACTTTCACAGAGAAGGTGGCACTCCCATCCTGAGTAGTTATAAATATGGCTTGAAAGCAGAAATGAGTTTATAAGAGTGATTTGTTTTTAGATGGAGGGCTATATAATTGCTTCAGTAGTAATGGTCTCTAAGGGAGTTGTGTTAATTGGCATATGGATAAGAAAAGAAAAATTAACATGGCCCTCAAAGGTAAGAACTGGAGCTCTCCAACATTTAGTAAGATCTTTCAGAGACTCTTAAGAGAGGCACATGCCCTAGAGAGGTTGATAAGGACAAACATTTTGAAACTTGAAGGAATTTGTGTTTGAAGAACAGATTACATAGCGTGTGTGTGTGTGTGTGTGTGTGTGTGTGATGGGAGTCAGTGAGAGATGTATCAAGCTACAGCATCTCTTTTCTCCCAGTATAAAAGAAATGTATGTTCATTTTAGTTATCTTGAAATATACATTTAACAAAGAAAAAAATCAATAGCAATCCCAGCATTCAGAATAACAAATGCTACTATTTTGGCTTACTAACATCCAGTCTTTTTGTATGTGTATATCAATAGTATAACATACTACTAAAAACCGTAAACATTTGTCATCAGATAGACATGGTTTCACATCCCAGTGCTGCCACTTCCTACTTTCTTGATTGAAAAGTTAGTTAGCCTACCTAAGCCTCAATTTTCTTTGCTGTAAGAATGATGATAATAATATGTAATCTATAGTCTTTTTCTGAAGGTTAAAAAACACGTACAGAGGACTGAGCATGGTGCCTAGAGCATACAGTAGGTGCATAATAACTGTTGGGTAGTATTTTTTTTTTTAACAAAATTTTATACTGTGTGTCTTTTTAGGTTTGTAGCATATTCTTCTAATACTTTCAAAATTTTCTGTCCTGTGACTGTATGGTATTTTCTCATTCCATTGTGGTTAGAAAGCTAGTTTGTTTTCAATTTCTCACTAATGAATAACATTAGCAATCACAGTGAACATTTTTGTAGCTTAATCTCTCCAATATCCATGATTATTTTCTTAAGATGAATTGCGACAGTGGAATTACTAGGTCAAAGGGCAAGAGTACTTGAAGATTCTTGATACACAGTGCTGCTATACCAATTCATCTACTCTCTGACTTTATATGAAAAGTCTCATATCTCACATGTTCAGTGGGCATATATAGCTAAATAGCTTGCCAATTTAGTAGGCAAAACACCTCTTATTTTAATTTAATTTATAAATATTAAAGTACCATTTGAAGTCACATCTCTCTGGGACAATTAGTATTAATACTGGTGACCACACAGATGAGAAGTACCTGGTATGTACATTGCTAAGGAAGTTACAGAAGACAGTTCAAAGGGGAAACTTCATGACTGTCTTCAAGGATATAAGAAGTTAATGTGAAAGAGTTGTTTGACCAGGCTCGATGGCTCAGCCTGTAATCCCAGCACTTTGGGGAGCCCAGGCAAGTGGATTGCCTGAGCCTGAGGGTTCAAGACCAGCTCAGGCAACTTGGCCAGACATTATCTCTACAATAAATCAAAAATTAACCCAGCATAGTAGCGTGTGCCTGTAGTTCTGGCTCCTTGGAAAGGTTCCCAGGGAGATCATGGGGTCCTTGAAGCTCTTATGACTAGCACAATCACTTTTTTGCCTTGGGTGGCTAGAGATTCAGCTCTCTGAAGAAAAGGGACACACCACTTCGTGTCTTCCAATTCTGCCATTTTGTAGTTAGTTTTGCAGAGTGTTGATTTTGTGATATTTTTGGAACTAGGAAAGGGAATTTTATTTCAATGCATACATCAGATGATATTTTTGAATAGAAATGAATTAAGCCCTGTCTAGAAACCATCTCTCCTGTTACAAGTACAGACACATGCAATTCAGTTCCTGCCATCAGCCGTCTTATTTGAAGCAGGTTAATAACTCGCAATGATGTCTACAGTCTTTTCAGAATAAAACTTTCTGTATTTTTCTTTTCAGGCCTGGACAGTGTTTTATGGAAAGGTGTATTTATGGTTAAAAATATGTTTAATGGTGAAGCCCATAATGAAGAAATAAATAAGTACAAAAAATGACGTTTTTGATACTGACTGATGTACCCTGGCTCTTCCCCCTGGATTCTTTCACACAAAGAACACATTGTTCTTGGAGCCATTACAGAGCTCCTCAGCTTTGCCAGGCTCTGCGGGGCTCGAGGGAAATGGCTATAGATTGCAGCAGAAAAGTCCATCAGACAGATCACATGTGACCCCACTGTTTCTAGGAAAGAATGCACTAGAACACTTCAGTTGAATAGACAGATTTTCCAAATGTTTTAAATCAGTTTTGAGACAAAAAGAGGAAGATGCTGAGAAATGGATTTGGCCTATACACATTGACCATGTGGTGCCCATTTCTCTGGAATGCAGACATTAGGGGCTTTCATGTGGATGGGGGACCTTAAGGGAAGGGAAAAAAAAAAAAAACTCAGCCCACCACAACAATTAAGCAGCAATTGGAGAAAAGATGGTCCTGTGTTAGTATAATAGCTCAGGGGCTTTTCATTTTGGGGCATAAAGACAGAACAGAGAATGTTGTTTTCTTTTTAAAGCCCTTTTAAAAATGGTAACTGCATCCTGCTCTTGTAGATGTATTACTTATGACATCCCAGTTTTCATCCGTTCATGATTTTACATTAGAGTTAAATCTCTGCAGCTTGAATCTCACGGCTGAGTTAGCCAGAGCCCATAAAATATTGAAACCTTTAGAGCAGCAGCCAGCCAGGTTGAGAGAAGTTCATGTCCAAAGCTGAGCTTTAGATTCTGAGACATCCCAATTGGAGTGTAGTACAGAAAAAAGCATTGATAAAATTTTCATAAAAATGAGCTAAGGATATTGCTAGCATGCTTCTCAGCATCTATATGAAAACTTAATCTGAGCTAATGGAAAGGATATGAAAGCCTTTCTCAATTCAAACACAGTCAATGCATGATTCATAAATTATTGTCAGAGAAGTGATTCAGCTCCCAGATTTATTCTCTTTTGGGTAGAAGCAACGAGAGGAAAACTGGATTTTTTTCTGACCTTTAATGCCAGCAAATTTTACAGTAGAGCTGTCAATATAACCAAGTAAACTGGTCATTTCTCCAAACAGCAACAAAATACCCACATATACCCAGCGAGAGCTAATATTAACTTGGCCCACTAGGTTACTGACAGCACATTCAGAGCAGTAAATACCAAACATCTGAGCTTATCTGGCTACACAGGACCGAATGAAAGCTGAATGTGGCCGTGTTTACATCATCCACAGTAGTTTGTGTGAAATCTGGTTCTCTTCTCAGTTGTCCCCTTACCTTTATGCCCTTTGAGCAGTGACAACTGCCTAGACTCGTATAACTATATAATGAAGGAAACATTATTAATTATTATTTGCTCAATTTTATAGATGAAGAAAAGGACCTTGGTTTGTGCACTGGATCGTAAAAGAAAGTGTTACATGGAAATTTTAGGCACTGTTCAGATTAATGTTAAATAAAGGTAAGTAGGATAGCAGGATGGAAACTTAAACAGTCCTGCTTGTCAGGAATCCTGCTGAAAGTGTCCTTGTAATGTTATATTTCTTCACCTATCAGACATATTTGAACTCCTACAAAATGCTAGGCATTGTGGGAAATATACAGATGAAAATGCAAATCGTGCCTTGTGTGAATTAATAACTTTATGCAATAGAGCTGTGGAAGTTCATACTTGAAAAGGTTCTTAAAAGCCATTTGCTCCAATCCTTCTCTTTAGAGATTTAATCTTTTCTACAATACTCCCACTGAGTGGTCAAGCTACCTAGACTACGCATGCTTCATGATAATTCCTACCCTTGGTGGAGAGTGTCATTGTCTTAGGCAATCACACGAGTTAGAAACCTAGAATCAGTTTTGATTTTTAGTCTCTCAAGTCTCTGCACTTGGTGTCACTTGGTGCTACAAGTTAATTGGTGGATAACCAGTGTTTCCCCAAACAGTTCTGGTCCCTCCTCTGTGTTGCCACAGCCTCTGTTCAGGCTTAATGATCTCTCACTAGGACTGTTTCGAACATTGTCCAAGTTTTCCTGTGTATGATCTCTCTTCCTTCATTTCTTCTCCATAGTTTCTAAGACAGATTTGAACATGTCATCCATGTATTTTTAAATCCTTTTATGGCCCCTCACTTCGAACAGAATTAAGTCCAACCTCACTTGCACACTATTCAAGGCCTTTACAATCTGATTCTGACATGCCTTCTTCAGGTTCATCTCCATAATCCCATGCTCTAGACTACAGCATGGGTTTTCAACCCTGGCTACTCATAAGATAAGAGCGGTGTAGGATTTTGTCTTTCCCTCAAAGAGCTTATCATCTAGTATGCAACTAAATCGCTAAAGAATAAAATATAGGAAAACAGAAGACAATCTATCATCAAGTTGATAAATATGTTACATGAAGTATGTCTAGAAATTTAATAATAAATATAGATGTCCCTCTTCTGAGATGTGAAAAGCAAGGCTATTTTTCATGCTTCTCAAATGTGAGTGTTTAAAGAGCATATGCAGTTTAATTCTTGATGCAAAAAGCTACACCCAGATGTTTCATTAGAATTCTGTTCCTTCTTGACCATTGCTGAGCCCTATAGTGGTCCTGTGTGAATTCTGCTCAAGAGAGACCTTATGATCATGTATCCCAGGGGCTTTAGAGATATTTATACAATTGGGGTCATGTTGGATGTAATTTGCTACCTGTATCTTTACATTGAAGATCTATGAAGTGATATTCTAAGACAGGAAGAAAATATAAGTAATTGGGTCAACTGGAAGTCTTCCTTGTTGAATTCCCTGCAGCAGCTGATGGAAGATGGCTGGTATCAACCACTTCCTCCATCCTACCTTCCCAATGCCTCTTACAGCCAGGAGGCCTCTGGCATGGGAAGTGTGTGAGGGCTATTGTCAGCTTCAGGGATAGAAGCAAAGCGATAGCAGTAAAGCCAGGACATCGCATAAGTCAACTCTGATTTTGAGAGCTGTTTTTCTCCTAAAGCAAATGTCTGACACACCAAGATGTATAGTGTACATCAAGAGGGCTATGGAATAAGAACAGGATGCTATCTAAATCAGGTCTAGGAAAAGAAAAAAGCTTCATCTAACTAGCTTTTCAAAATCATTGTGAACACAGGGCTGGAATCAGAAAAATAGGATGAGGTATCCCTGTATGCCTGTGTATGGAACATTTCAAAACACTTATTGTAATTGTGCAACATCAATAGAGCTGCTATTTCAAGAGCTGCTAGAGATAAAATTCTACTGTGTGGCTAAAATGTTGGTCTTTGTACTAGAAGATTAAAGAGAACACTTATGTCCCTTTTCCTTATGGGCACATAATTGTATTAGAAGCATTTACCAAACTCCTTAAAAGATGTACCTTATTTAGGTTGATTTTTTTTTAATAAAAATAAAAATAAAATCAGCCTCTCACCTGAAAAAAATCAGCATCTGAGTAAAAGCCCCAGGAGAAGAGATATTTTCTTGCTCACGGTTTCGTTTCCTTACGGTATACAGGTCTCAGGAAGTCTGTCACCTATAGACTCAGATTTTACGAGTGCTGACCTCATTTGCTTCCTTTGTTTTTAATTGCCCAAGCAGCAGTGAAAAAGGAGGCAAAGAATACCATTACGGCTCGCCAAGTTAACATACATAAATGGCACTGTTATATGGGGAGGCTGTAATAAGTCATGTGACAGAGAGCAAAGGCAGCCCAGCGTGCAAAGGGAGCAATTTTCTGCCCCGCAAACAGCACTTCAGGTGCTGTTGTTCATCTTTCTGTGACTTGCTCTGTCAAAGTCCGCCCAGAGCAGAGGTGTTCAGGGACCCAACGGGCCATAAGTGTCCAGCTGAAAAACCTGGGAGATATCCCCAGGCCCTAGGAGTTCACTTTTTCAGTTGCACTGATTTACTTCAGAATGCTCCTTCAGGGAATTTCTGCCTTCCACTGCTTTACTTTCCCATTTCCTTTCTTGTCATCTTTAAAAATCCATTAAAGATCACACAGGCAGTTTCTGCAGGCTCAAATTTCTGGGACTTTTTCTGTCACTTAATAAAAAAACGCACCCTTTCCGTGGGCTGTGGTCTCCCTTGTGCTTTTAGGATTTGGATACGATTAAGACTTCTAATTAGAGGTGGTGATCATCGATCAAGCAAAAGATGGCTGAAAATCTCAGGGAAGTCAACATTTTCCCATCTGGAGATCTAAAATGGCTACTTGGCTCTCAGATCCGGAGTAGAAATACTAACTATGGATTATCAAGACGGGAGGCAAAATTAAAATGAGCTTCCCACCCCTCCCCCATATCCCCCTAATTATTCTTTTTAAAGTCTTCCAATTGCCAAGGTTAAGTGTTTATTGTCAACACCCACTGAAGGCTGCTTTAGGAAAAGAATTTCGGTTTTTAATTTGTTTACAAATCCAATTTCCAAGTGTGTTCCTTATCCAGCAAAGCAGAAATATCTTCTGAAATCTTGCCTGTAATTTGTGTTTCCTCCCACTGAGTCTTCTGTCTACACCCGTCCACACAGTTCATTTGTTGTATAATATGCATGCAGCTTTCTCCACAATACGGGAAGATTATATTCAAATGCCACCTCACCGATCGTATCATATTAATTCAGATTTGTCTATCATTTTGTGTGGTTCCTGCTTTGCCTTAGGTATCATAATAACAATACCTCACCTGTCATATCCCACTAGCGTGGCCTCACCTAGAAAATTGCTCTAATACTGCCTCGAATGTCATAGACTTTTTTATTTTTTTAATTTTTTTGCACACGCTTACCTATTACAGCATAATAACTGACTTTTATTGGAGGCCACCACATATGTTTTTATTATATTTTATATCTAGTCTAGCAGTTGTTACATATTGGTTCTTCAGCAGATTGAATCATTCAAAGCCAGTCTTTTTTGCTCATCTGTAAAACGTCTTGTTCCCTTTTCAAACTACTGCCAATCTCTATTTGGGTAGCTTTAGTAAGTAATATTTCCAGATAGATGAGCAGCTATTCAAAGTGTTATTTATATGGGGATTTTAATATTAGGCAATATTATATGGCTCTATGGAAAGATGTCCAAAAGTCTTGGGTTGGAAATCTGAGCTTAGTATTTCATTTCTTGTGACAAAAATTTAAATGTACGTGTTCAAAAACAAAATACATTTCCTTTGAAACACATTTTTTTCAGAGAAATTCAAAGTATGGCAAATGTCAAACAGAGAGTTTTTTTTTTTCAAAATAATATAGATAAATTTTGCACTTAGGTCATTTTTTTTTTATTTGTGAAAGCTGCTTAAGTAGTTTTCAAGTGTCCACAACTACAGGTAATTTGGTCTCAGGGCTTAAGAGAACTCTGACTGCTTGTATGTGGCATGCTGTATTAGAAGGCTATCTTTTAAGTGCTATATAATGAAAACAAATGATACATTTAGAGCCTGCCACTGTCTTGTAATGTATGCCAGGCTCCAGAAAGAAGAATAAGTTGCTGAGAACAAATACCATTCTCATTGGCTAAGAAACCATCACCAATGTCTTTCACATAATTAAACTGGACATATTTTTAAAAAATGAAATGACAAAGATACACTGCTAAGCTGCGAAGAGTATTCAATGGCATTATCAATTGCAGTGATTCCAAGGTTTGCATATTAATTGCAGGAAGGTGCTAATTTGAGTGCTTTAAGCTCCATTCACAAGCCTGTTTACATGCTTTGTTCCACCTGGACCTGTTTGGAGGTTTGTCAAAAACCTAACAAGCAGAAAAATATTGCATTTGAAAATACACATGCATGTTTAATTAAGCCAGGGCCACTGAACATTCCTCAATATATTTAGCTGTTGAGGCTTAAGCACCATCAGAGCATCAGGCATTATCACCTTTTGAAGTATTGCCGAATCTTTAATATTTAAAGCACAAGGCAGACTGTAATAAAAAATTCTAGCAGACCCTAGAAGATTAAAGACGCATTATAAATGTGACAGTTTGTAAATGGAACACCGGTATTAAAGGATCCCCCCGATATTTCACAGCATATTTTTCAGGTGTACACTAAATTATGAATATAATTAAATAGCTGTAATTATTCTCCAGGAGTGGACAGCAAATTTAAATGCCTACGATATTTGCAATTGGCTACAGAATAGGGATTTATACCATAGCGGCCTGAGTGGGTGAGGCAGATTCTTCTAGCAGGTATCAACCAAAGCTCTTTTAAATCTAGTGAGAACTTCACTCACCCTATCTGATGTGTGTCCTTTAGGAGTCCAAAGCCAGTGACTCTGTCCTGGATAAGTCTGCACAACTGCAAACAAATGTGTCAGAAGAGAATTAACTAGGGCATGATACCCAGAGTCACGTGTCTTAGGAGCCCCATTTGCAGTCACCATTAAACAAAAGAGCCCTGCGATGTATATATTTTTGGCACACCAATCCGATCAAACACATGCAGTCCCTGGCACAGAGTCAGTTCTAAGTAAACATTTGCAAAATGAATGAATGAATCAGTGAACAATAAATACAAGATGACGCATCTATTCTAATATCTTCATATTTTCATTAGATTATTTTTTTTTTAACTGAGTCAAGCTTGATTCAGTAAATCCATGAGAAAATAGGGAGAGAAGTGGCATGGTGAGCACTCTGAGCAAGAGCATGTATCACTGTTTTTCAGTTATCAAATATTTTTTCCGGGAAGCTTTACAAGAATAGGCATTGTTCTGCTACTAATCTGCAGGAGTCTGGTGGAGCCATTGAACCTACCTCAGTTTCAGCTTTCACATCTATAAAATGGGGATAGTAATCCTTTTTTTCCACAAGAAAGAAATGACAAGTCCTTTGCGTGGTGCTGACACAGAGGAATTGCTTAGTAAACAATAGCTTCTCATTAAGAAAGGCAGCATATGCTAGCAGTGATGGGTGGAGATTCTGGCTACCAGCTGACCTTGGGCAGGGTATTTGACCTACCTGTAGAGTTTTTCTATCTGTAAAATGACATAGCAATGCAACCTACTCCATCAGGTTGTTATGAGAATTGAACGAGCTAATACTTGTAAAATTGTAGGAATTGGGCACAGCAGATAATAAGCAAATAAAGTTTGGGAAATAAACATCACCTCTCTACCTGCCATGGGAGACGTTTCTGAAAGCAGGTGTTGTAACTATTGCAATTCTTTGCGAGGAAAAAGAATTGTGCTTTAGAAGGGACCCAGAAGTTGTTGTTACATATGAAACCTCTTATGAGTCAGAGTGATGCATGCAAAGAATTCTAGGGCTGAGTTTTCAGCTCATGCCTCAGGGTTCAGGATGGGCTCTCCAAAATCCTAAAACACAGTAGCTACTGGGAAACTCGTTTCAGTATTTTTGAAAAATAGGAATTTCTTAGCCATCCACCCCAGCCGACAAAGCTGGTGTCACCTCTTAGCTGCCCTGCTGAGATCCTGTGGTCCTTCCCGGTCCCAGATCAGATGACTGACCATATTAGCTCTTGCTTATTGGAAAACTGTTTGTCACAAGTGCTCTACAAGCATTATCTTTTTATTCCTCACAACCTCATAAGGAAAGCGCGGTTATCACTATTTTACAAATGAGAAAAATGAAAGGCATAGAGCACTTAATTTGCTTAAGGTCTTAGACCTAGTAGAGGGTGGAGTTAGGGCTCAACTCAGGTTTTACTAATCACTACGCTATACTATCATTCTGTAGGTAACTGTGTGTGATTACTCAGAAAATTCAAACTGAATTTTACTTGTGTTCTAGTGAGTCCTAGTGTAGAGGTAGGGATGATTAGAGTGTGTGCTGTGTGTGTATATGAGGGAGTGGTATGTTTACTTCAAAGGCGCCTGGTGAAGCAGAACTTGAAATTCTTTTTTGTGGGAGAAGCACTAACGAAGAGTAAAGGTCCAAGGAATGGGAAAATTTGCATAGAGGGCAAAATTTTCTTCCTCTCAAGAAGAAAAAATTTAAAGTCCAGACGTTTTCTCTTTTGAAACTCACCATTACAGGGTGAGTATTCCTTGCCCAAAATGCATGGGACCAAAAGTGTTTCAAAACGAATTTTTTTTTGGCTTTATCAATTTGAAAATACACTATGAAATATCTTAGTAATGAGACCCAAGCCTCTGCACAAAATTCATTTATGTTTCATATACACCATATACACAGAGTCTGAAGGTAATTTTATACAATATTTTAAATAATTTTGTGCATGAAATGAAGAGTATGGTAAATACTTATGTGTGGAATTTTGTACTTGTGGCATCATGTCAGGGCTGAAGAAAGTTTCTAATTTTGAGGCATTTTGTATTTTGTATTAAGGATGTTCAACCTGGATTAGAACTACTCTGATAGACTACAAGGTCTGACAATTAAGTTTGTGAACTTGCCACTGTGCGCTTACATTGGCAGCAACTCAGTAAGATTTCATAACCTTGGTACAGCTGTGTGCGTGTCAACCTGTGGCGGTGTCTTGCTGAGTGGCGTTCATTGTTGTGTTTTTGTGTGCTGCCGTGAGAATGTTAGAAGTTGAATTAGAGCAATGAACAAATAATAAATTTCTTGTTAGACTTGGCAAGAGTGGAAATGAAATCAGGGACATGTTATGGAGATAATGCCATGAAGAAAATGGCAGTGTACAAATGGATTAAACGTTCTTCTGAGGGCAGAGAAAGTGTCACTGATGAAGAGAGGTCAGGACAGCTGGTAATGAGTAGAACTGGCAAAAACATTGCACAAATTTGTTGAATTGTGCGTCAAAATTGTCAGCTGGCTGTGAGAAGCATAGCAGACCAGATAAACGTTAATAGAGAAGCAGTTAGAAAAATCCTAACTGAAAATCTTGGCATGAGAAAGGTATGTACAAAAATGGTCCCAAAGGAGCTCTTGCATCATGAAAACGCACCAGCTTACACAGCGCTGTCTGTGAGGGAGTTTTTGGGTAGCAAACAAATAACTGTACTGCAACACCCTCCCTACTCACCTCACCTGGCCCCCAGTGGCTTTTTTCTTTATCCAGAGATAAAGGAAATATTGAAAGGAAGACATTTTGATGATATTCAGGACATCAAGGATAATACCACGACAGCTCTGATGGCCATTCCAGAAAAAAGAGTTCCAAAATTGCTTTGACGGGTGGACCAGGCACTGGTGTCAGTGCATAGCTTCCCAAGGGGAGTACTTCAAAGGTGACCACAGTGACATTCAGCAGTGAAGTATCTCGCACTTTTACTCACACTTGAGTTCATGAACTTAATTGTCACACCTCGTAAGATGATTCAGACTAAAGCTTTCTCTTGGAAAAAAATATACCCAGGGTCCCCAGAAGGTATTCTCACTATGAAGGAAGGGAGAACTCTACTGACAACTTTTGTTCAAAGCCAGGTCCTCTAGACTGGAACAAGACAGAAGGGGAAAGAAGTGGGCTGGTTTCTACACAGTGAATGACTAAAATGAGAAATACCATTTGACTCAGTCTTAATGGTCATTCTTTGGAAACAATACCTTACTACTGACTGTGCAAACAAGATTTATAACATCAGGAGACCTAGAGTGGTAGATCGCTGTAGCAATGACGCCATTTTGTTCATGTTTCTTATATCCAGGCCCTTAGGTCTTACTCTCTTACATTGGTCTTGGCTTGGCCATGTGACTGTGACTTGCTTTGGCCAATGGGCAACAGCAAATCTGACATAAGCAAAGACTTAAAAACTGTTTGTACATTGAGGCTTGTCCTCTCTTGTTCTTAGGTCTCTGTACCATGTGAAAGAGCCTGAGCTAGCCTGCTGGACAGAGATGAGTGGTGCAGCTACTAACTGAAAAGCTGCCAACTTCCAGGCATATGAATGAGGCCATCCTAGATCACCCAGCTGCCAGTTGGCCTGCCAACTCCTTGCAGATGCTTGAAAGAGCCCAGCAGGGATCAACTAGTTCAGTCCAAAAACCTACTCAGCCCTTCGGAAGAATCAGGAACTAAATAAATTAAGTACTAAGTTTTGAATGTTTATTACATAGCAAAAACTAGAGGACAGTGGTTCCAAGGAGTGAGAAATTTCTGTAACAAATGCCAAAAATGACTGGCATTGGCTTGGAAATTGGGCAATGTGTAGAGGCTGGAGAAGTGGCAAGAAAGCTACACTAGCAACCTTGAACAAAGGCAACTTGTGTTATAAAATAGTGCAATTGTCCAGTAAGTTTTGAAGTGATTTTTTTATACACCAATAGCCTGTCGATTCACCAAGTAAATTTTGACAAGGAGTAGCTAAGGCTAAACAAAACGTTGGATGAGTAGCATAGTTCATTTTGAAGAATAACTAAGGCCTTTTCAGCAACCTAAGCCAGGTGGCATCTAATAACCATCACTGAGCATAACTTGGGATGATTAGTCTGCTTTGCTTATTGCCACCCACATACCTTAGAAGCTACTGGTAGAACAGCAAGGGTATTGCTGTAGCAGTGGGTAAGAATTAATTTTCTCATTTAACTATTCATTTGTTCATTCAACAAATATGTATTTATTTCCTTTTATGCCAGGTCCTAAGTATGCCATAGAAGACAGACACAGTTTCTAGGAAACTGTATGTTTACTACATATAACAAATACTGTCCATTGGTTCTCAAAATAATTCATTTCAACAAACACACAATAAGTACCAATTACGCCAGACATTGAGCCCATTATGTTATCATAGTTAAAGAGAAGTAGAAGGACACAGAAAGAGACAGAAAGGGCCCAGATTAGATAGGCTAGATACTCCAGAGATACCTCCTTAGGAAAGTACTAATGGTTTCAGGAAAGTTTTTTAATTAAGGGTCAGGAGTAATCCTAATCTTACTCTTAATTCTGCCACTGGTCAACTGTGATGATCAATACTAATTAATATTTATTTGAGGTTACTATAACATACCAAGTGATACATTAACTATTTTTAAATGTACTGCCTCATTTAAATTTTACAACTGCTCTTTATCTTCCATTATTATTATTCCCATTTTATAAATGAGAATGCTGAGGCTCTGAGAAGAAATGTTAATTGCCCAATGCCTCAGAGCTAATTAGTGGCAAAGACATAGAATAAATCCAGTTCCGTCTGACTCTCAAGTCAGGATTTTTATCTACTGTGCCACACACTAATGGAATGTCCTTGGACAAATCACTTACTATTTCTAAGCGCCAGTCTGTTCAAGTTTAAAACAAGGAACTCAAACCACATGACCTCTAAATTTTCTTCATTTCAAACATTTTATGACTTAAGCATTGCATATTATACATAATATCTGCTTAGCAAATAAGGTTTGAAAATTTTGGCTAAACATTTTAGTATGTTTGGAAACATTTCCCTCCGATAGAAACTTTCTAATTATAAATTCCTAACATCTTTTGGTATAATGTGGCTGTGCTCTGATTTTTAAACCTCATATTCACCATTCTCCTTTGCCTTACTTCTCTATCTCCGCCTCTCTACTTTTAAAAGAAAAGGAAAAAAAAAATCCTTGGGGGAGAGAAGAACGGACTTGAAAATTCATTACTTTTAATTCTACTGCAGCAGAGGTTGGAAACTTAAATACATACTGGAAAATCTTTTTTTAAAAGAAATGCACGAAATGGCCCAAACATAAGAGAACATTGTTTCATTAAGCTGCTCATATTGCTACCATGGATAATACCTACCTAGTTGCTTTGTTTCATAAAACATCACTGTAGAGTAGCAGTCCCCAACCTTTTTGGCATCAGGGACCAATTCCATGGAAGACAATTTTTCCATGGACCAGGGTGGAGGGGGGTGGTGGTTTCAGGATGATTCAAGCACATAACATTTATTGTGCACTTTATTTTTATATTATTACATTGTAATATATAATAAAATAATTATTCAACTCACCATTTTAAAAAAAGGCACGAACAGAAGTGGTACATTAAATAAAGGGCAGGTCACACACAGACAAAAATAAGTGTTGGATTCTGACTTAAAACTTGTCACCAGATGCAGCTGTACATTTGAAGTACATCACCTATTTGCCACCACCAAAAAGGTTTTGACATAAGTCTGCAAGCAATTGATTTATTGTGGTCTTTGTACAGTCAAACCTCACTGCTAATGTTAATCTGTACTTGCAGCTGCTCCCCAGTACTTGCATCACTCTCTCAGCTCTACCTCAGATCATCCGGCATTAGATTCTCATAAGGAGTGCACAACATAGATCCTTCACATGCACAGTTCACAATGGGGTTTGCACTCCTATACGAATCTAATGCCGCCACTGATCTGACAAAAGATGGAGCTCAGGCAGTAATGTGAGTGATGAGGAGTAGTTATAAATACAGATGAAGCTTTGCTCACTCACCCGCCATTCACTTCCTACTGTGTGGCCCGTTTCCTAACAGGCCACGGTTCCTAACATTCTGTATCCCAGGAGGTTGGGGACCCCTAGTTAGAGGACTTCTAGGTAACATGGCAAATCAGTCACATCACTTTTTTTCCTTGCCCTTTTGAAACACAATATAATGACAACGAAAGTAGGTATAAACCACAAGGTCAAAGAGAATAGAAAAGGAAATATAAGATGATGAAAAATTTAAATGCATTTTTGTAATCATGAAAGTTGACATCTAAGTGGTAATTGCCTTAGCAGAATAGAGGATGCTACAGTCTAAAGCCTATGCAGAGGGAAAGAACAATAAGAAGCAAGTTGGTTCAATTTGCAGGACTCTGGAACTGCTCAGACTTGGAGATACCTGCTGTCATAAACATGTGTATGTGTGTGCATGTGATATGGGAACGGGAGTAGGGTGTTTGATGAGTGGTGCTGACATCAGGGTAACTACTTAAAATTCCTCATACAGCACTGTTGGACGTGTGGGTTCTTTCCCCCACCAAGTGCCAGACAATTTTCTTTCATGCAGAAGATCAAAGGGGTATTTTCTAAATAAATTGTACCAAAGAAACTCTGAAAATGGATTTGGAGACAAAGGAAAAAAAACAGTAAAGACTGAGGGTGAAGTACAGGTCCAAGAAGTTTGTGGGTATTTCTCTTCTGGCTCTCGCTGATGACCTTATTTCGCTGAAAGCAGGCAGAAGAACAGAGCAGTATAAAACATTTAAAAAGATCTATTTGAAGATATAACAGAGCTACCAATACAAGCAAGATTTAAGGGACCAACACCCCTAGTAGAAGGAAAGTGCAAAGTGGCAAGACATATGCAGCATTGCTTTTTTTGTTCAATTTACAATGAACAACCAAGAGGTTGAAGTCTTATGAGGCTGGAGATACAAAAATATAAATTTAGAGCATGGCAAAGTGTAGGGCTTCATGTAACAATCTAGACCCCTCAGGACCTGTATGCTAGGAGTAAGGGCTTGTGTGAAATCGATCAGTTGGCAATCTTGCCTTGAATCTCTAACTAGATTAAAGAGATTCCCTTCAGGTTAAAATGCCTGCCAGAATAAATGTGCATTAATTCTGAAGGAAAATAACATTACCAAGAGCCTAAAATTTTCTCTATACGTTTTATACACAATGTTCAGGATTTAATAAAACAAACAAACAAATAAAAATGCAGGCATATTAGAAGACAAAAATAATTGAATATAAAGAAAAAATTCCAGGAAATCTAAACATTAAAATTTTTAGACAAAGATTCTGAAAAACAATGACTGGTATGTTGTAAAAAATTGTTTAAACATTAAAGTCAGCAGGGAGGGATGAAATCCATATAAATAAATGAATATTTTATAGCCAAAAAATACAAAAACTAAAACTAAGATAGCAATATATGAGCTTAAGAGAAGATCAGAGTTGATGAAAGGATTAGTGAACAACTGGAAGATACATTAGTAAAGAATAAATATAGACTAAAACATGAAGAAAATAAGGATGGTAATGATAGTTTAAAAAAAAAGTAGCAACACCACTCATTAAAAGATTTATCAGACATGTAATTGGAATACTAGTGGGAAAAGAGAGATAATATAAAATAGAAGCAATATGAAAATAAATAATTGTGAAGATTTTATAGAATTGATGAAAGACATCAAGCCACAGATTCAAGAAGTCTATAAATTTTAACAAGATAGAGAAAACAATACTTAGATATGCCATAGTAAAACTGTTGAAAACCAACAGCAACACATATACACATGTGCACACAAAGAGAAAAATTCAGCAAGACTTATTATCTTCAAAAAAGTGACAAAAGGTTTACAAATGATGCCTCAATAGGAAAATGGAAGCCAGAGGACAATAGGGCATCTTCAATGTATTGAAAGACAGTTATGATCTATCTAGAATTCTGTACCTAGTGAAAATATATTTAAAAAATGAACGCAATATAAATATACATACATACAAACAAAACAGAAGTAAAGTCATCAGAAGGCCTGTGTGGGTTTTTTTTAATGAAAATTAAATTCTTTTGGTAAATGAATTTTGGAAAATTTACACTACTACACAGCAGTTACAAAGTGCAGGAAGAAATTTTAAAAAATGGAAAGTATAAATATGTGGAAAAAATAAATGAATATTGGTTGCATACATATATTAAATAATGTATAATGCAGCTTAAAATATGTTTACTACTTAGAGTATAGAAATACATGACAATAAGGAATAAAAAAGAAAGAAACAAAGATGGGAAGAAGTAAACATAGTTAAGTGGAAAATGTCTAAAGCAAAATTGAGTGAACTAAAAAGAGTAGACACATCCATAATTGTAGTAGGAGAGCTTCAACAACTTAATTAATGAACTATAACATAAGTGAAACAAAAATAATAGACATACAAAATTTGAATTCAACCTTCTATTAATCCCCGCAAACATTGATAGCTAACTGAAGATGAGCCACATCTTATTTAGAAGAACTGTGACACTTATTCCAATTCATAGTTAGCTCAACAAAAGCTCAAAAACTACACAAAATTAACATATACAGACAGAACATTATTTTCATCACAGAAGAATTTAATACTCTTTTAAATGAAATTTACATCCTTTCCAAAAATTTTAATTTAGGAAGACATAAAAATTCAAAAATCAACAAAGAAATTTTTACATCACAGTAAATTAAATAAAATAAGTGAAAAAATTTCCAAATTTTAAAAATGAAACAAAAAATTTAAAATAAGAAAGGGAAATCACAAACAGTTAAATAAAAAAAACCCAAAAAGGAATAAAAAAAAATTTAAGTATCTATTTGCAAAACACTAGAAAAGGAACGGAAAATTAAACCCAAAGAAAGTAGAAAGAATGAAATAATAAAAGTAAAAGCAGATAAAGATTAAATAGAAAAGAAATACTCAAGAGGATTCATGAAACTAAAAGTTATTTCTTTAAAAAGACAAATAAAATTACAAACACTTGGAAAGATTGTTCAATAAAATGAGAGAAGGCATAGATTAGCAATATAAGGCATTTAAAAAGTAGGTAACCAGGCCGGGCTTGGTGGCTCAGCCTGTAATCCCAGCACTTTGGGAGGCCGAGGTGAGTGGATTGCCTTAACCCGCGGGTTCGAGACCTGCCTGGGCAACTTGACAAGACCTCATCTCTACAATAAATCAAAAATTAACCGGGCGTGGTAACGCGTGCCTGTAGTTCCAGCTACTTGGAAGGCTGAGGCAGAAGGATCACTGGAGCCCAGCAGGTCGAGGCTGTGGTGGCTGGGAGTGGCCATTGCACTCCAGTCTGGGTGACAGAGTGAAACTCCAACTCAACAATAAATAAATAAATAAAAAATAAAAATAAAAAGCAGGTAACCTTACAGATTCTACAGATTTAGAAAAATAATCTGAAATAATTTGAAAATATAAATAAAGGAGTAAAATCCTTGGAAAATACAATGTACCAAAACACTCACTGGAAGAAACAGAAAATCTGAACAGTCCTGTATATGTTAACAAAGATTTTAAGTATTATTTAAAACCATTTTATAAATAATTTCAGGCCCATATGGCTTCATTTGTGATCTTCCCCAATATTTAAGGGATATAAATATATCAGACTTATACACACCTTTCTAGAGAATGGAAAAATGAAAGGATACTTCACAACTCATGTATAAAGCTAGCATAATCTCCAAATCTAATGAGGACAATAGAAGAAAGCAAAATTATAGAACACTATCGCTTATGAACATGGAAGCAAAAATTCCAAACTAAGTGTTGGTTAATAAAATTTAGCCATATTTGAAAAGGAGATACCTGATGACTAAGTGAGATTTATTCCAAGAATGAAAAATTGAATTAACATTTGAAAATATAGCTGATATAATTTGCTACATTAACTGAATAAAGGAGAGAAACCATGATTATTTCAATAAATAAGGAAAAAGCCCTTGATAAAGTCAACACATTTTGATAAAATTCTCAAAAGAAAAACAATGAAAAAATAAGTGGCTTTAGCAAAGGAACAGTTTATATACAAAAATCAACTATATTTCTATGTACAAGCAACCAAAAAATTTTAAAAATAGTACATGTATATAGTATGATTTCAGGTCAAATACGAATAGAAAATATAACAAAAGATTTACAGGATGTTGATAAGGAAAAACGCAACATGTTACTGAAGAAAATTAATGATCTAAAATAAAAACAAAAGGATGCACTATATTTATGAACTGAAGACTCAACAATGCAACATAGCAAGTCTTCCCCAAAATTGATCTATAAATTCAGTGTAATCACACAAATATCTCTGGGCTCTTTTTTGCACCTTGAAAAATTAATTCAAAAATTTATATGGTAATTGTAAAGGATCAAGAAGCATCAAGACCAGAGGTCAGCAAACGTTTTCTGTAATGGGCCAGATGCAGGTTTTATGGGACAGAGTGTCCCTGTTGCTGCTACCCAACTCTGCCATTGTAATCAGAGAGCAGTCTTAGATAATTTGTGAATGAAAGGGAATGGCTGTGCCCCCAAAAGCTTTATGAATAAATTCAGTTGTTTGATTGGTCGTAAACTAATTATAGTTTGTTGGTTCCTGGTCAAGGCAATCTTGAAAAAAAAACCAAGTTGGAGGTCTTAAACTGCAGGATATCAACAGGTATAAAAATTACACATGTAAAATTATAGTGTGGGGACAGTCTGCTATTGATGCAAAATAGGCCAACGGAATAAAAGTCAACAAACAAACAACGTACATCATATGAACATGTATGTTCTTATATCATATGAATACCTGGTTCATAACAAAGGTTGTATTGCAGAACCCATAGACAGGCTTTTTTTCTTAAATAAGTCCAACTCATATGAATAAAATATTTTAAAATGTTACCCTGAGTCTACTTGTATAAAGAATGAAAAGCCTTCAGTTGCTGTGTTACTGAAGGTGTGGTTTCTGTGGTTAGCCTACAGTAAGTAGGGAAGCCTGAAACTAAGTCACACTCCCCCAAGGGAAGAATCAGTATAACTCTTCTGAGCAACCAAATCATAGTACTGGTTCAACGGTTAACAACATTTTGTGGTGACTAATATGATGTTGCCATGTGCATGTGTAATTAAAATCTTGCCTGCCTTATATGTATGTGTTTGAATGTTATGGATATTATTCAAGTCATTTGTGCATTGTCTGGCATTTTTTACATGCACATGAAGTAATAGGATTTTAGTTCAGCCATTTTAGCAGTCTAAATTTAAAATATCCTAAACAAAACACAGCTCTAATTTCTCCTACATGAAAGTGTGTGCTGGGACATGCTCCAAGACCCAAGTGGTTCTACAAGGCCCTACATATATCAAGGTTCCTCCTGACTTGTTGCTCTGTCATTCCCTAGGGCACATCATCTCTCAAACTTTCATGTGCATAGACTCACCCAGATGCAGATTCAGATTCAATAGCTCTGAGAGTAGGCCATACTTTAAGTATGAAGGCTCACACATCAAAATCACACATCTGAATTCCTTCCAACTAGAAATTGTATTAGTTTCCTGTGGCTGCTGTAACAAATAAACACAAGCTTCATGGCTTTAAACAACAGAAATGCATTATATTATTGTTCTGAAGGCCCGAAGCCCCAAATCAATATCATTGGGCTGAAATCACAGTGTCAGTGGAGACTCCCTTCCTCTAGAGGGTCTCAGGGGAAGCCATTCCCTGCTTTTCTCTACTTCTGTGGCTGGCTGTATTCCTTGGCAAAGAAGGAACCAGTCCTACTGGCTTTTTGATTTAAGAACCATAAGATTCACTTTGGACTCCTGACCTCCAGAAGTATAAGAGGATAAACTTGCACTGCTTCGAGGCATTGAGTTTTGTGGCAGTTTGTAACAGCAGCAAAAGGAAAGTAATACAGCAATAGACCCCAGCTACTCGTGTGATGTTTCTGAACAGATCAGCCCAGGTAGCAGCTGACATAGGAACTCAGGACAGAGCCAAAGTAGAATCTTATGTCCATGAACAGGGCACATGCAAGTACCATGCCTAGGGTGGATCATAGCACTCTAATGGCTGCCTGAGTATGGGGCTCACCTTTGTTCAGAAGTAGGGCTGCGTCTGGAAGCAATATAGAAGCCTGGTGTGAGAACTGGGCACAGGGAAGACTGGTAGAATAGAAGTAGAGTGAAGTCATAAGAAAACCAGTCAAGTTCAATGGGAGAAAGACTTGAGAACTGTTAAAGCAGTTCTTGTCTCAAATTTGATCTTGAACTTAGGATAGGGTCTGAGCCTACAGATGAGAATATCAATATCTGTAGTTAAGAAAGGTATACTGTCATCTAACACAGGTGCTGGCCAGTTATTTTAAGAGTTCAGGGAGGTTGTTGCAGCAACTTTTAAAAAAGTTAAGAGACATTGCTTTTTTTTCATAAATGTTGGGTTTAGAGTTTACAAATAGTCTGTGAAGATCAGCTTCCTTGACCCAAGGAAACTGTTTCTTGCCCTTGATTCTAAATTTAAGATATATTATGCCTAAAGGCTCTTAAGAAAATGTAGTAAACCATCCAGTTTATGGTATTTTGTTATAGCAGTCTTTCCATAGCAAATGTCACTAACATTTCTGATGATGGCATTATTGCAAGACCATTGGCCTTTTCTCTAGACTTGGTTTGGGATTCTAACAACTTTGCCACCTTATTTTCATTTCTCATCTCTAGGCTCTTTTTGGTGACTTTGGACATTCCAATCAGGTCATTTGTCTTCACCAGAATATCATAGCCAAATCAATAAATGTAACATGAATATAGTGAAGTACAAAGAACAATAGCATCAGATTGGAAGTCAGGAGATCTGGGTTTTCTAGTCTCAGCTCTGTCACTTGTCACTTCTGTAACCTCTGTCTAAGCTTCAGTGTCATCATCTATAGAATGGAATATACTCTGCCTTACCTAATTCCCAGGGTTGTGGTAAGGCCCAAAAGGAATAATGTACTCCAAAATATCTGTAATTTCCCTAAGGAGGTATGCGTTCTCTCTCCTCAGCCTTTGTTAATGCTGTTCCCGCACCTGTAATTCTAACTCCTCCTATAGATCTCCGCTGAGATCTACAGCTGCTTCCTCGGGGATGTCTTTTGTGATCTCTCTAGATTAGTTAGTTATCCCTCTCATGTGTTTCATGTTGACACAATAGTACTGTTTACACTATCATGAAATTGTTTACTACTCTGTCTCCCTCCCCAGATCAAAAACTGCACGGAGATAAGAGCTTATGCTATTGTTTAACAACTCTTCAATCCCAGTTCATGCCATATGGTGAATACTTACAAAATCTTTGTAGAAGGAATTTCTGAAGCACCATACAAAAGTAAATATCACTAACACTGGTACAATCTAGCCCTCCTTGCATTGTTCTGGAGACTCACTAGCCATTGTTTGATGAATAAATCCTTGGTAAAAATTATTCTAAAGTACGGCCATATAGATTTGCTCATGTAAAAATCAACTTCATCACAAATGAATCCTTCTACTTGAAATATCTTCCCTCTAGGTACTATGAGTGCTCTCTCATCATGACATCTTAATTTGTATGACATGTGATTTCAGGTTGGGAGGTACCCTTACCTTCCATTGTATCTCAGTTTTGGCTTCCCCTAAAGAACTTCAAACATATACCACATAGTCAATATTAACCATTCTACATTGGGGAAATTTTATGCAGTCATTTTTACCAAACGAAACTTTGCTCTAGTTAATGGTAAATCTGGATTCTGTGAATTCAGGCTCTTATACGTTTTGCTTCTGTTGGAAGAGAGGAACGGTCAACGTTCTGGAAAACTGTCCTATCTCTCCTCCTCTTGATGGCACAGCAGGGAGAGCAGAGCATGCTGGTTAATGAAAGGTTTAAAATAGAGACAGATTCTAACCCTGAGAATTATTCTATGCATGTGACCCAGGAAACTGGCACTTATAGGGTACAGACCATGCATTTATGAGCATGAAGACTTAAGCCTAGAGGTATTTTCATTATAAATTCATGCAAATTTAATATACCTAGTAGAAATCAACATTAGAAGTCCAAAATTATCTAATACATTCAGATAAGGTTGTTGGCAGGAAATCTTTATGCCATGCAAAATAGCTCTTCAAAGGGTTTTCTTTCATACCAGTGTTTCTTCTGCATTCAGGGGAATTATAGTACTTAAATCCTCCATTAGGCTGCTATTGATTATGACCAAACCAATTCCATTCTGGTACTGTCTTTTAAGCTCTTTTGCTATGCAGACAAATTGCACAATTAAAGAAAGTAATGTTTAGGAGTTTTCTGTACTTCTATACATAGATAAGGAAGGTATTTTGGCAAAAATTAAGCAAGTTTTATTAAATTAGAAAGAAATTTTAAAATACAGTGTATGAGGATGATGATACTTGTCAGATATTTCCCACTATTTGGGGGTGGAGGGTGATTTGTGAGTAATTAAAAGAGCTTATTTTCAATATCCATTTTAAGATACAAGCTGAAGAAGTTGCTTGTAACATTCTTCTCCTAAGATTCTTTATACCAATTATTATTGGGATATGTAGTTTCCTTGTGGGCTTTGGAAAGTCAAAAGGGAGTTGTGTTGATGCTAGACTGATTTTTATCTAATATTATATAATATTTTCCATTAGTAATAATTAGGACAAACTGTATACTGTTTTAAAGATTCTTAAAGTGGAGGCTGTTTTTAAGGCTGCAGTTCATATGTGAAGTCTGAACTTGATGTTGAGACATTAAAAAAAATTACTTTGACATTATAAACAGTTCAAATGTAACCTGTCCAGAATTGGGTCTTTTGTACTTTATGGCAACTGACCAGTCTATGTACCTATTTCCCAAGGTATGACATGCAGATTATTAGTTATTTTGAATACTCCTTGAAAGAAGAACTATATAACAAAACACATGTAAGAAATACTGTGAACTATTTTCTCTTCTTATTGAGATTCACCATATAAAAAATATTAAGGGCTCTGAGACATCTCATATTAGAGAAGCCTGTCTGTGTGCAATATGCAACAATTATTGGTCTGAAGTAAATAATTTTAAGATTTTCCACAGACTAAATGTATGTGCTTGTATGTGAACTTATTCTGTTTAGTTGATTTATAGAAGCAAAGCTTTTTACTTGATGGTAAAAATATTATCTGACAATAATAATGGTCATTATGAAGCCGGGCTCGGTGGCTCAGCCTGTAATCCTGTGCTTTGGGAGGCCGACGTGAGTGGATTGAATGAAGTCGTGGGTTCGAGACCTGCCTGGGCAACTTGGCGAGACCTCGTCTCTACAATAAATTAAAAAAAAAAAAAATTAGCCAGACATGATAGCGTGCACCTGTAGTTCCAGCTACTCGGAAGGCTGAGGCAGAAGGATCGCTGGAGCCCAGCAGGTCGAGGCTGCGGTGGCGACCACTGCACTCCAGTCTGGGTGATAGAGTGAGACTCCAACTCAAAAAAATATATATATAAATATAAAAAATAATAGTCAATATAATAGCTTTCTACTCTCTCCCTCTTCTCCTACCACCTAGTATACTGAGGAAAAATTGACTTCTTATAAGCTGCACATATTTAAAGTATACAGTTTGATAAGTTTTGACATATGTATACACACCCATGAAATCATCGCCAGAATTAAGACAATGACGATATCTACCATTTCTAAAAATTTCATCATGCTGCTCTGAAAACGCTTCTACTTGATAATGTTGACTAGAAATGGTGAGGGTGAACAACCTTGTCTTGTTCCTGATTTTAAAAGAAAAGCATTAATTTAGTCTTTCACCAATAAGAGTAATGTTAGCTGTAGGTTTTTTGTATATGTCTCCTGTCAAGTTGAGAAAATTCTTTTTTAATCCTAGTATGCAAAGTTTTTGCTAGAATGAGTGTTGGATTTTTATCATTTTTTTCTGCATTTGTTGGGTTTATCTAGTAATATGGTAAATTTCATTGACTAATTTTCTCATGTTAAATCAACCTTGCATTCTTGGAATGAACTGCCACTAGATATTGATGTTTTATCATATTTGTGATACAATAATATAATTGTTAATATATTAGATTCAAGATGCTAAACTCTAATTTAAAATGTTTGCATCATAGGGCAATTAGATAAGAAAAGGAAATCTGGAGTATCCAAACAGGAAAAGAGGAAGTCAAGTTTTCCCTCTTTGCTGATGATATGATCCTATACTTCAAAAATCCAAAAGAATCTGTCAAAAAGCAACTTGTACTGATAAAGGACTTTGGCAAAGTCTTGGGGTACAAAATAAATGTGCAAAAGACAGTTGCATTCTTATACACCAACAACAAGTAGGCAGAGAACTAAATAAAAAACACAATCTCATTCATGATAGACACACACACACACACACACACACACACACACACACACACACACACACACACACAATGAAATACCTTGGCATCTTCCTAACCAGAGACAATGGGAACTATAAAACACTGCTCAACAAAATCCAAGAAGACACAAACAAATGGAAAAATATTCCATATTCATGGATAGGAAGAATCAACATTGTGAAGATGTCCATCCTACCAAAGACAATCTACAGATTCAATGCAATACCCATTAAATTACCAACATCATTCTTCTCAGACCTGGAAATGACAATACTGAAATTCATATGAAAACATAAATAACCACAAGTAGCCAAAACAACCCTTAGCAAAAGAAACAAAGCAGGAGGTATCACATTTCCAGACTTCAAACTTTACTATAAGGTCATAGTAATCAAAACAGCCTGGTATTGGTACAAAAACAAGCATATAGACCAATGGAATAGGAAAGAGATTCTGGAAGCAAAGCCTCAATTTCTCAGCCATCTCATCTTCAACAAAGCCTCCACCAACAACCACTGGGGAGAGGAAAACCTATTCAGTAAACAGTGCTGGAAAACTGGCTGATCACATGCAGAAGATTGAAACAGGTGCCCTACCTGTCACCATACACAAAAATTAACTCTAAATAGATCAAAGATCTAAACATAAAACCTCAAACTATAAGAATCTTAGAAAATGCAGGAGACACTCTTATGGAAATTGGAACTGGCAACCAATTCCTGATCAGAACCCTAAGTGCCCATACCATAAGGAATAAGATAGAAAAGTGGGGCCTCATCAAACTGACAAGCTTCTGCAAAGCAAAAGAAACTGTCAAGAGAGCAGGGAGATGGCCCACAGAATGGGAAAAAATATTTGCCAACTTTAAATCTGACAAAGGCCTAACATCTAGGATTGACAAGGAACTCAAACGCACCAAAAGGAAAAAAACAAACAGCCCCATGCGAAAGTGAGCCAAAGACATGAATAGATACTTCTCAAAAGAAGATATAAGGACAGCCAACAGATACATGAAAAAGTGCTGAGTCTCACTCATCATCAGAGAAATACAAACCAAAACCACATTGAGACACCACCTAACCCCAGTAAGAATGACCATCATTAATAAAACAAACCACTGATGCTGGCAATGATACAGAGAGAAAGTAACACTTCTACGCTGCTGATGGGAATGCAAACTAGTGCAACCTCTTTGGAAGACAGTGTGGCAATTTCTGAAAGAACTAGAAATTGACTTTCCATATGACCCATCAATTCCCCTATTGGGAATATACCCAGAGGAACTCAAATCATTCTACAAAAAAGATACCTGCACATGCATGTTTGTTGCTGCTCTATTCACAATAGCAAAAACATGGAACCAACTATGCTGCCCATCGAAGCTGGACCGGATTTTTAAAATGTGGTACATATACACAATAGAATATTATGCAGCCATAAAGAAGGACAAACATACGGACTTTGCAGCAACTCGGATGGATTTAGAGCCTATCATACTCAGTGATCTATCACAGAAATAAAGAACAGAGTACCATATGCTCTCATTCATAAGTGGACCTTGAACAATTATCATAATATTATAAGAAAGGGGTTGGCAGTAGTGGGAAACTGCCAGAGGAGGGAGGGTTGGATTGGCAGTTGAGGGAAACTGCCAGGGGAGGGAGGGGCACACCTTATCAACAAGAGTACCTGCATAATGAACACTTGTATACCTAACCCTGAATTGTATCCTACATTTTTTTTTTCATAATCAATATTTTTTATTATGGTTTTGTGGGGTACAGTTAAGGTTAGGTGTACAATTACATTTCATTCAGGCACCCTGTTGATAAAAGGTGTTTCCCCATCCTCAGACAGATATTTGCTACTGTTAATCCCATCTCTCCCCCCATAGTTTCCCAGTACTGTCAGTCATTTTCTTATAGTATTACATTGGATGTTCAAGGTCCATTATATGAGTGAGAACATGTGATACTCGGATCTTTGTTTCTGTGAGAGGTCACTCAGTATTATAGAACTCTAGTTCCATCCAGGTTGCTGCGAAATTCATGATTTTGTTCTTTTTTATGGTTGTGTAGTATTCCATCATGTATTTGTATCACATTTTTTTAATCCAGTCCTCTTTTGATGGGCAGCATGGTTGTTTCCAGGTTCTTGCTATTGTGAACAATGCTGTGATAAACATACGTGTGCAGGTATCTTTTTTATAGAGTGATTTGAGTTCTTCAGGGTATATTCCCAGTAGGGGGATTGCGGGGTCATATGGGAGGTTGATATTTAAAGCTTTTAGGAATCGCCACACTGCTTTCCACAGAGGTTGCAGTAGTTTACACTCCCACCAACAGTGTAGAAGTGTTCCCTTTTCACCACACCCTCTCCAGCAGCTGTTATTTTTTGAGTTGTTGATAATTGTCATTCTGACTGGAGTTAGGTGGTATCTCAGTGTGGTTTTGATTTGCATCTCCCTGATGATTAGTGAGGTTGAACATTTCTTCATGTGTTTGTCGGCTGCTCGGATGTCCTCTTTTGTGAAGTATCTGTTCATATCTTTTGCCCATTTGATAATGGGGTTGTTTGTTTTTTTCTTTTCAGCACATTTTAGTTCCTTGTAGATCCAGGATGTTAAGCCTTTGTCAGACCTGGTGTTGGCAAATACCTTTTCCCAGTCTGTAGGCTGTCTCCCTGCTCTCTTGATGGTTTCTTTGGCCTTGCAGAAGCTTGTCAGTTTAATAAGGTCCCACTTGTCTATCTTCTCTCTTATGACCTGTGGGTTTTGGGTTTTGTTCAGGAATTGGATGGCAGTTCCGATTTCCATGAGGGTATTTCCTTCATTTTCTAAGGTTCTTATGGTTTGAGGTTTTACATTTAGGTCTCTGATCCATTTGGAGTTAACCTTTGTGCATGGGGATAGATAGGGGTCCTGTTTCAATCTTCTGCATGTGGTCAGCCAGTTTTCCCAGCACCATTTACTGAATAGGTTCTCCTCTCCCCAGTGGTTGTTGGTGGAGGCTTTGTTAAAGATGAGATGGCTGAGAAATTGAGGCTTTGCTTCCAGAATCTCTTTCCTATTCCATTGGTCTATATGCTTGTTTTTGTACCAATACCAGGCTGTTTTGATTACTATGACCTTATAGTAAAGTTTGAAGTCTGGAAATGTGATACCTCCTGCTTTGTTTCTTTTGCTAAGGGTTGTTTGGCTACTTGTGGTTATTTATGTTTCCATATGAATTTCAGTATTGTCATTTCCAGGTCTGAGAAGAATGATGTTGGTAATTTAATGGTATTGCATTGAATCTGTAGATTGTCTTTGATAGGATGGACATCTTCACAATGTTGATTCTTCCTATCCATGAATATGGAATATTTTTCCATTTGTTTGTGTCTTCTTGGATTTTGTTGAGCAGTGTTTTATAGTTCCCATTGTCTCTGGTTAGGAAGATGCCAAGGTATTTCATTTTGTGTGTGTGTGTGTGTGTGTGTGTGTGTGTGTGTGTGTGTGTGTGTGTGTCTATTGTGAATGGAATTGTGTTTTTTATTTGGGTTTCTGTTTGTTTATTATTGGTGTAGAGAAATGCGATTGTCTTTTGTACATTTATTTTGTATCCTGAGACTTTGCCAAAGGCCTTTATCAATGTAAGGAGGTTTTTGACAGATTCTCTTGGGTTTTCAAGGTACACAATCATATCATCTGCAAAGAGAGATAACTTGACTTCCTCTTTTCCTATTTGGATACCCCTAATTGTCTCCTCTTCTCTGATTGCTCGAGCCAGGACTTTCAATACTATGTTGAACAGGAGGGGTGAGAGTGGGCATCCTTGTCTTGTTCCAGTTTTCAGGGAAATGGTTCCAATTTTTGTCCATTTAGGAGTATGCTGGCTGTGGGTTTCTCATAGATGGCTTTTACTATTTTGAGGTATGTTCCCCGTATGCCCAGATGTTCAAGGGTTTTTATCAAGAAGGTGTACCCTACATTTTAAAAATAAAATTAAAATTAAAAAAAATTTAAAATAAATTATTCAGACACAAGAAAAATAATGAGGCAGGAACTTAGAACATGAAAATAGAGGACCAACAAATAAATAATAAAGGAAAATATAAAAAAAAAATATGGTTTTGATATCAGAGTAATGCCGACCTACTAGAATGAGCAGGGTAGTATTCCTTTCTCTTTGATTTTTCTGGAAGAGTTTGCATAGAATTGGTATTTTTCTAGCTTAGTTGTTTGATAGAATTCAACAGTGAGGCATCTGGGCTTGATGTTTTTCTTGTGGAATTGTTTCAGTTTATCTATTTCTTCTTGGCAGTTTTAATCTATTTAGTAGTTTTTATTTTTTATGAAATTTGTTCAGTTTTTCTAAGTTGTCAAATCTATCAGCAAAATACATGTTCATATTATTATATTTTATATCTTCAGAATCTGTATTGGTATCATCTCTTTTGTTCTGGGTACTAGTAATTTATGTCTTCCTGATCATTCTGGCTAGAGCTTTATTAATTTTATCAATCTCAAAAAATAAGCTTTTGACTTTATTGTTACTTATTGTTTTCTGTTTTCTTCTTTGTTGATTTTTTTCCTCTGATTTTTTTTTTTTTTTAAGTTGGAGTCTCACTCTGTTGCCCAGACTGGAGTGCAGTGGCCGCTCCCGGCCACCGCAGCCTTGACCCGCTGGGCTCCAGCGATTCTTCCGCCTCAGCCTTCCAAGTAGCTGGAATTACAGGCATGCGCTACCATGCCCGGCTGATTTTTTGATTTATTGTAGAGATGAGGTCTCGCTGCCCAGGTGGGTCTCGAACCCGCGGGCTCAGGCAGTCCCCTCACTTCAGCCTCCCAAAGGCGTGGGATTACAGGCTGAGCCACCAAGCCCGGCTTCCTCTGATTTTTATTATTTTCTTTCCTCTGCTTACTTTGGGTTTACCTAATTTTCTCTCTTCTGTTTGCTTTGAGTTTACCTAATTTACCTAATATTTTTAGTTTTCCAGGATGAAAACCAAGATTATTGTTTGGATACCTTTCTTATTTTCTGTTATAGACATTCTAGTGTTATAAATTTCCCCTAGTTACCACATTGACTGCATCTCACAAATTTTGATATAATATGTGTCCAGTTGCATTTTACTTAAAATGCTTTCTAATATCCCTTTTGGTTTCTTCTTTGACTTATAAGTTACTGAGAAGGGTGTTGTTTCGTTTCCCAAATATTTGAGGAATTTTCCAGATCTTTTTAGTTATTGATTACCAATTTCATTTTAGTCAGAGATTATATGTTGTATTACTTGAATGCTTTTAATTTTAGTAGGGCTAATTTATGTCTCAGATTCTGGCCTATCTTGGTAAATGTTATGTGTGCATTTGAGTATGTATTTACCTTTTTCTGTGAAACGTTCTATAAATGACCGGTCGAATTGGTTGATATAATTGTTCTAGTCTTCTGTATCCTTGCTGGTTTTCTGTCAGCCTGTTTTAACAATTATTAAAAAGCGGTTTTGAAATATTTAACTCTGTGGATTTTTTAAATTTCTTCTTTGTTTTATGAGTTTTTGTTTCATCATTTTAGATACATAAAAATTTAGGATTAATATGAACACTTTGATGAATTGATCCTCTTTTTAATGATGAAAAGACTCTGTCCTAGTAATTTTTTTTTTCTCTAAAATCTACTTTGTCTGCTATTAATATAGGCATTCCAGGTTTTTCGTGGTTGGTATTATCATAGTATTCCTTTCTCTATCCTTTTAATATATTTATGTATTTCTATTTAAAGTGGGTTTCTTGTAAATGGTATTAGTTGAGTTTTGTTGCTTTTATCCAATCTGATGACCTCTACATATTAATAGAGGTGTTTAGATTATCCATTTATGAATATGATTAGCTTAAAACTACCATTTTGCCATTTGTTTTCCATTTGTTCACCTGTGCTTTGTGCTTTTTTCATTCTCTTCCTCTCTTGTTTTAAATTAATTGAATATTTTTTATTATTCCATTTTATTTTCTTTTGGGGAAAGTTAGTTATAACTCATGGTTGGATTATTTTAGTGACCACTTTTGTGTTTATATATAGTATATATCTTCAACTTTTCACAGTTTATTTTCAAGTGATATTTTACCTCTCAACATAGCGTTAAGAACCATACAACAGTATGCTTTCATTTCTCCCCTTCAGGCCTTTATGCTACTGTTGTCATACATTTTATTTCTATTTATGTGTCTTAGGCTATTTTTGCCACTATCACAGAATACCTGAGCCTAGGTAATTTATAATGAACAGAATGTATTGGCTCACAGTTCTGGAGTCTGGGAAGTCCAATATCAAGGTACCAGCATTGGACAAGAGCTTTCTTATTGCATCATCATATGGCAGAAGGCAAGAAGGCAAGAGAGAGAGCAAACAGGAGGCCCAACTTTCCCTTTTATAATGATCTTACTCCCCTGATGATAGCATTAATCCATTTATGAGGGGGGAGGCCTTATGGCTTAATCCCCTCTCAACAGTTCCACCTCTTAATGCCATTACAATGACAATTAAATTTCAACAAGAGATTTGGAGGAGACAAGCATTCAAACTACAGCAATATGCTACATATCACACAATCGATGGTTATTATTTTTGTTTTAAAGAGTTGACTCTATTTGAAGGAGATTTATGTAATAAAAACATTTTACATTTACTCACATGATTTCCTTTTTGGATGCTCATTCTTTTGTTTGGATAGTTACATCTGTCATGTTTATTCTACTTGAAAAACTTGATTAATTCTGTAAGCTTTTATAGGTCTCAAAAAGTTTTCTTCCATATTCATTTTTGAAAGATATTTCTAGCAAATAAAGTCTTTTAGGTTGAGAGTTTTTTCTTTCAATACTTTTCAGTTTTGAAAGATGTTCTTCCACTGTCTTCTATTTTGAATTATTTCAAATGAAAAATGTTCTGATATTGTTCTTTGTTTCTTCATACGTAATGTCTTTTTTCTCTGGTCACTTTTAAGGTTTTCTCTTTATTGTTAGTTTGAAGCAATTTGATTATGGTGTGTCCTCAAGTGGTCTCTTCGTGTTTCTTGTATTTGGGATTCATTGAATTTCTCAGAGCTGTGAGTTCACAGTTTTCATCAAATTTGGAAAATTTTGTCTACTTTTCCTTTAATTATTTATTTCTGTCCCTGCTCTTTCTCCTCTTCTTTAGTGATTCTAATCAAATGGATATGATGATTTTGAAGCTGTACCATTTTCTGATGCTCTGCTTATTTTATATTTTTAGGTTTCTTTTCTCTGTGTGTTTCACTTTAGATAGTTTCTATTGTTATTCATTCAAGTTCCTTAGTCTTTTGCAACATCTGATCTATTTTTAATCCCATGTTGTATCATTTTTTCTCAGATATAATAGTTTTAATTTCTGAAAATTTGATATGAGATTTTGTGTCTCTCACAACTGTACTTATGTTAAAGTGTTCCTCTAGCTTCTTAAACACATGGAATACAGATATAACAATCATTTCAGTGTTCTGGCTATTAATTTTTTCATCTATGTCATTTCTAAGTCAGCTTTAATTCATTGATTTTTCTTCTCATTATATATCTTTTTCCTACCAACTTTTGATTGGACATCAAACATCGTAAATTTTATCTCTTTGAGTGTTGTATTTTTTTTGTATTCCTATAAATCTTCTTGAACTTTTTTTTTTTTTGGTTTTTTTGTTTGTTTGTTTGGTTGGTTTTTTTGAGTTGGAATCTCACTCTGTCACCCAGACTGGAGTGCAGTGGCCACTCCCGGCCACCGCAGCCTCAACCTGCTGGGCCCCAGTGATCCTTCCACCTCAGCCTTCTGAGTAGCCAGAATTACAGGCATGCGCCACCACGCCCGGCTGATTTTTTGATTTATTGTAGAGATGAGGTCTCGCTGCCCAGGCGGGTCTTGAACCTGTGGGCTCAGGCAATCCACTCACCTCAGCCTCCCAAAGGCGTGGGATTACAGGCTGAGCCACCGAGCCCGGCTTTGAACTTTTTTTTGCATGTTGTTAAGTTACTTGCGCCTTTTATGTCTTGCTTTGAGCTCTGTTAGGTGGAGCCAGTCTAGGGTTTTTTCTCCATTCTGGTTGTTTATAACAGGTTTCATTCTTGCCTCTATCTGAGCTACAGATATTCCTTTTGATGGCTCTTTCTCTGGACGTGAGTAGTTTCCTTACATGCATACATTGATCATTACTCAGCTAAATACTCCAGAGAGACCCCTCAGGTTCTCTTAGGCTGCCCTTCTGTGCAAGTCTTTTCTCTCTGCCCAGTAAGCAATAGCTGCCTTGGCTTCCTTTGACTCCCAGTCTTGTATCTTTGACTCATGGAGGCCATCAGTCTCCACTTGGAATCCTCTCCCTCTCCCTGTGCTGTAGCTAGAAAATCCTCTCCAGCCTGTAATCTGGGCCAATCACAGGGTTTATCTCATTTATTTTCCATCTCTGAGGAATCACTCTCTTCGTTGTTTGATGTCCAATATCTTTTTTCTCTCTTATTTTTGGTTTTTTTTTGGGGGGGAGTATTTTTGTTGTTTGATTTTCTTTTCTTTATTCTTTTCTGTCTTTTAGTTGTTTCAGGCAGGAAGGTAAATCCAGACTCTGTTATTTCTCTGGTTATTGAGGAATATGTTGCCAGTCTGAGTCTCTTTATATGCAAGACATACAGTCAGACCCTTGGCACAGACTATCAATTAAGTAAAAAACCTTCAGCATACAGATTTTGTTTCCTTTATTTTTTAGGGAAGTCATAAAAGATGAATAATGCTAGCCTTTCCCTTTATCCTGTAATCACTCAAGCTCACCCTGGTTTGATGCTGACTTATTCGCCAGTGACACATCAAAGTACAGTTTAGCCCTGAAACATGGGCAAAACTGACTTTCCCAATCTAGGTAATGTTTTGCCTCTGCATATCCGGAATTTTCTAGGTCTTATTTTCTTATGACACAGAACAGATCTCTGTAGGTGAGCACAGAGTTAGCATTCAAACCTATTGCTGTGCTAACACACAAAAGCTGACACAAAAGAAATATATTAGATTGGAGCAAATGTCTACGAGAAATGTAAAATAGCTCGGCTTCCCCTATAAAGTCATTAAAAAACACACACAAGTTAAAAAGTAATTTAAATTTGGGGGAGCTAGGATGTTTAGCCACTATTAAGTTTGGCAGTATGTAACTTTTGGTGATGCTATTTGTTTTTTAAATTTTTTTAAATTTAAATAAATAGGTCCCAGAGATACGTCCAAACCATCCTAGGTTTTCTTTTTCTGTCCCCTCAGTTTCTGCACCTGCTACGGTCCTCGGTGAGCATACACTTAGATCCCTCAAGCACAGTGATAATTTTTCCTGACCAGGAGAACCAGTCATTATTTATTATACTTTGCTCTCCCTCCTTCTCACTCTCCTGGTGGGAACATTGCAGTGGCTGCTGGCTAGAAAATTAGCCTAGGGAGCCTCCTCTGTTGGTCTCTTTCCTCATTATACTAGTAAAAAATTTAACTGTGACACTCTCCATCCCTGCATGTATATGGGTGTGAGTGTGTGTGTGTGTGTGTGTGTGTGTGTGTGTGTGTGTGTGTGTGTGTATGCATGTGTGTATATCCACATAGGTTGGAAGCACACTGTAGGGGCTAATAGTGAGTAATTTAACGGTGGTTTTCTCACACATTTTACTCTCTTTCTTCCTCTGGAGTGGCTACAGAAGCACAGTGTGTTTGTGTCTCATTGCTCCACATTATGAGCCGAGCTTGTAGGTTTATGTGTCATCTCACTGTTTCTGCCGGGTTGTTTTCTGGCTGGATGTGATATCGTTTCATCCATTGTCAGGGGGCTGCCCCAGATACCTGGGATGCTCTAGAGATGCGACACTTACTTGCCATGTGATAGCAGAGGCTTCTGTTTATTTCTGTGACTGCTTTTCCCGCAACCCTCTGCGGGATCCCTGGATATTGGAGCTGATGGGAAGCTGAAAACCACACAACCTCACTGAGGCTTTAAGGATTTTTGCTTATGGGTGTTTTTAAGTAAGCACCAGACAGCTGCGAACTACAATCTGTAATAACTACTTCTTTACTTTTTTAAGTGTCCTTATTATTTTAAGTCTGTTCTGGGTCACACTTCTTTGGTTCCATGGGTTTTTAACTAATGGCACTGTTAGTCACACACAGCTTAGCTCTGGAAGGCGACTAATAGGCTGAATGGGCTGAAAGCAAGGGACATTCTTCAGCCCTTCCTCTGTATCTCAGCCCCATCTAGCTTGGTGCTGGGTACTTCAAAAATACTTGTTAACTGAGTGATTGATTTTGGATAAAATAATCTAATTTCTTAAGATCGAATTTTTGTCCAGGTCAAAGACATTAGCCTTTTTCTTTTGTAATGATCTGCCTATGTGAAGAGCTGAGAAGTTAAGAGATTTTAGGCGGGAGTCATAGGAAAAAAAGTTTATCTAAAAGAGTCTGTTTATTTCTGCAAATCCTACAACCTCTCTGTTTCAGTTTCAAATGATAACCTGCTGTTCATCCAATGTTGGGGAAGAAAAGGGAAGATAATGATCAGAGAAATGGAGAAAATAGAGGAAACTTTAATGGCTTGGGTTTTGGTGTTTTATTTTAGAGAAAACTACTTTCCATATGCCATTTGATCAACAGAAGGGGAAGAGACATATACTAGGTGTTGTCAGCAGTGACCAAGGCATAGAAATGTGAGTTTAACTTAACCTTGGGAAGACACACATCACATTTTCCATTGTGCCTTAAAGTAATCTCTTTAATTGACAATCTGACTATTTAGCTTTCTAAGGGTTTCAAGTTGCTTTAACAAGACTCCCTATAATTAGGCATAAGTGGTATAAGACAGTTAATGCTGGAAAAACTATAGTTATTTCATATTTAGATCGCGTTAATAAGCTTTCATATTTATGTCACCAATTCATTTCTGGGAAGATGCCATGCGGACAATAACATAGGCAAAGCATGTATACCCCTTAACTTAGCCCCTTAGCTTTTCCACTGGTGGCATGTGTGAACACTGGTCCTGTCTTCGGTTGGCCTTGCGCCTACAAGTGGAAAGTAAACCTTTGTCTGATCAGTTCCAAGGCACGTGGTCATACAGCTCAAGGAGTAGGGAACATGAAACGGATCACAAGAGCATTTATTGACTATCTCCCATATTCCAGCTACTAGGGGTTGTCATGTCACTCCATGGTGTGTGACACTGCTCCAAACTATTTGCACGAAATAATCTAAATGCCAAGTTGCAGGCGTCATGGGTCACTGCACATGCTGAGACAAACCAGAGTGTGAGGGAACACAATAAAGTTGGTTTTGAAGGTTATACAAAAAGAAACCTAGTCATGAGGCACCCAGGAAATGCAAAGAGCCAAAGGAATATTTGTTCCAATCATTTCACAATCCAGTTCAGAGTTGCTACTCTAGATGTTTATAATTTCTTCAGAACAATTAAGTGCATTCATTCAACAAGCACTTACTGAGTGTATCCTATGTGCCAGACATCATTCTAGACTTTATGGATGTAGCGGCAAACAAAACAGAGGAGAACAACAGACAGTATACAAACCAAAGAATTTGTCTCCTCTCAGGTGGTGATAAGAGCCATGAAGAAAACTAAAGCACAGTGAAAATTAGGCAGAGTGGATGGGGCTTCTGAAAGGGTGCCACTGAAGAAAATGTCTTCCTTCAAGTCCCAATTCCCATTCCTTCCTATGACAGCCTTCTTCTAAATGATCACATTTTCCTTATCTGTAAAATCAAATGTGTGTCAATTTGGACAGTTCTGTCAAATTCATAATTGGCTACATGGCCAAGAACCAGTTCAGCTGAAATTCCCAAGAGCTCAACTAGAGGCTGTTGAAGTGGGGTCCCCTCCTCTCAATCCCCTTTGCTCTCGGCAACAAAGCATAGGCTATAGTTTAGCCAAATGAACCAGGAACCCAGAAAGAAAAGGAATTCTAATGTCCTGGAGGAACATTACAAGGAGTAAGTTTTAATGAAGGAAGATTCCTAGAAAAGCACAGGAGTCAGCCTGCCTTAGATTTAAATCTTTGTCTCTCTGCTTATCAGCTGTGTGATTCTGAACTAACTACTTAATTTCACTCTGCCTCAGTTTCTTCAGATGCAGAGGCTAGTAATAGTGCTTACCTCAATGGGGTCTGCTAGGCATTAAATGATACCTCCATATAAAGTTCTTAGCATGGTCCCTGGAACATGACATGCACTCCATGCGTGAAATGATCGTCATCACTATTATTATTAACAATATTATATATTGGCACAGCCATCTTCCTGTATAGCCATATGATCTATGGATATGTGTGAAGAATTTTTGACCAGCATTACACTTTACCATATCTCATTTATTCATCCATTGAATCATTCAAGAAACAGCACCGAATGGCTGGCATGTTGCCAAGCACCATGTCAGAGTCTGTGGGGAGTAAGGGATATAGGTGTTTTTTGACTTGATGTTGAGAGGACTGAAGATTTGAAGACGACTTGTTCCAGATGACCTTTCAAGTCCTTTGCAAATTGAATTGCCATGATTCTAAGGCACTTACCATCCAGTAGACAGAGAAGTGGAAGTTCTGGGAAGTGCTGAGATCTGTTCAGGGCCCCAAGGATTCCAATACAGGCCAGAAAACGCTTCCTGGGGTCTCAGCCAAGAGCAGCAATAGGAACTGATTTCCAGTATTCTCCATTCCCTTGCCAATTCCTCACATAATAAAAACACAACTCCCTTAATTTTGCACACTGTTTTAGTGTATCAGGCATTGCCACATATATATCGTTATGCCAAATGATCCTTTCACTAACAGGGTAGGAGAAATGTCCTTATCCTTATCGTACAGTGAGAAAACTGGGGCTTGATGTCATTGAATTATCCAAGATCCCATAGTGGCAGGGCCAGAATTCCTATAAAGGGAACTGAAGTGCTGGGTGGGAGTTCTAGGGTCCTTGGAAGCAAAGTGCTCCAGATTGTCAGAGTAGTCCTCTTTGATTAGAAAAATCCTTCTCTTATGCCCAGTCTGCCTCCTTGGGGAGGCCAGTTACTGAGGAAGGTAAGGAAGGGCCATTCACTCTCCTTTCAGTTAAAGTCCAAACCAACCCTGAAGTCCCGTACCAAGAGACAATAGCTTGATTCTTTGGCCCTCCCGCTCCAGGCCAGGACCTAAAAGCAAGCTTTCTGTTTCAGGTTCCATGCTATGTATCTCCCACACCATGCCGCCCACAGGAATATGGGATTTTCCTTGGCCATCAGAGCAGATGCTCCAGAGACACGGCCACCCTCCTCCCCTTCCTCCTCTCCTCCTCACGTCCCTGCGGTCTGGGCCCGTGTGGGTATCTGACACAGGGGCTGCAGTTGTGCACAATCGCCTGGGTGACAACGCGTACCTGGGTGACAGCCCGGACGTCAGATAGAGCTGTTGCCCAAAGGGCAGGAGGAAGAGTAAACAAAGCCCTTGCCCTCCTCCATTTTGGGCTGCCTCTCTGTTTGAATTGCAGTGGCAGCGCTCTGAGCGAGGAAAGGAGCCGGCTGGCTCCCGCAGCTCACAGCCCCTCACCCCTCTTCCTGATGACCACTGGGATAATTCAAAGAGAAAGAGTAAAAACTCACCCCAAGGTATGGCAAGGGAAGGCATTTCAGACTTCAAGAGGTCTGTGCGTGTTTTCTGCGAGACAACAAACTTCCCAGCTCTCTGCTTCACCTGCACCTCGCTCACGTGACCCCAGATAGGCAGGCCCTCCTTCCTTGAAGGGGTTTTGCCGGGGATCTCACACAGGAGTCTCTTCCTTTATCATGGCACAACGCGGTTGGCCCCACTGTATCTTGCAAAGAGCTGATATTCCAATGATGTTATTAAAAAGTGGCACCTTTCATGCACTGTGAGAAAAATCTTTCCGGTGGGGGCAAGGAGACTGCGATCCGTTTTCCCCAAGGAGCTCACTTCAACCACAGCATTTGATGTATGGTGACATCTCCCCACACCCTGACACACATACGTGCACACGCACACACCCCACAAACACATTTGCTAGCTGAGAGGAACAAGGAAGTTAAGGGACTTGTTCAAGGTCACACAGAGGGACAAGGAAGTCAAGTCATTTAAACAAGGGCATAAAACATTCAGCCCAGTGCTTTTTGGCTCTTTGTCCTTCTCTCTGACCCTGATCATTCACCTCCTCACCTCCTTTTCAGTTGAATAAATGTGTGATGCACACTAGAAACGCCACTGCAACTCAGTCTATCACTTACAAACAGTGGCTTTTAACTAACAAGAGTGCTGTTAACTCTTACTCCCTATGGGTGTTTCTCAATTCAGGGTTGTGTGATTTTATTTTTGCTTTCTGGGAACTCAAATGTATGCTTTATCTCAGCATAATATCCAGATCTGTGTGCTAAAAAAAACCTGGGACAAAGAGGTAGGTCTTCGTTCTGGTTCTGGCTCCACCCCTGACAGACCATGAGACATGGAGGTCTGTGCTGAGGCTCTCCAAGGCCCAGCTTCCTAGGAAGTAGAATGCAAATTATAATACCTTACCTGCCAACCTCACAAGGATATGATGAGAAACAAATGAGATTTCAAGTTCGAAAAGTTTTGAAAGAAAACACGACTTCTGTCTAGAGAAATCATGAAATAGTGAAAAGCGAGTGGGCTGGGTATGAATCCTGGTTTCAGCTGAGTGCTCTTGGGCAAATTATTTAACCCCCTCTGAGTCCATATAAAATGGGGAAGTAAAAGCCATTTGGCAGAGTTGTGAGGAAGATGAAACGAGTCTGTTTTAAGCTCCCAGCAGGGCACCTGGCATGAGGGAGGTGACTATGGGGTGTTAGTACCTTTCTTCTTGGTACTCCACACTCCATGCTTATAGCACACAGACTCTGAGACCCTTGAAGGGAGTTGCACATCTTACTCATACTTGAATACTCAGCACCTGTGACTGTCTCTTACATTACCATAACTCAAAAAATACTTGTGGTTATGAATGAATATACAAATTAGGGATAAACAAATCAAAAAGAATTTGTTTGGTTTCAAGAATTAATTATAATATTTGACACTGTCTACAGACCTGGGTTTTTAATTGGGAACATGGAAGTGAGTTTGCCAGTTTTATTCACATTGGAACAATTACGTGGTAATTTGTGCCTCTGACTCATAGATTGGTTTAGGATGATCCAGATCTAGCAGCAGTTTTCTTCACACAAAACAAATCTGACTTATCATCTGGCCCAACTCAACATTGCAACAACTAGTTTCACAGCAGGAATTCAGATAGACGAGTAAACGCTTGGGGAAAATTCCCTTGTGAAGTAATCACATGCCTAGTCGGAACCATCTTAAAATTTAAGAGCCAATTTTTAAAATAACTGTCAAATTAACCTGGCTAATTGCTCTGGTTTCCAGTAGTTGATCACAAGTAGGAAGGAGGGGACTGATCTCAAAGGTAAAAGGGGATATAAACAAAAGAGACCCAACAGTGCCCGAGTGAAATGATGCTTAGCAACGTAGATAACAGTATGTATTGCAAGGTCCATTCTCATATTGCTTTTCCTGGCATTTTTGGAAAGTTGTTCTGGATGGATTTGTTTTTCAGGGTATTTGATTATACATGTATCGTTATTTTTAATATTACTCATAAAGTTGTCAAAAATAAACCTTGCCATTAAATTTACCCCAAAATTAGTTTCAAATATCTTGTTTTTTTTTTTTAATGAAAATGTTGTACTAGGTGAGACTGGAGCCAAAGTGTTGAACAGAGAACACAGAGAACAGCAAAGGGGAAAATATCCTAAAGCTTTGAGAACTGTTGTTTGAATATCTTCTTTCTCCTGCTCCCTAAGAAATTAATGAACAGACAACCCTGAAACTTCAAAGCAGTAATACCCTGCTTTGGGAATTGCAACCACCATCTTGGTTGTTTAAAAATGAGCACACATGGAAATGATGTATCAGCATATCTTTTCAAGTTTTTTTTTTCCTGTTGGAAATTAATCAACAACCCTCCAGTTATTTATGGCTTAGTAAACACATAAGAAAAAAGTTAGATCTGTCTGAAAACAAAATAAAAATATTATTCATCACAAGAGTAAGACGTGGTCATAGTCAAATCTATAACTGGGCAGAAAAATGTAAGGTGAAAATCCATCTCCACAATTATCATTTAACACTACTTCACAAAGATAAGTGTTTTGTTTTTCCTTCCTGAAAATGCCCACGCCTATGTAAGATTATATTTGTATAACTTTCTTTTCCTTTTGCATTTAGGGGGTGTAGTCAAATGTGAGTGTCTGAATTTGAGTAACTCTGTTTCTTTATATCTCAGACAGGCCATGGGCACGATAGTTATACGGCCAGATGTTGAAGCCAGATTGCCCAAGTTTATAAATTGGATGACTCCAGATAAATTGCCTGATTTGGCTATGTCTCTGCTTCGTCACCTAGAATGTGGAATAATAATACTGCTCATGAGCTTGTGAGGACTATGTGAGTTAATATAGCAAAGTGTCCAAACAGTGCCTGGTTCAGCACAACCCGTTAATAAATAGTTATTAACATAGCTACATCTGGTCACTCCAAAGCTCCAAAATATTGCCTTTATTCTGATTGCATATATTCTTAGCTTTATATCTCCTCCAGCTCAGAGTGTGTGTGTGTGTGTGTGTGTGTGTGTGTGTGTGTTGTGTGTGTTTGTGTGTGTGTGTGTGTGTGTGTGTGTGTGTGTGTGGTGTGTGTTAAAGTGGTAAAATAGAGAAGGTCCTGCATTTTCTCCCAAGCTGTTCTTTTTTCCAAAGCACCAGTACTTCAAAGGCTGTATCACTGTTCCCGAAAGCTTTCAAAATTTGGAGTAAACTCCATCTCTTTCTCATTTGATATCTCTCCTGTGCTCTAGATGTATATGGCCTATTTCCGACAGTTGAGTTTATGTCTGAGCTATGCTGCATTTTAGGAACCTTCCAGCACAAAAAGAAAGACTTGGCTTCAGAAGGGATCATGACTGGCCAGTTGATCTGTTAAATAATATGCCAAATACTGAGGAAATAACAAGGAGGAGAAAATTACATTCACACTTCTTTATTGGTGCCATTAACAGTGTTTTGTCATCCAGCTGATGAAGCGGTGCCACCTCCCCAAAAGCATCGCCTCGCAAGACTATCTGGAGCCTCGTCCAACCCTTCACCTCCTGTGCCTGCAACTCCCTCTGCTCCCAGGTGGGGGGAAGCAAGGGAGAAGCAGAGGTGACGCTGAGGATGCGCTAGTTTAGTGGAAGCCAAAGGACCGTGCCACTTTCCATAAGACTCTCCTTAAGTGTAAAAGCCATTTCTATATTGGTGTCATCCGAGCCGTAGTGAGCTTTCCCCACCCCCACCTCCCCCACTGTTATGGAGGTCAGGGGACCCTTCTTTGAGCCAAGAATCAACTGAACCCATTCCATCCTCTGCCTTTCATTGTATGTGCTGCCTGGCCCCGGAGACCTTATCAACAACAGCCTCACCTCCCTTCTGTCTTCCCCCAACGCTTATTAAAGTGAATGTCTTCTTTCTAGCAAACTAGGAAGGGTACAGCATACTTCTCCCATCTCTCACCCCTCCCCTGGATGTATTTCCTAGTCTGAAATTCATTCCGCCCTCCCTCCCCACTTTCCCCCTCTCCTCCCCCTCCCTCCTCTTTGTCTCTCTCATTTTCTCTCTCTTTCTCTCTCATTCTCTCTCTGTGTCATTTTCTCTCTCATTCTCTCTCTCTCTCTCTCTCTGTCTTCCCCTCTCTTCCTCCCTACCTCCCTCCTGTCTTAGTTTCTAGGATTTCATTTTGTTTCAACAATAAATAGTCGTCTAAACTAGAGAGTGTCTTATCTCCCAAAATTTGATAAGAGACTCTTATAAAATATAAATTGGATTAAGCCACACATCTGTTTAGGACCCATTGTATTCCAGATTAAAATCCAAGTCTTTACCAAGCCTTTCAAGGTCAGAGCTAATGAGACTGTCCTCTGGCCTCACCTCTTTTACTCTTTGTCTGGCTCACCACACCCTAGCCGCAGCAGACTTCCTTCCATTAATAATAGCAGCTATCGTGAGCCAAGCACACCTGATAGTCACAACAACCCTATGAGGTCAGAATAATTATTCCCATTTCAACATGAGGAAACTGAGGCACAGAGGGGTGACACATGACTAGTAAAGACCAATCTAGATTTTAAATTCAGGCTTCCCCTGGACCACTACATAGTGCTGTGTCTCTCCAACGGTTCAAGCAGGCAGCTCTTCCCTGCCTCAGGACTTTTGCATATGCTGTTCCTCTGTCTGCTTGACTTTTCTCCCAGCCCTTCTACTGGATAACATCTCTTCATCTTCTAGGTTTGAGTGAGATGTTAACTTCCTCAGAGAAACTTTCTCAGAGCGGCCAACACACTAGCCTAAAGCATCCTCCATTATTATTCTCAATCATAGCCCTCTATTCTTTCCCCCCTATCTTTGCTCATAACTTATTAGCATGATTTATTATTTGTAGGTTTCAGTATGTACTTACATGACTTTTTCAAAAATATTTGCTATCCTTTTCTATCAGGCCCCTTTCTGTGGGGGAGGGGGACGACATTAATTTCCACAACCTATTGACATCAGGTTTGGTCATGTGACTTGCTCTGAGAAAAAAATGCTGGAGCCATTGTGCAGCTCTGCCCTGTTCCTTCTTTGCAGATAGAGGCTGCTCCAGATAGAGACCTCAGTCCAAAATAGAGAGAACAGGAAGCGGAGTTTTGATGGACCTCACATGAGCAAGGAATGAACTTTTGGGCCAGGTGTGGTGGCTCACACCCATAATCCCAGCACTTTGAGAAGCAGAGGTGAGATTATTGCCTGAGCCCAGGGGTTCAAGAATAGCCTGGGCAACTTGGCAAGACCTCATCTCTACAATGCATCAAAAATTAGCTGGGTATGGTGCATGTGCCTATAGTTCCAGCTACTTAGAAGGATGAGGCAAAGGATTGCCTGAACCCAGCAGGACGAGGCTACAGTGGCCGTGATTGTGCCACAGTACTCCAGCCTGAGTAACAGAGACGCCAAGTAACAAAAAAAAATTTTTTTAAGCAATAACAACAACAAAAAGCCCTTCGATGTAGTAAGTCTCTAGGATTTGGAAGTTACTTGTTACTGCAGTATAACTTGGTCTAGGTTGACTGGTCCTGGGCTTCCTTGACATTTTTCTCCTACACATTTCATGAAGTCAGGGACTGCATCTGTTTCATTTGCTACTTTTTACTCTGTGTCTGGCAAAGAGCCTGGCACACTGAAGCAGTCAACAAATATTGGTTGAGTGAATAAACGTAGAATTAACGGACACACCAACCAGCACTTGAGGGCTACCTTTTGGTGTGTACCACCATGCTGAGTGATTAGCTTTTTGTAAAGCTAATCTGCTCTCGCCTTTGGCTCTGTTATGCCCTATCCCTAGGCACCCTCCACACCTCTTCTCTACTCCATCTCCCAGAAGACACAAAATTTTGACATCACTTTTAGTATGTATGCAGTTGGTATGGAAGTTTTAATTGCTAGGAGAAATAACCCTGCATAACCATTTAGCTTTTTAGAAAAAGCAAAAAAGTCTCTTGAATATCTTCTTTCCTATAAAAAATAGCTTGTCTCCAAATGGTCAAGGGACTTAAAAGAAACTATCACAGCTTTGAGGCTGTTTGCTCTCCACTCAGGCAAGCTGAAATAAAATCCACATATTGTGGGAAGATACTACTAATACATTTTGAAAATACAAGGAAATGCACTGGCTTTCTCTGAAGCAGAAGATTTTTTCCCCTTATATTTAAACTGTCTCTAATTTCAATATAGGAATATATAGGAACTATTTTCTTCAACAAAGGATTTTGCTAAAGATTCTAAGTAGTAGAGGACATGTGGACAGAAGAATGATGTTCTCTCCTGAAGACAGTCTAGGTAATCTGTCCCGTTTCACTATATATCATGGAAGTCATTTTCCCTAGAGGCTTCCAGCATAACCCTTGTCTCTGCAGATGACAGTAGGGACTACATCTTTTTAGATTTGCATCCCTCACACCTAGCCTACTGCCTGGCATGTACAAGGGGGAACCAAAAAAACCCTGAAATTATTTTTTGTAGGGTGAGCCCCTTGTAGTATAGATGTCGCTCTCTAAGCAAGTGTTCTAGGAACCCATCGGCACTAGTGTACCAGCTAGCATTGTTGTGAGAGGTTGTATCCACTTTTAGCGAATTTTTTTTTAAAGATACTTTCAATGTGTTTGCCCATTTCATGATGGGTGATGTACAAGCAAATCTGCTCACACTGCATTGAGTGTTCAGCAGTTTTTTACCAAAAATGCCATGACCCCAGTGTCCCACCCTCCCTATTCATCCAAAAAAGTAGTTTTTTTTTGTTTCCCCAGAAGAAAAAAGTCCTCAAATGGAAATGTTTTGCTGATGTGGAAAAGGTGAAACAAAAAACAGTAGAAGCACTAAAAAGGCATCAAAATCGACGAGTTCAAAACTGTTTTGAGCAGTGGCAAAAGCAGCTCAATAGGTGGATTGCATCAAACAGAGGAGAGTACTTTGACGGTAAGTGGAATTTAAACATACAAGAATAAATACACAATTTTTTATAAATAAATTCTTGGGTGTTTTGGGGTACCCCGTCGTAACAGAGGCTTAGTCAATGTTTGCTCAGAGCATGGATGGTTCGTTGAAACAAATGAGAAACTGGAAGTGCAAGGAAGACTTGAGGTCTCTTCTCATTTGCATCTCTTTCATGGAAGAGGTTATCGAATGGAGGTCATGGATGGTGCAGCAACGTGCAACTCCTCTTCCTCCTCAGAACCTGCTGCGTGGTCAGGACCTGGCTTCCAACTTCCAGTTATTTGGATCTTGTTTACATAAGGCTGGGGCCAGTCCCTTCCCCATCTTGAGTCTCAATGGCAAAACGAGCTTCTGGTCCAAATGGTCCCTGAGATCTTTTCTAACTCTGATGTGGTGTGCCTTTTCTTTGGAACACCCCAGACACAGGAGGACTTTGTCTCTCATCATTGTTCTTCATTACCCCATCTTTAGAACTGTATGTGCACTAAACCAATTGCTGGTTAATTGCTCCTGAATACAAGCTTACTCCTAATTAGTCAGTGTCTGGGTTCACACTAGAGCAATTAACCCCTAAATGGAATAATTGCTCTAGAATAAACATAGCATCATTATTTTTATGTTCATCCTTTCTTCTCACTAACACCCCTCTCATTACTACAGGAGAGAACTCTCTGTTGAGGGCTTCCTACTTTCTCCTTGGCCCCCGTGTGGTCTTTTCCATGTGGTCTTCGATTCTTCTTCCCCATTGGCTCCTACTTGCCTGGGTGTCACTATGGCCTGCTGTCAGGCCACTGTCCTGACCCGTGACATTGTAGCTCCATGGATTCAGCAATAATCTCCCCTCTGAATTTACAGGTCTCTTATGGGTCACAAAGGACCAGACTTGTACCATGAATAAAAATACCACCTGCAAAAAACACGATCAGGAAATTTGGTGGCTTGTTTCCAATTTTCCCAAGATAGCAGTGTTTGGATTATACAAAACTAGTTTTGTTTATTTTCAGCATTTATGAATACATGGGTGAGAGAGAGACAGGGCTGCCAGTATAACCCACAGTTAGTCAACACACACTTCCCAAACACGCTGCGTTTAATGCAGCATGAATGGAACAAGTGGTGAGAATTGACTGTTACCAAATTTGTTAAAGTGATTCATAGGTATTTAAACTTGAGTATGCTTTTACAGTTTGAGATAATTGGTCTATTTAAATAACTAGCAACACACACAACACACACACACACACACACACACACACACGCACACTGTATTTTTTCCCTTTCTTTCTCCCCACTCCCCTGCTGAACGTTTCCTGCATGTTTACAGCTTCAAGCACTCAGCAACAGGGATGTGAAGTGTCAATCTATGACCCAGTCACAGGGGCCTGACCACAGATTTGCCATTTGCCATATTAGACTTCAGGCTGTCCTTTGGAATGACTTTTCTCCCTTGAGAAAGGGGAAAAGTGATCATGGGCACATGATTTTCACTGTAAGCCCATTTCACATAGTCAACAATGTCAGAAGTCAGGTGGGGTGGGGAAAAGAAGGGGAAAAGGAAGCTCTCAGGAAATTTGGGCTAACAGTAGGGAATGGGGCCCAGGACTGTGTTTTTTGCTTGAGGCCTAGTCCAGGAATGGATAAGAGACTTGTCAGCTGGTGAGCAGGAGAGCAGAGAGACTGAGAATTCCATCTCAGAGCCAGACCTGGTATATGCAAAGTCCTGCTCAGTCAGCACTTGCTAGCTTTGGGCCTGGTTCCTATAAACCTCAGTTTCTTCAGCTGAAAAACGGGGATATACCTATCTCACACTGAAACAAATGCGATACAGTACACAAGGCATCTTGCATAGTCCCTGGCATACAAGAACACACGATGGATACTGGCAGCTATCAGTGTGGAGTTAATAACAGCCTTGAATTTGAATGTGTTCAGGCCCGCAGCCAAAGGTGCAAATTTGAAAAATGTACTCATTGCTCAAAACACTCTGCTGCCAGAAAAAAACATATATGTATAAGATGAATGTACAAATCTACGATGATAATCAGCCTTAATGGCATGTCCTAGAGTCAGAGAGTGCACAGGTGTGCGATCCACACACCTGGAAGCTGTAACCTTGAACAGATTTTTAGCAATGGTTGTGCCTCTTTATTTCCTGCGCATTGTCAAGCCTCAGACACTGGAGATCTGGAAAAATGTTGTTTTATTTAGGTTTCTTTCTTTTTTTGCTTATAAGCACCTCAATGGAACATGGGGAATTCTAATGGCAAATGGACCTATTTGGTCCCATTCTCATTTCCTGCACTAATTCTTAGCAATTCCATCAGCTAATTCATGCAATTAACAACAAGGCTGTTCTATTAGTCACTCTTCATGGCATGGCAGAAGCCTTTTGGGTAAAATGTGTGGTTCCAGGGTATCTGCTGCGATCGGCAAGGTATTTCTTTTGCTGCGGGAAAGAGAACTAGATTGAGGAAAAGAATATGCCCTTCCTTTTCCCCTTCTTTCCCCACCCCACCCTCTCCTGGCTTCTGATGTTGTTGACTACGTGAAATGGGATTATGGTGAAGATCATGTGCCCATGATCACTTTTTCCCTTTCTCAAAGGAGAAAAGTAGTTCCAAAGGGCAGCCTGAAGCCTAATGTGGGTGAAGTGGGTGAGTGCACAAGAAAAAAAGACCCACTTTCCCAGTAGAAGGACACATACATGGGCTGGGCAGGATCTAATAGCAACCAGGACATTCTCTTCAGTATCAGCTGAAGGAATTTCCCTCTAGGTTGCTTCTCAGGGCTTCTGCTTATTTTTCAAGAGCTCAAGGCATTAATGGGGGAGGGAGTAAAGAGTGAGTTGGGTTGATTGGCTGCCTTCTGTTGTAGCCATGATCTTGGAATGGGACGTGGCTGTGATACCATGCTGGTCAGTGTCACTCTCTAGAAAATGGCATTATGATATTTTCTCCAAGTACCCAAGGAGGTTGTTAAGAGAACCAGAAATGATGCTGGCAGAACTTGAGAAGGATCCATTCTGGCTTTCCAACCTCGGGCAAGCCAGCTGAATGCCCTTGCTTGTAAAATGAAGGGATTCGTTTCAATGAATTTTGGGACCTTGGGCTCTGGTGAGATGCTGCGATGTTTGAATCCTGGCTCCACCACTCAGGAAGCAAGTGTTCTTGTCTAGACATAAGTAGCATGCACCAGGAGTTGCATCTGTCCCAGGCACATGGAGAATTGTTCTTTCCAAGCCCCTGGCATCTGGGTAGAGCCATATAACTTGTTCCTGACATTGGCCTGAGAGCAAAAGTGACATGTTTTTTCTGGGCTAAAATATGTCATTGTTGATGTGAGACTCTCCACTTCCTCTATTTCCCTGCTGCATTAACCAACATAGCTCTTTGTTTTAGATTGTATCACTTCAAGATGTTGATAGCTATGCCAGCCTGATTGCTGAGTCACTGCAGGGGGACAGTTGGCCCTGAGAGTCACTTAGACCCAGAGTTTTTAAAATAAGACATATACCTTTGTGTACTTGTCTCTGAGATATTCGACCTCAACCTCTGTGGCTTTTTTTGTTTTCTGTTTTAACATGGAATTATTGATATAACCTGCCTCATAGGATGCTCATAATGATTACATGATATAATGAAAAGGGCTTTTAACAAGGTCTGGCACATAGTAAATATACAAGAAACATTTAACTTTCATTATTATTCTCCTTTGGCCTTATGATTCTTTAATAATATGCTTATATTATCCTAAACCATTCTTTTCTGCAGAAGTGTTTAACAAAAATTGCAGTCTGCTATGGATTGAATTGTGCTCCTCTCTCCACAAGTTCATATTTGAAGCTTTAACCCCCAATGAAATAGTATTTGGAGACAGGGCTTTGGGGATGTGATTAAGTCATGAGGCTGGTATCCTAATGATGGAATTAGTGCCTTTATGAAAAGAGATCAGAGAGTGCCCATTCTCTCTCTCTCTACCCCTCCTCATGGGCGTGTGTGTGTGTGTGTGTGTGTGTGTGTGTGTGTGTGTGTGTGACATGACGACACAGCAAGAAGGCAGCTTTCTTCAAGCCAGGAAGAGTGCACTCAACAGCAACCAATCAACTGGCACTTTGATCTCGAACTTCTGGCTTCCAGAACTGTGAGTAAATAAATGACTGTTGTTGAAGCCATGAGGTCTTTGGTGCTTGCTATGGCCACCTGAGCAACACTGCCCCTTCTGCAAGCTCCCATAGCACTCAGACTGCTCCAAGCTAGCAGCAGTTAAATTGAATTTCAATTGCGCCTTTATTTGTCAATGTTCTCTACCAAACTTTGAGCCACTTAGGGGGCAAGGATTGTATATTTTCTCTCTGAACACTCCCAAATTTATGTCAGTGAATGTTTCATAGACATTTGTTGAATAAATGAAAAGTGAGCTCTGCGTCTTTCTTCCAGTTTAAGGAAACACTACTGTGGGAGGCTGAGAGTGTGTTCCCCAACCCAGAAGAAGATATCTGTGTTCCTTGAGTTATTCTCAAGGATGGTCATTGCTACTTGGTGGCCTTGGAAACAGAAGGTCACTGAAATCGCCTTGAGATCCTAGTGGGTAAGACAGGAGAATGTGAGCTGGGTAGGAAAAGAGGATTTGGATGTCTGGTAGAGTCGATGTGTGATTAACAAAAGAATTGCTCTTTGGTTGATTGGAGTATTGGAGTAATTCCTAGTCATCTGCTATAAAAGAAGGCTTTTCTGTGGAGACTAATAAAAATATTTTTATTCCTGGGTGCGTATTCTGGTCTGAAAAAACATATTTAGGTTAAAATGTTATATTGATGCATTTGGGTACCCAGTGTCCATATTGTCTTGATTTGTAACAAATTAAATTATAATAAGGTTTTGTACTTCTATATTTCTCCAAGAATTTCACATGTGTTATTTTGCAATGACCCTTGAAAGTAGGTGGGCAACTATAGGTATAGTAGAGATCACTTATATTGTCTGCCCAGTATTCCCTGACTCTTCAGGGGAAAACGTTCTTCCTTATGTTTTGGAACATTTCTGGCACCCAATCTTCAAGTTCCGGAGGGGCTTTCAAACATGGAATGAAAGGGCATATGACCGAAGACAGGGCAATCAAATCTCTTCATGGTTTCCATGGGAACTAAGGAAAGAGAGAAAGTTCTATCTCATAGTAGAGTTGAAATAAAGCATAGGATTTGCCTGTTGTCATGTATTTCATCTTATGAAGATCCACACATGGAGAGAGAAGGAAGGCAACATATAGACAGAAGCAAAGGCAAGGCAACGTCTTGAAGAATCAGCTCTCTTTTGGTTGTAAGTGACCAACTTTGGTTGAAAGCCAACTTTAAACAACTTAGGAAAATAAGGGAATTAATTGGCTGATTTTACCAAACTGTGGAAGAAATTTGCTACAACTGAGTCCTAGAAATGACTGAAACTTCTCGAACTCTCTCTCTCTATTTTCCAGATATAACTACTGAGGTTCAGAGAAGCTAAATGAGTTATTCAAGAGGGAATGGAAATTACATTTAATGAACACTAACTATATGCCAGGCAATGTATTTTATGCTGTATATACTTTCTTATAAGAAAGTGTCATATTCCTCATCTTACAGGTGGAAATGGAGGTCATGTAGCTAATATTAGCAGAGCTGGGATTTGAACCAAAGCCTGTCTGGTTCCAAAGGTTGTGATTTACTCTTGTACTAGAATGTCTGAGGGTACCTAGTCAATAAGTAACAAAGCCAGATATCTCAAGTACTGGGCAAGTCTTCTTTTCACCACATAACGCTGCCAGTCCTAAAATATTTGAGGAAAAGTTGAGAAGTATCTATATAATTTATCATCTGTTAAAATATATTATCTAGCCCTCATTATTTTTTATAATATAAAAGTATGCTTTGCTTTTCTGTAATCAGCCCTCACCTGTCTAAACACTTTTCTGATTACCATGACTACTTTTCATACCCTTGGGTGAGAGATTGGCTGCAAGAAGTGTTGATTCTGAAATGGAAACCAAGTTCACCATCCCTGTATCCTGTCAAATATTATAAAAAACATAATATCACAAAAAGCTTGATTTGGTACTTTGACCAGGCCTTTAGCAGAGATGCTGTGAGACCACGTGTTGCCTGAGGAAGTCTTCTAATGTGTACAAACCATTAGGAAGGGAAAAATGGGGAATGAAAGAAAACTCCAAAGGAAAAGACAGATTATCATGGGGGAAAAGAAGTAACAATGTGAGGAGGAATGACCAAAAGAGGGCATGATACTAGCAGCAAGTAGAACAGAGGACATGGATGTGAAACTTGGGCCACCTGGAACAAAGTAGGAGATGAACAAAACTAAGGGTTACTATAAAGAAGAAAAAAACTGAGAAGACAACTCAGCCATAAAAAAGGAATAAAATCATGCCTTTTGCGGCAACATAGAGGTTATTATCTTAAGTGAAATATTCAAACAGAAAGTCAAATACTGTATGTTCACACTTATAAGGTAGAGCTAAATAAAGTGTACACATGGACAGAGATTGTGGAATGATAGACAGTGGAGATTCGGAAGGGTGGAAGGGTGGAAGAAAAGTGAGGGATGAGAACTTACTTAATGGGCACAATAGACATAACTAGGGTGATGGCTACACTAAAAGCCCAGACTGCACCACTCTGCTGTATATCCATGAACAAAACTGCCCTTGCATCCCTTAAGCTTATACAAATACAAATATAAAATAAAATAAGTAAAGCTAGATATGTCAACCCATGTAATGCAAACCAGTGCAGAAGAAAGCATGTTGTAATAAAATATTCTCAAGGTTTGCTTAACCAAAACAAAGAACAAAAAAACTGAGCAGACAAAAGGGTCCACAAATAGTGGTAAAAATATGAACTCCTTCACTGGCACTCATCAAGAGAGAAGAAAATTCTAAAGAGAAGACAATGACCAAATCATTTGCAAACTGCTTTGGAATGCAACTTTCCTTTGGAAAACAGGATTCTGGGAAAGCTAGTAGACACGCTGAATGTGTTTAGCTGCTCTGTGGCATTTCCCAACACACGTGGCCAGGTGGAGGTGGGACATGGGACACACTTAACAGAATTACTTCCAATTACATTTCAATGACTCCACAAAGTTGAAAAAGAATCTGCAGAAACTTACCTCATGAGTTATATAAAGAAGATAAACAGTTATAGGTTGTGAATAAGTACATAAAAATGGAAGGAAAAAATGGAGAATAATATCTAAGAAAATAAAGTTAGAACCATGAGAGAAAATAAAATAAAATAAAAGGATCTATGGAGAGTCATTTAGCAACTGAAGTAGATTTTTTAAAGCTCAGAATTGAAACCAAAACCTTTTGGGGGTATGAAAGTTTGAAAAGACGAGGGCCACATGAACTGGAATTGAGCCCCCAGAAAAGATAGGGGCAGACCATGAAGGACCCCAAAGGCAGCGCTAAAGATTTTAATGTGTAGCCTAAGATCAGTAGAAAACTACTACTGATCTTAAGGGAAGGGAAGGAGAATGAGATAGAGGGGTAATATAATCAGATTTGCATTTTGAAGATTGCTGTAGCTGGAACATAGAGAATGGACTGAAAAGCACCAGATTAGATGCCAGGAAACCAGAGAGGAGGCGACCTCAATTGGTCTAGATAAGAGATGGTGGCAGCTTAGACTAAGCTGATAGTAGTGAAGGAGAGAAGAGGGAAGATTTGAGAACTATTTTAAGAGATGAAATAAATAAGGTTTTATGAGGCATTAGACATGGAGAATGAGAGAGAAGAAGGGGGTGAGTATGAAAGATTATTGAGACTTCACTGAATATATTTGTCATCTTGTATTGTCATCTTATATTATTGGTCATCTTGTATTATAAAGTGCTTACAAAAGTGCCTGGCACATAATAACTTTATGTTGCAATGGACACAAATTCCAATTTAAACTTGCTTAGACAAAGAAGAAAGTGCATTTGTTTTTTTAACCAAAAAGTCCAGAGGTAAAATCTAAATTCAGATGCCACTTGATCTGGGGGATCAATTAATGTAACACAGTCCCACCTTTTCCCAATTCTTAGCTCTGCTCCCCCCTACATTGGCTTCCTTCTCAGGACACCCACGTGGTAGTGAAGTGACTATGAGTAGATCCTCATCAGCAAGACTAGAAACAAAGAGAAAGGTTCTCTTCACAGACAATTCCACACAGACCTGGAACTACATGAAAAGTGTTGCAGCGGAGAGGATGGGGGTCTTTACCCAAAGGAAATTCATGGTACCACTTATCAAAGCAAAAGAAAATAGATGCTGGTGGCCAAAAAGACAGTAGGCATCCATGATACATTTCCAATAAAGCCACAGCCATCTAGACAGATGCTTTTTTCTTTGGAGCCACAAATTAATTTATAACATGCATACATTCAATTGAATAAAAACTGGTACAATTTAGAGCCAGACCATCTCTTCACACAACACAAGACTATGCAAGATTTTCAAAAATTTCTGACATTGTGGAATTATTGATGGATTTAATTACTTGCTCAGAACCACAGTACAGTTCCGCAATCTATTTGTTACTCTGAGTAAATGAAATCTTTGAAATGATTTTGAGGCATCATTTTATTCTTGGCAAGAAATAATTAAGTCACGTAAACAAAACAAATGCAATACTTGCTTGATCCTTAAAATGTTTGGTAGTTGTAGTTTGGGACTGTGTAGGCAAAGAAGCTGAGAACAAAGGATACGTGTAGTCAGACTTATCTTAGCGCACAGCCAGTTTGTTGATTCCTTATAGCTGTTGGCTCCTTACAAACTTAGACTGCTGATTGCAGACAACAGATATCAGCTGTCGATTACTTACAACACATGTCTCTATTGCATAGTGGTAGCAGTGGAGACTGCCTGAGCTCACATTTTGCCTCTGTGACTTACTGGCTGTGTGACCTAGAACAAGTTATTTAAGCACCCTGAGCTTCAATTTCCTTATCTGCAAAATGGGAATTACAATAGTACTGCCTTAACTGGTTATGATGAGGATTACATGAGTTAATATTATAAAGTTACAGGCTTGTAACAGTGCCTGGCACATAATAACTGCTTTATATGTATTTGTTGAATAAGCTTGAGAGTTTTTATTTAACCTGAGTCTCAATTTTTTTTTATCCACAAAATAGACATCATCTACCTGCAACTTCTCCAGATTGTACTGAGGTTTAAATGAGATAATTGTACATGAATCGCCCCATAAAGCAGACATTCTATAAATGTGGGCCCCTTTCCTCTTTCAAAGACTGAAAAACTCTTCACGTTAGTAGGCATTGGAATGGATCTAAGCTCCATCTCTATTATTCTCTCTTTCTGCATCCTTCAGTAAAGTTTCCTACATATGAACCTTCAAGTTGCAAACTCCAAGTTGCTCGTTCGCGTGTCCAATCACATAAGTTAGATCATGGGTCTGGTGTACATCGTCACATGTGTGCATCCTCTACAAGTGGTTGTGCTTTTGTGTATTTTACTGGACACTTCTGTATAGAGTACAGTAGTACAGTATCTTTATTTCAAGTCCAGGATGTCCGGAAGCGAGCATAACAGCAATGGTGATGTAGCTGGTACCATATAGCTGATTTTGTTAGTTGGGTACCTAGGCTAACTTTGTTGGACTTATGAACAAATTGGACTTACAAACAATTGTGTGTAGGGGACTTACCATAGTTCTCTATGGCTCTCCTACTAGATTGTAAATCCCATGGCAAGTACCATGTTTGAATTGCTCACCCCTGCACACCTACCAGCGTACACATCCATTGTGCACACTGACAGGCACATGGTAGATGCTCAGTAAATAGTTGCTAAACAAATGATTATTCAACCCTTCACTTCAATGCACTTTGCCCAATTAGCAGTGTCCTCGGACACTTCAAGACAGATTCAGCAAAATGGACAACTCATGATCCAGACAATTTTTCTCTTTCTGTGTAAAAATTCCATCTATATAAAAATAACTGAGCAGAACTGCAAACAGCTGTCACTTCATGTAGACATATGCAAGCACAAAGCCTGTGTGATGGGCATAGTTCTTGAGTTGTGCCGTGTTACATTCTGTCAAATGGAATACGTTAGGAAAGAAAGCGTGAGTCCATAACTTTAAAGTTACAAGTAGGCATTTTGCAGATAGAAAAATAAGGGATTTGAGAGATGTACACTTGACAAACAAACAACTCTGTGCTTCCCAAGTTTTAATTTAAGATAGGGCCAATCTTAGTCTAAAACACTGTAGCAGAAGAAACTTCACGATGTTTCTCATCGTTTGGATCCTCTTCCATTATTTCTATTGTCCTGGGCAATAAATTTCAGTATTTGATCAAATAATGGCATATTCCATGCTATCCCATTCAGGTATCCCCAGTTTATCTATAATGATTTTCCTCTTGTCAGCTCATTTCTTAAACCTTTGCTGAATCTGGTTTCAATGGTACTATAAACAATCATCATTGCATTGTAAAACTGGAAACTCTCCACTAAAATAGTGTTTTGATCTGGGTTGCCATAGTAATAAGTGTATGCGCCCCTCTTTGGAGGCCTTGTTATATGAAGTATCTGTGATTTGCTCAGAATGGCCCCAGTTCATCTGTCAAAATGGGTTTTTCCTTTTTTAAAATAATGATCTCGAAAATCCCACAGAGGCCACAAATATTTTACAACCATAACGAGGAGCATTGGAGTAGTCAAGCTTTATAAATCTATGCCATTATTACATTAGAATAAATCACGTTTCTTAGGTATATTACATGGGCCTGTGTAAGCCTAATTTTAGATCCGCTGTTCAACAAGGGTGCGGTTGTTTATAATGAAAAGAGAATTATTAAGTGTGACTTCAAAAATGCACCATATGTCAGTTCATGTAGAGAGACCCTGGAGCAAAAAAATGGAAATTACTTCTTATTTCTATCAAAATACTGAAAATAGCTATTCAGGTTCAAACTTAGTTACAATTAGAATGTGACGAACAATGATTTTTTATAACAGCACAAAATTATACATTCCATTCACGTTTGGGTTCAAGTTATTCATTGGTAGGAGGGGATAAAACAAGAAATACTGCAAATTTATCAGTGTCACCATGAAAAAAAAATAATGATGGTACATTATTTAGTATAAAAATGTTCCAGTCAGTTACAGTAATTTGATACAAGAACTATGATATTTTTTCCTGCAGGAACCAGAGTAAACAAACACTATATCAACAAACCAGCAATAGAATCCACAAAAAGGTGTAAGATCATTTTTCATCTAAGACAAATGGTGAAGTTGGTTACTTTCTGTAAGTCACTACCAGCTACAGGGTTATTTTGTGTAATTCACTGCTGGCTACTGCCTCATAATATCTGACGTGGGAATATTAACAACATCAATGGGCAAAAGAACAGGAAGAATCCATCTGTATTCAATGAATTCTAATTAAAAAGTAATTACGGCACAATGAGGTAGCTGCCAGTTTTATTCCCTCTTCCCGACCACAAACCACACACACATGGAGTGTTAGTCTTCTGCTGTTTATACTGCTAAACAATCAGAAAGGCAGGCAGGAACCAGACCCATATTTCCTTCCATTTTTCAGGTGACTTAGTTTTAAACAACTGCAGCCCCAGAAGACATTCGGGGCAAGAGGTGGTGCACATCTTCTGTTATAATTGACCTGGGCTTTGAGATTTCTCTGTCATGATGTATCCCAGAATGTTGCATGATGGGAAGACCCTTGTTATTCCTCCACCAGCCGAGCCAAACGGACAAGATCAAGTAGGCCTGGGACTTGGGAAAAAAAGGAAGAAATATTGACAGATAAGTAACCACTCCAGGAAATGACAGGCAGCTGGTGCAGAGTCGGTACTCTCTGGATTCAGATGTAATCCTTTAACCTCATGCTCAGACTCTGTAATCTTTCAATGAGATGGAAGAAAAGGAGGAAAAAAGCAAATTGCTTAATCAAAGCCCTTAATGTGTGACCAGGATTAGTAACTAAGTCAGAATGACAACCTACAGGTATAAAAAGACTTGACAAAATGGCCTCGGTACTAATGAAGTCGTATCTGCAGGGTGAAATAAGGAAGAATAAACTGGCATTTCAGCTGGCACAGACACCTTTCTCTTACAAGAAAATAGGCACTCAAAACTGATTTTCTGACTACCAGGAATCTTTTTTTTTAACTGCCAAGAGGAAAGGCTACAGCCTGTATTCTTTCTGGTTGGCAAAGCTCCCATTTCAACCACATTCTAGAAAATCGTCTTCATCTAAGAGACGACATAACAGGTGTCAGTTGAGTTTCTGTCTAAAGATGAAGAATAGGCTCTGGCATAAGTCATTTGCTGCTAAGGGCACTAAAGATGTCGGGGTTCTTCCTCAGAAAAGAAGTGCTAACAGACTAAAGTGGCTGTCAATTCACATTAAAAATGGAAAATAATAGCGCACTCGATTTATACAGCATCTTTTGAGGCAACCATCCATGCTATACTGAGATGTTGTGTTAACCTTCAGAAATGGCTGGAAGGGTGCACTAGTTATTCCATTCTACAAGAGGGAATTCCAAGGTCCTGAAGAGTGATTCATTATCACTGTGATAGTAGTTGCGTAGCAAGAGCGGCCTCACTGAAAGTAATGTATTTCAGCCATTTTCCTACCTTCTCCTCAATACATTACCAATCTTCCAGAAATAAGCAACCACAAATGGTTTAGTCCACTGTGACAGTCTGGTCCTGGCTGAGCCCACAGAAGAATAAATGTACGGGGGGTCTATAAGTGTTCCCTACTGCCTTTTTTCTGGTTTCATATCAGTTATCTATCGCTGTATAACAAATTTTCTGAAAACTTAGTGGCTTAAAACAATATGGGTTTATTACCTCAAAATTTCCAAGTGTCATAGATCTACGACAAGTTTACCTGGATGGTTCTGGTCCAGGGTCTCTTATGAGGCTGCATCATCTGACTGTCTGATTGGCATTAGGGATATACTTCCAAGAAGTCTCACTCACTTGGCTGTTGATGAGAGTTCTCAGTTTCTCACTGGATGTTAGCTGGAAGCCTTAGTTCTTCATCATAGTTAAACAGTTTTTTGTTTTTTGTTTTTTTTAATTGGGGTCTCCTTCTGTCGCCAAGGCTGGAGTGCAGTGGCATGAACAATCATATCTCATTGCAGCCTCAAACGCCTGGGTCAAACGATCCTACCACCTCAGTCTCCCTAGTAGCTGGAGCCACAAGCAGGCACCACCACACGTGGATAATTTGTTTAATTTTTGTAGAGATGGGATCTCATTATGTTGCCCAGTCTGGTCTTGAACTCCTGAGCTCAATCAATCCTCCCACCTTAGCCGCCCAAGAAGCTGGGACTCTGGTATGCATCACCCTGCCCAGCTAAACGTAGTGCCTCATCATGTGAACCTCTTCACAAAGCTCAGGGAATGGCAAAGAGTCTCTCCCAGAGCAAGTGATCTAAGAGAAAGAGAGTAAGAGAGACCAACACAGAAACAGTAGTGTCTTTAGTACCTATTATTGGCAAAACATACTATCACTTCTGCTGTGTGTGCTTGACCAACCCTGGTATGACGTGGACATGACAACTCGAGTGTGAACCCCAGGAGGCTGGAATCACTAGGGGGCCACCTTAGGTTGGCACAACTGGCCTTTGGTTACTTTGGCACAAGCTAGGAGAAACGGTTGGGAGATAGAAAGGGTGCAAATGTGTGTAGGGGTGAGTGTTTTGCTGAGTTCAGAAAAAACATTATGATGTCTATCATTAGTCAAGCCATGTAATTAGATTAGATTTCCCAGGAAGAAAGAATCAGTGGACCAAAGCTGGGGGGCCCTTTTAGAAATGGACTTTGTGAAACTTTGGATATAAATAGCATTGCTTCTGGACCCATATCATACAGGGTTACTGAGAGTTGGAGAGACTTTCACCCCATTCAAGAGCGTTCCATGGAGCAGCAACACTGGGCAGCAGTGTCTGCTATATCCAGTAGGGAGTCAGGAAGCAAGTTTCTCCTAGAGGATTCCAGCAGCCATACTGGAGAGACGTTTCTTCAAAAGGCCTGCAAGAGAACAGAGGGAGAAGACCATGAGCAAGTGTGTTCCTAATCACATGTGAGGCTCCCCTTAGATAGTAAAAATACCTGGAATGTCAAAATCCTGCCATTATGCACACGGACACCAATAAATCAGGCAAGTTCATCAGCAATGCTAGGTGTCCTCATTTGAATTTTCAGACAAGTGAAGTTACACCATTTAAGTACAAATCTAAAATACATACTCTGGTGAGGCTAAAGAAATTTAAATGACACAGCCCCCCCATCAAAGACCTCCAAGTCACATATGTGAGGAACAACCTAGCAGATACCCCCTGAATTCACTGAATCTGTCGCTGAACCAGCTTTCAATGTATCCATCTCTTATTTTGTCTCTGACAATCTTCTTTGTAATCCCTGCTGTATATTGATTACTTTTCTCTTTTTCTACTCCACAATGAACAAACCTTTCTGTTCTACTTTTTGTACTGTGACTAAGCTTTCTCTTTCCTGGTACAGCATCTCCTCAGACATACATCCCCTGAATAGATCTCATTGGAATGGCCTGCTTGTGAGCTGGATTAATAGGTCACAAAAGGAGGAATCATATTCCATTCTTCTTTGTACTTCCAATACCTAGTACGGCATCTAGCATATAGAAGGCACTTAGTATATGTTTGAACAGAGTTGTATTATTGCTCTAGTCCTAACTTGTCACAAACAGCTTCAACATCAAGGCATAGCCTTAACTTTGAGGCAATTTTTACTAATGTCCTAACTATAAACTGGCAAGAAGTCATTCATTTCTCATTTATTCAATTTGAACACTATTCAACTATGAACTACTATTCAACTATTGAATGGCTGCTAGTGTGAGATAATGTACTACTTACTAGTTTTGCAGTGATCCAAAAACCCACAGGACATTTGGTCTCATATCATTTATCTATTAATAGTAGGTGCTTAGTAAATGTTGTTTATCTATTAATAATAGGTGCTTAGTAAATATTGGTAGGTAACAATATATGATAGTTACCTTCTAATACAAAAAGGGTTATCTCACAAGAAAGAGGCTAAACTGATATTTAGATGACAGATGGGCATCAGTACCAGGATAGGGATTGCAACTCAATCGAGGGACATTTAAGTATGGAAGTTGTTAAACACTGTGAAGGAATTTCCTTGGGAAATAAGGTGCCACCCATAATTAAAAGGCTGGATGAACAACAGTCAGAGAATACGATAATAATAATAATAGCACCCACAATAATGGTGGCCAACATTTTTAAAGTTCTTACTACATACCAGGCACTTTATAACACTCCATGAAGGAGGGACCACTACTATCATTATTTAATATATGAAGAAACTGAGGCTCAAGTAAGTCCTTATATCAAATATAGGTAGTTCAACTCCAAATTCTGTGTGTTTACCCACTTACTCGTCTGTCTGTCTGTTGAAATAATTCTTCAGTGAGTGGAGGGTGGGTGACATGTTTTCTTCTAACACTGAGATTTTCTGATGTGGTAGTTCTCCTTATGGACACCTGTGAAACCAACTGGCTGGTTTCTGCAGTCTACCTACATAAGACCATGGCCTTTTTGTTGTTGTTGTTGAGTTGGAATCTCTATTGCCCAGGTCGGAGTGGTGGCACAATCACAACTACCACAGCCTCAACCTGCTGTGCATAGGCGATCCTTCTGCCTCAGCCTTCCAAGTAGCTGGAACCACAGGCATGCACTACTATGCCCAGTTAATTTTTTAATTTATTGTAGAGACGAGGTCTTGCCAAGTTGCCCAGGCTGGTCTCTTGGGTTTAGGCAATCCTCTTGCCACTGCCTCCCAAAGTTCTGGGATTACAGGCATGAGCCGTAACCTGAAACCATGAGTTTTTGACTTAAGGCTAAAATCTTTGTTTAACACACAACCTTGAGAGGGATCATACTTTAAGCTGGTGAAAAGTTAAGAAATCATATTATAGAAGAAAATGTTGAAAGAACTGGACCTACTTTTGTTAAAAAATAAAAAAATGAGGGGAGGTATGTCTTCAAATATTGAAGAATTGTTACTTGGAGGAGGATGCACACATTTTTGTTTTTGTCAAGGGCACAGTGGGAATCAATGGTGAAAATTTTCCCTTGGCTGCTTTCTGTTCAACATTAGGAAAGAACTTCCAAAAACTGGGAGTGCCCAACCTTGGAATGAACTTCTCTGAGATAGTGTCAGTATCCCTTTATTAGATTATTTCAGCAGGGATACTATAGAAGAGATTCCTCCAATATTAAAAAGTTTTTTGATCCTCAATTCCATAGTTCTTTGGTTAGTGATCTATACCTTTGTACTGGCATTAATAGCTGTATTTCTGTGATTAAAATTTTTATTTAAAAGTGTTAAAAATACAAAAGAAAGTAAAAACTACTCATAATCCTAGTACTTGAAGATTAATCACAGGAAAAAGCAATGATTTCGGCCACTCTTGCCAATGATATGAACAGGCATCTCCCAAAAGGAGATGTATAAATGACCAGCATGCATCTGAAAAAATGTTCAACATCACTCATCATCAGGGAAATGCAAATTAAAGCCACAGTGTGATACCACCTTACACCAGTCAAAATGGCCATTATTAAAAAAATCAAAAAACAATAGATACTGGCATGAATGTGGAAAAAAGGGAACGCTTATACACTTTTGGTAGGAATGTAAATAAGTATAACCTTCATGAAATTGGTATGGAGATTTCTCTTAGAACTAAAAGTAGATCCACCATTTGATCCAACAATCCCACCAGTAGGTATCTACCCAATGGAACGCAGGTCATTACATTAAAAAGATACTTGAACCCGCATGTTCATTGTGGCACAATTCACAACTGCAAAGATGTGGAGTCAACCTAAATGCCCATCAACCAAATCAGTAGATAATGAAAATGTGATCTATATACACTATGGCATATAGTTCGGCTACCAAAAAGAATGGCATAATGTCTTTTGCAGCAACTTGAATGGAATTGGAGAACATCCTAAGTGAACTAACACAGGAACAGAAAACCAAACACCACACGTTCTCAGTTATTCGTGAGAGCTAACCTAAGGAACTGCAAAGGCTTAAAGAATGGTATGATGGACACTGGAGACTCAGAAGGGGGAGAGGGCATGAAAAGGGTACAGAGACAAAAATCACCTAATGGGTACAATGTGCACAGATAGGGGTGGTGGGTACTCAGACCAAAAGCTACTTGTATCCGCCAGCTATTGAATTTTTTTTTAAGGGAAAGAAAAACGAAAGATAAAAAAGAAGGTGCCAGCCATCCTAATTCTCCTCTCCATTGTTAATAGGCTGGCTAAATTCATCAAAAGATACAGGAAGTCAATAGATAATATTAATGAGAGTAAATAATTTAAGAGTGGGGACATGGTTTTTGCTGATATATATGTGTATCTATGTATATAATTTTCTGCCATAAATATATCAGGCACATACATTTTTAGAGTTAACTTACATCATGCCTTAAACTCCATCTGAGCCAACTTGAAGAATGAAAATTGATTTTTTAAAATAAAACTTCATTTTTTTCCTCCAATGTCTTTTCTTACCTAAAGTCTAAATATGGTCAAGGCTTTTCCATTTTGATGAATGTCTTTTCTTTCATTTTGTCTTCAAAGTAAACGAGGCAGCGTGTGCATGTGGGTGCACCCTCAAGAGGGGTGGCAAGATGTGTTTACCCACAGGACACACGGGTGATCTGCAAATGTACTCACAGAGCAGTCACTTCACGTTTTTCTTCATAAGCCTGTTCCTCTTCTTGTCTTTCTTTATCTCAGAAAAAGGCACTGTCTACTCCACTGTGCAGGCCAAAAACATAGGATTTATTTATTACCTAGAGTCAGAGTCTCAGTCTGTTGCTGAGACTGGAGTGCAGTGGCACAATTACAGCTCATCAGTCTCAAGCTCCTGGACTCAAGTGAGCCTTCTGCCTCAGCCTCCTGAGTAGCTGGGATGACAGGCAAAGACCACCACGCCTGGCTCATTTTACTGATTTATTTTTGTAGAGACAAGGTCTTGCTGTGTTGCCCAGACTGGTCTCAAACTCCTGGGTTCCAGCAATCCTCCCACCTTGGCCTCCCAAGGATTACAGGCATGAGCCATGGCATCTGGCCGGGAGTTCTCTTTAATTTATTTTCTCTCTCTCCATCCAGCTCATCAGCAAGTCCTGCTTCCAAATTTATCCCAAATTTTACCACCTCATGATCTTTATCCAGGTGACCAGTCCTTCTTTCTGGGGTGCTCTTAGAGTTCCCTTGCTTCTATTCTTGCTCCCTATAATCCTTCTGCACACAGCACCCAGAGAGACTTCTTTACTAAACACAAGTTCAATTATGCCACTCCTCTGCTTAAAACCCTCCCGTGGTTTCCCATTTAATGGTTTCCCATTCGAAGACATTCCAAACTCCTTACTCTAGTGACAAAACCTACCCTGACCTGATTCCGATTACAGCCTCACCTCCACCTTCCCAGTCCCTGGCCTTTGGTCTGGTGCTTACAGACACCACGCAGGTGTCTGCCTGAAACCTCCACGCAAGTGGCACCCTCTACCTGTAATGTCATCTCTGCATGTCGATCTCCTTTTGATTCAGAGCTCAGCTTAGATTTCACCCCCAGAAAGAGCCATCTCCAATCGCCTCATCTGATGGAGTTACTCTGCATCCCACTGCCTTATTTTAATTCTCTGTGTATTTATTTCTATCTTGTATCTTTACCCCAACCAGAGTGCAAGATCACCCTTTTAACTGCTAAGTCTCAGGTTCTCAAACAAACCCCGATGTCCAGTAGGTATCCAATAAACATTTGCTGAATAAATAAGTCTGTGAGTGAACCCAGACAATGACTGTCCATTGCACTGATTTTTTTCTTGTACCCAAGCTCCCCTGGACCTAACACTGCAATATCAGACTTTTCATGCTATGGTAATGAGCCCAGCTTTGAGGTCTTTTAGTCACTGAATAAAAAAGTCTAACTCTTGGGGCAGATTTGTGAACATGTGTGAAATCAAGCATGAAAAAGAAACCAAGACTTTCTTATGTGGATCTAATTTGGGAAGATAACTGTTAAGAAACTAGAAAAGGTTGGAAAGAAACTTCAGGATTACACAATTCCCCATTTGCTCTCAGTTCCATTAGTTCTCTGTCAATTAAAGTGCTATCACTGATAGAGACAGTCAGAGCTAGAAAATTTGGGTTCAGCTTTTATGAATTAACACTGTGAGTGCCTTGTGGTCTTGTGGTGGTTGTGAACTATATTGGTATTGGTCAAATTGAATGGCACCAGGTTAGAAAGATGTATTGATCTTTTTTTCCCCTGAAGTCACTTTCCTGAATAAAACTCCAAAATGATTCTTATTGAACCAAACATTTTAGTGAACAGTTTATTAAGTACCTACCACATATACACAACTATATATGCATGCATGCCTTATACATACAGCTGTGTACTTACAGCTAGACATTGACAGAGTTGGAATTTGAACCCTGACCTCTTTGCTATGAACTCTCACTTCCCTTGCTTGTCCTACCTATGCATTCTGAAGTGGGCTGCCTCCTCGGGAGTGCCTGGTCAGTGAACAGCAGCCCCAAGAAACCAGTCATCTCCAAGAACAATGATGCTTGGGAATTTTGGGACACACAAAGTGGAAGACCAGACTTTGTTATATTCCCCTGCTCCAGGCACCCTGGGTATCCTGCCCTAGTGAACCATACACCTCTTGAGGTGGCATTATTTCTATATCTGCAATACAGACTAGTTTTCACTGTTAATCTACTGGTGCCCCTGGCAGTCGGTGAATGTCTGTTCTTATGGAGAAACCTTTCCTCATCTTTCCTTCTTAAACCAGTCCCACAGTTTAAAAAATAACAATAAGAGGGAGTCTAGTCAGTGTCTTAAAAAATACAACTTGCTGGGCGCAGTGACTCACATGCCCCCTCCCCCCAAAAAATCCCAGCACTTGGGAGGCAGAGGTGAGAGGATTGCCTAAGCCCAGGGGTTCCAGTCCAGCCTGGGCAACTCAGCGAGACCTCATCTCTACAATAAACAAACAAATCAGCCAGGCATGATGGTGTGCATCTGTGGAAGGTTGAGGTGGAAGGATCGCCCAGGCCCAGCAGGTGGAGGCTATAGTGGCTGTGAGTGTGTCACTACACTCCAGCCTGGGCAACAGAGTGAGATTCTGACAAGAAAAAAAAAGAAGAAGATGAAAAGAAAGAAAGAAGTGAGGCAGGAAAGAAGAAAAGGAAAGGAGAGAGAGAAAGAAAAGAAATGAAAAAATATATATATACATATATATATTTATAACTTTCCTAATATTAATTTGTTTCAGTGTCTCTTCCTTTTGAGACTGAAGTAGTGCCATCTGTCAGACAGGGGAAAGGCGGGAGAAGGAAAGAAAATTCTGTGAACCAGGTACCTGGCCCTGTGACTAGGGCCTGGATACAAGAGATCTACAGGTCAAACTTCACCTTTCCGGGGCCCAACATCCCCACAAACTCTCAAGGGAAGGCAATGGGCATAAACTCCTTATAGAAGATAAAGCAGATTTGAGGGTTAAACCTTTTTAATGTTATTAATTTTATACTGCATCAGCTGATGTTCCACGTGACCCTTTAGCAGTTGGCTAAAACTGCCTTTTTGAAAATAGTCATTTCCTTCTTTCACTTTTTACTAAAAGTTGACATTTCCCACAGATGCAGAAGAAAACAGTGTAAAACAAAGGCCCATCAGCTTACACACAGTAGAGAAAATTGTCTCCTGTTCACAATTATGGAAATATCAATTATCTCAAATGCAGTTTTACAGTTCAATCAAACACTGATGATAAATCATTACACTTAAAAAAATAGCAACCATGTAAAGGGGATGTTAAGACAGGAAATGTCTTTAAATGAAAGAATGTTAATTTGTCAACACAAATTGTCCCTTAAGATTTTTTTTAAAAAGAATCACCAACCTTGTACTCACTAAAGTATTGTAATGTCTTTTCCTCAGCTAAACTTTTTTCTTATCACTTAAAATAAAATGGTCAATTTCTGTATCGAATTGGTCTAAAAGGTAATTTAGTGCAACAAAGTGCGTTATACTTTGGATATACTATTTGACAATAAAAATATTCTTTAAAAAGTCAAGAATTTAACTGTCTCCATCTTCTATTTTTAAAAATATTTTGGGGGCAAGAATCAGGTCTATGGATTCTGCCATCCCTGGGAAAGGGTGGTATTTGATTGTCCATAGTACAGGTAGATGGCACCAGGGTGATAGAGTGAGACTCCAACTCAAAAAAAAAAAAAAAAAAAAGCTTTACAGAAGCTATGTTTGTAAATGAAATCACTTTGAATTGCTCACTGATTTCCACAAAACACAATTGCTGACCTCTCACCTTTCCCAGAGTATCCAGGAAACATCTGGGCTGGACACAGGAAAAATGACTCCAGGAAATTACCAAAGGCTTTGCTCCTTGTTTGGGTCTAAGGCTGGGTTCCTTCTCCAAGCCACTTACAAAATCAAAGAATTCTTTAAAATGAAACAGTGCAGAAAAAAAAAAGAAGCACAGCACTGATTGAATGGAGTGGAAATTAACAATGCAAAATGGTTTAAAACTAGGGGGAGGAGGGAATAAGCCTTAAACAGAGTGTTTCTGTTGCAGACAAACTTGCTTAAAAGTGTTAGCATTTAAATGGTCACACCTCGGCTTTGAACTTAACACTCCATTAACCGGCTGAGGAAGCTCACACCTCTGTCTGTGGCGCCTTTCACTCTTGTTGAAGCCCAAGCAAAGAGAAGGGAGGAGAGGGGAGGGAGAGAAGGAAGAGTACTTACAAACCAAGCGGTGACAGTCCTGGTTAAGCCTGCTGTCCGGATGCAATTCATTGGAAGGCACGCTTTGATTCAGAAACCTCTATGCTATTTCACAAGCTAAGGCTAAGTGTTCATGACTGCCAGAGTGAAATCAAAGGATGAAAATATCTTGGCAAGGGACCCAGGAGGCTCTATTGTCGTCGTTTTGAAAATGAAAAACTGAGGCTCAAAGAAGTTGACTTGCCTAAGGCCACACCGTTAGTGTACAGAGAAGTTGGGACAAGGACCCAAGTCTCCTAAGTGTAAATTATACATTTTTGATGTGTCAGATATTTTCAAGAATGTAAATAATATTCTCAAGAATGGAGAAATCAAGAACAGAAATTGTGATAAATCATACAGATGTCTTTCACTAGGTCAGAGGGCTCAGAGGTCAGTAGGAATTGTGGGCACAATGTGAGCACCAGCTCTTAGGGTAAAGTTTCTGCTGCTCACTGATTATTTCAGCTGAGAAGAAAACCGAGCATTTTCTCAGAAGAAACAAAAGCCAGGAATTCAATCCAGCTTTGCCATTTATTAGCTGGTTGACTTGGCCAAAGTTATGCAATGTCTTTAAAACTCCCATTTCCTCATCTACAAAATGGGCATGAAATTAATATTCATCTCAGATGTCTGTTGGGAAGGTTAAATAAAACAGTCAATGCAAAGCACTTGGCCCAGTGCATGGCACATAGTTATACAGTCAGTAACGGTTGCCTGTCATCATTATCTCCATCATCTTCATCACTAGGAGTGGCAACAAGCCAGGCTCGGTGGCTCAGCCTGTAATCCCGCACCTTTGGGAGGCTGAGGTAAGTGGATTGCCTGAGCCCGCGGGTTCGAGACCCACCTGGGCAGCGAGACCTCATCTCTACAATAAATCAAAAAATCAGCCGGGCGTGGTAGCGCATGCCTGTAATTCCGGCTACTCGGAAGGCTGAGGCGGAAGGATCGCCGGAGCCCAGCAGGCTCTGTCTGGGCGACAGAGTGAGACTCCAACTCAAAAAAAAAAACTAAGAGTGGCAACAGCAGCATTTTTCCTATCCCACTCCTTACCTGACCTGCTTTGGACAGTCAGCTGATTTCACAATCCCACTGTAGGCTTTTTGCTTATAGAATGTTCTATCCTAATCGCATTTAGAGCCACACAGCTCATAGAGATATTCTTGCTTTAAAAAAAAAAAAACAAATTAGGACACAGGCTCAGAGAGATTAAATAATTTGTTCATGGTCACACATCCAGTAAATGATAAAAGCAGAACTTACACCTAATTCTTCAGTTTGTCTGTCTCTGATAAGAAACTATAGGTTGGGGTGCCAAAAGGGAAGAATGGAAAGGGTGGGATGGCAGCTAGGAGCTGGCCCTGCCTAGGAGTGGGAAGACCAGGAAGGTGACGGGGTACGGAGCATTCTTTACTGCACTGTTCTGCAGGTGTTGCCCACATGCAGTACAGCATTTCTCTACAAAGTCAATCAAGGGATGCGAGCTTAAATTGAAGAGGAAACTTGGTCTTAGCATTCAGAATCAGAAGAAATGCTATTTTCCTCCTCAACAGAAAAACCTGATAAGACCCAGAAAAGAAAGTCAAGCTGAGACAGAAGCCCCTGTGTTCTTGGGATATGACCTGTACTGAAGACAGGCCTCGACCAAGAAGGAGACATGGGCAGTGAGAAGTCTCTAATGCACTCTTTGCTTTTCAAACTCTTCACTTGGGTAGAAACCAGGTCAGGGATGTAACTTCTCTGTGGCTCATGTTTCTTGTCATTTACTGGGACTAATTTGGCCACCATTAGGACCCTTCCTTTGAAACCATCCTTTGTATCAGCACAATTAGTTGATGTGGAGTTATTTCTAATCACCCGATTAGGACTTCTAGTGAGGAACAGAGAAATTCTACTAACAAAAGCTAATTGAAAATTGTGCAAGCCAAACAGAGGCCAAGATAAAGTGACAGAGATCCTTCTCTATTCACATTGCTCAGAAGACTCATAACAGATAAACTGAGGATTCTCACACTCTCTGGAAACTCCTGTCCCTATCCCCTGGAGGTCCCTGGCTGTGCCTTCACAGGACTACCTGTGACTCTCAGTAATGATGAGAGCATGATTTGGAGTCAAACAAACTTAAGTGGGAAGCTTTTCCCTATCCCTCTCACCTTGTGACACTGGAAAGGTGATTCAATTTCTCTAAGCTGTCATTTCCTCACTTGTAAAATGGTGGTGTTAATACTAACCTCATAATGTATGCAATGCACTTCTTTCTTTCCTGGCATATAATAAATGCCCATAAGCAGCAGCCATCCTTTTCTGCTAACATTCTTGCTGAGAAGTGTTTGAGCTATGGCTGAAATACCTCATTATAATTCCCTCACTCCTTTTGGTCTCCTCCCTCACTAGGGGTTCACCCACTGGCTTAGCTGTTGGCTCACATGTAGCTTTAGGATGAGGTAAGCAGGTAAACTATTTCTTTTCCTACTACCCTGAAGGTCATTTCCTTGACCCTACCCTGATTATCAGTTGTATCAATTAAGTCTTAGAAACTATTCATCAAATCTGCAAAGTATACTAAGCCAAGAGAAATGGCAAACACATCCAATAAAAGAATTTGGACCAAAAAGAGGTCTACGGGTTTCAAAAATAAATAGAATCTAACATGATAGAATGTAACAGGGACAAGTATACAAGGCCTTTTATTTGAAAACAAACAAATACCAGATACTTGAGGGGCAGACTCTGAAGAAGAAAAAAAAAAAATCACCAGAACCCCAAAACCTCCCATAGACGTTTTATTTGAAAGTAAAATCGAGTTCATACTGTGATATTTCTATCAAAAGGATGGATGTAAACTTGCCTAATATATAGATACACAGTCTGTAATCTAGACTGCAGTCTGCCTGCTATGGTTTGAATTATGGTTTGCTTCACCACCACCCCATCCCCAAGTCTCACGTTGAAATCCAATATCCAGTGTCAGTAGGTGAGGCCTAGTAGTAGGCATTTACATCCTGGGGGGCGAATCCTTCATGGATGGCTTGGTGATCTTCTCCATGAGACTCTTCTTGGTTTCCATGAGAACTGGTTGCTGGAAAGAGCCTGGCACTTCCTTGTCTCTCCCTTTCTTCCTCTCTCTCCATGTGATCTGCATGGGCCAACTCCCTGATGCCTTCTGCCACTCGTGGAAGCAGCCTGAGTTTTTCGCCAGAAGCAGATGCTGGTGTCATGCTTTTTTTACAGCATGCAGAACTGTGAGCTAAATAAGCCTCTTTTTATTATTTATCCCCAGCCTCAGGTATGCCTTTATAGCAACATATATGGACCAAGACATTGCCCATTTGATGTTATTTGATGGGGCAGATGACAAGATCTGGCACAAAGTGACAATTTTAGCCTTTTATTCTAAGAATGAAAGGAAATAATATATTCTATAACAATAGGTTATGCGAGCATTTGCTGAATGAGTGCATGATTGGACCAGTCTTTGTTAAGAAGACTCACGTATCAGATATTTGTACTAGATGCCATTAAGTTCCCTTTAAACCAGAAAGCATCTTTCGGGTAGTTTGTGCCATCTCATAATACCAGGAATCTGTTTTATCAGAACACATATTTAATCTTTTTAGACTTTCTAAAGAAAGTGTGCACATAGATAAAAGGTCACAAATGTAGGTTTCTTTGTAATTTTGAGTACCGATCTCCCTTGGATCTGACTACCCTCATTACTCCAGATTTTGTCCTTTCTCCAAGAAAATGACTTTCCAAAAGAAGGTATGAGCTGGCTTCTCTAGATCCTGCACACAACTTAGTAATTTCCTCCTCCGGGTTTGGATTCAGCCCCCCTGACCTTTTGAATGCCACACCACTCTCTTGCTACCAGCCCATCACTTCCTTCAAAACCTGACTGAATGCTAGCCTCCTCTAAGAAGACTTCCCTGTTTCTCATATTCTTCTAAGTTCCTCAAGGACGCTCTGTAGTATACCCACACTTGCTTACACACTGTCTGCGAATCATTCTCCAGTTGTTTCATGTTTCTGTGACTCTCCGACTGAACTCTAAATTCCTAAAGGGTAGTGAGTCTCTGTCAAAGGAGATAAAAAGAAGAGCTCCAGATTTTCCTGACGATCACACAACATTAGGCACAAAGCAACCACTGGGGGCCTGAGACCCATCAAACACAGTGAAATTCCATGAGGATGAAGGTTGGATGGGGCAATCCAAGTTTCAGAAGATCAGAGACATTTACATTCCGTTCTTAGTAGTTCAACAGTCCTTCCAAATCACCAGGACTGCAGACATAAAAGTTTCATCTAGCCACTAGCTCCAGCTGAACATATCACAGGTTACTTAAAGTGCAATTTATTTTTAATAGAAAAATTGATTCTAGAATGAAACATGAAGTAGCCTCTTTTTTTTTTCTTTTTTGGTAGTAGGCTAACCTTTTAAAGAATAGCATTCTTGCCCTAGAGAGGGGCATAAAAGTTTAAAAGGTTATTTTCCGCATTACACGTAACCCGCACACTCACCTTTCTTATCTCTTTGCTGGATCTGCGGATAGGGTGCCTGTGGCGCTAACTCACTGAAAATATCGGCTCCATTAATGCATGATTTACTTCTCTTTACTTGGCAAAGTACAGAACCCATATTTCAAAGCAAATTCAAGTTTTTGTAATTCATTACCTTCTCCATGTGATGTGATGCATGGAATTTTCTCTCTTCAAAACTCAAAAGAGCAAAGCAAATGCTCAAGAGAAGTCTTCCCTTGACCCACCCAGAGGAGCTGATTGCTGTCTGATGTGCGTTCCTATGGCACTTTTAACTTATTGCTCTCCTTAAACTTATCATAGTTGATCATAACTATTTGCTTACAAGTCTGTTTCTCCCATTTCTACTGCCAGCTCCCAGGGAGCAGAAACTCTAGCCTATCCATCTCTTTGTAGTTTCTTGTCATGGGTGACCCAGATCCTTTACAGGATAAGACTCCCATTCCCCTAGCTGACCTGCTGCCAGCTCACAGCTGAGTCAGTCTCTCCCTCTCTCTCTCTCTTTCTTTCTCTCTCTCTCTCTCTCTCTCTCTCTCTTTCTCGCCCTCTCTCTCAGATTGCACACAGCTGAGGGCAAATATTAGCCCTCAACCTATAAATGGTCACCGTAAGGATGCAGATCCAGCCCCATTGCCTCAATTCAGGACAGCTTTAAAGAGCCATCCCAGCTCCAGATCTCTGTGCTATCAGGCTAAGTCCTGGTATGCAACTGAGGCACAGCTTATCTCCCCTTCTGCCAGGCTTGCTTCTCCCACCGTCTCCCAGGTATTGTTTCTGATAGCCTTCCCCAACAGATCTCCCACACACACGTTTCCCAGGAAAACCAACTGAAGACACCCCGGACCCCAGTACTGTGCCTAGTGCATAGCAGGTATTTCATTAATATTTGGTAAAAGAATGTATGAAGTTAAAAGAATGTAGGAAATTAATAAACAAAAGCAATTATACATTCCAACATTTCACTTCTGGTACTCTCCCCACACCATCCTCTTAAGGTTGTAGTACAAATAGTAAATGAGTTTCTATGTGCTAAGTGCTAGGGAGTCAGAGATCATTCAGGCTCTCCTTGTCAGCATCCATGGCAGGAAGGAAACTGACCACATGCAACACAGTCAGGTTTTGAGTTGCCTGCAGTTAAGAAGGTGCTCTAGCAGTGATTCTGTGTATTTCTGAGATACAGAGCTGTCCCTAAATATGTTATCTTTACTACAAGCTTTTCCTAGGCAGCATCTTATGAATATTCTGAGACTTGGAGAATGGGATGACTATGATTCATCACCTTAGAACCAGATAATTGATCCTTATTTCCTTTTTAGTCAATGATTTTATTTTTTTTTAATGAAGGGGAGAGGCCAACAGAGTATCCTAATAAGGAAGACTATATTTGACACATAGAGGAGCAGAGTAAGCTTTTCCAGAACTTTCAGGAACAATGTGGCCTTATTAAAGTTAGGAACTAGAAAAATCCAAAACCCCTAATGCCACAGTCAATAATCACTAAGTGCAGAGGACAGAGTACTTTGGGGATAAAGCAAGCAGCACAGGTTCCAAAAACTCTAACCAAGGTATAGCTAAGCATGAAAGAAAGGTTTGCCTGATCAGTGGCACTAACATATGTGAAACAGATACATAGAAAGTGAATGGGAAAAGGTCTGCATCAAGATAAGAATTACTGAACTAGAAGACAAAATAGTGGAAATTATTCAGTCACTACAACAGAGAAAAAAATGACTGAAAACAAATGAACAGAGTCTCAGGAACATGGGGAGAAATAAAAACAACAAAATCTTAACATGTATGTCATAAGAGCTTCAGAAGCAAACATTTTTTGGAGTCTAACAACCTAAGTGAAATAGACCAATTCCTCTCTAAAGAAACATAAGGTAATATAAAACAAATCTTTGAATAACTCTGTAGCTATTAAGAAAATGAGATCCGACCATTGCCAGGCCATTGCCTTGCTAAGCTATGGTGTGGCCATGTGCTCTTTGAGCTCTGGCCAAGCCATGTTTCTTGGCTTTAAGTCCCTCCCCTACCTTGGGGAGGTGAGTCTCCTCTTTCTCTTTAATTTACTTTCTAAATAAATTATATTTTCTAATCTAAAAAAATGAAATTCATAATTTAAAAACTTTCAAAAAAAGGAATTTCCAAGCCCAAACAGTTTTACTGAGTAATCCTCCAAATATTTAAAGGGGAACTAATGCTAATTCTATAGAATATCCTCCAGAAAATAGAAGAATAATTCCAAATTGTTTTACGAAATTAGTATTACCCTCATATTAAAACTAGACAAAACTAGTATATATATATAAAAAAGAAACACACATCTATAATCCCAGTGCTATGGGAGGTCAAGGTGGGAGGTTTCCTTGAGCCCAGGAGTTCAAGATCAACCTGAGCAACATAGTGAGATCTTTTCTTTACAAAAAAAAAAAAAAATGAGCCAGGACTGGTGGCACACGCCTATAGTACTAGCTACTCAGAAAGGTGAAGTGGGAAGGTCACCTGAGTCCAAAACTCCAGGGCTGCAGTTGGCTATGATTGAGCTACTGCACTCTAACCTGGGTGACAGAGTGAGACCCTGTCTCAAAAAAATGAAAAAAAGAAAAAAAAAAAAAGAAAGAAAATGATAGACCAATATCCCTCATGAATGTAGACCAAAAAATTTCTTAACAAAAATGTTGATGAATAAAATTCAGCAATATAGAAGAACAATCATAAACCATGACATTTGACAAAATTCCACTCACTTTTATGATTTTAAAAAAATCTCAGAAAAGTAGGAATAGAGGAGGAACTCCTCAATTTGCAAAAAACGTCTAGGAAATACAGCTAACGTTATACTTAATGATGGAAGATTGATTGAGTTACTGCACAACAGTCTGGGTGACAGAGTGAGACCTTGTCTCAAAAAAAGAAAAAAAAAAAAGAAAAGAAAGAAAGAAAACTATAGACCAATATCCCTCATGAATGTAGACCAAAAAATTCCTTAGCAAAAATGTTAGTGAATAAAATTCAGCAATATAGAATAACAATCATAAACCATGACATTTGACAAAATTCCACTCACTTTTATGATTTTAAAAAAATCTCAGAAAAGTAGGAATAGAGGGGAAGCTCCTCAATTTGTAAAAAACATCTAGGAAACACAGCTAAGATTATATTTAATGATGGAAGATTGATTGAGCTACTACACTCCAGCCTGGGTGACAGAGTGAGACCCTGTCTCAAAAAGAAAAAGAAAAGAAAAGAAAAGAAAGAAAACGATAGACCAATATCCCTCATGAATGTAGACTAAAAAATTCCTTAACAAAAATATTAATGAATAAAATTCAGCAATATAGAAAAACAATTATAAACCATGACCAATGGAGTTAATTCTAGGAAAAAATTAAAAACAGTTTGGAGAAAAAAATACACAATATCAACTAATATAGAAAAAGCATTTGACAAAATTCCACTCACTTTTATGATAAAAAAATCTCAGAAAAGTAAGAATAGAGGGGAAACTCCTCAATTTGCAAAAAACATCTAGGAAACACAGCTCTCATTATACCTAAAGGTGGAAGACTGCATGCTTTCCCTCTAATATCAAGAACAAGAAACAGATGTCCATCTCACTGCTCTTATTCAAAATAGTGTTAGAAATTCTAGTTAGCGCAATAAGTTAAGAAAAAGAAATAACAGGTATACATATCAGATAAAAAGAAATAAAATTGTTCTTATTTGCAGATGATATGATTGTCTTCATAGAAAAATCTCAAGGAATCTACCAAAAAAAAGAAGAAAAGAAGACTCCTAGAACTAATAAGCTCAGCAAAACTACAGGAAACAAAAAAGCGTATAAAAGTCAATTGCACTTCTATATACTGGAAATGAATATGAGGACAACAACATTAAAAACACAATAGCATTTATGGTCAGTCAAGAAAATTGAAATGTTTAGATGTAAATCTAACATGTACAATATTTTTATGTTAAAATTACAAAGTTCTAATAAAATAAATCAAAGGAGTACTAACAAAATGGAGCTATACTGTTTTCATGAATTGAAAGACCCAACATAGTAAATATATCAGTTCTGGCAAAATGTTGTACAAGTTTAGCTGAATTTCAATTAAAATCCTAGCAATTTTTTTCCTAGTAATTGACAAGATTACTCTAAAATTTATATTGAAATTCAAATAAACTGGGATATCTAAAGCTATTTTTAAAAAGGGAACAACTATTCTACTTGATTCCAAGACTTATCATAGAGCTACAGTAATCAACTTCATGGTTTTTGCAAAGAGATAGACACAGACTAATGAGACAGAATAGAACATTTAAAATAGATCTCACCCCAAAAAATATGCCCACTGATATTTGAGAAATGTGCAAAAACTATTCAATAGAGAAATGATAGCCTTTTCAAAAATTGGTACTGGATCAACTAGGCATCCATAGGCAAAGAAGAAGAACAAGAAAGGGGAGGAGCAGGAAGAGAACAACCACCTCAAATTGAGACTCACACTATACAAAAAATCAACTCAAAATGGAATACAAATTTAAAAGTAAAATTTTAAACTACAAAACTTTTAGAAAAAAAAGTAGACTATTTTAGAATATAGGGCTAGGCAAAGAGTTATTAAACTTAACACCAAAAGTATGATTCATAAAAGGAAAAGATAAATTTAACTTCATCAATATTAAAAACTTTTGCTCTGTGGAAAGATTCTGTTAAGAGGATGAAAAGACAAGCAACACACTGGGAGAAAATATTTGCAAACCACATATCCAACAAAGGACTAGTACTTAGCATATACTGTTAAAGCACTCTTAAAACTAAGAGTAAAAAAATAATAAAATAAATGAATCCAAATAGAAAATGGACAAAAGGTATGCACAGACATTTCACTGAAGATGATATATAGATGGCAAATAGGCACATGAAAAGATGATAAGTGTCATTAGCCAGTTGGACACTGCAAATTAAAACCACAATGAGATTTCACTACACATCTATCCGAATGATTATAAGAAAAAAATAGTCTCCAAACCTAATGTTGGCAAATGTAAGAAGAAAAATTTATTACTCATACATCACTGGGAGAAATGCAAAATAGTGCAGCCCTCTGGCAGTTTTTTAAAAAAGCTAAACATGCAACTTTCCTGTGACTTGGCAATTATACTCCTTGGCATTTATCCTAGAGAAGTAAAAACTTAGGTTCACGCAAACCTGTACACTAATATATGTATGTAGCAGACATATTCATCATGGCCAAAGACTAGAAACAACCCAGATGTCCTTCAGTGGGTGAATGGTTAAACAAACACTAGCAAGGCTATACCATGGAACACTGGTCAGCAATAAAAAGGAACAAACTAATGATACATGCTCCAAACAAGGTGAATATTCAGAGAGTTATGCTGAGTGAAAACAACCAATCCCAAAAGTTGCACATGTTATGATTCACTTTATATAATATTCTTGAAAGGAAAAAATTATTAAAATGAGGAACAGATTAGCAGTTACCAGGGATTAAGAAGAAGCAGGAATAGCGGAAATTTGGTGTGGCTATAAAAGGGCAACAGGATGGAGGGAAATCCCCTGTTTGTGGTGGAAATGCTCTGCATCTTTACTGTATCAGTGTCAATATCCTGATTATGTATTGTACTGTAGTTTTTCAAAGTGTTACCCTTGGGTGAAAACACTGGATCTTTCTATTATCTCCTACTGCATATGAACCTACAATTATTCTTCAGAATAAAAAGTTTAGTTAAAAAAGAGAAGGGTGTGACATTGGAGTCAGCAATAATTTCTTGGCCATGACAAGGGATCAGCAACAAAAGAAAAAATAGACAAATTAAATTTCACTTGATCTTAACCAAAAGGCTGAGAAGTGATAGACAAATTAGTTTTCAAGGAAATTTTATAAGTATGAAATTGGACCCCTACTTATTACCATAGGCAAAATGGATTAAAGACCTAAACGTAACAACCTCAAACTTTAAAAAACCTAGAAGAAGACAGGAAACACCCTTCTACACATCAGAATGGGCAATGAATTCTTGACCAAGGGCCCAAAAGTAAATGTCAAAAAAGCTAAGATATACAAATGGGACCTCATCAGACTGAAAAAGCTTTTGCAAAGCAAAAAGAAACCCTCAAGAGAGTAAAGAGACAACTCACAGAATGGGAAAAAGTATTTGCTAATCATGTATCTGACAAAGGCCTAACAATCAGAATCAACAAGAAACTCAAATGAAGTGAAAGGAAAAAACCTAAATAACCTCATTAAAAAGTGGGCAAAAGACATGACCAGAACTTCTCAAAAGATGACATACAGGCAGCCAACAGATATATGAAAAAATGCTCAGCCTCACTAATCATTAGAGAAATGCAAATAAAAGCTACAATGAGATACCACTTAACTCTGTTAAGGATGGCCATCATTAATAAGACAAAAAATGACAGATGCTGGCACAGCTGCAGAGAAAAGTGAATGCTTCTGCACTGTTGTTGGGAGTGCAAGCTAGTTCAACCTCTATGGAAAGTAGTATGTTGGTTCCTAAAAAAACTAAAAATTGACCTTCCATACAATCCAGCAATCCCCCTCCTGGGAATATACCCAGAGGGACACACATTATCCTACAAAAAATACAACTGCACATACATGTTTATTGCTGCACTACTCACAATAGCAAAAACATGGAACCAACCCTACTGCCCATTGAAAGTGGACTAGACAAAGAAAATGTGGTACATATACACAATGGAGTATTATGCAGCCAAAAAGAAGAACAAAATCATGGACTTAGCAGTGTGGATGAATTGGATACCACCATACTAAGTGAACATCACAGAAACAAAGAACTGAATACCACATGTCCTCACTTATAAGTGGGCCCTGAATGTTAGTCACATGAGCACAAAGGAAGCATCATCGGCAGTTGCTTCGCACTGCTAGGGGAGGGAGGGAGACGTGTCGGGGGCAGGTAACAACATAAAGGGTACCTGGTCCTATACTAGGGCAGTGAGGTCCAGTTAGAAGCCCAAACTTCACCTGCATGCAGCCTACTTATGTAGTTTTGTCCCTCGCAGCTCTATAGTAAGATAACATTTTTTAAAAAGTTAAAAATAAAAGTTTGTGAATGAAAAGATACTACCAATGGTGTCAAAAGGCAACCCACAGAATGGGAGAAAATATTTGCAAGTTATGTATCTGGTAAAGGATTAATATCCAGGATATATAGAAAATTCCTAAAACTCAATAACTATAAAAGGAGCAACCTGATTCAAAAACGGACAAAGAATTTGAATAGACCTTTCTCCAAAGAAGATATTAAAAAATGACCAATAAGCACATGAAAAGATGCTCAATATTAGTCATTAGGGAAATGCAAAACAAAACTTCGATGAGATGCCACTTCATACTACTTAGGATGGCTACTATAAAAAAAATAATAAAAAGTGTTGGCAAGGATCTGAAGAAATTGGAACCCTGTGCACTATTGATGGGAATGTAAAATGGTACAGCTTTTGTGGAAAATAGCATGGCAATTTCTCAATACATTAAAAATAGAATTAGGATAGACTCCAGCAATTCCACTTTGGGTATAGACACAAAAGAATTAAAAGTAGGGTCTCACACACCCATTATTCACAATAGCAAAAATGTGGAAGGAACCAAATGTTTCCCCCAAATTCATGTTTTGAAATCCTAACCCCCCCATGTAATAGTATTAGAAGGTGGGGGTCTCTGGAAAGTGATTAGGTCATGAGGATGGAGCCCTTATGAATGGGATTAGTGCCCTTATAAAAAGGTTTCCAGAGAGCTCTCTTGCCCTCTTTTTCCTGTGTGTGGGTACAATGAGAAGTTGACAGTTTGCAACCCAGAAGAAAGAGCCCACACCAGAACCTGACCATGGCTGGTGCTCTGAACTTGGACTTCCAGCCTCTAGAACTGTGAGGAATAAATTTCTGTTGTTTGTAAGCCTCTTAGTCTATGGTACTCTGTTACAGCAGCCCAAACTGACTGAGACAGCTGGTAAATTTTATGTTATGTGTATTTTACCACAATTTTTAAAAAATGAAACATAAAGGGAAAAAAATGTACTTGAATGTACTTGATTAAAACTGGGACACATTATCAGGCTTTTCAGAGCCTTGATGAACTGCCCCTCAAAGCCACTCCACTCACTTCACTTTCCATCTACGCTGGCCATGCTGATTTCTGATTTTCATTGGCCCCTTGGCTGAGCTTGCCATAGGGAGGAGAATCTGTCCGCAGACCAGTGTGGTTTGGCTTCATTGGCAGTTTCGAGTTACACCAGCACACTAGCTCATGAAGCAGTACCTTGTGAGTAGAGCTCTATTCCCATTGTGTCCCAGACCTCCCAAGTGCCCTGACAAGCTAGGGTGCAAAGCTACAGGAAACACCCTGCCTGATCTGCAGTCCTATCACCCACGCGCTACAGCCCCGTGTGTTCCTGTCAGGCTTGCTCCCTGCCTTTTGGCATCAACCCAGACAACGCTGTAGAAGGCTGGCTCTGAGAGAGTGCTGCAGTCTTCATTTTTTATCCTGAAAACAGAGAAATTTGCCTTGGAGACAGGAACTCACAGTCCATGACCTGCTTATTCACGATTTGTGAATTATTTGCCACAGTTATAACTCTTTTCTATTCTGGGTTGCCTGGAAGCCAACGTTATGTCTCACATATACACACACATATACAATGGGGGAGCCAGAAAAAAAAAATTGAAATTATCTTTTGGAGGGTGGGTCCCTTGTAATACATGCTTCCCCCACTAGGTAAGTGTTCTAGGAATCCATCAGCATCAGTGTACCATCTTGCATTGTGACAGGCTGCATTCACTTCAGTGAATTTTTTTTTTTTTAAAGATTCTTTCAATGCATTTGCCCATTTCATGATGGGTGATTTATGAGCACACTTCCCCACACCATGCTGAATGTTCAGCAGTTTTTGACCAAGAAATGGCATGATCCCAGTGCCTCACTCTCCCTATTCAGCTGATGTGGCCCCAGGAAATTTTTTTATTTCCCCAGATTAAAAAAGTCCTTAAAGAGAAATGTTTTGCCAATGTGGAAGAGGTGAAACAAAAAATGGCAGAAGCACAAAAAGGCATCAAAATTGATGAGTTCAAAAACTGTTTTGAGCAGTAGAAAAAGCATCTTATTAGGTGTATTACATCAAATGGAGAGTACTTTGAAGGTGACTGAAGTGTAAACATGTAAGAATAAATACACAATTTTTTATATATAAGTTCTGGTATTTTTGTTCCCCCCTTTATCACATATCCCAGAATAATATATGTTTTTATTTTTGTATCTTTTCCTGTTTCCACCTATTCTCACACATAGAGACCCTGAATCAAAGATCTTGACAATTAAGACTTCCCATATAATTGTCTTTCCAGGTCTGTGCATTACACATTAAGTTCAAACCTGCCAACTCCCCTCCTTGACACCTATGAATAAGTGACTCACATAGGACCAGTGAGAAAGGTGGGCTTGCTAGTGTCACAGGCATTTAAAACTACCCCACCAGTAGCATGTGCTAAGCAGGCACTCCAACGCCTGGGGACTGATTCACAGACTGAGGCCTTCTGGAGTTTTAGAATTTTCTTACCAGAAAATAGGATCAACACCTCTGCCATCATGAATTATTCAGTCCCTGCCTGGGCTACTCCTTGGTGAACAATGAAATAATGGAAGCTGACAAAATTGATCTGTGGTGAATTTTTTGTGAAGCCAAGTTCATGGCAAGTGAGCAGGGGTCGGCAAAACTCAGAGGAACTTGACCACAAGAGTGATCAGCATGCAGTTCCCTTGGGAACATTGCCATTTGGCCAACTGTGCAGCTAGGCTGAATGCCTTGTGCAAGGTTCCTTTTCCTCCCAGGGTTTAGGGAAGATGAAATGTTGTCTCCCACTGAAAGAGCATAACCATTTGGGCTTCACCAAGTCAGTTCCTAGCCAGAAGGATGGGCGAGACTCTTGAAGCGTTACGTGAAGCATTTGAATTGTTAGATAATTAGAAGCTCAATAACCAAATCTCTGAACATAATTTCAGCTGCTTAGCAGAGTGCTAAGAGAGAAAGGCTTCAATTCAGCATATTTTGAATGTTGCATTAGGGTTTCACTAATTAAAAGGAAAAAAATATTGGCATCATGTCTAATCCTTTCATTAATCTCCCTCAACATAAATTCTTCTGCCTGTTATTGTATAATCATTAAATGTAAAATATTAAACTGGACATTTGACTTTATCGATCACTTTATGGACTAAAGATACAGCAAGTAATTATCTGCCAAGACAGATTTATTGATTGGGCTGTCATCGGGACAGCTGAAATTGACACACAGTTGTTTATTATTCTAGTATGCTGTTCTCATCAATTATTTTGTCTCATTCTCTTTCTCATCAAGAATCGTATATGTATAGGTAGTTTCTATCTAAAAACACAAAAGAAGACTTTTTACCCTAAAACCACATGGGTGGTTTTCTATGTAGATCAGAAACATTGCAGTCTAAGTATACAGACTTCGTTTTGTACACTTGGGTATTTTATCAGTTCTGACACCAGGAAACTTTTGACTGGTATTTTATGTCTATAAACCTCAGTTTTCCTACTTGAAAAATAACTTCTTCTCTTCTGGATGTCTTTTTTTTTTTTTTTCTTCCTTACTCTACTTGTTCTCTCAGCATTTACAATTCAGTTCGGTTTGCTAAAGAGGTATAGGACCTTTTCAACAATCCAGGCACTGTGCAGGATGCTGGAGATACCAAGACAGACAGAGTCCTTGCCCTTAGGGAGGTTAAAAGTCTAGTAAAGAAGACTGACCTGGACTCAAATAAAGGCAGTAGAACAGTCTGAGGAGGCAAAGTCTGAGTGTCAGCAATACTTGGAACTAAGCAGCCTCCCGGTTCCTTGTGAAATAGGGTTTTGTTGTTGAATCCCATGCTAACAACGAAATCAAAGTAGCCTACCAGATTCTGGTGTGGAGAATGGGATGGAAAGAGGAGTTAATTTTAAATCCGATCCTGGGACGTGCAAGAAGGCTGTTCTTTTTCAAAATTTAGCAGCTGACTTCATGGATGATCTTTAACTGGAGTTTCATGGAATTCATTTCTTGAAATAGATTTGTAGAGAAGTCCTAAAACCCTGTTTGGCCCATCCCCTCTTTGGGTAGTTCACAAATATATAGTTGTACAATATTTCTTCCTACATACTGTTATTTCCATAGTTAATTTTATACTCCATATTAACAGGGACCACAACTTGCATGTTTCATTTTGTTTTTAACTCTCTCTCCCTACTCCTTTGTGTTTCTGCATTCAGTAGGTACTCAATAAATGATAACAGCAGCCTTTGGTGAGGTAATTGGAGAGCAGTGGCCCACTTTGAACAACCTGGTTTCCAAGAAGCTGAGTTCTAACTTTCAATTAGAATTTTGAATTTTGGCACAGGGTAGGTTGTGCATCAAACTTCTTTCGGCTTACTTGGGACTAAGGGACACAAACCATCTTAAATGATGAGGGCTTGATGGCTGATGGCATGAATGAATGAAACTGAAATTAATTTTACTTAATAATCTTTCCAATATTGGCATAGAACACAGCCTGGTGTCATGGAAACATTACACACAGGTCGGGAATTCTAGGTTTTGGTCTCAGTGACCCTGAGAAGTGACCCAACCATTTGGGTCTTCTATTAAATAAATTGGTTGAGCCAAATGCTCAGGAAAGGCACTCACCACTCTGAAATTCTACTGTGCTGTTTTGTTTTGAGTTAGGGTACAGACACTGCAGCTTCTCACTTCATGTATCTGGATAAAGGAAAGAAAATGATTTGCTATTAACTTGTCATGACTTTGGCTTTGGAAAATACTTATAAGTGGGCAACAATTGCCTTTGAATTTCCAAGCATATCTGCAGTATATTTTTATGAACGTGTAGAGAGTTGTGGAGACAATCATCTGTTATAGAACTTCTCATTCCTTTAAGGCAGAGGTTCTCAATCTTTTTTTTTTTTCTTTTTTTTCAAAAAATAATTTTTTTAAATCTGGTGGAAGCTGCAAACCCTCTCCCAGATCATGGTGGAGCTCATCAATATAACATTTTTCCTACAATTTCATAGTGATAGGAGAGGCCATAGCAGACTGTTCCCAGTTTGGGAAACCCCCTCTAGGACTATTGCAGGGCCAGGTTTTGCTCTGATGTGAATACTTTTGTTCTTTAACCTGTTCAGCTCTGCCACCTGCTAGCTGTTTGGCTATCAACAAATTGCTTAACATTTCTGATCTCCTTTGGAAACACAGGGATAATAACATCTATTTGAAGCTGGCTGGGATCATTAGCATTATAAGCTAATGTAAGTAAAGCATCTAGGATCCTGTCTGCCATACAGCAATAGGCACCCATTCATAAAATGTTTGTGTTTTCTTTCTCTTTCTCATTTTCCTAAAACCTCAGTCAAACCTGCAAAACTATATGCCTTCCTTTGTGCGGTTTGGAGTCCCAGTTCCTTTTTGTATTATCCACAACCCTCTTTATACCTCCCAACTTTCTACTTTAACTTAATATTTGCATTGTTCAGTCTTACATAATCCACTTGAATTTCTTCCTTTAAAAAAACATTTCTCCTATTTAGAAACAGCACTAGTGTGCTTCTTTTGCCAAAATAGAGTTCATTTTTAATTCTCCAGATTTGCTACTTCTAAGGTAAAGCCTCAGTCACATTAGCATAGCCCAGAATTTCCCATCTTAAATCTTTCCTGGGGCTGAAAATTAATCTTTCCTTAGGCATTACCTAAAGGGTATGCGTATTGAGTGATCTAAAGATCAATTAAACACTGCCTGAGCTTCAGTAAAGAAACTGACTCTTCACACAAAGAGAAGCAATGGTGATGCAGATAGAATTCAGTTTAGTTTACCTAGATATGTTAGGGAATGCAAATATAACTAGGGAATCTGCTGGGCTCCAAATTCCGTGGGTAACCTTGTGCCTCCAGTGTACAGGAGATAGAACAGAGAAATAACATTTATTGAGCATCAATTACGTGCCTGGTGGAAGTCAGAGGTTACAGTTTGGTGGCCTACAGCCCATTCATAGTCCACAGATGTGGAGTTTTCTTTCTTCTACTCATACCATGCTTAAATAAACCATAAATCTATATTTACAAGTATAAAGATATTCTTTGTATTTTATTTTTTTAGAGATGGAGTATTACTCTGTCGCCTAGGCTAGAATGCAGTGGTGCACTTATATAAAAGTATACATTTTATATATGTCATACACACATAAACACACAGATATTGTGGTTTTTCCCAAAAAATTAGAATATTCAGCACCACTGAACTCAAATTCCCACATGCCTTCAATAAGTGGGGGTAGAGTAGCAAACACTCTCATTAAAGGGATATAAACTCTTGATTCATCATGGCTGCTACCATTCACTCACTGTATGTGTGCATACATATCACACATTGTCACCTTGCTTCCCATTTACCCTATTCTGATAAACTTTTAGAATTATGACTCTACTTCTCTCTATATATATGTGTGTGTAGTACGTGCGTTCGTATATGTACACATACACTAGTTTAATTTATTTGATGCAGATGATGTTCACTTTCTGTCACAAAAGAGAAAACTTACTTAGGGCACAATTGAGAGGAGGCTGTAAAGAATTTCACGGTAATGACTTGAACTTGCCTACCTAATGTAGCCCTTAAGGAGTCATTTTCAACTTTGGATAATTTTACTCTTAGAGGATATTTGCCATTGTCTGGTGGGCATTTTTGGTGGTCCACTCCATTTTTGTATGGAGGCCAAAGAAGCTGCTAAACATCCTACAATATGCAGAACAGTCTACCATAACAAAAAAATTATCTGATACAAAATGTCAAAGTGTCAACAGTGTTAAGATTGGCAAACTCTTTGTGATCATTAATTTTAGGTGTCAACTTGATGATTGGTCTAGGAAATACCTGGAGAAATCGAGTAATGCATGATTTGGGGTGTGTCTGTGAGGGTATTTCCAGAAGAGATTAGCATTTGAGTCTTAGTGGATTTGGTGGGGAAGATTCACCCTCAGTGCAGGTGGGCACTATCAATCAGCCAGGGACCCAGAGAGAACAAATATGGAAGGCAAATTGGTCTATCTCAGAGAGGTAAGATACATTCTTCTGCTGCTGCTTTGGACATCAGAACTGTGACTCACCTGTCTTTGGGCTCCGGGACTTATAGCATCCCTCCCCTTACCTAAGTTCTCAGGCCTTCAGCCTCAGAACCTGGTTTTGAGGTTTTCAGAATTGGACTGAACCACACTACCTTCATCCCAGTGTTTTCAGCTTGCAGATGGCTTGTCATAGAACTTCTCAGCCTCTATGTTCTTAAGAGCCAATTTCCCTAATAAACCTCTAGCTAGCTTGCTAACTAGCTTCATTTTGTGTCTTTGGAGATCCCTGACTAATATACAACCTGCCTTTGAGGGCTTTGGCCAAGCTTATGAAAGAATTTCTCTTTAGAGAACCTTGTCACTGCCTTAAGAACAGCAAGAAACTTCTGCCACCAGCCATCTGCAGGTCATGATGGAGAAACTTAGAGCTACCAAGCTTCCTTCCATCAAGTCCCTCGCCCCTGCCCCAGGAAATACAATTAATGTTTTAGGAGGTAGAAGACAAACAAGAACTGAGTATATCACCAACAGATTCTCACTCTAGGAATTCTCAAAGGATGTACTTCTGGAAGAAGAAACATGTTTCCAGAAAAATCAGAAATTCAAAAGGAAATAGTGGGAATATTAAAAAGGTAAGCAATATATAAGCAATAACAATAACATCTAATTTGTGGAGTTGAAACAAAATTGAATAAAAATTCTAGACAGACTGGGCTCGGTGGCTCAGCCTGTAATCCCAGCACTTTGGGAGACCGAAGCAAGTGGACTGCCTGAGCCCGCAGGTTCGAGACCAGCCTGGGCAACTTGGGGAGACCTTGTCTCTAAAATAAATCAAAGAGTAGCCATACGTTGTAGCACATGACTGTAGTTCCAGTTACTTAGAAGGCTGAGGAGGAAGGATTGCCGGAACTCAGCAGGTTGACACTGGGGTGGCCGTGAGTGTGCCACTGCACCCCAGCCTGGGCGACAGAGTGAGACTCCAACTCAAAAAAAAAAAAAAAAAAAAATTCTAGACAATTGTAGAATATAAATGAGGAAAGAAAGTGATTGGAGTCTTACAATTCTAAATTTGTTATATTATTTGGGACAAAGATAAAGCTACTGATTAAAATTATAATTTTAAAGACGCATAAACCTAACAAAATTTTAGGTAACAGGAAAAGAATAAACATAAAATAAATAACTTCTAAGCTAATAAAAGGAAAAATTAAATGAGAGAGAATTATCTCAATTCCTCCAAAAGAAGAGAAAAAGAAAAGGAGAATTTTATAAGATTAGAGCAAGACAAAAACAAATTACAAAGTAAGGTGATACCCTGAACACTATGCACCCATAAGAAAAAAACAAAATCATGTCCTTTGCAGCAACACGGATGGAGCTGGAGAATATCATCTTAAGCGAACTAACAGAAACAGAAAATCAAACTTACTTACTTAGGGCACAATTGAGAGGAGGCAGTAAATGTTCCCACTTATATGTGGGAGATAAATGGTCATAAAGAAGGAAGTCATATACATTGGGGACACGAAAAGAGGGGGTGGAGAAGGGGATTAGGGTTCAGAAGTTACCTATGGGATACAATGTTCACTTTCTGGGGACTGGGCCACCTGAAGCCAGTCCCAACAAGTACACAATATGCCCATGTAACAAACATGCATTTGTACTCCTTGAATCTAAAAGAAGAACGAAAAAAGATAGAAAAAGATAAATATGGATAATGGGATTTCTTAGATGGTTGGCAAAGACCTATATTTTGACTTAAGTAGTGGTTGCACATGGATGGAATTCGAGTTTATAATAATGAGTGATCTCTCACAGAAACAAAGAGATGAGTATCACATGTTCTCACGCATAAGTGGACCTTGAACAACTGCCATATTACTGTAGGAAAGGGATTGAAAGTAGCGGGCAACTGCGGGGAGGAGAGTGGGAGAGATAACTGGGATTGATGGTAGTCAATATCCACCTGGGGACGGGGGGGCACACCTCATCAATAAGGGTACTTGCACAATGAACATTTGTATAACTAACCCCGAATTGTACCCCACAATTTCAAAATAAATTTTTTTTAAAAAATAGTGGTTGCAGGACATTCACCTTACAAAAACATATATTTTGTATGTATATTTCTGAATTTGTCTTATTTTATAATTAAAAAGAAAAAATAGGAAAAAACAAAATAAGAAGGTAAAATAAATCCAAATATATGAGTCATGATGATAAATGTAAACAGGATTGCCAGGGGTTTTTTTTAGAATTGCCAGTTTAAAGTTACATTAACAAGTTAGATAAAATATACAAACTCAAATTACATATATGCTATATACAAGGAACACATAATGTAAATAAACAATTAGAAAATAAAAAGATGAATAAAGGTATAATAACCAAAAGAAATTTGCTTTAGCTATATTAATATCAGATAAAATAGATTTTAGGCAATAGTAATACTAGAGATAAAGACAACCACTATATATCATTAAAACTTTCATTATCATTAAAAATGTTTTTGGCCGGGCACGGTGGCTCAGCCTATAACCCCAGCCCTTTGGGAAGCCAAGTGAGAGGATTGCTTGATCCCAGGAGCTCGAGGCTATCCTGGGCAACTTGGTGAGACCTCATCTCCACAATAAATCAAAAAATTATCCCAGCATGGTGGCACATACCTGTAATTCCAGTTACTTGGAAGGTTGAGGTGGAAGGATTGCCTGAGCTTAGTAGGTCAACATTGGGCTGTCCATGAGCATGCCACTGCCCTCCAGCCTGGGCAATAGAGTGAGACTTCAAACAAAATTTTTAAAAAGTTTCAGTTTACCAGGGAGATACAACAATTTTAACTTCTATGCACCTAATAAGGTAGTTTCAAAATATTTAAAGTAAAAATGGATAGAATTATGAAAAAAAGGATATATCTATCATCATAGTGGGCAGTTTTGTCACTATCATCAAGAAATCTATAATGATTTGAACAAAACATGCAACAAGTTTAATCACATCTATGAAGCACTGTTTCCAACAGCTAGAGAATTCATATTCTTTTAAGAACATAAAGAATATTTATAAGAATTGGCCAGACCTAATGCAAAATAGCCCACATAATACACACAATCTTACATTCAGTAATCTTGCTAAACTTACCAGTTCTAGTATTTTTTGTGTGTGTGGAGTCTCTCTAATACAGCCCACATAAATACACACAGTCAGGTCAGAAAGTAATTATTACAGAGATTATACAATTTTCTGAAAATTAAAAATTAGAGTTTTATTTAGTTCTCGGGTGAAAGAAACTAAAATGAAAATCAAATGATACCAAATAGTGATTAAAATGGTTCATTTAATGGTAAGCTCAAGAAAATGTTGAGGTGAATTCTACTAAACTTTCAAGGAACAAATGATTCCAATCTTGCATGATTTATTCCATGAATAGAAAAAAAGGTACCACATCCAAATCATATTATGAGGTGAATATAACATCAATACAAAAAAAATAGACAAAGAATGTGAAAGCAAAGTTATACAAAAGTCATAGTCAAGAATATGCATGCAAAAAATTTAAACAAAACTTTAATGAACTAAATCTAGGAATATGTAAAACAGAGATACACATCTTGGTCATGTTTCACTTGGGAATGCAAGTTTTATGAAACATTCAAAAACCAATTTATATAATTCATTACATTAAATAAGGAGAAAATACAAATTATCTTCTCAATAGGTGCAGCAAAAAAAAAATTGTTAAGCCAACCACCATTTTTTATTATAAAAATAAACTCTTAAAAAACTAGAAAAGAAAGTTTCTAATGTGATGAGTATCTACAAGAAACCGACAGCTAACATTATATTTAATAGGAAATTATTTTAAAATATCTTTATAGTCAGAAATGAGATAAGAATGCTGCTTTAAACACTTGTAGTAATATTGTCTGGAGGTTGTTCCCAGACAATAAAATGAAGGAAAATGAATAAAAGGTATGGTAATTGGAAAGAGAACCAAGTCACACGTGGTATAATGTGATTATTGACACAGAATCTTAAAATAATCAACAAATAGAATTAACTAAATAATTTAGCATTGTTGCTGAATATAAGATCATTATACAGCCATCAATTTTATTTCCCCATACTACAAACAGAGCAATCTAATTTAAACATACATGGTTTACAAACACCTATTTTTGATTTTTAAAAAAATCTCAGCACACTAGGAATAGAAAAGAATTTCCTCAACCTAGTAAAGAGCATCCACCAGAAGCTTACACTTAAATCAAACTTTGTGGTAAAAACATTGAATGCTTTCCTCCTAACATAGGAAGATGGCAAAGATATCAATTTTCACCACTTTGATTCAGCATTGTACTGGAGGTTCTAGCCAGTGTATTATGACAAGTAAAATAAATAAAAGGCAGCCATATTGGAATGAAAGAGGTAAAATTGCCTTTATTCACAGATGTGATGATTGTCTATGTTGAGAATTAGAGAGATACCACAAAAGAGTTACTGGAACTGGTGAGTTTAGCAAGACTACTGAATGTAAGATCAATATTCAAAAATCTATTTTTATATACTAGCAACACATAATGAAAAATCAAAATTAAAACACAGTATCACTTAAAATATTATTTGATAATTGTTAAATAGGAATAAATCTAACAAGCAATGTGGAAAATTTTATATTGAAAGTATAAAACATTGCCAAGATAAATTAAGATCTAAATAAATGGAAAGGTATACCTCATTTGGGGTCAAAAAAATCAATGTTGTTTAGTTTTCAATTATCTCCAAATTTATTTATAGATTCAATGCAATCTCATCCAAAATTCTAGCAGGTTTTTTTTTTCTTCTCCCTAGAAACCGACGACCTGATTCTAAAATTCATAGGGAAATATTAAGGACCCAGAATAGCCAAGCGACCTCAGAAAAAAAGGACAAAGTTGAAAAATGAACATTACCTGACTTCAAAACTTATTACAAAGATACAGTAATTAAGACTGTGAGAGGATTACCCTGGATTATCTGAGTGCACCCAATGTAATCATAAACGTCTTTAAGAGTGAGACAGAAGAATGAGAGTTAGTAAGATATGTGACCACAGAAGTGGTTACAGTGATACAAGGAAGAGGCTATGAATCAGGGAATGCAGGTAGTTTCTAGAAGCTGAAAAATATCAAGTAAATAGATTCTCCCCTAGAGCCTCCAAAAGTAACCAGGCATACTGACACCTTGATTTAGACCAGTGAAACTGACTTCTGACTTTCAAAACTGTAAAAGAATAAATTTGTGTTTTAAGCCACTAAAATTATGGCAATTTGTTATAGCAATAGGAAATAAATAGAAAATAAGTGTAACATGGAGAAACTTCTGAAGGTAATAGATACATTCACTACCTTGATATGTCAAGGTAATGACATATACTATATATGTCAAAATTGTATATTTAAAATCTGTGCAGTTTATGGTATATCACACATATATACTTTCATAAATGGTGCTAGGACAATATACATTTATATATACACATACAGATATGGATATATGTATTTTTGTGTTCAGATTTTTTTCTAAAAATTATAAAGGTATATGTTACATTTTAAAGTACTTGCTCTATCTGGAACTAATGATTATATAAAGTATAATGTAAAGATGAATTTTTATTTTTCCCCATAAGCATAACTAATTGTCCTAATACCACTTATTGAATTGCATACTTCAATAAAGCTGCTAAATAACATGTGATTTATAATGGCAACAAAAATATACCACTCCTAGGCATGAATCTATATATCTAAGATTATATATATATATACACACACACATATATATATATATATATAAAATCTTTATGGAAAAATGTATGTCTTTATTGAAAGACATTAAAAAACACAAATGAACAGAGAAACATACCATGCTTATCACTAGAAAGACTCAATAACATAAAACTATCTATCGCTTCCAAATTAATTTATGAGTTCAATAGACTTTCAACAAAAATCCTAACATATATGAAGCAGAAGAATTACTATTTTGAAGACTTATTTAAAGCTATAGTAATGACAGCACTGTGATGCTGCCTTGGGGCTAGACAACTAGATAAAGGGAACAAAGTTAAGACCCAAGCAGACCCATGTGCATATGGAAAATGGATATGAATGAAATTGCAAATAAGTAGAAATTTATTACTCAATGAACTATTCAATAAGTGGTACTAGGACAATTATTTATTCTTATGTGGAAAAATAAATCTTTACATCGGCAACATTTATTGAAGTATATGTGTACGAGTCCATGTACACACATCTGCATGAGTACTTGCCCCTTGCTAGGAGCTGTGGATTCAGACTTGAAGAGTGAAAAGTCCTCTCAGTAAGGGGCACCCCAGTTAGGGAGGATGCAAAGATTAATATCAATAATAACAGAAGTGGAACAATAATTTTCCTGGTAAAGTGATAGCCGGTGGGCTTCAAAGAGGAAAAGATTTTTTAAGAGTAATAAGTAGTTTGTCAAATGAAGAAAGTAGAGGGAGGGAATAAAAAACAGAGGAGCATTATTTACATAAACAATAAATTTATTATTTACATAATAATAAATATACATATTTATAGCGGTTTTATTCAATAACCTCACTGGAAAGACATGTTTCAAAGAAGAAATGTTGCTGAGGAAAAGTGATAGAGACATTCCTTGGAACTTAAGAAGGATGCATCCATCTATCTATCATCTATATCTATCTGTCTGCCTATTTATCTATCTCTACCTATCTCTATTTATCTATTCTATCTATCCCATTTATTAAATATACTGGGTCTTGGAAGTGCCTCATTGGCTCAGTGGTAAGAGCTGGAACAAGAATACTCTTTACAGTCAACGGAGAGGCTCTTCCATAGAAACGTGGCAAATATTCCTTATATACAGGTGGATTATTTTGACTAGAACCATGCTTGGCTTGGACATGGACCTTTGGTGCCTTAGACCACTGTTATTGATGTGTGTGCCTGTGACTTTGTGTGAGAAAGATGGCTATAGATTTTTAAATTTTCTAATGTCACCAGCAGGGAGGAACGGGCATCATATTTCTGAATGAAGGCTCAATTTAGGCACCTGTTATTAATCTTTTTTGTGTTGCTATAACAAATATAAGTGGGTAATTTATTTTTTTTAAAAAAAAGTTTTATTTGGCTCACAACTCTGGTGACTGAAAGTCCAAGATTGTGTAGCTCATCTTGTGCTTCTTCAACTCATGGCAGAAAGTAGAAGAGTGAACAAGCATGTGCAGAGTGATCACATGGCAAGAGAGGAAGCTGGAGAGAGACAGAGAAACTGAGGAAGCCAGAAACTTTTCAACAACCCACTCTGGGAGGAACAAATCCATTCCCATGAGAGCAAAAACTTACCCCCTGCAAAGGGACATTGATCTGTTCAGGAGGGAACCATCCCATTACTCCAACACCCACCATTAGGTCGCACCTTGCAACACTTCCACATTGGAAATCAAACTTCAACATGAGTTTTGATAGTGTCAAAGCACATTTAAACCTTGGCAGCATGGTTTATGTTTGTTTGTTCGTTTGTTTTTAGAAAAGTAAGCATTCGTTAATTTAAAAAAATTTTGCCTTTATTTATAATACTGACAACTTACAACTCTTTTATGAGACTCATTTACAAAATTCAAACCCATGCTCTCATTTACTGACAGGCTCAAATGACCTGTCAGAAGAAAGAATGGTTTCTTTATAAGATAAATTTGATAATAAAAGAATTTCTACAGTACTAAATTAATTATTAATTTATTGACTATTTCAAGCTGTGGAAAGAAGACAAATCTATCTGTAAACAGGAGATGTTTCCCTACTCCAGTTTTATTTGCAATGATACAGCAAATGGTCAATATAACTGAACATCTTTTAACATATTTATATTCTGTCACTTGTGTATTATTTGTTACACATCAAAATGAAATGCTTGAGGAAAAAGACATATAAAAAGTAGCTGTTTACAACTGATCATAGGTGTTAAATTTTTCTTTAACTGGTGATTTTTTTTCTTGCTAAAACATACATAAACCCAGGGAAGCTTCAGTAATTTCTACATTTCTAACCCAAATCTATGCGTATGTTGCTGGTATTGAACTGAAATTTGTATTTACACTATTTTGAAAGAGATTTGCTAAGTTATTTTATAGAATAAATAGATTATTGGGCATACATAGATGTGTTTTGAAAAACATAAATATGAAGAATTATGGTACTTGTCTCACTCTATTTTGTATTGCTATAACAGAATACCACCTGCTGGGTAATTTAATTTTTAAAAAAGAAAAATATTTATTCCTTACAATTCTGGAGACTGAGAAGTTCAGCAACAAGGTAGTGGCATCTGCTGGGGGTCTCCTTGCTGTGTCATCCCAAGGCAAAAGCTGGAAAGGACAAGAGAGCACTAGAGAACAAAAGGAAAGGGACCAAACTCATTTTTAAAATCAGGAACCCACTCCTGTAAGAGCAACATTAGCTCATTCATGAGGCAGGACCCTCATGACCTAATCACCTCTTAAGCTACCTCTCAACACTGTTGCATTTGGATTAAGTTTCCAACACATGGACTTTGGGGAACACATTATCCATAGCAGTACTAATCATATTTATATAAATAATTAATATGATTATTTAAAAGAAGCCTCACCAATTTATAAACACAGAAACAAATATTTACATCAACTCATTCATTCATCCAAGCATTTTTTTATTTGTTTATTCAACAGAAATGGGTCATAAACATGTCTACGTACAAATTGAAAATTGTGCCAAATTTTCATTGTTAGCTTAGACTATTACAAACTTTTTTCTCTTAAGGATTTTTATGGAACCTGACCAAATGTTAGGTCAAGCTCAATGTTTGCACAATGAGCTGTATGTAAACTTCTCACAACAGAATTATTTAGGATCTCTGTTAAAATGCAGACTCCTGGGCCATACTTCCACTCTATTAAGATAGCTAGCTCTGTGTGAGGTCTACAGAAATGTACAGTTCAGTCGATTCTCCAGGTGATTTTTAAAGATTTCAAGTGTAAGCCTCATTGTTCCAGATTATCTTACCCTTCACACCATCCCTTCTGACTCTCTTTGCTTCCGTTTTTCTTGCTTCAATTTTCTTACCACCTCATTAGCTTAAACTGTCTTCTTTTTTTTCCCCTAAGCCAACCTACACCCAAGGGACGAAAACAAGTAATTGAGGAGGTAAAAGAAGAATCCAAAAGAATAAATATTAGCATAAAAAAGACCCCAGGTTATAAAATAGGATTCCCCCCACTTCTCTTGTCCTTCTTCCCTCTTTTATTCTGTTTCTTACAAATGAGAGGTAATGTCTTAAGCCATTGCACTCTTGAAATTACCCATGAGTTACACTAGAATGAGGGGTTTTCCACTGGGCTGTGCAACAGAATCAACTGTACACCATATGTTCATCAAGCCAGAAGAAAGATTTAACATCTTAACTGGACTTATAAAAAAAAAAAAAAAAAAATATATATATATATATATATATATACACATATATATATATAAAATACATATATATACACATATATCAAAATTGAACTTCAAGAGATGAAAACTATCGTGTCCAAAATGAAAAATGTGCTAGATGGAATTAATAACAAATTAAATATTAAAAAAGATTAGTGAACTCAAAGACATGACAATCACAACTATTCAAAATGAAACACACAGAGAATTAAAGGTTTAAAAAAATCAATAAGCTGTGGGATAACTTCAAGCAGCCTAATATATAAACAATTGAAGTTCCCAAAGGAAAGAATACAACACTAAAACCATGCTACATAAAAGAACAAATTGATAAATTCAAGCTTCTGCTCTTCAAAGTCTGTTAAAAGAATAAAAAGTCAAACCACAGACTGGGAGAAAATATCTGCAAATCATATGTTGCATAAGAAATGTTTATCCAGAACATATAAATAACTCTTATAATTTTAATTAGAAGAAAAAAAATAAATAGGTGAGATATTTGAACAGATAACTTCTGTTCAAAGATTTAAGGTTGTTGAACTAGCACATAAAAATTTTTTGATATCATTAGTCACTAGAGAAGTGCAAATTAAAGCCACAATGAGATATTACAACACACCTATGAGAATGATAAAAATAAAAATAAATAGACTGAGCATTCCAAGTGTTGACAAAAGATGTGAAATAACTGGAAACTTCATATATTGCTAGGGAGAATGTTAAATAGTACAATCATTTTGCAAAACAACTTGGCAGTTGCTTAAAAACATATACATGCACATATACAATGATCCAGTTATTTTACTCCTCGATATGCACCCAAGAGAAATAAAACCATATGACCACACAAAAACTTGTACACAAATGTACATAGCAGATTTGTTTGCAACAGTCAAAAAAATTGATACAACCTAAATGTCCATCAAGTGAATGAATTAACAGGTGATATTATATGCATGTAATAGAATAATATCCAGCAACAAAAAGGAATGAACTAGTGATATACACAACATGTATGAATTTCTAAATATACTGAGGGAAAGAAGCCAGACAGAAAAAGAGTCTATCATGTATGATCTCATGTATATAAAATTCTAGAAAAAACAAACATCTACAGTGACAGAAAGCAGGTCAGTGATTGCCTGGGGACCAGAAGTGGATGGAGGAAGAATAGGAGGGAGACAGTACAGAGGGAAACAAAGAAACATTTGAGGGTGATAAATAAGTTCATTATCTTATTCTGGTGATGGTTACGTAGCTGTGTACATATGTCTTATCAAATTATGAGCTTTCAAAATGTGCAATTTATTGTCTATCAATTACAAGTCAATAAAGCTGTTAAAAATTAAATGATGGAACAAGAGCAGTGATGCATTAGGCTAAGTGATCATTAATAACCCCTGGGATCTGAAACAAAAGATTAGGAGAGAAAGTTTTGTTATTCATGCCAAATGGAGCTGTGTATCCGTCTTAACACTTCTTAAAAACTATAAAAGAACTGGACTGAAGCATATCTGTTCTATATTTGATTCCACTGTTATCCAAAAAGTGGGCATATAGTACTTTGCAACACTCAAAACTTTTAAAGACACTCTACTTTTGTTGTGCTAATGAAATAAACAGTCTAGAGGCCACCCCTCTTTTCTCCAGCCACACACGTGTTATGAAGGAAGGTGAAGCTGTTTACCTGGGAAGCTCAAGAGAAAGCTGTAATGTTCTCAAAGGTCTTCAAGTCTTTAAGTCTATTCAAGCTCTGAAAATAACCAAAGTTATGATGGAGTATTAAAACAAGTTATTTCACTCTTCGCAACACCCATACAGGTTGTCCCTGACTTCTAAACACCCTGTCCTCATGCACATTCTCCAAATGGGGGCAAGACAGTTCTTCTAGTCTGGCTTCCACTCTTCATGGCTCTCTCTGCCTCCTTAATGGGACTTCCCACAGAAGTTAAGATGAAAAGACTCCACTGTCTCCCTCCCCATCTTTATTTGCAATCACCCAGCTCCTTTGATAGTCAAAATGAAGTTCCATTTTAACAAATATTGCTTGTAGAATTCTTTCATTCATTCAACAAATATTTATTGTACACTTACTATATTTCCACGTGTCAAATGAAACACAAACTCTCTGACCTCATGGATGTTGGAGGGGCAGGGAGACTAAAAATAAACAAACAAATGCAAAATAAAAGAATAGTCCTAAAACTTGAAGCATTGCATTGAATAAGCAGGACTCAGTAAGATCAAAGCAGAAAATCACTTTCCCTCTATGGCTATTTTAAACTTATTCAGGAACCTGATTTACCAGAGAGCACCCCATTCTGTCCCCAAATTCCAGAAAGACACAACAAGCTCTTCAAATGATCTCCAACACTCCAGCATTCAAAGACTTTCTTCAGACAGACTTTTCTCCCTAGTCTCCTCCATTTTGACCCTTTTAAACTAACAAGATGTATGATGAGCTAAGGTTTGCGAAACTATTTTCTGGTAGGCTACATGCGTGGTCTAACCCCGTGCTTTGGCACAAGGGCATTCTTGGATCATACCGCTTTGTACTCAGTCTCTATTCCCTAGTTTTCAGCTGAAACTGAGTCAGAAGCATTTATGTTAACATTCTGTTAGAGAATTATAGATTGTTGACATTTTACAGCAGGAAAGAACCAAGAAGATTATATAATTCAGGTAGAAAACAGGTTTTATCTCTCATTCTAAATTCAGATGCTTGGTAATGATTGCCTGGAATAAGAATAAGTCATGACACTCAGGCTCAACTTACTAAGAATACAGTGAGATGATGGAGCTGGCCAAGGGTGAGGGACCAAACAATGATAGCTGTATGCAGGGTGTCTGCCATACATAAACTAGTTATTTTCAGGGTGAGGAGTGAGTATATATAAGGACCCAATTACAGGTTTCTGCTGCTGTGGAATTCTATGGATTCTATGGCTCCCTATTACTTATACTATAAGGCTTACACTTCTTAACTGATAATCAGAAGACATGCGTTGGCTCTGACATACATGTCTGGCCTTGTCTTCTTCTACTTGCCTGGCCCTCCATATATTTTGAGGATAGCATTCCTTAAACTCGCAATGAACTTTTTTTTTTTTTAAATCAGAGTCTTACTCTGTTGCCCAGAATGAAGTGCAGTGGCATGCTCATGGCCACCCCAGCATCGACCTTTTGGGCTCTCGGGCTATCCTTCTGCTTCAGCCTTCCAAGTAGCCAGAACTACATGCATGCGCGACCACGCCCGGCTAATTTCTTTGATTTACTGTAGAGACGAGGTCTCACCAAGTTGCCCAGGCTGGCTCGAACCTCTGGGCTCAGGCAATCCTCTTGCCTTGGCGTCTCAAAGGGCTGGGATTACAGGCTTGAGCCACCACGCCTGGCCTACAATTAACTTTTATGTCTCTATCATTATCTTTATTTGGGATCATTCCCTCCACTTACAATGATCTGCTCCCAATTTCTTCCTACTAGAATGCAATCCCTTCATGAAACCCTCCCTTAGTCCCACACTTTCCTCCTCCAGAGTATTCGATCTGTACCCTGCTACAGCATTGATGCATTCTACCTGGTCCTTCAATGAAGTGTTCATGTGTTTTCAGCACCCTCTGTGGTAAAGACATCTCTTCTCACATCCCTTCTCTGCTTCTCTTTTAGTGGTAACATTCCTGAGGCTTAGCTGAGTCCATGGGTGCTAGAATGAAGGCAATATTTCCAAGCCTTCCTTTTAGTGAGGTTTGTGTGTGACTAAGCTCTGATCAGTGTGATGTAAGCAGAAGTTTCAAGTGCAACCTCTAGGAAATAGGTTTAAAAAGATGACCTCCAAGGCGGGCTCGGTGGCTCAGCCTGTAATCCTGCGCCTTTGGGAGGCTGAGATGAGTGGATTGCCTGAGCTCGTGGGTTCGAGACCTGCCTGGACAGGCGAGACCTCATCTCTACAATAAAAAAAAAAAAAATTAGCCGTGCGTGGTAGCGCGCGCCTGTAATTCTGGCTACTCGGAAGGCTGAGGTGGAAGGATGGCCAGAGCCCAGGAGGTCGAGGCTGCGGTGGCCGGGAGCGGTCACTGCACTCCAGTCTGGGCGACAGAGTGAGACTCCAACTCAAAAATAAATAAATAAATAAAACACAAAAAAATAAAAATAAAAAGATGACCTCTATTCCTTTTCTTCCTTCCATTCTTCCTCATCTCTAGAATGCAGTCATGGTGGTAGAGGAAGCCCAAGCAGACATGTTAAACCATGAGAAGTCCCGTGTTGAAGAAGGTGGAGTAACTTGATAAAAAGAGTCATCAAAGCCGGGTATGGTGGCTCATGCCTAAAATCTCAGCATTTTGGGAGGTTAAGGAGGGAGGATTGCTTGAGTCCAGGAGTTCAAGACCAGGGGAGGCAACACAGCAAGACCTAGTCTCTACAAAAGAAGTCAAAAAATTAGCTGGGTGTGGTGGCATGTGCCTGTAGTCCCAGCTTGGCAGCTGTGGTGGGAGGATCGCTTGAGCCTAGGAGACTGGAAACTGCAGTGAGCTGTGATCATGCTACTGCACTCCAGCCTGAGTGACAGAGTAATGCCTCAAAATAACAATAATAATAATAATAATATCACCAGACAAGTCCAGGCCTGGAATGTTTACTTTCTGGCTTTGTTTACCTAAGAGAAAATAAATGCTCCTCCTCTTTCAGTCATTATTTTGAGTTTCTACCTGTCACAGACATGTGTTACAGTGTCCTTTCCTCCCCATTTCACCCACTCCACACAGTTGGTAATAAATATCTCAGTTAAGTGAATCCCAGTGGATATTCAAAAACTCAAAAGTAGACAACAACCAGGAAAGTGACATTAACATGTGAATAGTTTGGGTTTGGCAAGGACCTCAGGAGCAGTCGGTCTCTTGGCAAAAGGGAAGATGTACAAACTAAGCATAATATCTAGCTTGATGTTTTGCACATGTTAAATGAACCAATGAGGCTTTTCCAGGAAATCTTATGACTTCAAAACTCACCTCATCCTCTTCACTACTTTTTTTCAACTCCTTGAGGTCAGTGGACATATTTTATTGATCTGTGTGTCCTCCAGGGCACCTCTGGTGCTGGTGGGTATTTGCTGCATTGCTTCTGCACTGACAGAAGTGAGCAATGGCTCATAAACACCCTCAAAAAATGACTTCAAATCCATATTCATTCTTCTGCCCAGCCCAGAGTTGGGTTCGATCACTGTAGGTGGTATTGCTCTGTCTAATGTACTCCCAGTTGCTGATAAACATAAAACATGTAGACAAACATCTTGGGACACCGACGCCGCAGCTTGCACAGCTGAGGCTTAGAGCTGTCGAGGGGTGGCCCACGCGGGCGGGGCTTTGGTGCCAGCTTTATCCTGCAGAAACCATGCTAGTTGTTAAACAAAGTAAAATCCCACCTGCTCAGTCTGAGCAACTGCTGTCAATCAATAATTAAGTAACTTTAAGGTCCCGATCTATACAAACTTATCAATATTTTCACTGAAAAGGAATCAATGTAGAAAGAGGGAAGCATCCAAGTAAACCCTTTTAATGGCTGTGTTTGGGCTGTGAGAAGTAAATGAATTGATTAAATGAGTGGCCAATATTGGCCTGCCAATGCAATCCTTCTCTCAAACATTCCCACCAACCTAGTTTAACACTCTCCCTTGGCATTGTGTTACCTTGATAAAGTTTTGTTCTAACTGTTCTTCTCAAGAGGGGGCATATGTTTATATTAAATGTAAAAGTTTCTGAGTCACTGATTATTGGCAATTAACAATATCCAGGCATTGTGTTAGTGTTTTACATGAATCATTCGATGCTGACAGAACTCTATGAGATAGGTATCATCAGTAGTTTTCAATTTGCAGATGAAGGGACAAAGGCTTTAGAAAAGTGAAAACCTTGTCCCCAAATCGCAATAGTGAGTAAGAGAGCCAGTAGTTTCGCCCTGTTCAAGTGTCCCCTGCCCTTTTCAGCATACTCTCTTGTATGCTCATAGTATTCAAATTGCCCGTCTCACCACTGTGGGTCTCGCTGCTAATGCTCAACCTTCACAGAGTAAAACGGTAGAGTTTTGGCTTTTGGTGGGTGCAGCCATGATATAAAATGAGTAAACCCTTTGGACTCCATTTACTTTTGTTATTTTGGTCAATGGTTATTTTACTTCTGTGGACTTCTATGCAGTCCACAGAAGACACCAGTTCTGCAATCTGAATGAGTTTTGGTCAAAATTCCAGCTTTACTATTTCCTCGCTGTATAATCTTGGGCAAGTTTTATATTCTCTCAACCACAGTTTGTGTGTTTTTATGTTAAGGATAATAATAAATGCAGTGTGTGTATGTGTGTGTGCACACATACACGTGAACATACACACTCTTTTCTATGTGTGCAGACACACAAACCGGTCTTCTTTTGTACTCTGGAAGAAGCTCTTCCTAGATGTGTGTGTTCTTGGCATTTATCAATTAGACCATAAGCATAAAGGATGTGCCTTCATCTTTAGTGTATAACTAATAGAAAATCAGAAGCCATAGAGTTGAAAGAAAGCTTTGCAGTAGAAGTCATCAGCTCATCTCTCTACCCTGTCAGGAATTCTTTCATGGGCAGCCCTGGCAGAGGGTCGAGATATTTCCATGAAATTTAATTAAGACACGTAGAGAGTTTCTTCCTTGTTTGTCACCAAGTCATCTGAGTATGTGAGAGGCTGAAGGGTGGATAGGTCTTCTGAAAACAGAAGGCTGCCAAATAGCTTTTATGTGTAATCAATATTGAGCAATTCAACAGCAGTAAGAATTGCTACATCTCCCCTTGGGCTCTCTGCCTTGTCTTCTAAAGCCAGCCACATTAAGTTTAGAGCAATTCAGGGCTTGGATTGTTGGAAATAGGCATGTCAGAGAAATGCAAAAGTTGCACTGGCATTTTAGGTTCGCTCTGCCCTTCAGCAGAGATAGAAATCTTACCTCCCATTACATCTGCCCCGGTCACCCAGGAGTCTTCAGTCGCCCTCAGCTCTTGGGAGCCACTGTACACACTTCCTTTCTTTGTAAATATTTTTTAAAGCTTTACTTTTTTGAAGGAATAAATACACATTCTCATCTGTAAAGGTTGAAACTCCCCTTTTCCATCTCTCTCTGCCCTTCATGGAATTGCCTCTCGCTTGTGGAACACAGCTGAGAAGTGTTCACTTATGCCCTGTAGAAAAGGATTTCTGTGTGACAGAATGGAAAATCTCAAACTACAAAAGTGACCCAAAAATTGCACAAAGCACTTACTAGCTGCTGATGGGTATCCATCATGAATAATTATTGATCCACAGGGTCTGGAAGTTGGGTAGTTAATGCTAGGAAGGGTACAAAAGAAAGCAGATTATTTCTATGCCTTCAGACTATGTAGTCACATTTGAAGTACTTGCTGCTGTACATTTTAAAGAGAAAACAACCTAGCTAATATTCATATATCAAAAGCTAATTGTTGATAATGCACACAGCATAATTTAAGAAATTTACGTGAATCTCCTATTTTGCTCTTGTTACAAAGCTGGCTAGAACAGTCACTAAAAAAATCGAAAGTTAACTAAATCTTTAGAGGGAAACCAGGGTTGAGATGTGTATAAAGGTAGAGAAGCTTCTTTTCCCAAAATTATATGTGAAACATTTGCCTGGAACTCTGCATCACACCTCCGTCCCCCAACCCTTGCCGAATGTTTGATGAGATATTCAGTTCCCCAAATCAGTGAAAACAGATCAGCTCTTGCTTCTGCATCTAGTGTTGTGAATATAATAAGAAAAAACTCCAGCAATCAAATAGTATAGAAGAAAGAGGAAAACCAGCATTTCCCAGTTAACGACTATGAATGAGGCATCGCGCTAGGATAAGAGTAACTCCAACCTTTTAAGATCCTGCAAGGATTAAATTAAACAATGGGCATAAACAACATAGCACAATGCCTGGCATTTAGCAGAAACTTAATAAATTTTACCAGTTTATATCAGGTAATGTATATGCTTATTTTTTCTTTTTTAAAGTCACAACAGTTGCTATTTAACACTGAAACATTTTTAGCATTGCATCAGTTAATATAGCAATTAGCAGAAAATTCAAACATTACAGAAAGATAAAAGGAAAAAATCAAATGTCTCCCAAAGCCAGCCACCATCAACATTTTGTTGAAAATTCCTCCATACCCTTCTCTTTCTACACACTCAGACAAATACAAGTTTATGTAAGTGGCATCATACTGCTTATGCATTTTACAATCTGCCTTTTGCATTCAACAACATATCCCAGTGTCTGCAAGGTCGATATTATTATTTCCATTTGGGGAGTAGAGAAATCTAAGGCTCAGGGAGGTTGTGTACGTTTTCCCAAGGTCTGTCATTTTGCTATCAAGGGAGCAGAGCTAAAATTTGACTTTTAATCTATCTAATCCAGACCCATGCTCTTTCCACACAAAGAAGAAACACACAGTAATTGTGAATTTCCCTTAAGAGAAATTCAATTGTACACAAATTTACTTCTATAAACCTTTTTAGCAACTAGTTTCCAGTACATATGAATGGCAAGCCAGTCCTGCTGGGAGTAATTTTTAAAAGAGAGAGCTGGGGTTTGGGAATAGAAAGGGGAGGTAAAACAGATGGCAAAGAAAAGGGAGAAGATTTTGCACTGCAGCCTTGGGAAAGATAAGAGAAGATGAAGGGAAATCGTTCCAGCCTTAGAACTGTACCTCTCTCTCTGAGGAGGGAGCAGCAAATTGTTGAGGAGGAACAAGAAGCAGAAGCAGCCTAGGCGAAAAGTTAACGCGCGCAGACCTAAACAATCGAATCCTAAAGCTGGTCCAGGCGAGAAGAACGAGGAACACTTCCTCAGCAGAGAACAACTGAGGATGTCCTGTGCCTTTTGCATCTCAGGCAGCCAAGTCTGTCCTCTTCTGACTCCACTGCAGAGATGGGAGGCGGTATCAAAGAATTTTGCTTTTGCATAAAAGCAAAAGCATTGAACATTTGGTTGGAGGATGAGAAAGACACATAAAATGCTTGCTAGATGCATTTACCTTAAACTAATATTTACTTTTACTTTCTAAAATGCTTATCAGCATGCATGTTGGGGCAAAACAAACAGGCAACCATACTTTTCAGGAGAAATCCTGAAAAGTTTAAATCAAGCTAAATATGGCAAGGGAAATAAATGTACCATGTATTATTTCTAATTTGGGGTGGGAAGGTCATTGATGGACTGTATTTAGTGTTCATTTTTATGATTTTATTTCTTCAATAGAAAAGCATTTAAAGAACTCTCGTGTGAATATTCCTGAGCAGTCTTAATAATTTTATTTTCTCTCTTAGAGACTTCATTTCCTCAAAAGTGAATTTTCTCACTACAAGAGTTTTCCATATCTTTTCATACTTCCCTGTCTCGGACAGCCATTTATGCTGAAATGGTGATGTGGAAGGAAAAAGGAAAGATGGGACAATGCATAACTCCTTTTCCTTTCAGTTCTTCCTTCCTCACCAGCAAGCTAAAGGTAGAAAGCATTAATGGAATGTGTGCAGATCAAGAAGTGAACAAAAAGACAAAACAGTTAAGTTCATTTAATGCTGGGTTTCTGCTGTACTGGTAAGAACAAGATATATATGTATATATGAGCTAACAAATACAAACTGTGTAATTTCAGTGATTCTGTAATTATGTTAAGTGCTCTTATATTTACATTTAAAATGGGCATTGCACATTTGATTTTGAATCTTAGTCTATTGCTAGTTTGGGAAAATTACCTAAAAATTTCTGATCCTGTATTCTATATTTAAAATGAAAGTAATAATATTTACTTTCCGGTGCTGCAGTGTGAATAATTGACATACTCTAAGTAGTAGTCACTGAGTCAACATTTATTTGGCTTCTGATATATGCCAGAGCATTTGAAATTCAAGAAAAAAAAAAGGTTTCCAATCTCAAGAATTTCGCTATCTAATAGAAGAGGCAAGATTATATACATATAAATAGAATAAGATTTTGAAGTGCCAATAAAAGTAGGTATAAAATGCTAGGAAGCTTGGAAAAGGTTGCATTTCAGCATCATTTTGGGGGACAAGGGATTCTTCCAGGTAGATGAAATGGGGTGATTGTTTCAAGCAGAAGGAAGAACAGTGAAAAGTCATGATATAGGGCAGCAGCATGGTTCACTGGAGAGCCAGGGGGCCAGAGACAACAAGAAATGGGCTCCAAGGCTTAATCACATTACATGCAAAGAAATTTGAATGTTTATTGCAGTTTTTCTGCTTAATACGCTCTCTCTCTCTCTCTCTCTCTCTGATATGATCAATTGGTTTGCAAAATAAAACTTTGTGTCACCCAACTGATTTTCCAGAATTTCTAAAGAATGGAAATTTGGCATAAGTGGTCCCTGAACACTAGTCACACTAGCCCAAGGGTGAGATCCCCACAGACGCTGGGCACGAGGGGAGGGAGGGAGGGAAGGACCGAGGAAAGATGGGGGCCACGTGGCAACACACTGGGTACCTGGTCCACTGTCAGAGGGAGAGAGAGCCAGCTAGAAGCCCAAACCACCAGCATGCAACCTACTTATATAGTAAATCCCCACTGGTACCCCGTAATTCTGAAATTAAAAAATAAATAAAATAAAGAATGGGAGTAAGGACATAAAGTAACTGATATCGCCTGTGTTGTCATTAACCATGATGCAGAAATACGCAGGGATAACAGCATCTGGAATTTTCTGTGCAGGCTTTTTATAGAACAAAGCCAGAGAAGTTATAGGTACCCTGTTACTCACCCAGTTTGACACCCCAATTCACTCAGTCTGCAAAGGTTGCCTGGTCCTGCTCGGGCTGCAGGGTGGGGCTGACATGCCCCCTCCCCCAGATGTCGGGCTGCTTCATAATCACCAAGCAGTGGCACCTCACACTGTCCCATTAGAGAGGCGTGCGTGGCCCGCTTGTTGGGCATGTTGATGCAAGCTTGGAAAGGAAAACATAATTCACTTTTGCCAGTGACAGAAATGTTAACACTTACTTGAAATAGCTGATAATCCGACACAGGAGAGTTAAAGGATTACTGTATTTTATTTGGCTAATAAGAAAAGCTGTTTAAAAGCCATGTTAAAAAGACTTAATGTATGGTGACTGAGCTTTGCTTTAATGTATTCTGTGTCATCGACTATTAGAATGATTTTCCCCTCTTATTATGTTACCATAGGTTTCTGCCTTCTTTCTCTGGGAAGAAGTAATAGAAAACAATAGTCACAGAGATTTTCCAAGAAAAGATACATTCAATAAGTACCTACTGAGCACTTATAAATACTTATTCAGTAAGTATTTATAGCATGGTACTGTGTGCCAGTCACCATGCTATGAGGTTGGGATTTGAGAACAAAAGGGTTGTGGTCTCAAACCTCTGAACAGTCACATTTTTTTTTTATAAGAATTGATGGGAGGCCAGGCACTGTGGCTCACTCCTATAATCCCAGCACTTTGGGAGGCCAAGGTGAGAGGATTGCCTGAGCCCAGGGGTTCGAGACCAGCCTGGGCAACTTGGTAAGACCTCATCTCTACAATAAATCAAGAAAAATAAGCTGGGCATGGTGGTGTCTGCCTGTAGTTCCAGCTACTTAGAAAGCTGAGGTGGGAGGATCGCCTGAGCCCAGCAGGTTGAGACTGTGGTGGCCGTGAGCATGCCACTGCACTCCAACCTGGGCGACTGAGTCAGACTCAGACTCTAAATAAATAAATAATACAAAAAAAGAGAATTGATGGGAGAAGTCAGTAGGCAAAATATATAGAAAGAATCATGTTTGAGCTTTAGTTGAGATATGAAATAATCTTATCTAACTCTCATTTACTAAATGAGGAAACAGGCCTAGAAAGCTATGTGACTTGCTGAGGACACATAGGCTAATCAGTGGATCCTTAATCTCTTGTTTCTCTTTTTTGATACTGGAACACAATTTCCTGCAGTCACGTGAAGAATTTGTGAGGAAATGTGTTTTCAGTAGGGCAAGAAGCCCAGTAAGGTGAAATCCCATGGGGTTGCACAGCCCCTCCGCATCCACAAGGAGTGCTACAGTCAGTGATGCAGATGCCTCTGGTCCCGTCCAGACGGTGAGCAAAGGTGACTTCACCCTCCTACACTGGAGGGCTGCCCTCTTTCTGGTGGTTTCTCCCGGCCCAGTGCCCTTCCACTATCCAGAACACTTTCAGCTTGGAAGATATTATCAGATTTCTACATGTACTCTACAATCAGTGAAATTAGCTCTTTTTATGGCTGAAATAATCAAACCTAAAGTCAATGACACACTAACATACTTTCTATTTTCCTTCCCTCTTCCCCCCACTCCATCTTTCCTTGTTTTTCTCTCCCACATACCCCTTTTTGTGTATATGTGGTACCATTCCTCCTTCTCAGGACTTGGAGTTCCCTGTCTCCATGAGGTAATAATCCAAAGGCAACAAGCCACCCCCCTCAAAAAAAACCCAGAATTTATTTATTAAAAAATGTATATTTATTTATTCTTACATATGTAAACGTAGTCACCTTCAAAGGACCCTCCATCTGATGCAATACAACTATCAAGATGCTTTTTCCTCCGCTCCAACTCGTCAATCTTGACACTTTTAGTGCTTCTGCTGTTTTTTGTTTCACCTCTTCCACACTGGCGAAATGTTTCCCTTTGAGGACTTTTTTCAGACAAAAAGAAAAGTTGCTCAGGGAAAGATCGGGTGAATAGGAAGGTTGGGGTGTGGGGTTCATGCCATTTTTGGTTAAAATCTGCTGAACACTCAGTGCCACATGGCCAGGTGCATTGTCATGGTGGAAGAACCAGTCACCTGTTTGCCACAACTCGGGGCCTGTACTACAAGGCGCCCGCACTCTAAACGATAATTCTGGTTTTTTGGGTTCCCTCTCATATTCTTAGATAAAATACTAAAACTTCTTCCCAAACTCTGGAGTTCTTCTTCTCCAAAACAGCAGGGTTGTGTGTTCTTTTACCAAAAGATTACTCTTGCATGGGTCAAAACTGGCAAGAGAACTCGGAAACTAAAGCAAATGGTTGGTGGCTCCCTCTCTGCCCACCCTAATTTCTAGATGAGTTTTGCCCTCCTTGGTTACAAGGGGCAGGAAGCAATTGATGTGATTTTTGCAAAAAAAGTCACCATGAGCAGTGGCCACACAGGTGAAGCCACATAGATCCACAAATACCTGGTTCGCTTTTCTTATGATCTCAGAAATTCCTGAGGTTATAGGCTCAATAAAGTGTTTTTATTTAAATAACTCAAGGCTAGCCCTCCTGTAATTTTATCACCGATTTACTACATAAACCAAATTCTTCTCCCCACCTTGCCCTAAATCAGACTTAACATTCCTCTAAAGTGGACCCTAAAAACCACGTGATTGACCAGGCATGGTGGCTCAAGTCTGTATCCCAGCACTTTTGGGGGCCGAGATGAGAGGATTGCCTGAGCCCGTAGGTCTGAGACCATCCTGGGCAACTTGGGAGACCTTGTCTCTACTATATATCAAAAATTAGCTGGGCGTGGTAGCACACACCTGTAGTTCCAGCTACTTGGAAGGCTGAGGTAGAAGGATTGCCTGAGCTCAGCAGGTTGACGCTGGGATAGCTGTGAATGTGCCACCGCACTCCAGCCTGGAGTGAGACAGAGTGAGATTCCAACTCAAAAAACAAAAAACACGTAACTGTTCACCCTTAATTTCTGCATGTACAAAAAGACTTTCCTTATTATAATTTCACTGGCATGAGGCGATTCCCTACTACCAAACCCCATGTATCTGGTGCAGCTTCATTTTAGATGGAACTCAGTCCTTAACTCACCTCATCCTGATGGTCCCAATGAGGCAAACACACGGCTGGCTCTTCCTCACTGCTTTGTCCGTTGCACCCACATAAAGTCACTGAAGTTGCAAACCCTACTTCCATGAACTAAATTAATATATGTTCATCTTCCAACAAAAGAGATTTACTTCTGATCCATCTTAAGGAACACTAACAGTCTCCACACTACAAGTACAATATTATTCATAAAATCACTATCATTTACGACGTACTTACCATGGGCTGGCCTTTTTGTATATTACCTTTGTTTTTCTCACAATAATTCTGTGCAGTTGGTATTATTTTTAGTATTTTCTCTTTTTTTAATGTATGTATAGCTCACATTTATTTCAATATTTAATAGTAGAGGTGTTTGGGGTTATTATGTAGAAGTTTGGTGATGTTTTGTCTATTTTTAGTATTTTCATTCCACAAGTGAGGCTTGATGAAGTTGAGTAATTTATCCAAAGTTATGCCAGTTATGATCATTTATGCCAGTTTTCAAATCTAGGTCCCTGTGACTCAAAGCCCAAGAAGTTTACCTACTTCCTACTAGTCTAATTTATTCTCCTGGAGCTGTAGGTAGTAGTCAAAACACTTAGGTTCTGAGTGGCAAGCATTGGTCATTATCTGATTCCTAGAGAAGTTGACATCTTCCAAATTCTAAAGTATTTGTGCCTTTGTCCTACCTTCCTGAAAAGGGAAAAAGGTTGTTTCTCAGAATTTTTGCTCCAAATAAGTAAAGCCATGGTTCTATCTATAATAGTCGAAAAAAGTTCAGCTACACTGAAAGTACATGTTTGTCCTAGAAAGAGAGGAATGCAGCGGAGAGAGTTGGAGTTAGAAGACTTCCATCCATTCCCCAGCTCCACCACTGAGCATTTTTGTGAGCTTGATCTTTCTGACCTCAATTTTCTCATCTTTAGGAGGGGAGAATATTACCCAGCTCTCAGAATCCTCGTGAGGATGAAAGGTGACTATACTTGGGAAGACACTAGACACAGTACCTGGCACGTCACCCGTCACTGCTCTTGCTGATTGTGTCAGAATCTTAATTTATCTGAATATCCTTGGGATATCTCCAAAAGAGCAAGTTAAATCTGAAATCAGATCCTGATTTCTTTACAGATTCTTCCCTAAGCCTCCTAAGTTAATAAAACATTACCTTTGTCAGCATTCTTTGCACTCCATGCCTGTATTACATGCATATCATAAGGTGTGTGGTTTAAAAAAAAATTATCTTTCCCATCCTTATCCTTAGGGTCTTCTCCTTGCATTAACCTCTGTTTGAAAATACCGGAAGCTAAATGTGAACGAAAAACACAAAGTTCGCCAAACTAGAACTCAGGTCAGTGTTTGGGAACCAAAATCTTGCTTTATTGATACCTACAGAAAATTCCTAGGATATTCATAGTTATTCTCCAGTGCTACTACATCACAAGAATGCCTGTGATCCTCTGACCTTTTGATCAATTGCTCGCCTATCATCTAACATCTGCTGCTAAGCGTAGAGCAGGGTATCCCTAAGAGTAGGTATTAATTATTAATATGTATTAATAATACATTGCATTACCCTTTCACTAGAGTGCAGGCTTTTGGATATAGTCAAGTTTTATAAATTGTTGTCAATTTGAATAGACATGGCATTTTTCAGTAAATCATAGCAATCTGGATCAGTTTACCCCATGTACCCTCTGGTCAATTGCCCAGGGAAGGGAAATGCCTGAGTGGAAATATAATGTTTTTGTTATTTAAATTCCATCTTTTTTTTTTTCCTAAAAACAGCACCCATTTTTTGCTGGAAGTTCTACCTCAGCTTATCCTATCTGGATCCATTAAGCAAGCTGATTCTTCCTCTGTCCTCAGAGGTGGGCATGTGACCTGGGACTAGCCAATTAGCATGCAGCATTCCTCTGGTTCAAGACTGGGCATGTGACCCAATCAGAGGCAATCAGAACAAATTCCAGGGTTTCTCCTGGAGCTTATCTCATCTAAGTGAATGTGTGTGTGAAGAGGTGTTGGCAGCGACACAGTGTTTGTGGGTGCATGTTAGCAAGTTTAGGAGGGAGGCAAATAAGGAGGATGACCCTTACCTTAAAATCATAAAGAGTTATTTCTAAAAAGATCGTTGCTGCCATTTATGGTGAATGTTAATTTGTGCTAGGCAGCTGTGCTAAACACTTGATACGGATCATCTAATTAAATTCTCACAACTGCATAAGGTAGATGGTATTATTATTATGCACCTTTTACACAGTAAACAACTTGTCTAAAGTCACACAGATAGGAAGTAAGAGTGTCAGGATCTGAACCTAGGTCTTCCTTCCCTAGCTCCCAGCTCTAACTCTCAATGAATTGGTTACTCTCCAATCTAGAGTTTACAAATCCAAGTTTACAAATCCAAGTTACAATCCAAGTTTACAAAGGGCTCCTAAATTCCCTATGATGTGGACTTCTGAAATCAAGTTTATGTTAAACGAGAAAAGAAGCAAAATTTGTCATTTTATTCTTCTGGGAGTTGAAATATTTTGATCATGATACTTTCACAATGGGTGTTTTGAAGAGATGAATATGCAAGTGCAAATTAAGGACCATTATTTTTCCTAGCCAAATTGGCTAATAACTATGTGGAATCTAGGCAACGGTGCCTTCCTCATAGTCATAGGAAGTCTAGCGTTATGGGTTGCACTTCCCTTCATTGAAAAAAACCTTTGGAATTAGAAAGGTGATTTGAAACTACTTGAGATGTGACTTTTAATTTAGAGACACAGAATTGAAAAAAAAAGTGACGGATAGTTTCTGGTGACATGAATGGACCTATGAAATATGTATTTCTCTTTTCCCCATCTTGCATCAACTCATTTGGTATTTCAGTTTGTGTAATAGTTAAAACTCCTGGCAGAGCAGAGGCAGTAATTGCAAACAGCTGTAAAGTATAACTCATCTTGCTGATCAAAATGACTTCCCGCTAAATAAACCATGAAAAAAGCTTTTCCACCCACAGAGAAGTGAAGTGTAAATGATATATAGACTCCACCATGAAGAGATCAACAGATTGCATTTTCCTATACCTATGGTTTTATAGAGCTACAGTCACTTTCAAAAATGGATTCAAAACTCAGCTATGTTCAGGAAAAAGAACTTGGGTAATCGCATTAACATGGCAGTGGGGATCCTGAGAAGTGTTTGAAGTTATAGAACTTCAGAGCATTGTCTTGCTTCTTCTCTTAGGCTTTCCAACCTGATGAAAACAACTTACAACATGCCCTCATTTATGCTTGCTTTGAACATCACACGATGTCTCTTACCTTTTGGAGATATTGTATCTAAGGAGCATTAACTGGACATCCATGTCTTGGTCTTCCTATCATGGTTTTGAAGGTCAAAGGACACGTGGTGGTGGTAGCATTCATAATGTTGATGCAACTTCAGTGGACATTTGATTCCAAGTTTCAGCTCTTGGTGTAAGAACAATATGGTACTGGAGTCAAGAGCTGACCTCTGGTCACTTCAGCTACTGGCCCCCATGACACTGCTGGCTCCTTGTGAATCCCTTAAGCCAGGAAATCCTCTGGACTATATCCACAAAATAATAAAAGTTAAAACTTTCTTTTTCACACTCAGACATAGATCTTTGTCCCCCACATAACTTCCTTCCCTAAATTAAGACATATATAAATTGCTACAAGACCTGTCTTTCCAGTCTTATTCTTTTTTAGTTGACATGTAATCATTGTACATATTTGTGGGATAGTGACTGATATTTCAATGCAAGTGTACAATGTGTAATGATTGGTAAGTAACACATCTGTCACCTAACTTATAATCTCTTTGTGTTTTGAATATTCAAAATTATGGCTTCTAGCATTTTGAATATATTCAATAAATTATTGTTACCCATGATTGCCCTACAATGCTTTGGAACACTAGATCTCATTCCTCCTATCTAGCTGTAAGTTTGTATCCATTAAGCAAATGCTCTCTATTCTCTCCTCTTCCTTACCCTCCCCAGTCCTCATTAACTGCAAATCTACTCTCTACTTCTATGAGCTCAAATTTTTATGTCTCACATATGAGTGAGAACATGCAATATGTACCTTTCTGTGCCTGGCTTATTTCATCTAATATAATGTCCTCCAGGCTCATCCATGTTGCTGCAAATGACTGAATTTTGTTCTTTGTTATTCCTGAGTAGTAATCCATTATGTATATATACCACACATTCTTTATCCATTTCACCTGATGATGAAATCATCAGATGATTCCATACCTTGGCTATTGTGTATAGTGCTGCAGTACACACGGGGTGTAAACATTTCTTCAATATGCTGATTCCCTTTCCTTTGGATAATACCAGTAAGAAGATTTCTGGAATAATATTCAGTCTTACTCTTTAAGCCTGACCAGGTCTGCCCTCATAAATGCACATCAAACCCATCTCTTACTGCTGAGTGAACCCCACCCCGTCAGTTGCTCTTTACTCGTATCTTCCCTGGTTCTCTGCACCCCATTTCACTCCACAACCCAGCCTCGGGCCTTTTTGTACTATTACCTATTTGGGACACTCAATTTTTATTTAACTTTGGTACTTACCTTTGAGAATTTGCAATGTGGTTTAGGTACGGCATTTTTATCATGATGTCACCTCTGAGTTAATAAATTCAAACTAACAGTGCTCATTTGCCTGCAAAAGTCAGCTCCTCCTTTCCACAGCACAGTCCTGTCAGAGCTACCACTTTTTCTTCTTTTGTGTAGGGAAAGCAGGGGCCACGTCCCTGCTGCAAAATGTGTAGGTCCAATAAAGATGTGTTGAATATATGAATGAATGAATTTTCATAGAGTACACCCTCGTAACTGGGCAAACCATTATATAGGTGTAAGTTTTATTGTCTAAAAAAAAGTGAGTACATTTATACCAAGATGGTAAAGCATCCTTCAAGGCAGACTTAGGATATATATTACAGGATTATTGAACATTGTGGAATCTGCATATTTCATATTGAAACCATTTTAATGCCACATACGTAAAACTTTTTCCAACTGGAATCTGAACATCAACAATTCCAAAGGGCTGACTCTACCTTCTTAGAACAACAATACTTTTTATAAATGCTTCTATTTATGTGTAAAAGAATAGAATGTGAACTTTAAAGTATAAACAAATTTACTTTAGCAGTTGGCCCTGGGAACACAGAAGGAGAGAGAGATTGGGCTGGTGGAGTTAGAACATTAGCTAAATGTTAATGCTTTATTTCTTTTAAAATAATTACTGAAAGTCAATATAATACAATATTAACAGATGTCAATAATGGGAGTTTGGAGTATAGGTAGATATTATATACTTCTTTGCATGTTTATATATCTTTTAAATTAGTTAAAAAGAAAAAGCAGTAAAGGGAAACAGTTATCAAAATATAAATGGAGGAGCAGTTGAAAACAAGAAAATCTAGTTCTGAGCATCTATACTTCCTAGCAACCAAAACAATCAATGAAAGTGATGCAATGGGTTAAACAGTTCCTGACATCTCCCATGTTACCAGGAGAAAATGCATTGCCATAGGGTTCAACTTTGGAAAGACTTTGCCACAAGAATCTTAATATAAAGGTCCTTAAATGACATAGTGTATAAGGTCTTTGACAGCAATGCTACTGAAAGTGCAGAGATGTTTTACTAGTCCTGTTTCTCAAATCAGCTCTCAGCAAGTAATCCGGACATACTGTGAAATTATAATTCTGAGTAGATGATTCAATTTAAGGGTTTAGAGTAAAGCAATCCAAATGGATGGCTCTCTTCTCATCTGACTTAACATAGGAGGCCCAACAATTAAGTTCGCGAACTCATCCTAGGAAAAGTGCTAGATATCTCATTGCTGAATATCACTACAGTCACCTTCAAAGTACTCTCCCTGGGAAGTTATGTTCTGACACCAGCACCTAGTCCACCCATCAAAGCAATTTTGGAACTCTTTTTCAGGAATGGCCATCAGAGCCGTCATTGTATTACCCTTGATGTCCTGAATGTCATCAAATGTCTTCTTTTCAATATTTCCTTTATCTTTGGGTAAAGAAAAAGTATTTGGAGGCCAGATCAGGTGAGTAGGGAGCATGTATCCATACAGTTATTTGCACAGTGCTGTCAACATAAGTACACAGGTGACAAGTTTGCGAACTTAATTGTCAAATGAAAATGACAGCGTTGACAGCCATTCTAGAAAAAAAAATTCCAAAATTGCTTTGATGGATGGGCTAGGTGCTGGCATCGGTGCATAGCTTCCCAGGGAAGTACTTCAAAGGTCACCATAGTGATATTTAGCAATGAGGTATGTAGCACATTTTCTAGGATGGTTCACAAACCTAATTGTTGGGCCTCGTTAATCTTGAAAAATCTGGAGGAATAAATGTTTAATATATCCTCAGTTCCCTGCCACTCTGTGAAAAAGAAAATAAGGCTGACTAGGGTTTCAACATAGAGAAGATTCTCTGTCTGGGTCTCTTCTCTGAGTCTCAGTCATGGTAAGGACTGCCCCAGATTTCAGAGCCTTCAAAGAAAATCTTTACTTTGAGCATGGGCAAAATCTAGGGGTAGCAGATAACATGCCACCTTACTCTTCTGTCTGTCTCTCAGAATAAAAAGCTCTTATCAGGAAGTCCAGCAGACGACCCTGATGAAGTTAGTCAAAAAGCAGGTAGGCGACTGCTACTCCCCTCCTACTGAAATCACAGCCACGTGGGGGCCAGTATGGTAGCTGCAACAGTTCAAGCCTTGAATATGTGAGAGTAGAGTGCGTTGTCAACGGCGGGGAAGCACCACACTTCTGCCTGACTTGGTGCATTGTCTCAGGTCTCTACACTCACAATGGATGCCCTTAATTCTGTACATAATCCCTCATGTCAATGAGGATCATTGACCAGCCATACCTCAGTGCCTGGAGGGGGCAGAAGGAACCTCCTTTAAGATCCCACCCACCACCATCCGAGAGCTTCCTATCAGAGGGATCACCTTGGGTTATTTTCTGATGCGTGGCAGGATGTTGTCAACAGACAAGTCAAATTCACGTTCAGTGTTTCCCATAATGAGGTCTTTGGTGTCAGGTGACATTAAAGAATGAGAGTGGTGAAGAAACACCTCCAGTGAACCACTTTCCGATAGCCTGAGACTACAGCTTTCAAATCATTTCCAGTACTGGGCTTAGAGAAACTGGGGAGGCTTAGTGAGAGAGGGCACAGAGCCAGAGATCAGATGACCTGAGGTCCATCTCTCAATACCCACTTGCAGGTTAAATGACCAAAGATAAGTCATTTGTCCTGTTGTGTTTCTGTTTTTCCCATTGAAAGACAACAATAAACTACCTGCCTTGTGGGGACACTGTGGCCAGAAAATGAAGTAACAGAGAAAACATATATTTAAAAATAAAATCACTCTGCAACTCGTGGGCAAAATTTGAATTTCTTTTTCTTTTCGTTTTTTTTTTTTGAGTTGGAGTCTCACTCTGTCACCCAGACTGGAGTGCAGTGGCCGCTCCTGGCCACCGCAGCCTCGACCTGCTGGGCTCTGGCGATCCTTCCACCTCAGCCTTCCAAGTAGCTGGAACTACAGGTGTGTGCTACCACGCCCAGCTAATTTTTTATTTATTGTAGAGATGAGGTCTTGTCAAGTTGCCCAGGCGGGTCTCAAACCCGCGGGCTCAGGCAATTCATTCACCTCGGCCTCCCAAAGTGCTGGGATTACAGGCTGAGCCACCGAGCCTGGTCAAAATTTGAATTTCTTAAGACCTCATAAGCTTTGTGGATCCAATAAAATAAATCTTGATTGAAATAATAATAATCTTTAAAAAGTAGCCCCCAAGGTAGAAACTATTATTTCAACTCCCCAGATCCCTTGTGAGGCTCTAAGGTTATCTGTAGAGTCTAGAAGGGGACACATACTCAAATTAGCAAAGTCACAACAAAATTCAGAGGGAAAAAAAGAAAAGAGGTTTAAGAGATTTACCCCACCAATCTCTTAGTAATTTTCGTGCTCATTATCAGTAAGCTGTGTTTTACTTGTAAAAGAGCTACTTGGGCGTGCAGTGACTTGAGATAATTAAGAATTCATTTACATTTCATGGAGCCACTAATGCCCTCAGCATTCCAGGATCCTGCATTAGATTTGCTCATGGTACTTCCCCCAATCAGTGAATATTAAAATATTTAACCTGTAGTCAGGCAGTAACCTCTCAAGACACTAAGACTTGATTCATTGATGCCAAGAAGTCAAAAGGGGGTTTGTCAACAGAGAAAAACCATAGCTACCCTCCAAATCCTGCTTTCACAGGTTTTTTTTTCTTTTTTAATTGCTTGAAGGATCTAATTAAAATTTCCCAGTTAAAATAGAAATTGGGAGCCGCCACAGAGTAACTTGGGAAAAGATATCTTTTAATACAGCTTTCAAATGACAACACCAAAAGGGATGCTGCAAATTACTGGCCCTCTAAAAAAATGCTTCCAAGAAGGTGGAGGATTTGACCACATGATCTTCTGTGATCCCTTCCCACTCTAAAATATATGTAGTGTAAAAAGACTAGAATTTGTGATCACCCCACGCCCCGGTCCTGAGTCACCTGAAGAACACAGATTCAAATTCCAGTCAGTGCCATGAACCAAGGGCAGCAGTTGGAAATCAGTCCTCCACCCCCACCCCAACTAATCTAGCTGGCCATCCTGGAAACTGACACATGAACTGGGAATGAGATGGGCTGAGTTGTAAGTATGCCGTTGCATTGCCACCCCTCTTATTTGGGCAAGTGCACATAAATAATTGAGCAAAATAAATTGCAGCCCAACACAGTCCATACAGCATCCGGCAGTCAAAACCATCTGGGACTAGGTATGTGAAGAAGTGGGTATAAAACCAGAGTATTTAGGAGTCTGATCTGTCTGTGGTTCTAATTTTCAAAATAAGAAGAGACGCATCCCCTAGGAGACTGGACCTTACTTAGAAAGACATTTGGACTAGGCAATAAAATAATATGAAAATACCAAAAAATAAAAATAAGGAAGAGAAATAGATATGTAACTTCATCACGGGACTCCTGTGGTATCTCACAACACCATGCTTCATGAACCCCAAAGAAAGCAAAAAATCCAGCTAGTATTATAAATCCTGGTCAGCTGAATTCTTTCACATGTTGCAGCCTGACTTAAGTTATTCATCACAGAGGCTAGCAGCTCCCTGATGCATCCTTCCATGTCACTGGACAGGGTAAAAATAATAAATTGGCCATTGTGAGACACTCTGAGTTTCGTGGGGTTGAGCAGAGCATATTTTATATTCTTCTCTTGGAACTGCCTCTTGTTGGTAGTAAATGGTTGCCAGTGCTGCTGTTTCTCCATAGACAAGTCCTAGAAGTAAAGATAATTCAATTTTCATTCACTCTTTGCTCTCCTGCTACCCATGTTCTTCCCTGACACTGGCAGGGCTATGCCTGTTTTCCTGGCCTGAAGTAGCACGTCTATGGTTTGCCCCTTGCCAGAAAATGCCATGAGCCACTCTGAAAACCTCTCACCCAGTGGAGACCACTCCAGTGAGCACAAATTGTCTAGTGGTCTTTTTAGCTGGATTTCCTCCTTAGCTCGTTTCTCTCCAAGAACAAAAATAACAAGATGTTGATTTAGCAGCAGCTCTTGAAAGGTAATCAAGTTTGGTTTAAATCTTTAAAGGTTTCCATTATGATTAAAAAATATAATAATAATGGTGGCACCTTCCTTTAGATTGAAATTATTAATAAATTACTTCTCTTGTACTGTTGGAGTGGCAAGTATAATTTCTATCATTTTTTTGGAAAGCAATATGGCAAGTTATTAAAGATCACCAAAATGTTCAGAATTTTTGAAGACAATGATCTCACTTATGTAAGTTCATTCTAAGAGTATTATTCAACAGAAAAGTAATGTACATGTGTATGTTTCTTTCCGTGAAGACAACTAGATAGAATTTATTAAACAAATTGTGATGCAAATGGCTTTGTAGTAACATGAAACAACGTTTTCCTATAAGGTTAAAGGATAAAAACTTAGAGAATAGAATATATTATATAACTACAACTATGAAAGAAAACATAGATTTACATAGGGACAAAGATGATCGTGCACAAAAACAGGTGTGAGGGCAGTGGGTTATCTTTTTTCTGCACTCAAATATTCTCAATATTCCTTTTTTTGTATATCCTCCACAAAAAAATATCTTAAAGGTACTGAATATGCCTCTATCAGTGTTTGACATTTCTCCTGAAACTGGGTCTAGACGACTCAATCTGCTCCAGTTTTTTGGACAAGACAAATAGAACAGTTAACTTTTTCATTGTTCTCTTTTTTAATAGCCATGCATAAGTCTTTAATCCCATGGTTAGCTTCTTTGTTTCGGATGTGTTACTTTCAATCATTTTCATGATCCTCTACAGAATTTACAAAAGCTGACTGGTGTGCTTTGATATTTCCATGGTCCTTCTCCACTGTCATGGGATTCTTAAGTGAATTTTTTTAGAGTCATTATCCTCCATTTCCAAAGGTAGAATACAGTGGCAGGAGCTGGGATTGTGGGAAACCACCAGCTAAGAATTCAAACTACAGCATACTAGAAATCATTCAAATAAGATATCCCCCACCAAATTCTATCATTGAACAAAGTAAAATGTAAACCACATATTCAAAAACCGCAAATATTGTGGGTGACAGTGACACTGGTGTTCAGAAAGATGAATAAATGCAATTAAGAAACCAGGCAAGGAAATAAACATGCCATGTAGCCTACAAAAGGCCAGCCACATTGTGTTTGTTTTAATATTGTTTAACAGTAACACCTAATAAAGAGAGCATCATGATTGTGTGAACTAAATTTTCAGTCATAATGAATGCTACAAACTTAACCTCCCAAGTTTAAATAGGCTACAACGTCTTGGGAAAAATGCAAGAAAAATTATTTGATAAAGGTGACGGTTTTTCACACCTGAAAATAATGTTTTTCTTCCAGCCTATCTTGATCAACAGCCGGCAGCAACACATTGCAGATATAATCTCAAGACCTTGTGGCATGTACTTGTCACTACATGCATAACTTACTGTGGACAGAGGATCACGGAGATTTTGAACATAATTTCCCACACGACAGGAGATTAAATAGACCACATTGGAAGAAGGCAAGAAGAAGCTAGGTCTCTGGAGTACCAAAAAGTAAACTTCAGCCAGTTCTGGAAGCAGATAAACAGCAGGAAATATACTTTCAGATGGGCTACTTTCTCAGTAGTTCCTGCTTTCAAGAACTCTAGGGAAAGTATGAGTTACTGAGCAAGAATGTAATAGAAAAGGGGCCAGCCCTGGGAAGATTTGCAGCAGAAGAAAATCAGTGTCTCCTCATTTATGTCTTTCTTTCTCCTCTCCCTTTGTGATGTCACCTTTCTTGGGGTGCTCCCTTCCTTAGAATACTTGCCCATTACCCCCAGCAGAACTTGCTCCTGAGACGCCATTTCTAATACTTATAATGAGATGTTAAGTCAATGCCCTACCTCTTGATGTGTGCATATAAATAGTAAGCTTTCTCTCTATGTTGTGTTTGCTAATGCAGGAGTATCAGACATCAGTGAACAAGTAGAGATGTGCAAAAGAACTTTCCCCGTGTCCAAGAAACCATTCTACACAGCATCCTACAGCATGGTCTTAGATTTTCCTGTGCTTGGCATCCTTATCTGTGAAAACATAGTAATAATAGTACTTACCTCACAGGATTGTTCTGAAGATTAAATGAATTCATTCATGGAGAGCTCTAGAGCAGTGCCTGACACACAGTAAGTGCTCAACATGTGTTAATTATCATTATCATTATCATTATTTGAAGTAAAAGACTTTCTGAAACAAAGAAGTCACGTGAGAACATGATCAGTTAAAAAATACATGTGGAAGAAAACGTGGTTGGGACTGGCTTACAATATGGAGTTGCATAGGTTAAGAACACAGGTTTCGGAGGTCAATTTCCTGTATCCAAAATCTAGTGCCACTACATGACAACCATGGGGCATTGTGCCTCAGATTGCTAATCTGAAAAATGGGGAAACAATATCTGTCACACAGAGTTGCCATGAGGAGTAAGTCAGCTAAGGAACGTAAAACACTGAACAGTGCCTGATACAAAATAAATACTCAGTAAATGAAGAACAGGAAGAAAAGAATGCTCTTTCACTAACATTTTATCTTAGAAATTGGTAAAGAATGAATATGTGTTTGGAAATCTTACTGTTGGAGCTGAAGATCACAAATAACCCCCAAGATGTGATCCAACAGAAAAATTAGGCATCCCAGAAACAGTCAGTCTCTGGACTGGAGAACACGTCATAAATGTGGGGCCAAATGGACTTGCAAAAACTCTGGTCCTGAATTAGGCAGATTTGCCCTCAATCCTTGGTCAAGTTGGACTACAGGCAACTTCTAAAGGGAGAAGAGAACATATACATCCTAAGGACAGTGGACTCTGAAAGAGAGAAACCCATAGAGTCTGAGTTTCACCAGCTCAACTGCTTCTTCCAAGCATACTCCCCAGGCAAGTCATTTCTCTTCCCACGGGAAGGATTGAATGAGTTTATGGTAAAAGACTGGAAGCTTCTCTCCCTTATTTTTCCCTCATGAGAGAGAAGTAGAAATGCACAGGCTGTATGAACCTGCAGATTACAGAAGTTTCCCCCAACACTTGATGTTGACTGGTACATCTCCATGTTTCTATATCCATAGTTCTAGATAAAGAATCTAAGTGGAAATATCTCCAAAGTAATCTGAAAGACACACTATAAGTATAAATATTATTCACTCTCTTTCAAGATTACCACCATTTATTCCTCCTTTCCCTATATGTACACACATTTCCTCCATCTACAGGTGAAGTTTTTTTCTTTATAGAATCTGGGATAGCCTGGGACTGCTTTAGCTAGCAGCATATAGGAGAGTGATGCTGCCTGAACTCCAAGATTAGATCATAAGATGTCTTATAATTTCTGCTTAGCACTCATGGAATGCTTGCTCTGGGATAAATCAACCCTCTTATAAAGCAGACTGTCTTGAAACCTCCATGTTGTGAGGAAACCCAAGATAGCCATGTGGAGAGAGAGATGCCCAGCTATCCCCCAGCTGTTCCAGCCATCCCAGCTGAGGCACTGGACATGAAGAGTGAAGAATCCATCTTAGATGTCCAACTCAGTCAGTTCTTCAGATAACTCCAGCCCCAGGTAAAAGCCTGTGAGAAATTCCAAGTTAAAACCACATTGCTGAGCACAGTCAACCCATAGAACCATGAAAGGTAATAATAATAAATACCAACTTCAAATGACTAAGTTTTGGGAGTTAGTAACACAGCAATAGATAACCAAACAATCCCTTTAATAGACTCTACCAAATTTTCTACTGAGACTGCTCTTTTTTTTTTTCAAATCTCACTCAAATGGTGCTTGAATAACTAAGACTAAATTTTATTCAAAGGAATTTAACATTAAAAATAAGTGATGCTTTGCTTTGTTTTGATGTTATCTGAGCAAAACAGAAAAATTCTTCTCCTGCAATCTTCACAAAGGATTGATCCTTAATCCTTGATTAAAATGCTTTATCAAAACAAATGAAATTGGGTTCCTTCTGGCAGGCTAAATGTCATATCTCTAATGCAAATAATAGACTTGATAACAGAGAGAATGAATATTTACCATGAAACTAATTTCCTATCATTTGATGCCAATTAAGATTGTAATTACTTCCTCAGTATATTTGGTTACATTTATTTAACTTGTGTAAACTCTTCTGTGATTTGTTATTTCCAGAGGAAAATAGAACTTGAAACCAAGAACACTCCAAACTAATGTTCTGTAAAGGTAGACCTTAAAAATCAGGTAAATTAGTTAAGCCAGTTATGCAAATGAGTCTATGTTTACAAGCTTGAACATGATGTTCAAAAGAACTCAGACAGACCACCAAAGTTATATTCAGGTGGTAGTTAGTCCTCCTTGCCTTAAAAATCTACTTTGTAGATTTGATGGAATCTTTGTGAAATGCATTCGGTTAACATAGGTTACGAGACCAACAGACTGAAATGCCTGTGATTGAAATATGAAGTAGATACCAATTTATATAGAGAAAGGTATTTGCCGGCAAGAAACATTTTTTTAAAGGCTATAGATATCCTGTCTGCAAGACTGTGCTTATTTCTGTGGCCTAGGAAACCAGGGTACATGAGACTTGCAATCTTTTGACTCCCTTGTACTCAGGGTTAGCCTCTTTATTTCTCTGAGCTTCTGTTTACCCTCATGGGGCACGAAAAAAAAGCGGGCTGATATGTGGGATTTAGGAAGTAGGCCTATGAGCTAATTCACGTAAAAATGACATACTTGATCTCTGACTTTTATAGCAAGTGATATATACATAAGAACGCGTGAAGAGGAGAATTCTTGAATTCCCCAAAGCCCAGGCCACTCTGTTGAGCCCTCTGAACACCACTGGAAGCAGTTTATATTAACCCTTATAGACAACAAGTAAATTGCTGTGTTGGTATAACTTCCACCCAAGAGAGTCTTGCTAGGATCAGATCTGAGTTCAGGGCTAATGTTGGTGTTTCTGTCCCATAGGTATTTCTGCTATTTTGATCAAACTGTTCTATCTGCTAATCCTACTGTTCCAGATCATCTCAACCCACTCTCCAACCAAACGTGAAGGGCAGAGCAGCCCTGTCTCAATTATAGTAGCAGATGAAGCAACTGGGACAGGTCATTGAGAGCCTCCTTGCCTTCGGCTTATAGCCAGGAAGTGTGTACTTTTTTTGTCAATTACTCCAGGTAAACTGTCTTGAGATAAAAGATACTGAGCACAGATGTAGCAAGTGAAATATCAGGCTTTGATATGAACCCATGAGTCACTGTCATTGGTCCTGAAGCATGAAGCTTGGTTGGTTTTCTTAGTTCTGAAATACTTGGGACTCCTTTTAGACTTCTCCTAGAAATTTAGAAGCACAAGAAGGAAAAAGTGGTGGTAGGGGAAGTGAGAAAGCAGATAGAGAAGGAAATGTAGATAGGGCTATTGAAGAAGGTAGTCTCTGAGAGATTGATCTCCAAGGATACAAAAAGAAACATTTTTATTTTGACATGTTTTAAAATCATTGCTGTTGCCAAAAATAGAAGTCAACCAATCATAGACTTAGAGAACTGAATTAGCACTTTAAAAATCTGTGTTATAAGCAATTCTAGATTTAGCAAATAATAATATGGACACACAAGTTTTTGCAAGAAAGCAAACATGATGCAAGTCAGGTAGACATGATATCAATGGTAGAGGCAGCCCAAAGTGATCATAGTTTTCTTTGTTTTTATTTTCTATATTGATGGAAAATTTGTGATTTTTTTAATCCAGTAACAAAGTCAATAGAACTGTGACTTACAATTCATAATTTATACGACTAGTTTTATACACTTTTGAAAATCCAATCCTATTTCTTACAGTAATCCTTTTGCTTGTTTTGAAAAGTTTCAAGGGGACATGCCCCAACCTTTCCCCAGTGCTTTGTGAATACTATATTGTTGTCGCTAATGATTTTTCTCCAATTTCTCTGAGGAGTTATAGTAACATCTAGACTTTACCTTACATTGACTTTGAGAAAATGGAACTCAAAAGGCAAAATAAAATATGGATTAGTCAAAAATTTGAAATCCTATAAAGGGTTGTCACAGATAATTTAAATGAAAGCTATTTTGATTGTCAATGAAAATAACCGTCGAGTGGCACGCTGATGTGCATAGTAAAATGCGTCCTTGGCAGTTGTAGATTTAACATTCATCATTTTGAATGTTCTTAAATGACCCTGAAAGTCCATAACATGTAGTAATTTGTAATTTTGCTAAGGCATGAATCTCAATTGTCTGCACTGGGAGGCAGGAGTGAGTCTTTTCACTAAAGACCATGATTTTAGTCTCTACTTGTTTGCTCATAGGAGTTTTATGGATTTGGGGATTTGCAAAGTTCTCAGAGATTCCTTCGCAAACATTCTTGTATTTAGTATTGTGTTGCAAACACTATTGAAAGCAATTGTAAAGGGGTAAAAGGTACAAATATATAGAAATGTTTGAAGAATTAGAGCTTCAGCATAGAATACTGATATGGTGAGAATACTCAATGAATACTTATTATTTGTATTGATTTATTATTAAATGGGATAATATATGTTAAGCATCTAACAATGTCTGACACATGTTGGGGTGATCTTTAGGTCTTAGTTTTCTTTGCTTCATGTTTGCTATTGAAACATTTATACAGTAGCTTCCACTCACAGATAAATTCCTTTAAATTACATGAAGGGAAAAAATACCAAAGGTTATCACTGTTATAAATAAATAAATAAACAAACAGGATTTTGGCAATGTTCAGGGCAAAATTTGCTTAAGATAAGGGGTCTCAGTTATAAAACCCACACTTGATTTAGCAGTCTATATTTATGTGTAGCGACAGAGGCATTGATTATACATTCTCTTAATCTGCACCATCACAGTATGACAGGATTAGGAACCTGGGCCCATATGCAGATGTTAGGGTGTGTGGCAAAATTGAGACACTTCAATAAATTTGCTTTTGAAGATTAGAAATGGGTGCTTGATACACCCATTTGGCTTTCCTCGGTGTCTGAACACAGAATCTCAGTAATCCTTCTGACGGCAATCTCATTAATGTGTCTTTCAGATCACATTACATTTATACACGTATCATGTCTGCTTAAAAATCAAATAAGGCTGGCTTTTCATTAAGATGGTCTTTTTAAAATGAATGAATATTTCAATAAATGACACTGAAATAACTTTTCACAAAGGTTGGGTAATTTACATATTTTGTAGATAGTTAAATGAAAGATGGTTCAAAATGCAGCCATCATTGTTCTAAAGCTCAGGAAGCTGAGTGTTTTTTTGATGCATCCTTGTAACAAATTGCCATGATGAGAGGATCTTAAGATTTTGTCTTTGTGTTTGGACATTTTTGGGGGGCAGGGGGAAGGTTTTTAGTAACATCTTCCCCCCACCTGGGTTTCTAAAGTACTGCACTTTCATAAGAGTCACAAACAATAGAAATCAGTCAATTGTTTGGTCATCAAACATGAATATGGTAATTAACACCAACGGAATACTGAGCTTCGTTCCCTTCAATCAAAATAATGAGAAAGCAGTTATACATTTGCATGAAAATAGAAATTTAGGATGGCATCACGGCATTTCAATTGTAATCTGTTCTTCCACCCTCTGCCCCCTCCCTTAACTGCCTTAGGTTTGCAAACTGCTTCAGCAACCATCAGCCAAGAAATGTGCATGTCATCTGCAAATCGCAGATCACAGATCTTGACTCCAGTGATTGCAGGGGGAGAAGTGCTGACGGGTTCATAGTGGCCAGAACAAGACTTAAAAGTGATGCGAAATAGGGAGCAAAGAGGGCTGCAATTGCCTTGGAGCCTAAAATAGACTGAGCTTCAATGCCATCGAAAAAATCACCAGCTTCTCCATCATTTTTTTAAAGGTCAAAATTTTTGTAGGTGGACTGGGAGAGCAGCGGATTGCAGATGCGTTTAACAGCAGGGTATTTTCCGCTGCCATGACCAGTTAAGGAAGAGTTTCAAAAACACACTTGCTGGTAAACAGTTTGGCCCTACGCTGGGTCATCTGCCTTCTCCAGTATCCTTGCTGCCTGGATTCTTACCTGGGTAGAGTCCCAAACCTCACATCCGTCAAAGCTAGGCTTTCAACACAGTACATTATGGTTTTTAGAGAGGTACCTCAGTGGCTTTCAGGGAGGTTTTATGGTCCGGGGCTGCTTCTTCCCAAATGCATGAAGCACACGCAGGAGGCAGGCAGGCCAAGAGCATGGACTCACACCACTTCCTCTTCATGCTACTGGGCAGCAGGCAGGCACCTCGGCTTTGCCTTCATTATCAAGCACTCAGTGCAAACCAGCTAAGCGCAGTCACTCCCTCTGGGGAGCTCTCCAATGGAACTGGAGGGGTTCAGCTATATTGATGCCACTTAGAAAGGTCCCCCAATACTCTGCCATGTTCCACCGGCCTGCTGGCTGGTATAAAATCAGTAAGCCATTTAGCAAACTCATCCTGAGCCCATAGTCAGAGTCAGACTGAGGATGGGACATCTTCCATCTCTGCCCACACTTGCACACCAGTCTGCAAGGGTGCATATCTAGAATGATAAAGGCCCTGGAGCTCCTTCAAGAAAGCTCTTCCAGATCTCACAGGTTCCCATGGACAGCACGTTTCCAGGTGTGAATGTGGGAAGAAAAGATCCCAGTGTAGCTATATTCCTGAAGCTTTTTCCTCTGAGTCAAAACATGCTAGAAACCAGTTTCTGCAAATTTTCTCTGTCCCAAATACCCTTGGTTAGAATGAAAGGTCAGAGTCGGTTAGAAATTATACCTTATCTGACCTTCCAGCCTGCAGCAACCAATAGGTAACATACTGGCACATGTGGATAAGGGTGGTCACATGTGGGGAGCTTACAGTTGTCTTAAAGATGCTGTTAATAGTATTCATGTAGTCATGCATTCACATTGGGATGGAAGAGTATTTAGTGTGACCTGACCTGGTCCCATACACTGGGGCTCCCTGGGGATGGCTCACAGTTTCCAAAAGGATGTTAAAAGGCTGAAAAAGCTGAAGATTTATTTCTTTTCCTTTTAAAGGGACATAGAATGTTCTTCCTCCAACACTTCTCAATATCTACTTTTTCATTTGGCAAAGGGACCATAGGCATTCACTTTTTATATTGGTTCCTTATTTGATCCTTTATGGTTACCCCAAGCAGAAGAAAATGGTAACTAAGAAAGTGTCTCAGTCCCTCACCTAAAATGAAAGAATAAAAACATGTACCTATAAGGTTGTTGTGAGGATTATATAAGTTAATACAGGAAAAGTGCACAGACTAGTGCCTGCTATATAATAAGTACTCAGTAACACATTTGGCTTAAAAGATTGCTGTTGTTGTTATGGTTACTATATCTTTGCAGCACCTTATCTACCATCTTTCCCAGTATGAAGGTAGAAGATGGAAAAGGGGAAAGACACTGGTGAAGAAGTGGGAGGAGGCTGCAGGATACAGTAGTGGTGGCAGATCAACAGAATCCTAGGGAGTTTCATTCATTTGCAAAGGTGGTAGCTTCTGCTCTGATTTTCAACTTACCTTTCCAACTCCCAAAGCTCACTTCCATCATATGCATCTAGATCCTTCATAGGGACAAAATAAGAGTTTGCAGAGGTCAACGCAGACATGAGAATAAATAAAGCCAGAGCACACCATGTGGGTCATGGAAGGAAAGGTGACAATACGGTGCCTAGGGTGCCAGGATTTACCCTCACACCACAGCTGTGATCCTTGCGAATGAGAATGCCACAAAGAAGAGGGAGGAATTTCGTTGAATCTTTAATCCACTCATGCCTCCTTCTTAGCCATTAATCATTAAGGGATCCAACCACAAATCTTTTCATCCAGCCTGGGAGATGCAGAGAAGTACACTGCTTGTGCCAGGGCTGCCTCTGCCTGCTGCTTTAAAAATGCTCAGAGCCCAAACCTGGGAGGGAAGCAAGCGGTAGTTTACGCTAAAATGCTAAAGCCATTTGAAAGCAAATGCATATAATAGAAAGAATTTAAGCAGCTGGTGAACGTCATTACATTCATTTCTCAAGGAGGCCTGTCTTCTAGTGACACCAATCAAAGAACTAGGTCATCTCTCAACAGTAATTTTCTTGGAGGCCATGAATTTCTTGCATTGATTTCATCTCCCTTTGGCTGAACATGCACTGAGAACAGCCAAGCCGGTGAGGGCTCAGGCAGCCTGTGGGGCTGTCATCAACTCCATCTGAAGAGTTTATATCCTTAATGGGATCAGAGGTCTTATCGGCGATTCTTTATAAGTGCAACAGAGAGACTATCTTTCTCTCGCCACTGATTCCACACCTGACAATTCTCCTATTTATCAGTTAACAATTATTGCCTGAAAGCAAGTCAATTACAAGAGGAATTTATGAAGTCCTTAGCAACTAAGAAGCGACCTGATGGAATCTATCCATTCTGTTCAGAAAACTGAAATGTGAACTGTCTGAAGACAGGACTGACTTCACATATTTTAGCACCACATCATAATTCAAATCATTAGGACATTAATTCTTGTGTTTCTGTATACATCCAACAAGTTATAACTACATGCAGGGGGAAGCAGAAGCTTATGGTTACTATAAAAGCTGGTTGTTACCCTGGTCCCCATATCTCCCTCCTTGTAAATCCTTCCCAATACTGCAGGAAGAGTTCTATTTTCTTCAAATCTGTGTCATGACTCACAATTTACTGTGGTGTCATTGATCTGCTTACTTTTCTCTACCACTAACTGAGCCCTTTTTGAAGAAAGGAACTGTATCATATTCAATCTACAACTTCCAGGCACACAGAAGGCTTGAGAACATTGTTCTAATTAATATATATGCAAATCAGTCCACAGAGATCAGCATTGTTAAAGAAGAAATTATCCAATGACACTTGTTAAAGAACAGTAAGACAGACCTCATTCAAGTTGGGGAGGGGGTGTGCTATCACGATAGGTATAAGGACTGCTACAGGGGGATTTGCAGTGAAGGGGAGAGATTGAGCTCAAATCTGACTCCCTCAAGGACAAGTATAACCAAGAAATAGGGGGACGGGGTCAATGAATAGAAAATACTGAAAAGAAACATCGAGGTAAGTGGAATTCTTACTAGACCAACTCAACAGAATTCTTAATTAAAGCAGGCCAACATGATAAGATGTTGAGAGTGGTCAGATACCAAGAGTGGGACATTTTTCACTGAACTGACTTAGTGGTATTCTTGCTGAAGTGGGATTCCACAAAGACAGAGGGGGAAACCCAAACTCAGGTCTAGTTAAGGAGAGAGCTTAGAGGAGATTGATTGAAGTTAGTTCAAGAAGGAAGTCTTTGTTAGCATTTTGAAGAGATTCCCCTCTCATTCCCTAAAGCTGTGGCTAAGGAATACTCATAAAACTCCTAACCAACTTTCTAGATACTAGGGTCCGTTTTATGCCCTGAATCCATAGAATCCAAGGTCAGCTTCAGAAGGAGACCTCTCTAAAAAAAGAAACTATGCATTTCCAATGTAATCATGTTGTAGATGCTCTGACCCCCATCTTTTAGCTATGGAGAAAAAGGAAATATTCTGGATAGTTCTTTGTGAAGCATATCTGATGTCCCATTTTCCCCTCTTGCTCTGACCACTGCTAAAAAGCCAGCTGGATCCTGACAGCACTTTGTTTCAGTTGCTACATGTAATTTGGCTTTCTGGCCTGGACTTCTCTGCCAGCAGAGACTGGAATGGCTGCTGGAACTTGCTCAGCCATCCCTGGGCATGCTGAAGAGGTTAATACTCCCTGAAGGCAACTGTTTTCCAGTTGGGTATAAAAGCCAGTGGGTGAATGTGTATGGCTCTCTGACAATCCTAAGGCACATTTACAAGGTTCCCAGGCTGTCTCCAAGAGGAAAGAGCCTCAGTTTCCCACAATAGGAATCAGCTCAGTAACACACCCTAGATTGTTCTTCCTTCTGTGTCTCACTCTTCTCAGCAGTACAAACTTTGTCTCTGGAGCTACTTCCCAAAAGAAACAACGTGCTTTTGGGTCTTTGGGGAAAAGCAGGCAGAGTCCAAGCCATGATGTGACTAAACCATCCATATTGCCTATTTAACTGAGTATTTTGACTAGGTGCAGGTTTGATCATGATGGCAACTAAAATGAAAAAAATGTAATGCCTTAGTCTACATTCTCATAAAATGCAGAGTATATAAAGGATTCTATAATTGGGTACCCCAAATTAGCCATTCCACAAATTTTTTACCATCCTTCAGTAATTTATATTCTTCTTTTGGATTTATACAACAAATCAAGCCAGTAAAACATGTTTTCCTAAATACTTACCTATAAGAGTGAATGAATAGAGGAAACAGGCTTAAAATGTTAGTCTATCTCTTGAGACAGAAATAGACTTGTCTAGACTAAACTAAAATCCACATTAACTTTGCCTAGATTGTTCTCCCCATCTATTTCTCCTTTAATGTTATTTATTATGTTTGAAATTATTTCCTTAATGTCTGTTGTTTCACTAGGCAGAAGCATCATAGTGGTGAGGACTGTACTTTCCTTGTTTAAAAGTGTATACTCAGCATTCTTTCTGTATCTGCCACACACTGGGTCTTCAATGAATATGCACTGAATGTAACCAGGCAAAATTGAATTTAACTATACGAAATATAAGCCTGACAAGATGTGCATCACTTATATGACGACTCAAAGACCACCATCCCACATAAAGAAAGTTCTGTTTGAATTCATCCACAAGCCTCTTCTACAGTAGAAACATAACAAAGGTGCACACTTGTTAGGAGAGAGCCCAGGAGGAAGAACCTGATTTTTCTTACACTCAAATAGGGACTCTAATATCAACTCATTGTCTCTGGCAAAGTCATTCAGTTTCTCTGGGTTACCTTCATCATTAGCAAAATGACAATAATACTAAATCTTGAATTTCTGGAGCTGAAAAGTGAAGTCAGTCAAGTAGCCAGTGGTCTTACCTGGATCGTATAGTGGAGGATTTGTTGTAATTTTAATTATAAAAAATATATGACTAAGATGTTTGTCAATAATCTTTTACAGTATTAAAAACACCATCCCAAAGCTCTTTACATTCAAATAAAAGTTTTTCCTGTTAAATTTCATCCTTGATAGAAATGGAGAGAAAATGGAGCCTTCTTATAAAAACTCTTCTTTTTCTCCTCTTTTCCTCCCCACACAAAGTATCTCCCTTAATCTTTAAAACTCAGATAATACATATTCCACCTCAGTCATTTAATCATATTGTACTCTTCTAGCTCTTTCCATTTCTCTGTCTTCTTTTCTTTCTTTTACTGTGAAACTCACTTCTAGAGCCATCACTTTAATAATACCACTGATAAACTAGATTAGTCTTAGAATTGATCATGATAGAGGAAGTAACACTGATTTACTTGTTCAAAGACCAAAGTTTTAGTCTTAGCTCTCCCATTAATGAGCTCCATGACCTTGGGAGGGTAGTACAGCTTCTCTAGGTCTTTCGTTTCTCTATTATAAAACGGAAGGTATGGAGATTGCTCTCCAGCATAGTGCTCAGCTTTAACAATCTGAGAATATTTTCAGAGAGGGATCTCGGTAGATGATTTGTTTGTGTAAATAACACTATGTCTACCTAGTATTAATTGGTGTGTTCCAATACTTTGGAAGTCAGAATACTTCCAGCAGGTTGGTGCTCAAGTAGCAGGTGTACTTCTGAATTGGTGCTGGTATGTCCAAGAAGGAAATCTGGATGAAATTTGAAACCTGAAGGCATCCAGACCTCCTCTCTGCAGAGAGGTGGCTTGCACATGTGTTCCCTCAGCCCTTTCCCCTCACTGTCAAGTTGGTCCTATGATAGAAGCAAAATCTTGTCTTTGTCTCCATACCAGAACCAAATAATGTCTAAGTAAAGATGAGCTTCTAAGTGTCATTTACAACCTAAAAATAAAGAGATATTGGTGCCATTATCTGTGAGTCATGGAATACAATTTGAAATTTCATGGGGGAGGTAAAAGTTAGAATATACTGGATAAAATATATTCTGCCAATAGTGATGACATATCACTAAACCCAATACATATCTTGGAAATGATTACAACGTCAAGTCCTGTGATTTAAGATCAGAGTATGTGTCAGATTGGAAGTGAACCCACCAAGTCACATAATCATCTCACTTTTCCTCTAAAGAATGGCCATGACACGAGAAGGAATCTATATTGTGATTCCCCAAATTTTCCTTAAGATAAAAACACTGAGGCCAAGAAGTTTCAGTCACAGAAATTTTGGGATATTAATATGGTATTTGAGAGAATTTCTTCTCATGAGAGATCAATGATTTGCTTTTTATTTAAAGATCTATTTTATTTTTTATATTTTATTTTATTTTAAAGATGTGGGGTGAAATTCAGGATTAGGTATACAAGTGGTTATTGTACAGATAATGTGTGGGCCTCACTTTGGTCTCCACTTCACCTTTTTTGAGATCAGGTACGTTTCCTAATGTTGTATGCCACCACCCACTGCCCCACCCCCGGCAGTTTCCCACTACTGCCAATTCCTTTCTTATGGTATTATGATAAGCGTTTAGGGTCCACTTATGAGTGAGAACATGTGGTATTCAGTTATTTGTTTTGTGATAAATCACTGAGTATTATAGACTGTAAATTCATCCAAGTTGCTGTGAAGTCCATAATTTTGTCCTTCTTTATGGCTGTGTAATATTCCATTGTGTATATGTATGTACCGCGTTTTTTTGTATCCAGTCCACTTTTGTTAGGCAGCACGGTTGGTTCCATGTTTGTGCTATTGTGAATAATGCTACTATAAACATGTGTTTGCAGGTATCTTTTTCACAGAATGATTTGAGTTCCTCTGGGTATAGTCCCAGAAGGGGGATTGCTGGGTCATATGGAAGGTTGTTTTTCAGATCTTTTAGGAATTACCACACTGTTTTCCACAGAAGTTGTACTAGTTCACACTCCTATGAACAGTGTAGAAGTGTTCCCTTTTCCCTGCATCTTCTCCAGCATCTGTTGTTTTTGAGGTATCGATGTTGGCCATTCTGGCAGGAATTAGGTGGTATCTCAGTGTGGTTTTAATTTTCATTTCTTTAATTAGTGAGGCTGAACATTTTTTCATGTATCTTTTGGCTGCCTGTGTGTCTTCTTTTGAGAAGTGCCTATTCATTTCTTTTGCCAACTTTTTTAATAAGGCTGTTTGTTTTTTGGCACATTTGAGTACTTTGGACTAAATGCACCACTGAAAAGACAGAGAATGGCAAACTGGATTTTAAAAAAACACAAGCCTACAATATGCTGCCTACAGGAAACATGTATCACTACAAGTGACACTCACAGACTGAAAGTTAAAGGATGGAAAACAAATTTTCAGGTGAATAGAACACAAAAGAAGGTAGGAGTCATGATTTTAATATCCTCTAAGTTATTAAAAGTTTAAAATGACATCGAAGGACACCACTTAATGATAAAAGGTTCAATCCATCAACAAGAAATACCCATCCTAAACATATATGCACACGGCACAGGAGCACCAAGTTTCATAAAGCAGCTACTAAGAAAACTATTTAAAGATTTATTTTAAAGAGATTCAAAGTTGTTCATTAGAAACCAGAATTTTTAAAAATTTCACTCAATAGTTATAAAAGAACAACAATCTGAATAATTTTTTCCCTCAAGTTTATCCTTTAGAGTGGGTGTATAGATCTCTCTGTTGCCAACTTAAGCTCAAGGGCTTACTTCCTGACCTGGGCACCATTAATAATGTATTGTGTAATAAGTCAAGAACTTCACAAATGACTCAAAAAACAAGCAGACCAATAGGGAGGAATTTTCTGGAATTACTTCCAGTATTATAGAAATGATGGATGATTTTAGAAATGCATCGTTGAACAGATAAATGATCAAGTTAATCAATTTTGCAACAATTTAGAGATAGAATTTAGGATTATAGCAATTCTAAATCTTCTGAGATTGAAGTCACTTCTATTAATTAAGATGTTCTGATTTCTTTTCCCAAAATTTATCAGTTTTTTTTTTTTGAGGTATTGATGTTGGCCATTCTGGCAGGAATTAGGTGGTATCTCGGTGTGGTTTTAATTTGCATTTCTTTAATTAGTGAGGCTGAATTAAAGAAATTATATCAATACAAATGATACAATTTTTTAAAGTTATTTTTATGAAATATTTTAGAAACAAAAAATATAGAGGGAAATACAGCAAATACTTCATTACTTGCCACCAGCCTTAAGAAATAAAACATCTAACTGCAACTGAAGAACCTTTGTGTACTATCCCCTTTTCATTCCCTTCCTTCTCCACACCGTCAAAGGTCCATCTGTGCACATTCTTACACCCTTACTACATTTGAATGTCCCTAAAAAATATATATACACTGCTCTTTTATGTGCTGCAAAATATCATACAAATGGCATCAGACTCATGTGTCAACAGCTTGTTTTTATTAATTTAATATTATGCTTGAGATTTATCCACATATATATGTAGTTTGTCTCTCTATTTAAACTGCTAGATAGTATGAATTTACTTCCATTTTTTATCCATTCTCTTCCTGATGAATATTTAAAATTTATTTTTTGAATTTTCTCTCCTACAAACAATGCTACAATGAATATTCTTATATATGCAACTCATGCAAGAGTTTCTCTATGGTATATACCTAGGACTGGAATTTCTAGAAAATTGAGTTATCTTCAACCTTATCAGTATTACCAAATTGTTCACTAAAGTATAAGTTGCCCTGATTTACACTCCCACCAGTGTGTGTAGTCCCCACTGACCCACTTTCTCACCTCACTTAATATGTTCGACATTTTCATATTTGCCATTCTGATAAATGTGAAGTGATATTTTACGGGGTTTTAATTTGCATCTCTCTAACTCTTATCTTCATGAGAATACAGGCCCAAGCATAAGATATTCTGATAATGTTGTCTCCACCATCTCACTCCCCCCTACCAATCTGAGAAAACGTGTGTTATCAGGGAAAATTCTGTTGCCCTCCATGAGGAGGTGTGGAAGTCATGGCCTCCCCTTCCCAGTGTTAAGTCGGAATGTATGAAGGGTCAGAGATCTTATCCTACTTGGAAGCTAACAAGTTAGCCTACATCATTTTATATACTCATACAGACAGAAGACATAAGACCTCTGGGTCAGAGGAACATACCATTTATTACTCACAGTATGACTCTTTAGTCACAGAATTACTTGGTAAGTCATATAGATAAGACTAAACCAAGTCACCCACCATCATCTCTTGTTTCTTCATACTTAGGATAAATGATCAGCATTGCAATCCTCGTTTGCTTTCCCAGGCAAGTGGGGAGATACACTATCCTAAAACTCTCTTGATTTCTTCAATAGCCATGCACATTAATAGAGGCAATTTTGGGTATATTATTTTTAGTCCTTTGCTTTTAGTTTAGTCAATTACAAGCTCAACATTGTGTTATAAATGAACTCTGGAAAAACACAATTTTATCTATTTTTGATTATGAATTCTGTACTAAATAACTAGGCGGCCTTGGGCAAATTTCTTAATTTTAATATCCCCATCTGTAGAGTGATAACAATAATGCTTGTGTCAAAGAGTTGACATACTTAAATGGGCTAGCATAGGTGAAGTATATGATACATAATAAAGACCTTGGTGTTAACAGCTATTTTTACTTCCCTGAATTATGCCACAATGCCTACCTACCCTGATGCTATTTGAGTTATTGCTCCCAGGGATGTTTCAGATTTGGCAGATAATAGCCACTTTCATTTTTTGAGTACCTACACACTAAGTGTTTTTTTTTTTAAGGTAGAAATTAGGTTACTCATCTTACAGATGAAGGTAGGTACAGGACAAGGAGGTTAGGAGATTTTCCTACAGTCATACAGCCAGCAAAAGACAGAGTCAGGATTTGAACTCTCATCTGTTTATCTACAAATCCTGCATTTTTTCTTATTTTTCCTAACAACACAAAGTAAGATGTATACATTTTAACAAAGAACTCAGATACTACCCCACTTATTTTACTCAGCCATTAATGTGTATGACAGTAAATATGTATCACAGGATTTGGAATAGAAATCACACTAAATTCTCTTGTGATCTTCATTATTAGGGAATGCTATCTTTACCAAACACACACACACACACCACACACACACACACACACACACACACACACAAACACACGCGCACACACACAGAAAGTGTTTAAGTTTCTTAAATGAATTTGATAATTAGCAGAGCCTCTTGAGAAAATAATATTCCCCAAATCAGTAATGCTTTAAAGATATTTCCTTTTTCTGCTTAACTGAAAGTATTTGGAAAAACTAGCAACAATTCTAAGGCAGTTTCTCTGACACAGAAAACAATCCCAGGCCACAGACACTTGAACTCGGGCACTTTATACCAACTTACTTTATGTTTTTCATTTTTTACAATCCTTTTGCTGAGCAGTAAAATGAGCAAGAGTTATACAGTAATATCAGAATTTTTAGTGTTTTTAGATTCAGTTGAAAAGCTTTATCTGATCTGAGTGATGCTTTAACGATGTTAACACAGAAGTACAGCATCAATGTCAGTGGCTTAGACTTAAAGAACCATGCTTAGTATTGAATGGCATGTTTAACTTCTGTCTTTTTCATAATCTAAAGACTTATGTGATGTTATACAATAAAAAAAGATCAATGTTTAAACTCTAAAGGACTATTAAGTTCAGAAATCTACTCCCCAAAGTCCTTCATCTTTCATTGGGTCACTATTTTAATATGTGATTAAAGCACTGTAATGCCACAAGTGATGATGTGAGACTTTCTGCAGGATTAGTCAAACTCCATTCAACCTCCGTCCTTCACTTCTCAGATGAGCAGAATTCTGCAATATTACCCTATCACTGCCTGTCTGTCTGGTATTCTCATTGTCATTTGAAGTTAATTTCAAAATAAATAATACTAAGGAACTATCTGTGTCATATTCATGATATACTTTTCCTTCTCTCTAAAATTTTCTTTTTTCCTTGCTACTCAGATCACTTTGCAGAAAACCTTCAAATAAATGATTAGGAATAGAAGTTCCTTGAGTTTCTATGTAGCACACTCAGCCCATGGGTACTAGACTACCTATGAATACATTAGAATGCAAGTCATTTTCCTGACTGTGTAAGGCATATATGAAGTCTAAAATAGTTATTATTCTCTTTTGCTTTGGGCAGTAATTCTTTAAAAGTTTAACTTTTAATTACGTCTTAAGAATGATTGCCTCTATCCAATTCACTTAAGCAGATGTAACTACAACTGCAGAAACACTGTCGACTGCTGTCCTCCAGAGACCTGTTCATTACCTGTCATTAAATGTTTTAAAAGTTTGCATAATTGATCCAGCCAATAAGTCATCATTGATTTATGGGGTTCTGTGCTGAAGAGTTGCTCTTTAAAAATTCATAACACTGGTATGTGTCTTTACAATCCATTAGCTGTTTACGTACCCACAGTCTTAGCATTGATTGACCTTGGACTGAGATTCTCATGGACTTCTTTTTTTTGCAAGTCCTCAGTATAGAAAAGCAATACTTCAGCCTTATCCCTTGACAGCTATACTTTGATTTTTTTTTCTCCTCCATCAAAATGAAACTTTACTTGAAATGATGAATAAATAAAGCATATTCCATAAACAGCTCTTCACTATTATTTAAGCTTATGGGTTGCGTTGTGTGAATCTCCTTTCCCCACCATCAGATTCAAGTGTGTAAATGTTCTAAAAGGCTTTGAAAGTTTTATGATGATTTCAGGGGCTGGAGGAGTAATAGCTGAAGAGTAAAGCTATTAGTTTTAATATTTATATTGAGTGCTCTGAAACATTAATGTGACAGGATGTAAGATCAGTGCAGTGGGATATATTTACTTCACAACCACTGCCACGTGGCAAAAAACAGCGTGTGTGTGTGTGTGTTGTGTGTGTGTGTGTGTGTGTGTGTGTATGTTTTATTTTCTAAAACTTTGAGGTCAAGGTTCAAACGTTTATGGGTTATTTTGTTGTTGTTGTTTGCATTTCTTTTCCATGAGATTTAAAGTTTCACCAGACAAATTCTTGAACTTGAGCTATTTTTAGGAAGCAGAAATGAACTGCCAGGACAATGCTTGGCACAGAGGTTTGTTCATTTGTGTGGGTCTGCATTCAAATGTCCTCCCAGCCTGCCATGGCGAATACCATCCACCAGCTAAGAAACACTTGGTTATGCCCAACTGATCTAGGGAAAATTTAAAGAGTGGTGATTGTAACTCTGGATCGAGAAACTTTCATGAGAGCTGCTCTTAGTAACTTCTTATGGGAAGGAAGGCAATTCATATTTCTAAGTTCTGGACTCTGACGGTTCTGGGTTTTGGTCTCAGCTCCGCCATGACAGGAACTCCTGCATATTTCCTCACATCTCCTGGTACTGTTCATTGATTTTTAAAATGAGAATAACAATTGTACCAACTCACATGGTTCTTGTGATGATTAAATGGGGTAATTCTTACAAAGACCTGGCATAATAAATATTTGTTAATGTTATTAAGACAATCAAATGAGCAAATACTATGGCAGTGTCTACAGTATAGAAGGCACTGAATTTGCACCTATAATCAGATTTGGGGGTTTCTCATTTTCAAGGAATTAATCTACAGGCATACCTTAGAGACAGTGTGAGTTTAGTTCCATCTCACTCCAATAAAGTGAGTCACACAAATGTTTTGGTTTCCTGTGCATATAAAGGTTATGTTTATATTATACTATAGTCTGTTAAATGTACATAGCATTATGCCTAAAAAATGTACATACCTTAATTGCTAAGAAATGTTAACAGTCATCTGAGCCTTCAGCAAGTTGTAATCTTTTTTGCTGGTGGAGGGTCTTGCCCCGATATTGATGACTCCTGACATGTCAGGGTAGTAGTTGTTGACGTTTGAGGTGGCTGCGTAATTTCCAAAAATAAGACAGCAGTGAAGTTTGACACATCAACTGATTCTTCCTTTCATGACATATTTCTCTATAGCATGTAATGCTGTTTGATAGCATTTTATCCACATAGAACTTCTTTCAAAATTGGAGTCAGTCCTCTCAAACTGAGCCACTACTTTATCAACTAAGTATATAGAATATTCTAAATCCTCTGTTGTCATTTAAACCATGTTCACAGAATCCTCATCAGGAGAAGATTCTATCTCAAGACCGCTTTCTTTGCTCATCCATAAGAAATGATTTCTCATCTGTTCACATTTTGTCATAAGATTGCAGCAATTCAGTCATATCTTCAGACTCCACTTCTAATTCTAGCTATCTTGCTATTTCTACTGCATCTTCAATTACTTCCTCCACCAAATCATCTTCCAAACCCCTGTTCACAATGATGTTTTGACCTCCTCCCATGAATCATGAACATTCTTAATGACATCTAGAATGCTGAATCCCTTCCAGAAAGTTTACAATTTACTTTGCCAAGATCCATCAGAAGAATCACTGTCTATGGCAGCCATAATCTTACAAAATGTATCTCTTAAATAATAAGATTTGAAAGTTGAAATCTCTGATTTTTGAGAATGTAAACAACACTAATTTCCTTAGACGTCTTCATAAGAGCACTTGGTTGGCTAGGTGCATTGTGAACGAGCAGCAACATTTTGAAAGGAATCTTTTTTTCTCCTCAGTAATAGGTTTCAAGAGTGGGCTTAAAATATTCAGTAAACCATGCTGTAAACAGATGTGGTGCCATCCAGATTTGGTTGTTTCATGTATAGTGCGCAGGCAGGTAGATTTAACATACTTCTTAAGGGACCTAGACTTTTCAGAAAACTAAATGGGCATTGACTTCGATTTAAAGTCTCCAGCTGCACTGGTTCGTAACAAGAGAGTCTAGTCTGTTCTCTGAAGCCAGGCACTGACTTTTCCTCTCTAACTATGAAAGTCTTAGATGGCATCTTTTTCCAATATAAGGCTCTTTTGTCTACATGGAAAAATCTGTTGTTTAGTGTAGCCTCCATCAATTATCTTAGCTAGATCTTCTGGATAACTTGTTGCACCTTCTATGTCAGCACTTGCGGTTTCACCTTGCATTTCCATGTTATGGAAATGGCTTAGTTCCTTTAGCTTCATGAACCAACGACTGCTAATTTCCAACTTTTGTTCTGCAGTTCCCTCACTTCTTTCAACCTTCATAGAATTGATGAGAGTCAGGGCCTTGCTCTGCATCAGGCTTAGGCTTAAGGGAAGGTTGTGGCTGGTTTGGTCTTCTATCCAAACTACTCACGTGGTCTCCATATCAGCAATAAAAGGAATGGTTCTCTTCTCATTCATGTGTTCTCTAGAGAAGCATTTTTTATTTCCTTCCAGAACTTTTCCTTTGCATTCACATCTATGCTAACTGGCACAAGAGGCCTCGTTTTCAATCTATCTCAGCTTTCAAGATACCTTCCTCACTAAGCTTAATCATTGCTAGTTTTTTGTTTAAAGAAAGATATGAAACACTTCCTTTCACTTGAACACTTAGAGGTTATTGCAGGGTTACTGGCCTAATTTTAATATCATTGTGACTCAGGAGCATGGGTCCTGAAGAGAAGAAGAGAAAATGAAAGAGCTGACTGGTAGAGCTGTCAAAATACACCCAACCTTTACTGATTAAGTTCACCATCTTATGTGGCTTTGGTACGTGATGCCCCAAACAATTATAATAGTAAGATCATGATCACAGATCACCATAATAGAATAATAAAGAAAAAGTTTGAAATGTTGCAGGAATTACCAAAATGTGGCACAGAGACACGAAGTGAGCACATGCTGTTGCAAAAAAATGGCACTGATAGACTTGCTAAATTCATAGTTGCCTCAAACCTTCCATTTGTAAAAATTGTAGTATCTGCAAAGTATAATAAAGTGCAGTACAATCAAATGAGGTGTGTCTGTATTTGGGAAACAAGAACATTTGCCTAGTTAAATCTTAAAACAAGAAGAGAAATGTTGTTCTGGAATTAAAACAGACTTTTGAGACCTGGTATCAAGTTCCAGTGTTGCCATTTGTTGCCTGGACAACACCATGCTGTCACTTAATCACTCTGAGACTCCCTTTCCTCATGTACAAAGTGGGGATATTGTTAGTTACCTCACATAGTGATTGTGAAGATTAAATAAGATAATCCTAATAATGCTTGTGCTAAACAGTAAACTGTTAAAAATGTGCTATGTTCAGGCAATCTCAGGTTTGGGGAGTTAGACAAACCTAACTGGCCTCGTGACTCACAAGTTATTTTTAATTGTCAGTAGCCATGAAGACATTCATTATGAAAAAAATGAGGTAAGCATTAAGTCATGGCAAAAATCAGCCAAGGAAGTCCTGGCTTTATGCCACTGTGATCATGGCAGGGTTGGATCAGAGCTGGACATTTAAGGACACTTTCAACATCAACAGGCAAAGAAGAGTAATTAAATATGAGCGCAATGACTGTAGGTAAGCTGGTGAATGGAATAAGTACTATGAGCAAAAAGCAAAAGGAGGGGAGCCAAGGCATGTGTGGATGGTAGAGGAATGAGGTGGGCATGGCCTGAGCACTGAACCCTGGGAAATAAAGTGAGAAAGGTAAGCTGGGAAAGATGGGCAGCCTTGGGCGCAGGCCTAAGGAGTAGTTCTTTGATCCTGTAGTCTAGCTTTTGCTTTTTCTTTTTGCTTAAGCAGTATAACATTTAAATATAAATTAACTTATTTTTTGATCTAAATGAAAAATGTCCTTAGTTTAAAGTAGCAATTCTAAACCTCAAATGTATATCAGAACCACTTGGGGAGCTTTTAAAAATTCAATATCAAGGCTTCACCCCAGGCTAATTAAATCAGAACTTCTGGGTGTGAGACCCAGACATTAGCATTTTTAAAGATCCCAGGTGATTCTGGTGCAGGCAAGGTTGAGAACCACTTGTTTAAAATGACTTTCTACTACAACAAAAAAGAGCTATTACTCTGCTCCATGCCCCTCTTCCTTTTAGTCTGTGGATATATGAAGGGGAACTCCAAAAAACTGGAATTTATTTATAAAAAATTATGTATTTATTCCTACATGATTACACTTCAGTCACCTTCAAAATACTCTCCACTTGACACGATACACCTATCGAGGTGCTTTTTCCACTGCTCAAAACAGTTTTTGAACTCATCAATTTTGATGCCTTTTAGTGTTTTTGCCATTTTTTTGTTTCCCCTCTTGCACATCAGCAAGAGGGAAAAAAACAAAAAAAAGTCACTGGGGCCAGATCAGGTAAATAGGGAGGGTGGGGCACAGGGGGTCATGCTGTCTTTGGTCAAAAACTGCTGAACACTCAGCACCATGTGGGCAGGTGCGTTGTCATGCTGGAAGGACCAGTCCCCTGTTTCCTGCACTCAGGACGTTTCTTCCGCAAACTGTCTCTCACAACACTGGCTGGTATACTGATGCCCATACAGAAGTTTGTACTACAAGGGGTCTGCCCTCCAAAAGAAAATTATTGTTTTTTGGAGGTCCCTCCTTGTAGACATATCTGTAGAGCGTTTGGGCCAAGTTTGAGGACTGCAACCTGGGAGCATAGATTCAAGTTGCCTTGAATCTATGTGCTCCCCCAACCCCCATATTCTAAATCCATAATGTTGATCTTCTGTTTGTCATGTATTAGTCTCTCTCTTTCATTTTGGCATTTTTCCTCAGATATGTGAGAACCCTTAGCTCTGCTCATGTTAAGAAAGAGATACTAAAGAGATTATGGAAAATTCCTTTTCATGGATTTTTGTATGGTCTATGACTTTTTTCCCCTAACTGTTGGACTTTACTGTAGGTAAGTGGCAAACTGGCTTTTTTTGTGAAAGGATCCACAAATGCCAGTATTCACAAATATCAGCATTATACAAGATTGGATGCATCTAGTCTGTGAAGAGGGTAGGGAGTGGATGCCAAGGCCCTTACCAGTCAGTATGCCAACTATCACTTAATGCCCCTGTTTTTTGACTCAGCACCTCATCCTTTGCCCTCTGATGTGACCATGTTCCCCAAACCAGAACTTTCTGGTTCAGTTTTTCCAGAGATTAAATCTCTGCTCTCTGCAGGGGAAAAGGTAAGAAGGAGATGAAGGGAGGCAGGGGCAGTAGGAAGAAGATAAAGGGGAGATGTAGATCCCAGCTGTTATGGATTGGGCAGGGGGCTAGGAGTTCAAATACTCCATACAATAACCTTCTACCAATTCTTCTGATTTCTGCTACATCTCCTGATTTCCTCACCCCATAACATGGTACCGGATCTCCAACCCTAATTTTTTTCTATGGTTTTGTCAGGTGGATCTTCTCACTTCTTATTAGTATTGTCACTGTAAATGCTTGTATTTTAACTTCCTCTGCCCTGCTAAATCATTTAGCACTCTCTACCTTCTTCCTTTCTTCTAAAAACTCCTTAGTCTTCTCTTGTCTGTTGTTCTCTTCTTCCCTGCTTTTTTGTCCCTATGGGTTTATGTAATTTTGTTTTTGTTCTTTGAATATTATTTTAATGAAAAATTCAAGTGGGAGAAAAAAGAAATACATGTGCTCAATCTGACATGGTTAAACAGACATCCCAAAGGTTTGGTGGCAGGGGTAGTGGTTGCTGTTTCCACAAATATTGTGCAGGACTATAAAAGTGGAGTCACTTTACACAAGTGAGGAGTGTGAGAGTCACAAGAGTTCCTTCCCATCTTCTCCTTTTTCCTCTAAACCCAGATCAACTCTGAGAACAGAGACATCAGAAAGCCATGGGATAAATAGGGACTGGTCTGAGGAGAAGCCTTGTGGTCTCCAATTCCTGCCCTTCTGGGTCCTTCTGCCAGAATGTAGAATGACCAAGGAGCCATGAAAGAATTGTCGTTTCCTACAGTGGTCTGACATGTTTCTTTTATAAATTCTGTCACTCAGCAAAGGTTCTTTAAGCATCTTCTTTCTCAGGATGCTTAAGATTGTGTGGGGAATGCAAAGATGAACAGTCTGTGTGCTCAAGAATTAGAAGCTAGTGGGGAAGCCAGTAGTGGGGAAACCCTCACATCACATGCCCTTTTAAAGACTCTCTCTTACCTTACAAGTCCTCCAGAGGTGAGCAGCCCTCCCTCCGTTCATTTCCCAACATCATCTCTTCATTATCACAAAACACTGTTCTCCTGGAGATTCTGTGTGTGGATACCCAGAGAGTGCACAACTAAATGGTGAACAGATGAGTGTTGTCCTTGCAGTCAAATATACAACGATTCCAACTTCCTTCCTGAAGTCCCCAGACTCAGCAGAGGTCTTGAAGAATGGAAGTTCTTGGCCAATGCTAATTCATATCCTCATACTTAATAAGTATTGCCCAGGCCCAGATGCAAAGCAGGAAATATGTATCAGCAGATCAAAATCTTATTGTGTGCATTACTATCTTCTCTTCTTTTATCTTCTCTCCCCTTTCCCCTACGTCCCTCTCTGTCCTTTCTCCATTTAAAAGATTCACTTTGAGCAACATCCCAAATGTTCACACAGAAACAAATAAAGATGCTCTTTGTTTGTCCCTGGCTATGGGTCCTTTACTGTAAAGGTTACATGGCAAATATTTTCTATCCCAAATGTCAAAACAACCATGGACTTCCCTGAGGGGACTGTTTTTCCAAAACTCCGTGAAATCAGGTTGGCAGGCCAGGAAAGACATAATGCTGCAGTTACACATATCCCTTGAAAAACCATGGGAAATAGCACACTCAGAGTCCTCACAGTACCACATGGGAACAGCCCAAGCTGGGGCTCCTAGAGTGCTCATCAGTGCTCACCAGGCAGGTACGACTACCTACTCACTCACAGGCAAGACCACAGTGCCTCACACCATCTCCTCATTTTTCCCAACAAATAAAATCTCCAGATGTACACACCTCGCTCAAAAGGAATAAGCTGATTTTAAAAATCTGTGGGGAGAAATTCACACACCCTTGCAGACTTATTCTCTGGGGATACTCAGCTCTACCATGCAAATATAATAGTAGCAGCAGCTTTCAGATGAACGTTCATCTCTCTGTGGAATTTCAAAGTGCTATACACACCATGGGGCAAATTTGGAACAACATGCAGATTGGTAGACACACTCTAGGGACCTTTACATAAATCCTTCCTCCACCTTTCTAATAAGGGGGAAAGAGGAAGAGGAAGGGAAGGGAAGGGAAGGGAAAGGAAGACAAAGGAAGAGAAGAGAAGAGAAGAGAAGAGAAGACAAGAGAAGAGAAGAGAAGACGAGAGAAGAGAAAAGAAAAGTGGAGAGGTGAGAAGGTTACTAACTTGTCCACAGCTTTCTCCCTTCCTCCACCTGACTCAGAGGTTTTGGATACTGCTTGCTTACCTGATCTCCATTCCCTAGTGTTCTGAGAAAAGGGTAAAAGTGTTACTGGTAGATTCTACTGAGAAAACTCAGTAAGAATAAAAGAAAATGCTTGTTCCACAGGGCTGTGTGAATGAGGGAAATGTGATATATTAGGAGGTATTGTACAGAAGAGGAAGCCTGGAGAAGAGAGGTGAAGGAAAGACTAATATAGGGGCAAGAGGACAGTACTTTTCTGGAGTGAATGAGTTATTTCTTCAAGTTTATTTGAGCAACACAATGGAAGACAATGGGTGATATTACCATGCTTTGCATTGACTATGCACTTGAACGTCTTTCAATGTCTGAAATATACAAGAAAAGCTTTGAATTTTTATTGGGTCTGTAATTCTTTACTTAGAACACTGCAGTGATATGGGACCACATTGCAGAAGCTTTCTAAGCTTGCCCAGAGTAGTTCTATATTTGAGCTACCTACCCATATTTAAGCTACATATTTCAGCTACCTACCCATCTTTTCTCCAAGGATATTTTATCCCATTCAACTACTTCCTAAGAATCAGACTTCTAGGCCATCTTTCCCTTTTCTTCCTCAGAAAATGCACACTTGATTTCTTGAAGGGTCTCCTTCAAGAGCAATCACTAGAGTGAGGTTTGACCAACAAGTAGAAAATAAATGCTAAGCCAATGAAAAAAGTAAGAACTCTTCGATTGATATATTGTCCTTAGCTTGTCCTTCCGGATAATTCCTTTCTCCACTCTATTCTAGGCCCCCAGGGTTGATCTGCATTGTCTAACTAACAGAATCTCTTGCCCTCTGACTTCCAGTTGAATCTGGTCAATGGTAGCACCAGAAGAAGATTTAGAGATAAGAGTGAGGCTGGTTATTTATTCCTCAAACTCATTTCCTGCTGTAAAGGAATGTCCCTCAACCAATGGCACTGCCTCAGTCGGGAGCCCTCTCTACACAGCTCTATCTCCTTCCTTGGGTTCTTTCCTTGCTCTTTCAGGCCTGGGGTTCACTAGCTCTGGAGTTTGGCACTATCCTTTGTGGGTCCTTCTTGTTCCTCACCCACATCTTTATAAATAATCTCGATGTTAGAATAGAGTGTGCCATCTGTTTCCTACGGGGATCCTGATGACACAGCTGGCAGAATGAAATTTACCAAAACAAAATGCCTAACTTACTCAGAGGGTGCAAATAAAACAAGGGTGGTATTTACAAGGGTGGTATTTATTAAGCAGTCATAAAACAAATATAAGCTGAGAAAAATAATCTTGTTAGTCTTAAGTTACATAAGAAAGCATTTATATTGTAACAAACTATACCACTACTAGGGATTTCTATACTTAGAAACTCTATGATTCCAATCACTATATTACAAAAAACAGGCTGTTGAAATTTTTGTGCAGTCACTTTTCTTTCTAAATTTCTAAAATCCTTATTTAAAAACAAAAACAAAAAAACCCACAAAACTTCTTTCATTAAAGAGCTAACCCTAATAGATGAGATCAGAAGGATCTGACTGACAGTGTAAGGATTATAAGGAAACTAAAGGTGAAATAGAAGAAATAAGATGTGCATTAGAAACAGTAAACGGCAGAATTATCACCGAATAAAATCAAGTCAGTGGTTGTGAAGAATTCACTGAAGGGACACTATTATAACAGAGGAAATGTATGAAGAAAATCAGCTGAAAGTAAGCTGAGCTCTAAGTAAAATTACTAAACAGGCCATATGCAAGATGAATGATCAATAAGTAAAGATTTCTAATATATCAAAATTAATTATTTAGAAAAAGATTCTAGTTGTGTTAGAAACAATAATTATAAATGTTATTTAATATATTTGTATTAACAGCAAATTAGTTTATGAGGTTGTATAAAAAGTACTACAGAGCTTTAGTTATAACAAATAAATATGATGACATTATATTACTGGGTAGGAAAGTCACTATTATAAAAATGTCCAACTATTCACAAATTAATGTAGGGGTTTAAATGTAATCATAATCAAAATCCTGTGGGGAATTTTGTTTGGTCTGGAACAGCAGGGACTTGACAAAATAAAACAGCAAAAAAATTGGCGGGGGGGAAAAAAGCTCAAAGAAAGAAGACTTGAACCCACTAAGTTTTACTATGAAGATATAATAACTAAAACATTTGTTACTTTCACAATCACGGAAGAGGAAACTACATGGAAGAAAATAGACATTTCAAAAATAACAACTTTTATAAGTACATAATGAAATATCATAAATCAATGGAGAAAACATACATTATGCAATAATTGATACTGAAACAAGTGGTTAAATTTTTCAAAAATATGTTCAATTTTGCCTTGTGTTACACAAAACCTAATTCCAAATGAATTAAAAACCTACAATTTTTCAATTAAACCCAAAAAGCTAGAAAAATTGATAATTACAAGTATTAGGATTACAAGTATTTGGATCTTACATAAGATTTTGGATTGAGAAAGAATTTTCTACATAAAAGCGATGCAAAATATCATATAGTTTATTTGTTTTTTTAAAAGTAAACTTCTGCATGACAAAAGACATTAGAGTAAGGGTATGTTGCTATAACAAAGTCAACAATATGATGGTGTCTTAGTTCACTCTTGCTGCTATAAAAGAATATCATAAACTAGGTGGTTTATACACAACAGAAATTTATTTCTCACTTTTCTGGAAGCTGGGAATTTCACTATCGAGATGCTGGCAGATTTGGTGTCTGATGAAGGTCCGCTTCCTAGTTCACAGCAGTAGTCTTCTCAATATAACCTCACATGGCAGAAGGGCAAGGAAGCTCTCTCTGGGACTTCTTTTATAAGAGCACTAATCTCATTCATAAGGGTTCCACCCTCCTAAGGACCTAATCAGCTCCCAAAGTCCCACCTCCTAACACTATCACATGGGTAGAATTCAACATATAAGTTTTGAGGGGATACAATCAGTCTGCAACAGATGGCCTAAAGAACAAGCAGAGTATGTGTTCTCACTGAAGAGTCCAAGGTATTCCATTTAGGTTCACCCAGTTTCCTTCCAATTCCTTGCTCTGCCATCTCTTAGGATACTTTTGTTGGCTGGGTTTTCAGCTGGTAAGAGTATGGAAGGAAGAGCATAAAGGAAGCATTTCACTCTCTTGAAGACCAGGTCAGATCATGGGAACCATTACTTCTGCTCATATTGCACTGGCAAAAAAATTAGCCACATAGCTCCATTTAACTGCAAGGATCAGGTTGTCCCTAGTCAAGTGGCCACATGCCTAGCTACATCTGACTGTAGGAAAAGGAGAATAAATCTAGATGGAAAATAGCCATATCCATCACATCACTATAAGACAATTGAGAGACAGAGAACTAACTGAGAAAACATACTTGCAGCAAATATGAGAAAAGGTTGTCATAAAGTTTGTGTAGCCAATCAAAAAAAACAACTAAGGCACCTATTTATTTATTTATTTATTTTTATTTAAGCAGAATTTATAGAGAGGATAGAAAACCTCCCACAGTGAGAGGGGACCCCAGGGAGTTGCCCAAGGCACCAATTTTAAAAATGGGATCAAACAACATAAATGTTCTATAAACATGAAAATTATACAGTGTTGTTTGTCATAAAAGAAATTTAAGTTGGAACAAGAAAATGGCATTGTTTATCAACCTGTTTGTCAAAATCTTTCTTCATGGTCATTCTCAATGTTGGCACAGTGTGGTTAAGACCAGTTGGGTGGCATATGAATCAGTGTTAAGCCTTTATTTGCGCACACAAGAGCTTTTACTGTGCTCTTCTCCATAAACCCTGAGTCCCCATTAGAATCCTACCCAAAGGAAATAATCCAAGATGTGGTCAAAGAGGTATATGCAAATATGTTCACTGTGGCATAAACAGTTGGAAATAACCTAAATGTCTGACAATAAGAGAATGGTTAAATAAATTATGTGTAGGGAGTAACACTATTGCTATCTCCATGTTCTCATCTCCCCTTATAGACAAGATGATTCTGTTTATCTCCTCACTTGGGAAGTACTGGCAAGGAAAATACATTAAATGACTCTTTCACTCCTTACTTGTTCCCTTCTCAGAAATAAATAGCTTATTTTATTTCAGAGATCATCATATTTATTGGGTCATGTGCCGCATAAGTACGGTTGTCAGGAAACATGTTCCATCCTGTTTTTTTTTTTGTTTTTTTTTTTGAGTCAGAGTCTCACTCTGTCGCCCAGACTGGAGTGCAGTAGCCGCTCCCAGCCACCGCAGCCTCGACCTGCTGGGCTCTGGCGATCCTTCCGCCTCAGCCTTCTAAGTAGCTGGAACTACAGTTGCGCACTACCATGCCCGGCTAATTTTTGACTTATTGTAGAGATGAGGTCTTGCCAAGTTGCCCAGGCGGCTCTCGAACCCGCAGGCTCAGGCAATCCACTCACCTCAGCCTCCCAAAGGCGCGGGATTATAGGCTGAGCCACCGAGCCCGGCTCCATCCTCTCTTATACTCAGAATTCTTAGGGAAAGGCCAAGCCTTCCTCTCTGCTTTGTTATGAGTGGTGTGAACTATATCAGAAGACCTGTACTCTCTCAGATTCTACATTCTGACATAACTGGATTCATAAAGTAGGCCTAAAACTTCCTTGCAGGTGGTTAGTTGAGTGTCTTGGAATTCACCTTGAAAACTCATTTATTTGGACAGAAGCATTTAATACTGGGAGCTGGGAGGTCTCTGATCCTAGTCTCTTTCTTCAAGCTATCTCCTCCAGAAACTTCCGAATTCTGACTTATGGGGCCCCAAGTGATAAGGGTACTTTGTTCCCTAAGTGACTCGTAGTGCTTTTTTTCCTACTATTTATAACATGGAAGGGCTTGACACCAAACCTCCAGTACTGTGAGACAGCTATAAGTGAAATAATATCCATATTGTTGAAAAATTGCATTTATTTATAGAAGAAAATGCTAAAAATACAATTGCTAATGGAAAGTCAAGGAACTGAGACTTTCGTTTCAACAACATGCAAAGCTGAAAATCTTTCCAGGAGAGGTATATAAAAATGTTGGATAACTTTTTTTAAATTTTCAAGCTATAGCTGAAATGAAATAAAAACAAGTAAAATTCTTTCATGTCTATTTGATGAGAGAGGTAGCTTCAGCCTCAACAGGTTATATGTGGGTTAGAGGTTAAAAGGTTTAGGCCCCACACAAAGTAGTAGTTGTATAAGCAACCTTCCTCTCTCCTTTCCCACAATAAACCTGGAACAAGCAAAAGGCAACTTTTTTGATTGGCAAATATGAAAATTTTCTGCCCCATCTATGAGAATGTAGCAAGGAAAATTTCCAATCTCAGCCTTGGCTCATAGGGGAGCAGAAAAAAAATCTCCATAAGAATGAGTAGCCAGCCGGGTTCAGTAGCTCAGCCTGTAATACCAGCGTTTTGGGAGGCCGAGGTGAGTGGATTGCCTGAGCCCGCGGGTTCGAGACCCGCCCAGGCAACTTGGCGAGACCTCATCTCTACAATAAATCAAAAATTAGCTGGGTGTGGTAGCGTGAGCCTGTAGTTCCAGCTTCTTGGAAGGCTGAGCGGAAGGATCGACAGAGCCCAGCAGGTCGAGGCTGCGGTGGCCGGGAGCATGCCACTGTACTCCAGTCTGGGCGACAGAGTGAGACTCCAACCAAAAAAAACAAAAAAAAAACAAAAGAATGAGTAGCCACAAGCCAGCCCTCACATGAGTTTAAGACTGAAATTTACATGATAACAAGGTCCCAAATATATAAGTGATAAATTTGATTTAAAGTGTTCCCATACATCTGAAAGAATCATACACAAAGGCTTGCTGGAAAATGATACTATGAAAAAAATGTTCCAAGGAATATAAGCTCTCTCTCTTCCACACATACACACACACACACAAACACATTTGAGAAACCAGGCCACCACAAACAATTACTAATAGAAATAAAAATCAGGTAATTGAATCTGCAAACATGACCAATATTCAAATGACCGATACAAAATATAAAATAAGTATATGTTTAATATTTTTAAGTAAATGACAAAAATGAATAAAAGCATGACTGAGATATAAGAGATGATGAAAAACTTTCGGGCAGGTAAATTAGAAAAAGAGACAAATAGAACTTCTAGAAATTAAAGTACAATGAATACAATCATAAATTAGGATTTACCATAAAGAAACAATTTCACAAAAGCAAATAAATAAATAAAAGCTACCCTATATGTGATTATTGTAGTAATTCTTACCCAAAAAAGCATGGAAATAATCCATATTGTTAAAAATGATTTTTTTGTTAAACTTTAAATAGAAAGGCAAATTAGACCTAGTTGAAGAAAGAATTGATGAACTAGTGAATTGTTAATACTGTCTAAGAATATCTACAAGTATATACCTTTAATTTGGCATTGATTTGATTTAATTTGATTTAATATTTCATGTCTATCTAATTCGCTTTTCACATCAATTTACAAGGCACTTTTACATTATTCTGACAATAACTCTACAATTGAATAAATACAATTAAACCCATTTCAATGCTTCTCTAATTTGGATTGCATCTGAGCCATATATTTAATCTTTCTTTAAAAATCTTTCTTCAGGCTGGGCTCGGTGGCTCAGACTGCAATCCCAGCACTTTGGGAGACCGAGGCAAGCGGATTGCCTGAGCCTGTAGGTTCGAGACCAGCCTGGGCAACTTGGCAATACCTTGTCTCTACAATAAATCAAACATTAGCCGGGCATGGTAGCATGCACTTTTAGTTCCAGATACTTGGAAGGCTGAGGCAAAAGGATCTCTGGAGCCCAGCAGGTTGATAACACTGGGGTAGCCGTGAGCATGCCACTATACTCTAGCCTGGGTAACAGAGTGAGACTCCAACTCAAAAAAAAAAAAAAAAATCTTTCTCCAACTTAAAAATAGGGTTATTTTTCACAAGTAATTTTGAAATCCTAAAAATGAAGTTTCTAGAAAGGAAACAATATGCATAAAGACCATTTGATTGGGTGCCTCAGATCTGCCCTGACATAGTCATTTGATTTGGAGCAAAAGAAAGGTATAGTTGAATTTGGTAAATACTGATTGTCTGACCTAGGTTATATAAGGACTGAACAACAAAATCCAAGAAGAGACAAATGACAAACGTCCTTCCTCAGAAATCAATTCAGGTAACATATTTTAAAAGAGTGATAATAGCAGCAAATACCTACATGATGCTTACTTCATGCCAGGCATTATTCCAAGTTAAGATTAGATAGATAGATTAGATATGATAGATAGATGGATGGATGGATAGATAGACAGACAGACAGACAGACAGACAGACAGACAGATAGATAGATAGATAGATATTCATTTGATCCTTTCAGTTGTATTGTTAGCCCCATATCTTTGGTTGAGGAGACATCCACTAAGATCACTTTACTATGTGGCAGAGCCAGAGTTCAAACATAGGCAGTTTGGCTCCAGAGTTCAAGCTCTTAACCATTATCTCTGTAACCTCTTGTATACTAATCAGAGGAATATACAAAGGACTTTGATGTCTAAAACATGATATGCAACACAGATATTTCACATTAGTTATATAGAATGCTTGCAGAAAGTAAGAATTCCTAAGAGGCTTCAGTCCGTAAAAACTTTTTGTCCCACTTGCATGAAAAACTTGGAAAAGTGTGCCTCTAAGTGGTTAGAGCTCAGTTTCTGCACATGCCAAATCAACCTTGCACACATTCGTTTCACATTTCTTCAAAAAATAGTCAATGCTACTGTGCAAACCACTGCCTGGTGATCACACTGTGGTCCGTACCTGTTGTTGCCTTTCCTTGAACCTCAGAGCAAACATTCAAAGCTGCTATCTTTAACTGGATTCCACAATAAGGGATTCTTTCCCATTCTACAGGAGGGGTGGAAAACAATTAACTTCATTTCTCTAGAGTTCTGCCTCTCTTTTCTATAAAATTCTTTTACTCTATTCCTCTTGCTCTTTGGTCCTGTGGATATTAGAATCAAAATGGAATACCTTATGCCAAACTCTAACACAATAGAGTTGGTAGGTCATCAATAAGAGGCTCTGTCACATACATGTCTGTGCTAAAAACTCTTACAGGAACTCTGAAAACCACAACCTTGCCCAAAGACCACTGCATCCTTCCACAAATAATACTTCTGTGAGGACTTCCATCCAGTAATTGCCTATTCAACCTTGGACTGATGCTATCCTTGATATTGATTCGTGTGGCCAAGATAATTGTCTCAAAATAACTCATATAACCTTCCTCAGTTTGCCTTTAAAAGTTTTCCCTTACTCCAGCCTCTCCAGATGTGCCTACAATTCATCGTAGCCTGCATATCCTGAATTATAATCCCTTGTCATTCATTCCTGAATAAACTCATTTATTTTGAGAGCTACTCTCTCTGTTGTTATTTTAGGTTGACAGTCCTATAAATCTTCCTAAGTTTCACTCCTCTATTATAGTCATGTCATGCCCATGATTTCCAGCAAGTAGAAGTAGAGACTGTAAAATGTGAAGAATGCTTGGACTTGTCTCTGACGACACAAAAAAAAGGGACAGCAGGGAAGAATTGGCCAATGGGTATGAGGAGACGAGTGTGAAAATAATCAACCACAGGTGTGCATTTTGAGAAGAAAGTGTACAATCTGTATACACAGTGTATACATAAGTAAGGAGAATGGAACAACTGAGTCCCAAGACCCTAATGGAAAAATGATTTAGGTCTAGGAAGGGTAGGGCTTGGAGACCCAACAGCTGGACAATCTCGACAACCTCATTGCTCTCCTACTACTCCTTTCTCTGTCCTGGTTTTTCTTCCATGTCTTCCACCTCTAAAGCTCTTCTATTTTGTGATCAAAGTAGGAATTTAGGACCAGATACTCAATAGAAGTATTGAGTAGATTGATCCCTTCCACAATAATCTTTTAGCACTCAGAACTCCAATTCTACCGTGAAGTTTGATTGCTAAAATATAGTAGCTTCTTGAGGGAAAAAATCCAATTGGAAACAGAAATATAGATAGTCCATTAAGCTGAAATTGGACCTCAAGTTGTTTTCTAATTCAAACCTATTTATTTAAATTACCACAACCTTATTTTCAAGTCACCTCTCGGTTTACAGTCAATGAGAAGTATGCTGACCGCGCATACTCTACTGGTGGTGGAGTTGAAAACAGTGAATGTCACACTAGAGAGATTCAGTTTCACTCCCGCCCCCTCCACACTGACTTTCTGACTTCCCACAGAGAACAACGCTAGGAAACCCAAATAACGCCTGATATGTTTACCCACTCCTTCTGTTCATGGTCATGATCAATTTCAAATGAAGTCCTGATGTCTGTCTCATTACATTGGCCTCAGAGTACTGTCAAGTTTGTTTTCACAGGAAACTTTTCAGAGTATGTGATAGGTCCCAATAACAAACAAACAAAAAATGTTGATCGCCAGAAAGAGAAGCAAGGTGCATTACTACTGCACTGGCATTCTTCTTTAGAGATCAGAGGAAATAGGGCAAGCATGACTCCTATTATTGTTATAGTATATTGCACCCAGCTATGTTGGAGCAGAATTGGCAAAGTATATCCTGAGGTATTTTCACTTCATGCATTTGGCATTGTGATTAGATATTGCATATAAGATACATTGGTCTGTTTACTCATGCTTCCTCACAGACAAAATATTAACCATGGAAAAAGAATATTTGATGTTACAAATTATCTAGCTTGCCAGACTCATTTCCTTTTTAGTATGCAATTATTTGTTTAGCTTCCCTTAGCAAATGAAATTTCAAGGGCATTTCAAGAAATATAAACAATATAAAAAGGAAGTAGAGCCCTAAAGAATTTTTCTTTTCTCTTCTTCCTTTTTTTTTTTTTTTTGTATTCAGGAACAGTACTGAATCATGCATATGTATGAATCAACAAAATCAGGTTAGCTAAGAAATTGGAAATTGCACTCCACTAGAACATTTGTCTTGCTCTAGAGATCTTTGTTATGGATTTGAAGGACTAATAAAAAATCACCAGCATGACTGGAACAGATGTTTTTTATGGACTAGGGTTGTTAATAGTCTTTTTAGCTTCTCCTAAGGACTTAAGCAGATTCCTCACTTGTCCTCAATACCTGAAATTATGTTAACATTGTCCAAACTGTACACTAAGAAGCTACATTAAAAATGCCATAAATTGGAATAGGAATACTGAAGATTTCTACAGAGCAGAAAAAAATGTTAAAAGCTTCAAAGAGAAACAGATGCTAGATAGATAAATAGATCAGTGAATAAATAGAAGATATGGAGAGAGAAATTTTAGACATCAATAATAGCATAAAATAAACATAATACAAATAATTAACTAATCATTTTCTCAAGCGATAACTCCTTTCCTCACTAGAAATCAACAGGATCACAAGAAGCACAGAATGGAAAATAAACTCAAAATACTTCTCCTGTGTTTACCTTGATGGTGTGCCTGGAAGTGTTTTCTGTGAGAATTCATATGCAAGGTTCTTTCTTACTAAGCCTTTACAAGTTGCTCCCAGTGGAGGCCAAAATTGATCAATTTTGCAGAGACCAAAATAGGTAAGAAACAGCAGCTAACAAGCTTCCTAGTGTCACTGGGAAGGCTGTTTGTTACCATCTTCTTAAACTGCATGAGTAGGTGCAAATGGGGCACCTGCCCTCTCTCTGCCCATCTCAGTTGGAACACACCCCTGCGGGGCTTGCCTTATCCCCTTCAGCCCAAGGCCATCTTGCCATCTGCTTCCTCAACTCCTGGTGTTGCCCACAATTTATTTTGCTCTCATTAATGAATTATGATAAAAAATGAGAGGCAGAATCCAGCCTAGGAGCATAGGACAAGGCTGCACACATTCTCGTTCCCCATTAATCACAAAGATATATTCTAGATTCAGTCCATTTGTGACTCTCCATTTGTGAACTGTGTAGCCTTGATCAAGTTTGGTGAACTCTGAGACTTCATTTAATCCTCTGTGAAACCAAAGTGTATGTAATTTATTTCTCAAAATGCTGTGAGCTAGGGATGGTTATTTTATGTGAAAGTCACTAAAACAGTATGTGGCACATGGTAAGCAGTCAATGAATGATCATTACACCATTTATGTATTCATTAATTCCACAATCATGTTTTGAGCTTTTCCTAGTTACATGTTGTGTGAAGTTATGAGGATGCAGAAAAATAAGACAAAAGGGGTTGTGCTGCTATTGTTTAGAAAGAACTTTTGTTCTCTGAAGGTCATTGGGTTGAAATTCTGCTATAGTTAATAACTAAATATATATTTTTTCCAGTGACCTCTGAACTTTTTATTGACTTCCTGCTTCCCCGAAGGACGCCCTGTTCCTGCCGCCTCAACGCCTCAGAACTTTGGTGTCATTGGTCTAACACCAATTTGCCGTCCACTATCTTGCGGGTGGTCTTTTGGATGGTCTGGATGGAGCTGCTGCTGTCCAGATGGCCCTTCTAGTAGGCGGCGGTAGGTGGCTATCTCAGCCTCCAGCTTGACCTCGATGTTCAGTAGGGTCTCGTACTCCTGGGCCTGGCGCTGGCCCTCTGTCCGGGTCTGTGCCAGCTCAGACTCCAGGTGCAGCAGGGTGCCATTGAGCTGCTCCATCTGCATGGCGTAGCGGGTCTCCACTTCTCTCAGGCTGTTCTCCAAGCTGGCCTTCAGGTTTCTCATGGAGTCCAGGTCACTCTCCAAGGACTGCGCTGTACGTTTCAGCTCTGTGAGCGTCATCTCGGCAGCTCCAATCTCAGTGGACTGCGTGGTGACCACTGTGGTGCTCTCCTCAATCTGCTGGGACCAGTACTTGTCCAGCTCCTCTCGGTTCTTCTGAGCCAGGTCATCATACTGGACCCAGATGTCCGCCATGATCTTGCTGAGGTCCTGAGGTTTGGGGGCATCCACCTCCACGGTCAACCCAGAGCTGGCAATCTGGGCTTGTAGGCCTTTGACTTCCTCCTCATGGGTCTTCTTCATGAAGAGCAGCTCTTCCTTGAGGGCCTCGATCTCTGTCTCCAGCTGTAGCCGGGTGACATTGGTGTCATCGATGACCTCGCGGAGCCCGTGGATGTCGCTCTCCACGGACTGGCGCATGGCCAGCTCCGTCTCATACTTGACGCTGAAGTCATCAGCAGCAAGACGGGCGTTGTCTATCTGCAGAACGATGCGGGCGTTGTCCACAGAAGTTGCAAAGATCTGAGCCCTCAGGTCCTCGACGGTCTTGAAGTAATGTCCCCAGTCTCTGACCTGGGGTCCCTCCTTCTCCAGGTGTTCCCGGATTTTGCTCTCCAGCCTCCGGTTCTCGGTCTCCAGGCTCCTCACCCTCTCCAGGTAGGAGGCCAGGCGGTCGTTCAGCTCTTGCATGGTCTCCTTCTCGCTCTGGATGACCCCCAGACTCCCGGCCATCCCCGTGGCCAGGCGCCCGGACCCCCAGCCGCCCCGGAAACTGATGGAGCGGGACACAGAGATCCGGGAGCCCGAGCCGCCGGCGCCTGCATAGACGCTGGCCGCGCTGCTGGTGGGCCGCAGGCTGGGTGGCGGGATGGAGCCCAGGGACCGGTAGTGAGAGGAGTAGGTGGTGGAGCGAGTGGTGAAGCTCATGGTGGCGGCGGAGGAGAGCCAGACGGTAGAACTCACGTTCCATAACTAAATATTTTTAACATTAAAAATACATGTAAGGGGTCCTGTCATGGTTCAAACCTGTAATTCCAGCACTTTGGGCAGCCAAGCTGGAGGATTGCTTGAGAGGCCAGTTGTTGAAGATCAGCCAGGACGACAAAGCAAGAGCCTGTCTCTACAAAAAAATAATAATAAATAAACTTAACCAGGTGTGGTGGTATGTACCTGTAGTCCCTGCTATTTGGGAGGCTGAGGTGGGAAGATCTCTTGAGCCCTCGAGGTTGAGGCTGCAAGTGAGCAATGATTGAGCCACTGTGCTGTAGTATGGGCAGCAGAATGAGACCCTCTCTCTAAAAATAAAATGAAAATAAAAAATAAAGAAGGGAATACCTTTAGTAAACATGCATTGCATTTACTCAATCTTTACAATGCACATGGAAAAATTTAGACATGGTAATAAATTCAAATTAGTTACCTAAAAAAAAAAAAAGGAAAAGAAGACAAGAACTTGACCTCTCAAAAAGCTCCTATTCTAGCTGAAAAACCAAATATGTAGATAAGTAATTACTCTCCACAACACATAATTAAATGTGTCAGGAAAGGTATTTGCATAATTAGGGGGAGAGAAGCAGCAGAAAGTATTTTTTTAAATGATGGCTGATTATTTGAATATTTGATGAAAAACATAACCACACAAAAGCAAAGAGAACATCAACCAATCCAAAGCAGGAAACTACAAAGAAAACTATACCCAGACACATTATAGTCACATTGTAGGAAAAAACAAAGGTAAAAAGAAAATTTGAAAATGCCCAGAGGAAAAAAGATACATTATAGAAGAACAATAATAGGAATAATTGCTGACTTCTGATTGGAAATCATTCAAGCCAGAAGATAATGAATAACATAATTAAATTGCTGAAAGAAAATTTGAAAAACTGTCCATTTAGAACTGTACATTCAGTGGAAATATATATATCAAAACTAAGGATGAAATATATTTTCAGATAAATAAAAGTGGAGGGAATACATAGTCAGCAGATCTAAACTACAATAAATACATTTTTAAAAAAGTCATTCAGGCTGAAGAGAACAAAGCTACAGGAAGAAATGAAGAATATGGAAAAAGGTTAAATTGTGGAAAAATCTAATAGATGATCTTCTTTAATTTCTTTAAAAGACAAAAATAATAACAGGATATTATGAGGTTAGTAACATATTAATAATATATGTCATCTTTAACAACAGCTGCAAGAAGGAAGAGAGAAAGGTAAATGGACATATGATGTTATAATGTTCTTATACCAACCATAATATTAATTGAAGATAGATGAAAATAAATTAAGGACACATTGTAGAGCCTAGAGCAATGACTTAAAAGTAAATGAATAAAGCAAAGTAGTAGAGCAAAAAGTTGATAGAGGAGACAGAATGGAATAATAAAAATACTTGAGCACTCCAAAAGAAACTAGAAGAGCAAGAGAAAAGAACAGGGGGATGGGGGACAAGTAGGAAACAAATAGCGAAAGGATAGATTTAAATCCAGGAATAGACAGGTTTAAATGAACTCCTTTAAATTGAAAGTCATAGAGTATCAAACTGGATAACAGGGTGAGAAAGATACAAGTGCAAGAGATACAGTTGAAATATAAAACTGCAGATAGCTGATGGTAAAAGGATGGAAGAAGATATACTAAGTAAATGTAAAATTTGGTGTGGCTATATTAATAACAAAATTTGGTGTGACTATATTAATAACAAGAAAATGAAATTCAAAACAAGAGATATTACTGGAAATAAAAGAAGATCCTTGATAGTGATCACTGCCAATTCATTAAAAAGACATAACAATATTCAGTGTGCATGTATCTAACAACAAAGCTTTAAAATGGAGCAAAACTTGACTACTAAAAGGAGAAATTGATAAACACACAAATATAGTTGGAGAGTTTAGCTATCCTCTCTCAGTAGCTGATAATACGAGTAGGCAGAAAAAAATACATTTACATGAAAAACTCAAACAACCCTATCAATAAGCTTGTCCTATGTGACATTAATAGAATGTATTACCCAACCAGAGCAGAATACACATTCTTTTCAAATACACCTAGAGCATCCAACAAAAAAAAGAAAAAAAATTATGTGCCATAAATCAAATCTCTGTAAGCATCAAAAAAATATATATATGTATATGTATGTACCATGCTCTTTGAACACAGTAAAATTTAAAGCAGAGAAATAACACCAAAACTTTTTCCTTTGAAAAGATGAATAAAGTTGATAAGCCTTTAGAAAGGAAAAAAAAGTTTAAGGAAGAAAATGAGTTATCGAGCTAGAAAAAGACATAAAGGAATCTTAAGTGCATATTGCTAAGTGAAAGAAGCCAATTTGAAAAAAAAGGCTACACACTGTATGATTTCAGCTGTATGACATTCTGGAAAAGACAAAGCTGTAAAGACAGTATAAAGATTTGTGATTGCCATGGGTTTGGGAGGAGCACAGCAGGGATAGATTATTGGAGCGCAGGGGATTTTTAGGACAGTGAAACTATTCTGTATGACACTGTAATGGCAGGTGCATATGATTATATATTTGTCAAAACCCATACAATCCAGAGTGAATTTTAATACAAACTATGAACTTTAGCCAGTAAGAATGTATCAATATTGACTCATCATTGTAAAAAATGATTGACAGTAATGCAAGTTATTGATATTAAGGGAAATTCTGAAGGAAGAGGTAAAGGGGGTCATGGGAGAACTCTGTACTTTCTTCTCAACTTTTTTTGTAAATTGAAACTTCTCAAAAATTAGTCTTTTTTTTTAAAGGAAAGATAAAACATAACCAACATCAGGGGGGAAAAAACCCCAGAAGGGACATCATGATAAGTCTTTCAGATATTTAAAAGATAATAAAGAAATATTATTAAAACTTCAGGTCACTCAATTTGATGGCATACACAAAATGGACAAATTCCTTGAAAAAGATAACTTACTCGAGCAGAAATAAGAAAAAATAGAAAATACAAATAGACATATCGGTTAAAGAGATTAGCGTCATAATTCAAAACATGGCTTTACTTGTGATTCCTACAAAGTATTCTTAATATTTGCACATAACTACAAATCTTATACAAAATCTTTCAGAAAACAAAGAATGAAAAAATACTTCTTAGTTTGCTCTGTAAGTACACTGTAATCCTTATAAACTGACAAAAACTTTACAAGAAAGGAAAATTATAGTCCAAATTCTAACAAAATTAGTAAATATAATCAAGTAATGTTTGAAAAGAATAATACCGCATAATCAAGTGGGGCTTGTCCCAGGAATGTAAAGTTGCTTAATATTCAAAACATGATCAATTTAATTAAACACATTAAGAAAATAAAGAAAAACCAAGTGATCATCTCAATAGATACAAATAATAATGACATAATTCAACATCACTTATAAAAACTCAGCAAAGTAGTAATAGAAAGGCATTTCCTCAGCCTTATGAGAATATCTATGAAAAAATACAGCTATTTATTGATTAAAATTTGAATATTTTCTTGAAGATCAACAAAAAAAGCAAGAATGTCTGTTCTCATCAAAACTATCTCACTTTGTACAAATGCCCTAGCAATTGCAGAAAGTCAAGGAGAAAAAAAGCAAAATAATAGATTGTGAACAAAGATGCAACAATATTTATTCAAAGACAATATGGTTATGTATGTAGAAAATATTAAAGAAGTCAAAAAAACCCTACAATTATAAATGAGTTTAGCAACCTTTACAAGGTCCACATTTTAAAATTTATTAAATTTCTTTATAACAGCAACTGAGAATTGAATTTGAGGGAAAAATGCTATTAATAGTAGGACCCAAAACCTTAAATATAAATATTTAGCTATAAATTACTGAAATATGTGCAAGATCTGCATACTGAAATTACAAAGAACTGAGAGAAAGTGAAGGTAACTGAAATAAATGGAAAGATATACCATATTCAGAGATCAAAATTTTAATATTGTTCAGATGCTGTTATAGGCTAAATTTTGTCCCACAAAATTCACGTTGAGGTCCTAATCATCAGTACCTCAGAATGTGACTATATTTGGAAATGGGGCCTTTAGAGAGGTAAAATGAGGCCATATGGAGGACCATAATCTAATATCACTCATGTCCTTACAAGGTGAGAAAATGAGTACACAGACAACACACAGACTCAGAGTGACCTTGTGAGAACACATTGAAAATGTGGCCATCTACAAGCTGAGGAGAGATGCCTCAGATGAAACCAAACCTGTTGGCATCTTGATCTTGGAATTCTAGCCTCCAGGATTGTGAAAAAATAAATTTCTGTTGTTTTAGCCACCCAGTCTTGTATTTTTGTCATGATAGCCCTAGCAGACTAATACAGATTTTAGTCTCCCCAAGTTGATCTATCGATGCAATGTTATTATAGTCAAAATTCAAACATGCATTTTTGTAAATATTGATAAACTGGTTCTAAAATATACATAGAAAGATAAGAAATAAGTCGTTCGTGTAAAAAAAAATCTTGAAAAACAATATAGAAGATTTGCATTACCTGATTTGAAGACACAACAAAGCCACTGTAATCTAGCCAACAAGGAAAAGAATAGACAAATATATCAAATGAACAGAATAGCGAATACCCATGTATATATCATCAATTGATTGTTTATAAAGGTAATCAGGAATTCAGTGAGGAAAGAAATCCTTTAAGCAAATAACTCTGAAGCAATTAGGTAACTATATGAAACAAATTAATTTCAACTCCTGCCTCACACCATGCATGATAATTAATTTGAGGTGGATTATAAACTCAATCACAAAAGTTAAAACTACAAAGCTCTTAGAAGAAAACATAAGAGAATATTTTCATGAAGTTGGATAGGCAAAGTTTCTTAGGCAAGATTTAAAGAACATTAATCAGAAAATTTATAAAAATCAAAAATTAGCTGGGTGTGGTAGCCCACGCCTTTAGTTCCAGCTACTTGGAAGGCTGAGGCGGAAGGATCGCCAGAGCCCAGCAGGTTGAGGCTGTGGTGGCCGGGAGCGGCCACTGCACTCCAGTCTGGGCGATGGAGTGAGACTCCAACTCAAAAAAAAAAAAAAAAAAAAGAAAACTTAATATCAGCAAGAGATTTAAAGAGACGCTCAAATCAAAACAAGATACATGAATGGCCAGTACTCAATGAAGAGATGATTCCCAGACCTCACCACTATGCAACATATCCATGAAACACAACTACACTTGACCCCTAAATCTACAAAAAGAAAAAGAAAAAATACTCAATATCATTAGCCGTCTGCAAGACTGATGGCTGGGACTGCTTGTTATAATCTGGAAACAGTTTTATCTACAGTTTCTGAGATAACTTGCTGCAACTCTAGGACTAATTTTGCCCACCGCCATTGCTAACCAGTTGTAGCTTGCCAGCTCCAATAATATCGATGCCCTTAATAGTATCAATAAAATTTCTCAAAGAGAAATATGCAACACTTCTCCTTTTTAATAAAATCTCTAACCCTCTCTTTGTTCTTTGGACATACCAAAGACCACCTGGTCTGCGTGTATGCTCCGAACTGCAATTCTTTCTTCCCAAATAAAACATCAAATTTAGAGATGTATCTCTACACTTTTATTTTTACTATGACTTCATAGTATAGTCCTAAACTGGAAACAACCCAATTGTCTATCAAAAGATGAATAAATAAAGCCATCATGGCATATTTATATAATTGTATACTACTCTGCAATAAAAATGAAAAAGTATACTTAAAAATTATGCACTTAACTGTAGGTAAATTTTGCCTCAATAAGATTAAAATATATATTCTATCAGAAGTTGAGAATTGTGAAAAAGAAAACTAACACAGAGAGGAAATGGGGAGTACAATGGTAGTAGTCAGTTGTTATTTTAAGTAGGAAAACATAAGAAGTCTTCTTCTGGGTAACATTTGAGGAAAACCTCAGCTTGTAATCCCGCGCCTTTGGGAGGCTGAGGTGAGTGGATTGCCTGAGCCTGCGGGTTCGAGACCCGCCTGGGCAGCTTGGCGAGACCTCATCTCTACAATAAATCAAAAAAATTAGCTGGGCGTGGTAGCGCACGCCTGTAGTTCCAGCTACTTGGAAGGCTGAGGCAGAAGGATCACTGGAGCCCAGCAGGTTGAGGCTGCGGTGGCCGGGAGCAGTCACTGCACTCCAGTCTGGGCGACAGAGTGAGACTCCAACTCAAAAAAATTAAAAAATAAAAAATTTGAGGAAAACACCTGAAAGAAGTGATTAATCGGGAAAAGGATGTTCCAGGTAGATATTACAAGTGCTTTGTGTCAAGAGCAAGCTTGGCTTGCTCAAGGAACAGCAAGGAGGTCAACATGGCTTGAGTGACGTGCTCAAAGGAGAGTGTAATATTGTGAAATATATATTTGTTCTTCCAGCTTTTTGGCATACAGTTCCTAAAGCCAAATCTCTTAGTGACAAGTGTCTTTCTGTATGCTAATGAGATGACTGGCGTCTGGGGACTCCTAGATAGCCTCAAGGGATGGTTTCCAGGGGAATAAACCATGTGATTAAAAGACTGAAACTTTCAGTTCGACCACCCAACTTTCAGAGAGGAGAGAGGGGCTGACCTGAGTTGATCACCAGTGGGACAATGATGTAATCAATCATGCGTAATAAAACCTCTATAAAAACTCGAAAGGTCACGTCCAGAGAGCTCTCAAATAGCTGAACAGGTGGGGTTTCTGGAGGGTGATAAACCCAAAAATGCTATGGAAGCTCTTCACCCTTCCCCCATACCTTGCTCTATGCTTATCATCTGGCCACTTATCAATATCCTTTGTAATATGCTTCATAATAAATGGGTAAATGTAAGTCAACTGTTTCCTCAAGTTCTGTGAGCTGCTCTAGCAAATTAATCAAACCTGGGGAAGAGGTCGTGGGAACCCTGACTCACTGCTGGTCAGTCAGAAATACAGGGCACAACCTGAGCTTACGATTGGCATCTGAAGTGGGTCAGGGAGGGTAGTCTGGTGGGACTGAGCCCTTAACCTGTGGAACTATGATGTCCAGGTAAATAGTGTCAGAGTTGAATTAAGTTGTAGGACACTCAGTTGGTATTCACTGGAGAACTTATTAGTTGTTGGTGTGGGGAAAACAGTCTCTATACTCATTTTGATGATCAGAGGCGAAGGTTTCTGTGTTGAAAGTGTGAAAGTAGAAGGGAGAAATTGTTTTTTCCCTTCAAGTAGAGTTAGGAGATGAGACCCAAGATGATGGGCATTCAGACCACGTGGCTTTGAGAGTCATTGCGAAGATGCTGGGTTGGACTCTGAGTGAGACGGAAAGCCATAGGAAGGTTTTGAGCAGAGGAGTGGCAAAATCCTTTATAAAAGACCACTCTGGCTAGTGTGATGAGAGTAAACTGGGGGTGAGGGGCTGAAACAAGCAAGGGCAAAGGCAGAAAGATGAGTTGGGACGCTACTTCATTGGCTTCAAAGAAGAGTAATGGCAATGGTGAAAAGCGGTCATAGTCCAGATGGATTTTGAACGTGGTGCCAACAGGATTTGTGGTGAGTTCGATGTGGGATATGATAGAAAGAAATCAAGGTTGATTCTGAGCTTTTAGCCCAAGAACCATTAGGATTTGAACCCCAGCAGCAACTCCAAAGCTAGAAAATACTCAACCACTGTAGTTACTGCCTTCCCCACCAGTAGTCACTACTGACCTCTGGCCAATCCAGCTCTACATGCTGACAGGACCTGTCCCCTTGAGAATCACCAAGACCCCTCTGCCATCTTTTTTTCCGCGGCTGCCTTCTCCATCTGTCTCTCGATAAATTGAAGTTCTGCATTTCTGCCTAGTCTTTTTGGATATAGCACGCATTTGGACTGTCTGGTCTTCTGCTTTACTTTTGCCAGTGAACATTGTTTTTTTTAGAAATCCTCCAGCTCTTTGTCCTAAAGTTCTAGATGACTGCTGATTTCCACCTTTGCAACAAACCCCCAGGCCTGAAAAGCAAACCATGACAACTGACACTGATCAGGAGAGAAGTCCGGAAATCATAAAATTTCAAAGTAAACCATTAGGTAAAACCACGTCCCGTACAAGGTGCCCAACCAAAGGAACAAGTTGGATCTGAAATCCGTCCCATGCTCTGGTATCCAAATCTGAGCCCCAGTGCTAGATGTCAGCCTAGAAGAAGGAGTATTTCTTAATTTGTCCACTCAAAAAAGATGTCTTTTATGCAAGTCATCTTTTCCTAATCTTCCCAAAGGCACCATATATGCAAAAGAAATCCCTGTTTCAAAGCCAGCCAGACATGACTCAGATTCACAAAGGTTGAATTTTTTTTCTAGAAACTAAACGGAGAACATTAATGGATCACCTTACTGCTGTCTCTTTTACTTAGAATTTTTGTAAAATTTAAGTGAAAGAAGAGACCAAACTTCATTGATATCAGCATATCAGAAGGCACATTTTCTGGTAGCATCCCTTGTCTTGTCCCACATCCACACGTTGTTGTTTCTCCTCCACTCCAAAAATGCAAACAGCTTTTGTTTATTTTTACTGAACATGGTTCCTTTTTCTCTGATGTTGTCTCGATTGAACCTGAGAAGCTGACATAATTGTGCAATTCATATCTAGTGAAAGTTGAACTTTGAACAGTAACTGGAGATCTGAGCAGGTAAAGACATCTGACAAGAGTTTGTACTTGACAACACCAGCATTTCTTCTCTTCTGAATAATAATACAACCAATTCAACGTCCTCTATTTTCCTGCTGTTGCAATGTTGAATTCAAGTGCTAATATGACCGGTTTATCGGGTACGAACTCAGTTAATTTGTGTCCAGACTCATTAATTGTTCTTAATTCACATTTGACCACTGTGTCTGGTCCCTGACCTCTGGTCCCACTTTTGCATGGAAATCTCCCTCTCAGAAGAAACATACAGTGCTCTGGCATACAGTCATTCGCTGCCGATTCTGATTGGGACTCTCTCCTATCACCACAGATGCTGAATTTCCCTGATCCTATCGCTATGATAGCTTAAAAGGGGCTACTTTGAAGAGTAATATATTACATATATTTACTGATTTTATATATATAAGTAATTATATATTGTATATATAGTAATATATAAGTAAATAATATAATTATATATAATATATGTGTTTTAATATCTATATATTAAAATATTCACTAAAAAATACATTTATATATATTGAAGTGAATATTTGTTAAATGAGAGCATAGTCCCGGTTCTTCCAATAACTAGCTTGTGACTTGGGTCATGTCACGTCATCTTACAGAGCCTCAGTCTCCTCATTTGTAATGTCAAGAGGCTGAAAAAAAGATGGTTTCTGAGATCCAGAATAGGGGTTTGTTAAATTCCCATCTCTCTTATCACAGTTTTCCAAAATGTTTTTTAGGCAAACTAAAAACAGAGGCTGAAAAACAAGCTCCTGGAACTCAAATGGCCTTTGGGAGTTTCCTTTGAGTCAGTCCTCCTTAAGTGGGCAACTTTGGAGACCAGTCATATGGTCCCTAGAGTTTTTCTCAAATAGCTAAAGAAATCAGGAGATTCAATAAATCCAGCCAACATTTTTGATATATATCCCACTCATATATATATGTGTATATATATATATACACATATATATGTATATATAATATATATGTATATATATGTGTATATATGTATATATTTTATATATATATATATATTTTTTTTTTTTTTTACCTTTTTCTTTCAACTTCATAAAATTTTTAGAAGAAACTTCACCTTTAGGGTCTGGTTTGTTTTCCAGAAACTCACTTGCTTTATCTCCTAGTAATTCATGTGGGTATTGTAAAAGCACTTCTTGAGGAAAATCTTTAGACCATTTAGTCATTTTTCACCCTTTGAGTAAAATCACTGATCTTATCGTGGCTAGGATATTGACACATTCAAAGAGACAAAAACTGCCTAAGTAGACAGAACAAAATCTTTGTAAATTTTACACTTAGCAAATATTTTCCCATTCAATTTTTAAAATTTGATCTCTTTCATAGCCATTTTCATGGATAGTTCAGTTAAAAATTGAAGAGGCAATCCTAAAGATTAGTCACAGACATAGCACTAACCTGGGATTCACAAAAACCAATCTCTACTTCAGCTCTAACTAGCACTATTTAGCAAGAAATTATCCAAAAGTATCACGGAATCTGAAATTTGGGAGGAAAGATAGAAGTCAACCAGCAACAATGAATTTCTTTAGGAAAAAAGCTTCTCTTCTATAGTCTATGAAAATACTTTCTGTGATTAAAAACAAGCAAAATCTTATATTTCCTGACTATTTTCTTTGCTGAAAAAAATAGAGAAATCTTTCTAATAATCATGTCTATCTTTTGTTCCTAGTTCTATTTTATGAAGCAACAGAGAAAATTACTAGTAACTTACATTTTTTGAAGTACTAACTGTATACATTACCTCACTTAAACTGCACAAGAGATGCTACTTCCTACCAAAATGGAATACTAGAGACTCTTGCAATAAACAACTAGAAAAGTAAACAAAATATATAAAACACTGAGTTTTTCAACATTGGGAAATAGGCAGTATAGGACTATGATCCCTGAGAAAAGGGAACAAACAAGGTAAACCATACCACTGCCACAGTTTAACACCTGGAGACAATTTTTAAGCACAGGGGAAGGAACCTGAACAGAACCCTAAGGTCTCACTTAGGTTAGGAGACATACGTAGATCAGGAAGGTAAAATAGCTATAACTTGTAGGATAGAAAGTCAGAGAGGGAGTAACTGCGCAGAGAGGGAGAAAGCTCTGTAGACTGGCTGTGAGGGTCCCTCAAGTCCTGCTGAGGTCTAACCTGCACATGAATTACAGCCCATTCCCTCAAGGCACTGGAGAAAATCTGGCAAGTGAAAGACCAGACAATTCCCAAAGCTCATTTTATATTCCCACCAGAAAGAGTGAGCATGCCTCATAATACACAGAGAATCAGGTAGAATTATCAAAAGAGTATGATCTTAGTAGCTTGATTAAATTATCCCCAAAATAAAGAATGCCCTTGACCTGTCCTAACAAAGCTTCAAGCAGGCCACAAAAAAATAGGACTTATTTCAGGTGATTTAACTGCATTTCAAAAAAAAGTCCAATACTTTTTAAAGGAATCCAACCAAAGCTAACACCTAACAACATAAAACTCACAATTCCTAGCATCTAATCTAAATTCATCAAATGTGTAAGTAAACAGAAAAATATTATGCCCAGTCAGGATAAAAAAATCAATCACTAGAATCAGATACAGAAGTGATAATTGATAAAACTAGCAGATAGGGACATTAAAACTGATATTATATATATGTTCTGTAGGTCAAAAATATGAAGAAAACTATGTGTATGTGTACTATGAGGAGATACATAGACGATCTATTTTGTTATTTTGTTATTTTGTTAAAGAACCAAAACGGATCTTAGAGAAATGAAAATTAAAATGTCTTAAATGAAAATATACTGTTTGGGATTAAGAGCAGAATAGGTACTGTGAAATAAAAAAAATCAGTGAACTTGAAGACATAGCAATAGAAACTATCCAAAATGAAGCACAGATAGCAAAAAGACCTAAAAATCAAACATACCACCAATGACATGTGGAACAATGTAAAGTAATCTAATGCACAGGTAACTGAATAATCAGAAAGAGAGTGGGGTCAACAAAAAAAATTTGAAGACATAATGGCCAAATTTTTTTTCAAAATCAGTAATAACCATAAATTCACAGATAGAAAAAGTTCAATCAACTTCCAAATGAATAACCATAAAGAAAAGCACTTGAAGGCACAACATAATTATATTGCCTAAAACCAGTGATAAAGATAAAATCTTACAAGCATCACCAGTAAAAAATAGATACATTATAAACAAGGGAAGAATGATAAAAAATAATATTAGACTTCTTGTCAGAAACTATTTAAGACAGAAGACAATGAATTGGCATCTTTAAAGTACTGAAAGAAAAAATAAAAACCTGTCAGCCTAGAATTCTGTACCCAGTAAAAATAATCTTTTAAAACAAAGGCAAAATAAAGACTTATTCAGACAAATAAGATCTGAGAAAATTAATTGCCAGAAGACTAGCACTGTAAGACATAGTGAAGTAAATTCTTTAGGCAGAAGATAAGTGATACCAAATGAAAATCTAGACATACACAGAGGAAAGAAGAGAGTTAGAAAGCATAAATATATAAGTGACTATAAAAGACTTCTTACTTTTAATCTTTAAAAGATAAATCATTGTTTAAGGAAAGAGTAATAACAATACATTGTGGGACATAAAATAGAAGAAATCAAAATGCATAACAAAAGCACAAAGGATGCGAAAATAGAAAGGAGGAAGAACTAGACTGTCATAAGTCTCGTTCATTATATGTGACATGACATAATATTATTTAAAGTACATTGTGGTAAGTTTAAAATGCATATTGTAGCTATCAGAACAATAAAAATAAATAAATCAAAGATATATTTAATAAGTTAATAATGGAGATAAAATAGAAATTAAAATGCACAATCCAAAAGAAGGCAAGAAAAGAAGGAAAAGGGGACAAAGAAAAGACAAGATAAATAGAAAACAACAAATTGGCAGGTTTAAATCTGGCAATTTCAATAACTAAAAGTAAATGGGCTATATACTACAATTAAAGGTAAGGTTTTCAGAATTGATTAAAAAATGACACCTAAATACATGCAGTCAATAAGAAACCTTCCAAAACACAAAATGGTTAAAAATTTAAATATAGAAAATGATAGACCACGTAAACACTAAAAAATAATCATAATAAAAGAGTGTGAGGAATGAAAGAAGGAACAATAACTAAAAATAATTTTAAAATGAGCTGAGGTATCTGTATTCAGATATCAGACATAGCAAAGAAATGAAAAAGGACCTTCATAATGATAAATGGGCCAATTCATCAAGAGAACAAAACAATACTAAACATGTATGTACCTAATTACCGGGCTTCAAAATATATGAAGCAAAACCTGAGAGAACCTAAAACAAATAGATTTATGACTATAGTTAAGTAGTTAATCTTACTGATTAAGAGTTCAATACTCATATCATAATTTACAGAAGTAAAAAAAATTTAAGGATACAGATTTTGCAGAGTTAAAAAAGAGATAGTCTTCACTTTTTTGTTATAATCTGATGGATTCCTCTACGCATGATATGATGTCAACTTCTTTTCCAACCAGTTCAGCACATATTACATTGTAGCTGGAATATAACCCAACTTATGTCATGATGCAGTAAGAAGCTTCCAAACTTATGGATGTAGAAACACAAAGATAGCATGGTGATTGGAAAGGAGGGGCTATTTTTCTGCTCAATAACTCAGACAAACAAAAAGCCTCAACATGTTTGCCTTCATCACTTCTATATACAGTGACCTACAGACTACGTCCTTGCTCTTTACAATACATGTGCCCAAATGTACACTAACTGAGTCCACCATTTCCAAACAAATCTTTGTCTCCACACACCCTTATGTATGCGTATTGGTTCATGGTGTCAGACATTCTAAGTATCCTTTATCGCCTGAGAATCTTTGACAGAGTTCTCTCATTCCTGTATAGACTTTCCCTTTTCTAGTCACAACAGTTCAGGTTATTTTCGCATATTATGGTGAATAAACCAACATCAAGTAATAGTTTCTCCTTTCTCCTCTATAGTAAGTTAATAAACACCATTGTCAATGTAAATTAGTAAACTAACCAACTGGTGTAATTTATCAACCCAAAGAGCTCCCTTCTCCCCCAACTCTCGTTCTCACTCTCTCTTGCTCTCTGACTCTCTCTTACTCTTCCTATACTGTCGAATAAAATCCCAATCTTGCCTAAGTGATTACCTTGCAGCTTTGAATTGCTTTGCATAAAATGTTTCTATTCATTAATCATTCAATCATGTAACCGTGAAGGTAAACTGTCAGCGATTCTCCAGCCTGATGGACTGACTTTGATGGGCCACAGCTCAGGTGCTTGCCAACTGCTGACACGGGCAAATCTCTCAAGGTTCCTGGACAACTATCCCCGGCACTGCTTATCCTTCAGTGCACCCTACCCTGCCAGCCCTCACAAGGGGCACACAGAACAATTTCATATGGGCAGAAATTAAAACAAGAGAAGGGAAGTAGAGGTGAGTGGTGGGAAATTTGGGGTTTTGTATATTTTTAAAGTCTCTAGCATTATGTAAGATTCTCTGCATACATTACAATTGAGTATCAAGGGAATGTTTCTTGAGGAAAAAACATTATTTGTTTCCAAACAAAACTCATTTTCATATATCCTTTGCCTTCCATATCCATAAATGGCATATTCCCTTCTTATTCCTCTGTCAGTTTCTAAATATTATATTGTATCCAACCATTTAAAATGCATCTTCCTAGTAAAATAAGATACAAATAGATGTTCTTCCTTTGCTAAATACCAGAAAATTCCTCATTTATCATGGATGGCTCTACTATCTTAATTGTTCTTCATTATAACTAGTTTTTAAGAAAGTAACTATTTCTAAATGAACTACCAAATCTGAGGCCATGAATTTTCCAAATTAAATTATTAGCCTAATATTGGTCTCAAAATTCACAATTTTGAAAAACCTATAATCCACATAACAATGGCCACAATTAAAACCAAAACATTAGACTTGGACTTGATGAGGTGATTGGAATCACACGGCTTTTGCTCCTAGCAATTATGAAGCTTAGTATGCCCTGAGGGGGAGAAAAAGTGTCAACTCTTACTAAAAGAAAAAGCAATAAGTTCTACCTCTACTTTCTGATATATTCTAATTATCTTCTGATAGTAGTGATTGATTATCCCTATCCTTTGACTATTTCATAATTTACCAAGTGTTTTCACTACTTCATTTGATTCTGTGCTAAAATACTGAGGTTTAAGCTTCTACAATATATGGAGCAGAGTCCTTCGGCAGAGTGGAAAAGGCTTGGGAGATTTGAGCTCCCAGAGATACAACCACAGTGAGTTGCCATAGAAGAACAGAACTTGTTCTATGAGTCACGTATTAGAACTCCATGTCGCTTCTCAGATAGTAGCAAAGTACTGGGTTGCAATTGATCAGTGAGGACAGGTCAGATTTTAATATCAATCAATTATAATATTATTATTTATGTATTATTGATTTGTATTCAAATTTATTTATTATAGAATTGTAGCATGTGAACTGTGAAAAATAACAAAGCTAATAAATAGGTAATTTGTCAAATTGCATTAAAAACCCCTCTGTTAGAGCAGTATCGTTTTCCTCTGTCTCCTGATATGCTTTGTATTTCCTCCAAGATCTTTTGCCTACTACTTTTTTGTTTGTATTGTTCTCTGTCTTTAATGTTAAAACTACCCCCCCAATATCTAGTATTATTTGACTGTCTCTTCATTTATGAGTGGGTCAATAAAAAGTTGATTGAAAAAAAAAGAAATATTGGCTAAGAACTGAATTTCATCAAGTATATTTTATGTATACACTTAGAATAAGCATATGATTATTTTGTGGTTAATTTCATTGATTGCTTTTCAAATGTTAAATTTACATTTCTGAAATAAATCATTGAACTTAGGGGGGGAAAAACTCTCTGCTCTTAACAATTTTGGCCAAGCTTAAACTCAGGTGACAATTATGTCCCAGAAGAATGTAGTGTTTCCATGTCTGAGGAACTACAAGTTCATTCAGTGAAATAAGAGAGATATACTTTGGTGTGCTAGAAGGAGCTACAACTTACATGCAAGGATAAGAAATGACACTCATCTTTTTCTTTTCTTCTTTTTTTTAACCTTTCCTTTTACTATCCAACTTTATTCACATTTAGAAAACTAAGGAACGAATGTGGGTATCTGGATCTGCAGGATTTGTTGTCACTGAGTCCCTGTGTGACCTTCGGTCAGCTGGTGGGTATAACCTCGCTGGAATTTATTTTTCTATAGCATAAGTTGTGGAGGTAGGGGAGCATCTTTACCTAATTATAAATGTGGGTTTTTCTATTCAGACCACTGTAGGTATGGGTAAAAATGAATGGGCATGAAAATGAGATTGCTCATTGTTTTAGAGGGTGTGGCAAGAGAGGGGTATGAGCTGGGCTCGGTGGCTCAGCCTGTAATCCCGCGCCTTTGCGAGGCTGAGGTGAGTGGATTGCCTGAGCCCGCGAGTTCGAGACCTGCCTGGGCAGCGAGACCTCATCTCTACAATAAATAAAAAAATCAGCTGGGCGCGGTAGTGCATGCCTGTAATTCTGGCTACTTGGAAGGCTGAGGCGGAAGGATCGCCGGAGCCCAGCAGATCGAGGCTGCGGTGGCCAGGAGCGGCCACTGCACTCCAGTCTGGGTGACAGAGTAAGATTCCAACCCAAAAAAAATAAAAAAAAAAAAAAGAGAGGGGTATGGAGCAATATAATAGAAGTAGGGCACTATAATGAAAGAAAGACAATGAACTTTATAGTCAAAAGATCCAAGTTCAAATTCTGGTTCTATTTTGTGCCAGCTGTGAGATCTTAAACAAGTAACTTATGTTTTTCAAACTTTGGTTCACCAGATTTAAACTGAGTTTAAAAGGCTGTTGGGAGGACTCCCTTTAAAAGGCGAGACCTCATCTCTACAATAAATCAAAAAATTAGCCGGGCGTGGTAGTGCGTGCCTGTAGTTCCAGCTACTTGGAAGGCTGAGGTGAGACTCCAACTCAAAAAAAAAAAAAACAGTGGAGGTAGCCAGGCTAGGTGGTTCAGCCTGTAATCTCGCGCTTTGGGAGGCCAAGGTGAGTGAATTGCCTGAGCCCGCAGATTCGAGACCCGCCTGGGCAACTTGGCAAGACCTCATCTCTACAATAAATAAAAAAATTAACAGGGCGTGGTAGCGCGCCTGTAGTTCCAGCTACTTGGAAGGTTGAGGTGGAAGGATCGCCGGAGCCCAGCACGTCGAGGCTGCGGCCTCTGCACTCCAGTCTGGGCAACTGAGTGACACTCCAACTCAAAAAAAAAAAAAAAGAGTGGAGGTAAAGGTCTTGGCATCTAAGAAAAATGTTACACTGTGACAGCTAATGGCTCCCAACCCAAAAATTGAGGGCACTGGAGACAAATCTAAGATCGAAATCCAGAAAATTACTAAACCTATTAACAAAAGACTTAGTTTGTTCATTTTTTTATTCATTCAACCAACAACAAAACCCAGGCATTCATTACCTCCTCTAGCCCAGACGGCCTGCCTAGTTTTGCAATCCCTAACCTCCACCCGTCTCTGCTCATGTGGGCAGAGAAACAGCTGAATACATGAAAGTCATGAGATATTTTATAAGGGATTTTCAGGGAAGCAAATTTCTTCTATTCACATCCATTGTAACCTTCTTTTTTGAACACAGACCGCTAAAGTGTGAGAACTTAAAATCCCGCCCCAGAACCCGGTTTCCTTAGCCCTAGTATCTGCTCCCTGTCAATGTGTGTGTAAGTAATTGCATGTGGCTTAGTTAGGCGCCCCGGATCCTGGGAGTTAGGGAAATTATGCATAGATCTGCCATTAACACTAATGGGGGGGGTTACACGCACAAATCCTCCACATACCAAGAAGAGAATAGACTCTTCTCATTCATACATAATAGATCTGTAGAAAAATTAGCATGTATGCTTTTAGGAGTTGAACTCTGAAGATGTACCTTTTATGGGAAATATGTAAATAAGGAGAGAGGATACACTGAAGGACAAGTGCTGTAATGTGCTCCTTTTCTGATGCCTGGGCACCTTGTCAATTTTGCTGCTGCATAAAGTAGGACTAGGCTTGCCTCTGCAGAGGTTCCCCAGCGCATTCATCTTCCTGGTGTGATATCGAATTTCCCCAAACACAGCTTACTTTGCCAAATTTGCCAGTTCCCCTGGGGAAAGGGAAGTAGGACAGTGCCATTGATGGGTCAGCAAGCAAGTACTATTATGAGCATTTTCCATGGAAATTTTTTGGGGTTTTTTTTTTTTTTTTTTTTGGTTTTTTTCTTAGACGCTATTATTACACTGTCTTGTAATTTAAGCCGTCTTGGAAACAAGGAAATACGGTATTCATTGCAGAAGTGCAGATCCTCCCAATCAGCTGGAGTCAACTCTGAAGGCCATAGAAATCGAGGTGCTAGACAGGCCTATTCTGCCTGTGAAAGGTGAGAAGGCCTTGTCTGTGTCTTCCATTTTTCTGCCTCAGCTTACAGAGGACTGAGATTCTCTCTTCTCAGCTTCATTCTCTTCCCTCTCTGAGCTCCTGCTCATCAGCCTAGCTGCTGATCCGGCATTCATTGGGCCACAGTTCGCCAGTGGGCAAAGTGATGACAGAGAAAGGTGATTCCCATTCAGAAGGGCAAGGGAGCCTCTTCCTGTGCACACATTCCACCAAAGCCAGCCAGCCCCTTTCCTCCATAGAGGAGTAGGCATCCTCCCTTCTGCTCACACCCAGTGGTCTGTCCCTTGCTTCTTGTCCCCTTGGGTATTGTCCCTGAGGTGGGCTGTTCTGCAGGTCCAGCCTTCCTCCTAGCTGTCTGTTTGAGATCTCTGACCAGTGGTTATTCCATGGACCTGGCATTTACTCTGCAATTGGGTGGGTGGGAAGATGGATCAGAAAACTTTACTGTGGAGTCCAGTCATACTTACTCTGGATGACCGACCCTTAGAGGTGATGAAGAGAGCTGTATCAGGGCTTTCCTAGATTTCAGTAAAAACCACTGAATTCCATCCCTTGTGTGTGTAGCTTCCTGAGTATGCCCTAGAAAAAAAGGATCATTGAGTCACCAAGCCCCACCCTCAATCTCTAGTTAAAAGTGCTAATAATTATTACAGTGCCTCGTTTATTCAATCATTCATTCATTCATCAGTATTGGCATACCTTATTAATTCCAGGCACTGCCTAAGGCCTGAAATACTCACAGGAAAATGGGCTACACCCTCACTCTGGGAGTGCACAGTCTACTGGAGAAGAATGAGAAGTCAAAGGAAATTTCCAGATAGTGCGAGAAATGTATGATAGAAGTAAGCACACGTGATATGACGGTACAGAATAGAGGCATTAACCCAGATTTTGAGACTGTGTGTACAGTCTTTCACTGAGTAAAACTCTTGAGATATATTGAAAGGGAAGCAACAAAAACCAAGGTCAATAATAAGGAAATAATTGTAGGTATAAAACGTTCAGCGTGTGCCTAAGTCAATGATGAGAGCAAAAGGTTTGACTCCTAAGACTTATCCTAGAATTGAGAAATTCTTTCGGGGGGGAGGGAATTGATTTTACTTCAATGTGTTGAACCAAATTCAAACTCAGGACATACATTAATCACAGGTTTACTTCCTTCTTTTGTAAATGTCCTCAAGGCTTTGACTACCAACACAATAGTAGTCCAATCAACAGAGAGAATGAATTGAGCCAACCATGTCCAACCTATGGTTTCAGAGTCTTTGTATCTAAAGGGTGGAGCATTTAGATTAACTCCAGGAGACCAGGTGTCAGCATCAGTAAGCAGGGACTGGCCGGAAGATTTCCAGCCAGCTGCCAGGCAGCCATCTGAAACTAGATTCTAGAAAAGAGGGTGGTAAAGAAATGTTTGAGTGTGGCACTTTATCAGACCCAGGACCACTGGGAGCTGACACCAATGGACCCTATCCTGAAGCAGTACCCTATTCTGCAGGTCCCCACAAGCTCACTGTATGTCAACGATAGATCAAGAAACACATAGACAGATAAAGGGAAAATTCTTCCCCTGTGGAGTGTAAGGCTATTGCTACCAAGACATTGCCAGAAGTCCCAAGTCTCAACGCAAACCTAAACCCCTGCAATGCCACACCCAAATTCTGCAAAAAAACACAGCAGTCACAAAATTCCACTGAAATGCCCATGGTCTGGAAAGCAAAGCAGCACATTCAGATGCACAGAGCAACCTCTACTCATCGAGTCCAGAGACACTGAGCCCTAGCCTAGTACTACCCTGTGAAAACACAGCCCTGGAGCAATTTGGGACACTGGGTTCTAATGCATTGTTCTAAAAATCTAATGGCTCAGTGTTTTTCAGAATCATTATCTGCATTTTCCTAAAAATGGATGTGCAATGGAATGGTTAGAAGAAAAAAGAGGCAAGAGGCAAACCTCAACTTATTTTAATTGCAACTACTGCAATTAAAATAAACTGGAGATCTGATAACGTGGAAAAACCCATCCTTCCATTAGTCAAAGAAAAAGAATTTAAATGTCACCTTAATCAAAGTGTGCTCCTATCAGGTAGATTACATGGAAATTGACATTTTTGTAAGAAAATCAAGTCAAAGTCTAGAATTATATCTTTTATGTAGTTTAAAATCTCAATTAGACTGTTTTTTTTCTACTATCGATTTTTATCCTGAATGACAGCATCTGGAAGGAGAGAGTTAAAGATGAAAAAAAGAGAGAGAAAGAGAGAGAAAGATTGAACTGGCATTGAACATGCAAATGAATGCATTATGGTAGTGGGGGTTTTTGTTTCCACTGAATAAATTTACATTTACATCAGTTAGATCTGATGTAATTCTGCAACCAATGAAACTTAAATATATACACATTTTGTCATAAAAGCCCTCATAGCTATAACCTTTTGATTAAGATCTATTGTAAAACTAAGAATACATTTCAGCCAACCAATTTTAGATTTGACAACTTTTATTACTCATTTTACCCAGAAGTACACTTTAACTGGCATTTTACCAATACTCAGTAGAAGAAGTCTTCTCTGGTTTTCCTATTAATTTCCTAGATTTTGTAACAATTCTCATAAACTGATGAAATTTTATAAACTCTCACCATAAAGAATGAATAATATAAAATGCGCTTGGCCAGGAACATGTGTGTGTGTATATATATATATATAGGATACATGGCTACTGTTCACAATTTCCCACTGAACCAAAATTTGATCACAAAATCTTAAAAGTGGGGAAAATTGGTGAAGAAATGACTTGCTTTAGTTTAAGCGCTCACCCTGCTCTTCTGTTTCTTGCTTGCGTTAGCTATTGCAAAAATAGTAAACCCAGTGCTAGGCATTTAACCTGGTCACCTAAGGAGGCAGTGCTAATTAGTGTGCAAGTGAAACCACATGGAAACAAGCAACAGCAGCCGCTCTAACTCTCCAAGTGATCTTCTGATTTCATTACAATTTGTTTCATCACAGTCATTTCACATGGCAAATTAGTGAGGCTGAGATTGGGTGGTTTGCATAGCAGAGCTGTGTCAAGATTATAAAAGAGTGCCCGCCACTAAGTTATCCAATTTAGGCAAAAGATATAATTTATATTTCATTTTTATTTTTTTACTTTATTTTATAAAGATGTGGGTTGCAAGTCAGGATTAGGAACCTAAGTAATGCATGTGCAGGTGAAGTTTGGCCCTCCAACTGTTCCTCATTTCTCCTGGTTTAGGATCAGGTACACTTTGTGTTCTTACATGCTCCCCACTTCCTACCTCCCACAGCAGTGTCCTACAACTACCGATCCCTCCCTTGTGCTATTGGGATTAATGTTCAGGTCCCACGTATGAGTGAGAACACGTTCCTTGTTTCAGTTCTTTCTTTCTGGGATAGATCGCTAATAACGATTGCCTCCAATTCCATCCAATTTGCTGAGACGTCCGTAATCTTGTCCTTGAAAGATATAATTTAAAAGAATAGTAATAATAACATGTGTTGAGTGCTGTGCCAAACACTGTCAGCTGAACTATTAATTCTCCCAAAAGTCTTTTAAAGTCGGCATCATAGGTTCCATTTTATAGATGAGAAAACTAAGGGACAGAGAGGAAAAATCCATGTCTAATTCCACAGTCTGCTAAGTGGCAGAGCTAGGACATAGCCCATCTTGGCCTGACTCTAAAGTCTGAGACCTTCCAATGATGCAACTATATTTGCAAGAAATTGGAAAAGGAATGGGTATTGTCAGCAAAATCACAGATCATTTTGCTAGCAGAAAGAACAATGTCTGTGATAGGTAGAATTTTCTAGCAAGTCCATTGAAATCATTTTTAAAGGTACCCACATAGAACAATGATATGACTATTTTAGTTTAAATTTTTTTATTTTAAAGATGTGAGGTACAATTTAGGATTAAGTATACAAATGTTCATTATGCAGGTACCCTTGTTGATGAGGCATGTCTCCCTCACCCTGGCAGATTCCCACTACTGCCAATCCTTTTCTTATAGTATTACAATAATTGTTCAAGGTCCACTTATGAGTGAGGACATGTGATACTCAGTTCTTTATTTCTGTGATAGATCACTCAGTAGTATAGACTCTAGGTCTACCCAAGTTGCTGCAAAATTCACAATTTTGTCCTTCTTTATGGCTGTGTAATATTCCATCATGTATACGTACCACATTTTAAAAAAATTATCTAGTCCTCTTTCGGTGAGCAGCATGGTTGTATCCGTGTTTTTGCTATTGTGAATAGCGCTGCAATAAACATATATGTGCAGGTATCTTTTTCATAGAGTGATCTGAGTTTCTCCGGGTATGTTTCCAGTAGGGAGATTGTGGGGTCATAAGGAAGGTCAATTTTTACATCTTTTAGGAATTGCCAATCTGTTTTCCACAGAGACTGTATTAGTTTATACTTCCATCAACAGTCAACAGTGTAGAAGTGTTCCCTTTTTCCCGCATCCTCTCCAGCATCTGTTGTTTTTTGAGTTATTGATGATGGCCATCTTGACTGGAGTTAGGTGGTATCTCAGTGTGGTTTAAATTTGCACTTATTTGATGACTAGTAAGGCTGATCATTTTTTCATGTATCTGTTGGCTGCTCTTATGCCTTCTTTTGAGAAGTGTCTATTAATACTATAGACCTAATGATATTTTTGGTATTTATCAGGATCTTTTGCCTTGGATAGCTAAAACTTATGATTAAATTATGCAGTTTTATAACATAGCTAATGACAGTATTATTTTTTTAAGTATTTGTATTGTACCTTACCTTTTAAAAAATGCTTCCTAGCCGGGCTTGGTGGCTCAGCCTGTAATCCCGTGCCTTTGGGAGGCTGAGGTGAGAGGATTGCCTGAGCCCGTGGGTTCGAGACCCGCCTGGGCAGCGAGACCTCATCTCTACAATAAATCAAAAAAATCAGCCGGGCGTGGTAGCGCATGCCTGTAATTTCGGCCACTTGGAAGGCTGAGGCGGAAGGATCACCGGAGCCCAGCAGGTCAAGGCTGTGGTGGCCGGGAGCGGCCACTGCACTCCAGTCTGGGCAACAGAGTGAGACTCCAATTCAAAAAAAAAATTTTTTTTTATTAAAAAAATAAATAAATAAAAATAAAAATAAAAAACGCTTCTTTACACCTTGTCCCATCTTATGCATACAGGAGGATGAGATACAAATTATGGTATGAGACCAGACGGGATAGCCCCAAAGACATTACATCAGTAGTTCTCAAATTTTACCAAGTGTTAGAACTGTCTTGTGTTCATTAAAATGTAGATTCCAAGGTCCCCGACCCCCCAAAAACTTGACCTCTGGTTTTAGAGTGGGTGGGCCTAGGAATTTGTATTTGTGTCAGGCATCTGGTGATTTAGTTAATAGAGGTGGAGAGGGGATTTCAGTACCTTGAGAAACACAACACTGGTGGGTACCACAGGATAATGACATAATCTATCCAGTATCCTATACCATGAGAGGTGGGGGAGACGGGTCTCCTCCCAGCACCCTACGGAGATGACCACTTTCCTTAGGATGCAGTTATTCTCATAGCAGGTGATCTCACACAGTGAATTATGTGAGCATGAGAATAGTAATAATAACATTTGTTGAGTGCTGTGCCAAACACTGTAGCTGGACTATTAATTCTCCCAAAAGTCTTTTAAAGTAGACATGAGATACCTTGGTCCCCAATTCGCTATCTCATCTCAGACTCTTCAAGCTTTTCATTCCCAGTACCTACTCAATTGTTTTCTCCTCTTATTTTCCCAATCTTCTTTTCCACTCTCCAGGCCTTCTAAGCCCTCAGTGGGACCCCACACATTTGAAAAGCCTTGCCAACAATAAATGTATTTTAAATACCCAGCATCATGTTGGAGTCAGTGCTCAGAGCATGTGCCCAGCAGTTCCGCCAGTTACTTAAAAGCCACAGCAGCGTGAAGTTAGGAAATCTTGCATCTCTGTGTACCAGGGTCACATTAGGAATTCACCACAGGCTCAGCATACACAAATCTATTTTCTGGTTCAGGAACCTGGAAAGAAAGTTTCAACCTCAGAATCCATATACTCAGACCCAAGCTCCCCCAGATGGAAAGGGGCCTCCCCTCAACACCCACCCGTTCTTGGGAGTAGACCTCAGCACACCAAGCTCTGTTTCCTTTCTCTACTTGTCTGTCTGCCCTCTTTAATCTAGAGTGCTTCAAAAATAGGGGCTGCGCTGTATGTATTCCTGAATTCCCAGGGCCTAGTCCAGTGCTAGGCACATAACTGATGCTCAATAAATGTTTTTAAGTAAAAGTCATAGCGAGGAAATTAACTGAACAACAAATTGAGGTGTGAGGAAGGCCTATCTTTGCAGGCATATTTGAGTCTCTGCACTTGTCATGCCCCCTTCCTTCTCCCAACAGGAGCCAGATGCACATTTCCTCCTACATACAGTTATAGTAATGAAATCCATAAACTAGATTTGAACTTGACTTAGGCCCGTTATGCAGTAGGTGGAAATTATTGTCATCTTCTATGTGTTTCTTGTTTCATGTGTCCTTTGATTTTTTTGGAAGAAAATACCGCCTTTGCCTGTCTGTGGAAAGGTTTCACCCAGATACACCAGAAAGTATAGCTGGAGGAACACGAACTCCTTACTGTGTCTGCAATGGGTGTGATTTATTGTACCTTTCTTTACCGTGTGGCAGTTGATGCAGGGGCAGTCGTGGTGGCATAATGTAGAGTCATTATCACACTCTTGGGCGGCACTTGGTGTTTTCCAGGCACTCTGCAATCACTTATTTACCATCCCTGCAGCACCTCCAGGAAAGGAGGTCAGCATTTTCACCGGGCTTAGCAGGAGAGGAATTTAAAACCCAGAAGAGGAAGAGGCAGCGAGTGCTAAGTCAGTGCTCAAATCATCTCTTCCAGCCAGGATTGCAGAACCCGTTTCTTCAGGAAACTCTTTGCAAAGCCTCTGCAGACTTCCGGGTGGGAAAGACATGAGGACAAGCTGCAAGCAGCCAATTCCATCTGGTTATTTCAGGAGAAAAAGTTAATGGAAACTGAACCTTGAAATGGACACTCTGGGGAACCACAAACTCTCCAGTGGTGAAAAACTAAAAGTAATGTTTAAGCCACATGCAGGAGCAGTTCATAAAGCATTTACAAGGTTAATTACCAGTGGCCATACCTGTGTGTGAGCAGTGTCAGGGTGGCCCATACCCAGTGGGCAGGCTGGGAAGTAGGGCACAGTGCCTGAAATGCCCATTCTCACAGGAACCCTGGGTGTTCTTTGCTATTTCACTTTGCATTCAACAAGGAAATGGGCAGGGTATGAAGAATGTTTACCTGTAGCTGTAACTGGGAACACAGAACAATGAATTCTACTTCACCTGAACACACACAGAGACAGAAACTGTGAAATTGTAACCGGCTAGATTCCCCAAGAGAAGTAGCCAGGATGAGACTTGGGTTTGCAAACTCAAAGAACTAAGCAGGTATTTTAATCAGTTCAGGCTGTTATAACCAAGTAGACTGGGTGGTAAGCATAGACTGGGTGGTTTATGAACAGAAGAAATTTATTTCTCACAGTTCTGGAAGCAAGAAGTCTGAGCTCAGGGTGCCAACATGACCAAGTTCTTTCAGGTTGCAGACTACCAACTTCTCATTATGTCCTTAAATAAAAGGAAGAAAGCATGAGAGTTCGCTGGCACTAATCCCATTCATAAGGCTCTTCCCTTATGGTTTAATTGCCTCCCCAAAACCACATCTCCTAATACCATCATATTGGGATTAGGATTTCAATGTATGAATTTTGGGAGACACAAACATTTAGCCTATTGCAGCAAGATTTCTCCCTCTCTGCTGGAAAGGCGATAAAGAGGAGGTAGAGAGATGAAGGATAAAGAAAGCCTCTTACATAGTGGTTAACAGTGTGGGCAATTAAAGCCAAGCATGGTCTAAGAACCAGCAGCATCAGCATCACCAGGGAGCTTGTTAGAAATGGCAAACCTTGGATCCCTCCCAGATGTACTGATGGCAGAATCTCTGGGGGTAGAGTCCAAGAGTCTGTGTGTTAATAAGTGCTCCAGGTGATTCGTATGTGTGCTAAACACTGAGAAGTCCTGGCCCCTGGGATCAGGCAGTCTGGGCTTGTATCCTGCTCCATCACTCTTTGGCTATGTGACTTCTGTAGGTCTCTATTCCTTCCTTCATAAACTAGGTATAATGATAGCACCTACTTCATGGGGCTGTTGAGAGGAGAGGACTTCGTGAGATAATGTGTGTAAAGCACTTAGGTCTGGATCTGGATCTGGCAAATAACAAGCCCTCACTAAAGGGAAAAAAATAGACTGTCTCTTCCCAAATCTGTAAGCCACCACTCCCCTTACCCCCTCCCCACCCAACTCCCCCCATCGCTTCCACTCCGGGCTTATGCTCCCAATTACTTTCCAGAGTTTACTCTTGACCCACAGTCAACTCTAACTCACAAAGAAATTCTTGGACCTTGCCTAAGCCCCTTTATGATTCATTCATTCATGGGTCACAGGCAGTCCACAGGCATAATTCTTCAGTCCCCCACTAAAACCCCTGCACCCTCAGCATCTCAGGAATCAGCTGTGGATTCTGACAATCATGGCTTGGGATGGGAGGGGGCACCTGATATGTCTTACCAAGAAGAAGAAACTTCCAGAGAATCACCATGTGAAGTCTGGAGGTGCTTATGAAAATAGTGGGGGAACTCACTTCTCGTCTTAGATTGGCTGCTTAGTAAATGTTTGTTGAGTACAGTAGATGAATGAAATCCATTCAACTTGGAAATACAGTCACTGGTTATAGTGCCAGAAGACTGGACTGGGTTCTTCCTTCAGTTTATTGCAGAGATTGATTTATGGTCCATTGATTCATTTAGATGTGCCAGGGAAGCTTGGTTTATTGCAACATACCTGCCAGTTTTATATGTATACTAAAGTCTACTTTTTACATAAAATTATTATCATTTTAACATGATTCTTAAAAACTACTTTGATTCATTCCTTTAAAAATGCAGAGAAAGGTTTGCATAGTCATGGATTCATTTGATCTATTGTTAGAGAAAGTGGAAGTCAAATCTTAAAACTAATAAGTCTGGTAATTGTGAATGTGGATGCAAGGTGTGTGTGTGTGTGTGTGTGTGTGTGTGTGTGTGTGTGTGTACAAAAGAAAACAGCCAGGGAGGAGTGGAAACAGATTCCAACAGTACAGAAAAAAATATACACAGATAGATATGTAGATGATATAGATACAGTTTCAGATATAAGTAAAGAATAGATGATATAAACAGGGCTTGGTGGCTCAGCCTGTAATCCCACGCCTTTGGGAGGCTGAGGTGAGTGGATTGCCTGAGCCCGCTGGTTCAAGACCCGCCTGGGCAGGCGAGACCTCATCTCTACAATAAATCAAAAAATCAGCCGGGCGTGGTAACGTGCGCCTGTAATTCCGGCTACTCGGAAGGCTGAGGCGGAAGGATCGCCGGAGCCCAGCAGGTCGAGGCTTCGGTGGCCGGGAGCGGCCACTGTACTCCAGTCTGGGTGACAGAGTGAGACTCCAACTCAAAAAAAAAAAAAAAGAATAGACATTATATAGTCACAGATACAAATCTAGATCAAGAACTAGGTGTAGATTATATAGATAGAGATAGAGATAGAAATAGAGATAGAGATAGAGACAGAGACAGAGATAGAGATAGAGATAGAGATAGAGATAGAGATAGAGATAGAGATGTCAAAAAAGATCTAAAGTTTTTCCTTTCCCCAACCCTGTGAAGATCTAGGAATGCTCCACACCAGTGCTTCTCAAACTATCCATGGTGATGAACAAGTTATTGTTCTTTGTTTTCACTTTTCCATTTTCTATCTGTCATGGACCAATACTATAAATGCCTTAAAACAAATTACTTTAAAAATAAATACACAAAATAAACGACGCTTTCCTTGTAGACAACACTTTCCCAAGCATGCCCTTGTGCTGAAGGAAGGAGCTAGACACTGAATCACATAAGAATGCACATCTAAAATCCTAAGGCTATCAAGGGAGCAAAGGATATGACATGGTTGCCAAAAGTGGGTGACAGTCACAACAGAAATCTAACGGCTCCCCCCACCCCTCCACCCCTGCCAGGTGATCCAGCATTCTGGGATTAGCCCACTGATTTCAATGATGATGGACATTCTTGGCCAGAGACAGCTTAGCAGAGAGGATGACAGAGAGAAGCTTGATGAAAACTTCCTTCTTTCTGCCACTTTCATTTTTTTTCTGGTCAAAAATATTATGAAGACTCACATATGCACAGTGGGGATGGATATTTGACAAGGCCTGGTATGCCTTTATTTATTTGTCTTTAATTATAGTTATTTCTCTAATCTTGTGCAAACAACTCTAGCAAGAAGTGAGTACTGAGAAACCTAGATTTGCTGTGAAATGTGGATTCCTAAGTGTGGCAAGGACATGGCTACAGAGGGTGAGAGCAATGCCCAGGCCCTCTCTGTGGCTATGTTAGCAGAGGAGGGATGCTGAGTCCCTGAATGCCCTGTCATTTCTTCCTCTGCCATTTGCTGTCCTGCTCCTTTGCCTCTTCCTTTGCGCCTACCCCTCTAATAGCACCATTTTATTCCTCAGACAGACACTGCCTCTGCCCATAACACTCTGTTTTTGTCATTCTTTGCGGGGCTTATTAGCTCTATTTGGGACCTTTGGCTTTTTGTGTGCTAGCCCTTCCACTCCCAAATATGTCTATTAAAAAGTATCAACTATAAGTAGAAAGCAAGCAAATGTGATAATAATGACAAAAATATGATTTATTTCAGAATTCTCTCTTGATATCTCAGGCTCCACAGAAAAGTAATAATACTCTGTTAAGAGCTCACAGAAGGATGAATATATTTTACCAAACTGACCTCATTTGCTCTAAACCATGAGCTTCATACATTAGCTTGACCCTTGTCACTCATTGCAACTTGCCATAGCATACTATTCATTCTCTCTGAGCTTTGTTCTTGATTGAGTGTGTATGGGAGGGGTGGGTTGGATTGTTTTGGTGGCTGCTTGGCCCTCCGTGCCACACAGGGCCCTCAGGGAACATCCTCTCAAGTTATAAGCACAGGCTTTCAAGTCAGGCAGAACTTGGTTTAAGTCTTGGGTTCACCACTTAGCAGCTGCATGACTTTGGGCAGGTTATTAGAGTTGTGGAGACACAGCACACACACATCTATAAAATGGAAATAACGATAACACCTAGCCCAGAGGGCTATTGTGGGTATTAAATTAGATGGTATGGATATAAAGTGATTATTACAATGCATGTCATGTAGTAGGCACTAAATAAAAGTCAGCTATTACTGTAATCTGCCCTTATGGACAAGATGCAGACTATGCCCTTTAATGGGTAACAAGCAACATTTGAAGAAACTGAGCTTCAAAATAAAGTACATGTGAATATTACAGTTGGTTCATAGAAGCCTGCTTATTTATTTATTCAGGACATGTTTATTCAGGGCCTACTTAGTGTTGGTTACTGTATTAGGTTATTAAGGCAGACTACCCTAATGAGGAACTCACATATATTGGAAAAAGCACACCCATAAACACAAAATAGCAATTCTTGTATTATCTTTGCTAGCTGAACAAAGATTTGAAAGCACTTACGGATGTTATGCCTAGTCCTTGGGAAACCTGATTGTTTGTAAAAGCCTACCTGAGGTATGCCCCCCCATGCTCTGGCTCAAATTTGAGGCAGCTTTGAGGACAAGTACAAGAGGAGGAGGAAAGGGCTTTCCTGGGGTCTGATCTGAAAGGGCACCCCCAAACCCCAAAAATGCAGGGCCCGGGGATGTCTGTCAATCCTAGTTGCTATGGCAGACCCACTGACACTCATCAGGAAGGCAACCAACAAAACACAAGCCAAATCCCCCCTTTAGATTAACTTCCCGGCACATCTTTCTGCAGGGTGTGTGCAGCTTCTAGAAGGCAGTAGCCGCAGGGGCCCAGACCGCTGCTTTTCCTTCCACCGTTGTTTACAAAATTGAAGAGGGAAAAAGCAGCACTGGTCTCAAATTGATCTTCTCCTCCTCAGTCTGAAGGATGCGAGAGCATCAGGTCTAGCGTCTCCGAGCAAAATGTTCTGCGTGTTCTCTTGAACAAAGAGTGTCTGTGACCAGGAACTTGCCTGTTACCGGTACATGATAAAGGGGACAGTGTAACAGCCTCGGTGGGAGCTGTTTTCTTCCTTTCTTCTTTTCTTTCTTTCTTTCTTCTTAAATGTCTTTTTAAGAGGCAACAGAAAAGGCTCTCCCTTTAGAAAGGATTTCCTGGTTCGAGGGAGGGTTAAATAAACAAATGATAACAACACCAATCAACCCTCTTTGCTTACAGCCTGCAGAGTCAATCTGCCTCCTGGCTGTGGAGCTACCAACCAGCAAAGACAAACTAATTAGACACAGACAAACACTTAGGCAATCACACCTTGTGAATGTAAGCGTCTTCCTGTCATTTGGCAAGTCTCTCAGCTGCCTCTGAGCGTGAGACGACAAATCCCCTGCAAACAAGTTCCTCACTCTCCCCCGTTAGTGAGACCTAACGGATCACAATGGCTAGAGGTGAAAGGTGGCAGTCTCGTCAGGTAATGACATCTCTCCAACAGCCCATATTAAAGCAGCGGCACTTGTTTAGACTAGCCTATTTGCACCTACCTACAGAGGGCCTTTTTAATGTAATTATTAGCCTCTGCCGCCCTGCTTAGGATCTGAAAATATCGTTCATTTTCATCTTGCTTCAGCTACTGCTGCTAGCTCCTATTCCTTCTCAGTCACCTCATCTTCCCACAACTAAGTGTAGAAACAAGCATGAGCTAGAAGAACTGAATTAACAAGAACAAGTTGGCAGGTGAGCTATGTGACAAAAAAAAAAAAAACTAAGAGATTTGACAATATATTCTAATCACTACCTGTCCATGGAACACTTGAAAAAAATGTAAATGGATTGTCTTAGGGAGACCAAAAAGCTAGCACAGTAATTGTCCTAGTCTATGAGATGTAAAAGCAAAGAGGTTGGAATCTAATAATAGAATGCAGCCAGTAAACAATTGTATGTTGCTTTAAAAAACATTGAAGGAGGCTGGAATCTATTGACAGGCTGGGTCAGGAGTTCTGATAACTGCTCATCATAGTACAGAATTTGGCCTTTGACATTTTAAGTAGCTGGAAGGGATGGTCCCACCTGACCTCACTCTGTATTATACAAACAAATGCATCACCACGTAAAAGTTTGGCTGATACATTATAGACCTGTAGGTCAAAGACCAGAATTTCTAAATCCCCCAAATGGTTTCCATCTCTGCTTATAAGTATCCAGGTCATATTCGGGCAGAGCAGTGAGGCATTTTATCTACCCACTATTAATTGTTAAATATCTGCTGTTGCTTGAAGCTGTGCTCGCTTAAAAATGATGCAGTTGACTTTCTGTCGAGTTGGCTTTCAATCTTGCTCCTCAAACCTTATTGGTGTTCTAGTTTATGGCCATCCCTTATTCACGGTTATAAACGGGGATTTTTTTTTTAAAAGACGTTACCTTCAACAGTCACTGAGGAGAGATTTTTGTATAAGGGAAAGTTCAGCTTCTGATTTCCTTCCTGTATTTTTCCCTTTGTCTCTTCTTTATCTTCTTTCTTCCCCTCCTACCCCCATGGAAGGAGTAGATTTTGTAGAAGTCAGTTTCCAAGAGAACTTTGAAAGAAAAGAGTCATCAGGGCCATGGAGACTCCAGGAATATGAAATAGGATGGGATAAATTTCCAGGGGAGGAAAAAAAAAAGAGATCACCTGTAAAGAGAGTGCCTAGAAGGAGCATTTATTGTACACGTGCTGACCTTACTACCTTATGTGCTAGGTAAATGGGGTAAGAAGAAAAATGTAAAATGGCCCCTGCTCCAATATAATGAAGAAAAGAGGGAAATAATGGCAACTGTGAGACGATTCTACCCTTAGCCTTCAATTCCAAATCAGCTGCTTAGCAGTGCGCTGGCCATTCTGTTAACATGCATTCAGAATTACCAGCAGAGATTGCTGCTCAAAACTGAAATTAAGGACAAAAATTCATATTCAAAACAGCAAACGAGTGGAGGTTAGAGGGAAATGACATTGTTTTTTCTAGTAATGACACCATTTTTACAAAAACTTTTGGAAACAGAAATAAGAGAAATGAGATTAGCTCTGCCCTTGCTAGCTCTCTTTTCAAAGCAGAAGACAGAAGACATCCTGTTCCAAGATGGGGGCACAGAGCAACACCTCTGATGCCCACCCACCCCTCAACTTCTGATAAAAATAATCAAGAAGATTCACTAAAGGACAAAAATTGGCAACGGCCCTGAGAGCCAGTCATGACAGGTAAATGTAGGCCATAGTCAAGGAGAAGTTTCCACTAACTGCTAAAATAAGTAAGAAGAGATTTAAAACATACTCTTAGGATACACACACCCCATCTTCTGAATCCAAACAACATGGAAGACCTTGACAATGATAGAGAAGGACTTGGATCCCAGTGTCTGCCCCTAACCCCAGCATGCACTAACCAAGAAAGTCAGTCGCCACTGTTGAGCCTCCAAATCTTAATGCCCAGCAGCACCTGCCGTGGCACCATTCATACAATAGCAGCACAGGGGTTTGAGGGAATAAGTGGCAGAATCTTGCATCTTGGGATACAGAGTCTCCTGCAAAAAAGAAGAGAGACTTTTCTCTCTTGCACAAAAGCAAGTGGTAGGGGGAGAGGATTCAGAAAGAGCTGTGGGAGAAGGCATACAGAACGACATGTCTTTGGGATCTACCAAGTCACAGGAGCCACTGCAGCCTTCTCCTCACTCACCAGCATAGACAAAGACCCCTGTCCTCCATGTAGGGTCAGAGGCTGAGCCCAGCAGTCACCCGCAGGCCCAGTCATGAAGATCTAACAGCAAGAAGTTGTTTCCACCCTAGTGAACAATGAGAGGCGGTAAGCCCATTCACCATCGCCACCCCCCCAATCTAGTGACAAATGCCTCATTTGGATAGACTCCCCACATGCCTAGAAAATGATATATAGGAAAATACTGGTGACTATAAGAAGATCCTACAAGTGGTATGTTCCAGAAGATTCTGATTATAGTCCAAATTTTTTTTCTATGGAAAAGAAAGAAAATATTTCCTTGTCCTTTGTGAAACAAAGGCAAAGATCCATAGGATAGAATACTTTAAGGCAAAGGCAGAGTTGAAAGAAGCCTAGGGGAAGAATGCAAGGTATCTAAAATGTAATGGTCAAATATAAAAACTGTAATATAGGCAGTATAAGGAAAATTATCACTATCCTTTTCCTCTAAATTCAGGGGAATTTTCTCAATTGCGTTCTCCAAATTACTGTTTCTTTTCTATAAAAAATAGAATGTAAAAAAAATGGCAGAGACAATAGTTATGGAACATCAGCTTAGATATGTCCCAAATTTCTTTAAACTGTTAAGGATAAGTGAGTAGATGAGAAGAGAGAGACAACTCTTAAGATAATATTAGAGATTTTTGCCAGTATGCCATTTATTTCTGCTACATTCCAAAGTTCCCTCCTTTTCCTACTTCCTAATCATGGCACTGCTTTTAAAAGAGCTAACTAGGGCAACTTATAGGACTATAAAGTATAAAAAGAATTATATACATATCAATGTGGGCCATAAATTTCCTCATCAAATACGTATTAAATATCTGCCTGTGATGCTTAATTTTATGTGTCAGCTTAGCTAAGCTGTGGCACCAAGCTGTTTGGTCAAATACCAGTCTAGATATGGTGCTGAAAATATTGTTTAGATGTGATTAATATTTTAATCAGTAAGCTTTGAGTAAAGCAGATTATCCTCCACAACGTGGGTAGGCCACATCCAATCGGTGGAAGATCTTAAGAGCAGAAGTTAAGGTTTCCCAGACTAGAGAAGAAAGAACTCTGCCCCAAGACTGCCTGAATTTCTGGCCTGCAAGCCTCCCTTACAAATTTCAGACTTGCCCATCTCCGCAATCATGTAAGCCAATTCCTGAAAATAAATCTCTCTTTCTCTTTATACGTGTGTGTCATTATGTGTATGTGTGTATATACATATATACACATGCATACATATTCTATGTATGACCAATATACAAGGGAGGACCCAAAAAACCCAAAATTTATTTATTAAAAAATTGTATTTTATCCTCACATGTTTAAATGTCAATCACCTTCAAAGTACTCTCCTTTTAATGCAATACACCTATCAAGAGGCTTTTTCCACTGCTCAAGTTTTGAACTCAACAATTTTGATGCCTTTTAGTGCTTCTGCCATTTTTTGTTTCGGCTCTTCCACAGTGGCGAAACATTTTCGTTTGAGGACATTTTTCCATCCGGGAAACAAACAAACAAAGTCATTTGGGGCAAGATCAGATGAACAGTTGGGCGTGAAGGTCATGCTGGTTTGGGTCAAAAACTGCTGAACACTCAGCACAGTGTTGGCAGGGGCACTCATAAATCACCCATCATGAAATGGGCAAACTTGCTGAAAGAATCTCTTTAAAAAATTCACTGAAGCTGAACACAGATTCTCACATTAGCTGGTACACCGATGCTGATGGATTCCTATAACACTTACCTACTTGGGGAAGCCTATTTTACAAAAGGCCCGCCCTCCAAAAGATAATTCCATGGTTTTTTTGGCCCCTCACCTCATGAATCCTATTGATTCTGTGTCTCTGGAGAACCTTCTGACTTAACACTACCATCTACAAGGTATCATACTACATTCTGTGAGACCCACAAATAAATAACGCTTGCACCTCTATTACCAGGAAACATACATTGCATTCTGTATAAATCCACAAACCTCCACGGGCCCAGCACTATGCTGGAGCTTCAGATATGAATAAGAGATGTCACTGCCCTTAAGGAGCTCATAATCTAGCCAAGAAGATGAGGTGTCCAAGACACGCATCTCTATGGCAGCATGGGGTGGCATCAGAAGGGAGCAAAGAGTTTCCAGAAGTTTTTACAGAGTCTGGAGGTCCTGTCAGAAGGAATTGGGGAAGGCCTCATCAAGACAGTGTTAGGCCTGAGTGTCCACACTGTCAAGATATTCCAGGGTCACTGGAGTCATTTGGAAAACCCCATTCTAAGGATCAGAAAACACACATCCCTGAATCCCAAAGGTTCAGAAAATCACAGGTTGGAAGAATACTCAGTTTGGACTCTGCAATTGGTCCTCTGTGTCCACCAGGCAGAAGGTTCCTAACATTCTTGGAATGGCCAGCCCAGGCCACAGTCATGGGAGCAACACAGGAGATGAAGCCATGGAGGTCAGACTGCAGCCCTAGCTTCACCTGGCCCTTACGAGCATCAGGAAATTAGTGAAAGGGCAGCCTGGCTTCAGGAATCTTTCCAGAGCAAGGTCTGCTTGAGTCAGTCCCAGTTCCAGCCAGCTCTTTGTCCACACTCGAGCTCTGAATTTATAGCAATGACTAGAGCATGCGGAGACCGACAATTAAGTTCGCGAACTTGCCATACTGTGTGCTTACGCTGGCAGCACTGTACAAACAACTCGGTAAGGTTTCATAGCCTTTGTATATCAGTGTCTCACAGCTGTGTTCATGTCGATGTACGATGGTGTCTTGCTAAGTGGCATTCGTTGTTGTTGCTTACCGTCACAAGAATATCAGAACTTGAATTAGAGCACAAACGTTAAATTTCTTACTAATCGTAGCAAGAATGGAAGTGAAATCAGGGATATGTTAGGCCAAGTTTATGGGAATATCACCATGAAGAAAACGGTAGTGCACAAATAGATTAATCATTTTTCTGAGGGGAGAGAAAGCATCATTGACGAAGAGAGGTCGGGATGGCCAGTAACGAGCAGAACTGACAAAAATATTGCAAACATTTTCGAATTGTGTGCCCAAATCGTCAGCTGACTGTGAGAAGCATAGCAGACCAAATAAACATCCTCAGAGTAACAGGAATATCTTAGTTGAAAATCTTGGCCTGAGAAAGTTGTGTGCAAAAATGGTCCCAAAGGAGCTCTTGCATCACAACAATGCACGAGCTCACACAGCACTGTCTATGAGGAAGTTTTTAGCCAGAAAACAAATAACTGTTGAAACACCCTCCCTACTCACCTGATCTTCCCCCAATTATTATTATTATATTATTATTTTTACCCAAAGATAAAGGAAAACATTTTGATGGCATTCAGGACATCAAGGATAATATGGCAAAAGCTCTCATGGCTGTTCCAGAAAAAGAGGTCCAAAATTAATTTGACAGGTAGACTAGGCACTGGCATTGGTGCAGAGCTTCCCAAGGGGAGTACTTTGAAGGTGATCATCGTGATATTCAGCAGTGAGATATGTAGTTCTTTTTCTAGGATGAGTTCATGAACTTAATTGTCAGTATCTGTGTGATGAGAACAGAAAAGTATGCTCATTGTGCATTTCTTCAGAAAGCAGAAAAGCAAAAATCCTTTAGAACTATCAAAGAGTTGAAAGTACCAGTGCCTATGCAAGGGTCACAAACCCAAATGCCTTTGGGGCCCAGGTGACTCCACTGTGTAAACGTAGGGAGTGGTGTGAGCTGCAGCCAGATTTGGCCCTTTGTCCTATGAATGTGTGACCTATGGCTTAAAAGTTTACCTGTGACTACCTTTAAAGTGCAGGTGTTAAAACAACACATTCCCAGAAGGCTCTACAATGCTAAAATTTAGTTGGACTCTAACTGCCAAGGGTGTACTAGGATCAGGTGCCAGTGTACCCTTTCGATTTTTAAGTTTTTCCCCTTCTGAATGAGAGCAGTAGGATCTACCAGCAGCAACTGCGTGACCCAATTGACGCTATGATTTCAGCAGGAAAAGGTGGTTTCAACTGGGAAGTGGGATGGAATTATGCAGGATCCAGGGCTCCATATGGCCCCTCAGTCAGGGGTGCCATTAGAGTACATCAAATGCATTACCTTCTCTCAAAGAGCTGGCTGGGGGCCTTCTCATTCCATCTGACCACCTGTCCCCTTTTCCTTCTCCGTCACAAGGACTCCTTCCTCCCTTCATGCTATACCGGTGCCGGCACACTCAGCTCTTGCCAGTCACAGCGGAGGTGGGGGAGGCACTGAGCTATCAGGAACTGCCAGCTTGACCGATGCCTGGTACCCTTTGGCTCTCTCTAAGACTGGAGAGAAGTCAGCTGTCCCTCCCAGAGAGGGGCTGAGAGAGTTACTGGTTCAGAATCCAAAGGTCATTAAGGAGTGTTCATTCTTTAAAGAGCCATGAGGGTGCACAAAGGTGGGAGAAGCCAGGCCCGTAAATGTGTGGGCAGGGGTTTCTGGATTTCCCAAGCTCACTGGAACCATTTGCAATGCAAGGCAGGGTGCCTTGCCCTTGGCTTCTATCCAGGTGGAAATATTTTGCATTTGCTTGTGAACTTGTGTTTAGAGAAGAGAAAAATACTTTTGTTAAGACAGAATAACTTAGGAATGGGAACCTCAGTACAGACAGAAAAGTAAAAAATAAAGAAAAGCACCCTCCCTCTAACTCTGCCTAGATTCAATGATGGCTTTCAGAGCAGGCTTCTGCAACACCATCCTGAGTGTCCACACTGGAGACAGTCACATTCTGCTTTTATATCATGACCCCTCCCTCATTTCCATTCATTATCTCTTCCCCAGTGGAGCTCTCTGAATAAACCTGTCATTCCTCAAGCCAGCCTTCCCAGCAGCACAGTGGCGATGCCAGCCTCTGTGCTTGCAAAGAGACAAGGCAGAGCTCTTCGTGATGTGTAATACTCAGGAATGTCGCTTCCTAGCTGGAATCAAAAGATGGAACCATTTTTGTCTCTGAGCTAGCTCAGTTTGGGGAGAAAACAAATTCTAACCATAAAGCATAATAGTCTTCATGCTTTCTAAAGCTCTTGTCTTACTTGTAAACCTACCTAGCACAGGTCTAGATCTTTTAGAGTAAGTGCTCCACAAATGCTGTCAGTTGATTAATTGATCAAGTCTCCTCCGCTAGCCCATGTCCAGAAGTGCTCCCCATAGTTCTTCTTAAAGGCTTTGCTGCTGCCCGAGAACACCCAGCTTCAAAAACCTCTGCTTTAAGGTGAAATCACACCGAGAGGAAGAAACATCTGCACAGCTAGGAGCCGTCGGAAGGCATGCCTCAGAAATGGCCAGAGGCACTTGAAAGCCCAGTTTCACTTTTATTCAGTAACTTCACTTTTTTAAAGATAAATCATTGATGTGAAAAGAGAACTTCAACTTACCCCAGACTCACCAAAAACCTCCTCGCTGTAGGATATATAGGAGTTTGAGTTTCCCATTCCATGGTTTCCAACTGGCACGACCAGTTCTACATTGATGCTAATTAGGGTTGTGTTCAGTGATGCTATCAGTTCACTCTTCTGTTTTCCAGGAACCCCTGTGGTCACTTTGGAACTGAGTTATGAGTCTTTATTATATGGTGGCAATGGAGGAAATGAAAAAGAAGGAACTACTAATGAGCTGTGGTTAAAGATAAAACTTTCAGATGCTTACATATTGTCTTCCAGGGAGAACCCCCTCTTGTCCATCTGCATATCTCCAATTACTAATAGCTTATCTTTCTTCCAAGACCCTTCTTAAATGTAGTTTCCTCCATAGAGTCTTTCTTGATTGTCTCCACCGAATGCAACTTCTTCTCCCCCAACTCTGATGTCAGACTGCCTGGGATCCAATTCTGGTCCCACCTATTCTCAGCCATGGAAATGTTATTATACTCTGGGTAAGTAATTTAAACTCCAAGTGCCCCAATTTACTTATTTATAAAAGGTGAAGAATCATATATCCTAACCCAAAGGATCATGAGAATAAAAAATCCAAGGCATATGTAAGCACAAACTAAGTGCTATTATTGACAATTATCTATGAAACTTCGGTAGAACTTGTATTTCTTGAAGAGCACTTGCCTTACTTCCCTATTTTATAGTACCTTGTCTGTCATGCCAGGAGGGATTCTGGGTGAGTTCAGGGTAAGTCAAAGCTCTCCACCTTAAAGTGCCTGTCTGTGTGGCTGGTTCATGTACATGTAGGACAAATATTGAAATTAAACCCAGGAGGTTTACATAGTGCCTAGCATATGCTAAGCTCTTAGAATATACTTGTTGATGTTTTGTTGGCATATTCTTTTTTTTTTTTTTTTTTTTTTTTTTGAGTTGGAGTCTCACTCTGTCGCCCAGGCTGGAGTGCAGTGGCCGCTTCCGGCCACCGCAGCCTCGACCTGCTGGGCTCTGGCGATCCTTCCGCCTCAGCCTTCCAAGTAGCCGGAATTACAGGCATGCACTACCATGCCCGGCTGATTTTTTGATTTATTGTAGAGATGAGGTCTCGCTGCCCAGGCGGGTCTCGAACCCGCGGGCTCAGGCAATCCACTCACCTCAGCTTCCCAAAGGCGCGGGATTACAGGCTGAGCCACCGAGCCCGGCTGTTGACATATTCTTATACCAGGAGGAAGAATTCATGTCCCTAAATCAAATGGGTGTCTCTGTATCTTCTGCATCTTTATATATGTATAGCATATATCTTTGAAAGTATCCACATACAACTGAGAAGCAAGACATAACACAAAGTCAAATTTTGCCTTCTGGTAACCTGCCAAGACTGAAAAAGTCTGACAGCAGACAGAAACTTTTCCCAACATGAAGAGCTGTCATCAGCATTTCCCCACGTTCCCAACAACATACGTATGCGACAGTGGATGCCAGAAACACCAGTGACCAGAGCAAGGACAGTGCCCTGCCCATAGTCTGTAGTTTCTATATTTGTTTTCCCTCTGATCTGTTGTCAGCTTCATTCCCTTCAGATCCAGGGCTATCCTGTGAGATATGATTGCAAGTTTTCATCATTTGGCTTGCAATATCTATTTTCAAAACGTTCTCTTGTGAGTGCAGGGTAAATCTACAGTTGATTTATTTAATGTTCCCAGACATTCTCTGCAGTCAGCATTAACCTTTCATATATATATATGTTTTGCTTTAATCTTTCAGGATTTTTCTCTCAAGAGTTCCTTTTGTCAGTCTGTTCTTCCTGATGCTCCTATCCTGGCACTTAGTAGTATTTTTAAGCTACTATGATTGGTCTCTAGAGATAAATCTTATGGAATCCCTGATAGAAACATGTGGAATGTGATGGGTGTATCAGACAGGTCCTAGTGGGCAGCAGAAGGCCTACTCAGATGGGACTCTGAAGCAACAGAATAGGAAAGAAGGATGAGGAGGAAGAACTATTTACAGAACAGGATCAAGGGATCTAACAAGAAGTATGGCGGCATCCAGGACTGGCAGCAGTGGGAAACCACTGGCACCATAAGCCTTAAGGAGCATGAAAGAAAAGAGTGTTCCCTGCTGAAGCTTGGTGAGAGCTGGAGTCATAGACCAGGGGCCAGTCAGCAGGATCTATAGTCTGGGGGGATCAACTTCTACCAGGCAGGGAATAGATAGAGTTGCAGCCAAGGGTCTGCTGCCTGGTGCCCTCAGCAAGAGAAGAAAAAGCAGAGAATGAATCTCTCAGAGAAGGTCAGGAAGGGCAGGTGGAGAATGACTAGCACAATGTATATGAAAGCACAGGTATCTAAACTTGTAAATGAAACTGAATCCTGTCATTCTTGGGCACTATGGCAAAACTTCATCTACACCACCTTTCCAGGGAGTCTAAAGAACTTTCTACTTGTGTGGCTCTGACTTGTCTTTATAGGTGTTACTAGAAAAGAGAGGTCGCTTTAGTTTCTAAAGACAGAATATGGCATCCCCTTACTTGTGACTGAGGTTGTCTCAGATACTCCTAAGATCTCTGCTGCATCACTCTTTTGGTCAAGAAACATAATGAGGAGAAAAATGTTCTATTTTCCAATTGATAATACCTGAAATATAAATAGCAATAAATGTGGTCTGTATAGACCGTGCAGCATTTTTTTTTAAGTGGGTGATTTTATGTGTGAATATTCTAGATGTAAAGCAGTGACCCTAGCCCTGGCAACTTGTTGGCACCAACTTCAGGTATCCAGTACAGAATTTTGCGAGCTGCCCCATAGTGTCTTAATTGAGAATCCTTAATTTAAAATTATCCTTAATTTAAAATTATAGACATATGATTAGGAAGCTCTACATAGAAATTTTTTATCCGGGCCTCTTTGATCTATCAATAAAATTTAACATCATTCTGTGTTATGTTTTTAAAAGATCTCCCATGTTAGTCCTAGATAATTTATTAGTTAGAGGTATATACCCAAAAGAAATAGAAATTAACTTCCACATAATTTCATGCTCTTAACAAGAAATGGATTTAATTCAAATTGAGGCTTTTCACAGAATTAAAACTAGCTTGTGGTCAAAGGCTAAGGTGGTGGCATGTCTGAAAATTTGAAATGAACAAACTATAACTTACCTCTACAGCCTTCCAAGCCCAGTGCAAATCCCTCCAGGCACTAACCAACACAACATATATATGAAAAGGCACAAAGCTTTTATTCCTTGATAGCTCCAACTGGAAGCAATCCTGCCATCCACTGACACACTTCCTATTTTGTTTTTATTTGCTTATGTGTATGCTTGTTAATTTTACCACATTTCACCTTCTGGGGGTTTTAAAACATTCATTTGTGTGCATATTTGTATGTGAACATTTTGAGGTCAGAAATGGTCTCATGTACATTTCTGCATCATTACCCACAGTGCTGGTCCATTGTAGGTGTTCATTCTCTGTTTGTTGAATTAATACATTGCTTAAAAACAAATATATTTCTTTCAAATAAGCTGAGTGGGGAAAAAAATGCATCTGGTGCTAACGATGCTTTGCACTGACTTACACCTCCCTCATTATACCAACCTATGGTGCCCTTCTCAGCTCTTTAACTCTGGGCTCTGGTAAACAAGAGCCTGAAAATCTAGGTTCCAAATCCAAGGATTCCATGCTCAATTTAAACATTGAAGGTGTCTGGGTTTCAGATCCAGAATTTCAGAAAACACTGTTTCAGACAAGTGTTTATATCTACTTAGTAGATGTTCTTAAATGTTGTATGATCGCTTGATTTTTCTATTACTATCGAACCTCTCTGCGGGTCTCTCCTGATGAATCACAAGCATCTTCCATTTATTTTTGTTCTACATCATTTTAAATGAGAGTGTAAAGTAACTACAAGATGGAGGATATTGTTTAAAAAGAAAAAAGAACTTCAGGTATTGTCTGATAGCCGGGAACTTCAGAAAAAGATGTGTCTGGAAATACCACCCTTGAAATCAAGTACATGATGAAAAAGAACCGGAACTGATGAATTTTAATATAACTAGGCAAACACCCAAGGCCTGTCACACCAGCTGGTCATTCTTGCTTTAGCCATTAAAAGTGGCCTTTTTTGTGGCTAACAACAGAAATGTCGGTCAATCAGGCACAGCTGTAGGTCTGGGCTTGGGGCCCATTCTCAACCTTGCCCCTCCCTTTCCTTCCCCCAGGCTAGGATGGAATGAAAGGGTCAGGATTGGCAGTAGACACAGAGAAAGGGAAAACCAAGATGCTTAAATCCAGATGAAAGATTGATTGCTGCAGCATCTCAGTCCTTAGCCCATTAGGTAAAGTTTAACCTCTGCAAAGCAGGTCACTTGGCAAAAATGGATGGAAAATACAAACTTCAGGTTGAAAGACAAGGAGGAGACAAGGAGACAGGCTCTGCTGCATATGGTGTTCCATTAATAGGTATCACACTCCATAATGGGAACATTTTTATACAAATGTGTTCTTTGGAATCCAGCCAAGAGCAGGGCACCCTAGTGAAATCACAATGCACAGCTAATGAGCTATTTTTGGTGAATTTGGCACTAGAGACTAATAGAACCAATTTGTCCCCAAAATGTTAAATCATTTAGCGCTTCTATGGAGGTGCTAAGTGCATCTAGAACTTTTCGGGGCTGTCAATAAAAATTAGAGACTTCTCAAAAGCCCTCAGTCTTGGCTTGCAATCCCTCATCCTCCGATTAGAGGGCTGCTGGGCACCTGAGGAGACCCCCAGCAAAGCCTGCGCGCTGCAGGAAGCAAGTGGTCAGACTGAGTCACAAAGGCACTCCCCTGCCCAATGAGGGACAAGAGATAGGGAGCACTCTTTCCCTATCAAACTGCGGCTCCATTGTAATTACCGGCATCACCTTCTCACCCTCCCCACATTTGCCAGCCACTAACTTCTTTCCTTGGCCCCGCCCTTCTCCCTGGTCCCTAATCAGAGCACTGACTCCTTCCTCACATTTACCATTTTCCTGTCTACTTCTCCTCTTTTCGCTCTATACCAGCCCTCAGCCCCACGCCCTGGGATTTTTAAAGCTGTCTGCCAGAACTTTCTCCCACCAGCCTTCCTCAACTCCAGCTTCCTTGCATATTGATGGAAGAAGAATTATCATTAACTAACACTCTCGAAAAGTAACTTACCTATTTGGAAACTTTCAATGGCTCCCCGGCACCTGCCACATCAAGCCTGAACTCGGCCATCTGACTGTCAAAGCCTTTTATAAGATGACCCCGTTCAACCAAAATGGCCTTATTTTCCACAAACTGTCTTACCCTGCATGGCTCAAGAGAATCATTAACCACTGTTGAATAAATAAATCCCTGCTACTGCTCACTCTGGAGCCCACTACAAAGAGTGAACAAGTTACACAGAGCTGCCAGTGTGAGAAATAATAAAATCCAGAAGGAAAGTCTGCAATTTAAAGCATCTGCCCTTGAGAATTACAATTTAGAGCTCAGGTTAGAAAACATTATTCGTTTTCTTGGTCTATGGCCCAGCCACGCCATCCCCACAAAAAAAGATTCCTGCTCCATAAATCCAAACTTGGTGCAAATCTACCAAACTATTTTTATGCTGCAATAACAAATAAAAAGCAATTTTATTGAGATACATGCTTGCCCCACACCTGTCCTCTGTTGGCATCAGAACCACCCCTGTGGCTTCACAGCTGCCGGACTCCTCCTGGCATGTTCCTGCCTCTCCACTCATCCATCCAAATCCCATCCTGTAAAGCTTAGTCCTAGCTCTACCCACTCGGGTATGCCTGCCCTACATACCTCTGCTCTCCAGGATTTTCTTCTTGAAACAATATGTACAATACCACTTATTTTAAAAGGTAAATATTTTCTCTGGTGCTGATTGCTAATCACTGCAAGGGAGTCATTTTCACCCCCTCAAAGGGAAGGGTCATAATTGAAACAAATGTTTCCACAAAGTGCTGTGGTCATAGGAGGTACCAAATAACTTTTTGATTGACTGATCAATTCTCGCTTTAATTTTATCCCTATAGTACCTAAAATAGCACTGAGCATATAGCAGGGACTTAAAAATTTAGTTGATCAATAATTAGACACTTTTGTGAAGTATTTTTTAAATTCTTCCTCGAATATCAGGTTGAAATATTCTCTATCTGTATGGCAACTATGCTAGAGAAGTCTACTCATTCTCCCGAAATGTTCACCCCCTCTGCCATTAGAGTCATCCCTGAAAAGCAGCTTTCTTGCATCTATGTGAAGGCACCAATGGAGTATGAACCAAACACATTTCTGAGCCGATATACCTAAAAAGTGGAGATCCTTCTCACCTTCTCTTCTCCCAACTGGAGAACTGTCACCTGGATGCAGATTTCTCAAGCCTGTAGAGGATGGTGGAGCCAAAAGTTGGAAGAAAATGAATCCCTGAATCACCACATGGAGGAACCTCCTGCCGGTCAAGATCATCTGCTCCGGATGGTCACTTGTTTTTATTATGTTTCGCTACTGAAAATGTGTGGTTTGTTACTGCTAACCAATCGCTTGCCTATATCGGAAAGAGAAAAATTGCTACTGAGGGGAAAAGCAGTTCAAGATGAGACGCAATTAAACTCTCATGCATTAATACATGATGAGTTATCAAGCTGAAGACTAACTGGCTTCCAGAGTGTGCCTCTGCACGTTGAAGGAGGAAACCAGGCATGTTTCACCAGTCATAACAAAATGATTTTACTGTATGTTCTAAGATACCCAAGCCCCTGGTTTCAAGGATCATGTGACAATGCCTTAATCTCCTAACTCCAGCCCAAGCCATTTTCCTGAACTAGACAGCTATACACACAATAGCTGCTAGATGTCCCCAACTGGCTTTTCCATAGGTCTCTCAAACTCAGGATTCCAAACACTGATCTTATCTCTCACACCCACTTACCTCCACTATATTATTCCTACTCCTGAATGTCGTAAGTTAGTGGCACCACCACCTACCTGAAAATGGGCCTTGACCCTACAAACTTGGGTCTCTGTGCTCCTGTACTCCTTCTAAATAGTGTACCTACTTCTGCCATAGCAACAGTGTGCTATGATTGTATATCCATCAATCTTCCCAGTAGACTATAAACTTCTTCAGGCAGGAACCAAATCTTTTTTTTTTCATTGTTTTATTGTAAAGATATGGGATACATGTCAGGATTAAGTACATAAGCAGCCTACGTGCAGGTGAAATTTGGGCTCCCCCTGGTTTAGGATCAGATACTCTTAGTGGTATTATGGACCCCCACTTCCCCTGGCAGAGTCTCACAACTGTCGATCCCTCTCTTGCACTATTGTGATAAATGTTCAGGACCCACTTGAGTGAGAACATGTGGTATCCAGTTGTTTCTGTGATAGATCACTGAATGTAATGGACTCTAAATCCATCCAAGTTGCTGCAAAGTTCATAATTTTGAACTTCTTTAGGCTGCATAATACTCCATCATGTATCTGTACCACATTTTCTTTATCCAGTCCACTTTTGATGGGCAACAGCATTGGGTCCATGTTTTTGCTATTTTAAATAGTACTGCAATAAACATGCATGTACAAGTATCTTTTTTGTAGAATGATTTGAGTTCCTCTGGGTGTATGCCCAGAAGGAGGATTACTGGGTCGTATGGAAAGTTGATTTTTAGATCTTTTAGAATTTGCCACACTGTTTTCCACAGAGGTTGTACTAGTTTATACTCCCACCAACAGTATAAAATGTTCCCTTTTCCCCACATCCTTATTAAGCAAATATTTGAGCATTGTGACTACACAGATAAAAAGATTTGGTCCCACTTCTCAAAAGAAGGTATATGAACGCTGAAAAATACATGAAAAAATGTTCAGCCTCACTAATCATCAGAGAAACGCAAATCAAAACCACATTGAGATACTACCTCACTCCAGTAAGGGTAACCATTATCAATAAATCAAAAAAACAACAGATGCTGGCAAGGATATGGAGAAAAGAGTTCCCTTTTACACTGTTGGTGGGAGTGCAAACTAGTTCAATCTCTATGGAAAACAGTGTGGCAATTTTTGAAAGAACTGGAAATTGAGCTTCCATACAACCCAACAATCCCTCTTCTGGGAATACACCCAGAGGAACTCAAGTCATTCTACAAAAAAGATATCTGCACACGCAAGTTTGTTGCAGAATTATTCACAATAGCAAAAACATGGAACCAACCATGCTGCCCACTGAAAGAGCACTGATTTAAAAAATGTTTCATTTTTTAATGTTTCATTGTTTCTATGATCGATCACTGAGTGTTATAGACTCCAAATCCATCCAAGTTGCTGTTTATATATACATGATGGAATATTATACAGACATAAAGAAGGACAAAATTATGAACTTCACAACAACTTGGATGGACTTAGATGTTATAACACTGAGTGATCTGTCACAGAAACAAAGAACCGAATATCACATGTTCTCACTCATAAGCGGACCTTGAACAACTATTGTAATACTGTAAGAAAGAGATTGGCAGCAGTGAGAAACTGCCAGGGGAAGGGAGGGCACACGTCATTAACAAGGGTACCTGCATAATGAACATTTGTATACCTAACCCTGAATTATACCCCACATTTTTTTTTTTTAGTTGGAGTCTCACTCTGTCGCCCAGACTGGAGTGCAGTGGCCGCTCCCGGCCACCGCAGCCTCGACCTGCTGGGCTCCGGCGATCCTTCCACCTCAGCCTTCTGAGTAGCCGGAATTACAGGCGCGCGCTACCACGCCCGGCTAATTTTTTTATTTATTGTAGAGCTGAGGTCTCGCTGCCCAGGCGGGTCTCGAACCCGCGGGCTCAGGCAATCCACTCACCTCAGTCTTCCAAAGGCGCGGGATTACAGGCTGAGCCACCGAGCCCAGCTGACCCCACATATTTAAAATAAAAAATTTAAAATAAAAAAAAGAGAGATCAGGTACCCTTATCGATGCTATGTGCTCCCTCCCTTCTTCTCCTGCCAGTTTCTGGCTACTGCCAATCCCTTTCTTATAGTATTATGGTAAGTGTTCAGAGTCCGCTTATGAGTGAGACTATGTGTATTCAGTTCTTTGTTTCTGTGATAGATCACTGAGTATTATAGACTCCAAATCCATCCAAGTTGCTGTGAAGTTCATGAGTTTGTCCTTCTGTATGGCTGCATTATACTCCATTGTGTATATGTACCACTTTTTTAATCCAGTCTAAAATATCTAAAAATTGACCTTCCATACAACCCCATAATCCCCCTACTGGGAATATACCTGTAGGAACACAAATCACTTTATGAAAAAGATACCTGTACATGCAAGTTTGTTGCAGCATTATTCACAATAGCAAAAACATGGAACCAACCATGCTGACTGGAGTTAGGTGATATCACAGTGTGGTTTTATTTTATTTTTTATAATCAATATTTTTTATTATGGTATTGTGGGGTACAGTTAAGGGCTAGGTATACAAATATGCTTCGTTCAGGCACCCTTGTTGATAAAAGGTGTCTCCCCATCCCCAGACAGATGTTTACTACCATTAATCCCATCTCCCTTCCCCTTCCCCCCCATAGTTTCCCACCATTATCAGTCATTTTCTTACGGTAATATGTTGGATGATCAAGGTCCACTATGTGAGTGAGAACATGTGATACTCAGATCTTTGTTTCTGTAAGAGCTCACTCAGTATTATAGACTCTAGTTCCATCCAGGTTGCTGCGAAATTCATGATACTGTTTTTGTTTTTTTTTATGGCAACGTAGTATTCCATCGTGTATATGTACCACATTTTTAAAATCCAGTCTTCTTTTGATGGGCAGCATGGTTACTTCCAGGTTCTTGCTATTGTGAACAATGCTGCGATAAACATTCGTGTGCAGGTATCTTTTTAATAGAGTGATGAGTTCTTCAGGGTATATTCTCAGTAGGGGGATTGCATGGTCGTATGGGAGGTTGATATTTAGAGCTCTAAATATTTAGGAATCGTCACACTGCTTTCCACAGAGGTTGCACTAGTTTACACTCCCACTAACAGTGTAGAAGTGTTCCGCAGTGTGGTTTTAATTTGCATTTCTGTACCTGATCTCAAACCAGGTGAAAGGGGGATCAAACGTAGCCCTAAACTTTACCTGTATGATGACCACTTGTATATCTAATCCTGAATCGTACCCCACATCTTTAAAATCAAATTTTAGAAAATTCCTGCCAGCAGCATTTTGAGGATTCTAGTTTCTCCACATCCATGCCAACACTTTATATGTCTACCTTTTTAATTATACTTTTTCTAATGAAAGTGATATTCTGTTGAAGTTCTATTTTTTATTTCACTAATGATTAATGATGCTGAATATCTTTTCATGTGCTTACTGGCCATTTGTATATCTCCTTTGGTGAAATGTCTATTCAATTATTTTGCTCATTTAAAAACTGAGACTTATTTTTTTAAACTGAGTTGTAAAGAGCTTTTTCATATTCTGGATACAGGTTCTATAAGAAATATAATTTGTGAATTTTTTTTCAGTCTGTGATTTGTCTTCTTATATTCCTACTGATGTCTTTGGAAACGCAAAAGCTTTAATTTTTGATAAAGTCCAATTTATCAACTTCTCTTACGGATCATGCTTTTGTTATCATATTGACCAACCCAAGGTGGTGAAGATTTTCTCCTATGTGTTCTTCGAAGAGTTTTGCAGTCCATTTTAGGTCTGTGGTCATTTCTTTCTTTATTTATTTCTAGGATATCACTATTTTAAAGACGTGGGGTACAATTCAGGATTGAGTATACAAGTGGTCATTGTACAGGTAAAGTTTGGGCCTACCTTTGGTCCCCACTTCACCTGGTTTTGGATCAGGTACCCTTATGATGTTGTGTGTCCCCCCCACCAACCCTGGCAGTTTCCTGCTACTTCAATTCCTTTCCTATAGTATTATGAGAATTGTTCGGGGTCCACTTATGAGTGAGAACATGTGGTACTCAGTTCTTTGTTTCTGTGATAGATCACTGAATATTATAGATTCTAAATCCATGCAAGTTGCTGTGACGTCCACAGGTTTGTCTTTTATGGCTGTGTAATATTCCATTGTATACATGTACCACAGCTTTTTAAACCAGTGCTCTTTCAGTGGACAGCATAGTTGGTTCCATGTTTTTGCTATTGTGAATAATGCTGCAATAAACTTGTGTGTGCAGGTATCTCTTTTTGTAGAATGATTTGGGTTCCTCCAGGTATACTCCCAGAAGGGAGATGATTGGGTCATATGAAAGGTCAATTTCTAGTTCTTTTGGAAATCGCCACACTGTTTTCCATAAAGGTTGAACTAGTTTGCATTCCCACCAACAGTGTAGAAGAGTTCCCTTTTCTCTGCATCCTTAAGCTGGCAGGAATTTTAAATGATCAGCTACTTTGGAAAACAATTTGGTAGCTTCCTAATAATTAAACATAAATTTACCATATGACCCAGCAATTTTACCTTTAGCTTTACCAAAGGGAAATGAAAAGTAATTTATACACAGAAGTGAAAAGTTATACAAGAGAAGACAAAAATGTGTATATGAATGTTTGTAGCAACATTATTCATAATAGCTAAAAAAGTGGTAACAATCTAAATGTCCAACAACTGGGGAGTAGACAAACAAAAATGGATTGTGGTGATGGTTCCACAACTCTGTAAATTTACGCAACATCATTGACTTGTACATGTGAGACTTGTACACGTGAGACAGGTAAACTTAATGATATGTAAATTATACCTGAATAGAGCTTCTTTTACAAAACAGCTTTATATTTGTATAGATATGCAAAATCACTATAATGGCAACATGTATTTATGCATTTACCATGTACAAGTCGTGATCCATTTGCTTTATACATGTTAACTCTGTGTGCATGGAATCCTCACAATGCTAGTAGGTAGGTGCCATTATCATCCTATTTTCCACATAAAACTAAGGCACAAAGAGATTGAACAATTTGTCCAATGACACATACCTAAGAAATGGTTAATCTGCAAATATTGGGAAGGAGTGAAACTGTCAAATCACTACATCCTCGCTCTACCGAAAAGTCTCATTTGGCTCAAATAATTATGGGAAATAAACAGGGGTTGGATTAATTATTCTTTTTCCCTTTAGTAACAAATTAAGAAGAAAAATCTGAAATTATATAAAAGACTCATAAGTATCATTAAATTCTTCTTTCCAGTCATTTTGACTGGGGAAAACTGGTATTTCTGTTGAAACACTACGCTGGAAAGGCAGGAATTCATGTCAACACCATTATTGACCATTAAAAGAAAGCCCTGTTCATCTTTGTTCTACTCTAGCTTGTGAATCCAGATCTTTTTTAACAAAGCAGAGCAGGGAGTTGGCCAGAGTGAAGCTCCCACTTCCGTTCCACAAAGACCAACCCCACACACCTGTGCCCACCTCAGTAGACATCTCTCCAGAGTGTCCTCGGCATCATCCTCTCATGTTCAAACCTGTCACTTGTCCCTACTTTACCGTGGGCTATGTGTGTCACAGTACAGAAGATGCCCATGAAAGCCCACATCTATACCTCTTATAAGAAATAAAAATTGTATTAGGTAAAGAAATCTGTTGATGACGTGTAGGCTCAATTGCACTATAATCACACTCTACAAATAGTAAAACCTATTAAAACCACCAGAAATCATGTAATTTTCTTTGAATAGAAGGAAACGGGGGCTGTGTCATGCTATATTACACATTATCAAATCACTGAATAGTCAACCCAAGTTAAGTCATAGGAGTGACATAAATGTGAGTAGAAAAACAGTCTTGCCTTGAGAGAGAGAGAGAGTTTTAATTCTGCTAAGGGCCACCTGACCCAAATCTACAGTTGATTGAAATGTTTACATTCTGACATAACTGAAGATAATTCAGCTTGTGCAAGCATTCCCCACAAAATCTAAGGTTTCTTTTCTTCTTCCATCCTCTTTTTTTCCCATCCTACCCTCTAGATTATAAGCATTAGCTCCCTTTTGCTGAGGCTGAATCAATAACATCATTTCTTCATTACCAATCTTAAGACAATCACAGCACATAAAAATGGGATTTGACTTGCTGATGTTTAATTATTGATGTGGTCTTTTAAAAACATTTTTGGTTCTCTGAAACGGTTTCTCAGAACTGTGCTCCATTTCTCATTGGTTCCCTATTCTGTTTGTTCTTGGCCCCAGCGCTCCTTTCGATTTTCTGCAGGTTAGCAAGTGCTGCATTGTCTGCTTTTGAAATGTGTCTTTAGGCATGCTTTTGTTTGACAAGGAATGCCAAGGCTGAGCTGACAAAGTCTGTTTGAAAATCTTTTTCCAGGTATACAAGATCAGTAAGCCTGTTCAATGTATACTGTGATTAGAATTTTTCTTCAGATATTTATATCAACATTTCAGTTTTAGGGAGAAATGTTTTCTGAGCCTACCTGTCAGAGAGAAACTTACAAAAGGTAAGAACTCTATCATTTATATATTCAAATGTAGAAATACGTTTGTGGTAAAAAGTTGACAATCTCCCCCCATATGACTTAGAAGAAGGAAGACAGGCCACAAGTATAGTCACCACTCCTCCCACAGGCTGGAACAAACATCTCTTTAGGAGTTCTGGTCCTCAGATATGGGGTTTCAGGTTTAATGTGGAAAGATTTAGGAGGTTTTAATCATAAGAGTTTACCTCCTGCATGCTTTCCTCTTAGGGATAGGAGAAATGCGAAAAAAAAGTATGAGAATACATAGCTACTGAAGGAAAGTTTGTCTCTATAAATCTATATATTAAGTCTGCCATCTGCCAATAGGAGTTTATAAATGTCTGGAATATTTTTCTTCTAAAACCTTCAGTATTAAACTCATTTCTGCAAATATTCATTATATCACCAGATATATTTAAAGGTGCAATACCATTGCTAAGTGAAAGAAGCCCATTTGAAAAGACAAAGGTCAGTGGTTGCCACAGTTTGGCAAGAGAGAGGAATACATGAACAGATAAAGCACAGGATTTTTAGAGTAGTGAAATTATTCTGTATGACACTTACATGGGACGTTTTTCTCAGAACTCATGGAAGTACATAAAACAAAGAATAAATTTTAACGTTAACTATGGACTTTAATAATATTTACAATATTGGATCATTAATTATAAAAAATATACAACGCTAATGCAAGATCATAATAGAAAATATGTGTGCTGTGGAGTGTGGAATATATGGGGACTCTTTGTACTATCTGCTGTGTTCTTCTATAAATCTAAAACTGTTCTAAAAATGTGTGTTAACTTTAAAAATTAGGAAATCCTTGAGCTGTACGTTTATAATTTGTACATTTTTGTCTATGTAATTTGTGTTTCCAGATAATATGAAATGACTTAAAAAATACACAAAAGTCAATTAAAAACAACAAAAAAATTTTTATAAAACATTAATAAATAAAAGTGCAATGCATTTTACCTAAGACTTTTCAAAAATATAACATACAGCCAGACATGGTGGTTCATGCCTGTAATTCCAGCACTTTTGAAGGCTGAAGCAGGAAGACTGCTCGAGTCCAGGAGTTAAGAGACCAGACTAGGCAATATAGCAAAACCTTGTCTCTACAATAATAATAATAATAATGAGCCAGTCATGGTGGTATGCACCTGTAATCCCAGTCTATGGGGAGGATGAAGCAGAAGCACCACTTGAATTCAGGAGTTCAAGGCTGCAGTGAGTCGTGATATGCCACTGCTCTCCAGCCTGGGTGACAGAGTGAGACCCCACCCAACTCAAAAAAAAATTTCACATATATACGTGTGTGTGTATATATATTTATATGTAATGTTATTTTTAAGCCTGTTTTAAAAGGCTACTCACTTTTGGGAAGCTTAGCATACTACAAAAAAGGGGTGTCACCTCTACCACCACTTAGATACCTAGACTCCACCAATCAGGCTTACACTAACTTGCTTTAGGAAGAGTTTGCAAAAGGCAGTATAATGAAACATTTGAGTGAAGGGTCATATCCAGCCTAAGAGATGAAGTAAGTTTTAAGCATTTTAGTAAGCTCAAGCAGAAAAATTAATTTCAAAGTAGGCTTATCAAGTGATTGAATCTATTGATTAAAGCAGGCCCTGCAGCTCACCTACCTGAAAACACTCCCTTAATCATTTCAGTTAGCCAGGACATGCAAACAGAACATTCTGCAGTTTCTTAACATGTGTCCCACAATTCAGACTGTTAACTAATTCAGATTGATCTTCTCTTCAGTTATGAAAATTAGATTATACTAGGCTGCCTTTGTCTCTGTTAAGTATTATAATTTGTCAGTCATTTTATTAGCAAATATTCATTAATCACTTACTATGAGGTTAGGCACAGTACTAGATACTGAGGAAATAACTGCAAGTAATCCAATCCTTGAACTCAGGGACTCAGAGCCCAGCGAAGGCAGAAAAAAAATCAGATATGTTCTCAAAAATGTCAAAAATAATAAAATAGAATTTAAAGGTCCCAACATGTAAATAATAATAATAGTAACAGTCATTTTTAAATGCCTTGCAGAGTAAGATGGGGTGAATTAACAGATAGTTAAGTCAAGCTTGAGACCGTATGCAATTTCCTCTTAAAAAACATCTTACACAATAATGTTTTTATGTTGTATAATCCACATTTTCTTTTTCCAGGACAACACTGACATAACCATATTCACTTTCCAATATAGTTTTCTATCAAGAACAGTAAGCTTATATACCACCTGATGCTGCCACTAAAATGTATGAATATATGATGCTTCCGCATCAAAATCACTGATTGGTAAGCCTTTCTTTTTCTTGTTTTCAAGTGCTGACCAGTGTTGATAATGGATGTCAATCCAAGTTTCTATGTCCAATAGAGAATGATTGGGGGGCAGAGGAAGAAGGAATGCACACAGAGGCGTCCACGCTCTTCTAAGGTCTGCATGCCAGAGCCTAGTTTTGATGCCCATGCCTGTCCCAGAAATTATTGGCTCTTTGTGCTGATTTTATCTTAACCCGAGGTGCTTTCTACACACATCTAAGAAAGAAAGAAAAATATATGCCTATTCTGTTGTTAAGTGGCTCGTTTTCACACCAAACCAGATAAGGAATGAATTGGATTCTAGGAGGATAGCTGACCCTAATGTTCCTCCCAGTCATTGAAGAGCATTGGCAATCAAACGGTGTTTTTCTTTGTGTCTATCCATGGTTTGGCAAATTTGGTGCAGCTCTTTCAGAGTCTTTCCCATAAAGAAAGGCTAAATCCATTCCAGATACTTAGAGTGCTGTTGTAGGAAATGCTACAAAACCATTTCTGTCCTGTGGGCCACAGTAAGTGTCAGAATCTACACCGGTAAAGTGAGACAGAAAAATAAATGTCATTTTAAGATGGAGGAATGTGTACAGCCTATCCATTTCATTTTGTGTTTCTGCTGGCTTTAACTGGACACGTTATACAGAATCTCTCGTTTTTTTACAGAAATTCCAGAGTCGTCTATAAATCCCAAGATGAGAATATCTAATGTACTTTGGAAGGTGTTGCTATGCTCACAAATTCAAATGATAAAAACAAACAGGGCTTTGCAAAACATGTATAAAACCAACATACATGTTAATGTCTATGGTCTACCAGCTTAAGAGAGAGGCCCCAGAGAGAAACACTTCAGAATTCCATAACTACACCTACTTCAGGGCTCGTTTCAGGAATGAAGAGTAGATAATCATTTGTTTTGGATGCACGGAAGGTGAACAGGGAATTTGAAAGGTGATGGAGGGAATATTCTTTTTGGGGATAAAATGGCAATTGTTTGCTCTAGCGATCCTCATTATACTGTTGATTTCCATCCTACTGACATTAAGAGGTCCTCTTATCTCTCACCCACTTCCCCTTCTGCTCTTACAATTTTTTATTCCTTTTGATTTCATGACAAAAATTTGCAAGTCTGAAACTTAGATTTCACCTGAAATGTTAATATTTGAGCTCCATGTATTAAAAAGAGAAATAGGAAAGGCCCGACTTTCAAACCCACAGTCAACCCTGTAGTATGAGAAGTTTGACAAGCAGGATTGCCTGTCCGCTTATCAATGCATTATCAGCACTTACCAGTGTTGCTCTCCTTGGCTTGTTTCTAGTGCAGATGTTTCACACAAAACTCTAAATTTATGTCAAGAGAGAGTTAAGAAAACATTCTTTAAATTGTGCTGGATGTGAAAAATAAAGAGTCTACTTAATTGCTTTTTTTTTTTTTTTTTTGCTCTTGTTTTTTTCACAAGACTAGAAATACATTTGCTTGTGATCTTTGTTGTGGTGAACAGATCTTCCTGAAAAAGAAGATATCTCTTAGACCAGAAATATTCTCAGGGCATGAAAATCCATTAAAGAGTTTAATTCTGCTAAAATAAGATCCCTAGCTGCCCTGTGCCTGAGGCAATTCACACAAAGGGTGCAATTTGAAAACTTGATTAAGTAGGCTCTGCTGCTGTTTCTTAGTATAGTAGTATCCTGTCCAGTGGCCCACAGGTTTCTAAGACCCTGACTTAAATTCATCAATACTACACTGTGTAGTAAACTTGAAAGGGTCAGACTGGTTAGAATCTCAGCTCAACAAACGTATTAGCTATGAAATCATAAGTCTTGGTTTCTTTATTGGTAAAATGAGTGAAAAACTGATTTAAAAATTTGTCTCACAAAGTTGTCCTAAGAAAATCATTTCTGTAAAGTACCTAGCACATTGTCCAACATATGGTAAGTATTCAATAATTACCGTTTTCCTTCTCCCCAACACATATTCCTACCCAAAACTTACTCTCATTCTGGGTAAAAAGAACAAAGTAAGGAACAATCATGCAGATAAACAACTTACTATGAACCTATAACTCCTCAACCAAAACAGAATAAAAACACTATTTTTTTTCAAATGTGTGTGCTATACTAATTACATCTAAAGCACTTGCCTTTTTATAATTTATCCCAAAGGAAGATTATGCTTATTGATACAAGCCCTGGGTCTAAATAAACAAGTCAACATGACTTTGATTAGTTTCCAATTTGTATAGTTTGGGAAGGAATCTAAAGAAGTTCCCCAAAGCTCATCTTTCTTAAAAAATCCTTAGGGAAAATTACAGGGCACTCTTACTCAGATGTCAAGAACCATAGCAAAAGAGACTATGTAACTAGGGCTTACTGGCTCCCAAGCTTCCTTTATTGAGGTGATCTTAACAAACAAGTTATCTGTCACCACAGCGTCAATTTCTTGGAAAACAAAGCTTCATCTCATAGTCAGACAAGGTGATCTCATTCTTTCCCAACAAAAAACTGAAGCAAAGGCCAAATTGTTCAGGGTAATAATAGAATTTCATCAACCAGTTATACTTCTACTGGTTATTCAGTACTTAGTACTTTCTCCAGGGTCAAGCCATACTGACCACAGACATCTGAAAATGAACCAAATCATAAAACCTCCCTAGGGAGGATACTTTACTCCTCTTTATAGATGAAAAGACTCAGAATCCAGGTGAAAGCACACTGTCACCACTCAACCCAACTGGAGGAAAGGTGGGGGCACGAGGAGGATGTTTATGGGACTGTCAATGGACCATGGTATATGATGAAGCTTTAAGATCTATTTTGAAACTCATCACCTACCAAAAGACAGTATAAAAGTAAAAAGGAATAAGGCCACCTGTCACATACATATAGTTTGAGTTGTTCTATTAAAATGGAAAGCCAAAATGCTTTGACTATATGACTTTCTAGAAACGGACAAGAAAAAAAGTATATTGTAGGTAGTTCTCACTCTCCCAGCTAAATAGAATAAAGCCCCTGATCTGATTCCAATCCCATTATCAAAGGACCATTCACCTAATGTAAAAAAAAAGGAGCTCTTCATCAATTTATCATTAACAAGAGCACTACTACCTAATGTAAGGGAACTGCTCTTTCCCCAGGGATTCTGTTAATGGGAGGCTGGAACCAGATAACAAGCATGGGAACAGGTCGGCCACAGGAGGGAATGCAATATACATGTTCTGTATTCCTGGCTAAGGATATTGCACAATGGTCCTCTATGACTGATGAGTTCCTGGCACGCTCAAAAAGAGATGGAGGGGGCTGAGGTGACAAAAGTTTAAGCTTTCACAGAGGTACCTTCTATAATTTTTTTTTAAGGAATCCTATGCTTGTTTTCAATACACATTCCCCAGCGGCTCTTGGCTCCTACCCAGCTTCCTCATCCTCTCTTTAGGAGCGTGCAGACTTGCATCCTGGAATAATAAGACAATATAAATGAGCACATTTTCCAAAGTCTAAGATGCTACTGTTAGCTCCTTATTAGGTCATCCAGCAATCATACCAAACCCACAATGTTGTTTTAAACTCTCTTGGTATTACCTAATGTAATCTTCCCAACAAATCTAAGAACTAAGTTCTATTATATGTTTTTTTGTCTTACTGATGTGAAAGAGGAGGACAAAGAGGTCTGATAACTTTCTCTGGATCACAGAGTGAAAAAAATACATGGTAGAGTTAGTATTTGAACCTAGCAATTTCAGCATTGGAGCCCATGCTCTTAAGCAACATAGTATAATGCCTGTCAATCTCACTAATAATAAAATAAGAGCATGTTAATTCATACATGAACTGAAACTCTGAGATAACCAATGCATAATCAAGAATCCATACTGGTAAATCTTGGTACTTCAATTAAATCTTGGTGCTTGGATGTTGGAGTCAGACAGACTCAGGTTCAAATCTTAGGCAGGGTCTGCTGCTTGTTAGTGTAATGAACTGAATGCTTATGACTCTCCAAAATTCATATGTTGAAATCCTTACCCTCAAGGCAACAGTATTAAGAGGTGGAGCCTCTGGGAGGTGATTAGGTTAAGTGCAGAGCTCTCATGAATGAATTCGTGTACTCTTAAAAGAGGCCCAGAGAGTTGCTTTGCCCCTTCCACTATGTGAATACACAGTAAGAAGGTACCCTCTAAGAACCAAGAAGTGGACCCTTATTAGACATGGAATCTGTCATCGCCTTGCTCTTGGACTTTGCAGTCTCCAGAATTCTGAGAGACAAATGTCTATTGTTTACAAGCCATCCAGTTTACAGTATTTTTGCTACAGCAGCTCAAACAAAGACAGTTAAGCTTAAACAAATGGTTTAACTATCTCAAGTCTCACTTTTCCCATCTTTAAAGTGGAGTTAATAATAGTATTTACCTCATGGGGTTGTGAGAATTAAATAAAATATTGCCTACATAAGCATGCGCACATTGTTCTGGCAACATATCTAGCACTCCATAAACATTAGGTATGCTAAGTCTCATCATGATCATTATTATGTATTGCACATGTGGATTTCCACTGTAGGTTAGCATTTGGAAGTAATGATGCTTCTTCACTCGCTCCAGGCTCCCCACTGCTTTCAAAAGCCCACATGTGTGAGATGACTAATGGGAATTTGGGATATCACTGTAACTAAGGCTCACAGCAAAGCAAAGGAGCTCACAGACACAAAACCCCTCAACCTTGGCTTTATTAGCAAGTTTCTCTAGCTGAACTAACCCAGACTGTACCAGTCAATCATTCCCTTGCAAATATAAATCATTAAACCCAATAAACCACAGACACAGAAGACTGTCCACAGCAGATAAAGCTGTGGGTCAGAGTAGCCAATCCCTGAGGCTTCAAGAAACGGGAGAAAAAGCAACAGCATTAATTATATAAACAGTTATTTGGAAAAAGCTTTAAGCAAGTGTTTTAGATTCTTCTTTAATTAGGATAAATAATTACTTCACTTTCATCTTTCAATGAACTCCCAAACTCTCCCATGCCCCATCTTCAAATACCAACTAGAAATACTCGAAGATCAGGGGAATAAACTAACAGTGTACACTTTTAAAGCCATTTTATCTTTCTGGATCTTGGCTTCACCATCTGCACAAAGAAGAGATTGGATAAGGTAAGTCTCCAAGGCCCCCTCCAGTATATTTTCCACAATTCTGTGCAGTACACTGGAGCTGGCATATCAGCTACACCACTTTCCTCATCTCATATTCTTTTCTAGGAAGAGCAAAACATTTGACAATACTAACCACATTTGTTTATTGAGCCTCAGAAACTGTTTTATAAATACAACAGCAATGCTAAGTGTGCCAATTTCCTTACCATGAGAGAAACCCAAAATAACAGGTCTAAAATATGTCCAGGGACTAGCCACAAATGAAAATACTTAAAAGAATCGAAGATGTCCTTGGAAAATGGCAAAGTTATCTCTTTTAATTAGGCTTATTCTGTATAGATCCAGAACTAGAATCAATGGATTTACAGGGGGAGAGATATGGGATAACTTTCTAAGAGATAACCTTCCATTCAAGATAATGGTTCAAAACGGAAACAAGCATTTTATGTAACTATGAGCATCACTGAAAAAGATGGGAAGACTTCCTGTCAAAGATGCTTAGAAGAAATTTCTCAGTTGGACCCATATATGGTGGGATGTATACTGAGCTCATATTACTTCTAAGAGACTTTCCTGACTCCCCCACATTATTAATAACATCAACAATCCCTAAATGCCACTTACATAGCTCAAGCTATGTGGTGTTATTTACATGTGGTGTTATCATATTTCCATTGGTATTACCCTTACCAAACCAACAGTGTCTCTTTAGCTTTTGTATATATCATAGCTCCAAGCACCAAATACATTTTCATTGGTTGAATGATTTTTTCAAAAAAAGATAAAGACCAAGGAGTTCAGAAAGATTATCTTTGCCCTCAAAGAAACTTGCAATCTAGCTGGAGTCAAAATTAACATACCTAAATTAAATTTTATATAATTCTACATAATACCTTGTACATAATTAGGACTTGATAAATGCTTGAGAAAAAAATGGATTTTTTTTTTATAGCAATTAAATATTCGGTGGTGGCCTGGTACACTCCCCAAAATCTGACCCCCACCTACCTGGCAGTCACTTTCCTCCAAAATTTCAGAGGGGTTTTATTTTAGACCTGATGAATTGGATATGCCTGTGAAATAGTCAAGTAAGAGGCAGCTAGATACACAAGTCAACAACTGGGGAGTAAGAACTAGGAGAGAGCTATAACTTTAGGAGTCATGAACAAAGAGGAGAAATACAAATGGTGGAAATCGATGCTATCTTACTGGGATTGTGAGTGAGGAGGAATTAAAAAGGTACCACCACCCCATCCCCAACATGCTGAAGAAACCAAAAAGTTACCTGCCCCAAGTCAGGGAGAGCTGGGGTCATCCTTTTGTCCCAAGCCACCACTTCCTCCAGGGAAAAAAACACAAAGATTTGTATGAATCCTAATGAATCGGAGGAATCGGCCTGCTGGGGATTATTTCTAAATTTAAATGCTACCCTCTTTTGCTGTAATTGCCAAAACTTTGAAAGCTGACCTTTGCTGACCACCAACACCCTGATTTTCTTTTAAATTGTATCCTTCCCCCCTTTAATCTGCTCTCCACTGTGTCTGGGGGTACAGCAGCCAGTTTAACATTTAGGAGTTTATTTTTTTAACTGATAAAGACTCTTCTTTTCCCTGAAGTTTGTTTCAGCCAAACCACTTTATTCTGTTTCAATTGCAAAATAAGAGGAAACTGAAACCAGAACAAAAGAAAGAAAAGGAATATTCCCTGGACCTGAAGGTGCTTGAGGTCTTGAAGAAGTGCTGGGAGGATTCTTCACGTTTTTAGCGTGCCTGCTCCGTCACCCTACAATAACTGGAAGCTCCCTGAAGGCGAAGAGTCAGACTGTCTGTGCACGTGAGCCTACATGGCAACTGGAAGAGTGCCTTGCATCTAGAAACTGGCTGATAACTACTTATGGAACCAGTGTTTGCTTAGACAGTTAGACTCAACCATATGCACACTTCTGTAGCTCTTAGAATCTGTCCCATACTACTTAGCACAATTAATTGCTATTCTTTGCTGTTCTATACTGTTATCTGTTTGTCTCGTGGGTTATCCATGGACTTGCAATTAGACAGCAAGCTTCTGGAAGACAGGAATGCTGACTCACACTTTATCTTGTATTGTATGCTGGCTAGAAGTGGTGTAAAACTCGTTGATTCACATGTGTTGTTCTAAAATGAATTTGTCCCCGCTACGTTACACCCGTTCAAAAACAAATAGAATGTCAGGACTCTAACAAGTATTCTGAAGCACACCTTAAACAGTACATGTTCTGTATGTAACCTAATTGAGAAATTCATTCAGGAGTTTCCACTGAGTTAGGCTTCAGTGGGCTGGCTGCACGTGGGGCTTCACTGTGACCTTCAGTTGGTAATGTACATTTCGTATGTAGGCTTATAAGTAGCATAAGTAATGTGGCATATTTCTTGTGAATTAAATCATCAAACGCTTTTATTGCAATGCAGAAAACTGCACTCACTGTACAAATCTTATGAAAGAAGGAGAAAGGGAGAGAAAGAAAGAGACAGAGGAAAATGAGAATGTATCCAGGGAGATAAAGGAAGAGAAAAGGCTGTACTTGTTATAAGCACCTCATCAACAAGGGTTCCTGCATAATGAACATGTGTATACCTAACCCTGAAATGTACCCCACATCTTTAAAATAAAAAAATGGTTTTAAAGTGGGAGAAAAAAGCAGGGTTCGGTGGCTCAGCCTGTAATCCCAACACTTTGGGAGGCTGAGGTAAGAGGATTGCCTGAGCCCGCGGGTTCGAGACCCACCCGGGCAACTTGGCGAAATCTCATCTCTATAATAAATCAAAAACTAGCTGGGCGTGGGAGCACGTGCCTGTAGTTCCAGCTACTTGGAAGGCTGAGGCGGAAGGATCGCCAGAGCCCAGCAGGTCGAGGCTGCGGTGGCCGGGAGCGGCCACTGCACTACAGTCTGGGCGACAGAGTGAGACCCCAACTCAAAAATAAAATAAAATAAAATAAAGTGGGAGAAAAAAAAAAGAATGTGTCAATGAACTCAAGCTCAAACAGATCAGGAGGGTACTACACAACTTCCATATGACTTTACAAAGACCCTTTCTATTCAGAAAGAATTTCAGCAAACCTCTGTAGAAAGTATCACAACAGAATGACTTGGTTTCTCTAAATAGTCCCACCCTGACTGGAGGCTGCAGAATGAATGCTATTATCTCGTGAGTCAGACCTTAATCATCATTAAGTCACCCCGGGTTGGCATGACACATTGTCAAATAAAAATGGCTGTCAATTTCCCTTTTTAAGAGTTCATAGATACTACCCTGAAACAGGACATCCATCAAGAGACCGTAGCCCAGAAAGGTGAGCAAACAACCTCCAAAGGGGTTCAGGAAACAAGGGTCAAATGTCGAGCAAGGCCCTAGGAGAGCTGTGCCATGGTGAACCCACATGCACAAAAACACACTTAGAGCAATCGTGGCCTGGGCACTGGGAAACCACAGGGCTGTGTGCATATGGGTGAGGAAGAAGAAAACATGCCTTAATTTCTTCCTTTCCTTTTTTCTGAATATTCAGAGACACAGACACTCTGACAAATAGGGTCACTGTGCTAGTACAGAACTCCAGGTACAACAGCTGAACACTAGAAATTGGGCTCAGCAGGACAGTGTAGGATAAGCTGACGGCTAGTGGGTGCACACCAGTAAAGGGGACCTGAAAATGCTCATGTAACTCTAAACCACTTGGTAAATAGTTGCTGCCACAAGCCCCTGAGTAGAGAGCATGGGCACCATCAAAATCAGGGATACTGATGGTCAGACTTACTTCCTAGGATATGTCAGACCTCTTCACTAACGGATTAATGCCTGGCACGGTGATCGGTTTCAGATCTCTACTCCAGGCTGTCAAAGCAATCTGATGTTTGTATCATTCTGATCAATACTTTATTTTCCTAGAGGAGAACAAGCCAAAGCATCAGGAGGTTCTACGTGAGCATGGGATCAAGCTCATGCTAGCCAGGATGAAAATGGGCCAGGGTGGCCCTATTTATGGAGGCACAGTTGTGTTTGGTTTCTGGCTTCCACTCAATGTTTATATCTTTGGCTAATTATATCATAAACCTAAAATGTGTGTTAGTGTAATCTCTTTCCCCAACCTATAAGCCCTTATGAAACTATCAGTCCTCAGATTTTAAGGGTCCACCTAATCCTCAACCAGATAAATGAAAACAAACCCATACTTAGATACAATTGTAGTACCACTGTTGAACATAAAAGATAAGGAGAAAAATCTTAAAGATACCAAAGAAAAAAGATGGAATGCATTCAAGTGAATGACGGTTAGTTTCTCAGAAGACTCAAGAACAGTAGATACCAGAAGATATAAATAATACCTTCAAAATGCTGAAGGAAATTATTCCCAGTGTAGAATTCTATTAAGACTTGCTAAATTAATTTTTATGACTAGTTGACTAGTCATAGCCCCTCTCTGAAACATACAACATGCAAGGAGCAACATTAAGTACAGAAACATAAACTTTGGGTAAACTTGAATAAGAATTGGCTATTAATAAAAATAATAACTGAAACTTGGTGGGACTAAATTCAAGGTGAGTCTAAAATTTAAAATAATACAAAAAATGTGAAAGTTCATATTTAAATATTTTAAGGTCTATATATCTATACATATATTATTTTTCTTCTTTTTTAGAGTCAGAGTCTTACTCTGTCACCCAGGCTGGAGTGCAGTGGTACACAGTCATCATAATCTCAACCTGCTGGGCTCAGGCGATCCTTCCACCTCAGCCTTCTGAGTAGATGGAACTACAGGCATGCACCACCATACCCGGACAATTTTTCTTGATTTGTTGTAGAGATGGGGTCTTGTCAAGTTGCCCAGACTGGTCTCGAACCCGTGGGCTCAGGCAAACCTCTGACCTTGGCCTCCCAAAATGATGGGATCATAGGCGTGAGCCCCAGCACCCAGCTCAGTCTATATTTTGTTCAAAAAAGGATAGCATTTTTTTTTACTTTGCCACATTACGAATGTACATTAATCATTTAAAGAATAACCAATGAAAAATTAGAAATGGAATGGATATCCAAAGTACAGAAGGAAAAAAATAAAGACAAATAGAGGTACATGTTTAATAAAGTAGAAGGTAGGAAAGGGGTGGAGATAAAGCATAGTAATTCTTTTAGCCATGAAATAAGATAGCAGAAATGAGTCTAACATGTCAGTAATCACCCAAAAAGTAAATAGATTACAATTACTTATATTCTGAAGTTAGAAACTCAAAGAAGGAATATTGAAAACAAAACAAAAAGAAATCAGCTATTACATTGTGTTTACATAATGACACACAAAACAGTTGAAAGTTAAAAGAATGGCAAAAATATACCATGTAGACCAGGCATGGTGTCTCATGCCTGTAATCTCAGTACTTTAGGAGACTGAGGCGGGAGGATTGCTTGAGCCCCAGAGTTTGATACTAGCCTAAACAATATAGCAAGACTTTGTCTCTACAAAAATAAAAATAAAAGAATTAGACAGGTATGTGTCTGTAGTCCCAGTTACTCGGGAGGCTGAGGTGGGAGGATTACCTGAGCCCAGGAGGTAGAGGCTGCAGTGAGCCACGATCCTGACACTACACTCCAGCCTGGAAAACAGAGTAAGAACCCAACCAAAAAAGAAGAAGAATCTGCAGCAACACAATAAGGCAAAAATAAATACATACATTAAAATATATATATACACACACACACATATATATACACACACCAAGAAAATATTAGCTAAAACAAGCATGTCATGTCAGTATTAATAAGACACAAAACAGAATTCAAAGCAAAATGCAATATTAGAAAAATCTTATAAAGATTCCTGGCACAAGAAGGTGAGCTGTCCTTCAGGGGCAGGATGGCCAGGCCTTAGCCATGAGAGTATGAGGCAAGTCCAAGAATAGGGCAAGAGGGTGATGGCCAGGACCAATCAGTCAGGGCTGATTGAACAAATTAATAGGCTTGTAACAATCAGATGCACAGAGACTCTATCAACAGACAGAGACTATGTGATGTTTTTCAAGCACATATAGAACAGTTATAACAGTTGCACTAATCTTCACAAGCAACCTACAAAGCAGGTCCTATGATATTCTCAGTTTACATATGGGAAACCTGAGGCCCAGAGGTTATTTAACTTTGCAGGCTGGGCTCGGTGGCTCAGCCTGTAATCCCAGCACCTTGGGAGGCTGAGGCCAGTGGATTGCCTGAACCCGCAGGCTCGAGACCAGCCTGGGCAACTTGGCGAGACCTCGTCTTTACAATAAATCAAAAATCAGCCAGGCACGGTAGCACGCCCTGTAGTTCCAGCTACCCGGAAGGCTGAGGTGGAAGGATCGCTGGGGGCCAGGAGATCGAGGCTGTGGTGGTTGCGGGTGTGCCACTGCACTGCAGTCTGGGTTATGAAGTGAGACTCCAGCTCAAAATAAAAAAAAGAAATTACTTGTGCATAGATAGATTGTGTGCACACAAATCAGAGGAGAGTAGCTGGGATGTGAAACCAGACATCCTGGTTTCAGAATCCAACTTTTAACCATAATATTGAAGAATAGAAGCAATGAATGAATAACACGGGAAACTGAGAAACAGCAGAGATGTTCAACAAATCAAAAGCTGACTCTCTGAGAAGACAAAATTACAAACTGTTGGTGAGACCAATCCAAAAATTAAAAATGAAGAAGGTATGTATCAATCATGGTAGAAATATAACTACAGATACGGTAGAAATATAACTACAGATACAGTCGAAATTCTAAAAGACATAAGAGAATACTATCATCAACTTTATAGCAATAGGTTTTTAAAGCATAGATAAAATGTGTTATAATTGTTCTATGTGCAATTTTCTGAAAAGATTTAAAACTAACTTTAAAAGTTAAAAAATAAATATAGCAGCAGCAATTAAACAGATTGACTCTATAGTCAAATTCCACTGCTTATCCCCCTAAAAGGCACCAGGCCCACTGGGTAACATTCTCTAAGTTCCTAAGAAACTGTTGTCCATGCTTATACAACTTTTTCTTAGAATGGAAAAAGAGAATGAACTTGATTAAGAAGACCCAAAGTAAACTTAAATACAGAGAGTAGGGTCAATACTACATTACACTTGATACATTTCTGTACTGTTCAAATATTTCATATTAAATAGATGGTATGGGGAAGATATAAGTTCATCAAACAAGTCTATATCATATTTTTTATTCTAAACTTCATATTCTTTGATCCAAAATGTCGTCAATTATCTCAAAATCCAGGACCTCTAATTACTTATTTTTCTTTTTTATTTAAGTCACTGTTTCTGAGGGGATATCTTCAACACATCAGACCAGCCTCTCAATAACACTGTCAGTGTGGAGGCAACTGTCTTCCACAGATACCCTTTCTTTCAGAAAGCAGAATAGCAATTCTCTCCTCGACGGTTTCTAAATCTGTGACCATTTGAACATGCTGCCACTTGAAGGTTATAACAGAAATGTGTAGAAGTTCTACCTTAAGAAGATTTATCAGGTCCCTAACATTCTTCAGACATTAGTTCTGCTTCTATGGGGAATTCTCTTTAGAAATATGTCATCCTTATTCTTTCCCAATAGGTGCTTTCATGTTTACTGAGAGAGAAGCCGTCTTGGAAAAGAATGAACCCATGTAATGTTCTGAAGAAGGTCAGAGTCAAAAGGCATAGGCTTGGAAAGAGTTTGCTAAGACAGGGTAATTTCAGCTGAAGGTATAATAGAAATTTCACCTTCTCCGTGAAAACTTTGCTGCCTTCTGTTCTGAGAGGTGAGTAGAAGAATCCGGAAAGGTCATACAGCACAAGTTTCCAATTGTGTCATTAATTCAGGAGCAAAAAAACTGTATTCCAAGATATACACCAGAAAGTTAACAAAACTAAAGTTTAATTGCAGTGAGTAATATTAGAAAGACAGATTTAATTAGAGTCAGATGATGAGGAAAGGGAATTAAATATTAAAGCTCAGCATAAAAATATCTTAATTTATAAATTATAGCATAATGGCTTACATGCTATCTCTGATTCAGCTGAGGCCATTCTAAGGGCTAAAAACTCTTTTAGAGAAAGACTTTATGAATGCAGAGATGAGTGCTTTCAATTATCACTCATACTCTCACTCCTAATCCTGATAATAAATCAGTTCATATTACCCTTCAGCAGTGTTGCCAACTCAAATGCTCTTCAGCTGGGAACTCAATAACAGTTTCATCCACAAAGGGCAAGGAGAATCATATTTAAAATTTATCCGAATTTTTATTTAAAATGTATTATTTAAAAGAAAAACGTAAATAATTTTGGGAAACAGGATTTCTTTTGCAGAATAATGTCACTTTATCATTCATCTGTTTTTATATAGAAAGACACTTGCTGCAGGGGCAATTTAATTATCCTTTTCTATCTAATTTGTATTGTAAATGATGTTAGCTACATTGACTTTATGCCTGTGTTTCAGGTCACACTGATCTGCAGTATGTTCTATATTGTAAAGTAACACTGTAATATTACCACTAATACCCTAGGTTGGGCAATAGTTGTCCATCTTCCCATGTTAATGAGATTATTTTTGCCATATTTGCCACAAAATGAATTGTTTTGTGATGACTGAGCATTTTTCTCAACCTGAATTATCCACATTCTTTGTTATTGTATGCTGCCTTACTTTTTTCTCCACTAATGATAGCCAATATTGTACCAGCACTTCCCTGAGGTTTGTTCATTGATTTTTGTGGTTGTTATTATGCTAAAGAGTATTGTTATTGCTTTCAGTGTTTATTTGGCATGGAGACATCAGAGATTTTTCTATTTGTTCATTTTATCCTTCAACAAATGTTTGTTTCACATCTACCATGCAACAGGTTCTGCAAATGCAAGCCCTAAGACCCCTGAGGCACTTAGTCTTTTGCTCATTTCCTCCTCCCCCACCCCTTTACCTGGCTAACTCTTACCCATTCTTCAAGTTAAAAGAGAAAGAGGCAGCCGGGCTCGGTGGCTCAGCCTGTAATCCCACGCCTTTGGGAGGCTGAGGTGAGTGGATTGCCTGAGCCCGCGGGTTCAAGACCTGCCTGGGCAGCGAGACCCCATCTCTACAATAAAAAATCAAAAAATCAGCCGGGCATGGTAGCGCATGCCTGTAATTCCAGCTACTTGGAAGGCTGAGGCGGAAGGATCGCCAGAGCCCAGCAGGTCGAGGTTGCGGTGGCCGGAAGCGGCCACTGCACTCCAGTCTGGGCGACAGTTTGAGACTCCAACTCAAAAAAAAAAAAAAAAAAAGAGGAAGAGGCAGTGTAGGTTGATGATAAGAAATAGGAGAATGGATTTGGCATCAGGGAAGTCATGGGACTTCAACAAGAATGTTTTCAGCCAGGCCTGGTGGCTCACGCCTATAATCCCAGCACTTTGGGAGGCCGAGGTGAGAGGACTGCCTGAGCTCATGGGCTCGAGACCAGCCTAAACAACTTGGCGAGCCCTCATCTCTACAATAAATTAAAAAGTTAGCCAGGCATGATGGCGCGTGCCTGTAGTTTCAGCTACTTGGAAGGCTGAGGTGGAAGGACTGATCACCTGAGCCCAGCAGGTCGAAGCTAGGGTGGCCATGAGCGTGCTACTGCACTCCAGCCTGGGCAACAGAGTGAGACTCCAACTCAAAAAAAAAAAACAAAACAAAACATTTTCAGGGAGTACAGGGAGGGTCAGAAGTCAGACTACAGGTGTTACCTTTCCCAAAGGATCCTCCATAGGTCATCCACATGACAAAGCCTTGTCACCCACAGACTAAGAGGAAGAATCACTTTGTTTCTTCATAGGGTACCTTCCTTATACAACACTATATTCCTCAAATTCTCATGTGAATAAAGTCCAGACTTCAAAATCCTGGGAATGCTCACCACTTAAAGAAAGCTCCTGGTGGGAAATTTTGTTCAACGTGAGCAAGGCTAACAAGTAATCATCATGGATTCATCTGAGTTTCCACATTGGGTTAACACAGGTGGTGATGATGATAATGACGATGACACCATCATGATGCAATTGTAATTCATGTAACAGTTTATAAGTTTTCCAGACATTTTCACCCACCTCTCATCTGATGCTCATAACCACCCCAGGAGACAGTGGTCAGATATTATTATCCCCAAATGACAGATGAAAAAGCTGAGACACAGTGAGGTTAATGATTTGTCCAAGGTTACGCAGCTAATGGCCCTGTCCTGAAGACTCAGAGGCTCTAAAAGCTCTTACCCTTGACCTGTATAAAATAGCTCGAGGGCCAAAAAAACTAGGAATCATCTGTGGTCTGCAGAAATGCAAATAATATACTCTAAGCATTCATGGCCTCAAAACCTTGAAATTCTAAAGCCAAATTCTTTAACACTTAAAATTCTAAGTGAATAAAAAGAGACTGCTGCATTTGCAAAGCAGAAAGGCAGTAAGTGCAATATCACTATATTACAAGATGATTAGATGCTAACTGTACCAGCTGTGATATCATCATCAAATCTTCTATTAACAGCTACTATTATATAGTAGACTTATTGCTATATTATGGTTATGCACATCCTGCTAGAGTCTTCATATTTTTCCACCAAACATAAAAAAGACCTTAAATCAACTTTAAGAGGATGGGGAGTAGAAAGATAAAATGATGTCACCTACATACCTGGTGGGAAGGGGACCTGAACGAGCCCAGAGAAAACAGCCAAGGCCTCCAGTTTCCAAACTTTGGTTTGGAGAATGTTTTAGGCAAAAGTAGACTTCCTGTAATGAGATTCTAGATAAAGTCAACCTTTCACTACCCCACAACAATAAAAGTATCCAAGAAGGAATGCAGTACAGGCAAATTCTACTATGAGCTAATCCAAGCTCCCCTTGAATCTGAAAGATGGCCAGATCACTTCTTTGTTGATTGGATGGGACCACCTTGTAGTTCATAGAGTCAGTCCTGGATGGATGCCCAGAAGTTTTGGTTGGAGACTCAAGAATTTCTTCTTCCTTCCTTTCCCTTTCTAATATCCTACTGTGCTCCAATGTCCCACTGCAATCTTGGTTTTGCACCCCCTTTGTCAGGACATTTCCTACCAGGAATAACAACAAGTGGTAGAATCTAAAATATGTAGAAAGCAAGAAAATCCATCTTCCCAAATACGTCTATAGATAAGTGTACTCTCCCAAAGTCACCTGCTAAAAAGTAGTTACAAAACAAGATTCAAGTTTTCCATTCTCACTCTTCCTTCACCGTCGTCTCTCCCCATGGAAGAGGTGTTTCAAATAGGTATGCCTTATTGTTTTCTTAGTCATAAGCCACAGGTAGGTCACTTTTTTCATTTGATGGATGTTGCTTATAAAGTCTTCATCAATATACATTTCATGTTTCTTACTAAATTCCAATGGCTGATATAAATAATTCTGTGTTGCCAGAAGTGATCAGGGTCTTGGTGAAATCTGTGGTTGAATTGGCTTGTAGTTACATAGTTCTGAACTTACATAAGCAATGAAAACTTATAGGAGAATGGGTCACCTTCCAGACAATGCCTTTGAAGACTTACATAGGACAAAGCAGACTTCAACTTTTTGAAAGATTTTGATATTTGACAAGTTGCAGTTCAAAGGATTCTGAAGATAAAATATCCCCAAGTATGGTGTCTTTCTTTAAAAATCTGAAATGAAAGGGGAGCATAATAAGTGCATTTGCAACAGTAGAGGGTCTGCACTCACACATGATCTGCAAGAATAGGCTCATTTGTTCATTTGTTTGTACAAATATTTGTTGGGTAGCATGCAAAGTCCTGGGTGTACATCAGTGACCAGAACAAGATAGAGTGGGTACTTGTTCTTGAGGTTTCTCTAAAGAGCAAAAGGTAAACAGACAAACTAAAATAGTTGTAAATATTCTAAAGGTGTAAGAAAGAAAGAAACAGAGAGCAGAGTAGAGAATAAAACAAGTATGATGCAACTCCTTTAGAGAAGGTATGGAGGGAATGCTTCACTAAACTGGTACAAATTAAGATGAGATCCTGAAAAATGAGAAAGTGTCACCTATGCAGAATTGGAGAAATATTTTCAAGAGAGGGAAACAGCATAGTCCTTAAGGAGTGACAGGGTTTGGTGTGTTCATGGCATCAGACAGAATCCAGTGTGGCTAGCATGTACTGAGAGAGAGGTATGCAAAGGCTAGATTATGCAAGACGCTGTAGGTCATGGTCAAAAACTCCTATTTTCTTCTGAGGGGAACTGGAAGCTGCAAAAGATTTAAACAAGTGTGATGTGAGCTAACTTATGTTTTATATTGCAGTGGCTACTATACAAAAAATGGACTAGAGGAGGAAATAAGTGGGTATGGGAAACAAAAAGCTTAAAATTTTTCAAACAAGAGCTAAGAGAGTCTGGCACTGGAGTACAGAAGTGAGATGGGGAGAAGAGGACACACTCAACATACCTTTTTGTGGTAGTATCAAAAGAACTATTGGAGAGTTAGATGTTAATGACAACGGCAAGAGAGGAATCAAGGATAATTCCAAATTTCTGGCTTGGTGGATGATGGTGCCATTCACTAAGATTATGAAAATTGCCTCCAGTATTTTCTGCTGCAGTACAAAGTCTGTGATACAACGAGGTCCTTGTACATGTGAGGCCCTAAGAGATTATTTCCTCTTCTTGCTAGTAAACTTCCTGTGGAGAGGACTTTCTTGGCCTTTTTGCATTGTTAGCAAAGGAAACACATGAGTTGGCTGACACAGTTCTAAGGAAACCTGAGCACTGTCTCAACTCCTAACACTAGGTTCTCTGGCCTCAGCTAGTAAGAAGAGTGCTAGCAGCCATGACAAACTTTTGTTCAAGAGAATAGAAAACCAACTACATCATAACATAAAAATCACATTTCTTCAAGAGGATTAGGCCTTGGGTGCCAAGCCATGGGCATGAGTTGAGTTTGTTGTTGTTGTTGTTGTTTTGCATTGAGCTGAATACATGAATATACATACACTGTCTTTGGTATCAAGTTCTTCAAAAAAGCCCAAATCAGGGATAGATAGTTGTCCACTGGGCAGCGAAAATTGACTCCTTTGGACATGGACACAAAGAGATGAGCTTGGCAGATGGGCTTCTCCATTAAAATTAGTTGTCAATGGTTCTTTCAGCCCATTAAGCTCAAAGTCAATTGCATAAAGACAATGGCTCAGAAACGTCCTCACCTCTGCAGAGCAGGAATACTACTAAAGGCCATCATTTTAAAGGATTATGAGGCTGAAGTCTAATCGATTAAAATAGCTTTGAGGGAAGATACCACTTATGTCATATTCCACAGGATTCTGGATATCTCTCTTATTGTCCATGTTGCTTTTAATGGGAATTCAACCAGCATAGACACTGGCCATATGTTCTTCCTTCACCAATTTCCACCATCAGTATTTTTATGCCATGAGAAATCTGGTAGCAAGAATCATCAAGGGAAACCCTGAAATAATAAAGACATTGCAAAATAATGACTCAATATCTAAAGCAGAACTGGAAAAGGATGAAAAAACTCATTGCATTGCTAGTGTTAGTTCAAATGTCAGTTCCCCTCTTACTAATTAATAGGATATCTATCAAGGCAAGATTTCTTGGAGAAATGAGAAATAGTTCAATAAGAGACACCAAAAGGGGGATTCAGGTTTCACGTTCCTTAATGGAAAAAAAAAATGTATTTTTATGTATTAACTATAAGATAATTCTATAAGATATTCAAAACAGAGTTATGAAGCAGAAATCTTACAGTTAAAAACTAGAACTCAAAGACTCAGGAGGATAAATTTATTTTCTTTTTTTTTTTTTTTTTTGAGTTGGAGTCTCACTCTGTTGCCCAGACTGGAGTGCAGTGGCCGCTCCCGGCCACCGCAGCCTCAACCTGCTAGGCTCCGGCGATCCTTCCGCCTCAGCCTTCCAAGTAGCTGGAATTACAGGCAGGCACTACCATAGCCCAGCTGATTTTTTGATTTATTGTAGAGATGAGGTCTCGCTGCCCAGGCGGGTCTCGAACCCGCGGGCTCAGGCAATCCACTCACCTCAGCCTCCCAAAGGCGCGGGGATAAATTTATTTTCATATTAAACTCAGTGATCTGTAATACAAATCATCTATTTCCTAAAGATTAACAAAATCAACATTAATCACAATCAAAACATTGATTCCGCATATATTTAATGTATTTAATGTTTGATAGAAACTGAAAAACATTTTTTAACTTATGGATTAGTATCATCCAAGTGCTGTAAATATTTACATCTGTAAGGACATTAGGAAGGAATATCAAGCAATTCACTAATAATTGTTCAGTCTTAGAAAAGTAGCATTTTTGACTGGCCCCAGAAGGGGTAAACATCATAAAAATAGTTCCAAGATTTACAATCAATTTTTTCTCTGAAATAAATTTCTTTGTTTAAAACAAAATAGCAGTTTTTCTGAATTTTTTTTTCCTCAAGCTAAAGATAATCCTGGTAACTTCTCTTTTTTCTGCTTTTGCTTACTTTCCTACTCCACTGGCCATGAAGTTGTGAAAATCCAGACTCTACCAACAAAACAACTTCAAAATACAGACTCACAAGTTAGGTCAGTTGACCTTGTCTTCACTTCTTACCTTGTTCTTGCAGATAGGAACTTTCCCTTTCTGCCATGCTTTCGCTATCTGAAGGCAGTGGGATTCTATCTTTATAATGATACTCAATAAGGCACCAAACTACACTTTCATGCAACTTGATCATCATAGGTTTTTCTGAAACGGTGTGCTCTTGTCATCTTCATAGTCAAGTCATTGTTTCAGAAAACTTCCATTATTATCTATAAATATTTTATGGTTTTATTGGTTCTACTCTCATCTTTAAAAACATCAATTGTGTGCATGTTAGATGTTCCTATCTACTAGTCTTATCTGTAACCTTTTCTTTATTCTTTTTAGATGCAAAATTCTCAACAAGATGGCTCCTTCTATAGACACAAAAATTCTCAGTAAGATTCTAGCAAATCAGCCGGGCTCGGTGGCTCAGCCTGTAATCCCGCGCCTCTGGGAGGCTGGGGTGAGTGGATTGCCTGAGCCCGCGGGTTCGAGACCCTCCTGGGCAGCGAGACCTCATCTCTACAATAAATCAAAAATCAGCGGCGTGGTAGCGCATGTCTGTAATTCCAGCTACGTGGAAGGCTGAGGCGGAAGGATCGCCAGAGCCCAGCAGGTCGAGGTTGCGGTGGCCGGGAGTGGCCACTGCACTCCAGTCTGGGTGACAGAGTGAGACTCCAACTCAAAAAAAACAAAAAACAAAAAAACAAAAAAAAGATTCTAGCAAATCATATCCAACAATTCATCACAAAGGTCATCCACCATAACCAAGCGGGTTTCATTCCCAGGATGCAGGACTGATTCAACATTTCAAGACCATAATCCTAGTTCCACACATTCACAGGTATAAAAACAAAAAACACATAATTATCTCATTAGATGCAGAAAAAGCATCCAATAAAATCCAGCACCCCTTCTTGATTAAAAACCTAGGCATCAAAGGAATATTTCTCAAAACAGTAAGAGCCATTTATGAAAAACCTGCAGCCAACATCATATTTAAAGAGCAAAGCTGAACTCATTCCACCTAAGAACTGGAACAAGACAAGTTTGCCCACTCTCATTTCTCCTATTCAACACAGTTCTTGAAGTTCTAGTCAGAGCAATCAGGCAGAAAAAAGAAATCAGGAGTATATAAATGTCCATCTTCATGGACGATGTGACTCTATACCTAGAAAATTATAGAGAGTCTGTCGAAAACCTCCACACATTGATAAATGACTTTGGTAAAGTCTCGGGATACAAAAATGCACAAAAGACAGTTGCATTTCTAAACACCAACAACAAACAGGCTGAGAACCAAATAAAAAACTCAATCTCATTCACAATAACCACACACAAAAAAGAAGGAAATATATTGGCATCAACCTAACTAGAGAAGTGAAAAGCCTTTGCAATGAGAACTACAAAACGGTGCTTTAAAAAAAATCAAGGATGATACAAATGGAAAACCATCTCATGCTCATGGATTGGAAGAATCAATATTGTCAAGATATCCATCCTACCCAGACAATCTACAGATTCATTGCAATCCCTATCAAATTGCCAACATCATTTTTCACAGACCTAGAAATGACAATACAGAATTTCATTTTGGGAGCAAAAAAGAGCACAAATTGCCAAAGCAATCCTCAGCAAAAGGGACAAAGCTGGAGGTATCACACCTCCAGACTTTAAACTGTATTATAAGGCTACAGTAATCAACTGTATTATAAGGCTACAGTATTTTTCTAAATTTAATTTTAATTTAATTTAATTTAGAGTTGTGGGGTACAAGTGAGGATTCACTACATAAGTAGGCTGCATGCAGGTGAAGTATGGGCTTCTAGAGGGCAAGCTATGCATCTGGTAGTGGCCTAGGTAACCCTTGTGTTGCCACATGACCCCCCACTTTCTTCCTCTCTATGTTCTTCCCTCCCCAGCGGTGTCCAGCATCTGCCAAACCCATCCTTGTGCTAGAATAACTAGTGTTCAGGGCCCACTTATGGGTGAGAATATGTGGTATTCAGTTCTTTGTTTCTGCAATAGTTCCCTTAGTATGATGGTCTCCAACTGCATTCAGGTCCTTGTGAAGGCCATGATTTTGTTCTTCTTTATGGCTGCATAGTGTTCCATCATGTATATATATCACATTTCCTTTTACCCAGCCCATATTAGATGAGTATCTGGGTTGGTTCCATGTTTCTGCTTTGGGAATAGTGTGGCAATAAATATATATGTGCAGGTGTCTTTTTGATAGAGCGATTTATGTTTCTCTAGGTATATTTCCAGGATGGGGATTGCTGTTATCATATAGAAGCTTTAACTTTAGTTCTTAAAAGAATCACCACACTGCTTTCCATTGAGGTTAAACTAGCTTACATTCTCACCAACAGTGTAGAAGAGTTCTCTTTTCTCTGCAACCACATCAGCACCTGTTGTTTTTTGACTTATTAATGATAGTTGTCCTTTCTGGTGTTAGGTGGTATCTCATTGTAGTCTTGATTTGCATTTATTTAATGATTAGTGAGACTTAGCATTTGTTCATATGTTTATTGGCTGCTTCTGTGGTCTTCCCTTGAGAAGTGTCTGTCTATATCCTTTGCCCATTTTTTAATGGGGTTGTTTTTGGTTTTTGTTTCTTTCAGTTCATTTGAGTTCCTTGTAGATCCTGGATGTTAGCCCTTTGTCAGATGCATAGCTTGCAAATATTTTTTCCCACTCCATGGGTTGTCTCTTTACTCTCTTGATGGTTTATTTTGCTGTGCAAAAAGCTTTTCAGTTTGATAAGGTCCCACATGTCTATCTTAGCTTTTGTTGTGCTTGCTTTTGAGGACTTGGTCATGAATTCATTGCCTACTCCAATGTCCAGAGGGTGTTCCCTGTGTCTTTTTCTAATATTTTTATAGTTTGAGGTTTTACATTTAAGTCTTTGATCCATTTTGAGTTGACTTTTGTACATGATGATAGATAGGGGTCCAGTTTCATTCTTCTGCATGCAGCTAGCCAGTTTTCCCAGCATCCCTTGCTAAATATGATTTCCTTTCCCCAGTGATTGTTACTGATGCCTTTGTTGAAGATGAGTTGGTTGAGGAAGAGTGTTTTTAATTCTTGTGCCTCTGTCCTGTTCTGTTGATCTACATACCTCTGTTACAAGAATAGGCTCTTTCTGTGTCTATGATTTTGACTAATTTGTTCTTTTGTATTTGGCTTACTTTACTTAGCATAATATCCTCAAGGTTTATTCGTGTTGTAGTATGTGTCAGAATTTCCTTCCTTTTTTAAGGCTTAATAATATTTCATTGTATTGTATACACACACACACATACACACACACACACACACGTATATATACCACATTTTGCTTATCTATTCATCTGTTGATGGTCACTTGGGTTTCTTCCACATTTTAGCTACTGTGAATCATACTGCCATGAACATGAGAGTGCAAAGTTCTCCTTGGGACCTTGATTTCAATTATTTTAGGTATAAACCCAGAAGTGGAATTGCTGAATCATATGGTAATTCTATTTTAAATTTTTTTTTAGAAATTGTCACACTGTTTTCCACAGCACTTGTGTCATTTTACATTTCCATGATAGTGCATAACGGTTCAAATTTCTTCACATCCTCCCCAACATTTGTTCTCTGGTTTTGGGGTTTTTTTTCATAGCATCATCCTAATGGGTGTTAGGTGGTAACTCGTTGCAGTTTTGATTTCCATTTCTCTAATGATTAGTAACATTGAGCACCTTTATGTGCTTATTAGCCATGTGTGTATCTTCTTTAGAGAAATGTCTATTCAAGTCTTTTGCAGTGTTTAAATCTGGTTTGTTTTTGTTTTTTAGTTTTAGAAGTTCTCTATGTAATCTGGATATTAATGTCTTGATTAGCAAATATTTTATCCCATTCTATGGGTTGCCTTTTTAACTTTATTGACAGCTTTTTTTGATGCACAAAATTTTCAAACTTCAATGAAATGCAATTTGTCTGTTTTTTTCTTTTGCTACTGGTACCTTTAATGTCATTTTCAAGAAATCATTGCCAAATCCAATATTATGAAGCTTTTTACCCTATGTTTTCTTCTAAGAGTTTCACAAGAACAAGGCAAGGAAGCCCACTTTTGCAGCTTCTATTCAACATAGTACCAGAAGTTCTATCCAGAGAAATTAGGAAAGAAAAAGAAATAAATGACATCCAAATTGGGAAGTAAGAGTAAAGTTATCTCTATTTATGGGTGATATGATTTTATATGTAGAAAATTCCTAAAAATTTTCATTAAAAATAATAGAATGAGTGAATTTAACAAAGTAGCAGGATACAAAGTCAACACACAAAAAGCATTTATATTTCTGTACACTAACAATGAACAATCCGAAAAGGAAATTACAGAAACAATTCTATTTACAATAGCATTAAAAAAAACTTCTTAGGAATTAACTTAACCAGGGAAAGAAAAGCTAAGTACAATTAAAACTACAAAACATTGTGAAAGAAATTTTAAAAGACATAAATAAATGGAAGCACATCCTATGTTCATGATTAGAAGTCTTAAAATGGTTTTGATGTCAATACTACCCAAAGTGATCTACAGATGTAATGCAATCCTTATCAAAATCATAGTGACCTTTCTGCAGATATAGAAAAACTCATTCCAAAATTCATATGGAATATCAAGGGGCCCTGAATATCCAATATCCAACAATCTTGAAAAAGAAGAACAAAGGTGGAGAACTCATACTTCCTGATTTCAAAACTTACTACCAATCTATAGTAACCAAAACAGTGTGGTACTGGCATAAAGACAGACATAGAAATTTATGAACTAGAACAGAGAGCCAGATATAAATCCTCACATATATGATCAAATGATTTTTTACAAGGGTGCCAAGACCATTTAATGACGAAAGGACAGTTTTCCAACAAATGGTGCTGGAAAAACTGGAGGATATTCACATGTAAAAGAGTGAAGTTGGACCCTCATCTAACACCATTCATAAAAGTTATTTCAAAATGAATCAAAGACCTAACTGTAAGTCCTAAAACAAAAAACTCTCCATTCATTTTTATTTTATTTTGTATGATTTCTGAACCATTGCATCCTTGACCTTATCTTCAATTATGTTTTTTTTTGTTGTTGTTGTTGCTGTTCATTTGGTCAGACTTTTATCTCGGCATTGGTTTTGTTTCCCCGTTTCTTTCCTTTCTTTACGGAGCTCCATCAATTTTTCATTTTCTCCTATTGTCTTATCATATGCCTTTCAATTTTTTATATCTTTTCTAAGATCTTTTAAAAATATCTTTTAAAAAACATCTTTTTAAGCTCTTTTCTCCCCCCTCCCCCGAGCAAGATTATGCTGCCTGTAAACACTTTGGGATTCCGTGAAGTTCCTCTCAAATTCATGGAAAGTTCTTCTTCCAACTTATATGTGTCATCAGCCTTTTGAATAACCTTTCCTCTTTTATTCCTATGCATATATCCCTTGTTTGTTCCTTTCTGGTAGTTATTCATATTTCTCAGGGCAATTCTGTCTGAGGCCAACATTTACTTGAAGACTATTATGAGAAGGGACTGCCTGGAGTTTCACACTGGGTGTTATCTCAAAAACCTTCTCACCAAATTTCTCCTCCAGCCTAAGTGCGCATTTGCCCTCTCCTGGTCAGTTAGGATGTGCTTCTGTGTTATGTTTAGTGTGTGGTGTGTCTCACTGCTCGCTCTCTCCTCTAGCCTACTCCCGTAGCTAGAATGTTGGGGTACACTTCAGACTAGAAACGTGAAGCCTCTACACATTTCCCCTCAGTTCTATCATCCAGAGCTGGGTCTACATAGCGACACACCCACTACATCCCTCTACTTCCCATGAACCTGAATAAAGGATTCTTTGAACTTGAAGAACTGTACTTTTAAAGGAATCTCATTCTGCTAAATCTGAAGAGGTTTCTAGGTTCTCAGTGTGCACCCTCAGTTTCACTCTCAAGTTCTCAGAATTGGCCAGATATTGCTCATGGTAAAGTTTTTGTATTTCATCAAAGATACAATTTCTTCTTTTTTTAAATTATTTTCCTAGTCTCAAGAAGGTTTCAAGGAAAATTGGGTTTGCCATCTTTAACTGAAAGCCCCCTCATTCATTCCTTGACTTATTGCAAATTTGTTTCGACTCCATCATCAAGCTTCTCAAACTGCTCTCAAAGATCACTACTAACTTCCTAATTGCTAAATCAAAAGTCTTTTTTTTTCCTGTCCCTCCTCTTATGTTTCCTAAACTCTCATTCTCTTGCTATCCTTTAGTCTTGCCTCAGATACAGACACTCCCCCAAAGTTTTTCCTCTTCTTTCTTTAAATACTCTCCCTGGTCAATTCCAGTGATTCTCAAGGCTTAAACTACCCACTGTATACTTTACTTCCAAATGCTTCTCCTCTAGCCTGATCCTCTCTGAAATTTATACCAACTTTCCAAAGCCTCTTTGCCATCTCTATCTGCATATGTACCACTGGCATCTCACTCCATCTATATTCTAAATAATGCTTTCTAAGCTAGTGATTCTCAGAATGTTCATTGGTATTATTTCATTTTGTTTGTTTATTTTGAAGGTCCCATGCATATTAGCTTCCTGGGGCTGCCATAATAAACTGAGTGGCTTAAAGCAATTGAAATATATTCTTTCACAGTATAGTTCTAAAGGCTAGAAGTCCAAACTCAGATATCAGCAAGACACCGTTTCCTCTGAAGGTCCTAGAGGAGAATTCTTCTTTGCTTCTTGCTAGCTTCTAGTGACTACCAGTGATCTTTGGTGTTCCTGACCTTGTAGCCACAGCACTCTGATCTCTCTACCTCTATCACAACATGGCCTTCTTCTGTGTGTGTGTGTGTGTGTGTGTGTGTGTGTGTGTGTGTGTGTGTGTGTGTGTGTCTGTCTCTAAATCTCCCTCTTCTTTCTCCTACAAATACATCATTCATTAGATTAATGCCTACCCTAATCCAACATGACCCTCTCCTTAATTTGTTTATGTCTGCAAACATCCTATTTCCAAATAAGGTCATATTCACAGATCCTAGAGATTATAACAGGAATATATCTTCTGGGAAGACACAATTAACCCACTACACCATGATAAAATACATTTGGAAATGTAGATTAAAGGAAAACCAGGCAGGTTTCCTTACTACAGAACTGAGTGCTCTTAATAAGCTCATATGAATTGTACTTTTAAATCTCCAACAAGGTGTTATGATATGAAGCTTTTCCCAAACTTATATGACCACAAACACTCTTGGGTACAGAGCCTTTTCAAAGACTAGTGTTCCAACAACAGACTTCATATGTTCTGCACTATTGCGTCTCAGATTTTCAAGAGCAAATGAAACACACTGTAGGTCTGGGATGGAGGGCTGAGATTCTGCATTTCTTACAAGCTTCCTGGAGCTGTTAATGCTGCTAGTCCTCAAACACACTTTGAGTAGCAAGCTTCTAAGATAAATCTTTATTTCCACTATAGTGGTGATGTTTCTCTTCCTCTCTTGGCTAATGGCATCACTACCCACCCAGTTACTCAGCTGGAAACTCGCATCCAATTCCCTTTCCCTCACTCCTCCCCTCATCTCACCTCCAACCCAGCTTATTGCCAATTATATTTGTCTCTTGAGTCCGATCTACCATCTCCATTTTCATTATCTTTGTTCAGGACTTTAGTATTTTCTCGTAGACTCTAAGTAGCCTCCCTCACATCTTTTTACCTTTAAACGTTGTCCCTCCCAAATGATGCCAGACACAGACTTCATCAGGCCAATACCTTACATTAACATGTGCATTGATGTACCACGGCCCACCAAATAAAATTCCTATAGCACAGCATGGACACACTACAGATCCTGAAAGATCTGACCTCAGCATATTTTTCTAGCTTTGCTCCCACCTCCAATCCATGATGTGACACAGGCTGTGGTCACACCAGGCCATTTACTCTTCCCTCAACACACCACCCATGTTCTCATCTCTGCACCTTGTTCAAGTTCCTCCCTAGTCATTGATGTCTTTTTCCTACCTTCCTGCCTGGCAAAAACTTCTCATTCTTCAAAGTCAAGTTTAAAAATATCATCTCCATTAAATATTTAAATATCATCTCCAATAAATGTTTCCCAATTAGAATTAATTTCTATACCCTGTTTCCACAGTATTTTGTTCATATCTTTGCTTATAGTACCTTTAATGCTGTCCTATAACCATATGTACACATGTTTTTCTAGCTAACTCCTTAAGAGCAGCAATTATTCATGGTATACAGTAGGTGTTTAATAATTCCTTTATTCATTTAAAAAAAAACTTGCCAACCATGTTTTTGATGAGTGTCTAGGTAAATGAGTATATTAAATGGAAGAGAGACAAATGACTATGAATTCTTCTCATACAGAACAGACTACATGAGTAAAAATACAGATTACCAGAAGTCAATCTGAGAATTCCTGAAACAAAATTTCATGGTGGAAGGACACAGAATCCAATGTTTTGCAAGAAATCCAGGTGATTCTTGGCAGGCAAGAAATCCAGGTGATTCTTAGCATGCTAAACTGTGAAAACAACTGCCTAAAATGTAAAAGTAAATAGTTCACAATATCTACTTGTGCTACCAATGGTTTTTCAAATATCTGAGATAGAAATTTTCCTGATCAAAGTTGAAAACCCTATAAAGCAATGAAAAAAAAATGTTAAAGGCATATTTAGCACCAATAAAGAACAAATACAATATAAAGAAGATTAGGTGAGTCTTCTGAGTAGAATGCTTGCCACTGAGTCTATTACTATTCCTTTTAACATTTTCTGGCCAATGTCAACATAAAGCATGTATGTATTAATCATTTCAGTAAAGCTAGGCTATTCTAGCTGCCAAATTGTTCTCGAAGTAGAAGAATTTTTTTACCTTCTGTCCTTTTTCTGCGCAGTTCTTAAAACCAGCTGATTCCTAAGTCACAGTTGAAATCACCTACTCTTCACTACTGGAATCCAAACAAAATCGAAGGCCATCATGACAAATATGAGAGCTAAATGAAAGGTAAATTTGTCACACTCTTTACCATGCTGCACACTTTCAGAGTTTCATAAAATTTAGAGAAAAAAAAACATAATTAGTTTAGCTTTACCAGGAAAAAAAAAATTTGAATGACAAGGTCAGGCTCCTGACCTTTCAGTAAATTAGAGGAGATTGCCATAAATTGCACAATATAATGAAACACCAATTTGCATATTTGCTGCTATATTAAAAGGGATCAGTTTTAGCTCACAAAGCAGAACAAACAAAAACATGCATTTTAATAACTCAAATTACTCCCAGGAAGTGACCCTCAGCAGAAAGCCTGATTATCACTACTTAATTAGAAGCCTTGGAAATCTAAATCCTCCTTTAAATCCTATTCTGGGTACAGTGAAAGATGAAGCCATGAGTTTTGTCTAAGATTCAATATTTACTCTTTACTAATATGTTTGCTGGAGAGACTTCCCAAGCATTATAAAGACATGCGAGAAAAAATTTAATATTCAAAGAAAGAGTGCGCAAAACCTGTGTTGGCTTGCAGGTGCAAAGCAATTAACAAGTTGGCATTTACAGTACTTTTAATTAATTAATTAAAAATGCAAAGCTGGCTTTCATTTCTTTAAATGTTTGAACATTTTATCCATCAATAATAAAGCACTACATGCTGCTGGGCGACAACATCTGGTAAATGAAAAAAGTTAGTCCTGTGTTGAAGTTAAGTGAGGAGGAATTTGGAATTTGCTCTTGCAGCTCCGTCTCCTTCCCCATCCCCTCCCCCAATTCCTATATTCCTAAACTTAGTGTCAAATGATAGGAGAAAACGGTCTGTTGCCGACCCTGGATCACAAACTGAAAGTGACAATATTTGATGTGACATGTTAACCTTGAATGGGAATGGAAACAACAAGGCTTAACACAATTATGCTCACCATTAAGGACTTGCCGTTCTGTTTCCTTAGGGGAGCAGAGTTGTTTGGAATTGAGGCTGTGTATCTCCATCTTGTTTATAAAGGTTAAAAACATAATTAGCAGAGGGAATTTCAATAATTTGCAAAAGAAGTGGGTAATGGCTTCTAATGTAATGCTGCTGTGACTAATTTTACAGCTGGACGCTGCTCCAACAACGACTTTGCTATTCCCCATGAACACATTTTTGGTCAGTACATATTTAAAAACAACGCCATTAATGTACTTTAATTAAAACATAAATACTACATTGCTACCTCGGTAGGCATTCACTCAGCTGGAACTAACTGTATTTGCTTAATCTACAATTTTAGATGTATTAGCAAAAATAAATGTTGGTGAATGTAAGAGCCTGATTACATATCTTGGGTAAATTGGTGATAATGAGTCAAGAGACTTTGTGTTCATTCACATATATTAGAATAAGAATCATTATGAAATTAAAGCTAAGATTAATCCTGCTAATGACACCACAGAGCATCTGGGAATAAGATAACCCAGATGTCAGATTCACTGTGCTACTGTGCTGCTATTTGATAGAGTAACCCTTGAAGTGTTCTTCTAAGGCAGATAGCTGCTACCCCCCCAGTCCCAGCACTTGAAATGCAAATGAGTGACAAGATAGTCTAATAATGAGAGCAGATTCTAGCAGTAAAGAAAATGAATAAATTAAAAAAAAAAAAACCACTCTGCACCACTGATAAGAACAAGCAGCAGGCACCCTGATGTCCTCAATTAGGGTGGATGACATCTGCTGAGCATTTCTCTCTAATAAAGCCCTCACTCGGTATTCCAAAGCACACGATTCTAACACTGTTAACATTTTAATGTCCTGGGCGTGCGTGGTAACATTAATTACAAGATGATTTGGATGACTTCTGAATCTCTTTTATGTCTTCGGCAGAAGAGAACACAGCATTGCCGCTTTGATATCATAAATAAAATGGGGACGCCTGCCAAGCATGAAAGGTATCCTGAAGTCACTCGCATCTGCTATGTTATCCTGAACCTCTGTAGCCAGGCAAAGAGAATCCTCTGGGCATTTACAGAGGGTCAGCAGCTACACATTTTGAGAGGGGGTGGGTGGAGAGAGCTCGGTGGCTCTCAAGGATTTTTTTTTCCCTTACGCTAGAGGTGAAAATTTTGTTGCTGTTTTTAATTCCTAATGAGCTTAAAGTCCAATTAATATTTTTCTAAGCACAGTTTGCCTTCCTAATAGCTATTTTCATGAGCTTTGGCAAATGTCACCAGGGCTTTCTTGTTTGTTGGCTGGGAGATGGGGACAGTTTCTCACCGTATTAAGCAGACTGATACAAAGTATAGGCGCCACGGGGGCCCTGGATGGAGGAGAATGGGGCAGAGAGATACAAGATCAAAGAAGTTTGTTGGGTCTTCTAGTGCATAACTGGTACTATATTGCTATCACCCATGAAAAAACACTAACCTTATTTCTCTTATACAGGTGAGGAAGTTGGGGCACAGAGAGATTATATAACTTGCTTGCAAGTTGTTAAACACCTAATACCAAGCGGAACCTCTGTCTGGCAGAGCTCAAAGCCCCACTACTCCTCTCCACTACAACCACCGTGGCAATGATTTGATCTGTTCACCGATGTTCTCAGTCTCATCCAGGCATATGATAAGGTTGTGTTTCTTCATCCTCCTTTCAAGCTAGCATAATCACGTGAACTACTTTGACCAATGAAATGCAAACAGAAGCTTTCAAAGAAACTGTGTGGTTTACTCTGTCCCCTACCAGGAGTAATGGATGTCTCTCCACTTGATTCTGAGGATGGCTTGGAGCAGAACTTACAGTCCTAACCATGGACGTGAAGACTGAGCAAGAAACAAACCTTTGTTACATGAGCCTCCGAGATCCTAGGAGGCTGGTTGCTGCAGCGTGACCCAGCCTATCCTGATAAAGAGGATACTGTGCCATGCTAATAGCCAAGTAAACATGTGAAACCCCTAGTTGGCCTCGGGAATGGATGAAGAAGAGTAGGAAAAATAAACGTGAGGAGAGATGTCACTGAAAAGGTGGCCCAAGAACTCTAGACTCACAAAGAGAAGACTGCGATTTCGTTAGCCCCAGTGGGGACGATTGACATCTTAATATGTGTGAATAGCTCCCCCTAGAGTTTTGCAGTACCAGAATTGCAGGATCAGAGGCAGTGGCCCTGTCATCTCCAGCCCTGCTGGTCTGAGAATCTGGCGCCTCACGTTTTACAGATTGAGCCAGATTTATGGGATGTGCTGGGTATAGATTTCATAGCTGCAGCCAATGAGCACATGCCCAGTCCAAAAGGTGCCTGCCCACTCAAAACGTCAGGAAAGTCATTAGCAAATTTAGTAGGGCATTTGACCATGAATCAAAACTAATTCCAGATACAACAGATTACTGTTGTTAGAGCCCTGTGAAATGATATTACGTAGTCATAAAAAAAGGTGTTTTATTCAAATGTGAAGAGAAAAAGATAAAAGACCTTTTGGCTTTTCATGATTGACTGGCTGTGGCACTGATTTGCTGTACCCAGGGAAGGGATGTCTGGGAGAAAAGAGAAAATGTGACACAACAATGAGATGATGCCAAGAGTTCACTTGCCTTTCTCTCCTGTATTTCTTTCCTACTCTGTTTGGACTACTCCAGCAAAAAATTCCAAGTCTCCATGCCGACTCTCCCTATTCAAAAGGTCTACATTTTGCCGAAGTCACAGCTAAACAGCAGGTTCAAAGTCCCCAGCCACTGTCAAAGACCAAAAGCTCCCCAGGATATTCCCCAAGGTTGCAGAGATAGTGGATGGGGTAGAGCACCTAGGGACTAAAGAATCAACAGAACTTCCTTCAAAAGGGTCAGAGCTGGTCTCAAACAGACAAACCCCACACAGCTGCAGTCTCCCCTCCCTCACTACCCTGTGGCACTGCCCTGTGGCTGGGTTTGCTCAGGGAGCATTAGAAGGGGTTCTCAGTGAGGAAATCGGCCCCACTCTTTGGTACCCATGCTCCATCTGTTCACTTTCGCTTACAAGAATGTTCGTTAATGCAATAGGGAATGGCTGAGTGAGTCTTCACTTTGATTTGGAGTAGGTGACCCCTCCCCCAAAAGGAGAGCAAAGCAGCCCAGCTGCTTCCAAAGACATAGGAGTAAGCTACACTTAGATTCCAACCCAACAATCCCCAGTGAAAGTGACTGCCTTGCAGAGCTTATGCTTTGGAAAATGCGGCAGTCCAATGCCAGCAATCATGACGCCTACTCTCTACACCACCACAAGATTTCATTCTACTCTGTCATCTTGTGGGTTATCTCCTTCACCTAGAATACCTTCCACAAGGACTCAGTGAACAACTACTCATTCACACACAAGGTACAAATCAAGGGTCTATATGATGCTTTCTGGGACCCACTGAAACAGAGTTCTTTTGCTTGAACCTCTCTTATGGCGCTGAACTCATGCTACTGGGTAATAACCTCATATGCCTGCCTCCTCTGTGAGACTGTAAGCGCCCTGGGGATAAAGATGGTTCAGGTTTCCCCAGCCTTGGCAGGGTGCCTGACACATGGGAGGCCCTAAGTATCTCCTTACTGAAAGAGTTACTTGCATATGGATAGTGGGAGATCATCTTAGAAGATAAATAATGCCCTATATTTTCTTATCAGGTATTTAAGGACAGGTTCAACTATCTCTTCTGACAAACACATAATACTTTTTCTCTCCCTTTCCTAAGGTTTCTGCATTGCCTTTATACCTTCCCAGATCCTTTTTTAGTTTCTTAATAAGGTGTCCATAGATGAGCCTCATCCAATTAGCATTATTTTTGTGCCTGACTGTGACAAGATAACTGAAAAATCAATGAAAACAAAGGCTGAATGACCTGAGTTCTCATGACTGAGTGGGCTCCTAGGTGTCTTTTACTGAGAATAATTTATGAAAACGTCCCTTAAATACAGACATTTCCATCTGTTTCACCTTCACTCTTGAGAGGAAATGAAATGGGAAGATATTCCGTCTGTTTGCAGCCTCATATTTTTCACCTCCTCTCAGTTTTTGGAACTCCTGGTCCCACATTTTTGAAAAATATCTCAGAGGCGATCAATCAATGACCATCCTGTATCATATGTCCACTTGGTGCCAGGCACTGTGCTAATGATCTCAACGGCTCAATGAACTTAGTCTGGGAGGGGAGGAAAGATAAAAGGCATTTAAAAAATAAATGCTAACTAGAGATACAATCACCACCAGGGTGGAAGGATAGGAAGGATAGTTAAGGTGGCATTTGCATTTAGCTATAAGGGACGGTGAAGGGAGAAAGACCAGGTAGGTGTTAAAGGATAAAGACAAGCAAGAGAACAAAAAGGACTCAGAGATCTGACATGCCTGGAACAGTGACACCAGAGGATGTGGTGGTGAAGGCCTGAAAGGGGGGTGGGAACCAAGCCGGTGGGTCTTGAGTGTTTGGAAGAAGAGGGTGACATAATCCAACCTGCATTTTGAAAGGATATTTTTAAATATTGGGGAGAAGGGGACAATTTGAGGGAATCATATGGGATTTTTTAAATGTATTATTTATTTATTAATTTATATATTTATTATAAAGATGTGGGGTACAATTCAGGGTTAGGTATACAAACGTTGATTATGCAGGCCCCCTTGCTGATGAGGTATGCCCCTCCCTCCCCTAGCAGTTTCCCTCAACTGCCAACCCCACACCCCCTCCCCTGACTGTTTCCCACTACTGCCAATCGCTTTCTTCTAACAATTATAATACTATCATATGGGATCTTTTGCAGAAACTCTAAATAAATCATTGAGGTTTTTGTTTCTAATCAGAATAAAAACAAATTGATTGTTTAGATAACGATTTCACTCAACAGAAAACACGAGTACTACGTCGGAACAAAAATGGTTGGAAAAAGGAATTGGAAAAAAGAATTTTAGCCTGTTAGTTTAAAAACTGTTGTAAACAATGGGTTTCTTTTTTGGAACATACTCAAAGCCAAGGGCAGATAAAGGCCCACAGTCAGACAAGGGAGAGAGGACAGAGGTCAAAGAATAATCAGAATGTGGTATGCATGCCATCATAGAGGACAAGAAACAGAGAAAAGGAAGGGGTGCAGGAGATAAGGCGAATCCAATAATTTCACAAAGGCAATCTGAGATGGGCTGTGAAGCATGAAAAGGAGTTCATCAGCCTGACAAGGTAAAAAGTAAACCATTCTTGATTTTTTTTTAAATCCACAACTATGACAATAAGTGTCTAGTTCAGAGAGACAAAGACTATCTTCCCTGATAGCAATCATAAGGTTTATGAATAATCTCCACAACATCAACATTTCCTTTCATTAGTTTGCATGAATCTGCCATCCATGAATTTCTCTTTGCTTCTTAAAAAAGTTACCTCTACTTTCACTCCTTGGAACTCAATGCTTATCAATTAGCTTCTCATCTGACTAAAATTGACTTCATTTCTGTTTCAAGGAAGGTGTATACTAGCCCTGCTTTTCTAGGATTTGTTGACAAACTCATGTCACTTCTACTGATACTCCTCGTCCTTCAGTATCAAAGAATCTTAATTTTTTGTGTCTGTCTTTATATTTATTTGCTCATCCCAGTTCCAGAATCATTTGAATCAAAATAGGCTTGCTCCATTCACCCTAGCCTTCTAGAAACTTATTTTAATGAAATATAAACTTCTTCTCACACATCACCCTTACAACTCTGCCACTTCACCTGAATCACTAGATATCATTCCTTGTTATAACGCCTAACAGTGCATCCAGATATTTTTATCTACATGTTAGCTTCTCCATGCTCCCGAAACTGACATACCATGTATGGAATTCAACCCAAGCGTTTTCGGGAATAAGGACCCCAAAGGATCCTATTAAATGTGGCATCACACACCTAAGCTTTTAATTAGTTGACCTGCACCACTTGTGACCCAAATTATTTCCTGGTATTTCTATAGCTGTTCTAGGCAAGCAGCCCATACAGTAACTCTTATTTAACCATGGCTGGTTCTTCACTGTCTCTCTTCTTTCTTTCTTTGGATAAGAGAGCTCCTTTAATAAAAGTGATCGTCTCAGAGGAAACTTAAATTCCACTGCCTCCCTCCAGTGTTGCACTTAATGTTGTGTGTTTAACAACACCTTGGGGATTACACTTAAATCCTGGAAAATCTTTAAGCAGCAACACACTGGCAACAGGAAACAGTCCTTCCCCTGAGAGCTCAGGGACAGGAGAAGAGTGAGAGTGGTGGGCTGCCTGAGAAAGAATGGACGTCCAGGGGAATGAGGCTGTCACAGATTAGAGCGGAGATGACCTGTGGGCTCTGCCACCAAGCCCGGCAGGGCGACCCAGCACTGACGCCTCTCCAAAGACTTGGGATTTCTGGAATCCAATGAACAAGCAAAGTCTCAGTAAGATACAGGTGGTCTTCACAGCCATGCATTTCTATCCCTGCCTGCAATCAAGATCTGAGCTACATCATCCCAAAAAAGGAATTTTGCTAATTTTTTTCGATCCTTTCTGGATGGGAGATACACGGCAGCACCACCATCACCAGTCACTTAGTCCAGGATTTAACCAACTTCGCTGGGGGCATCTTCAGTGACTCCAAATAAGTTTTTTTCTGGCTAAAGCTAAACCCCACTCCAGTTTTACTCTCCCCTTATTGTGGAAGTAAACACGGGAATATTCTCAGGAAAGAATTTTGCACACACTATTCCCTTTCTATGAAATACATATACATTTTAAAAACATTAAAGTAACTCCAGAAAACATCATTATAATCATCTCTTAGATTGACCCTCACAGAGTCAAGGTACACACCTCATCCTACAAACATGCCCTGAGTTAAAGTGAAATATGAACACTGGACGTTTTATCACTTTTCACACTAATGTCTTTTTCAATGCCAGGATCCAATCCAGATTCCCACACTGAATTTCATTGTTAGTTCTCCTGTGGATGACCAGGCTATTGATGAGGCTTTATAAAAGAAGAAAAGAAAAAAATAAACAAAAACAAATGGATCACTGACTATTGGCAATGGCAATGATTATTTGGACTAAAAAGCAAATATTAAAGAAGAAATAAAAAGCAAAGACTTGTTTTAGAGTTACACTTCTAATAAAAGACTAGTAGGCACTGGCTGCAATAATTAACCATGCCAAATACGGAGAACTGTTATGATACAATGAAATATGGGATTCATTTTCAGCATTCTTCCAAACCAAAAGACCACCTTGGTGGTTTTGTGTGTATTCAGTCTCTGCTCTTAAGAGAAAATTCAAGGACATAAACAAGTGACAACCCAAATAAACATTTTGCCTTCAAAAATCTATTTCACTTTTTACCACCTGAAATATCAAGGCTTAAGAAAAGGCAGTTTTGATCTGAAAGAACAAAAAGGAAAGCTATGCTGGGATGTATGAGGTGGATTCAATCTGCTTAGCGATGGTGAGACTGGCAAAATGCACTGTCCGCGGCAGCACTGATCTCTTGCAAAATGAAAGCAGCACCGCACATATCTCTCTGTGACTTTGAGGGATTCTAGAACTCCCTCTGTTTCCTGCTCTATGACAGAGTTCAGTGTGCCCTTCCAACGTCACTTATGAAGTTAGGCCTAGGAAGTTCTCCAACTCTTCTGTTGAGAGCGCAGAAAAACTCAATTTATGAATCTTTAGCCTACTTAGGGGATTAATAACTAAGAAAAGTTGTCCAGTTGAAGAATTAGTGGAATTATATTCCCACATTAAAGAAGCTAAGTTTTTTTATTTTAAAGATGTGGGGTGCAATTAAGGATTAGGTAGATAAGTGGTCATCATACAGATAAAGTCTGGGCCTCTCTTTGGTTCTCACTTTGCTTGGTTTGAAATCAGGTATGCTTATTGATGTTATGTGCTCCCTCCACCCTGACAGGTGTCCACAATGAGATTTAAGATTGCGAAATGTTTGCTTTGATTTGGGATAGTTTAGTCTTTTCTCCATTCTTCTAAAAGCCATGCACAAAAGAATACAGGCCAGACTTGCTATTTAGGGACTTCAACTAACCCAAGATATTGTGTCCTGTTTTATCCACAGATAGAACCTTGGTAAGATTCTACCTCAGTGCCAACCTAATGTAAATTGATTATATCTCTGTTAGCTTTTTAGTTTTAAACGAGTAGTTGGTTTTCAAACTAATTTGCAAATTTCTTGTTACAGCGACGATTGAGTCCATCTGTTCATAAATAATTTTCTTCCTGGCACTGATTGCAAAACGGTTTCACCTTCTAAGAACATGCCCAGATTTATACCATCCATTATCCAAAAGTTTACAGAACATGAACCCTGTGGCTAATATTGTGAGGAACACAAAGATAAATAGGTTGAATATCGGTCTTTAGGCCAGCCTCAGTTGAATACCAAATGCCAGAGAGACTGGGTGACTTCTTAGCTTATAAATGTACAGTAATAATTTGGATGCCAAACACTGACTCGGTTTCCCAAAAGGAACATCATCTTTCCATTTTCTTGGCCCCATGTTTCAGATGACTGAGACAATGAGTATTTCCAGATAAGGGCCTTTCACTCACCCTCATAAAGCTATTGAAGGCTGGACAGTTCTCTGCTGACTTCTGGATTTCTAACTGACGATGGCCCAAACACAGTCAGTAAGGCTTATTTTCCTCAAGCATGGCTGTTCACCTCCCCATCTTATTCCAGGATTACCACTCCAGATCATGTCATTTGTATGACAAAATACTGAGTATCAAATGCCAGACTCAGCAGAATAATGAGGACTAGAAAGCTCTGATCATTGACTTTTTTTCAAAAATCTGTTTTCATGATAACATACCACCAGTACACTTCCCAATCCTTGGCTATTCATTGAAAATATAGCATACTTTACCAGAATGAATGAACTCATCATGCTACTATGCTACTATGGGGATTGTTGCCTGCTGGTATTTAGAAAAAAGAAAGACGAGCAATTTTTTATACTTAGGTATTATTGCCTTAGATCATTGGTACTGGTTGCTAGCATTGCCAGAGAGGATGGCTATTCCAAATCTAGATCTATTATATTTAGTAACACTGACCCAGATCTTAATTGGTTCATAAGTAATTATCTTACTTAACGGGTAGCCTTATTCAGAGGCTTTTGGTAATATATTTCACCATCCTTTATCTTGGAGGTAATGGCATACCAGGACACAGGATTGTTAAAGCTTAGCATGCTACAGCTGTTTGAGGTTTTTTTTGGGGGGGGGGCGGTTGAGTTTTTTGTTTGTTCGTTTTTTAAAGATACGATCAGCCATCCAGTTAAATCTATTTTAATATTTTCCTGCACTAGTCTTATTGTCCGAAGAAAAACTTTGGTCCCTCAATCACACATTGGTTTTGACATTAGAATGGATTCACAACTCTTCTCAGAATTGAACTCTTGGCTGATCTTACGGTGTTTTTTGAGCTCGTCTTAAAGTAGCAACAATCCTTTTCTCCAGGAAGCCTTCTTTGCTCAACTTCCACAACAAAACATCAACCTTATTCTTGCTTAATTATCTGTTAAGAGAGTCATAACTATGTATTTGAACCTGTATACCATCTATGATGCAAATACTTTCCAGGGAATACATCTTATCAAATTCTCATCTTAAAGGAGTGTCATTTGAAAGGAATTAATTCTTCAAGGAGAGAGTAGGTACATTCCTCCAGAATCTCTAAGATCTACTACTGGGTTAAGCCAGGAGAACATGGTACTTTGATGCCATTACTTCAGCTAACTGTGGCAAAATGTTTTTACTGAAACATTGAAGGTAGTGTGCCAAGTTCAGATGGGGGAGGGGCATGGACAGCAACCAAAGGGAGGTTTCAAAGGAGGCCCCGATGAATGTAATGATGCCTTATTTGCAAGAAGACCTCCTGGCAGCTAGCAAAGCCAAATGAGGAACACAGACTGCACTACACAGCCTTGAATCTATAACAATTGTTGGCATCATATCATCAAGGTCAGTTTTTTAGTCAGTATCCCTTGTTCTAAGCAGTTGCCAGATGTGAAACTATGAATTTAGAGAAAGTAAAGTCTAGTTGGCAAGACATTATCTGGGTGATAAAGCATTAGACGGAAGACATAGCACCATTCATGAGGTAGGGGGGGCCTCCCTGAAATATGTAGATGGTAGAATGCAACTGATGTATTTCTAATAGTATGGATGTCTTTGAGAGTAAAGAGTTGAGAAATATTTAAGCAATAAAACCCACTTGGTCTTGATGACAGATCGGATGTGCTGTGAAGAGACTCTGAAGAGAAAGAGAGTAAGGAAGACCACATCTCTGACACAGATGATCTGATGGATGATAGAGTATTTAGTGTAAATAGAGTGGGGCTCAGATGGTGATATACAGAGTCTGTAGTGCATGTGAAACATCCAAGTTCTTGTGTACAGCACACATTTGAATAAATGAGTCAGAAGTCAGAAAAGAGGTCAATACTAGCACAATGAGTCAACAAGGGAAAAATATGGACAACATCATTGGTTTGAGAGACCAGCATAGGAAGAGGATCCGAGGAGATCAATTTAAAAAGGAAAATGTAATGAAACATAAACCACAGTATCAGAAATAATTTTACACTGACTGGCATGAAATTGAGAATGTGACCCTTAAAACTAGAAATAAGAGAGCCCAGCAATTTCACTGAGTTTAGGAATAAACAAAAGATTCATGCCTGACAGGTGAGTTCTCACCAAATAAAGATGTTTTATTGACTCCTACCTTGATAAGAATATTTCAATAACGAAGGAAAAGATAGGTTGTTTGATCTAAAGAACACTATGATTTCAAAGTGAACACCTGTTATTCAAGGGAAAATACTTGCACGAATATATAACAAATTATTAACGGTATCTTTAGGCACATGGGTTCGAAGAGACATCTGTTTTCTTGTACATTTCTGTAGTATTTGAAGCACAGAAAGTAAGTTTAATAAAAAGCAAAGTGGACACCTATATTTCTTTCTAATAAATGTTTATCTTTTATCTGATGCCTTCTTCAATCCTCACCACCGATTTAAGGAAAGCTGTTTTCATTTTACCTGTCTGTGTCTGTTGGACCAGTAAATGCCAAAGAACTCGGGTTTAGAGGCAACACTGTGATGGCCAGCATAAGAAACTAGAACACAACCTGTCCTTTGGCGGGCTTGCAGCTTCTCTACAGGGGTTTACTCAACAGAAACGGAAAGCTGGCTCCTGGGGTATCTACTCACTGTCACCCACAAGCAGTCCAGGCCCTCGACGCCCTCTAGCCAAACAGAAATGAAGCCTTTTGTCAATTTCAGCAGCCTCTTCCTCCAGCTCCCTCACTCCTGAGGCTGGCCCTTCATGTGTGTTCTAAACTTGCAGCTCTGCAGAGACCATATCTGGAACTGAAAGGTCAGCACCCCTGGATCAAGAGGGTTTCTGGCCCTTGCCCTGCAAGGGCTGCTACTTTTACATTTGCAGATAGGAACGTACCCCCTGTTGCTCACACTGATGGACCTAATGGTTTCCTGGCATGCCAAGGTTCACAGCCATCTGCTCTCCTGGCAGCATGCCCACATCGAAGGTGGCGTGCCATGTTCAGATGGGGGTGGGGCACGGACAGCAACCAAGGAGAGGTTTCAAGGGGGGCCCACTGAATGTAATGATGCCTCATTTGCAAGACCTCCTGGTAGCTAGCAAAGCCAAATGAGGAACACATGCTGTACTACAAAGCCTCCTATCCATGACAATTGTTGGCATCATATCATCAAGCCCAGTTTTTATTCTGTGTCCCTTGTTCCAAGCAGTTGCCAGATGTGAATTATGAATTTAGAGAAAATAAAGCCTGGTTGGCAAGACTTTTTCCAGATGATCAAGCATAAGATAGAAGATATAGCACCATTCAAGGGGGGATCCCACCTTGAAATATGTGGATACGGCTTATTAAGCAGTCACCAAGGCTGGTTCCTGGTTTCTGGTGAGTCTCCATGGCTGGAAAACGTGCCTGTCCTCAGGCCCCTTAGCTATGGTTGTGTGTGTAGAACTGCATGGGGAAGGCTGGGCATGGTGACTCACTACTGTAATCCCAGTACTCTGGGAGGCCGAGGCAGCAGGATTGCTTGAGCCCAGGAGTTCAAGACCAGCCTAAGAAACATAGTGAGACCTTGTCCCCACAAAAAAAAATCAAAAATTACTCAGGCTTGGTGGTGCATGCCTGTAGTCCCAGCTACTCAGGATGCTGAGGTGGAAGGATCACCTCAACCCAGTAGGCTAAGACTGCAGTGAGCCATGACCGTGCCTCTGTACTCCAACCTGGACAGCAGAGTGAGACCCTCGACTCAAAAAAAAAAAAGAATTGCATAGGGCATACTTGTACTAAAAAAAATTATTGGTTGTTTATCTGAAATTCTAATTTAGCTGGAGTCATGTCAATCTGGTAGGCCTACTCTTAGATCAAACTTATAAAGGGGAGGTACAAGGAAGCGAATGTAAGGAGATTTGGAGCAAGCCAAGGGCAGTTGGCAGCAGAAATGTCTTAGAATACAGGTGGCTTGGAGAAATCATCTTTCATCTGAAAACACCCCCTTACCTATGTGGGAAGTGCCTTTGATTGTTGGAGGATGTCTGTAAGTCTTGATTTCTTTCAAGCCTTCTCTCCCATTATCCCTACACACACACACACACACACACACACACACACACACACACACACACTCCTCCAGTCAAACGGTTGTCCATACTGCTTTCTGCAGTGCATGCACAGCCCAGTCATCACCACTACCTGAATGGTCTCCTTCATCATTTGTACTTGTTTGTGTAAGATAAGAATAGCAAGCAGGAAGAACACTGCACTTTGGAGTCAAATCAACCTGAGTTTGAATCCGAGATTTGCTACTTACTAATTGCAAGTCCTTGGGCAAGTTTCATCATTTGTTAAGAGACAATTATTTTTGTTTCCATTTTTATTTTAGATTCAAAGGGCACACGTGCATGTGGACATATCGTGTAGTGGTCGCATTGTTAAATGACAATTCTAACTTTTTGTTTCCTTGGCTTCAAAGCATGAGCCATAACCCTGTCCAGTGAGGTTATTAGGAAAATTAAGTATGGCTGGGCTTGGTGGCTCAGCCTGTAATCCCAGCACTTTGGGAGGCCGAGGTGAGTGAATTGCCTGAGACCATGGGTTCGAGACCCGCCCGGGCAACTTGGCGAGACCTCATCTCTACCATAAATCAAAAATCAGCCAGGCGTGGTAGTGCATGCCTGTAGTTCTGTTACTTAGAAGGCTGAGGTGGAAGGATGGCTGGGGTCCAGCAGGTCAAGGCTGTGGTGGCCAGGAGCGTGCCACTGCACTCCAGTCAGGGCAACGGAGTGAGGCTCAAACTCAAAAAAAAAAGAAAGAAAAATAAAATTAAATATGATAATGTACTAAAGTGAATTACCTGGTACATGGGAGTTACTTAAAATCAAATACTACTGTTGTTGTTGTTGTTATCATTACTGTCATTCAAAGCCAGCTCACAACCACAGAGACCCAGAAATGTATTGCCTAGGTTTGGATCCTGGCTCTCCCTGTTGTAAGCTATGTGACCTTAGGTAAGTTATTCTACATGTATATGCCTCTGTTTACTCCTCTATAAAATAGACATGCATACTATGCCTGGCAAATAGAAAGAGCCATGTAAGCACTGGCCATTATTATTGTCTTCTAGGAAATGTTCCCAGCCTACCCAACCAGGAAGTTGTAATCCCTCTCTGAATTTCTTCAGCATATTACCAACTCCAGGCACATTTGGTTTTTAGGATGTGTCTTGTTTTTCCATGTGTCCCCAATGCCTAATAGGAGCTCATTGAGTGTCTAATGATGAAGATAACAAAGATTCAGCAAGCACATGAGATACTGATCTGAGCAAGCACATGGATGAATACCCCCAGCTGTGCACATGGATGACCAGCCAGCCAGAAATCACCTCTAGTTATTATGCCTACTGTGTGCCAACCACCACGTTAGGTGCCGTAATATTCTCTTTCATTTAGCGTCATATCAACCCTGCAAATTAGTCATTATTTTCCTGTTTTTACAGCTTAGAGAGGTTCAGTTATTCACCTTAGTCTGCACAGTCTATAACGTGTTTAAAGATTCATCCTCAGACAACCTGACTCTATAGCGAATACTCTAGGCTGCCATGCTGTTTTGCTGTGGAAAAATTACTTACGTTAGCTGAGCCTTAGTCCCCTTAGCTGTTAAAGAGGGATGACAATAGTAACTCTGAGAATTGCAATGAGAATGAAAGGAGGAAAATCATGTGAAGTACCTAGCCCAGTACCTGATACATACTCACCACATACTCAGCAAGTATTAAGTGTTAATCGCAGTATTGAATATCACAGTTGGGAATTAAGCCTCAAGAAGTTTGACTCCAAAGGCCACTCTTAACTCCTGTCCTATCATGCCAATTGTACATAGACCTGAAAACCACATAAAGAAAACCAAAGCCTCTAACTCCAGAATTGATTCAATAACTAGTTGCTTTGTGGTTTTCCTTGGCATTTCTTAAAGTCTTTATCCTTGAACTACAGCATCCATATCCTTAGTACATCTATATCTTTTCTAGGGGGTTAGTGTACTCATACCTAAGAAGGTTAGTTTCTCTGAGACAAGGGTCCAACTCCCCTGAGTGAGAATCAGATTCACAATATTCATATCTCCTTCCCCACAGGCATGGTATCCTGCTCTCCAGGAGGTCTTACCAAATACTTGGCTGTCTTCTACAACATCACATGCCTCCTACATAGAACAGAGTTCTTCTGTTTGAAATAACACCTACCTGCCCCTTTCCCACGTGACAGCCTGGGCTCTGGCTCAGAGTTATCCTCCATGATTTCTTTGGGCATTCACCAACTCTTTTTAAACCTCGGTTTTTTAAAAATCTTTGAACATGAGTGAATAATGGTTACACACAGAGCTAGACTGGTCAAAATGAAGTGACATTATAAAAACGCCAGGTGGGCATTCAATATTTTACTGATAAAGTGTTTACTAATAAACATGCTAATAAGTCAGAGTTCTAATAGCTTTACAAGCAAAAACTCCTCTGATCCTCATCATAACCCTATGGAGATAGGAATTATTTTCATCCTCATTTTACAGATAAGGAAACTGGGGTATGGAGAGGCTAAATAACTTTCCAAAGGTGACACAGCAAATGACAGAGCGGAGATCAGAACCCCAGCAGATTTCATAATTTTTCTTCCCCTCTACTGCCGACTTTTCTCTTAAATCCCCTAGGCTAGATTTGTTGTCCCAAAAATGGTATGTTAGGAGCCCAATCACTACTCCATATGGTGATAACAAGGGCAGCTGTAGAGGGGAAAAATGATATTAACATATTTAACCAAGCCTTTTATGATACCACTCTTGCCTCCCTAATCCCACAAGACCCTTTTACTCCAAACAAATGTGACTGCCTATAATTCCCAGACCTGCCATCCTGTCACCTGCTTCCATTCCATCACACATGCTGTTCCCTCTGTCTGAAACTCCCTTCTCTCCAACCCTCATTTTCTCCCTCTTTCTTCTAAATAAATGTCTAGGAGGAGTTCCTGCACGCATCACCCTCTCAGATCAGTCTCCCCTGATCCTTAGAAGTTTGATGCCCATTCACCATGACTCCAAAATATCCAGGCAATATCTTCTATCAAAGCACCTGTCACACTGGACCACAATAATCAACTGGCTTCTTTGTTGCCCGTATTTGACTCTGGGCTTTTTGGAGGCAGGGTTGGTGTCGTCTTTATCTCTGTGGCTCCAGAGCCTAGCACTGTACCTGCCATTGAGTAGGCATTCAATAGATGTTTGCTCTACGAAAGAACAAAGGTTTGGGTGACTTGAAATTCTTTCTGCTCTCCTGTATCTCTGACTTTGTCCTCAGACATATATTCTCTGGACAGAGAGGCAGAAAATGCAGTTGGAAGTGTCAAAAATAGACTTCAAACACCTGAGGAGGAAATGGTGTGGAAATGGATCGCTTTGGTTTATCAGATACTTGCATTGCCTGAGATCGCCAAAAACACTCATTAAAAACACACAAATCTGAACAAAAGTTAGCATTTGATCACTTACTTATATCTAAGAGCAATACATATTATTCACCAAATCTAATTGGTTAGATTCTATACCTTTGACTTTTTTATAAGAGAGATAATGCTCTCTGCTAGTTAGAGAATTTAATCCTAATTCTGAAAAATGTGTAAATATTAATATCAAACATGAACTGAGCACCAAATAAGACAAGGTTGCCCTGGAGCAACTGGGCTCATTGTTCAAGTTATTCTTTGTTGCTGTTGTTGCAAAAGTATGCTAGCTATAAATGTCCATAAAATATGCAAAATAGAATGGAAGTGGTCAAACTCTCCCAAATTGGTTCCCTACAGCGAAGAAGAAATTGGGAGAGTTATAGGAATATAGGCACAAAGGTCTGAAGAACACAAAAGCAAATAATTCTGCTTGTACAACTTATGCAGGAGCATTTCTGCATTCACAGTTTCTCTGGCCTTTCTGAGGAAAGCATTTGTTCCTAAATTACCTAATCCAACACTCACAGTGTTCAAGAAATTTAATTCTGCTTACATAGTCATTAGAAGCTCTGTGTAACCCCTCAAAAAAAGCATTTTTAAAGCTACGTTTTGACAATGCATCCAGATACTAATTGGTACAGGAAGAGCAAGACTCTCTTTCAACATTATAAGAACCCATATGACTATCATTTTCACCTAGAAAACATGCCATCACCAAAACAGATTTATATCAAGACGTGAATATACAATTTCAGGGGCACAGTATATACATATGTGCCCATAGATCTATGTATATTTTTTGATATATAATAACTGTACATATTTATGAGGTACTATGTTTGCATGTTTGTGAATATAAATTTCTGTTGAGACTATTTTGAGGTTTTGGGGGGTTTTTTTAGTTTGATAAAAAAAATTTTTTTTTTTAATGAGATGGAGTCTCATTCTTGTCGCCTAGGCTGGAGTGCAGTGACACACTCATGGCCACCGAAGCCTCAACCTGCTGAGCTCAGGTGATCCCTCCATCTCAGCCTTCCAAGCAGCTGAACTACAGACACACACCACCACGCCTGGCTAGTTTTTGTGATTTATGGTAGAGACAAAGTCTCACCAAGTTGCCCAGGCTGATCTTGAACTCTTGGGCTCAGGCAATCCTCTCACCTCAACCTCCCAAAGTGCTGGGATTACAGACTGAGCCACTATACCTGGCCAATATTTTTAATATTGAGAATTAGGTGCTTCCAAACTGTTGGAGGCCCAAAGAAGCAGATGGCGGGCCAAATATCCATGAAGGACTCCTGGAACAACCTAGATAACTGACCCAGCAAAGGAATTGCTTCCTTTACTAAGAGCAAGAAGTAGGAGACTTTCAGGAGGCTGCAGAAACCAAGGATCTTCTTCCTATTTCTGGCTAATAGATGACCCACCTCAGCCATGATTCCTGTCAATGATATAAAGATCCTACACTGGGTCCAGGTGCGGTGGCTCAAGCCTGTAATCCCAGCCCTTTGGGAGGCCGAAGTGAGGAGACTGCCTGAGTCAACAGGTTTGAGAACAACCCGGGCAATTTGGTGAGACCTCATCTCTACAATATATCAAAAAATTAGTCAGACCTTTAGCTCCGACACTTGGAAGGCTGAGGCAGAAGGATCACTGGAGCCCAGCGGGTCGACACTGGGTGGCCATGAGTGTGCCACTGCACTCTGGTCTGGGCAACGGAGTGAGACTCCAACTCAGAAAAAAAAAAATCCTACATTACTACCTCCTAATACCACAAAGTGAGGAGCCAGGCACTAGGATCTCTGTCACCCCTGCCATAGAAGAGCCAGATTCATGCTTGCCTGCTAGAAGAAACAGCATAGTTTTTAGTCTCCATCCTATGTGTAAATAGAATTGGTGCTTATCACCGCTCCTTCTAATACATGTGTTTATTCCCAAGGTCATTTTTATTTTGAATCTTTTGGTTGGTTGGTTTCATCTTTAGCTTAGTTTTTTTAAAAAGAAAAATTTAAAACTTGTCAGTATATAAAACTCTGTGATCACCCTTTCTTCCCTCTTTATAAATATTGTTTACAAACAGTTTCTTTGAGCAATGAGTCATCATACAGAAAAAATATTTAAATGGTTACTTGGAGTAATGCCATTTTCTCCAACATTGACTTCCATAGCAATGCTCCTGTTAACTAATGGCAGGATGGAGTTTGGTAATTGGCTGTCTTATCCATCTCCTTAAAGCACTGTATGTCCCAGATGTCTCCACTATACAGGTGACTCTACATTGGAGAATTAAATAAGTTTTTTCCCAACACTGACAGAATCATGATTAAAAACAAGCCAGAAGGCTAGGCACGGCGGCTCACACCTGTAACCCCAGCACTTTGGGAGGTCAAGGTGGGCAGATCGCAGGAACCCAGGAGTTCAAGACCGGCCTGAGTTATATAGCGAGACCTCATCTCTACAAAAAGTCAAGAAAGTTAGCCAGGTGTGATGGCACATGCTTGTAGTCCCAGTTACGTGGGAGGCTGAGGCAGAAGGATCACCTGAGCTTGGGAAGCCAAGGCTGCGGTGAGCCATGATTGTCTTAATCATGTCACTACACTCCAGCCTGGGTGACAGAGTGAGACCCTGACTCAAAAAAAAAAAAAAAAAAAGCGAGAGTTTACCCAAAATTTTGCCCCCCAAAATCAGGAATGAGGCTACCCTCTGGGTCTTAAAACTTTCTCAGTGGACAAGCCCCTGGACATGCTTTCTGGGACTTGGAAAGCTTTGTCCCTGAGCATCAGTTATCCTCAAGGCCAGATCAAAGAAGAGCCTCTTCTATATGAGGACCCTTTACTAGCAGCCTTTTCAGTTACCCACAATACTTCTGTAGGGCTCATGCTTAAAAACAAAATTCCATGGTAAATAATATAGAGAAGACTAACTGGAAAATAGACATGATGGGAGAGGTTTAAAAAAAAGAGGGCTGCCGGGCTCGGTGGCTCAGCCTGTAATCCCGCGCCTTTGGGAGGCTGAGGTGAGTGGATTGTCTGAGCCCGCGGGTTCGAGACCCGCTTGGGCAGCGAGACTTCATCTCTACAATAAAAATCAAAAAATCAGCCGGGCATGGTAGCACATGCCTGTAATTCCGGCTACTTGGAAGGCTGAGACAGAAGGATCGCCGGAGCCCAGCAGGTCGAGGCTGCGGTGGCCGGGAGCGGCCACTGCACTCCAGTCTGGGCGACAGAGTGAGACTCCAACTCAAAAAAAAAAAAAAGAGGGCTGATAAACCAGTAACCCCATTTTTTTACTCTGTTTCAATAATAAATAATTTAACATAGCAATTTATGTGCATTTAAAAGGCCAGGCAATTGAAACTCTGGGGTAAGCATGACTTTCACAAACCTGATATAATACCTATCTAAAAACAATTCATATTTATTAGTGGAATAAATCCCCAAAATTCCTTTCTAAAGGCTTATCAAACCAAATTGGGTCCCAGTCCAACAAATCGAATTAGAAATCCATGTAAGTCTGCTAACTGAGTTATTAAAGTGATCTGCATGGGTATTCCCAGTTCTCCTGAAAAACTTCTATTTAGACATTTAGTCAAATGCTGCCCTCTAGTGAGAAAACTCTTTTAAAGGCTACAAAAGATCCTCGGACTACAAAGAATTCAGAGCTTCAAAGAAAAGGCATCTGAAAAGATAATCAAGTAGAATCTTCAACTAGAAACCACAGTTATTCTAGATTAAAATATCCGCTTCATTTTTACTTTGCTGATAATGCCTATATTTTCTTTCTAAAATTCTGTGAAACTTCGCAAAATATTAAAATGACCACAGTAGGGCAGTTTACCCATGTGACATTTTAGATATTTTTAGGCTCTTACATTTGATTATCTAATATTAATAATTGATATTAAAGTTTGATATGTTTATTTCCTTTAGCTAGTGATGCAGCTGAAGAATTTGCATAAAATTAAATATGGTGTCCCACTCTGTCAATTAAAAGAACACTGAACAAGTGAGTGGTGGGTATCCACAGAATATTTGTGTGAATAAGCAACACTTTACTTTTAAATATTTATTTGCTGAAAAGCCAAGATTCCCAGTGTTCTTAAATAATATAGGAGTATTGCTATACTTTCAAATAGAAAACTAGTCACTTTTAATTTGGCAGGGGAGAAAAAAGGAAAACCTATACTTTCAAACTTTTCTACAGAATTTTAGCACTTTTTATTCAATTAGCAGTAACAGACACTTAGCATTTTTAAAATTGTATTCTAGGCCAGGCATGGTGGCTCACACCTGTAATCCCAGCACTTTGGAAGGCTGAGGTGGAAGGATCGCTTGAGCCCAGGAGTTCAAGACTAGCCTAGGCAACATAGTAAGGCCTCATCCTTACAAAAAAAATGTTTTAAAAATTAGTCAGGCATGATGGTGTGTACCTGTTGTCTCAGCTATTCAGGAGGCTGAAGGGGGAGGATTGCCTGAGCCCAAGAGGTCCAGACTACAGTGACTCATAAACATGCCACTGCATTCCATCCTGGGCAACAGAGCGAGACCCTGACTCAAAAGATAGAAATAAAATAAAATTGTTTTTCTAAACTTTGTAAATCCTGATTGTACAAGTTTCTTCCTAACACACACTTTTTCTTCTAGAGCATTAATTCATCTTTTATGCCTTTTAACAAAAGATTATAAATGCCTACTCTGAACCCACACTCCACTAGTCACTTTGGATGTAATGGTGAGAAAGAGGAAGCTGGTTCCAAAACATAAGTATCATACAGCAGAGGGAGGGAGACAGACCTGTAAGCAGGTAATCGTGAAATGTTGCCATCGATGCTTGAGATGGTGATAGACACAGAGTTCTCCAGGAGCAGGTAGGAGGGATGCCGGACTCACACCAGACAGATAGGAACACTCCACTCCCCACAGAAGTAAAATGTGAGCTTCAGCATGGATCTACAGCCCTTGAAAGCCCTCTGAAGGCAGTACCAGACAGACAGACCAATTTCTCCCCGCAGAAACAATTTTACCAAGACTATGGCACCGTGTGTGACAGTTTTGTGCTTTCTTCAACGTGGCATTCCCAATTAGATATGCAGGGATGGTAGTTCCACACTCAACACCAACCATGCTTACATTTGAATTAAATCTCTCCATAAACATGAAGTGAAATATTCCTATGTTAGAATATTTTACATAACAGAAAATTTTGTTCTCCTTTCTTAATTTTAAACACAGCTACAGAACACTATGTCTTTTTTTTTTCCCAAGGAAAGTAAGAAAACTGAAATTAAATTATTTTGTGATTACAGGGTTCTCGTGTGCTCTGATACAGCCACTAGCACCTGTGTGATCTTGGGCAAATCATCCTAGATAGGTCTGACATCCCTGCATGATCAAATAGTCTGTAACACCACACATAAAAAGTACTCTTTATTTTAAAGTATTGTAACTCAGTGTTGACTGTGACTTTCAACTTCTCATCCTCTAATCACTATGGTCATTGTGTATATGGAAGAAACATTCTTGCTTGAGGAAAATTTAATCTTGTCCCTTCTAATCAAATTTTTAGTCATTGAAAAAGGAAACAGAATGAATATTTGGGGAGAATGTTTACTAAAATCCTGGTTCTGGATAAAAATGTCAGCAATATATGTAAGACACATCTCTGCAAGAAGAATTAAGCTTGGGAAACTTACTATGTATGAGACATTAATGTCCTTTAACATTTTTCTTTAAACTTAAACATGCGTGTGGAAAAATGTGTTGGGATTTTTCTCTATTAAACATCTGTTTTATGGACATACATTTCCTGATAAATTTCTTGAAACAAATTTGAGTGCAAAAAAATTGTTTTAAACAGAGCTTTAAAAAATATGTCAGCCAGACTCGGTGGCTCAGCCTGTAATCCCATGCCTTTGGGAGGCTGAGGTGAATGGATTGCCTGAGCCCGTGGGTTTGAGACCCACCTGGGCAGGCGAGACCTCATCTCTACAATAAATCAAAAAATTAGCCGGGCGTGGTAGCGTGCCTGTAGTTCCAGCTACGTGGAAGGCTGAGGCGGAAGGATCGCCGGAGCCCAGCAGGTCGAGACTGCCGTGGCCAGGACCGGCCACTGCACTCCAGTCTGGGCGACAGAGTGAGATTCCAACTCAAAAAAAAAAAAAAAAAAAAGTCAAGGAGAAAAGCATATTCTACCCAAATTGTGTGTTAGGAGGCTCAGTTACAACTTTTAAATGTCACTCCAAGTTTTGAAGAACAGAGAGTTGTGCAAATTAGGGGTAAGGTCTTACATGAAGAATTAGAAAACTGGATTCTATCCGAGTGTAATAAACCTTAACAAGTCAGGTAGCCTCTCTGTGTTTGAATATCCTCATTTTTCCTGTCTCATATGTAACACTGAATTTTTTTTTCATGCGATTCAACATAGTAACCCTGAATTTACGTAAGGATCCCATGAGCTACTCTTTGAAAGCTATAGCAAACGGGCAGCAACCTAAACACACCAAGAGAGAAAGGATAAACAAACTCTGGTATATTCACACAATGAAGCACCACATGAAAAATAAAAAGAAGAACCTGAATATATATGAGAATATATATATATTAACATGGATAAATCTCAAAAAAAAAAAACCTCTACATTGTTGAGTAAAAAAAATGCAAGATACAGAATGATACACCATTGTACTACTTATATTTTTTAAAGCACCCAAAACAATATAGATTGCTTAAGAACTGACCACATAAGAAGCTTGTTATAAAAAATGGACAGTGATTGCCCCTCAAAAGAAACAAAATTCGAAGAAATATGACAAAGAGTTAACCATTCATTTTGAGTGCTAGGAATAAAAGTGACTCCTCTTATTCTTTAAAGATTTCTTTTTTAAATTATAACTTTTAGTCTTCTTTTTAAAATTATTTTCAGCTAACAAAATAAAATAAATAGCAAAAGTAAAGCATATCATTTAAAAGGTTAACAGAGCTGGTACCCGCAGATTCTTTCAAACTTTGTTTTATGATCTTCATCTGCTGATGATCATCTAACTATAGGGTTAATCTATATTTAATAGAGGATGAAGACAATCTACATGAATAGATCCTGGAATGTAAGTGCAGAGATGCAGTCTACTAAAATAAAATTTTCTGAAGTACACATTTCAATTCTAGACAACCTGAAGACTCTAACTTGACATCAGCCAAAGATCCTTTTCCGGGTTTCCACCTTCAAATCTTCAAATAAATCAGGACTTTTATAATTTAGAATAAAAGGAAAGGGTCAAGAAAATCCCACCATGTTCTTCATGTCCATATCAGACGAAGATTTTTTCCCCCCGGTACCGTGTCCAAACATTAAAATGTTGATTAGAATCTCTAGTCTGACACTCTATACTCATGATCCTGTAGAATCAAGCTGGAAAATATGGGATTTGACTTGTTTAATTGACATAATTTAAGATATAAACAGGCCGGGCTTGGTGACTCAGCCTGTAATCTCAGCACTTTGGGAGGCCGAGGCGAGAGGATTGCCTGAACCTGCAGGTTCGAGACCCACCCGGGCAACTTGGCGAGACCTTGTCTCTACAATAAATCAAAAAATTAGCCAGGTGTGGTAATGCACACCTGTAGTTCCAGCTGCTTGGAAGGCTGAGGCTGAAGGATCGCCAGAGCCCAGCAGGTTGAGGCTGCGGTGGCCGGGAGCAGCCACTGCACTCCAGTCTGGGTGACAGAGTGAGACTCCAACTAAAAAAAAAAAAAAAGATATAAACAGACTGCTCACAAATAAAATGAAATGCAAATAGCGGTTACATATAGGTTCAAATGGCTACTCAATTCATAACAAAAGAAATGCAATTAACAACTATATCTAAGTACCTTCTTTCATTATACCTATCAGATTGGCAAAGATCTTTATGTTCATTAAATATGACAAGGCCACATAATGCAAGATTGATCAGGGTATAGAGCATCAGCCATGCTCATCCAATACTGGAGGGAGTGTAAATCGGTACAACTTCTATGGAAGATAATTTGGCAATATCCATCCAAACTACAAATGTACATTTCATTTGACCAGCAATTACATTTCTAGGAATTTATCCTACAGCTATTTTTTACATATGTATGATATGTCATATGTACAGAGTTATTTTTGTTGTGATGTTCTTAACTGCAAAATATTGGGAAGACTAAATGTTATTGCTTGAAGACTCAGTAAATTAATTATAACACAATGACAAAATGGAATACGATGCCGCCATTTTTTAAAAGGGCAAAGAAGTGCTCATGGTTTAATATGGAAAACATCTAAGAGCAGTTATTATAAGAAGTGCCAAAGTGAAGAACATCGTGTGAAAACATTATCATTTGTATGAGAAAGGAAAGACAATATGGGCATAGGATATATTTGAAGGTATAGACTAGAAAATGAGAGTATAGGTAATTCTCAGGAGGAGAATATGGGAGTGGAAGATAGCCCTGAAAGGCAGATTTTTTGCCATGTGCTATATTTTTACTTTGAAGCTTGTGAATGTGCTGCTTGGTTTTTAAAGTTAGGTTGAAATTTAAGTGACAAAATTTTGGCTATAATGGTGGGAGACCTTTGCAAGATGTCTAAATTTTAATAGCTGGCTCAAGTAAATGTAAAAAGGACCCCGCTTCACCCCTCCCCCAAAAAATACATGAAAAAATGAATTACATCCCAAGAAAGAGTTGGGAAGGAAAACTTCCTAAGAGCATGGAACTATTTTTGTCAATTCCAGCAATTTATTTCACCTGAAGTCACTGTATGCAATCAACCCAGATTGTCTTCAAGCCAAACCCAATTAAAGATTTTCAGCCAACCTTTGCTAAGTGAAGCTCCAATTCAAATTTGTAACAGTCTTAGAAATTCAGTAGTATTCTTCCCTTCCTGATTTTCAATTTGGTTGTGAAACTCAGCAGGTGTAACATAAAATACAGAAGTTATTTTCTTTTGGCAAAGCAAAAATTCATCTTCTTAGCTCAAAAATATATCAACATCTATAACATAGAACCAACAGCTAAAACTAAATTATGTGAGCCGCACATTTCAAATAGATGAAATTCAATACATACAAAGAATAAACCACATAACTGATCTCCATGTAGCAACAGGGATGGACAATTTATCATAAGTAGCCCTGAGGGAAGCTGTTCACCTTAACAGATAGTTACTAGTAATTTGCATCTGATTATTCGTTTATAGTTTATTTTAGTTCATTAACATGAAAGCTATTATGAGGTTAAGAATTTTACAAATAGACACCTTAAGCAGGAAACCTCAAAATAGACATTTCTGGGGATCTTTTTTGTGTGTATATTTGACTACAGTCGATTGCTTTTGAAATGTGTGTATTATTTTGCCTTTTTGTTATTGCTGTTGTTATTTTCAGTTTCTTCATATCCATTGCCATCCATCAGGACATCATCATTCAGTAAGGGAAATTCAGAAGTTACGAGCACAGCCTCCTTGTCCACTTGTTGGAAAGAATCTCTGAACCACTCTGTGCTGAGGCCACTTACTCTACGCTCTGGGAAGATGGGAAGTTGAGTTCCTCTTCTACTCTGAAGAGCAACCAGTTCCTATTTCCCTTATGAAGACATTTTCTTTGTGAACTTCCAGGTTAAAGAAAAACAAACAAATAAACAAAAACCTTCCCAGTATCTTCCTGGAAAGCTTGGCATAGAAAGGGAATATTTTCTCTATGAATTAATCAGCATTGACTTGACAGAATGAACCTTCAGAAAAAGAAATGTTTGTCAATTGACCTCAGCGTCAAAGAATTTAAATAGATATAGAATAAAAAGAAAGGAAATCTGTCAATTTCTAGTAAATGAACATTTTTCTATAAATAACAAAATATAATATCCTGGCGATTCAATGACAATTCCCCACACAGCATTTCCTTTATCTTATTTTGTTCTATTTTATTTTATTTAAGATGTGGGGTGCAGTTCAGGATTAGGTATACAAGCAGTCATTGGACAGGTAAAGTTTGAGTCTCCCTTTGATCCCCACTTTGCCTGGTTTGAGAACAGGTACCCTTATCAATGTTATGTGCACACCCCTCCACCCCCCCCGCCCCGCCCCGGCAGTTTCCGGCTACTGCCAATCCCTTTCTTACAGTATTATGGTAAATGTTCAGGGTCCACTTATGAGTGAAGACATAACTTTTGGAAAACAATTGCCCACTGGACACCCACGCATCTTCAGAGTTATCCACGGAGCTGGCTCTGAAGTCAGCTTTTGGTGCTTTTAGTTTGGATTGAAATGCTGCTTCATTTTTGGCTGGTTTCTCTACCCTGTTGGACTATAACAACAAGTTCCACTACTAGTCTTTGCCACAAGCTCCAGCTCACTGCCTCTTCCCTTGCCTGGACCTCACATTTACCTGATTGATACAGCTGGCAGCCTGGAGCTGCCTATGATAATAACTGTGACACTCGCTTTTCTTCTGAAGTTGTGGATTCATTAAAAAGAAAGCATTGCATCTTGCTAGAGAACAAGGTTGAATGTTTCTCTTGCTTGGCTATAAGTGACAAACATGAAATATATCTATACATACTCATGGGCACACACACACACACACACACACACACACACACACACATCTATACCCACAAATTCTAAACACATGCTGTCTACCCACGGGGTGGCAACCCAAACAATACCCTAGAAATCAGCTACTGCTCACTACACTAAAGAGTGTACCCTTTAAAGGTACAGTGTACACTTGAAGAAATCCCTCCATCATGTTTATTGATTGCATTTGTAGCTTTTATTTTCCTTTTTACAAAATTCCCCACATCAGTCGCTTATAGCTTCTTTTCTGGGTGTTCACTTTTTGCAACAAGCTGGAGCTCTGTGTACAAAATTGTATTCCAAACCTGTGTTCTTCCCACTTGCCTGGGTTAAAAATGGCCAAACTGACTTTTAATTTGGTTAAATAAAATAAATAAATAAATAAAATGGCCCCAGGTTAAGACCCTGCATTCTAAGTTTCAGCCCAGAGTGAATTTGTATGGCCAAGTTATAAACCCCTGAAAATAGGAAACTAATGCCATGAGGATTTAAAATAATAGAAAATGTTTCACATAATATAAATCCATAAGCAGTGTATTATATTTAAGTCTTAATATCTACATACTTGGATTATCTGATATCTTGACAATCACACAAAGTAATCTCCCTCCCTTTCCCCCTTCCTTTGACTCTGGGTTTCATTCCTATGTATTAACAATGCTCTGGGCCATAAAATACTGTATTAATATTAGTTTGTCACAGCAGACTAAATTTAGAACAACTCATTAATATGAGAGACTTAAAGGCAGTGAGCCAAGAGTACCAGGGACTATAAGCTCTTAAGGCTATAAGTTATGCAGATATGCCACTTGAACTGGAGAGCCAGCCATTCTTTTTGTTACTAATAAGAGATTCTATTAGTTCTAAGCTGATTCTAATTCTAATTAAGAAATGTGGGAAAAGGCAATTTTGCCATTGTAGGTACGGTTGATGTGCAGCTGGAATGAGTCTTATATCATCCCGCTTGGCTTCCTGGTCATAGAAGATTAGTGGCACATGCATGGAATGAATATTCTTCCTGCCATCCACGTTTAAAAAAAAAAAAAAAAAACTCACTGCTGTATTTGGGATGGCGTGATAGTAATTGATGTTCCTGGAAGAAGTCTAGTAATCAGTGCTTTTTCAAAGCAAACCTTCTGGGGCTCAGAAGCACCCCAGTTGTACAAAAAGTTTTGACTTTTTACAAATAAAAACCTTTCAAATAGATCTTCTGGACCTGTTATGCCTTTCTTTGGGCTTGTCAAATATTAATTTTTTTTTTAAATTTAGTCCCTTGCTAAGCTACAAATATTCATGTTTAACACCAAGTAGCAGTTCAGGGGCTGACGACTTGGTATGTACCTTTTGAATGATGCATAGAAAGCAGCAGTTAGCACAAAGAAAAAGCCACCAGATTGGTCTCAGGGAAACCCAGTGTCTGAATTTTTCATGACTCCTCTAGCACTTAAAGAATAAAAAAACTGGCTACCAGTGTTGGGAGACCAGCGTCAGGAGGTCAGAGCCTGGAAACATGCAAGAGAATCCGGTCTTGCCTGGGGAAAGTGAAAAGGGATTTAAGCTGCTTAGGAGAATTAGAAGGAAATAAAATATTCTTTTGCTTTGTTTTGGTATTTGATAAACACCACAATAGCAAAACAAAACCTATAAAAAGGTATGCGGTCACATTTCGCCAGAGTTCCTTATTTTTATGTCTCCAAGGACAGCAAAACTTACCTTCCCATTTGGGTGGTGGGGCTCATTGTTCAACTTTCTCAAATCAGGCCTTTTCTGGAACACTCACTCGTTCTTAACAGTTCTCCCTCCCAAGGACACCAATGAAGAAGGCATAGAAGCAATTCAATCATTTGTTTCCCTGAATGTGTTTGCAAATATCTCCCAAAGAGGTGGGGAGCACATGGGGAAAATAACATCTTAATTACATAGGTGCCCAGTGACTCAAGATGGAAACATATTCCTCCTTTGATGAACTTTTCTGCATTTTATAATGATTTAGAGAAAATCTCAACTAAATCCAGGAAAACAAATGAGTAACTCCTATGGAAGGAAAAAAAATTGCAGTGTTTAAGCAACTGATGACTTCACCTGTCACCGTCTCATTAAGCTCTTAATGAGTTCTTTTCTATTCTTGGTCACATCTGATTTTTTTTTAATATAAGTCCCTTTGAACAGCTGGGAGTAAGAATTGCCTTTGATCACCGAATTCTTCTGAATTTTCAGTCAAAACGAGGCCATTTTCATCCTGACTTGGGGTATTTTTATGAGTTTATTTCCCCCAAGTACATTCCTGGGCATAGCTTTCCAGGCTGAGAAGAGCCTGAACAATTAATGTATACATTTTTACATAAATGTTTATAAATTTAACAAAGGGAGAGAGCTTTGCCACAAGAAGCCTCAGCTCTTTTGAAGGCAGTTTTCTAATGATGACCCTTGGCGTGTTGGGCCACATGGGATTCCTCGGAGAAGAGTCGGATGAAAATTAGTCTATTCTCATTTCAAACAGAATTTTGCTGAAGTCCTGATCAGAGCATCAGCATGGAGTCCAGGGAGACAACACTCGCTACTTGATTCACTCCGCAGCCTCCCTCTCCTGGTAATTGTTGCAGGAACACATAGTGACAAGGCTCTAGGATGTGAGAGGTCTGGATGTACTCCGGCTGTTACGCTCTGTTTAAAGATTTAAACCATCAGGGTATGATAAGGCTTTTTGATGTTCATTGAACACGGAGCTTGGGTACAGAAGAAGGGGAAAGGGCTTCACCAGAAGGCAATCATCTTTCAGAGCCACGGTGAGACAGAGAGAGGTGGGGAAATCTCAGCCTCAGCATAGACGTGGAACAAAGGGAGATGAAAGGGCCAGGGTGAGGAAGGGGCCAACTCTGGCTGAGAGGCAGAACTCGCTCCGTGAGAGTCCGATGTCTTATAACGCAGGGAAAGCATTTAGAGCTCCTCTTTCATTAAAACACACTCATGTTTGAGGTGGGGGAGGGGGCGGAAGGGGAGGGACAATGCCAGCTGGAAATTTGGGTGGCTTCAGTTGACCCCAGACTTGGAGCAGCTTCTCATGGCTTATTTTGAAATGATTTAATGAGTGTTTACTTTGAGTTGGATGAATGTCATTTCCAACACTCAAACCTGGAAGAAGACCTTCTTTAAAGTACATTTTGAAGATCCTCAAAGAGTTTTCTTCCCCCAAAGGTAAATCCTGAATGTTTGTCTTGAAGAATGTAATAATCAGGAAGGAAAGAAGAGGGGGGAAAAAATGCCCCCTACAGAACCCAACTCAATTTCTTCAAATCCTCTTCTTTGGCAAAATATCAGTTTTTCAACCTGTTCACAGCCATATCACGCCCTGTTACCAAGCCTGCACTTTGACTGCACTAATTATACAGGAAACAAGACTCCTCTCTCCATTTTTGCCTTCCCAGCCTCTACTGCGGGTTTGCTGCATGTATCAAAGTCACAGCAAATGTTTGTTGAGGTAATGAATGAATGAACGACCCTAGGAAAGGAAAGGCAGGTATCCATTTATCTTCTGTCCCTCTATCCAAAGTTTCAGAGAAATGTTGCATAAAGAAAGCAAAGAGTTGTGGTTTTTCCCTCTTGCTTTCTGTACCAGCACACACCATGACAACGCATAGTTGAGGAAGTTCGTACTTTGGAATCAGACACACCTGGAATTGAAGGCTGTGTGGCTGGCCACTTACCACAGGCCTCTGGGCAACATATTTCACTTTCCTAAGATTTATTTTTCCCAGCTGCAGAACTGGCATAGTAAAAAGAGCTCCCTGTTTCGGGCGAAAAAAATCCATGTAAAGTGCTTAGCACAATGCTTGATACGGTAAGACCTACTGTTAATATTATTACTACTATTAGTATTGCTCTCTAAAATGTTTTCAGATATAGTGGACTCAAGAGAAGATTTCAGAAATATATAGTCATCAATGCAATTTAAAAGAAAGTCTCTAGAGTGACATGAATAATATGCAATGTAACCTTCTGGCTTTCCCTGGTTCGACAATATGCTCCTCTTCCCACCTCATGTAATTGTTATGCTATTAGAAGGAAGACCTTCTCCTAACACCAGCCAAAATAACCCAGCCAAAACAACAGATACAATGCCATGCCCATTTCCTCACAGATTTCAGTTCAGCACAGCACAAAAAAACACTGCTTCTGAGTAGGCAGAAAGGAAATGAGGACCCAGACCCAATTTCATCTCATGTAGGCCACAACCCACCTGAGCCAAGGGCCCCTACCAGTGAGCCGGGAGAAGGTACCAAACATCAACTTCCAGCAACTGTTATTCACATCTGTTATAAATCAGGCTCTCTCATGCAATCCTCACAAAAACCCTATAATGACGGTACTGCTTGCAGGTGAAAAAGTTGAATTGTAAAATGGTAGTATCAAGAAAGTGAAATGTACTGCCATTTTTATTTATTTGTCTTTTAACATTTTTCTTAGCAACCTGCTGGACTGGACTAGGACAATCTCTCTCTCTCTGAGAATCTGTTCCCATCCCTCAAGTTCTTTGGGTCTCAAAGTTCTCATCTGTATCAGTGAGGCGGTAGAGAAGGAAGTGGGTGTGGTGGTCCATTCTAGCCCATAGTCTATGGTTTATGCCAGGAGTGCTGAACCACCAGTTGCTGCCCTCTGCTGACGCAGGAATCTCTGAAAAACCACAAGCTTCATATAATGATCTTCCTCTTCAGTTTCCCCAGGTCTTCCGGCCTCTAATACCGGAAATGGGAGCATGTCAGCCATTACCATTACCAAAAGAGTCCATTTTCACACAGCTCAAATCTAGGGAACACTCTGGCCAAATAACTTGCCCCATGATTGAAACATAAGGGAATTACTGGTGGTTGTTTTTTTTCTCTAGTCCGCTAACACAGAGAAAGCCAGGCCTCTAAAAACAAATTGATTGATGATATAATTTGATATCTTTGTAAGATTTCTAGTGGCAGAATCAATCTGCTGCTACCACCACCATTCAAGGCAGAGAAAAAGAAAAATTGCACCAGTTGCTTTTCTTTTATTGTACTTCCGGGTGCTCTAAGAAAAAAACTCTCTCCAGAAAATCAATAAGGCAGATTGTGCCCAGCAGTCTCCCATTACAGAATTAAATCCATATGCCAACACAAAACAACGAAGAGACCCAACTAGCAAGGGATCCATTTGCTTTGTTTGACTTTGGCTGCCAGGGAATGAGACCACAAGACTGGACATAATTTAATGCAAACCTTGGCCTATCCTGGTCATGCATATGACTGACCCTCAGGGCACGACCATCAATTTTCTATTAAAGATCAGAGATTTGACATATCAAAGTCAACATCTAGTTGAATAACTGCAGTAACTTGATAATAATTCTTTTGTGGATTTCACAGTGGCTTTTCAGTAAAGTATCAGAAAGGTAGCCGATTTCAATCCTGACCTGGCAAGATCTGAATATGAAATAAAGGATTTCAGCTTGATCTGCCCATGATGTGAGGATGAATGTTCTGGTAAATGTTAACTTAGTGCTCTGAATAGCTCAGTAATAGATGGGTTTAGGCAGTAATAGGTTTAAAATGTCAACTTATTGAATAATAATTTCATGTTGTACAAATACTATGTGTAAGAAGGGATTTGTTTTGCAAATTTTGAAATAAATGAATGGATTTATAATGTCCTTGACTGTTTCATTGTTCTAGTAAGAATTTTACAGAAGAATCAAAATTAGTTTGTGCTTTCTCTGGTCTTGTTTTTCGCATTTGTCTCTATGTAGTTTTTATAATTACTAGGCCTCCCTGAATTCTGGTCCTTAATTGAGCTTGTCCCTATTTTGGTCCCCAAAGCCAGACTGAAAGCATTATTTTCTAGTAAAAAATAAAAACTCAATTATCCCTTCCTATAAAATGTTTCATGACACCAATAGCATAAAAACCTTTCACCAACCCAGCTGTAAAATGCTCAACTGTTCAAAACATAAGAACTGAAAGAAATTCTGTTTCCATAACTGAACTCAGCTCTTCAGTCCAATTATAAGCTGACAGCTCTATAAATCCTGGTGGAACACAAGTGTGGGTAAAACCGAATTGCGATTGGGACACTGAGGACCTGGGACAAACACCTCCACCACAGGCTGTGGAAAAGGTCCCCAGATTCTGCAGCAACACACACACACACACACACACACACACACACACACACACACACACACACACACACCCAACCATCCTATATGGAGTGAATAAGTTTGCTTAGGGAAATGAGAGATGCCAAAAAAACCACCCAGGTGAGCCCTCTAAATACTTCAGGTCTGATTCTTCAGCCTCTCAGCCTCCTGGAAGCTTCAGGAGAGCCAACCAAGGAGCCCATGTTTGCCTACCAGTCTACACTCTGAGCAGCTCTCGGTCTAATGAATGAAGGACATCTTGATTTCCCACAAACCATAACACCTTTCAGTAGTTTAAAGATATCCATACCTGAGGAATACCTGCATGAAATGGTCCTAAACAAATCTGCTTGGCCACTGAGCTCCATGATTGAGCACACCTCTCCCGGAATATCAACCACGAAGACTCTCTGTCCTAATCTGATTTCCCCGCTGGAGCTCACCATAAGACAAAGATGTGAGTGTTAGTAGTTTATTTGGAAGATGAAGAAAACATTGGTAAGGGAGTAAGACAGAGAGACGGCAGCTGATGAAAAGTGCATTAACAAGCCAGTTACTATCGTCAGTAATTAGAATTTAGTCCCACTGGGGACTCGGAGCCAGTATAGAACATAAACCATAAGATTACCCCCACTGAGGGAGTAAGGGAGCCAAAGTGCTTCTACTCTCCTCTTAGTCATTGGTAGAGACTGAAGGACGTTAATTCCTTGGCATTTTTGACCAACAGTATAGGTAGGCAGAAGGCACCAGGAGCCAGAGAAAGCCCCAGAAAAAATGTGCATGCTGGGAGTTGGAAGTCAGGCACCAGACACTGAAGTGGGTCAAGAAAGTGATATGGGCAGGGCACCTACAGCCTCTGCTCTAGGCCCTGGCTTTTTATTAATTTTTAAAACTTCCCTATCTCATGTTTAAGTTATGGAAGTAATAGGTCTTATGTAGAACCACAAACTTAAACAGAATAGAAAGGCAGCCACAAATTTTGTTAAAGACCTTTTTCCTCGCAGCCACCACTTTTACGGTTCTTTCTTTCCTTCCTTCCTTCCTTCCTTCCTTCCTTCCTTCCTTCCTTCCTTCCTTCCTTCCTTCCTTCTTTCCTTCTTTCCTTCCTTTCTTCCTTTCTTCCTTCTTCTTTCTTTTGAGTCAGGGTCTCTTTCTGTTGCCCAGGCTGGAATGCCATGGCATGATCATGCCTCACCACAGACTCGAACTCCTAGGCTCAGGAGATACTTCTGTCTCAGTCTCCAGAGTAGCTGAGACTACAGTCATGTGCCACACCAAGCTAGTGTTTTGTTTTGTTTTGTTTTGTTTTGTTTGTAAACATAAGGGCTCTCTATGTTGCCCAGGCTAATCTCAAATTCCTTGGCTCAAGTAATCTCCCCACCTCAGCCTTCCAAAGTACTGGGATTAAAGGTATGTGCCACTGCGCCTGGCCATAGTTTCTTGTGACTCTACATATAAAACCTGTATATATAAACACACACAGCACATACTGATTGGACAGCCCTTTGATGCCACACCAATAAGGTCATACTTGACAGAATTTTCTGCTGCTCATTTTTTTCACATAATATATCTTGGACATCTTTGCAAATTAATACCTTGGTATTTGTCTCAAACTTTTCAGTGAATACTAGTATGAACATATTCATTTAAACCATTTTCACTTGGTAAATATTTAAGCACTTTTTTTTCAACATTTTTGCTTTCACAGACAATGCTGCAGCGTTTTTTGCAACATATATATAAGATGTGCCAACAATGCCAAACATCATATATATGTATATATATGTATATGTATATATATATGTATATGTATATATATATATATATACATATACATATATATACATATACATATATATGTATATATAATGTGATACATTGTATATATGATACATTCTGCCAAGTGAAACTATCTGGTCAGAGAATATGCACATTTTAAAATTTGACAAATCAGCTGGGCTCGGTGGCTCAGCCTGTAATCCCACGCCTTTGGAGGCTGAGGTGAGTGGATTGCCTGAGCCCGCAAGTTCGAGACCCGCCTGGGCAGTGAGACCTCATCTCTACAATAAATTTTTAAAAATCAGCCGGGCGTGGTAGTGCGTGCCTGTAATTCCGGCTACTTGGAAGGCTGAGGCGGCAGGATCGCCGGAGCCCAGCAGGTCGAGGCTGCGGTGGCCAGGAGCAGCCACTGCACTCCAGTCTGGGTGACAGAGTGAGACTCCAACTCAAAAAAAAAAAATTTGACAAATCATACCAAAGCAATCTCTAAACAACATTCCACAAATTTACACTTCTTCCAACAGTATATGAGTGCACCTGTTTCCTGACATCTGTGCCAACATTGCAAATGATCACACTTTTTAATTTTTGGCAAGTTAATGTATTAAAATGATATATCCCTCTCTGTACATGTCTTTTATTATAAATGAGATTACTCAACTATAATATATTTCTTTGCACCTTCACATCCATTTTTCTAATGTTTTATTAGTTTTTTTCTTAATATTTTTAAAAGCACCCTTTACAAGCAAATATCTTCCCAGATTGTATTTTGTCTTTGATTATCGATTATGTCTTTTTTCATGCTGTGTTAAAGTATTAAATATCAATATTATCAAATATGTCAATTTTTAAAATAATTTCTGGGGTTTGTATCTTAAATAATCTTTCTCACTAATAAAATTGTTAAAAACAAGTTTAATTTTTTTTTTCTAGAACACTTTAAAGGGTGATTTTTATTGTAGGCATTTATCCAGTATTTATCTTGGTGTAAGATATCAAGTAGAAATTTGGTTACAAATTATTTTTTTCTAGATGGCATCTCATTTCCCTTCAACTAAATCTTTTAATTAGTAATTGATAATCATTATCAATTTAAAATATCTTTTTATCAATAATCAATTCACATGTGGATTTAATTCTATTTCTGTGTTGTTTATTCTTTTTAAATATTATAGATTTGTAATAAAGTTTATTATCTAGCAAAGCTTTTCTTATCTTTTTACTCTCTAGAATTTTCCCATGTTTATTTTTTGGAATAAACTATAGTATCACCTTGTCAGGATCAAAACAAAGTTGGTATTTTTATTGACATTATTTGCTTATCTAAATTGATTTAGGGCCAGGCATGGTGGCTCACCCCTGTAATTCCAGCATTTTGGGAGGCCAAGGTGGGAAGATTGCTTGAGCCCGGGAGTTCAAGATCAGTGTAGGTAACATAGTGAGACCTCGTCTCCACAAAAATAACAATAATAATAAATAAAGTTAGTTAATTTATTGATTGATTGATTTAGAGAGAACTGGCACATTTATAGTTTTCATTTTCCCTACTCAAGCGCAAAATATATTTTTCATTTATAAGTTTTATGTCTTATGCCCAATAGAACAGTTTGTTTTGTGAAATTGTAATTTAGTACCACAGAGGCAGAGGTAAAAGGAGTAATTCTTCTCAATTACAACAAACTGTTATACTGTTCTCCCATGAGGAGACAAAGTTTTCTTCATATATGCCCTACACCTTTCTTGTTGACTTTACTTATGAGTAATTACATTTGTAACTTTGGTAAATGGGTTGTTTCATCCCATTACAACTTCGTATTATTTCTGTGTTAACTATTGACATTTTTTGTACTAATTACATACCAACTATCTACTGGATTCTCTTATTGTTGTTAAAGAGTTTTTTTTTTCTCCCAGTTGATGTTCTTGCAATTTTCAGAAATATAATTATATCAAGTAGAAAAAATAATTTTAAAGATATTTTCTGTTATAATATTTATATATTAATTATTTTATTTTCTAATTGCATTGGCTAGTACTTTTTTTAAAATGTTAAGCAATAATTATGATTGTTGACAACTTATCTTTTTTCTGACTTTAATCACATTGCTTCTAGTATTTTATTACTAGGAATGATGCTGGATTTTTAATCAAAATATATTTTTATCATATTAGGAAACAATCCATTTATTTTTACCACAAAATAGTTTAATTTTGGTAAGGGAGTTTAATTCAGGTAAAGGAGTTTAATTCAGGTAAAGATGTTTAATTTTCCAAAAATCTGTTTGCTATCTACTGAGAATTTTTTCTCCTTTGATCTATTTAAATGACACATTATAATAACAGATTTTTTTGTAATAAATTGTTCTTGCATTCCTGAAATGAATCCATTTAATCATGTTCTATTGTTGTTACATTGGATTACATTTGCTATATTTTATTTAGGAGGGTGTTTTTTTAATTCATTAGCAAAGAGTATACATGTTTTTCCTTCTATGTGCTATCTTTGATAAATAATGGTTATGTGCCATGTAATGATGTTTCAGTCAATGACAAACCACAATACACACAGAGGTTCCATAAAATTATGATATCATATTTTTACTGTATCTTTTCTATGTCTGGATATGTTTAGATACACAAATACTTGCCATTGAGTTATAATGGCCTATAGTATTCAGTACAGTAACATGGTACACAGGTTTGTAGCCTAAGATTGACAGGCTGGACCATGTAACCTCAGTGTGTAGCAGGCTCAACCATCTTGGTTTGCATATGTTCACACAATAATAAACCTCCTAATGACAAATTTCTCAGGATGTATCCCCATTATTAATCTACACATGACTATATTAGAATCGGTATTATGTTAGCAGGACTTTTCTGAAAAGTAACAGAAGGGATGATTTTCATTTTAAGAGTTGATCTCAGATAAGTGAAGGTGAATTCTCTGGAGGCAGCATGATTTCTCTTGGCATAGCCCCAAGTATGGATATGAATATCGCTTAATTCAAAAATATATATTGGGCACTTAAGTATATGGTGAAATTATATAGGAGGGAATCTAGATCTTAAAATTAGTGTGCAAGGAAAACAACAGGCATAGTATTGTATCAAAATACTGATAAAGACTTGCTTATTGTCTTGAGATTTGAACTGAAGTCCAGAGGAAAACAACTGGTAGCAAATATCTATATACCTGATACAAAAGCAATGAACAACCTTGAAAGACTTATTGTGAGATGGAAAAACATGCTGTAACCCAACTCCAGGCTTAGAGTCACTGAGGTAAAAAAGCTGTTGAGTCAGCAGTACTGTGGTATTTCCCCAGTTTTCCTCAAGGAAGTGAGGAAAGCGAGGAAGGAGCTTCAAGAAAATCTCTCCTAGAGAATAGAAATTGTCTTTCAGAGAAGACAACAGGCACGTTAGCCTCCCACTGAGATGTGATCTGCACAGACTTCCCTGTGCCTCTGGATCACAGCTGAGCCTGGGGCAGTTCTTGGAGGATGCTGATGATGTTCTCAGGGCGTTGGGGTTAGGTATAAAGACAAAGCCTAGTGTGGACCAAAGCGACAAGAGAAGAAAAGACCGCAGCAAAAATGGCTTATCCCTTCAGAGCTTGGTGGAGCACGAAAGTTGTTTTCCTCTGAACCGAGGGCTTTTACATGAGTTACTGTCTTGAAATGTCTCCACTCTAGGAAGCAACCTGCCAGGCCACGACAACACCAGCAGAAAAAAGCCTGACAGCCTACCACCTTCTGCAGAAGCTAAGAGAGGAATTGGAAGAGCTCAGCTCGGGAATGGGTTCCCAACGCTGAGCACCAGTGCAGTACCAAAGATCCCCACGGGGATCTTCAAAGAACCCACAAAAGGTCCCAGAAGGAGAGAGCCAATGAACAGCTATCTGCCACATAGTAGGCATCATAGCAGGATGTCATCCCCACCCATCAAGTACGACATTCCCCTGTAGCTCACATCTCTTCCTTTTTACGCTGGCACAAGAGGAGCCAGAGCACAAAGGAAAGAGCAAGAAGGATAGAACAAGGCCATATAATAGTGGAATGAACAAAGTACTACGCATCTTTCCCTGCTGTTCTACAGATTTTTAGTGGGGTCCAGAGCTTGGTAGGAAATGAAGGAGGGGAGAGGTTTGGAACCGGGTGAGAGAGTCAAGCTGTAATGTGAACTAAACTGAGCATTTTATTACCTAAAATTTAAAGAACCCTAAAACCAAATATAACTGAGAAAGCTATGGGATTTGTCCAAGATATTCCCAAGGTGTAAGAAAGATTCAATAATCCATATTTGAAGGCAGAGGTGAGACATATGGCATACCAAAACTACCCTTGAAAATCTTTCAGGAAGGGTATACATCAGAGGCTTTCCTTCCTTTCAACAAAGCAATTTTTTCTTCCAGCACTGGAACAGATTGCAGCTGTCTCAGTTGAACACAGATGAAGCAGTTGGTTGGGTTTAGCAGCCATGTTGTAGGAAAAATAAGTACCTTTAAACACAAGAATCTCACCCAGAACAGCAATATGCTCACACTTCAAGAGGCACAGGGAAACTGAGTCCATGTGGGAGAATGGAAGACAGAAGATACTTGTCTCCCAAATGCTTATTCAGGACTTTAGGCTCAATATATGCAATGGTGAGTGTCATCACTTATCTACCCTGGCTAAATTTTTCTCCCTGGCTTCTCTTACTTTCTTCCCCCACCCCCCACCGCACCTCACCCAATTATGTATACATGTATACAGCTGACCCTTAAACAACATAGGTATTAGAGGCACTGACCCCATGTATAATCAAAACTCTGTGTATGACTTTTGACTGTCCAACAACTTAACTACTAATAACCTACTGTTGGCTAAAAGCCTTACTGATAAGTCATTAACACATATTTTGTATATGTATTATAAACTGCTTTATTACAATAAAGTAGGCTAGAGAGAGATTTTCTTAATAGAAAATCGTAAGGAAGAGAAAATGTCTTACTATTCATTGAGCGGAAGTAGATCATCACAAAGGTCTTTATCCTCATCATCTTCACAGTGAGTAGGCTAAAAAGGAGGAAGAAGAGGAAGAGTTGATCTTTCTATCTCAGGGGCAACAGGGGTGGAAGAAAGTCCATGTGTAAGTGGACCCATGCAATTAAAACCCATGTTGTTCAAGGGTCAACTGTAGTTAAATGCATCTGGATAGGTAGGACTCACATGTGACGTAATTTACTTTACTTCACTCAGTGAAGACCCAAAGATTAGTAAGACCAATTTCTCAACAATTTTCCAGATAAGGGGAAGAGAAAACAATGCAAACAAATGTGTAACAGATGCTCCAGTAAAAAGGAAGAGTAAGATCTCATGGAGGAACAAGGATGCAGTGGTCTTCACCTTATAGAAGACAGAAGAGACTTTCCAAGAAAAGTAAAATGGCCTCACCTGGGCACACTATCTTAAATAGGTAGTAACAATGTCCTGGGGCAGCAATCTCTTCTCAGTTAAACTTGGAAAATGACTTCTTAAAACTAATAGCAACAAAAATAATACTTCTCATTTACAGAGATTTGAAAGTAGTTTCTTAAGCTGTTTTGGAGGGTTGGATGAGAAAAAAAAATTTTTTTTAAGTTATCTTGGGCCAGGTGCAATGACTCATACCTATAATCTCAAGCACTCTGGGAGGCTGAGGCGGGAGGATCACTTGAGGCTAAGAGTTCAACATAAGCCTGAACAACATAGTGAGACCCACCTCTACCAAAATAATAAAATAAAATAAAATATTTCCAAATACAGTTGGGTTTTCTACAAAGGTATTAAAGTTGGCAAGTTTTGGAGCCTGGACTAGATCCAAGTTGCCTGATTCCTGATTTAGTGCTGTATACTTACTGCTTCTGAAGCAGAGAGCCATTAATAAAACTTTTAAAACTGTATTACTCCTGACCAGCCTGGGCAACTTGGCAAGACCTCATCTCTACAATAAATCAAAATATTAGCTGGGCATGGTGGAGCACACCTGTCATTCCAGCTGCTTGGAAGGCTGAGGCAGAAGGATCGCCTGAGCCCAGCAGGTAGAGTCTGTGGTGGCCGTGAATATGCCACTGCACTCCAGCCTGGGTGACAGAGTGAGACTCCAACTTAAAAAAAATTACTCCTAAAATAATATTGTATTGACACTAATCAGGTATCAACATAACTATAAATAGGTTTTGAAAGTAATTTGCAAAATATCAAGAATTACAAGCCAAAAATGGCTACTGATTGAAGCATAAGGCTGATGTCAAAGACAACCACATCTATAGGAATGTCGGGTTTTAAATTACATCTTGATTCCAAGCTCCATGAGCCAAGGGGAGATGTACTATGGCTAGCACTTTGCTCTCCTGGGGTGGGGGGTTGTTCCTCTAACCACCCCAGAGCCAGCTTCTGCTCTCTGACTTCCTTTATCCCTTAGGGTACACTTGAAGAACATGATCCTAGGTTAGGCATCTCTGCTTCCAGGAGCAGTATAGTATGACAGAGCTCTGCTTTGGAAATCAAGAAACTTCTGTTCTAGTGTAGCTCAGTCATAAACTAACCGAGTGATTCACACAAACTCTCAGGATCTCAGTTTCACATCTTTAAAACTAAATCAAGCTCAGGCTAAGCTTGATTACAAAGTACTTTGAAGTCCAGCCACTGCCTCTGTCGCACTGACATCTTCTGGGTCTTTACTTGCTGTTTTCAGGGACAGAATCAGGAATCTGACCAGCACTGGGTCAGCCTGAGAGTAGCATTTCAGTACAAACTCAACCAGTAGCCTCTTGACTACATTGCACCAGATGATGGAGAGAGAAACCCCTCCCTGCCCCCCAACTGGTAATTGGTAGAAAGAGCAGTAGAAACTGGATCTTCTAACTGTGTAAATTGCTCTGTCCACTACACTTTAAGGTCCAAACTCTGCAGCATGGCATATAAGGATCCCTACTGATTGAACTTGATTTTCTTGTCTTGCTGCCAATCTACATAATTTTAAGTTATACTTTTTGGCCTCCATACCTTGTCTCATTCTCCTCTTACTATGAATAGGCAAAGGCATTTCATTTTCATTGCATATCATTACCTGATAAAACTAAATGTTCTTTATAGCTTGCCTCAAATGGCAGCTCTTTAATGAAACCTTTCCTAATAGATCCTGGGGGCCTTCTGTCTTCTGTGGTCCTCTAGCACTTTTTGACTTCTCTCAAGGGTTCTATCATAGTTTGTTTTATAAATAATTGGGGGCCAGTAGATTGTAAACTTCTTGAAGTCCTTGTCTCTACCTTGGTGCCCAGGACAAAGCCTTCCACAAACAATTGCTTGGGAACATATTGTAACACTTAGACTAGACCAGGCGATGCTGGGGAAAAAAAACCCAACATTTCAGTGGTCTTACTCAGCAAAGATTTTTCAGAATCTCACACTACATGTCCAGAGAAAGTTTAAAGGGGGAAGTCTGTCATCATAATCTCTCAGGACCAGGGCAGAGGGAGGTCCTGCCTCAACAAAAGCATCTACAATCCTGGTGGCAAAGGACATGAATATGGAGACTCAAACATTGGCTCTTAAATCTTCTGCCCAGAAGTGACCCATGGCATTTCTTCTCAAATTTCATTGGTCGAAGCAAGTGATATGGCCATGTTTACTTTTAGGGCAGGATAGAGAAGTATGATACTACAGAGTGGCTGGAAGGAGAAGGAAAATTAGGATAATGATGTACATCTTAATGACACCACCACATACACCATGCTGTATTTCACCCTGGACTTTGACCCATCTTGTCACCTCTGCCTGAGACACTCTCCCCACCTTGTCCCTTCATCTGAATAGCTTCTTCTTATCCAAATGTTTTCACTTAGAACTTCTCTCAAGATTTTGTTGACCCTAACCTACAATCATCACCATCACCAAAAGTGGATAAAGTGTTTCTGATATGCCCTAACTGCACCCTATCACCGTAAGCGATCACAGTCACACTGGGTTGTAGTTTGGCTTTTTATTTGACTCTCCCATTAGACCAGGGATTTGTAAACGGTAGCCCAAGGGCTAAATTCAGTCTTCCATTGGTTTTTATAAATAAAGTTATATTGGAACACAATCATGTCCATTCATTTACATATTACTATGACTACTTTCAACCCATGGCAGTTGTAACTGCCAGAGATCACCTGGCCCCTAAAGCCTAAAATATTTACTATCTAGCCTTGTAAGAAAGTGTGTCAACCCCTGCACTACACCATAAATCTTTTGAGAGCAAGAATTGCATTCTCAGTACCTTCTGTATCCCAGAACCCAGCAGAGTAATTGGCTGATACTAGGCATTCCATAAATAGCTGTTGAATAAATGAAGAGAAAGCACATAGTGTTTACTGAACTAAATCATCTTCAACAAAAAAAAAAAAGAATAGAAAAACAGGGAACAGGAAGTATCAGAACCTCAAATCTTGGCAAGACAAAACTCTCAGATTCTCTGTTCCAGCTACATAACCTAACACTTTTTTAAAATGAGTAAACACTGGGAACCAACATTAATCTTCTAAGTGTCAAGGCAACTAAAATTTGCCACAGCCTAGTTAGAACAAATTAAGCAACCGTGACACTTACGAAATGTTTTAAAATTATAAAGTTGCTAAATCCACATCCATTTGCTCTGTAGAATATTTCATTCTCTTTGATTAACAAATCTGACTTAAATGAGGTGCGGCCCCTTTCACACAGTATTGTACAGTCTCATAAGTACCACAACTGCTATGAATTGCCTTCAAGCTGAATATCTACATGGTAACATCAGTACACCCACTCAGAGCTTCCAGAAGTAAACACACAGTGCTATAGCTGGGCTCTGGTGATTTTACAGCATGGGGGGAGAATAACTTAAAATACAGGCAGACCTGGAAAGTACAGCATCCCAGCTTGTTTATAACACCAATTGCAGCTAGTACAGATCCACAATTTATTTGCAAACAGATTAATTAATGTTTCAGCAACTGTTTGCAGCCAGTCTGTGATCTCACTGAGCACAGATGACACTTTTTTTCCTCTTCTATTCCATAGGGGTAATTTCAGTAATGCTCAGATGAGGTTTTTACTGTATCAGCCCACATGATCAAATCAGTTGAGTCCTGAGGTAGCCATGATGGCTTTACAAGATCCCCAGGTGCCGAATCTCAGGTGACTCCCCCACGCCACTGTTCCTGGGTTTTCCTTTTAACTATGGCCTCAAAATGCCAGTTTGCCAACAGATCTGCAAGATGAAACTGACATTTTTAAAAATCGTTTTTTCCTTCTACTTTTAGGTCCCTTAGGGTTGGTATTCAGCAATGTATACCACTGGGTGTAATAAAAGCAAATGCTTGAATATTTTTCAGTAACCTGCCAGAGAATAAACAAATGGAAGAACAAATGCTGAAAAGCTTACAAGTAATGCACTATTTAAGCTGGGTAGATCGCTACTGACAAAGCAACGCAGCTCCTATGATTGTATTTCTCTTCTGGAAGGAAAAAGAAACAAGGAAGACGAGACAAAATCCCCAAAGCCTCACTAGGCTAAATTTCCTTACTCTCCTTTGAACAGACTACACAGATTTTGTTGACTAATTGAGATCAATCCCAGTTGTAAATCGCCTAGCTATCCTACAGCTTTAATTAAGCTACCAGAGGGAGCTGTTTATCAATTAACACTTGTTACAAATTATTAGTAATTATATGGACTTTGTGTATATACTATAGCCTGCAAGACCAAAACTGCGTTTCCCAGTTGTTAGAGAAGCAAATTGAATAGTTAATGGGCTATTTGGACGAAGGCACCAGTCATCACCATAATTACAGATTTCCTTCTTTGGCAGAAAGATTTAAGGTGAGTTCCAGCACTATTAGCGGTAGTTGAATAAACATCACTTTAAGGATTTCTTTTGCCAGGGCTTTGCCAGACCATATTAACTGGTGGACTTTCTAATATGGGTTTCAAGTCTGTATTTACTTTTTCAGTAGCAAACGTAATGAAGATGGGAATATTAGGTGAAAGTTGATGATGTATTCAAGCATTAAAGCTACCTATTGCGGTATGCACTGCATTCTGTGATAATTTTAATTGGCTTAATTGAGATGCACAAGCCTGATTAATGTTTAATTCCTTTATATTAAAAAAAAGAGTCAAGTAGTTCGACATTTCTTCAATTATGTTAGATCTTTCTAGACTTCAAAGGAATGTTACATTAGACAGCTAGATACGGGGTGAACTGATTAAAGAATAAAGACTGCTCATTATAATCTAAGAGTACAAAATTGGTTTATGTAGCCTTTGAAAGTCAAAATTATGAGCTAAAACTTGAGTACAGTAATTAACCCAATTTATAGTCATACTTGTTTATCTGTTTGCTTATGATTAGTAATTTAAAATGATCCATGAGATTGATTTACAGATCTAAAGCCCATTCAGGGACCCAAAATGTTTTGTCCATGATTCTTAAGAACACTGGAAGAATATACTTAGTGGTATTACTAAACATCTATTAATCAGTGAAAAACATCAGTACAAAAAAGATTTAATAGTCAACTTCATTATGCTACATGCATAAAATACTAAAATATTTCTGTAATGTAATCTACTTTCCAAATATTTTAAAGTTTAACTTCCCTTTGCCGTGACTCTGAAAAATTGAAATTAATGTGATATACTTAAGGTGATCAACTCTTAATCACTCCTAATAAATAAATTTTTAAAAAGGAAAGTGAAAATGTCATCTGCAGTAGCATGTAACTAGTGTACCACTTCTAACCCTGTGGGTGCCACCCTTCTCTTGCACACATGCATCTTCCAAAGTGCTCTAAATTCACTTCAGGGGGTGCCATCCTAACAGACTTGACAGAGGATAGGCAGGAACCACTTGGAAATCAGGGATAGTAGAGATGTAGCTATCAGAAATAAATGCTCAGACCAGGCACAGTGGCTCACACCTATAATCTCAGCACTTTGGGAAGCGGAGGCAAGAGAATTGCTTGAGCCTAGGGATTCGAGACCAGTCTGGGCAACATGGCGAGACCTCATCTCTATAATAAATAAATAAAAATTATTTAAGCATGGTGGCGCGCGCCTGTCATTCTAGCTACTTGGAAGGCTGAGGCAGAAGGATCACCTGAGCCCAGAAAGTTGAGGCTGTGGAAGTCACAATCATGCAACTGCACTCCAGACTGGGCCACAGAGTGAGACTGAGACTCAAAAAAAAAAAAAGTTAGCACATTTGCTAAGTAAACATTTCCAGGATCTCACTAATATAGAAATATGAAAACTCAAAGCCTTCCATTGGATGAGGGACACATAGAAAGCTAGGGGCAGAGAGAAAAATAGGGCAGAGAGAAAAATTCATCGGGACTTCATTCAGGAGAGTCCAGGGGCTCAGAGTAAATCATGTTTTCTGAAACCTTTGCAATATTATGACTCTGTGTTTCCTGTGTATGAGTAAATGTGTATGTGACAGTATTTCCCAGAGTTCGTTTTATAGAATACAAATTCATACAGATGCTCCATAAAAAGGGGGTTCCACAGACAAGTAAGCTTAGGAAACTTTGCACTACAGCCCTCTCTTGAAGAGTCATCATATGCATTAGCATATTAAATGCTTTACATAGTTTAACACAGAACTTTTTTTTCATTGAATACCAACTAATATTGGCCAACATGCTCAGACCACAATAGTATAATAATATGTATACTGATGAACAGCAGCATGTTTTTTCCAGAGCATCATTGATCTTGTACATCCAAATAAATGAACTTTCCCCATGTCTCCTGCCTCACTGGAGGAACGAGTTCACGTGCCCCAACCTGGACATGGTCCTGCTCTCATAACCTTCTGCAAACAAGCATTGGAGGGAAGTGGAGTTTTCATATTCCTACTGCTTCTGGTCACTCACGCTGATCTACGCTCGGCACTCTGTGTAGCACATGGGCCAGAGTTGGTAACTTTAAAAGAGTGGGTGGAAGTGTATCCTGGACCTGGGGAGGAAAAGATGAGGCATTTCACACTAATGAAAATGAGTCCTAGGGAAAAAACGTTTAAGTACTAACCCAATACAACGGAATAAGAGTTTTTTTTAATCATTGTCCTGTGAGATAAAGAAGCAAAAGCTAGGGTCCCATAGATAGATATAGAAATCATATACAGATGTGTGAGAGTGTATGTATGCTGGTGTGTGTTTTCTCTAGTTGTATCTGATGAGAGAACTAGACACAATGATACCTCAGTATTGATAAATACACCTTGCACCCAATCTTGGTTTCTAAATGTCACTCCTCACCAAAATGAGTTAGGGTTCAAAAAAAGACCAGTCCGGGGCTGTGGTGGATATGTACAAGAAGAGTCTGAAACATCTTGCTGAGTGAGAAAGCACTCAAAGACTAGTGGGGGCATGTCAGAAGGACACAGAATCCAGCTTCAAAGAACTTCCTGCTAGCTAAATCTGGTTAATTTGAGCATCAAAATAAATAATGATGGTAACATTACAACCCATAGAATAAAATAAGATCCTGTGAACCCAGACAGATGGAAGGGAGGGAGGGAGGAAGAGAGCTTTATCTGGAAGTAAATTGTCAACTAATAAATACAGAAAGAATGATGACTTTCAAAAGAACCATTTGACAACCACCATAGTAATAATTGTTTCAGGCAAGAATAATTAATGGACTTTAAATTGAGTGGGTAAACTTTGATAAAAAATAAGATATTTGTATAGTCTCAAAGTATCTTTCCACAAAACACTTATTAATTACCAAAGGTAGATTTTAATGAAGAAATCTGGCAGATTCCATGTTGACTAGGTGATCAAAGTTAACACGACCACTAATGAGACATAGTGACATCATATGCCTCCTGATACGATGTACCCAGAGGGACACAACATCACTTCTGTGGTTTCCCTGCCAAAAATGTACAGTCTGAGTCTAATCATGAAGAAATATTAAACAAACTCAAACTGAGGGACTTTCTCAATTATGACTAGCCTATACTCTTCAAAAATGTCAAGTTTTTGACAGACAAAGAAAAACTAAAGAACTGTCCTAGATTAAAGAAGACTAAAACAGCATGCCAACTAAATGCAAGAGTAATCCTGGATTGGATCTTGAACCAGAATTTTTTTTCTTTTCCCATAAAGGACATTAATAGGATAATTGGCAAAATTCAAATAAGGTTTGTAGGTAAGATATTAATGAACACTATCTATGTTAATTTCCTGATTTTGAAAATTATACTATAGTTATGTCAGACCATGTCATTGTTTACTAGAAGTATGCACTGAACTACGTAGGAGTCCATCTGCATGTCTGCAACTTAGTTTCAAATGATTTAGAAAAAATATTATATATATTATGTATATATCTGGAGAAAGCGAATGATAGGGCATATACTATATAGTAAAAAACGTTAACATTTAGGGAATCTGGATGAAGATTATGTAAGAAGGTACTATGTTTTGCAATTTTTAAAATAAATGTGGAATTATTTCAAAATTAAAAATAAAACAGAAAAGAAAAGTTGTGGTCCTAGAGAGAAAGTACACTGGGAAAAAGATCTGAGATGTATGTGTTCATCCAGTTATACACAAGGCTGTTCAGCTATATTTCCCGGGGATGGGTTGCCGCCTACTTCCTTAAAGGGAGTCCCAGCTGCTTGGTTACTTAAGCTGTTTTCCTGTCTGCCCTGGCACCAGTGCCTCTGCCAAAGTCTAGGTCCAGGTGACTGCCCACAGGACCTGAACCCTAGAAATAACTATGCAGCTTCTTCAAAGAATACTCACTTATAGGTATATACACCAAGTGATGCCAGGGTCACATGGCAAATCCCCATTGCTACTTCTGGGAGGTAAATGTGGGTGGTATAAAACTGCTGGTAACCATAGAACAAAGGTCTTAGAGTCATGGCTAGAGGAATGAAGGAGGAAAGTCTTTGACACTTTCAGTCTTGAGATTAAAAACTGCTTTCTTCCTTTCAAAAACACATTGTGTTTTATTTTTATTTTTTATTTTTTGAGTTGGAGTCTCACTCAGTCGCCCAGACTGGAGTGCAGTGGCCACTCCCGGCCACCGCAGCCTCGACCTGCTGGGCTCCGGCGAGCTTTCCGCCTCAGCCTTCCAGTAGCTAGAACTACAGGTGCGCGCTACCACGCCCGGCTAATTTTTTTGATTTATTGTAGAAATGAGGTCTCACCTGCCCAGGCGGGTCTCGAACACGCAGACTCAGGCAATCCACTCACCTCAGCCTCCCAAAGACGCGGGATTACAGGCTGAGCCACCGAGCCTGGCTCACATTGTGTTTTATAATGTGCCAAAGCAACTGCCAGTTGGGGATCAGAAAACTGCCCTGAATAAAACAAGATGGCAGCTGCATGGAGTGCTGCTTTCTATTTGAAGGTAGTCCCAGGTGCTTGGCCTCTAAAGCTGTCTTTCTTGCTGCTCTAAGAAAATGGGCACCAGGAAAGAGAGAAAGAGAGAGATTGGGGGGAAGGTGGGAGGGAAAGAGAGAGAGATTGGGAGAGGGAGAGTGGTGAAGAGACAGGAGAGAAGAAAATAAAAAGAAACAGAAAACCTTTGCCGTTGGGATCCCTAAATGCTCAGTGAAACAAGCTAATATTGGATAATTAATGATGAAGACATCTGCTAAGAACAAGTTATGGCAGATAGCACAGACTTCTAGGATTGAGCAAACTTCAGCTCCCTCCCCTTCTGACTTGTGTCTTCAGAGACTGAGTTTGTTTAAAAAAAAAAAAAGAATACTTATGAAGAATAAAATATTTTGAGGCATTAAGCCTAGATATATACTCTCCAGATTCTAGGTTTATTACGTATTTTTCTATCGATGAAATCTCTTTCTCTAACTGAGAATGTTTACCAGGTAAGGGACAAGATGTTACTTATTAAGAAAATTAATTACCCACAGAATTGTAAGGAGAGAGTATGGTATAATCTCTAGGACTTGTACAAAACCTCAAAGAAAACACAGCTGAAATTTGAACACCATTGCTGTGTTAAGAGACAAAAGAGGGCATCAGAATAAAATTGGATTTGATCAGGGTAAATTTGGAGCTATAGAACACTCTTCCAAAAGAAGAAAGTAGTTCCTAAAACTTGGTTTCTTATTCCATTTTGCCTCTAGGACATTGTAAGGTCTTCTTTTTTTTTGAGTTGGAGTCTCACTCTGTCACCCAGACTGGAGTGCAGTGGCCACTCCCGGCCACCGCAGCCTCAACCTGCTGGGCTCCAGCGATCTTTCCGCCTCAGACTTCCGAGTAGCCGGAATTACAGACACGCGCTATCACGTCGGCTGATTTTTTTATTTATTGTAGAGATGAGGTCTCGCCAAGTTGCCCAGGTGGGTCTCGAACCCTCTGTAGAAAACAGTGTGGCGATTCCTAAAAGATCTAAAATCACCGTATATTCTACCCAGCAACCCCCTACTGGGAATATACCCAGAGGAACTCAAATTACTCTGTGAAAAAGATACTGCACACACATGTTTATTGCAGCATTATTCACAATAGCAAAAACATGGAACCAACTATGCTGCCCATCAAAAGAGGACTGGATTTTAAAAATGTAGTACATATACATGATGGAATATTACACAGCCATAAAGAAGGAGAAAATTATGAACTTCATAGCAACTTGGATGGACTTAGGGTCTATAATACTGAGTGAGCTATCACAGAAACAAAGAACTGAGTATCACATGTTCTCACTCACAAGTGGACCTTGGACAATTATTCTAATAGATTGGCAGTAGTGGGAAACTGCTGGGGAAGGGAGGGCGAGGCTGGCAGTAGTGGGAAACTGCCAGGGGCAAGGGGGCCACACCTCATCAACTGTACAAATAATGAACATTTGTATACCTAACCCTGAATTATACCCTACACCTTTAAAATTAAAAAAAAAGAAAGAAAAAATAATTTTAAAAATAAATAAAAAGTTTAGTCTGTATCCTGAAGGCAATGGAGAAGGTTTGAAGAGTTTTAGCAGGAGAGTAACAGGTATTCATTCATTTAATAAATAATTACTGAGCATCTACAGTATGCCAAAGATTGTTCTACATGCTGGGGAAATAGCAGCTAGACATGACTGTATAAGAAAAATAAGCCAGGCCAGGTGCGGTGGCTCAAGTCCGTAATCCCAGCACTTTAGGAGGATGAGGTGAGAGGTTTACCTGAGTCCAGGGGTTCGAGACCAGCCTGGACACCTTGGTGAGACTTCGACTCTACAATAAAAATCAAAAAATTTATTCAGCACCCTTTTTTGATTTAAAAACTCTTACATCAGTTTAGATATAGAAGGAAAGTTCCTCAACATAATAAAGACCATTTATTAAAAACACAGCTAACATCAAAGTCAATGGGGAACTGAAAGCTTTTCCATTAAGATCCAGTACAAAGCAGGAATGCCCATTCTCACCACTTCTATTCAACATAGTAGTGAAAGTACTAGTAAGAGCAATCAAACAAGAAAAATAAATAAAAGTCACCCAAATCAGAAAGGAAGAAGTAAAAATATCTCTCTTGGCAGATGGCATGAAAGCTTATATGTAGAAAACTCCAAAGATTCCACTAAAAACTACTATAACTGATTGAATAAATTTGCAAAATACAAAATCAACATTCAAAATTCAGTAGCATTTCTATATACAAATAACAATCTAGCCAAAAAAGAAATCAAGAAACAATTTAATTTATGATATCATCAAATACCTAAGAATAAACTTATCCAAGAAGGTGAAATATTTGTACACTAAAAACTATAAAACACTGATTTTTTAAAAATTGAAGACATAAGTAAATGAAAAGGCATCCTGTATTCATGGATAGAAAATTAATATTTTTGAAATATCCATACTGCCCAAAGCAATATAGAGATTTAGCACACTTCCTATCAAAATTCCAATGGCATTCTTCATAGAAACAGAAAAAAATATCCTAAAATGTGTATGGAACCACAAAAAAAAAAAAAAAAATTTAATAGCCAGAGCAATACTAAGAAAGAGAAAACAAACTTGGAAGCATCACATTTTCTAATTTCAAATTATATTGCAAAGCTATGGTAATCAAAACAATATAGGCTGGGCTCGGTGGCTCAGCCTGTAATCCCGTGCCTTTGGGAGGCTGAGGTGAGTGGATTGCCTGAGCCCGCGGGTTCGAGACCCACCTGGGCAACTTGACGAGACCTCATCTCTACAATAAATCAAAAATTAGCCGGGCGTGGTAGCGCGCACCTGTAATTCCGGCTACTCGGAAGGCTGAGGCAGAAGGATTGCCGAAGCCCAGTAGGTTGAGGCTACGGTGGCCGGGAGCGGCCACTGAACTCCAGTCTGGGCAACGGAGTGAAACTCCAACTCGAAAAAAATATATATATATATGATACTGTCATAAAAACAATGACACAGAATAGAGAGCCCAGAAATAAATCCAAACATATATGGTTAACTAATTTTCAATAGAGACATCAGAAGATACAATGGGAAAAGATAATATTTTTCAATAAATGATGCCCAGAAAACTGGATTCCCACATACAAAAGAATGAAATTGGACTCAAGCTATACACAAAAATCTACTAAAAATGGATAAAAGATCTGAAAGTGAAATTTGAAACCATAAAGCTCCTAGAAGAAAACATAGAGAAAGAGATTCTCAACACTGGCCTTGGCAATGATTTTTCGGATATCACAGCATAAGCTCAGGTTACAAAACCAAAACTAAATAAATGAGACTATATCTCACTAATAAGCTTCTGCACAACAAAGAAAGAAATCCACAAAATAAAAAGACAACCTATGGAATGGATGGAAAAAAATTGCAAACCACTTATCTGATAAGGAGTTAATAACCAAAATTTATAAGGAATTCTTACAACTCAATAGCAGAAAAATAACCCAAATTAAAAAGATGAGGAAAGGACATTTCTCCAAAGACATACAAATGTCCAACAGGTATACGAAAAGGTGCTCAACATCATGAATCATCAGGGAAATGTAAATTAAAACCACTGTGAGATACCACCTCACACCCATAAGGGTGATGACCATCAAAAAGAAGAAATAAAAAATGTCAGCAAAGGTACAGAGAAAAAGAAACCCTTGTGCACTGCTGGTGTGGATGTACATTGGAACAGTCATTAGAGATAACAGGTTCCTAAATAAATTAAAAATAGAGCTAACATACATCCCAGCAAATCCTCTTCTGAATATATACCCAAAGGAGATTAAAAAAAAGACAAAAAACCCACACATCATAAAGATATCTGCACTCCCATGTTCATTGCAGTGCTATTCACAATGGCCAAGATATAGAAACAATCTAAATGTCCATCAGCAGACACATGGATTTTTTTTTTAATGTGCTATATAAACAGAATGGAATATTATTCAGCCTTAAAAGAGGCAATCCCACCACTTGCCACAACATGGATGGACCTGGAAGACATTATGCTGAATGAAATAAGCCAGATACAGAGAGAAAAATATTGCATAATCTCACTTATATATGCAATATTACAAATACACATATTCCACGGGGTGAAGAGGGGGAAGGAAATTGAGAAACATAACTCAGAGGATACAAAATATCAGATATGTAAAATGAACAAGTTTACAGATCCAATGTACAACATGGGACAAAATTAATAAAATTGTGTTGTATTAGAGATGTTTGTTAAATAAGCAGATTTTAGCTGCTCTTGTCATCAAAATAGGTAACTATGCGAGGTGACAGATATGTTAATCTGTTTCACTATAGTCATCATTTTACTATTTGTATATATCCCCAAACATGTTGTAAACCTCAAATATACACAATAAAATGTATTGGGAAAAAAATACAAGAAATTAGAAAGAAAGTCACTCTACCAGCATACCTGTCCTCCCTCCATGTATAAAAGTTAAACACAACTCAGAAAATGTCTGCTAAACATACCCTTTTTCTAAGTCACCAGAAATATTGTTGGCAGCTGCTGGTGACAACTTATTTCATTACATTCTAATGATGTAAACTGCTCCCTCAGGATGATTTAGCTTGCTGCAGACAAAACGCTTATTGCTTCTTTACTCATGTAGAACACAAACGATTGCTGGGAAACTCAAACCCAATATTCAGGATTTTAAGCTAACCTAACAGACCAGCAGCATTCTATGGAGAATAAAGGCGGTTTAACAGGAATACATTTCACAGCCTGAATTACTGCCACATTGCATTCTATATGTGCAGTCTATTAATCCAGGTTTCATTTTGAAGCCTGGAATTTGGGAAGCCAAGGGAATTTCTTGGCATGGTTCCAACTCTTCCCCAGTCAGAATTGGGTAATCAACAGATCTTTAGCTGGGTACCACAGGGAGCTTGTGGGAGTAAAGTCCACGTGCTCCCTCCAGTTCATGGGTGGCTTTAAGGAGTGGCTTCTAAATATCTGCCAGGGGACCAGGTACTTCAGAATTGTCTGAGGTGGTTGTTAAAAACATGGATTTGGTCGGGCTTGGCGGCTCAGTCTATAATCCCAGCACTTGGGGAGGCCGAGGCAAGTGGATTGCCTGAGTCCACGGGTTTGAGACCAGCTGGACAAGTTAGCGCAACCTCATCTCTACAATAAAAAATAAATAAAAAATAGCCGGGCATGGTAGCGCGCATCTCTAGTTCCGGCTACTCGGAAGGCTGAGGTCGAAGGATCGCTGGAGCCCAGAAGGTCAACACTGGGGTGGCCGTGAGCGTGCATGCCACTGCACTCCAGCCTGGGCAAAGGAGTGAGACTCCAACTCAAAAAAAAACAAAACAAAACATGGATTTGGTGGATTTACCTGAGACTTATTGAATAAGCCCCTCTGGGTGTGCAGCCTGGAAATCTGTACGTTGAACAAGCTCCCAGGGGAAGTGATGTGCAGCCAGATACGTCAGCTTCTTTAAGGAATTATCTGAATGGGAGCAGGTACATAAAATTCATCAGTTCAACCCACAGAAACAAAAGCATCTTGCTCAGGGTTGTCCAGAGCCCACGGCAGAACACTTGTATTACCTCTGGTTCTACCTCCGACCCTGCACTTCTGATAGGCTCTCTGTTAGTTCCATTCGTGAGACCTTGGGCAAGTTAGACTTTCTGAGTCTGAGTCTTACTTAGACTTTGTGAGTCTTACTTAGACTTTGTGAGTCTTACTTAGACTTTGTGAGTCTTACTTAGACTTTCTGAGTCTTACTTTTAGACTTTCTGAGTCTTACTTAGACTTTCTGAGTCTCAGCTTCTTCACTGACAAAATAGGGATGATATCACAATTGACTAGGTTGTTAAAAAGGTTAAACCGGTTCACACGCATAAGTACCTGACACGTAGCAGTCAATAACTATTAGCCATCTAAAACTGTTTCTGACTTTGTTCAGGATTCACTTCTCCTCTTTTATTGGACAATACTACCTTTGTTTTCCCCTCTGAGCACAATATACCTTCCACCATTCCTCCCTCAAACTCACGTCTCCGGTTCTGAACTGGAACTTGCCCGCAGGCTCCCATTCCATCCACTCTGGCCTTCTCACAGTCACACCAGCACCATCTGGTGCCTGCAAGGCTAGATTCTCCCCTGAGAGTCATCTGAGGAGTCTGGAACTCTCCACCGGTCTGCACGAGTTAAGCAACAATAGGAACTTTCAAAACAACATTCTTTACTTGTCCCCAAGGAACAGGAACCCCTGAGTCCTACATGTTGCCTGCATGGCAGTGTATTGACTGATAACACAAGGGTGGTGATGGGTCAAGTTCTATGTAAAGGGCCTCACTGCAAAGCACTTATGAGAAAGGTACTACTGTTCCCATGTTCCCTTTGAGAAAACTGAGGCTTAGAGGAGTTATGAAACTTGCCCAAACTCACAAGAAGTAGCATCCAGGGTTCTAATTTATGCAGCCTGACTCCAGTATGACTTTTTTTTTAACCATTACACTAAGAATCTCCCAGACAACTTGTAACCATGCAGAATCAATATGATTAAAATCAGAAAGTATCTAGCATTCCACATGGAGACCTTGCAGCCTCAAGCCAATGTTAGCCCAAGTCTGATCTGCTTTGAGAGACAACGGGCTGTGAGATAAATACCAAAAGAAGTGGAAGTCCCACTCTGCCACTTATAGATGGATGATTTTGGCTAAAGTCACAAACTTTCTGAGTCTCATTTTTCTTCATCAGTAAAATAGAAAATATGGGCAACCCCCTCGGGTCCCCTCTCACTATGGGAGCTTTACTGTCCTCTTAATAAATCCTGCTTTCTCAAAAAAAAAAAAAATAGAAAATATAATGCCTATTTCTCATAATTGTATAGAAAGATTAAATGAGATAATACATCTGGAAGTGCCCTTAATATATAAATATATATAGTATATATCAAATATTGATATAATATATTGGCATACTGTATATTAGATAATATATAGCAACATATAAATATTATAAATTATAATCACTCATTCCACTAATATTTATTCAACAGTCACTGTGTTCCAGGCACTGGAATGAAACTGAAGTAGACACAATCCCTGCCCATCAACTCCTAGTGGAGTACAGAGTCTAGTAAAAAGGAAATTACAAAATAAAGTGATAAATACCAAAAGAGAGGGTGTATATCATACAATGAGGACCTACAGGAAAAACACCCAGCCATGACTTAGAAATCTTCCTGGAGAAGATGATATCTACGTCAAGACCTGGAATTCATCAAGGAGAGAGAGAGAGAGAGAAAGAGAGAGGGAAGGAGAGATGGAGGGAGGGAAGAAACGACAAGTAAAGAAGAGTCAAAGGTCTCTACTGAGACTCTGGTTGAATAATAGCATCTTGTCCTTGTATAAGAAACACTGAAATGAAAGCATGTTTGGAAGAAGCAATGATAAATTCGGTTTTGCATGTGTTGCGCCCAGGGTGCCAGTGGACAGCCAGTGAGTGCTATCCAGTCAGCAGCTGGATAAAAGGATCTGGAGCTCAAGAGACTGATTTTGCATGCAGCTGTAGATTTGGAAGTCATTATCAGGACATATAAAAGAGTTACACAGAGTAAAGAGAAAAGAGACCCGTACAGGTAGAAAAAGAAGAGGCTACAGAAGGCTTTGGATTCAATTCTTTTCTGCTTTCCCATGAACCTTATTTCATCAAATATCCTACCTTCTTTTGCTTGTTTTCTTTAACCTCTACCTTTCCCCTTATTCTGTTCCATGGGCATTTAAATAAACTAAGTCTCTAGCTGGGCTCGGTGGCTCAGCCTGTAATCCCACACTTTGGGAGGCTGAGGTGAGTGGATTGCCTGAGCCCGCGGCTACGAGACCCGCCTGGGCAACTTGGCGAGACCTCCTCTCTACAATAAATCAAAAATTAGCCGGGCATGGTAGCATGCGCCTGTAGTTCCAGCTACGTGGAAGGCTGAGGCAGAAGGATCGCCGGAGCCCAGCAGGTCGAGGCTGCGGTGGCCGTGAGCAGCCACTGTACTCCAGTCTGGGTGACAGAGTGAGTCTCCTACTCTAAATAAATAAGTAAATAAATAAACTGTCTACCATCCAAAAGATAAATCACTTTTCTCTACCTCTTAATTCTCTCCAGTGACAGTTCTGTCCACCTCCTCCCCTTCAAAGCCGAACTTCTTGAAATATGAACAGAAGTCTTCAAGTGGAATCTCCATTTTCTCACTTGCCATTCACGTCTCAACCCCTTCCATTCTGGCTGCTGTCCCTGTCTCTCCATCGAAGCACTCTAACTGAGGTCCTCAATAGCCTCTCCATTGCCAAATCCAAAAGATATATCTTGGTTTTTAAATGACTTCTCCAAGGTTTTAGAGAATAGAAGTCAGAAATGTTCTTCTTGCTTGAAATGCACTTTCTTGGACCCCCTTAACTCCATGCTTTCTTGCTTTAACACCTCCCTCTCTGAATGTTCCTTCTCAGTCCCTTTGGTGGGGTCATCTTTCTCCATCTCTCTCCTTAATCTTGCTATTCTTCCGGGCTCCTTCTTAGGCCCTTTTCTTATTATGCAAACATTCTTTCTCATTCCCCCTACCAGTATTTTATACCATACCCAAGTTATTAGCCTAGGATAGACAGAAGTCCAACTCTTTTGTTTTAACAAGAGAGGAGGAGAAAAGGATGGCTGTAGCCCTCAGTAATGTTTTAGATTTGATTGCAGGAAGTTAGTGGAGTAATGATCTGATGGTCTACGTAGTAGAGGTTGGTAGGGTCTGATAATATTAGGAAAGAACAAAATGTCAAAATAGTCATCATGAGCCGGGCTCAGTGGCTCAGCCTGTAATCCCGCGCCTTTGGGAGGCTGAGGTGAGCGGATTGCCTGAGCCCGCGGGTTCGAGACCAGCCTGGGCAGCGAGACCTCATCTCTACAATAAACAAAAAATCAGCCGGGCGTGGTAGCATATGCCTGTAATTCCAGCTACTGGGAAGGCTGAGGCGGAAGGATCGCCGGAGCCCAGCAGGTCGAGGCTGCGGTGGCCGGGAGCGGCCACTGCGCTCCAGTCTGGGCGACAGAGTGAGACTCCAACTCAAAAAAAAAAAAAAAAAAAAACAGTCATCATGGAGGACCGGAAAGAATATTAAGTGGGTAAACATAAAAGGATGACTGAGAGATATTGAGGTCCTAGTCAAAGTTGCCAATGATGGTTTTCATATGTCCCCAATCTGCCTATAACTTTCTCTGGCAGTGTAAGTATAAACAATGAGAAGTGGTTTGATCCAAGGTTGGATTTTCCAGGTGCACAGACAAAAGGACGATGAAGGAGTAAAGGGATTCAGGGTAACAGACAGAGAGGGGTCAAAGTGGTGGTTAATGAATATCTACGCTGAGACAAAAGAAACGTGTAAACAGGAGAGGAATGAGAATGAAAGTCTTAATAAGTTCCAGGGAACAGCTGTAGCTAGTTATTACTGAATTAGCACACCAGGAAAACCAGTGGTTTTGGTCAGAGACTGGGATCATTGATTTTATTGTATCAGAGTTGGTATAGTCTAGATGATGACAAAGCCCAAAATATGACCATGGTAGTGGCAGAAAATGAATACAGGTGACAGTCATTGAAAATAAAAAGGTGAGTTTACACAGGTGGAGGAGCCCAGTTAAAAAGTCACTTCTGTGAATTCATCACCCCCCAACTCAGAGGTCGTATAATCTTTTGTTAGACCCTTCCCCAAGAGCACCTCTGTTATTGCCCTTATTCCACTGTATTCTAATGATCTTAATCTCTGTCTTTCTCTACTTGACTGTAAGCAATTCAGGGAGAGATGTCAGATCTTATTCTTCCCACCCACTGCAGTATACACAAGGTCAGTTAGCATGCAACATTGAATAAATGAAGGAATGCCTAGTAATAATTTTGTAATTTTTATAAATAGTATTTTAATATGGCTTCATATCACAGGCCTTTTACTCCAATTCCTGGAATATTTTCACCGACATTTATGAAAAATAAAGAGAAGTATGCATTTTATTTCTTGTCTCTACATAATTATATTTCAATCACAAAACATTCTCCTTTTTCTAAAGAAATCATTTTCTAAAGTTTAAATACGGAATCATGATCATTATTTTCCCTCTCAAATAATATTTCTTTATCACTTTATTTCACATCGGAACCATGCCAAGGGTTTGGCTACTGTGAAAATTAAACTTTCAGATAGATTCTTTCTTGATATAGAATCATTATTTCACTGCATGAATGATTTATTAGTTGCCTTCCATATGTCAGGCAGTTCTGTAACAAGGCTCTGGGGATAGAATGATGAACAAGACAATGGCTTTCTTCCATCAGATCTATAGACAGACAAGGACGCAAGACAATGGCCCAGCGATGACTGTATCAGTCAAGATACGTTGCGGTAACCGACAACTCCCAAAATCTCAGAAGCTAAAAGGCAGCAAATGTATGTTTCTCACCTATACAGGGTCCGTTTCGTGTTCTGGTGAGTCTCCATGGCAGCTGCCCTCCATAAGGTGGTTCGCCATTACACCTCTGCATCAACACGCACATTCAAAATTGCCAAGGCAGAGGAAGAGAGAGGGACTTGAACACAGAAATAACGTACACTGATTCTGCTCACAAATCATCAGTCAGATCAAACCATAGGACCACACCTAGACTCAAAAAGGTAAGAAGGTGCAATTCTCTCATATGCTCAGAAGTCAAAAAACATCTGCTGGCACACAGTGGAAATGCCTACCACGTGACAAGCCAGAGGTTAGCAACCATGGTAGGGGATCTGGGAGCACATAGAAGGGGCTTCTCACATCCTGGGGAGTCACAGAAGGCTTGCTGGAGGACATAATATTGAGGCTGAGACCCAAAGATGAATAGAGTTGAATACATTAAACCAATGTTTAAGGGTGAGAGTCCTAGTCAGAAAGAGTGTTTATATAACAAAATGATGGAATGTTCATCCCCTTGCATAGACCAGCTAGTGCTACAGAAGGTGCAGCCAGCAACACGTATGCAAGCCGTGAGGTACAAAATCAGGCTGGGTGTATTAGCTCATGCCTATAATCCTAGCACTTTGGGAGGCTGAGGTGGGAGGACGACTTGAGACTTAGGAGTTCGAGGCCAGCCCAGGCAACATAGTGAAACCCTGTCTCTAAAAATAAATACCTTTTTTTAAAAAGAAGAAAGAACCAGAGCTGTAGGAATCAGCAATAAGCCCATACACACACACACACACACACACACACACACACACACACACACACACGTTATAACGTGTACGTGTACATATGCATATTACTACATAAATATATATAATTATATATACAAAATGGAAAGATGAAGATAGAGTTTTGATGGTAGTACCTGCCTGCTACCACTCTAGAGACATGAACACCCTGATGTGCTGAGGAATTTCAAAGTTTCAGGACTAAGCACCTTGGAGTCCCCTGACAGGGACAAAGTTACTTATCTAGCAACCAGGTCCAAAATAGAGAAGCAACAAGTTAGTTACGTCTTCTGATCTGTTTCTCCCATGGCCCACACTCTTAGAGCATGCTCGCTACTATACCACTATATCTACATTCTGCAGTTACTGTAAGGATCAAGCAGCTTACAGTCTTAGCACAGTTGCTTAGCACATAATAAGATCTCATTTAAATCAGTCATTATGCTTTGGTCTACATTGAATTAAGCACTCTTCTTAAGCTACATGCTTTCAAACCTGCCCTGTTAGTAAGAATTCTCATCCCCATTTTACAGATGAGAAAACTGCGAACGATGCTATCAATATGCCCAAGGACACACAGTTACTAGTGATGGGAGCAGAGTTTTAAATCTAGACAACCTTAATTTACATCCTGCTTTCCCTGTGTTTAAATTACTACCAACAGAAGAAGCACTGCCAAGTTTATTTCAAATTGGCATGATTCTATATTTGTCTGAAATCTCCTTCATCCAGGTACATACATAGTAGGCCAGCACAAACCATGAGCTGATCATAAAATGTAATCAACACCATCTGTAGTGATGGTGACCCTCTGGCACAGACCTCAGAAAGAGATGGCTGAAGTCTTTCAGTTTAATTTTAAAGTTTCTACCTCATACTTTTATGACCCCTCCAGATTTTCTTAGTTGGCTGGAAGCAACTCCACTCTCGGAATCGCATATCTCTTTCACTCATCTTGAGCACACTTGTTAGTGCAGATTAGAACTTGTTAAAGATTAATTCTTAAAGCATTCTCCAGCTTTCTTTTCCAACAAAGGAAACATCAATTATAGGCTCACACATAAACTTTGCCCCTTTCTTGAATACTTGCTGCCCTTTATAAATCTTAGATTTCTTCCCCTGGAGTATTCGTTCAAAGGAGAGATTTTATTGCCTCCAGGGGTTGTTAAACTGATTGCAATACTGCCTATTTAGAGCAGTTCAGTGGGAATTAAGCTGGTTCAATGCTGTCAGACCTAGAATATAGCTGTCAAATAACATTACAAGTAAAACACCCTTGATAAGAAATAATGACCAAATGTCAATCTGTTTTTCACTACCCTTACTACAGACTTCTCCTGCCACACACAAAAAAAGCGATGTTTTACACTTTATAGTAATAGGACATTTCTGATATTTCCTTTAAAATTCTAGCAGATGATTAAAAAATATCGTTCTAAATGCAATCTGGGCTCAGACATTGATGGAAGCATGCTTTTCTTTTTAATGAAGTATTTGGCAATCTGCTTCAAATCTAACAAATTTTGTTAATGCAACTAAGTATGGACTGTCATTAAGCCATTTTTAAGTTAAACCATTTTAAAGTTTTTATCAGGTACTCAACTTAATATTCGTTGAGCTTCTATGAGTTTGATATTGTACTAGACATTGGGGTTCAAACATATAATTTCTTATGAGCCTTTTTATTTTATATTTTTAATAGCAAATAGTTTATTGGTAAGTACATGGCTGCAGTGGCAGTAATAAATTCACTTAAACAGGAGACAATAGTCAAGTCAAAAGAACAAATGCTTGCTAATCATCAGAAAATCTTTGGCCATTAGGGCTGCCAGGTAAAAGTCCAAAATCACTCAGAGACTAAATCTTAAAGAAGATCTGTCCTCTTATTAGTCCATAGAATATGTCCATAGTACCTGGAGTATGTAGAATTCTACAGATTATCACCCTCTAACCAAACATGACCAGTTGGCACCATAGGTCTATTCTATAATACATTCAATTTTTAGGGAAGTTGCAAGGCTTCCAGGAAAAAAAAAAAAATCTAAAGCCTGCCTCAAAGCATATGTGGGTGATCCATGATTTCAGGAATCCTCCGGCCCCAGGGAACCCCAAAGTCCCTCACCAGGACCACTTATGAGCCATTTTAAAGAGTCTAAATTTAATCCTGCAGGCAACTGGGAGTAAATGAAAGATTTTAAGCATAATCTGATTTGATCTTTAGAAAGATTAATTTGACTATAGTACGGTCCCTCTCATCCATATCATTCTCTTTCAAACCTCTCCATTCTTTTCCTTTCTAGCACTGATTGTAATTCATAACTATATATATATGTGTGTATATATATATCCACATATATATGTTTATTCCCATTTTCTTACTAAACTATAAATCCATGAATGCAGGGAGTCTGTCTACTTTATTCATTACTGTATACCCAGAATCCATTACAGTACCTAGTATAAATGCCATTTGGTAATTTTGTGCATGATTAAATGAGTAAATAAATAAATATTGAAGGGGATTAGACTGTGTTTAAATAAGATCAATTGGAAGACTGTTACAGTATATAGACAATTTACGATGACCTAAACTAAGGCAGTGATATTGTGGCAAAATTTGAATAATACATTTACTATGCATAAATCATTTAGAATAACTCAGAAGTTTCTAATTTGACAAAATGAATGGTAAAAAGAGAAAAAATATTCAAGGATAAAAAGTCACTTAGCTATTCACTGATGAAATATCACTTCTAAATTTTAGGCATTAGAGAAGATGCACCAAGATACAAATAAGATATAATAGGTAACCCCTTTAAAAGGTGTTGTATATCATTTTAAAAGAATTTTTAAAATATAAACTATGGAATGATTTAATATGTTTAATCAATTAATGATTTACTATCACAATGATTACCAACAATTAATTCTTCCCCTTTTTCCTTCTCCCATTTCTATCATCTCCATCAAAGGAAATTACGATTTTTTAAAAATTTTAAAATCAGAGAGTATAAGTCCATGTTTGATACATTTACATATTGAGTAGTGGTAAGGATTGGGTCTTAGATAGTCCATTCCCCAGATAATGAACACAGTACCCAGTAGGTAATTTTTGAACCCTAACCCTCCCTCCTCATACCCAGTGTCTATTTCTTCCATCTTTGTAGCTATTTAACTCCTGCATAAAAATGACAACATGCAGCATTTGATTTTCTGTTTCTGAGTTGGTTCATTTAGGATGATGATCTCCAGTTCCATCCATGTTGCTGCAAAGGACATGATTTCTTTCTTTTTATGGCTGCATAATATTCCATGTATACATACACCACATTTTCTTTATCCAGGCAATTGCTGATGGGTATATAAGGTTGGTGATTTTGCTATTGTGAATAGTGCTGCAGTAAATTATTTTTAGCCTAAAAGAATAGAATATCAGTTTACTAATAAATAATTTTAAATCATTTCGTTTTTCTGAAGAGGGTTATAATATCAGTATACTAGAAGAAAATTACAATATCCTAGATCTCAGAAAGATGCTTGATTTGGTTTACCAAACATTACTCACTTCCTCTACATTCATTTTTTTTTTTATACATGTCATTCCACAGCCCCAAAACTTTTCACGGATCCCCCATGGCCTTTGAAATTAATATTCAAAAACATTAACTTGGCAATGCAAGCCTTAGTCATTTGAATTCTACCTGCCTTTCTAATTTGTCTCATATATATAACCAATATTTCCCTCAGAGCTAGCTTTGGTTTTTTCCCAACATAAGAAAATTAATCTCATTATGCTGTGGTCATGCTTCTTATCTTTGACCAAGAAGAGCTTGATTGCTGTTTAAACAGACCTGTTTCTGAAGGACGTTTGCTGTTTCTAAAAATCAAACTCATCCCTCCATAGACAAAATAACAACCAAAAAGTCCAATAGGGTCTAGAGGCAATTCTAAAAGAGGTGTACTACGAATGATGGGAATGAGAATAACCCCACTACAACGGGGGTCTACCTTTCCAAAGTGACCATTTTGAAGGAACATTCTCATCTCAAATGAAGGTTCTTTTATAGCTGTTGAGAAATTGGTTTCATCTCTTTAGAGACCCCAGTCAGATTCTTAAAATCTTCACCTTCTTTTGTTGGAAAACTTATGCCAAATAGATGGGTGGCCCCTGGCTTGATGCATTCTTCTTTTATCTATTTCGATGAATTTATACATTGTTTAGGTTACTTTTTAAATAGAAACCACAAGTAATAAAATAAGTACACTAAGCAAAAGATTGTAATATGGTCTCTTTTCCCTATTGCATGAGCAAATAAATTAGAATGGACCAAAAAAATTTATTACAATTTTCACAGAATTTTTTCATTAGTATATTAACAAGTAAAATTTTTTTTTGTTTTTTTTGAGTCACGGTATCATTCTGTCACCCAGGCCAGAGTGCAGTGGCAAGAACAGCCTCAACTTCCTGGGCTCAGGTGATCCTTCCACCTCAGCCTCCCAAGTAAACTACAGACAGGCACCACTAATTTTTTTGTTTGTTTTTTTGTAGTTACAGAGGGTTGCTATGTTACCTAAACTGGTCTCAAACTCCTAGGCTCAAGCAATCCTCCCGCCTCAGCCTGGGATTACAGGCATGAGCCACTGCGCCCAGCATAAATTGTTTTTAACTCATGAGTGTCATTGTTGAATTTATTTTCCAAAGTTAAAACTTTAATTAGGTATCCCTAAGAGCTTTGGGTTGTGTTGTATATTACATTTAATCTAAAATTTAAATTAATACAAAGCATTTCCAAATTTAATAAAATATTTTCAGCTGCTAAATAAGGTATAAGTTGGGAGATTTTTCTATATGTTAATGGTTACGCCATTGTCTTGTAGAAAAAAATATGTATGCCAGCCGGGCTTGGTGGCTCAGCCTGTAATCCCGCACCTTTGGGAGGCTGAGGTGAGTGGATTGCCTGAGCCCGCGGGTTCGAGACCCGCCTGGGCAGCGAGACCTCATCTCTACAATAAATCAAAAAATCAGCCGGGTGTAGTAGCGCATACCTGTAATTCCAGCTACTTGGAAGGCTGAGGTGGGAGGATCACCGGAGCCCAGCAGGTCGAGGCTGCGGTGGCCGGGAGCGGCCACTGCACTCCAGTCTGGACGACAGAGTGAGACTCCAACTCAAAAAAAAAAAAATGTATGCCAGGCTTCGGTCACCTTTTCTTGGCCTTCTAGAACATTCTGCATAGCTGAGAACTCAAAGGACAAATACAGAACTGAAACAGGAACATCAGGCATAACAATTCTGAAGACTTTTTAAAATAAAAGCTTTCTATGTCAAACATGACATAAAAAAAGAATGCTACCATTGATTAAGCAACTTACTTTTACCTTCGCAGAAAATGAAGTGCCTAGCTTAAAAAAAAAAAAAAGAGTTTCCAGGTCAGTCTCTCTCTGACTGCCCTCCTGAATTCAGAAGCTCTAACCTGTTTATCTCTGTCCTCACATTGGGTGTGTTGGCTTCATTACAACTGAATGGTTTCTGACCACTAGATCCCCTGCTCTGCAATTCTTTTCTCATCTTCAGTCAGCAACCTTAGTATTCTCCACACCAGTTCTTAAAGGCCTAAGCACAAATCCTGTAAATAGTCCCTGCGCCCAACATTCTTAGGAGATGGGGTGGGGGCCGGGGGAAGCAACGGGCCTTGAAAGTCTTTGATGTCCTTTTTCTTTCTCCCCTAATTTACCTAAATTTGAAACTGTCCTCCCCATCAACCAGGTCTGAGACTAATTCCTCCATGTTCTCCATTTCTGTCTATCCTCTACTGTCTGTGACTGTTGGGTCCCAGTCATTCTCTCCCCTGGGCTCTCAGCCCTGCCCTTTCCACCGCATCCTTCATCACAGCTTATTAATACACTCATTTCTCTTTTTTGTATTACTCTTCTCCTTGATCCTGTTATTCCCTTTATCTATCACTTTTTCCCTTTACTGCCAAATAGTCAACTTCCCTGTTTTCATGCCCTCAAATTCACTGCCCAATTCACTCTAATCCAACCTGTGCCTCCACCTTCACCACGAAAATAGGAACTCTCTAAGATCAATGCTGTAATGGTAGCCAAATCCCGTGTCTCCTTTGCATTCCCCATTTCACTCAGCCTCTTTTTAGTATCTGGCTCGTAGACCATTCCTTCTTTCTCAGAATTCCTGAACCTTATTTTTGTGCCATGCGATCCCTTGGACAGTCTAAAGAAGCCCACGGACTACTCAAAATATTGTCCTTAAACACACGAAATAAAATACTTGGAATTACCAAAAAACCCAATTATTGAAATACTGTTATCAAACTACTTTCTATTTGTGATATAGTAATAGATGTACTACTTTATTAAGCCATTAAATGAGAAATTAAGTCAGTAGGTCCGATAACTACCAGAATTTCAAAGTAGTGATGAGATATCTACAACTTAATATGGCATGAAAATGTCTATAATTTATATTAATAAAATCTACAGGTACTATAAAGGCTACTGTGGGTTGTTACCAATAAACATAATAAATTCTATTCAGTGTATTGGTCCACATTTCACATGTAGGTCTATAATCCATATTGGGTTCACCTTTGTACATGATGTGGAATAAAAATCCAACTGCATTTGGAAGTACAGTTGGTAAAAGAGTGAATCAATGCTATAATGTTCCAAACACACTGTAGTGAGCAATCTATCATTCCCCATCCAATTTATGATGTCACCATATATTTGTCTGCACTGTTCATTTTCTTTCTTTTTCCATTGTTTTTATTATGGTTTATCATAAAATAGCTTTGAGAATGTTCCTTCTCTTTCTTATTCTTTTCTTTAAAATGATAACTCTGTGGATATTTGTTCCATGTAATTTTTTTTAAAGTTTGTTGAGTACCTGCAAAATTTCTATTAGAATTTTTAGTGGAATTACATAAAATGTATAGACAAATAGAGAATTTGATGTTTTCATAGTAAGTTATCCCATCCATGAACTCCCTTTACTCTGAACTATCATCACTCCAAATATGGTCTTTTTTGTCTCTTAAAAGAGTTTGAAACTTTTGTCTTTAAAAGTGCTATGTAGCTGGGCTCGGTGGCTCAGCCTGTAATCCTGTGCCCTGGGAGGCTGAGGTGAGGGGATTGCCTGAGCCTGTGGGTTCGAGACCCGCCTGGGCAACTTGGCGAGACCTCATCTCCACAATAAATCAAAAATTAGCCGGGGATGGTAGCATGCGCCTGTAGTTCCAGCTACTTGGAAAGCTGAGGCAGAAGGACCGCCGGAGCACAGCAGGTCGAGGCTGCAGTGGCCAGGAGCGGCCACTGCACTCCAGTCTGGGTGACAGAGTGAGACTCCGACTCAAAAAAAAAAAAAAAATGCTATGTATTCATTCTACAAAGAACTCAAACAAATCAGCAAGAAAAAAACAAATAACCCATTAAAAAGTAGGCAAACAACATGAACAAATATCTATCAAAAGAAGATATACAAACGACCAACAAGCATATGAAAAAATGCTCAACATCACTCATCATCGGGAAATGCAAATTAAAACCACAATGAGGTACTACCTTACATTAGTCAGAATAGCCATTATTAAAAAAAAAAAAAAAAATAGATATTGGCACAAATGCAGTGAAAAGGAAACACCCACTGTTGGTGAGAGTATAAATTATTACAACCTCTGTAGAAATCAATGTGGAGATTTCTCAAAGAACTAATAGTAGATCTATCATTCCATCCAACAATCCCACTACTTGGTATCTACCAAGAGTCAGAGGTTGTTATACAAAAAAGACCTCTGCGCTCATATGTTTATGACAGCACAATTCACAATTGCAAAGATGTGGAGTTAACCTAAATGTTCATCAACAGATAAATGTATAATGAAAATGTGGTACATATATACCATAGAATACTACTCAGCCATAAGAAAGAATGAAATGTCTTTTGCAGCAACTTGGAAGCAAATGGAGACCATAATCCTAAGTGAAGTAATGCAGGAACAGAAAACCAAACACTGTATGTTTTCACTTACAAGCAAAACTAGGGATCTGAAAAGCATATGGAATGGCGTAATGAACATTGGAGACTCAGACGGAAGAGAGTTTGGAAAGGGGGGAGGATGAAAAATCACCTACTAGGTACAATGCACCTATTAGGTACAATGCACAGGATGGTGGGTACACTTAAAAGTCTAGATTTCATCGCTATACAATGCATTCATGTAATAAAAAATAATTTGTACCCTATCAAGCTATTGTATTTTTTTAAAAAAATAAAATTCTATGTATTCTTTATTGACTAATTCTTAGATACTTTATGGGTTTTGTTAATGTTGTAATATCTTGTTTTCTAGTTGGTTATCGTTGGTATAGAAGGAGTACTATTTTCTAGTTGGTTATCGTTGGTATAGGAGTACTATTGATTTACTTAAGTTGATCCTATATCAAATAACATAGTTGAACTCTCATTTAATCTCTTATTGACTGCTAAACTCTACTAAATTTTCTATGTTAATAATTATATCATCTACAAAGAATGCCTGTTATGTCTCTTTGTTTCCAATTTATATACCTTATTTACTTTTCTTGTCTTGTTATACTGGCTAGAATCCCCAGTACAATGTTGAATCACTATTAAAATAGAGATAAGAAGCATCTGAATTTTCCTGAATTTCAAGAGAAATTTATCTGTGTTAAATATTGTGCTTGTTGAAGATGACTGAAATATGGACTTTATTATATCATATCCTTTCTATTGCCAGTTTTCTAGGTTTTTCTGAGACTAAATATATAACAATTAAGTTTGCAAACTTGCCACCGTCCACTTACATTGGCAACACTGTACAAGCAACTTAGGAAGGTTTCATAACCTTGGTATATCAGTGTCTCACAGCTGTGTTCATGTCAATGTGTGGCAGTGTCTTATTGAGTGGCACTCGCTGTTGTATGTTTTTGTGTGCAGTTGTGAGAATGTCGGAACTTGAATTAGAGCAATGAACAAACATTAAATTTCTTGTTATGTTTGGCAAGAACGGAAGTGAAATCAGGGACATGTTAGTCCAAATTTATGCGAATAGTGCCATGAAGAAAATGGTAGTGTACACATGGATTAAACATTTTTCTAAGGGGAGAGAAAGCATCACTGATGAAGAGAAGTCAGAACGGCTAGTAACAAGCAGAACTGATGAAGACATTGCAAAACTTCGTCAAATTGTGTGTCAGAATCATCAGCTGACTGTGAGAAGCATAGCAGACCAAATAAACATTGGTAGAGAAACAGGAAAATCCTAACTGAAAATCTTGGTATAAGATGTGTGTGCAAAAATAGTCTCAAAGGAGCTTTTGCTTCACGACAATGCATGAGCTCACACAGCACTGCCTGTGAGGGAGTTTTTAGCCAGTAAACAAATCAAACCTGGGTTAAGATAGCAGAAAAAAGAATAGTATGGATCCATTTTACTTATGAACATGTTTAAAAACCATGACAAAAATTTGAAATTGGAACACCCTCCCTACCCCAGTGACTTTTTTCTTTACCCTGAAATAAAGGAAATATTGAAAGGAAGACTTTCTAATGACATTCAGGGCATCAAGGGTAATATGACAACAACTCCAATGGCCATTCTAGAAAAAAGAGTTCCAAAATTGCTTTGACAGGTAGACTAGGCACTGGCATTAGTGCATAGCTTCCCAGAGAGAGTACTTAAAAGGTGACTGTAGTGATGTGTAGGTATGTAGCACTTTTCTAGGATGAGTCTGCAAACTTAATTGTCAGACTTTGTGTATGTCAAAATTTTTCACATGGGTTGAAATCATCATATAATATCTCTCCTCTAGTCACTCATGAGGTGAACTACTCTGACAGATTTTCAGATATTAAATCATCTTTGCATTCCATAGATAAACTCTACTTGATTGCAATATTATCATTTCATAGGATAATGTCAGATTTTTGTTACCTCATATTTTACTTAGAATTTTTGTTATAGTTTTAAAACATGTTCATAAGTAAAATGGATCTATAATATTCCTTCCTCTGCTATCTTAATCCAGTTTTGAAGTCAATGCTAATTTAACTTTATAAAATATATTGAGTACTTTCAAATGGTTAGTTTTATATTATGTAAATTTCATCTCAATTTTTTTAAATGAGTTGAGCACTTTCTATTTTTATTTATATTTTCTGTTTTCTTGTACAACTTGTTCAAGGTAAAAATTTTCTCTTTTTTGAAAAAATGATAGAAATCATGTATAAAACCATCTGGGCCTGGGGTTTTTTTTTTTCTTTCTGTGGGAGTATCTTTATAACTTCAGATTCATTATTGGTCTTTGGCTTATGCACATTTTTTTATTTCTTCTTGAAACAAGTGTGGCACTTTATATTACCACAGAAGTGTATTCTTTTTTGTTATTGTTTTTCAACATTTTGGTGAATATTTATTCATAATTTCTTCAAAAGTTTTATAATATTTTTATTTTTGCAGTGGTTTCTCCTTTTATACTTTGTATTTTGCAAAATTTAATAAGCCTCTTCTATCTTATTTTCTCATCTGTAAATGGAGATAATAGTACCTACCTCACTGGGTTGTTGTGAAGTTAAAATGCATTCGTAGATGTGAAGAATTTAGAACAATATACAGTCATCGTACAAATGTAATAATTAATAAGCACTATGTAAGTGTTAGCTGTTATTTTCTATCTTATTAGTATTTTCAGGGAACCAGTGTTTGGATTTGCTAATCCTCTCTAATTTAGAGGAATTCCATAGTTCATCCATTTTGGCTTTTTTAAAAATTTCCTTCCTTATGGTAGTTTTTTCTTAGTGCATTTAATTTATCTTTTTCCAACTTTGTAAATTGAAATATTAGTATATTTAATTTTATTTTCTTTTGTTCTATAGAGCTATACATTTCTAAGTTCTATCTTGGCTGTGCAAAGACACTATGTAGTTTTTTCATTGTCTTTTACTTCTATGTATTTTGTAATTTCTCTTATGATTACCTCTTTCTCCATGATCTTTTGATTGAAAAATCGTATTTTATTGCACTATGGTCAAAGGACATGGTCTGAATGACGTTGATAATTTTACCTTCACTGAACATTTTGTGCCTGGTATAAAATAGTAAAGTTTTTCATGTTCTTGCTGCTAGAAAATAATGTGTACTCTCTATAAAGAGTAAACTCATCTTGTATACATGTGCATGTATATATATATCAGTTCAAGCCTAATTAATTATGTTATTTATACCAGACATTTATTTGCTTTTTTGCCTGCTCAATTAGTTCTCTGAAGTAATACATTAATATCTCTAAGTATGATTTTTAATGTATCCATTTTTTTCTTCAGTGTGTCAATTGTGTCTTTTTATTATTATATCTTATTGATCTGTTTCTTTTACCAGTATCCAATGCTCTTTGACTCTCACGACAGTTTCACATTAAATTCTTTTATTTATATATTTATTTTTTAGAGACAGTGTCTCATTCTGTTGCCCAGGTTGGAATGCAATGACATGATCATAGATCACTGTAACCTTGAACCCCTGGCCTCAAGTAATCCTCCTGCCTTAGCCTCCTGGGTAGCTGAGACTACAGGCATGTGCCACCATGTCCAGGTAATTTTTTTGATTTTTTTGTAGAGATATAGTCTTGCTTTGTTGCCCAAGCTGATCTCAAACCCCTGGCTTCAAGCTTCAGCCTCCCAAAGTGCTGGGATTATAGGTGTGAGCCACCATGCCCAACCGGAATTCTATTATTTAAATAGTGCTTTCATTAAAAGCTCTTTAAATTTCCAGTTCAGTGTGTTCTCTATTTCCTGCGGGGACCCTGACTGATATGCTGATATAGAAATGTCTTTGCCAGTCCTCCAAATCTCTTAACATTTATTTTATATTTTTTCTTTATCCTTCTTAACGCCTTCCAAAAGAGTTCCTTGTCCTAATCTTCTAATTCACTAATTCATTCTGTGGCTATATTCACTCTGCTATTCATCAATTTATTGATTTCTTGTTTTCAATGATTCCAATTTCATACCCAATATTTGCCCTATGTTCTTCTTAATGTCTTGTTACTGCTTCATATCTCTAATACACTTCCTATCTCTTAGAGGATACTTAGTAAGCTTATTTTAAATCTGTATTCTGTTGTTTTCATTAATTTTGCTTTATCTGGTGTAGGCTGTTCAGTCTATTTTCTTTCTATAGCAGTAATTTTACTCCTCTAGTATTTCCTTCTAATTTTTGTGTTCCTCTAGGGAATCCCTTTAGAATTAAGTACCTGAAAGTGAGGAGCAAAAGCCCAGTCCCTAACTTATTCCCCTTCTTCTGAGTTCAGGGGACACTTTGGAGCACAAGAGGGAGGAAATTGCCTTCCAGTGAAGTGCATCTGTCATTAAAATCTAGGTTTGACCACTTCCTGCTGGCATTTCCTGCACCAGAGAACCACGCCTCACAGGGAACCGCACCCTGGTCTTTCTTATGGCCTAGCCTGGTGGGATGGGTAGGTGTGGGACAGGGAGAAGACTTCCGGCTTTTATCTTCTTTCCCCAGCATGACTCATGTGCAGCCCTGATGTTACTCCCCTACTAGTTGCTGGACTAGTGCCACCATTTTTCTCTGATGATAGTGCGGCCATAACTTACTCAGGACAATGGGGAGGAGGAAAAGAAATGTCATAACTGCCAAAGTTTACCTTTGCCTATTCCCTGTCCTGGGCACACAGCCTTCTGCTGCCCCCAGGCTACCATTGCTTTCCATAAAGGGGTTCACCAACTTTCTCTCTCCCCAGGGATTCATCACAATTTTTATTTCCTTCTCTCAACAATGCTTCCGTCATGCTTTCATGTTGAGTCCAGAAAACCACAGTGCATGTTACCACTACTTTTTCTTAACTGTAAAGTATAATCATCACTGAAAAAAAAAGAGGAGACTGCAAAGCAAGGATTATTTGAATGATCTTAACTGGCAAGCTCAGACATATACCCGAGGTTCAGAGTGCAGTTGAACACCAGTTCAAGGTAATTCCCACTTAGGGAAATTCATGACGAGTACAATTACCAAGGCTATCACTCTCTTATATGCAATAATACAACTGAGTCCGTTCCCAAATATCCAAAAGATGTCGACTGGAAAAATTAAGAAGAACCATCCGGAGATCCTCTGTCAAAATTCCTAGTTTCAGGACCAGACTCTACCATTTGACCTTGCATTAGTTATTTCGCCTCCATGTGTGTCATTTGTAAAATGAGGTAATGATAGCACCCATTGTGGGGTTGTTGTGAGAATGAAATGAATCAACAAATGTAAAGTGGTATTAATCACATCAGGAATACAACAAGTACTCAATGAATGTTGAAAAGTATCAATATATTTTCAAATATTATTGCTAGAACAGCAAAAGAACCCCAGGTTAAGAGTCAGGAGGCCTGAGTTCTAACTCCAGCTCTGGAATTAATTCACTGTGTTACCTTAGGTAAGTCACTTCTCCTGTCTTGGGCTTAACTCTTTATGTATAAAATGAGGTGGTAGGATGACAATCTCTCTAGTTCCTTCCATTTGTGTGATTTGTGTTCTTAATTCCTCATTAAATGGAGGTTAAAATGAACATATATTAAGTGGGAATAAAGTTTTTTGGTTTTATTTGTTTGTTTGTTTGTTTTTGAGCTGGAGTCTCACTCTGTTGCCCAGACTGGAGGGCAGTGGCACACTCCTGGCCACCGCAGCCTCCACCTGCTGGGCTCCGGCGATCCTTCCGTCTCAGCCTTCCAAGTAGCTGGAACTACAGGTGCGCGCTACCACGCCCGGCTAATTTTTTTATTTATTGTAGAGATGAGGGCTCGCCAAGTTTCCCAGGCGGGTCTCGAACCCGCAGGCTCAGGCAATCCACTCACCTCAGCCTCCCAAAGTGCGGGATTACAGACTGAGCCACCGAGCCCGGCTGGGAATAAAGTTTTTTTGTCAATATTTATCAAGGCAGTGTGGAAAGACAAATAAGAAACATATATTGCCATAGGGGAATTCACAATATTGTCAATGTCCCAAGTACTGTGGGTGTCTCTGTACCTGGGGGTTGACCACAAAGAATAAGCATATTCTCATATTCCCATATTCTATGGGTTCCGCCTCCAGATTTAACTATAGTGTCGACTGTACCACTCTCAGTGAAATAAAACAAATGTCAATTAGACAGCACACATTTACTCTGGCCACAGGCATGAGTGGGCATGTAGACACAACGCACAACTTAGCACAAACAGCACCGTACTTCAAAATAGGGATCAGGGAGGATTTATGACATGTGTTTGGATAGGATGAATCAGTCAACCTGCCCAACTTCCAAAATTAAAGCCTTCTTCCTTTAACTAGAGTATTAAATCCTTATGAAAATGCCATTGACCCTGAGAGGGGCAGCAGTCATTCACGCCTTAGTATGAATGAGTTTACTCAATTATTTGTCTTAAACAAAGAGAAAAACGTGTGAGAACAGAGCGCCCCCATTAGACAGAAAAGGCAAGGAAACAAGATAACTGTAAAAGTTCTCTTTTCACACTCATGCTTAATTTAAATAATATTTAACTCAATTATGTAATTGCAATTGCAAATAAGCAGATTTAGCGACAAGCACAGGGACCATCATAAACACACACACACCTTACAAGGGGCACCAACGCTCATGGGAACAGTGGTCAACTAACAGGAGTGGCCAACTAACAAGCTTGAGTGTCCAGTCAGCACGGGCATCACAAGACACGATTGCTCAGGGACTGGGGTGGTCAGGAGTTTTAATTGCTTCACAGTTTTGCTTTGGGTTGGGTCTAACTGCATACCATTATCAAACTCTACCTGTGCCAATTCACAAGTACAAAATAACATAAAACCAGCCAGGTGCGGAAACTCACACCTGAAATCCCAGCATTTTGGGAGGCCAAGGTGGAAGGATTGCTTGAGGCCAGGAGTTGGAGACCAGCCTGAGCAACACAGTGAGACCTCGTCTCCACCAAAAAAAAAAAAAAAAAATCAAAGAATGAGTTGGGCTTGGTGGCGCTTGCCTGTAGTGAACCATGATCAGGCCACTGCCCTCCAGCCTGGGCAACAGAGACTCCTACTCAAAAACAAACAAAAAAACCACAAAGCGCAAATAAGTAAATGTCATCACATTTTTGAGTCCCATGCTATGGCAAGTACACTTACTATGTGCTAAATGCTAGACTCTGTTAGGTGCGTTATGTTTATAATTTTATCTGAGCCTCACCCTGATGCTATTATATAGCATTTTACAAAAGTGAAAACTGGAGCACATACAGGTTAAATAATTCTCTTGAATCTAGAACAGCTATCAAGAGGGGACCAGGGTTCAAACCCATGGCCACTGACTTCAAAGCCTAAGTCCCTTGTTACTACATCTTGCTGAATTTTCTATGTGTGACGGTGAGATATTAGCAACAACTTATATGTGCCATCTATTCATTAAAACTTTTGTTGGGCACCAAAAATCAGGCCTGTGCTGTATACAAGGAACATAAATATGAATAAGGCCTTATTCCTGAGGAACTTTGAATCTAATAGTTGTTGTTTTCCAAGAGGGTGGATTAGAGGCTTTCGGGCATGCCTCACCCACCAGAATATTGTGAAATAGTGTAGAAAGACCAATGCAGCAAACCCCAATTCAAAAAGTAAAATGGATATTCGAGAATAGCAAAGGACACACCAGATCTCTGGGAGGAGAAGACGGGCACTCCCCAGGAAAAAGGCCGAACTGGGCTGAAAACAGCAAACAGTGCACTCTACAGAACTGCTCACTGCTGACACAACTAAGCGTTTCTTCCAGTAAACAAGGATCAAGTCAGTCAAGCCCACATCGACAGTAGCCAGCCCTTATCTATAGGCATCACCTGCTGGCCTGGAGCTTGACACCGCCACCACCACCAAGGAGCAATTGAAGCCTCCCCAGGCCCTCTTCCCACCCCAACCCTGGCCTCACGGGAAGCAGAGGGTCCACCCACACCCCAACCGCATCCTATTACAACTAACACCTGGAACAGCCTACATACACAGGCTACCTGTATCAAAGAAACTCATCCAGATTCGCCCCAGTAGTGCACCCAGATGAGAAAGAACCAGAGAAACGACTCTGAAAGTATGGGGGAAAAAAACAGTTCTCCACCCTCCAAAGGGGCTTACCAATTCTTCAACAACAGAAACTAACCACAGTGAAATTCCTGAAATGTCAGATAGCAAAATCAAAATATTTATTTTTTTTTTTTTGAGTTGGAGTCTCACTCTGTCGCCCAGGCTGGAGGGCAGTGTCACAGGCACAGCCACCGCAGCCTCGACCTGTTGGGCTCAGGTGATTCTTCCACCTCATCCTTTCAAGTAGCTGAAACTACAGGCCTGCGCCATCACACCCAGCTAATTTTTCTTGATTTATTGTAGAAATGAGGTCTCGCCAAATTGCCCAGGCTGGTCTCGAACCCGTGGACTCAGACAATCCTCTCGCCTCCATCTCCCAAAGTGCTGGGATCATAGGCATGAGCCACCACACCCAACCAAAAATATTGATTTTTAAAGAAGCTCAGAGAGATGCAAGATAAAGCTAATAACCAACACAAAGAAATTAGCAGAACAACTCAGATCAGGAGGTGAAAGGAGAGACTGACAACATTAAAAAAAAAATGCAATGGAGGAGATTAGAAAAACACAGCACAGATCTATAGCAGTAGGCTCGAACAAGCAGAAGAAAGACTCCCAGAGTCAAAGACAAGGTCTTCTTAAGACGCCCTGGGTTCAAATAACTCTACTTGTAACTGGTGTGGAAACCTCAAGGAAGTTATTTGATGTCTTTCAACTTCAGTTTTCCTATGTGCAAAACGGGACATGACGAGATCCCACCAACAGAGTTGCTAGACAGAACCATGAAACAAAGACCTTAATACTTTAATACTTAGTGCCCAGAAAATGGTGGCCTCACAATAAACATTAGCTAACACAATTGTTGTCTCTGACACCGTGAAAGTCTCATGGGCCGTCATCACAAAGTATGCTTATTTTTTTTTTTTGAGTTGGAGTCTCACTCTGTCGCCCAGACTGGAGTGCAGTGGCCGCTCCCGGCCACTGCAGCCTCGACCTACTGGGCTCCGGTGATCCTTCCACCTCAACCTTCCTAGTAGCCGGAATTACAGGCACGTGCTACCACGCCCGGCTGATTTTTTGATTTATTGTAGAGATGAGGTCTCACCAAGTTGCCCAGGCGGGTCTTGAACCCGCGGGCTCAGGCAATCCACTCACCTCAGCCTCCCAAAGCGCGGGATTACAGGCTGAGCCACCATGGTCCCCCTACAGTTTGTGCAGTGGGTAAAGTACTTCTCTAGCCTGGACAAAATCTCAGGCATCATCACAACCTTCCTGATGATTCCTAGGCAATAATTTTTTTTAAAGTGTTGGTCACTTTGGGTCATAAACATTGTTTGAATGCAGGTCTGAGTGCGGTAGCTCAAACCTGTAATCCTAGCACTTTGGTTGGAGGCCAAGGCAGGAGGATTGCTTGAGTCCAGGAGTTTGAGACCAGCCTGGGGAACATAGCAAGAACTCGATTCTACAGAAAATTCGCTGCGTGTAGTGACAGCTGTACTCCCAGCTGCTTGGGAGGCTGAGGCAGGAGGGTCGCCTGAGTCCAGGAGGTCAAGGCTGCAGTGAGCCCTGATCATGACACTGCACTCCAGCCTGGGAGACAGAGTGAGAAACTGACTCAAAAAAAAGAAAAAAGCCGGGCTCAGTGGCTCAGCCTGTAATCCCGTGCCTTTGGGAGGCTGAGGTTTTGAGTGGACTGCCTGAGCGAGGTTCGACCACCCCCTCAGCGAGACCTCATCTCTACAATAATCAAGGGGCGTGTAGCGCATGCCTGTAATTCCGGCTACCCGGAAGGCTGAGGCGGAAGGATCGCCGGAGCCCAGCAGGTCGAGGTTGCGGTGGCCGGGAGCGGCCACTGCACTCCAGTCTGGGCAATAGAGTGAGACTCCAACTCAAAAAAAAAAAAAAAAGAAAACTTTTAATTCCGAAATCAGAAAGCCCAGTCCCCTGTAAGAAACGTAACCTCTAACCTGACTAGTGTTAGATTGTCTCCCAGGAGGGTTTTGCTGCAGACTGGCAGCGTTCACTGAGGAAGAGACCTCACCCCCACCCCCTCTCCAGACTCCTCTCCAGCCCCCATTTCTTCTCTCCTCCAGCTTGTTGATTGGGTTTCTGGCCCTGTCAGAGGCAGAGAAAATGGGGTGCAGGAGAAGCAGTGGGGAGCAGAAAGTTCTTATTCTGACTGGTCCTCTTTGTGGCCAGCATCTTGCTTTGGGGACCTGATAGGGGTTTGAAGACGGCTCTTTCTAACATTCCCTGAGTTCTTTGGGGGTTTCCATCCTCCCCCGCAAATTAAGAATATTCAAGCCGGGCTCGGTGGCTCAGCCTGTAATTCCGCGCCTTGGGAGGCTGAGGTGAGTGGATTGCCTGAGCCCACGGGTTCGAGACCCGCCTGGGCAACTTGGTGAGACCTCATCTCTACCATAAATAAAAAAATTAGCCGGGCATGGTAGCGCGCACCTGTAGTTCCAGCTACTGGGAAGGCTGAGGCGGAAGGATTGCCGGAGCCCAGCAGGTCGAGGCTGCGGTAACCGGGAGTGGCCACTGCACTCCAGTCTGGCTGACAGAGTGAGACTCCAACTCAAAAAAAAAAAGAATACTCAACTACTCTTCATCTGCCAGAAGTAATGTATCTTATGCCGGCTGGCCACCTCCTTTCTCCATAGTCCCCTGCCTTCTCTCCAGGCTGCATCTTCGGAAGGATTTTTTTTAACTTAAAAAAAGATGTTTCTTAATTTTAAAATTGTGAGGCACAATTCAGGGTTAAGTATACAAATATTCATTGTGCAGGCACCCTTGTTGATGAGGTGTGTCTCCTCCTTCCCCAGGCAGATTTCCACTACTGTCAATCCCACCTCTCTGCCCCCCTTCCTGCGGCAGCTTCCCGCTACTGTCAATCCTTTTCCTATAGTATTACGATAGTTGTTCAAGGTCCACTTATGAGTGAGAACATGTGATACTCAGTTCTTTGTTTCTGTGAAAGATCATTCAGTATTATAGACTCTAATTCCATCCAGATTGCTGCGAAGTTTTGTTCTTCTTCACGGCTGCATAATATTCCATTGTGTATATGTACCACTTTTTTTCTTTTTTTTGAGTTGGAGTCTCACTCTGTCATCCAGACTGGCGCTACCACGCCCGGCTGATTTTTTTATTTATTGCAGCGATGAGGTCTCACTGCCCGGGCGGGTCTCGAACCCGCGGGCTCAGGCAATCCACTCACCTCAGCCTCCCAAAGGCGCGGGATTACAGGCTGAGCCACCGAGCCCGGCTTGTACCACATTTTTTAATCCAGTCCTCTTTTGATGGGCATGGTTGGTTCCATGTTCTTGCTGTTGTGAGGAATGCTATGATAAACAGCCCCCAACCCACAGTCCAGGTTGGGATTAAATGACTCCAGACTGGCTCGTCTCCCACGTGGTTCACATTCGCTCCAAGAAAAACTCTCCCTCAACTCACTCTGGGAGTGTCTCTTTGCTCCTGCCATGAAAGCAGCTGGCCAGCCTGCCTTTTGCAATTTCCAACTGAGATTCAGAAAGCAGCTGTGTCTCCCGACCTCCCCCCCACCATGAGGACCCGAAGAAGCCCTTCCCTGTACTTGATCTCAAGGTAGAAGTTGCTTTCATGCCCCTCCTGGTGGGGGCAGCATTGACAGCCCAGCATTCTCAGAAGAAATCCACAGTAAACTTCTCTCCACCTCCACTCTCTTGATTTTTCAATATCTGCAACATGGGTAGGGTTTTGCAGTCAAGAAACGCATACAAATGTGCATCTGCGGATGATGACTCGTTTTGGAATTTCGTGCTTATTGCAACTTGGCACATCGGTCAAAATGTCCAGTGTCACCTTTTGTTATGCCATTTTTCGTGCCATTGTAATTGAAATATGAAGCATCTCTCATACAGTGGACTAAGTGCTAGGACGCAAATACACACATAGAAGAATGAACACATTTTATCCAGGACTGAGAGTAGACATTGGACATGGGAGGCTGGGCAACAACATTTGAGTCAAACCTTCAGGGATCCACTTGTTTACTTAACAAGTATTTACTGAGTACCTATTATGTTCTAGGCTGGGCATGTCCAACTCATGGCCCCATGGGCTGCATGCAGCCCAGGACAGCTAGTAAAGCTTTTAGCATCATGTGTTTTTGTTGTTGTTGGTTTCTGGTTTTTATATTACTATTATTTTAAATATGTGGTGTAGAACTCAGGATTAAATATACAAATGTTCATTATGCAGGTGCCCTTGCCGATGAGAAGTCATGTGTTTTGTGACTTTTATTTTCTTCATGACCTCGTGGATATTTCCATTTTTGAAGTTCACAACCACACCTTATTCATGGCATCGCTTTTTGGCAGCACATACATTTGTGGGCAGCTGTTTTCAGTGACATTGCACATGAAGAGCAAGATTCAAACAAACATTTCTTTTTTGGTTTTTTTGGGGGGGTTGGAGTCTCACTCTGTCGCCCAGGCTGGAGGGCAGTGGCACACGCACAGCTTTCCCAGCGTCGAGTTGCTAGGCTCTGGCAATCTTTCAGCCTCAGCCTTCCAAGTAGCCAGAACTACAGGTACACGCTACCAAGCCCAGCTAATTTTTTTTATTTATTGTAGAGACGAGGTCTTGCCATGTTGTCCAGGCTGGTCTCGAACCCGCGGGCTCAGGCAGTCCACTCGCCTCAGCCTCCCAAAGTGCCTGGATTACATACAGGCTGAGCCACCGAGCCTGGCCTCAAACAAACATTTCTGACGAGCACCTTGAGAACTCACTAAGAATTGCAACTACTTCCAGCGAACCAGACATGGATAGATTAGTTTTACAAAAACAAGGTCAAATTTTCCACTAGTTTTAAACTGTTTTCATTTTTCTAAACTTTATAATAAAAACATAAGAAAATAAAAGAAGTTGTATTATGTATATACACTAACTATATTATATAATTTATGTGCAGCCCAAGACAATTCCTATTGACTTGATGTGGCCCAGGGAAGCCAAGAGATTGGACACCCCTGTTCTAGACAGCATTCTGGGTGTTGGAGATAGATCAGTGAACAAAACAAAGATCCCTGCTTTCATGGAGTTGACATTCTAGTAGAAAGCTGGGAGAACAGACAATAAACATAATAAATTATGTAACTTGTTAGGAAGTGATCGATGCTATGGGAGGAAAGGCAAGTTCATGAAACAGAAAAGAGGAAGAAGATTGCCAGGGGCAAACAATATGAACAAAGAGCTAAAAGTTTCAGGGGGAAAGCACAATCAAACAACTGAAGACAGGCCAGGCGTGGTGGCTCATGCCTACAAGCACAGCACTTCGGGAGGCCAAGGCAAGAGAATTGCTTGAGTTCAGGAGTTTGAGACCAGCCTGGGCAACTTAGCAAGACCCGTCTCTACAAAAAAAAACCAAAATAATAGCCTGGTATGGTGTAGGTCTGTAGTCCCAGCTACTCAGGATGCTGAGACAGAAGGATCGCTTGAGCCCAGGAGGTCAAGGCTGTGGTGAGCCATGATCATGCCACTGCACTCAGCCTGGGTGACAGAGTGAGACAACCCCCCTCCAAAAATAACTGAAGACAGTGTGGCGTGACTGGTGTATAGAGCAATATCCAAGATGTGTGTGCAATCTCCTCAGAATTCACTCCAACTCAACGATTTGCACTGAGCACCCAGTTGTCTGCACATAAGAATGTGCTTTTCACTCTTATCCCCATGGATACATGTCTGACACCCAGAAAGAAAAATTACAAGAACTAAAAGACCCAAAAAAAGTGTTATTTTATTAGAAACCCCTTAGTGTTTCAGAAGCTACTTACGGGACGCCATGATCACTATCTGGGAAATGTGCCACCTGAGAACCAATCCCCACCACTACTCAATATGTCCATGTCACAAATGCACATGTGTATCCCCTGCCTGAATCTAAAAATTAAAAATTAAAAAAAGGAATTCCAAACAACATTGAGCTGAAAGACTTGGGTGCCTATTCAACAACAATCAAAAAAGAAATTCTCAAATGCCTGTTACATCACAGACAATTTGATATGAAAACATTTGGGGTCCATACGGTCTTTGTCCACCAAACAAGGCATGACGGAAGAGGAAGGCGCCAGCCCCTCACCTCCGCCTGGCCCAGCGTGACGGCAGCACACCCAAGGACAACAGGAGGACGCACGGCCCAGGGCCCAGTGGGACAGCACCTGATAGACCCCAGCCCATCCAAACACTAGAGACAGAAATGAGAATCCTGGAGCTACCTGATCATAGGCGGTAAAGATGAGGTGAAATGCAGAGATTGGAAAGAACCAGAGGTCCTGAGCTATTGAGTGGGGTTTAAAAAGAAAAAAAAAAAAAGGAAAGAAAAAGACGTCTAAGTGATTATTGTGAATGTGGCTCCATTTCCCAAACTTATCCCAGATCAGCCTGTCTTCAGAAAACCCAGCCAAGAGCCACAAGGACTATGAACTGTATTCACCATGACTGTATTCACCATGACTGTAACTATAACAGCAAATGTATCTTTTTTTTTTTTTTTTTTTGAATTGGAGTCTCACTCTGTCGCCCAGGCTGGAATGCAGTGGCACACTCACGGCCATTGCAGCCTCGACCTGCTGGGCTCCAGCAATCCTTCCACCTCAGACTTCCAAGTAGCTGGAACTACAGGTGCGCTACCACACCCGGCTAATTTTTTGATTTATGGTAGAGATGAGGTCTGGCCAATTTGCCCAGGTGGGTCTCGAACCCGCGGGCTCAGGTAGTCCACTAACCTCAGCCTCCCAAAGTGCAGGATTACAGACTGAGCCACCCAGCCCGTCTAGCAAGTGTACCTTAAAAGTGCTACTGGGCTGGATCTGATTTTTTTCCTTTAAATACAAATCAGAGTCTTCAGGATGAAATTAACCCCCAGACCAAAATAAATAAATAAATAAATAAAAATTTAAAAATCCCCATTGCAATTCTAATCCCAGCCATGGAAAATAACATCGGAATGACCCTGTAAATAAGTTCTTAACTTCATTCTTTAAAAGAAGTTGCCAAAACCAGCTTTGAAAAAACGTTCCCCAAAGTTAAGTTTCAGATCCATATGCTATGCCCAAAGACAGAAACTTAGAAAATACTTTTTTTTTCTCAAATGTATAAGGGCGTATGGTTTCATTAACAAGCTATGGGAAGGCGGGATCGGGGGCTTCTGAGGTTATGGCCCGAATCCCTTGGAAAAGTTGGACTCTGCTGCCCTCTGCTGTTCACTGTAAGTACTACTTAAGGCAGAACGATATGAGTTCATCATTGAAGGACAAATCTCACCTCCCTCCCTCCCTGTCTCCCCCTCCCTCCCTCCCTCCTTCTGTCCCCCTGCCTCTCTCCCTGCCTCTCTCTCATACACATATACCCACAAACAAAAAATGACCAATAACATTACTCTACCTTAGGGGCTTCAACATCCTGTTACCTCAACCCCATTATTATCTCAGTACTGGTTACCTGGCCATGGTGACTAGCACCTGGGCCAAGCATGACTTTGTCTCCGGAATCTCTCTCTGCCTGTTTTCTTCGTGGATTACTCCTTGGACGTCAGCCGTCACTCCTATGCTGACAGCGAACCCCAAACCCTTATCACCCAGGCTTTGCTCAAGCCTGGACATCCAACAAAGCCTCCAAACCTAAAATGATTGAGACCAGACAGCATTTTCTGCCTCACAAACCAGCCAGTATGAGGATTTCCTTGGGTGAGCTTGATTTGTTTTAATGATGTGATTATACTCCAGTCATTCAAGTTAAAAAACAAATCTGATGTTGTCTTTGCTGTTGTTTTTCCCTCTCACTGGCTTCCTGCATCAAATGAATTACAAGTCCTGCCTTCTTTTATGAGTGTCTTTAAATCATCACCTCCCCTCCACTGTTACTCAGGTTCAGGCCTTGGCTGGAATGTTCCACCAGCCTTGGAGCTGCAATCCATCTCATCATACTGGCTTGTCTTCACTCTGTTACATCTTAAAACAGCTGGCAGATTCATCTTCCTGAAGTACAACCCTGCCCATTGTATCCCTCATGCCTCAGAATAAAATCCAACCCCTTTCATCTGGCATTCAAGGCCCACCATCATCTGTCACCAACTGATTCTTCTACTGGATTCAAGTGACCTACACTGTAGCCACGGGAAGCCCATGCGTGCTCTAGAGACAGGGCATGATTTTTTGCTGCACCTTGTTCCTGCTGATACTTCTTCCTCGAATGCTTTCCCTCCCATTCTCTCCAGTTCTTTCCAAATCACATGCTTCTTTCAAGTTCTAGGTCAAACACCACTTCTTTCACAAAGTCTTCCCTAATTCCTTCAACTGGAATACATCTTTTTTTTATTTTAATCACATTCTATCTGTTCCTCTCTTTAGTTCAGATGAGCAAATATGTATTGAATTTCCACTGTGGTCAGGAAGATGCTAGGTGTAGGCAGACTGGGGCAAAGAAAAACAGACACAATCCTATCCATGTGTAACTATCAGTCTGATACTTATTGCCTTCCAATTCGTATTCTCTTTCTATACAAGCCCTACTTTCCTTTCTAGACTGAAAATTTCATAAAAGCAGTATGAAGTTTTGCATTGTTGTATATTCCATTTATATTTTATGTACCTCTTATGCTGAATTTTTATACAATATTCAGCAGAGTGCATTGCCTGTGCTTGCTAGTATTTGGATGAGTTCATACAAGTATTAAATCTTACTAAATAGCCAGATTTCAGAATCATCACTTACTTCCCAAGCTCAAGTAACTGGTTAACCTTTTAGTTTGAGAGTCTAACAAATTCTGTGGATTCCCTGGTTTTAAACATTCTTAGTCACTTAAACTGTATTCATAACAGAGTTCAATGCACATGTTTTGCAATTACAAAGAACCAGGCATGAATCTCAGCTCTGCTATTTACTAGCTATGTGAACTGGTGGATAAGAGGTCTCGGGAAGTTTCTTAACCACTCTGAGCCTCAGTTTGTTTATATGAGTCTGGGTGAGCATTAAATAACAAATACAAGACAACTAACGCAGTGGTGGCACATCAACATTCAGCAACTTGAGGCCGTGACTGTTGCCACTTATCTTCGTTGTCTTCCTTTGAATCACAGCATAGCAATACTACTTCCCAGAGCTTGCTGCTGTTTCAGTGGTTATGCTTGCTTCCTTAGCTTCTGTGACAGATTCTGTTGGAAAACTGACTCCAGTCGTTCCCAACCCTCTTCTTCCTCCCCTTCTACAATAGACAGGTAGGGATGGCCATGTGGCCCAGTTCTGACCAAAGAGACATAAGCAAAGATCTGCTGGAGAATTCCCAGGAAAATACAGGAAGTCCCCATGTATGAATGAGTTCCATTCCAAGAGCGTGTTTGTAAGTCCAATTTGTTTTAATTCCAACAAAGTTAGCCTTCGTACCCAACTAACACAATTGGCCATATGGTACTGTATGAATTTAACAGACTATGACACCTGGTGGGGAAAAATAATATGCAAAAAGAAAATAGGTGTGCATCGTTAAACTTTGTAACTTGAAGATTCGTATGTAGGGGACTCACTGTATTTGCTTGCCCAGTAACAGAGACAGATATGTCTAGAGATTGCCTTCCAACTATCTCTTCTTCCTGCCTTAAATGTAGATGGATTCCTTGATCTGCAACAACATCTTGAGATAATGTGGGAAAGGCCAAAAGATTGGAGATGCTGACTCAGGCCACACTGAACAGCTAATCGGACACAAGTAGTCACCCAGATTCAGACTTCTTGTTAGGTGAGCAAAGTAAACCCTAATTGTTTAAGCAAGCTTCAATCAATTCTCATTGCTTTCAACCAAACATAATCAACACTGATTCTAAATCTCCTAAAGTAGTTTAGGACATATGTAAGAAAACATAAAAATATAATAAGCTGGGCATGGTGGCTCATGCCTGTAATCCCAGCACTTTGGGAGGCAAGAGGATTGACTGAGTCCAGGAGATCGAGACCCAGCTTGGGCAACTTGGCAAGACCTCAACTCTTCAATAAATCAAAAAATTTGCCAGATGTGGCAGCACATGCCTGTAGTTCCATCTACTTGAGCCCAGCAGCTCAAGACTGCACTCCAGCCTGGGCAACAGAGTAAGATTCCAACTTTAAAAAAAAAGATAATACTAGCTCAGTTATTCCAAGACTCTTCAATGCATAAAGTCAAATACGAGGGAATCCAAAAAAAAAACAAAAACAGGATTATCTTTTTTGGTCAGGTCCCCTGTAGTACAGGCTTTCCCCACTATGTTCTAGGAACCCATCAGCATCAGTATACCAACTAGCATTGTTGTGAGAGTCTGCATTCTGCTTCAGCAAATTTTTATTTTTTTGGAAATTTTTTCAAGTCCGTTGCATGATGGGTGATTTATGAGCACACCTGCCCACACCACACTGAGTTCAGCAATTTCTGATCCAAAATGCCATGACCCCCGAGCCCTACCCTTTCTATTCACCTGATCTTGTCTGAGCGACTTTTTTGTTTTCCCGAAAAAAAAAAAAAAGTCCTCAAAGGGAAACATTTTGCCAATATGAAAGAGGTGAAACAAAAAAACGGCAGAAGCACTAAAAGGCATCAAAATTGACAAGTTCAAAAACTGTTTTGAGCACTGGAAAAAGTATCTCAATAGGTGTACTGCATCAAACGGAGAGTCCTTTGAAGATGTCTGAAGTTTAAACATGTAAGAGACTAAATATACAATTTTTAATAAATAAATTCTGGATTTGGGGGATCCTCTCTTGTATCTTATCAAAACCTTACATAGGAGGGAATCCTACAAGTCTAAACTGGGTTCAAATTAAACTAACTCTTTCTGAAACTAATCCTGAGGGAGGAAACTAAAAGGACCCATGAAGAAAACCTTGGTTGTATTTGAGTTCCTGCCATTCTAGGAGTTGAGGACCCAGTGCTGAATTAAGAGAGAAGGGACTTGTGTTCTTGTGAGGAAGACAGATGATAAACACATAAGATAATGTTAGGTGATGGTAAGTGGTTACAGGGTAATGGGATAGAGACTGAGTTATGTGACTGACTTCTCCAAGGAAGCCACAGCTTCACCTAGCCAAATGAAGAAAGAGAACCAGTCATGCCAAGGCTTGAGACAAGAGCATTCTGGACAGAGATAGCAATGACCTCAAAGGCCATGAGACAGAAGCAAGCAGAAGGCATCAGGGCAGCAGAAAGAAGATCGGTGTACCCACGGCATAATGAGTGAGAGGAAGAGTGACAAGAGAAGACATCAGAACAAGAGGGGCAGGTTCTCGTGTGCTATGGCTGGCAAGGTACCAAATTTAGCCTCGCAGGAAGTGTCTAAGAGGGCAACGCAGAGGGAGGCCTCGGTGTCTGGCAGTGACCACAGGCAAGTGTGAGATGCTCACGTGAGCACGTGTAGGATGCTCCCTGTGTCTGTGCAAAGCTGGTGCAGGGGCAGGGATCTTTACAGGGGAGTTGAAGAGCCCGAGCAAGCAGGCAGGGGTGAGAACAGAGGAACTTGGCCCATTTGTTACAGTAGTTGGTCCGTCCTCACAGATAGTGCATGAGTTCTGAAGAAACTTAGAGATCCATCTGTAATTAGAGGGAAAACAAGCGATTCGGCACTGTTTTTTCCTCTCTTAAAATCTGCTCTCTTGGAATGGTGCCTCTCTTGGTTCCTGGGAGGCACCTTTTTGGGAAGAGACTAGTTGAAGAACAGGATACTGCCTCTCCGTTACAGTAAACCCTCACTTAACACCATACATGGCTTCTTGGAAACTGCGACCTTAAGTGAAACAACTGTAATGAAACTAATGTTACAGTGGGATATAAACAAGAGTTGGATTCCACCGGCAAGTTCAAGTCCCAAAAATACCACCAAACTTTTAAATAAAGACACAAAACACTTCTGATGCTGAACATCAAAATAAACATGAGCTGAGTGTACTTTTAAGAAAGATGAATAAAAACAAATAAGGCCAGGTGCAGTGGTTGACACCTGTAATCCCAGCACTTTGGGAGGCCAAAGCAAGAGGATGACTTGAGTCTAGGAGTTCAAGACCAGCCTGAGCAACATAGTAAAACCTTGTATACACAGAATAATAATAACTACAATAAATAGTTATTTACCCAATTTTTGGTAAATCAGGCCTCCCCATGAATGCCATCTCTGCACACTCCTTGTGAGTCTAAATGTGGTGCCTGTCAGCTGTAGCATACTCACATCCACACCCACATTCACTCACACTGGGAACATGTAGACATGGAACCCGCCTCGTGGGCACCCCTTTGGGACGAGGGAGGAAACAAGAGCCCAGAGGAACCCCATGCAGACACAGGAGGCTGTGCAGACTCCACACTGACAGTAGCCCTGGCCTAGAATCGTTTTTTAAATTTTTCTTCATCAACAATAAAACAAAACAAAGTTATTTGAGGACATGTTGTACTTCCTAACAACTATACCACCACCATTGACTCCAAATTCCCTTCTGTGGGGCTTTGAGCACAGGAGAAGGTAGAAGAAATAATTTGGGGATCTCTAAAGCAGGAGGGAAAACCATGACATCCATGGGACATGTTTCTTATGTACAGTGTATCTAGAGGCAGTTTCTAGGTCTTACATAATTTTGGTTTGCTTAGAAACCTGTGTTGTCCATATGTTTATCGCAGCATTATTCACAGTAGCAAGAACATGGAACCAACCATGCTGCCATCAAAAGAGGACTGGATTAAAAAAATGTGGTATATCTACACAATAGAATATGGAACATATGCAACCATAAAGAAGGACAAAATCATGAACTTCACAGCAGCCTAGATAGATTTAGTCTATAATACTGAGTGAACTATCACAGAAACAAAGAACCAAGTATCACATGTTCTCACTCATAAACGGACCTTGAACAATTATTGTAATATTATAAGAAAAGGATTGGTGTAGCAGGAAACTGCCAGGGCGGGGGATGGGGGGAGGAGCGATTGGCAGTAGTGGGAGTCTGCCGGTGGGTGGGAGAACACCTCATCAACAAGGGTACCTGCATAATAAACATTTGTATACCGAACCCTGAATTGTACCCCACATATTCAAAATTTAAAAATTAAAAGTGGGGGGAAGAAACCTGTGTTGTCAGACAGACCTGGGTAAGTATGTCATTCCTGAATCATAATCGCCTCTTAATTGTCTTTAAGATTCCCAAGGACATGGATTGTGTCTGTTTTGTCTTTACCCATGCACTTAGCTCCTAGCATTCGTGTCTGACACATAGTAAGCACCTAATACATATATAGGGTGAATAAATAATGCTTCAAGAAAATTAAGTCATACTGACTTACAAAGATTAAAGAGGTCCCACAAAGCAAAGTAAAATAGCTACACACATTTATCTTTTTAAGTACCTATGTTTAGAGATATATACATCTAAGAGAAAAATAGCTGTAACATTCATTCACCTGATACATTCATTTTTAGGGTATCTACTCCATGGCATGCACTCTGCTAGAAGCTGGATAGAAAAAAAGGGTGAGACACAGACCTTCCTGGGACGTAAAGGCCTACAGTACAGAGTGGAGAAAGAAATCTCTGCAACATTTTTGTGCATGATAAAGCAAGCAGGGAGTCAGGAGGATTGGGGAGTTACTGCTGACTTGAGGGAGAGAAGGCCAACAAAACACAGGTCTGCTTCCTGGAACAGCTGAATCTGAGCTGCTTTGTTTTAGGCGAATCCTAGCATTTTAAGCAGGACATAGAGTTCAAAGTCTACACCTAACTTCTTCCAACATATCTAGACCAGTAGTTCTCAACTAGGAGTGACTCTGCCTCCCAGGGACCATTGGGCAATGTCTGGAAACATTTTTGATTGTCACAACAGGCTGAATCCTACTGGAATCTATTAGGTGGAGGCCAGGGAAGTTGCTAAACATCTTACAATGCACAGGACAGCCTCCCACATCAAAGAATTGCTCAGTCTAAAATCTTGATCGTGGGACCAGGCGTGGTGACTCACACCTGTAATCCCAGCAGTTTGGGAGGCAGACGTGGGAGGATTGGTTGAGTCTAGGAGTTCAGGGCCAACCTAGGCAACATGGCGAGGCCTCATCTCTACAAAAAAAAAAAAATTGTTTTAATTAGTTGGGTGTGGTGGCATATTCCTGTAGTCTCAGCTACTTAGGAGGCTGAGGCACAAGGCTTGCCTGCATTCAGAAGTTCCAGGCTGTGGTAAGCCATGATCATGTCACTGAATTCCAGCCTGGGTGTCAGAGTGAGACCCCACCTCAAAATAAATAGAAAAATAAAATTTTGATAGTACCAAGACTGAGAATCCCTGACCTAGATTGAGAGAATTAGGAAGTACCACTGCTAGTAAAGATTTCTCTAATACAATTCATAGAAATTTAATTAGCTGCTTCCACTATAAGTCAATAAAGTAATAAAACAATCCACTAAATGTTTGTGTTGAATGTGACTAAAATACTTAAATCTCATGATATATAAAATTCAAATATTTACATTAATCAGTCACAGTCCTAACACTACATATCAAGCCCAGGGTTTCAGGAAAACATTGCTTATTAGAATTCCTAATTGAAGAATATTATACTTAGGTTTTTTAGATACATATAAATATAAATGTATATTTATATAGAGCTTTCAGGTCTTAGGTTAGAAAAGACTTAGCCCATTCCTTTTGAGTTTAAAATGACATTACATGGCCGGGCACGGTGGCTCAGTCTGTAATCTCAGCACTTTGGAAGGTCGAGGCGAGTGGATTGCCTGAGCCTGCAGGTTTGAGATCAACCCCAGGAACTTGGCGAGACCCCGTGTCTACAATAAATCAAAAATTAGCCGGGCATGGTGGTGCGCACCTGTAGTTCCAGTTACTTGGAAGGCTGAGGTGGAAGGATCGCCAGAGCCCAGCAGGTCAACCCTGGGGTGGCCGTGAGCGTGCCACTGCACTCCAGCCTGGGCGACAGAGTGAGACTCCAACTCAATAAATAAATAAATAAATAAAATGACATTACATAGTCATATGTTCAGCATCCTTTAGCTGGATACTTGTGTTCCCTGTGGGAAGTTTATAACTTGTAAAAGGAGTTTTATGCAGAATACAAATTGGGAGTATTGCATGACTACCTCTTGAGGGCACTGAGTTGTGCAAACAGCATCGCTTTATCTGACGTAGTGGATTTGGATTGGTCCATCTGTTCACCCTAGGGCTGTCTGGAATTATAGATCAGGGACATCACTGTCATACCCCAGCTGCTGCAGAAAGCTATTGGAAAGAAAAGGAGATTTATGAGCATTTTGGTTACACTGAACCAAGTATCCAGGAGTTATTCAGCAAGGAGCCTGCTGGCTCTAAATTGTAGGCATTATGCAAAGAGAAAATGCAGAGTTGGGTATCAAGGGAGTCCTCCTGAAGCAATAGGACATCTTTGTAAAACCTCTAAAGAATAAATTTAACAGTTATTAAAGAACACCACCCTGTTGTTACAGGCACTGAACTTTATACCGCCAGAAAGGATACAAGGGATTTTCAGGAAAACATCTGTCATTTAACAGTGATAGTGACCTCAGCACTGACAAGCAATTCAAATCCTAGTTGAGTAGAATGATTTAACCCCTTAGGGGTGGCTGAGTTTGAAGCTCTAATAGTAACTGGTTATTAATATCCTTGTCAATTAAGGGCCTTTGATCCCAAAGGAGAAAAAAAAACAGTGAGAATAACTATGACTAATTCTGTTCTATGAGACATTCATAAATTATTTCCCTTCAATTACATCAAATACCAGGTCATAATTTTGCCAATTTTGTTCAAACATCTGTGCAGACCTTAAAGAGAAATGAGTAGATAGAGTGTAATCTTCAAAATCTCTTATGAAATATCAAAATTAGGTCAAAATGAATTTGAAAGAAAACCACAAATTTTTGATTTAACTTTATATAATGATTTACCAGGTCAATATTTATTTTCCTCTTCTATCGCTAAAAAAAAACAAACTCTGATTTGTAGGTAACAGTAGAACTAAAACTTAAATGGTAAGAGACCAGCTAAACGGCCCACACCGTACTATATGTTTACTTAAATTCACTTAATCTTCGTAATAATCTTTCAAGAAAGATAAGGTTATCTTTGTTATATACAAGAGAAAACTGAGGGGGTTTTTTGTTTATCTTTTTGGGGTTTTTTTGAGTCAGAGTCTCACTCTGTCGCCCAGACTAGAGTGCAAATGATCACAGCTATCACAGCCTCGTCCTCCTGGGCTCAGGCATCCATCTGCCTCAGCCTTCCAAGTAGCTGCAACTACAGGTGTTTCCCACCATGCCCGGCTTATTTTTTAAGTTATTGTAGAGACAAGGTCTCGTCATATTGCCCAGGCTGGTCTAGAATCCCTGGACTCAGGCAATCCTCTTGCCTGAGCCTCCCGAAGTGCTTGGATTACAGGTGTGAGCTACCATGTCCGACTGAGGCTCCTCTTAATTTAAATGTTTTTCCCAAGGTAGACAGAAGTAGAAGATGGTACAGCTGGGGTATGGGATGGGGAACAGCAGGTAAGAAAGATCTGTTGAATCCCAAGGATAATAAGTTGTGTTCCACTAAACTGCCACAAGGAATTCATCATTGAGAGAGCATTAATACTCTCAGTTGATAAGCTCCCAAGATACCTGCACATGTATGTTTATCGCAGCATTGTGCAAGAACATGGAACCAACCACGCTGCCCATCAAAAGAGAAATGGATAAAAAAAAAGGTGGTACATATACATGATGGAATATTATGCAGCCATAAAGAACAAAATCATGAACTTCACAGCAACTTGGATGGACTTAGAGGCTATAATAGTGAGTGATCTTTCACAGAAACAAAGAACTGAGTATCACACGTTCTCACTCATAAGCGGACCTTGAACAATTATTGTAATACTGTAAGAAATGGACTAGCAGTAGCGGGAAACTGCTGGGAGGGGAACGGGGAAGTGGGATTGGCAGTAGTGGGAGTCTGCCTGGGGTAGGGGGGACACACCTCATCAACATGGGTACCTGCATTTGTATACCTAACCCTGAATTGTACCCCACATATTTAAAATAAAAATATTAAAAGTTAAAATAAAAAATAAATTTCAAAAATAAAATTATCTATTCTTGTCCTTTGACCACTTTTTAATAGGGTTTTTTGTTTTTTTTTTCCTTTCAGTTTGTTTGAATTCCTTGTAGATCCTGATGTTAGACCTTTGTCAGATACATAACTAGCAAATAACTTTTTCCCATTCTGTGGACTGTCTCTTCACTCTCTTGATTTTTTCCTTTTGCTGTTCAAAAGCTTTTCAGTTTGATGAGATCCCACATGTCTATCTTATCTTTTATGGCATTCGCTTTGGGGGATTTGATCCAGAATTGGTTGCCTACTCCAATATGCTTGAGTGTTTCCTACATTTTCTTCTAGGATTATTATACTTTGAGATTTTACATTTAGGTCTTTGACCCATTTATAGTTGATTTTTGTATATGGCAATAGGTAGGTAGAACCTTTATCTGTTTTATTCACTTGAAATCTACTTTTATGCATAATGTGATATAGGCATCTGTCTTCTCTCAATGTGACTTCTCTATTATCTCTAAATCATATATGATCTTAACGTATACCATATATCTATATGTTACATGAGTTTGTCTTTTTAATCTGTCTCATTGATTGATTCGCTGTTGATATTCTTAGTATTGTAGTTTTGTTGCATGTTTCTGTTACCGGACCAACAGGTTTGCATGCCTGTTGCACAGTAACAGACCACTACACTGAGACAGCAGGGTTTGCAACTGAGAAAGCGTTTAATGGTCACAGAGCACCGAGAGAGAAGGGAGGAGACCCCAAATCCATCTCTCTGAATAATTCTGGTCTGGGGGTACTAAGAGGATCATGAAAGGCGAAGGGCTGGAAAATTGGGGTGTTGACTGGTTGAGGTCAGGGGAATAAAATCATCAGGATGAAGAAACTGCATTGTTTGGTGAGTCAGCTTGTCAAGGGGTCCTTCAGACCAGCTAACGTCAGTAGTTTCAGTGGTGTGCAGAGCCTAAAGGAATAGCTCACATGGAAAATATTTCAAAATGTTCAGGTTGTTATCTATAGAGCAATTAAGGGTGGCAGGGTCTAGTGATGCCGAGGCATGAGCAGTAAACACCTATGAGGAAGCAGGTTGGAGCAAGCTGATCTAACGATTAATGCTGAGTGTGCTGCAAGCTTGGTTCATTTTCAACTCTCCCTCACACTTCTTTCATGGCTAATTTTAAGAAGTCTATAGGAGCCAGCTCGGTGGCTCAGCCTGTAATCCCAGCGCTTTGGGAGGTTGAGGTGAGTGGATTGCCTAAGCTTGCGGGTTCAAGACCCGTCTGGGCAACTCGGCGAGACCTCATCTCTACAATAAATCAAAAATTAGCCGGGCGTGGTAGCGCGCCTGTAGTTCCAGCTACTTGGAAGGCTGAGGCGGAAGAATCGCCGGAGCCCAGCAGGTCGAGGCTGCGGTGGCCAGGAGCAGCCACTGCACTCCAGTCTGGGTGACAGAGTGAGACTCCAACTCAAAAAAAAGAAAGTCTATAGGGATGGTTCCATTTTTAGTAAGGAACATAAGCCAAGTTTTCTTTGTTTTAATTTACTTTGCATTTGAATTTTTGAATTAGCCTACATTGTATATACTGTTAGTAGTACCCCAATATCCATTCTCCACCTTTCCTATAATTTAGAACCCCTGCTCTTTCAGCCAGCAACAGGGCAATATTGAATAAACAAAATCCCTATCCTGGCAGCTAGGTGTATTCACGTAGCTGTTTTAAGCAATGAGTTTAATGTAGAACAGTAGGTACATTTCTAGGAACAGTTCTTAAAGCGGACTTCCTTTTCTCTATGTGACTTCCTTTTCTCTCTCCCCACTGGCTGGAATACACAGGATGACTGGAGGTAGGTTTTGAAGATGGCAGAGCAACAAGCTAGAGGGAGCCTTGAAGGGTGCCACCAGCCCTCATGGTTTACCTGAACTTACATATAAGAGAAAGACACTTTAATCTTTTTTTTTTTTTTTTTGAGTTGGAGTCTCACTCTGTCGCCCAGACTCGAGTGCAGTGGCCGCTCCCGGCCACCGCAGCCTCAACCTGCTGGGCTCTGGCGATCCTTCCGCCTCAGTCTTCCGAGTAGCCTTTAAGCTGCTATTAAATCTTCTCTCACAGTCAATACTAATTCTAAATAACAATTGGAATAATTTACTCATTCATCTGAAGATAATTGATGTATAGACAATATATTTTTGCAGGCGGGAATAGTGTTTACTTATTTAGGCATTTTGTCTCCATTAAAATGTATATAGTTTTCCTCATATGCATCTTGCATCTTTCCCATTGTTCATTCCTAAGTAGTATATAGTTCATATTTTTGTTGCAAATGGGATTTTCAAATTACATTTCCAATTGGCCAGTGCTGTCTATAGAAAGCTCAGATTTTCAAGTTCAACTATTAAACAAAACTACCTTTTATTACTTCTAATAGTTTTCCTTGTTTTTGAGTTGGAGTCTTACTCTGTCACAGACTGTAGTGCAGTGGTCACTCCTGGCCACAGCAGCCTTGACCTGTTGGGCTCTGGTGATCCTTCCGCCTCAGTCTTCCAAGTAGCTGGAACTACAGGCACGCGCTACCACGCCCAGCTAATTTTTTTATTTATTGTAGAGATGAGGTCTTGCCAAGTTGCCCAGGCAGGTCTCAAACCCGCGGACTCAGGCAATTCACTCACCTCAGCCTCCCAAAGCACGGGATTACAGGTTGAGCCACCAAGCCCGGCTTCTAATAGTTTTTCGATTGATTCTCTTGGATATCTGTTTCCACAATCACACTGCCCAAAATAATGACTGTGTTGTTTCTTCCTAATATTTCTGTTTCTTAGGATTAAACAATTGTACAGTCAACAGGCATGGTTGTCTTGATTGTAACTTCAATGTGGATGCTTGCTAAAGTTTCTGGTAAGCTACCTTAGCCAAGTTAAAGATGTTTTCCTATTCCTAGCCTGACAATTAAATTTTAGGAAATGTTTTTCCAGCATCTATTAAGATGATCATGACTTTTCCCACTTAATGTTTTAAGTTACAGTAATTTCTTAGTGGATTGAGTTACATTAATAAACCATGTTGCTATTCAGTGATCCATCACAGAAACAATTGGATACCATATGTTCTCACTCATAAGTGGATCCTGAACATTTATCATAATACTACAAGAAAGGAATTGGCAGTAGCGGGACACTGCCAGGGGAGGGAGAGGGGAGCACCTAACATCAATAAGCATACCTGAACCCAAACCAGGTGACGTGAAGATCAATGGGAGGCCTAAACTTCACCTGTGCAATGATCACTTACGTACCTAATCCTGAATTGTACCTCCCATTTTAAAATAAAATAAAATATACTCTATAAAAAAGTTGCATTCTTTGGATAAACGCTATTTTGCCATGACACATTATTCTTTTGAATTTAGTTGGTAATTTTTTTCAATGACTACGTTTGCTCATGAGATTGGCCTATAGTTATCTCTGATGGACAACTTTCTGGAACTAGAGTTAAGCTAGCCTCAAAGCAAATTGAAGTGTTTTAAATTTTCTGTAGTTTAGGACTGCTTAAATAGGAATTTCCTCTTAAAATTTCATCTTTCCTTTTAAATGCAAGCATTTCAAGGACTGTGCTTTCTTTACTGATTTTTTTTTGAGTTGGAGTCTCACTCTGTTACCCAGACTGGAGTGCAGTGGCCGCTCCCGGCCACCGCAGCCTCTACCTGCTGGGCTCCAGCGATCCTTCCACCTTGTCTTCCAAGTAGCTGGAACTACAGGCGCGCACTACCACGCCCAGCTAATTTTTGATTTATTGTAGAGATGAAGTCTCGCCAAGTTGCCCAGGCGGGTCTCAAACCCGCGGGCTCAGGCAATCTACTCACCTCAGCTTCCCAAAGCACTGGGATTACAGGCTGAGCCACCGAGCCTGGCTACTGATTAATATTTTAAGATTGGTTTTATTGCTATCCACTTGATAATTTCTATTTTTATTGCATTGTGATGACAGGATGGAGCCTGCATGATTTCAACTTAAAAAAAGAAAGTTGTGACATGCTTCACGGTACTTTTCCATGGTCTTTGAAAAGAAATACTCCATAACTATTAAAATTTGTGAGCCAGGCTCGGTGGCTCAGCCTGTAATCCCGCGCCTTTGGGAGGCTAAAGTGAGTGGACTGCCTGAGCCAGCGGGCTCGAGACCCACCTGGGCAACTTGGCGAGACCTCATCTCTACAATAAATAAAAAAATCAGCCGGGCGTGGTAGCGCACGCCTGTAGTTCCGGCTACTCGGAAGGCTGAGGAGGAAGGATTGCCGGAGCCCAGCAGGTCGAGGCTGCGGTGGCTGGCAGCGGCCACTGCACTCCGGTCTGGGCGACAGAGCGAGACTCCAACTCAAAAAAAATTAAAAAATTAAAAATAAAATAAAATTTGTGAATTGTATTACTCAAAATCTGTTTCCTCAACTTTGAGCTCTTTTATCTGATATCTGAGAACTGTGTTCAAATACTTAGCGATGATTGTAAATTTCTTGTTTAGCCAAGTTTTCTACATATAATTTGATATCATGCTCAACGCAGTTTTAATTTCGGAAATTCTTACATGTTCTAAAATTGCCAAAGTGTCTTTATTGTGCCCTCACTCTTGATAGTTTGACTCAAGAAGTCTAAAATCAAAAGTTCTCCCTCATAACTTCACAAATAGCAGTTTCTTCTAGCATCCCAGTGTACAGAAGACAAGTCTGAGACCAATTTAATTCTTCTCCTTAAATGTAAAGTTGTTTCTCCTTAGATAATCTGAGATTTTTCTCTTCAGCCCGGGATTACAGAAGTTTTGCCAGTATTTATGTGACTTTTTCACTATTTTTGGTCAGCACTTGAGCCTTCTATTATGAATCTTTTTCTAGAAGCTTGTTCTCCTTATTATATCTTTATTTTCCGTGCTCATCTCCTGGAACTCCTATATATACATCCATCCATCCAAAACATTACTTACTATTTGCCTGGCACTGTAATAGATGCAGGGTATTTGATGGTGAATTCTCTATACATATAGTTCCTAACCCCATATGCTTTCAATTTAAATATATGTGTGCTCCTGGATTTTCTATGTCTTTAAGAGAGATGTATCTTCTCTTATCATTTCTGCCTATTTGATAAGAGGAACTATACCTCAGTTCAAAATTCTAGCTCAGTAATTTAATTCTCAGTCATGTTTATTCAAATAAGCCTAAAAGAGAGATTATTTTAGCAATTTTTCTTTTATTTCTAAGATATTTCTTTTTATTTTTTAAAAACATTTTTCATGGCAACTTGTATGTTTTAAATTAGTATAACTTCTACATGTTTTTGAATACAGTAACATACTATGAAGATTACATATAAAACTAATTATAATTATTACTTATTAGTCCATATACTAATTATACTTAAAAGTTATTTCTTCCCTTCAGACAGCTCATCTCATAGCTGCCTCTAAAACTGGCGGTAATTCTTTAATTATCATCCGTATGTGCCTGTATGTCTCGTGGTACCCTAGGTCTCATCAAGATCTACTTCTTCATATCTTCTAGAAATACCTCACAGCACCCTTGTTATCTTTATTACTGTAATTTTATCACTGTATTTCCTCTGTAATTTTAACAGACCTTTAGAAAACAATTTCAAATCCAGTATGCCATTTTAATACTTTATACTTATCTAACAACTAAGCTACTCATATTTCTCTTTCACACTCATGGTGTTTCATACCTCCCATGTCATCAGGGAGGACACCTGTCACCATCAACACCATCTAACCCCTACCCCTTATATAGTATTTTAAAATTTTTAAACAAACAAAAAAATCAGGGAAAGAGGAAGAGAAAAGTGAGAAGAGACTAGACTAGGGCCCACAGGGTGGCAGGGTCTACTGAATTTAACACTGCCAAACACCAGACTTCCAGCATTGCAGACTCCCTGGTTTTATCTGGATATCAAATAGAGATCCAGCTCTCAGAGTAGGGACCACAACTATCAAGTAAAGTCAAACTGTTCACTTATAAAACAAACTGTAACTGTCGCACAGACCAAAACATTTCTGCCTGCACGAAATCTCCATTTTCTGTCCCTCAACAAATGTCAAACTGTAATCAAAAGTTTGCCAGTAATTAATGCCACTGAGTTGTATATTCAAAAATGGTTAGAATGGTAATTTTTATGCTACATCTACTTTACCACAATAGAGAAAAGGACAATTTGGCAGACAAATCAAATGTTAAATAACATGTCTAAGTTAATCTGAAAGTCTCTACTGCTATAATAAGAAAAATCTTGCCAACAAAAACAGAATTCTTAAGTACATTTCAACATGCATTACCAACATTTGCCTTTGTAGGACTTTTTATGAGAAAATTACTATTCTTACTGACTTCACAATATGGTTCTAATAAGCTTTTTTTTTTTTTTAAGGCCATTTTCTGACTCCCAGAAGTCAGTTAAGATTTCAGTGCCTTCATAAGATATTATGGAGAATTCATCAAATCTATTTACAAAAGACAAGTCTATTTATAGACTGCATTGAGATTGGAAGAGTTATAGGCATCAGAAATTTGAGGGCCCTAGCAATGTTCTCAAAGTGCAATCACTGACCACTACCTTCAGAATCACTTGCTAAAAATGCTTGTTAAAAATATATCACCTCCAAAGAATATGCTCTGTAAATCTGGAGAGGTGCCCCCAAATTCTCACTTTTACAAAAATTTTTAAACTACTGCTCTTTTCTAACATTAAAGGTGGTCTGAAGGATAAAGAGTCAGCCAAGGAAAGTCGACCAGTATAGGCTTCAGAAACAGAAAATGCAAAGTCTAGGAAGGAAAGTGCTTCATCAAAAAAGTAACAGAAGGCCATTTATGGTTGGTGAGAAGAATGGCACAGTATAAAGTAGAAAAGTTAGGCCAGTCTGACTGAATGGAGAAGGAGTTTTAATTACAGAAGTACAAAAAAAAGAATGAGATGAACACTATTTGAATTATATTTTTAAAGGCTTTTATTTCTATGTAGAAAACTCAGTCCAACAGGCTAAGAGTGGAAGCAAGATTAGTTAATACATCATTTCATTAGTCCAGGGAAGGGATGATCATGACTTGAACTGGGTTGGTAGCAACAGAGGTGGAAGAGTGGGCAAATACATTTTGGAAGTAGGACAAACTTTCTGACAGATCGGAGGAAGTCATAAAAAGAATACAGGATAGCCCCTAGGCATCTGGCTTAACAACTATCTAGGTTGTAAATAAAGTTTATTTGGTTATTTAGAATTATTTACCTTACATTTTAATAGAGAAAACAAGTAATACTTGGAAAGCCAGCTGAAAAGTTACTAAAGATCTTATATAAATCCCTACTACAAAAGCAATGAAAATATAAACACTAAGGACCATACAAACTAAACTCCCTATATACTAAACTGCTCATCTACAAATTATCAAATAGGAAATAAAAACATTTGAATTTCTGAATTAAGCACAACAACAAAATATATTTTATTAATGCCTTGCAAATTAGCTAGTCTGTACAAAGGCTCATGCTTCCCATGAAAAATTCTACTTAGATTCTTTTTTCCCTATCTTTAATTCTAAAGCATTTACCTAGTTATACAGGATTCTTTCCAAAAGTTTCATATCTCAATTATATTACCAGAGACATTCTTTTGTTTAAGTCGCCCTACTTACAATCAAATACTTATGATAACCCCAAGGAATTTATTATCCATTTTACCCTAGCCCTTCCCAAATATCTTAAAATAAAGGAGAAACAAGAAGACTCATCAAGTCCTATTATCCTTAAAATTTGAACGCCTAAGCAAAAAGACTTTCTGAAGTATGCTAAGTAAACAAAGACTCCTAGATAGAATCCACATTTCTCTAGTCTTCAACTAACCTTCTCTTATTTAGCTCCAAATCCCTAACTTGATACATGTCTAATGGCAGACAAACCCAATTTACCTCAAAAAAAAATAATTATTGGTCCAGAAAAATCTAGTTTTAAAAGTCTTATTTTATGCAAAAAGAGAAATTATCTGTGAGATCTTATACAAATACCCATACATTCATCTACTTAATGCCATACTATTTAATATATCCAAGCATTCATCCAATCGATGCCTCAAAACTTGGATAAGTTAATTTCATAGAAATATAAGAGACCAAAGTAAAGAGTCAAAGAAATAAGAGTACTACTTTTTAGTAACACAGATAGGTGGTGATTTGAAAATATAGGACTTAAGAATGGACACTCTACCAATCTTACGCTCATTTTAAATATGTAGGTATATAAGCCATAAAAAAGATAGTTTGCTTCTTGGTTCTTCAGCCAAAAACAGACACGATGAAAGAACTAACACAACTACAGAAAAGGTATTTGTATTCAAATGTATTTTCAGCAACATTTCAGGGTTTGACACAGGCACAGAGAAAAGGAACAAATTAAAACAAGTATAAACAAGGTCAGTTACACATTGACCTGTATTTGAAATGTGGTCTAAAAAAAAATATGTCATACTTTTAAAAAGTATAATGACTGAGAAAAAATTTTTCTTTAATTCAAGTCTTTTCAATCATCTTAAAATACTTGTGAGTTGAACTCATACATTAAGGCAAATCTTGATTTTTAAATACTCATTTAATTGATGAACTCTATTTAAATTGCTAATCAAGGGAGAAAGTTTTTATAAAAAAAAAAACATTTTATTGCTACAAAGGGAAGCATGATTACAAAAAGCCTTAAGCGTGTATCTTAGCGCAAATTACTAATCAATGTCCAATGCAGTAAAAAAATACACAGAGCACAACATACTTGCCCAATTCATCTCTACTAGGATAAGTATTCAAAAAATTAATGCACACTTGAATATTTACTCCCAAGAGTAGCATTTAAGATAAAATGATTAGATAGATATACTAACAATACATATCTGTTGTCCTTAACACCAACAAAGTAATAAAAATTAAGCTTAAAAATTATCCAAACAATTTATTGGATCTAAGTTTGATAGCTATAAAAACTAAACTAAAATTGTTTTACCTTCATTTTATTAAACAAATGCCAAACACTTGGAAATTATATAAAACAAACTATAATCTGTAGAATGCATGCAACATGGGTGTTAATTCGTATTTTAAAGCTCCTCTTAATCTAAAAGCTTAGGCTTAGTTTTCTTCAGGTTGCTCAACAGGAAAGTCAGCAGGCTCTTCCTGTGCTGCTTCTCCCTCTCCTTCCTCTACTCCCCCCCCTTCCTCCGCCTCCCCAGCTGCCCCAGCTGCCCCGACCTCTCCTCCTTCTCCCACTCCCTCTCCTTCTCCCACTCCCTCTCCTTCTCCCACTCCCTCTCCCTCTCCCCCACCCTCTCCCTCTCCCTCTCTATCACCAGCACCAGCACCATCTCCCTCGCTGTTGCCCTCCCCCACCCCCTGCCCTTCTCCCTCTCCCTCTCCCTCCATTCCTCCTTCTCCCACTTCTTCCACTTCCTCCACTTCTCCCCCTCCCTCTACTTCTTCGTCCTCTTCTTCATCGTCGTCATCGTCGTCCTCTTCATCAAGAGGTTCATCAATCTTTTCTTCATCATCCTCCTCATCTCCTAGTCCCTGATCCTGAGAATGATCTTGAATTTCAAAAGGATTCTCACCCTAAAAATGTAAGAAATAGCTTTTAAAATCAGCACAATTTTACATCAGTGAAATTCTTATTGCCATATCATGAATAATAAATACTACTTGAAGCTTAAAACTTATAACAAATTCACTAAATATTCTTTGAGTATCGATTTCATACCAATGTGGATATATAACTTACTAAGCCATTACTTCATACTCCATAAACTGGAGTACTTAAAAGGCCATATATGCTCCTTAATTGAATTTCTAAAAGCACATATCTATGACAAGGGCAAACGTGTTCTGACAGAACCAGATAATGCCAAGATTTATAATTTTACTTAATCACACCAGTATTCAATGTACTACTGTTATACAGGATCTCTTTAAAACTCAAATGAAGCCAGATGCACTGGCTCATGCCTATAATCCCAAGGATTCAGGAGGCTGAGGCCGGAGGATTGCTTGAGCTCAGGAGTTTAAGACCAGCCTGGGCAACATGGTGAGACCTCGTCTCCACAAAAAAAATAAAAAAATTAGCTGGGTGTGGTGGCATGTAGCTGTAGTCCCAGCCACTTGGGAGGCTGAGGTAGAAGAATTACCTGAGGTTGAGGCTGCAGTGAATCAAGACTGTGCCACTGCAATCCAGCCTGGGTGACAGAGTGAGACCCTGACTCTTACGCACCTTGCTATATCTACTAGATATCATGCCTCACTTCCACTTTTAAAAAGCAGACAAATTAATTCAGTAAACATTCACTGGTACAATTTTAATACTTGAGTAGCATATCTGGATCAAGTCTCACATAAATCTTACCATATTAGAAGACTACAAAAGTAGACTACAAAAGTAGAAAAAAAGACTGGAATAAATCCCCGTGAAGATACCTATACTGTACATAGGGTAGAAGTTAGAAGGGAAGGAACACAGGGTGCAGAAGAAAAACCTAGGAGTAAAAAAAGAGAGATTCTAGAATATGTTACAGTTCAACAGAGTCAATGATGCAAACAGATAAAGGTAGAAAAGGACTGAAAAAAGTCACTAGAGCTGACCATCACGAGAGGTGAACGAGCACTCTTGGGGATTGATCCATGTTTAAAATGATAAACAAGCCAGGCTCGGTGGCTCAGCCTGTAATCCCACTCCTTTGGGAGGCTGAGGTGAGTGGACTGCCTGAGCCCGGTGGTTCGAGACCCACCTGGGTGGGCGAAACCTCATCTCTACAATAAATCAAAAAATTAGCCGGGCGTGGTAGTGTGCGCCTGTAGTTCCAGCTACTCGGAAGGTTGAGGCGGAAGGATCGCCGGAGCCCTGCAGGTTGAGGCTGCGGTGGCCGGGAGCGGCCACTGCACTTCAGTCTGGGCGACAGAGTGAGAGACTCCAACTCAAAAAAATATAAATAAATAAAATAAAATAAAATGATAAATAAAATATTAAGATTTTTTTAAAAAGACTACTAGATGCGATAATCATATCACTGGTCATTTAGGAAAAGCAGTTTCAGAAGTATGATGTGAGAGTCACACAGCTGCAGTTGTCGAAGAATTGATCTTTGCAATTTCCTGTGATGTCAAAACCACAGGCTCTGGTCCCACTAACTGGGATTTGAATTTAGTCAAGTCCTGGAGTTCTTGCTAAATCCACAAGTTCCTGCATCGATCTCAGACCTCCTGAATCAAAATTCCCAGGGGAGATATGTGGTAACCCACACACTGAAGAAGCATTTTAGGAAAGATTTATCAGAGAGGTTTGGGAAACCCTAATTCGAAAACTCTGAACAAGGGCCTCACGTAGCTTTTTGTTGGCTCTTAGCCTTACAGGGGACTCTCATTACATTCTTCCAGTCGAAAACTACTAGTTTAAAGGGTGAATAGATAGGAAGTAAAGAGCATGTGCAAGGCAAACTACCTTTTCAACTACGGTGGGAAGAGAAGAGATAATAAAAACGGGTGGACCAAAGTCTGGGAAAAGTTATGTCAAGTTTTGTTTATGGAAGACTAGAAAAGAAACAGTGAAAAAAATCAGATGCAAGTAAGGGAAGAGAAAATGATGAAACAAGAACGTAGATGAAGGGCAATGATATTTTTCCCCACAGATTAAAAATGAAGGTAAGAGAAAGATACATATATCTAAGGCAGAAAGAACATTTATTGAGCTCACATCTAATGGTCTCAATCTTCCTGATGCAAGAGAAGAAATAAGACCATGGAAAGCAGGCCAGTGTGGTGTTGCACACTTATAGTCCCAGCTGATAGGGAAGCAGAGGTGGGAGAATTGCTTGAGCTCAGGAATTCAAGGCTGCAGTGAGCTATGATCATGCCACTGCACTCCAGTCTGGGCACAGAGCAAGACCCTATCTCTTAAGTAAAAATAAAAGAATGTGGGAAGTGAAGCAAGTAAGGACGAAATCTGGGATATATGCAGTGAAAGAGGTTTGGAACAGTCACTATGGGAAACATGTTATTGACAGGTACTAAGTAAAATTATTGTGAAATGACTGAAAACCTGACAAACATAGGACTAGCACAATTCCATGACATTTTTTAGCAAGACAGTTTAATAATGCTATCCATAGATGGATAGTGTTGGAAACTCACAAGTGATAAAAGAACAAACAAGTAAGAATTCTAGAATGGCAGTATTCCTTGTTGAGAGGAATGGCCATGAGTGCCAGGGCAGGGAGTGAAGGCAGAACAAGATGAAACAGTTGAAGAATTAGGAGAAACTGTGACCTGATGATCTTGATGGGGACAAAGATTTAAGAAGGTATTCTGTCAGACTGACAGCATCTAACAGTGAAAGAATCCTAAGCCATGACCAGGTTAACCATGATGTTCTGGGGGAATGACAACAGGGAACAGAACAGACAGGAATGCTGAACAAAGGGAAATCACTGAGTAATGTGACACCAGTGTTTATTCAATGTTAACATGCATGTGAATCAACTGGGATCCTGTTAAAATGGAAATTCGTATGCAGTAGGGCTGGATATGACCTGCAACTCTGCATTTCTAATGAGCTCCCAGGTGATGCCAATAATGCTGATCCACAAATCACATTCTGAGTAACAAGGTTCTAGGAGTTCTCAGTTTCGGTGCTTCCTCTGCAATATGCACATTTAGCAAGACACTCCGACCAGTGACACTTCCCATTTCATGAAGTGACTTGATTGTATAGCGTGAAAACACTTCATAGAAATTCTAATTTTGTATTCTTCCTTCATTAAAAATTACTTTCACACATTAACAGAAATCACTAACTTAAAAGCTTGTGACAAAGCAAGGATAAACATCTAACTTTTCCTAACTTAGATACAATGTTCTTGTCTTTTTGATGCTATGATTGTCATAAAATTGGATTTCATTTCAGGGCTGCATTCATTTTTTAAAAAATGATGTCAAGAATGCAATAAATGGTGACAAATATGATTAACAAATCATATTTCCTTAGGGGAAATCACTGTTCCTTAGGGGAACAAGTGAAAAGAACTGAGACTACTCAACAGAAAAGTCACTGGTTGAGGAATAATTTCAAGGGCTTTAAATATATACCAGGCTTTTTCACAGAGCAACTGTTAATCACAATAGCCAAAAGAAACAAAACTTTTTTAATCTATAAAATATTTATTTGTGAATGCAAATAACAGACTGCTGTAAATCTTCAACATAACAGCTCTCTTCAGTGTGGAATGATTTTAAGCTATTATCTTGTAAAAACTCAAAAACTAACCTCTATCAGACCAGTCTGGTATTGTAGAAAAGCAAAACAGCCAACCTCTAAATTTTATTTCTATTAATTTACTGAAGTTCTTATTTGCACAATAAGTATTTGTAACAAATTTTGTGTAAAGATGGATTCAAGCAACATGTGGCAAAAACTCTGAGAAGTAAAGTGGGCCAGGTAGACCCACTTGTTGACATCTGAGTTTCCCAACATCAGAAGCAAGCCTCTCTTCTCCTGCCCTTCTGATTCCATGGAGGGGCTTCTTCTGGAGCTACATCCCTGACTTCCTACTTCCCCTCTAGCTGTTATCCAAGAAAGAGGAATGATTTATCCAAGTAGCAGCTTGGAAGTAGAAACTAGGTGTACACAACTCAATCCTTTGAGGGTTCCCTCTTTTGAGTCTTCTCAGTGACAGAAAGGTACACCCCAGTCTGTTCTATGCCATGAAGGAAACTAGATGAGGGGACGTAAGTCTAAGGAGTAAAATATTAAAGTCCACAGTAACTACATATCTAAGACACAATTCCCAAGTTAATTTTTTTAAATCAAGAATAAAGCTGCCAGGCACAGTGGCTCACACTTTGACCTCCCAGCACTTTGGGAGGTCAAGGCAAGAGGACTGTCTGATCCCAGGGGTTTGAAACCAGCCTAAGCAACATGATGAGACCTTGTCTCTATGATAAATCAAAAAAATTAGCCAGGTGTGGTATCACGCACCTGTAGTCCCAGCTACCTGGGAGGCTGAGGTGGAAAGATTGCCTGAACCCAGCAGGTTGAGGCTGTGAGTAGCTATGATTGTGCCACTGTACTCCAGCCTGGAAAAACAATAAAGCTGACATTTTGATCTTCTATCTGACTCTTGTGTATCTCTAAATGGATTCAGAGCTAGACAGGGGATTAAAACAATAATCACTTAATTGCTCCCATCCCAGTCAATCCCAACAATTAGGAAAAAAGATGTTTCACCAAGATGTAAGATATTAAGTAAAATTTCTTCCTATTATGTTGTTATATTTAAATATCACAAAAGGTTACTATGCCACCATTTAATTATTGTAATAATACAATATTACCTAAAAAGCTTTTGCCCTAAAATCTTACCTTAACAAAGCGTTCATATCGCACCTTCACTATTGGATTATTTAAAATGCTTGTAGCATTCAAGACACTCTCTCTCTTTATTTGTTCCTTATAAGCCTATAAAAAACAGAACACATTGAGGGTACTTCAAAACACCATGCCATGAAGAATATTTCCATAACTGAAACCATATTTTATGCCCAAACCCTTAGATTTAAATGATTTAGTTTCTGGCAAATTAACTATTGTTAATTTGTGACCACAATCTAAATCATCTGTGTCCCCAAACCCTACATACAAGTCTAGATCTACTAGACAGCTGCTTTCTCTTCTTTCCACTCTACATCTACCTCTCCAGTCCATACTTTATAATCTTCATGCCATTAAAAAAGAAAGAAGGCTTTTTTCACACTACAAAAATACTGAGTCTTCCTCTTGGTTGTTATTACAAGACTGTATTATACAGAGGAAGGAAGGTAATAAAATGGAATATCTAGTTGCCAAAAAGGTGTTAAGGAAATAGCAAAAGAAAAAGACAAAGACTATCAAAAGACTCTGTGTCTTCAAAGTGTTTAAATAAGTCTGAGTCAAATGAGGTTCACTTCAATACAAAGTATAAATAAAACTAGTAAAGTCAATAAAGAAGCAGAAATATGCTAACCAAAAAGAAAACAGTAAAATTTTCAGGGATAGTCTGCTAAAAAATGTAACAACAGATAACTTGTAATCCTAGTCTTTAAATTTTTCCCAGCCATCAGAAAAATTTATCAGTAATAAGCAGATCTTTACTGTTTGCTCTGAAACTCACACACACATATTCACAGAACTATTCTGAATGAACTGTTTTAAAATGTAATAAAAACAACAGCTCAACAAAGCTATGAATTCCTGAATGCTTACCATTATCAGGTACTATTTTAATTACCTTATACGTTGTAATTAATCTAATCCTTAAACAATCACATGAGAGTAGAATGATTATCCATCTTCATTTTACAGAAAAAAAAACTTACACAAAGAAAGGCTAATTTACTTGTTTAGCACATGTTATATACTGAACCAGGATTCAAAGCCAGGGAAGTCTTGCTCCAAAGCCCACAAGCTTAACCATTACTACACACTATACTCCTCTCTGAGTATAGTTACAGTTATTCATGTATGAGATTAACAGGACTGTATGCAGGCTCACAGATGTAAAACAAAGGCCAAAAAAACAATGAAGGATTGATAGGTAATTCAATGTTATTAAGATAGATCAAAATGTACCTGCTTTCCTTTAATATGATCAGGCGATTTTAAGTGCTGCTGAACTGAACTGTGTAAAGCAGGGATATACACACTGCAAGCACTGCAGTGAACGGTCTCTACTTTCATCATGTGATCATCCGGAGTAACACCTACAAAAGAAATCCAGTTATTAAAGAAATGAGTCACAGGTTGTTTCTGACCAATCAAGTCTTTCTACTTAGTTTCCAGGATTATTTATACTCCTTCTCCCAAAATAAGGGTCAGAATATACAGGTCTATGTTGCGTTTTCTACCACATTTCAAAAATCCACTAATACAGATTTTAAAACATATAGATAACTAATCAATAAGAATGTAGAAGGTATAATTATGTTGTATTTCCTAATTATGTTAAACAATCATGCAATGAGGCCTATAAGTCCATCCCCCAAAATAATTATATTATAGAAATTACATAAAGAAAAACAAATGTTGATTTTGTAGTACAATAAAAATCTCCATAATTATGAATATAGATGGGTAGGGAAAAGATGTCAATCAAATTCCTAAGGAAAACAAATCTTAGAACTTGAAAATGACAACTGGGGTTTATTACAGGCAAAGGCACACATGCAAGGAAAAGGTGTCAGGAAAAAAATGGCACTTTCTGAGAACTGCAAGAAGTTTAGTACAGCTGGAGCAGAGTCTAAAGAGACTGAAGATGAGAACAGGAAAAAAGAGAAGGGAATAGGTCATAAAAAGCTGTGTGTGCTAGGCCTAGGAATTTAAATTTTATTCTGTAGAGGAAGGAGAGCCATTGGAAGTTTCTAAAGTTATGAGAACATGTAGTAGAATTAAAGATGTGACAGACTGGGGCATCAGGCAACAGACCCTCTTGTAATTGTTCTGCTCATTGTACCCTTCATAACTATCTTTCCTTTAATAAGTCACCCTTCCTAGTTAAAAAAAAAAACAGACTGGAAGCAAGAAAATTAGTTAGGAAAGTACTCCACATATCAAGAGAACAGAAAAGGACTTGAACAAATGCAGTATTTAAAGACGAGGAAAATAAATAGGTTTGGTAAATATTTAAAAGATAGAATTGATAGAACACAATGCTGCAGGTACAGTAAAGAAAAAATATCTAGGATAACTCTGTACTTCCGGCTTTGGTAGATATTTGGCCCCTTTGGTAAGATGAATGAAAGAAATCATTGTGAGGTTTAGTTTTGTTTTCTTTGTGGGGTAGAGTATGCTCGAAGAGATGATACATTTTTGAATACGTTATATTTAGTGTGACCATTGTAGAGAGACGTCGTAGGCAGCCAGATGTAGATATTACTTTAAGTTCTATAACCTAAACGAATTCATCAGGAAGAAATATAAAAGGAGATGGCAATGGGGCTAATAACAGAGTACTAAAAAGTACCAACTCTAAAAGACTGATAAAGAAAAGCACTTAGACTCAAAAAATGACAAGGGGATAAAGAAAATATTAGGCCAATGAGGTGCCACAGAAACCAAGGAAGAAAAAAATGATTCACAAAGAATGTAGTTAGTGAAAAAAATGTTACAGAAGAAAAAGATTCAAAAGAACCTACATTGGCTGGGCGTGGTGGCTCACACCTGAAATCCCAGCACTTTGGGAGGCTAAGGTACGGGAAAGCTTGACCCTAGGAGTTCAAGACGAGCCTGGACAGCATAGCAAGATCTCGCCTCTACAAAACAATTAAAAAATTAGTCAAGCTTAGTGCACCTGTAGTCCCATGTGCTGTGAGGCTGAGGCGGAAGGACTGTTTGAGTCCAGGAGGTCGAGGCTGTGATCCAGGAGCTGTGATCACGCCACCACACAACAGCTCAAGCAACAGAGTGAGACCCTGTCTCAAAAAAAAGAGACAGACAGAAACAAAAAAAGAACCTATGGAAGTTGGTGTTAACTTCTGTCAGCAAATTTCAGTAGCCTAATGGTAACAGCAAATTGTTTACTATGCTTAATATAATTCATTAGATGTTAAGAACAAGAGACCAGTATGGGTTATGTTTAAAGACGAATGATTATCTAAAGATAAAAAGAAATGGCAGGTCTATCTCTTTTATTTTGTTTCTTCTGTTGGTGAGATTTTTATAGGAAGACTGAGAAAAATAGAAGAGTTTATAACTTGAACTTCAGAAGATAAGAAGGGATAAAAGCTAGAGGACAGATAGAAGTATCTTTCATCTAGAAGAAAATACAATTTTTCCTCTGAAACTGAAATGAAGGAAAACAGGAGGGAGTGACAAATTTGTACACTTGAGAACAGGAAGTCAAAGAAGTTCATTTCTGATAACCCACTCAGGGCTACAGTGCATGTGACTGTACTATATCACTCTAGTAGCTATCATACACATGTAAATGATATTATGATATTTAAAATTCTCAAATAATTTGTTTAAAGACTTACCCTCCATTACATCTTTTTCAATTATTTTGATTACTTCTGTTTGATTATTTGTATGTTGCTTACGAATAGATGTTCTCTTGAATTTATTCACCATACATTCCTGGAAAACAAAATAGGAAGAATCCAAATAGTTTTCAATGAGCACTTAGTACACGCTTAGTATAATGTTCATCCTATGTAAGATACAATATCTGCTATGCAAGAACGAATATCTTTTCTCAATAAGTTTACAATTTAGTTGAAACGACTAAGAAACCCTATAATGTATTCACTTTTCAAATGTGTTTTAAACATATAGAGAAAGAGACATCAAATAGAATATTCAAGAGGTCTTCTCAAGGTAGGTGGACATTTAAATTACAAAGGAGAAATAGGAACCAGTTAAGGAAATAAATTACAGAAAGACGTTTTAATCAAGAATCACAATTCTTCGAGGATACAGAGGTCTGAATGACCACTGTTTCTAACTTTCTAATAATTCCATCTCTTCTGTCCACAAAAATTCTATGTACAACTAGCCATCCAGCTCAAGTCCCTTCTTTAAGCATTTCTGGTCCTGTCTCACACTTCTCCAAACCCCTATAGTACCTCTGCAGTTTTGGCATTACCATTTAACTGTATCGACCGTGTATCTGTGAATGTGTTCTACTTTCATTTAATATTAGCTCACTGAGACTAGTGTCTGTGTCTTCAAGTGCCTGACGTAGCATCTTTCACAGGTATTAGAGAAAAACTTTAAAACTGATGACTACATACTGACAATACAAAGGACACTAAACAGACACCAGGTTCTCGGGCTCTGAATTAAGACTCTGTCACTTAAGTGACAGTTACTTAACTGCTCTGAACATGATCTTTCATGATAAAAATGAGTTGTTATGAGATTCAACAGAAGTAATGAATAAAAGCATCCAGCATAACCCCAGATACACAGTAGACTCTCACTGGATGATAGCTGAATCTACATCAATAAACAGTTGCCAAAGGAATTCTTTTTCTGACACTTCTGCCAGAAATGACAATGAAAACTATAAAATGATTTCTGAAATAACAAATCCAAATTCTATTACAGAGGAATTAACCTCTAATTCTGGGTTAATTTTAAAACTCAATTCTTTAAATAAATGCTAAATTAAATTTTTAGAAACATAATTCACATCAGATAAAATGCTTTTCACTTCAAAAACAGCTACTTACATGCAAAAACTCCATAACAACTTTATCAAATTTAGTTTGCTTCTGAATATGATCTAATGTTTCCTGGTGTGAAGAGCTTTCCAGATGCAGTTCAATATCTTTTTCTTCAAACGTTCGAAATTTACAAAATGAACATGTAAATGCCATTCTATAAGGGAAAAACATTTTTCTTTACATATTACTTTATAAACCACTTAAGAGTTCACAAGAATATACCACTGAAACTAACTTTAGCAACATAAATAATTTCCTTTCTTTCATTTAATTGATTAAATTTAGCTTAAGTCAGAAAAACCAGTATTTCTTTAAGTACCTATTTGGACAGCACAGTCATTATACTACTTTGTATTTCTGGCCCACCTTGGAGCAGTGGATTATAAATTACCCACTATAAATCTAGATCATTAAAAACCCAGAGCAAATCTCAGGAAGTATCAAGTTCCAACTTGATACAACTTATTTTACATGATGTTCCACCCTCAAGCTTCTAAGCCACTATGGAAGTATCCACAAAGTCAAATGGCACACCACCAGACAACCATAAGTAACTCCCATGGAGCTCTTGGGTGATCAAAGTCTTGCCTCCTAAAGACCACTTCAGGGCAACTAATAGGTCTGGAATAGACAAACAGACACATTTAGATGCTCAAGAGACAGGTCAAAATGAATACCCCCTTTTAAAGTGTTTCCATCTTATGTATGGTGATTTCCTTTTTCTTGAATTATAACAACAGTCTCTTAAATAGTTTCTATCTCCAGTCTCCATTTTCCAATTAGTTCTCTCCAATGCTATTAAATTTATTTTCCTGTTTCAGAGTATAGCTCTGGAGCCAGCTGCTGGGTTCATTCATACTCAAGCTTCTTTTTGTGACTTTGGGAAAGTTAACTAACTTCTCTGGGCCTTCGTTTTCTAATCTTTTTTTTTTTTTTTTTTTGAGTTGGAGTCTCATTCCATCGCCCAGACTGAAGTGCAGTGGCACGCTCCCGGCCACCACAGCCTCAACCTGCTGGGCTCCGGTGATACTTCCGCCTCAACCTTCCAAGTAGCTGGAAATACAGGCGCGCGCTACCATGCCCGGCTAATTTTTGATTTATTGTAGAGATGAGGTCTTGCCAAGGTGCCTGGGCAGGTCTCGAGCCGCAGGCTCAGGCAATCCACTCACCTCGGCCTCCCAAAGCACTGGGATTACAGGCTGAGCCACCGAGCTCGGCAGTTTTCTAATCTTAAAATGAGAATCCTCACAGCTATCTTGAGGATTTTAAAAAATTAATACATATAAAGTCCTTAAAACAATTCCATAATAATTACTCAATTAAGTGTTATTACTTCCTGAAGCAGGTAAGAGCATATTACTGCTCAAAAGGTTTCACTGGCTCCTTAAGATTCAAAATGCAAAGTCAAACATTTTCCGTTGCCATCCAAGAAATGTCTTAATCTCTCTGTTTTGGCAATACCTTTAACAGTATCTACCACATAGTATGCTTTGTTATATACTCAAAATATATAACACTTGGCTGGGCTCAGTGGCTCAACCTGTATTTCCAGCACTTTGGAAGGCCAAGGAAAGTGGATGGCCTGAGCCCGCGGGTTCAAGACCAGCTCGGGCAACTTGGCAAGCCCTCTCTACAATAAAATAAAAAATAGCCAGGCATGGTAGCACGCGTCTGTAGTTCCGGATACTAGGGAAGGCTGAGGCGGAAGGATCGCTGGAGCCCAGAAGGTCGACGTTGGGGTGGCTGTGAGCGTGCGTGCCACTGCACTCCAGCCTGGGCAAAGGAGTGAGATCCGACTCAAAAAAAAAAAAAAAAAGGTAACACTTGCCACCCCCTAGAGTCTTTTCAATCGACACAGCTTTCCATTTTCTTAATATCAATAAAACATTTCTATTTCTTTTATGGTTTTTACAGCAACTCATGTCCTTGACCTGAGCAGCCTCTCTCACAACTCCTCCTCCCTATCAATCCTAGACGTATTCGAATTCTACTTCCACCATGTAGCCTCCCCAATTTCCCTGCACCCTTAGAAGTTATCTTTCTCTTAAAAGACTACTTTGCATTTCTTTTTGGCATTCACTGTTGTTGTTATAATCTCTCCCATATTCATCCCTCCTCCTCCCCTTAAGGGTAGTATACATAGTCACCCTTCCATCTTCCTTATTATTAAAGCATTCAAATCCCCAAAAGAACGCATTACAAAAATTATTCAATCTCTAATTCTCCTAACTCAAAGTAAAACTGCTCTGGCATATTATAATAATTTTAGACTACTTTAAAGGAATCTTATCCAATAGGATACTTTGGTTGAATTGACCTTCTTTTGGTTATATCTTCAGGGTTATTTAGAGTTATGGAAAAAACAACTAAATGAAATTCAGTCCTTTCACTTTCTCCAAATCACATTTATTTATTTATTTTTATTTATTTATTTTTTTGAGTTGGAGTCTCACTCTGTCGCCCAGACTGGAGTGCAGTGGCTGCTCCCGGCCACCGCAGCCTTGCCTGCTGGGCTCCGGCGATCCTTCCACCTCCGCCTTCCAAGTAGCTGGAATTACAGGCACGCGCTACCACACCCGGCTAATTTTTTGATTTATTGTAGAGATGAGGTCTCGCCAAGTTGCCCAGGCGGGTCTTGAACCTGCGGGCTAAGGCAATCTACTCACCTCAGCCTTCTAAAACGCAGGATTATAGGCTAAGCCACCGAGCCCGGCTACAGCATTTATTATATTAACATAAACAGATATTCAAATCTACAATTTTAATGGAAAGGCAATTAAGTAGAAAAATTAATCTTATAAGGAAAATCATTTGTTTACATTTACAAACTGGTAATTTCAGTTCATTTCCGCACCAAAGTATAACTAAGCCTGTTACCTCTGCCAAAAAAAGGAAGCATAAGAAAGGGGAAACGGGAGAGACACTTGCAAGATTCAAAAATAGCAGTATTATTAAAACTAGAACTATTCTTTTTTTTTTTTTTTTAAAGAAATAGGTTCTTGCTGTTGCCCAGGCTGACCTCTAACTCTTAGGTTCAGAGGATCCTCCTGCCTTAGCCTATAGAACAGTTGGGACTACAGGCATACTCCACTGTGCCTGGCTTCTGGGTTAATTCTTAATAAACTTAATCCTATTGTTTCTGAGGTCCCAGCAAATTAGGAGCAAAAAGCAAAACAAAGCAAAACAGAAAAAGAATAGGTTATTAAAGCTAGACACAAAGATTACCCAACTATACCTAGCAGACTAAAAGACAGACCACACAAACAAAAAACGTCTAGGAATTCAGATGTAACTAAATTTTCTTTTACTGCATTTTATGTTAATATACTTTATATAAAACAAATGGATATATCAAGATTTCCTTCAACAGGTTTGTAGATTCTTCTCTTAAAATTTTAGGTTTTAAAGTAAGATAAAGTTTTAGCTACCTAGAAAATTTGCTGATGTCAAACATTTCATTCCTTTTATACTACACAAACAAGTTCAATTTTAAAGAAATACATACTTTTTTTTTTTTTAAGAGACAAGGTCTTACTATGTTGCCCAGGGTGAGTGCTGTGGCTTTTCACAGGCTTGGTCACAGTGCACTGCAGCCTCAAGTTCCTGTCCCCAAGTCATTTTCTGCTTCAGCCCTGCTCCCAGCCACCACAGCCTCGACCTGCTGGGCTCCGGGGATCCTTCCACCTCAGCCTTCCAAGTAGCTGGAACTACAGGCACACACTACCACGCCCGGCTAATTTTTTATTTTTATTGTAGAGATGAGGTCTTGCCAAGTTGCCCAGGTGGGTCTCGAACCCATGGGCTCAGGCAATCCACTCACCTCGACCTCCCAAAGGCGCAGGATTACAGGCTGAGCCACCGAGCCCAGTAATATATAACTAACTTTTAAGCCTGGAAAAAAACCTTCTCTTTGCAGAGCATTTTATTTTTCTCTAATTTTCCATTTTTTAAATCTATCTAGATTTACTCTAGGTAGTATATGAAGAGGATTTAAGTTAAAATTTTTCTTGTTATCATTTAGTTGTTCAACCAGTCCCTTTTGTTTGTAATATCTTCTTCTCACATATAATGCAATCTGTTCACAAGCTAATAATTACATTAACACTGATCAGCTTTGTCCATTACTACATATTTTTAAACTATTACAGCTTTTTAATGTTTCAATATCTAGAAAATTCAGTACCTATTCATTTATATTTTCAGAATCTTCTTTGGGATCTGGATTAGAAAGAATTTTTATCTTTCTAACATTTAGTTTTCCTGCCCACAACTATCACTATGTCACCACATAGTCAAATCTCAAGAAACCTTTATTGTCGTCTTCATATTATGACATGTATTTCTTTTTAAGAATACTGCTATTTCTAGATATTTAACATTTTTGGATTGCCATTACATTTTTTTATGTTTTCTAAGTGGCAATTATATATAAATATCAACAATCAAAAGCATTCCTATGTTATTTGATCAAACTTTTTCATTTGAATCTTAGCAATTTTTCTTACATTACAATTGATGTAGGTGCCTTTTCTAAGAACTTATTTTTTAATGAGCCCAATTTTCTGATTCTTTACAAACCACAAACCTGTATCCTTCTCCATACTTCTCACTGTTTTTTTCTCTTCTGCGCCGTTGTTTTTCTCGTCGAGCCTCGATTCGCCGCTTTTCTTCTTCTTCATTTTTAGGATCAGTTTTTGCTAGAATATCAGACAAAAATGTAAAAACTAAAATTCATTTTCCATTCTCCTTTTCCAACCACAAGCTCATTATGTACATACGTGGGGCTTACTTTGGGGATTGCAATCTAAATTGAACTCACCAGAAAAATCAGAGTTTGGAACTTCATTCATCTGAATATCATCATCGTGAATCTCCTTCTCATCTATGTGATTATTTGCTATATGTTTGTCGTTAAATCTGATTTTTTCTTTTTTAAAATATAGTTTTTATTCATTTTTACCATTGCATTTTGCTAAATTTTTCTTATCCTAGTCTAAACAATAATATCCTTATCACCAAAAATCTTAAAATACCACATACTTTGGGAAATACTAAAGTAACCTAACCTAGCATAAAAATGAAAGTCCAATAAAACCCCTGGCGAGCCCTGGATGCAAGAATTCATATTCACATTGTAGGAGCTCTTACAAAATTTCTTAAAATGTATAAACACCAAAATAAAAGCAGCTTTCTTTTTCTTAACTTTTAAAAATTGTGATAAAAGACACAAAACATAAAATTTACCATTTTAACTCTTTAAAAAGTAAATGATTCTGGCATTAAGTATATCCACAATGTTGTACACCATTTCCACTCTCTAGTTCCAAAACTTTTTCATCATCTCATAAAGCTTTCACTCCCCATTTCAACCCCACCCTAAGGTCCTGGTAAGCACTCATCTGCTTTCTGTCTCTATGGATTGGCCTATTCTTGATATTTCATATAAATGGAATCATACAGTCTACTACTTTTTTATTTAGCATGTTTTCAAAGTTCATCCAAGTTATAGCATGTATTAGAACTTCCTTTTTATGGCCTAATAATACCTATTGTATGAATATACCACATGTTTTTATCCATTCATCTGTTGAACATCTGGACTGTTTCTACCTTTTGACTAATTATGAATAATGCTTATTCATATGTATAAGAATAATCCATATACAAGTTTTTGCTTGAATACCTCTTAAATTCTTTGGGGTATATACCTGGAAGTGGAAATGCTGGGTCACATGGATGGTCTATATTTAATCATTTGAGGAACCACCAATCTGTTTCCCACAGTGGCTATATACCACTTTATATTCCCAGCAGTAATGTGCAAGGGTTCAAATTTCTCTACATCCTTGTCAACACTTGTTATTTTCCATTTTTTTAATTATGATTATCCTAGTAGATATGGAATGGTATCTCATTGTGAGCAGGTTCTTTCTTATAATACACTTAACTTTACAATTATATATATTTTAAAAAAACACCTATTTGCCCTTAAGCTTTTCCTTTTACACATGTTTATCTTTTTTTATTGCTTTTGGAAAATCCACTTGTATATTACCCTAAATAAGAAGTAATTTTATCTCCCTTTTACATGCTAAAACTATATTATATGTTGTATCTCTACTCAAATGACAAAATATGGTTTCTTTCTTACTCATTTTCTCAAAGTCATGTGGTCTATACTACAGTATAGTGAGATTTCATATTGTGGAAAATTCAGCAGATATCCATTAAAGTGCCTATTTTACACCTGACAGAGATGGCCTAATTTAATGAAATAATTTTGATTTCCTTAGCTACACTACATTATTCTCAAGTTTTGTTAAAAAAAAAAAAAAAAGTAGAAGGGATGAGTAGGGACATATATATCTGCTTTAATGACAAATCCTTTTCTGTAGCAAACTTTGCAGTATTTATTTAACTTTACCTGCAAAATATATCTTTGAAATTTGTCCCAAGAGGATTAACTGAATTGCCTATTACAGTAACATGTAATAAAATTTTAGACTTGATAAATAAAAGTCTATCAACTGACACACTATAAAAGGTAAACCCATAACACATACTCTACTAACTTAGTGTCAGGTTTCCATTATCTCCAGAATATTGTAATTTTTAATTAAATAATATAGATATCAACTATAAAGCATGACAGGAAAGTAAATTTAAGCACAGTATTTAACCCTTTATTGAATTTTATATTACTGACCATGTATTTTGAGGGGAAAAAAAATCTACCATTGAAATTTCAAGTTTTTTCAAACATCATACATTAAAATGTTATAATTAGAAAAAAGTTATAAAATAAAAGGAAAAACAAAAATAAATAAAAGGAAAAAATAGTGTAATACAAAGCAAATTTCTGTTACAACTGTATGGTGGTTTGAGAGCAGGGTTTCTAGAAGAAGACATGCTCTGGAATGATGCCCAGCACTACCACTAACTGGCTGTTTAACCTGGGCAGCAAACTATATATCTGCTCTGTGCCTGTTTTCTCAGCTGTAGAGAAGCTGAGAATTACTTAAGTAAGGTATGCTGTGCTCTTTAACACAGTAACTGTGCAGTAAGTATTCTGTAACTGCTAGCCTATTAACAATTGATACACTCTTACATTTATCAAATTGAAGATATTTAGCAATCCTTAGACAACTTATATGGAGATAAAGTTTAACAAATAAAAAAACATACTGTCAGTATTTCAAAAGAGATTTTTAAAAATTTGAAGGCCACGGTCTAATAAATTCACTATAATATTTACTAAATTTTATCTATAAACTGGATATAAGCAATCTGAAAAATCTAATCAGGACAACTTTGGAATATTCATTCACTACAATTATCCAAACCTTCTCCAGTCCCAAATGAATTAGGTAATCAAATATTAATTATAAAGAAGAAAATAAATTTTATATCCTGACAACATCATCTACTTAGAAAGACCAAAAAAAAAAAACACCAAACTTTCAGTCATCAGGTCAAAAATAAAATAAAATCTTAGTGTATAGGCAAAAAAAGGCAAAATATTTGTTGTATATTATTTTACTATTATATGGTTTCACATAGAATGCTTAAAAATATATTTCCTTTCCTTCTTTATTTATATCCTTCACTTAATCCAATTTGGTCAAATACATTTAATCTCATTTAGAGATACATTACAAAATTTAAAAATAAAAGAATCACAAAAATGTAAGAGTAATTTGGCTTTGAATTTTTTTTAAATCCTTATAGAGATATAATTCATATGCCAAGCAATTCACCATTTAAAAGTATAAAATTCAATAGTAAAATAATACACAACAAACATTTTGCCTATATACTAAGATTTTATTTTATTTTTTATTCACAGATATGTACAATCATCACCACAATCAATTTTAGAACATTCTCATCACCTGAAAAAGAAACTGAGTATCCATCAGGTATCGCCCCTCATCTCCCACTCCACAGCTCAAAGAAAACCACTAATTTATTTTGTCTCTATAGGTTTCCCTATTCTGGGCTTCCAAATGAATAGAATCAAATTATATAAGAACTTTCATAGCTGGCTTCTTTTTCTTCTTTTTTTTAGAAAGCAGGATTTATTGAGAAGACAGAAAAGCTCCCACAGTGGGAGGGGTCCCCAGGGGGTGGCCCTGTCTCCTTTACTTAGTATAATCTTTTCAAAGTCCATCCAAGTTGTTCATCCATTTTATGGATGAATAATACTCATTGTATGGACATACCACGTTTATTCCATTTATCCCTTGATGGATATTTTGGTTGTTTCCACCTTTTGGTTACTATGAATAATGCTACTATAAGCATCCATATGTTTTGTGTGAACGAACCCATGTTTTCATTTCTCTTGGGTATAATATACTTAGGAGGGGAATTGATGAGTCATCTACATAATTCTGTTTAAATACTCGAGGAACTAGCAGACAGTTTTCCAAAGCGGCCACCCCATTTTATATTCATTCCCACCAGCAGTGCATGAGAGTTCCAATTTCTCTACATCCTTGCTATAGTTTATTTTATTTTTTTTAAATTCTAGCCATTCAGGTAGGTGTGAAGTGGTATGTGACCGTGGTCTTGATTTATATTTCCCTGATAACTAATTATTGAGCACTTTTTAATGTGTAATATTTTGGGAGAAAGGTTCATTCAGATGCTTTGCCCATTTTTTAATTGGGTTGTCTATTGTTAGGTTTATTAACTATCTTTCCTCTGTTCTCATATGACACACCACTTTATCAATAATACTTTCAACAACAAACATGACCCCAAGCAAGAGGTTTGAATCAAAATTATGTGCAAGACATTTTTAAAAATATAGATGTCTTGGTCCCACCACATAGGATTCAGGAAAAAGGGTGGACTAGGACAAGTACATTTTTAAAGTATCTTTGGGTATAAATAACCAATTAATAACTGCACTAAGGGATTCACAGATCTAATTTCTATAACCAAATTGCTATATAGTTGTTCCACATAAACACGGGAAAATTATCTAAGAGTAGTGAATTTAGAAAAATAAAAAGTATCCTGAACCACAGCAATGATGCCTTCTTACTTACTGGGTGATTTGCTGAGGTTCATCTTCTCCATTGGTTTTGCTAGCTTGGGTTTCTTAATAAAGGTTCCGCCGGGCTTATTAAATGGCTGCATCATTTTTCTTTTTATTCCTCTTGCAGCAGCAACTGTCACATTGGTGGGTTTGTTTTGATAGTCAACAACAATTCCAGGTCTATGGATGCTTCCAAAATCACCCATATGCTGTAAATTTGTGAAATCAAGAAATATTAGCATATTATCCAAAGATAAAATATGAATTCATACATTTTCATATTACCTAACTAATTTTCACCTGAAAATTTCCTGGACTATAACTAAATTTTAAGTGTCCATTCTGAAAAAACACAATGAAAATCTTTGTGAAATATTACATGAACTCAAATTCATTGAATTAGTATTTTTATTTCCAGTAGAACAAATAATGGATATTTGCTAACTATTTTTTTTTTTATTTTTACAATTCAAAACTACTTGAGATGATAAACAACATATGTGCCTGTTGGAATGTTACCACTTGTACAACTCTCTGACAACTCCTCTTCAGAGTTCCTAACTGATGTTTTCCCATGAAAAGACCTTAAAAGAAATCCTTATTTTACTAAAACCTGGCTTAAAACTAAGATACACAAAGAAGACCATATTTGTAGTTTGAAGTAAAAAAGATCCAGAAATCATTTAGGATTTCTCCCTGTTGAAAAGGGAATGAGAAGGCGAGATGGAACATTAGTATGAAATAGGAGAGTTAAAGCATAACCATGCATCAACTTCCAAGACACACTTCAGATAAAGAATTGCATCTGACGTTCCATTCACATTCTTACCTAGAGAAACATATTCTGACCCAGAAGCCCAAGAAGCAAAGGTTTACAGACGAAGAGTCATGCAACCAAACGACTCTATGTCCCTTTCTCTTCTCTTGTCATTAACAAAATCCACTACCCCAAGAGGCCACATGTCCACAGAAATTTATTCTGCTAATCTTACTTTTAGAAGATAAAGATTGAGGAGTAATCTGAAGAGAAGGACCCAACGGGAATTGTACAAGTGAAGACTGAAAATGAAGGTCCTATTGGTTCATCTACTCATTTACAAGAGGAAAGAAAGAAAGGGCCATTCAGATTAGAATGGTAAATACAAAGTACAGGAATATTTGTTTTCCTATCATGAAAACAAAACTGATATCTGAAGCCTCACTAAGAAAAAAACTCTTTGCCTAAAATAATATACAGCATGGAAAATGTCAAGTGTTTTCCAGATTTTCAAACTAAAATGGGTTTTCAATTTCAAAACCCAAAGCCTATGACCCCAACTATTTTCAGTTAACCTACAATCATGAAGTATGATAAAACAGCCACGTATCATTTGCTTACGTTTGTGTATTATGTTTTGGAATACCTATCTAACCTAGCAGTGTTTCCAGGTAATTTATACAAAATACCTATCTAACCTAGTAGTGTTTCCAAGGTAATTTACATGTCACATCAGAAACTGTCATCAATTATCCATTAAAGGTGCAATGCATTTTTACATAAGTAAAGAGTAACTGTTAAAAAAGCAAAATTTCTACACAAGCATGACAACCTACACTGAAATACCAGAGGTTACTCAACAGCCAAAAACATATGCCCTACCACTTTTATTAGAAGTACTTTCTTCAGCAAAGAGTAAATTAAGAGTAACTGACTTTTAAAAAGTCTTACATTATAACAAAAATACAGTACTCTTTAAATCATCAAATTACATAATAACCCCACAATCTACATACACTTACTAGGTAAAATGTCGTGTCAATCAAGTTACCTAAGAACATAAAGTATAGCCTTTACAGCCGGGCTCGGTGGCTCAGCCTGTAATCCCGCGCCTTTGGGAGGCTGAAGTGAGTGGATTGCCTGAGCCCGCGGGTTCGAGACCCGCCTGGGCAATGAGACCTCATCTCTACAATAAATCAAAAAATCAGCCGGGCGTGGTAGCGCATGCCTGTAATTCCGGCTACTCGGAAGGCTGGGGCGGAAGGATCGCTGGAGCCCAGCAGGTCGAGGCTGCGGTGGCTGGGAGCGGCCACTGCACTCCAGTCTGGGCGACCGAGTGAGACTCCAACTCAAAAAAATAAAAAAAATAAAAAATAAATAAAAAGTATAGCCTTTACACTATAAGCCCTAAAATTAAACACTTGAGAACTAGGCTATTTACTCACTTAAGCAATAATTTACAAAATATTATTTCCTAGGAAGGAAATATGTCTATTCCTATGTCTGTACAGGCAGGAAATTATTTCTCAATAGTAAAGCTAGTGACACAAGGGAAAATAAAATAATCAGCAAGAGGACATACTCTAAGAGTGAGTTAGCAAAATTATACTGACCACAATCATTCTACAATCTATTATACACATCAACTTCTTCACCATATAAAACATAGCTAAGCTATCCTAATCTATCACCAACTTTTAGTCTTGTGTTTAATGTGAAACATGAAGCTTTGAAGAAATTCTACTTGCTAGAGTTTAGTAACAAAGTGTAAACATTTTATCATACATTGCACCTTTAACCTACTCAAAATCTCAAAAAGGGTTCAGTGACCTTTCACAATAATCCACAAACTATTCCACCAGCAAAACTGCTAGTGTTTACAAGGAAAAATGCAACTCCTTTTAACCCCTTTTAGACCAAACCTAATATCCTCACCTTTGTAATAAAGGGAGATTTGGCACAACTTCATGATCATCTCAAACTGCCACTTATTTTCTGAGGTGCTAGAAAAGTGTTTATAGTCAACCTAAAAATTCTGTATATGACTCAGTTTTTGCTTCAAAATACACTGGGATGAACAGTGTTTATTCTACTTGGAAACGATGGTCTTGAAAGGGTTTAAAAGAGTGACTAGTGAAAAGAATCTGAAAAGATTCTGTTGTACTTACTCCTCGGCCTCGGCCTCTGCCTGTTGATGGTCCTCCAAAAGCATCAAAGTTTCTGCTTCCAAACGTACTTTCAGGATAAGCAGGCGTTCCTCTCCCCCGAGAGCCTACAGGTGCAGGCTTCATATGGGGTGAAGAAAAACTGCTGTAGGAAGAGTAATTCTCTCTTCCTCTGTCCTCCATAAACCCAGGCCTCAATTTTGAACGGGAGTAAGGTGCTTCCCAGCTAGACCCGCCCTGGTTTCTACCTCCGAAAGAGTCAAGGCTATTCCGGTAGGAGCTTTCAAATCGACCACCATAACTACCTCCGAAGCGGCTTTGTTCGGGTTCATTAAAACCATAGCCAGATCTGTACAGATCTCGCCCACCCAGAGAAGACCTGGAGTCGTAAGACTCATAAGGTCCAAACCTGGAAAAGTTGCACAGTGAGGGAAAAAACAAAAGTAAGCTTACTAATGTTAGACAATTCAAAAGACAAATTATCAGATGACATTTATCAACTAAAATTCATTTATACCATACTGGTTTGCACAGTTCTACTTTTATTCACACTTGATTAGGGCTGGGCAGTTCAACAAGAGACCAGATAGAAAGCTATCTGAGTCAGTTTCTAAATAGGAATTGAGTTTAGTAAACCTTAGCTTAAAAATCTGCTTTTTAGAAGCTTTTCCATTTTATTAAGAAGAAAAGTTTTGTCTTGTCATAATTTAAGCCCAGCCCTAGTCTTGGAAAAGGTCATTGGCTAAAATTTACAAATTATTCAAACTTTCTTTGAGTCTATCCCTTATATTAAAAATTACAAAACATTTCAAATATTTGGCTTTCAATAGGGATACAAATTGAAGACTACACAACATATGTAAGCTATTAGTGACACAGAGAGATCCTTTTGCACCCCCAATAATCTATATCACAAACTGCTTCATTGTGTCTGTAGTAGTCAAAGTTTGGGAAATTATCTCTGGTTATAAAAATTTAACAATCTGCCAAACTTTGGCCAAGGTCAATAATCAATCCTCAATCACTGTTTACTTGCAGACTACAAAATCTAACAAATCTAGAAGAATAAACACATAAAATAAAACATAAAAGTAAAAGGTCACCAACATATACCCTCAGCATATGAATTTTCAAGGCAGATGAGAAAGAAAACATTGTATAATGTCTTCAATTACTTGAAAAATTACTTCCTATGAGGAAATTATCACATAAAACTACTCTAAAAAAAGGAGCATAATGTCTCCTCAAAGTCTTAATAGAGTCAGCAGAAGAAACAAATCATCTAACTTCTCACAAACCCAAAGTATGGATTACAAAAGTTGCTTGATATCTTACAACACAGTTTTATAAAGGCCACAATCACACAAAAGAAAATGATAATATCTACAGAAATACTTTATGCACATTACATTTACAATATATAGGGCAATAATGGATATATTAAAACATTTTAATGTATTACATTACTTCAATTATTTACAGATCATTAAATAGAAGATATTGTTTACTTCTAAATCCTAGCAACCATATGAATACTATTCCTTACTACATTTTGCATTTCACAAGTAAAATTTTGTAACTGTTCATTTTAAAACTAGAAGCAGAAAGAAAGTAAACATCATTCAGTCCATCATTAAAGAATCTAGGTCCTTCAATTTATGAAGGACAACGCTTTTAAATGTCTCCTAACTAGTTTTACTTATATTCAGCAGAAGTCTTTGTGCCTCAAAAAGTAGACCCCTTTCTTCTAAAATACTGTGAACCCTAAGTCCTGTAGTTGTGTAGGTTTAAGCTTTATACAGTATTATCAGTGAAATATAAATACAACCTAGACTGAAGTCAAAGGTATCATATCCACGGCTTTAATAAAATGCTCCTTGCCTAGAGCACAAGTGTTTTTGGTATGAAGTAGTATCTGCTAATATATAACCTGGACATGAATTTGAAAACATTTTTGTTATTACAATATGTTCTTACTTTAAAATCAAAATAATACCTATCTTGAATGTTTCTTAGAAATTGAATGTTGCTAGACTGGTTCAGTTAAATCCATTCTAGTCAGACTGCTTTGTTGCTTTACATAGCATCTCACATTAGAAAAAGGTTTTTTTTAAATATTATTAAGAAAAAAACTTTACAAATAATAGTCCAATAACATAATTTTATGTCATTTGTTCAGGACATTTTGATTGATAAGAAGTTAAAAGGAAGTTAAAAGTTCACTACTAAAAATAAAATACCTTACTGTATACATTGAAATAATAGTCATCCAGAGTTTTCCTAAAACAATGTCTCCAGTCATCCTGAGATAATGTGTATACCCATTAATTAACACCTTTAAACACTTAAGGTGATTATTCAATACCAAACAATGAAGTTCAAGTATAACATGCCTAAGAAGACTTAAAATAACATATGCAGAATCTTATAGTTGTCTATTTGGCCAAGTGATTAAGCAATTTACCTGCTACCCCCACCACCACCACTGTGATTGTCCATGCCATATGACTGGTTTAGGTAGGAATCCATGGATCTTTGACCCCCATAGGATCCATGGCCATAGTCACGATCCATCCCTATAAGAGTTTAAAAAGAAAAAAATTAAATGACGCTCACCTTTATTCACACTCAAAAGAAGAGTTTTTAGATAAATATCCTTGAATGTCAGACCTCCATAAGATCCAGGGCCATAATCACGATCCATTCCTACAAGAAAGTCAATAAGAAATTGTCAGTAAAATACACCATTATCTTCAGAAATCTTCACATGAAAAATAAGATATCCAAATCAATAATCTAAACTAATCATTCTTAACATTTAAGCTAAACTCACACTAGACACTAAAGGAAATAACACAAAGATGATAATCTACACATATTTTCAATTAAAAAGCTCTATATTAGAAATATTTTAATCAACTATTTTAACCAATATTTACTGTAACTACTATAAGGCCTTGCATTAAGTATTATAGCATATATAAAGATAACAATATGTAATTACTATTCTCAAGAGAAGTCAGCATTTAATAATGTCGAAAAAGGAAATTTCTGTTGTAAGTATACTATGAAATAAGTATACTACACTTGTTTTCTACATCTAATTGCTCTCAGAAGGTCTGAAAACTCAGAAGTAGACACATTTCCAACTAGCAATGTTCATAGTATCTGAAATCGATTTTAAGTAAAATGACAGATTGGGACCAATCCATGGCACTGTGCCTATAAAAAATGACTCCACATATTTAATAGTCAAATTCCCTTGAATAAAGAGAATGAATGTGAGTTCTAGCAAAATGAACACTAAAAAACAAATATAATACAATAAAAGTACTGAGTATATTTTATTACATTGCAATTCTGCCTATATCTCAAACTCTGACATGAAAAATAAATACAACAAAAGAGGTAACAAAATTTAGGATGACTATAAAAATAAAATATTAAAACAAATACTTAGAATTTGTTTCCTATAAAGTATTTTAAAATCCTTCACTACTACCAAGTGAACTATCACCAAAGAATTAAATACCACATGTTCTTACTCACAAATGGACCCTGAACATCAGTCACATTAGCACAAGGAAGGGAAGGGCAGTCACTGGACACTGCTAGGGAACGGAGGGAGGAGGGTGAGGGACACGTGACAACACAAAGGGTACCTGATCTACTACCACAGGGAGTGAAGGCCAGTTAGAAGCCCAAGCTTCACCTGCATGCAGTCTACTTATATAGTTAACACTTACTGGTACCCACATCTAACATAACATAAAGTAACATAAAAAAAAATTAAAAATCCTTCACTACTAGCCTTTTTTTCATATTTTATGTATAAACAAATACCACAGTATACACAGAGCAAATACATTGTGTTTTAAAAATATATAAATTGGAGCCTGCGGGTTTGAGACCCGCCTGGGCAGCGAGACCTCATCTCTACAATAAATCAAAAAATCAGCCGGGCGTGGTAGCACATGCCCGTAATTCCAGCTACTTGGAAGGCTGAGGTGGAAGGATCGCCGGAGCCCAGCAGGTCGAGGCTGCGGTGGCCAGGAGCGGCCACTGCACTCCAGTCTGGGCGACAGAGCGAGACTCCAACTCAAAAAAAATAATAATAATAAAAAATAAAATTAAAAAAATATATAAATTGGCCAGGCTCAGTGGCTTAGCCTGTAATCTCAGCACTTTGAGAGGCCAAGGCAAGTGGATTGCCTGAGCCTGTGGGTTCAAGACCCGCCCAGGCAACTTGGCGAGACCTCGTCTCTACAATAAATTTTTTAAAAACTAGCTGGGCATGGTAGCGGGCGCCTGTAGTTCCAGCTACTTGGACAGCTAAGGTGGAAGGATCGCCGGAGCCCAGCAGGTCAAAGGTTGTGGTGGCAAGGAGCATGCCACTGCGCTCAAGTCTGGGTAACAGAGTGAGACTCCAACTCAAAAAAAAAAAAAAAAAAAAAAATATATATATATATATATATATACATATATATATATTTATTTATTTATTTAAAACACCATATTTTACTTACAATAATTTACATATTTCTAGTCCTAACAATAATAATGATGACAACAACTTTGTAAAAATATTACTCAGATTCTTCCAACCTAAGTGATCAAATTCAATCTTCTCATTTTATAGATTGGAAAAGTGAAGTCCAAAGATATTTAATTATTTTCCCAAAGTTCCATAGGTATCTTTCTGTTTAGCCACATGCAGTTGCTTCTACGTGAAATACTTTTGTCTACCACCCCATATATCAACTTATTGAAATTTCTAATCTTTTAAACTCCATTTCAGATACTAATGCATTCAAGAAAACTTTTACTGATATTCTCTCAGTTGAGTATCATCTTCTGAACATTTACAAAAGGCTATAACTCTTATGTGGTACTTATGATACTCTGCCTCACATTCTGCTACTTGTGGCCTCATCTTAACCTGACACTAGTCTTGTGGTAAGGGTCTGAATTTACTAATTTTTTAATATGTCTTAGAGCAGCAGTTGTCAAGGAATGAGGAATGATCTGCCGATCACTGGGATGTGCTGAGACCCATTCAGGGGATCCACAAGATCACAACTATTTTCACAAATAATACTCGAACATTATTTGCTTTTTTTCCCAGTGTTGACATTTGCAGTGAAGGTGCAAAAGCACTGGTGGGTAAAACTGCACAAATCAAGGCAGTGGCAACAGACTGTACTAATAGTTGTTATATTCTTTTAACATTACACATTCACAGTTAAAAAAAGAACACCACAGCCAGGTTCGGTGGCTCAGCCTGTAATCCCGCGCCTTGGGAGGCTGAGGTGAGTGGATTGCCTGAGCCCACGGGTTTGAGACCCGCCTGGGCACCTTGGCAAGACCTCATCTCTACAATAAATCAAAAAGTTAGCCGGGCGTGGTAGCACGCGCCTGTAGTTCCAGCTACCTGGAAGGATGAGGCAGAAGGATTGCTGGAGCCCAGCAGGTCAAGGCTGCAGTGGGCGGGAGCAACCACTGCACTCCAGTCTGGGCGACAGAGTTAGACTCCAACTCAAAAAAAAAAAAAAAAAAAAAACACACACACACAATAAAAATGCCTCTTTGCTTCAGAACATCCTTGATGAAGCAGTAAGAATTATTAACTTTATTAAATCATAACCTTTGAGTACACATTTTTAAAAGTCTGTATAATGGAACGAAAGTACATATAAAGCAATTTTGCTGCACACCAAAGTATCATAGTTCTTTCCAGGAAATCCATTGTACAAGTGTTTAGTGTGTGAATTAAATTAGCACAGGAACATTGTTTTTACTAGAAAGAAAGACTGTCAGACAAATACTATGGTTTTCAGATTTACGCATTTGGCAGACATTTTCTCAAAACTGAACTAAGTGAAACTATCACTTTAAGGAAAATAACCAAATGTATTTATTGCTAAAACTTCACGCTTTCAAGTAAAAATTAGAATTTTATTAAAGTTGTATCTACTACCTTGAGCTTGGCAGCTTCTCAATACTGAGAAGGTCGGTAGTCTTTATACTGTACAAAAAGCCTGTCAATATTTGGAAAATTCACATAACTCAGTAAACTAATATTTTCCAAATAACTAATACCTGACATTACAGAACAATACATGGAAATAAAAATCCATTCAAAGTGTAAGACATACTAATGGATTTTAATATAACTGAGTACAGAAAGTTTATTAATATCAAAAAGGTATTAATGAGATATTTTACATTGTTTTTTCATACTCAGACTTCAAATCCTGTGTGTACTTTACACTTACAGTACGTCTCAATTTAGGCTACCCACATTTCAAGTGCTCAACAGTAACATGTAGCTAAGTACCTACCATTACGGATAACACAGTTCTAGATTAAAAAAAGACAATTATTTTTGTCTTAGAGTTGGCAAGTATACAGTATAATTCACGCTCATATCTCTCAGAGGACAATTTTGAGATTAAAATAAAGTGTTCAAAATAAAAAGTTTTCCTCTAAGGCCTCACATTTCAAAAAATCTTATTAGGTTTAATAAGCAAAATCTTATATTTTGTTTATCACAGCAAAAATCTTATATTTATCACAGCAAAAATCTTATATTTTGTTATTTCTGCTACTTTCTATTTGGGTTAGCACTGGTTGCCTTTGAATACTAAATTCTTTAGTCTTTTAAAGTCTGTCTTTTTATTTCACTATGGAGTCATAAAATTTATGAACATGTATTGAACACTTATATATGTGCCAGACACTGTGGAATGCACAAAAATTAATAAAGCTACTTTTGTGTAACAGTGATACTGGTTTATTGTTCATAGTACTATTATTACTCAGTTAAAGAAGTCTTTATACTGTATATAATCAGTATATAATATAATCAGTATAATTATAGGAATATAAATTCTGTAAGATGACTGCTTATATAGAAAAAAATCTTTCTTCCAGTTTACCAAAATTACTTTTAAAAATAAACATAGGCCGGGCTCGGTGGCTCGGCCTGTAATCCCAGCACTTTGGGAGGCCGAGGTGAGTGGATGGCCTGAGCCCGCGGGTTCGAGACCTGCCTGGGCAACTTGGCGAGACCTCATCTCTACAATAAATCAAAAATTAGCCAGACATGGTAGCGCACACCTGTAGTTCCATCTACTTGGAAGGCTGAGGCAGAAGGATCGCCGGAGCCCAGCAGGTAGAGGCTGCGGTGACCGGGAGTGGCCAATGCACTCCCGTCTGAGTGACAGAGTGAGACTCCAACTCAAAAAAATAAATAAACATAATACTCTTTACAATTAATAGTAAAGTAATTTACTCAGAGAAATAAGAATGACCTAATGATTTAAATCAAATCTACTCTATCACTTGCATCACTCTGTCATATAAATAATACGCTCAAAAATGTAAAAACTCATTTATCATTAAAACACAAGGAAAAGCCTGTGTGATGATGCGAAAAAACCTGAGCTACGACCAAAATAACTAACTAGTTTAGTCTTGAATGGGACCGCTCTTTACCATCTCTGTACTACCAACACCCTAGTACAGGTGACCAGCATCCCTTACCCAATTACTACAACAGTCTCCTAACTGGTTTTCCCACTACCACTTGTGCTCCCTTTTTGCTTATTCTGAAGACAACAGTCAGAATAATACTGACAATAAGAGTTAAATCACAAGGTGAACACTCCAGTGGCTTCCCATCTTACTCCAAGTAAAAGCCACAGCCTTAAAATAACCTAAAAGGACCTATACCAGTGGTTTTCAGCCGGGCAGTTCTGCTCCCCAGGGGACATTGGTAATGCCTGAAAACATTTTTGGTTGTCACAACTAAGGGGGTAGCTGCTACTGACAACTAGTATACAGAGGCCAGGGATGCTGCTAAACATTCTACAATGCACAGGATATCCCCCCACAGTGAAAAATTACCTAGTCCAAAATGTTAACACTGGCAAAATTGAGTAACCCTGCCCAGTATGAGCTATCCTATCACCTCCTCCTTTTTTTTCTTCTTTTTTTGGAGTTGGAGTCTTACTCCTAACTCACCCCCTAACTTCACTGTCTACCATACATCCTTGCTCATTCCACTCTAGCTACACCAGGCCCCTTGCCACTCCTAGGCCACATAATAGGTGGACACCCACTTCTGCAACTGCTACTCCCTCTTCCTGGAATGCTCTTCTCCTTAATCTACATTGTTCATTCCCTCAAGTCTTCATTTTCTATTGCTTCTTCTATATAAGCCCATTACTGATTTTCAATGCCTTCTGGCTACACTTCACCACTTTAACCTTGTCTTAAGACTGCTCAGCAAAAAATCGTCTGTTCCAGTCAAGCCAGTTTTAAATCTCTCTGAAGTACAATGTACTTAGCCCCACCTTTGTTCCTGTTGTTCCCTCTACCCAGAATGCTCTCCCTTTTCCTATTTGCTAATCACATAAGAGGTATTATGAAGCAAGAAGGAAAACACAAAGACATTGGAAACATAACTTGCTTCCAAGAAATAATGTGGAGAAAATCTATATCTTGACAGTTTTTCCAATGTATTCTACTTCATTTTAGTTGCTGGAAAATACAATGCTAACAATGAAGTGCACTTTTGACTTTTTGATACCTACATATCTTTTATTTCCTAAAGCCTATAATATTCTTCCTCCAGATAGCCTCATAGCTTGCAAACTCACATCCCTTAAATCTATTCTCAAATGTCACCTTCTTAATGAGTCCTTCCACAGCAACCTAAAATTGCAACACACACACGTTCCCCTTCCCTATGCTATTTTTCTCCCCAGCAATTATTATCAAATAACATACAATATATATTACTTCTTTATCTTGTTTACTGTCTATTTCACCCCACTAGACTGGAAGCTTCACCAAGGACAGGAATTTTCTTTACTGCGGTATTCCCATCTCCTAGAACAGTATCTGATACATATCAGGCACTAAATAAATATTTGTTGAACAGAGTCAAATCAAATTCCTGAAATAAGCTCCTCATTTGTAAAATATAGATAACCTAGACTTCATTGGTTGTCACACATTGATCTTTAACCAGGATACATTCCTAAATCAGAATGTATATGGCACACCATACACAGTCAGGGAACACTTGCTCTGAAATTAAGAGTCAAGAGGTCTAGGGTACATAAACTAAACAGACTCTGAAAAAGCTCCTCAGGGGATTCTAATAAGCACCCTCAGAAAAGGGCCACTGGTAGAACTAAAATTAAGGGAAAAAATAAAGCAGGGTGTGATGGCTCACACCTCTAATCCCAGCACTTTGGGAGATGGAGGCAAGGGGATTGTCTGAGCCCAGAGGTTCAAGATCAGCCTGGGCAACTCGGTGAGACCTCATCTCTACAATAAGCAAAACAAAACAAAAATTAGCTGGGTGTGGTGGCACACACCTGTTGTTCCAGCAACTTGAGAGGCTAAGGCAGAAGAATCACCTGATCCCACTGGGCCAAGGCTGTGGTGGTTGTGAGCATGCCACTGCACTCCAGACTGGGCAACGAGTGAGATTCTTACATACACACGTACATACAAACATACATACATACATGTCTTAACATTAGATCTTTTTCCAACACTGTACATAAATAAAATAAACTTCTGGCCCTGCATGATTCTGCATTTCAAGTTCTATGTTTAGATATTAAATTCAACCCTTCATCACTTCTTGGTCTTTTGGTTAAGATCAAGTGCAAATTCAACTCTTCAGTAAATCCTACTGAAGAGCACAACCCTCTATCATTCCAAATCTATGTTTGTCTCTCTCTCTCTCTCTCAAAAGTACTCGTCCTACTCACTCCAATTTAAAATCCTTAATTTTTATTCAACATTCTTAATTTTCTACCCATTACTGGTCAGCCTGCAAGTTCCACTAATTTTTCTCTTTAAAAAAAAAATATCAGCCGGGCTTGGTGGCTCAACCTGTAATCCCGTGCCTTTGGGAGGCTGAGGTGAGTGAATTGCCTGAGCCCGCAGGTTCGAGACCCGCATGGGCAACTTGGTGAGACCTCATCTCTACAATAAATCAAAAATCAGCCGGGCGTGGTAGTGCACGCCTGTAATTCCGGCTACTTGGAAGGCTGAGGTGGAAGGATCGCCGGAACCCAACAGGTCGAGGCTTTGGTGGCCGGGAGCGGCCACTGCACTCCAGTCTGGGAGACAGAGTGAGACGCCAACTTAAAAAAAAAAAAAAATTAAAAAAAAATCTTAAATTTAAAAAAAATTTTTTTGCGTCGGAGTATCACTCTGTTGCCCAGGCTGCAGTGCAGTGGCACACTCCCAGCCACCGCAGTCACAACCTGATGGGCTCAGGCGATCCTTCTGCCTCAGCCTTCCAAGTAGCTGGAACTACAGGTGCATGCTACCATGCCTGGCTTATTTTTTCATTTATTGTAGAGACGAGGTTTCACCAAGTTGCCCAGGCTGGTCTCAAACCCCTGAGCTCACACAATCTTCTCACTTCAGCCTCCCTAAATGCTGAGATTACAGGCTTGAGCAACTGCGCCCAGCCAATATTTTTTAAATTACTACTGCCACCTCCCAAGTTCAGGGGCTTAAAATTTTTTATATAGAAATTTATTAAGTGGCTTTCTAGCTAATTTTCCAGTTTTCAATCTAACCTACATGTGGATGCAAATTAAACTTCCTTTGTAATTTCATTATGTCACTCTCCTACTCACAAATATATTCTTCAACACTCACTATGCAGTACTGGTTACTTCCTGTATATTGAGTCTTTTTAGCCCACATCAAATCCAAAGTTTCTCTTAATCCTTGGAGATGATAAAAATCAATTGTATAGTAATTATTCACATAAAATGGCACAGTCTTCTTCAGTGGTACAACTGCTTCAGTTTTACTTTGAAAAATATTGTATTCTGTACAATAGTTGGATTTTGCATTTTTCTAGCAATCAGCTTCTTCCACAAGTCCTTCATGTAATGCCTTTTTAACCTCTGAATTGTCCTATGCTTTCCCCCCCATTATTATCCTGTCCGGCAGGGCCTTAACTCTAGTAACTATCAAAATGACATCCATATGTATTCTGCATACCTCCCGTGACTCTAGCTCTATAGTCACAAGCCTAACATCACGCTTATGTCAATAAATAATCAAGCTTCTTCATGTGCTCCTCCAGACAATTCTGTATATACGAGCACATTTGGACACACTGAGGAAAACGACCTCAAAAATAAGGTCAAAATGCATTACAAAGAAGCTACATAGAGTCAAGCCAATAATCCACTTAATCTACATTACTCAATACCAAAGCTTCTAATTCAACAAAAAGAACTCATCCAGGTCTCGCAATTCATCACTCAGAGTATAGTCAGGGCCTCTGGAATAAATTAAAAGAATCATAATCCAAATAAAATGGACAAAAAGTCAAACTAATCTGAATAACCTCTAACTTTCTCTGACCCCAAATTCCCAAATTCAAATACTATATACGACAACATTAACACTTAGAAGTGATACATCAAGAGCCAAAACAATGACTGAAAGAGGTGGACCTGGCTTTCTACATTGATACTTTATTTTTATGGGTATGAAGAGAAAAGCTATAATACATTTAACAGATTTAAGAGCAAACAAAAGAGGATACTTACCATTAAAACCCTGATAAGTATTCCTGCAAGCAGAGTGTGTGTAATCTATGAAGACACATTTAACAAAAAAGGAATTAGAATATTAGCAAAAATCCAAAATCATATACCCATCTATTCAGAAACAAATCATTTTTAAAATGCCATCAACCCAATTACCAGCAAAACTGGGATACAATTAATACCATTACTCCATTTGGAAAAACACATTATTTTTTCTTCACTATCTCTCCAAAAGGAAGGTTTAGTATCCACATTATGGTAATGTAAACATTAGTTTGTAACATCTGATATATAATAACAGCCAAAAGGGACCCAATACTGATTTATACCAAGTAACAAAAAGGCCGAAATATTAAATTATGTATCAAATAATGCAAAAACAGGGACTCTGAGAATTGACTCTATGTAACAAAATACTTCAAAATTAATATTCCTTTTACCACTTAATTTGCTCTCTAACGATTTCAAGAACTTATTTGAGAAACATATATGCATAGTTGTATACGACTATGTGCTATATTCATCCAGAATGTGCTGTCACTGAAAACCATATTGCCAATTTCCTAAGTCACACTAAGTTAACAAATGTTAAACCCTTTAGTTAATTTTACAAAAAAAAAAAGAACCAAATGTAATACAGTCGTCATTTGGATACAACAGAATCCTGCTTCACAACACAGGATTAGATTCAGGTACAGTTAAATTCCATCTCCCAAAATACAGCAACTGAGGCTGAGGACAGGCGGCTAGCGAGGAAGTGTTTCATCACTGACATGGTTTAGAATTGCAGGCAAATGGCAACAAAAAAAGTTGGCATACTAAGTTTTATTGCTGTTTTCCAACTTTCTCCAGAAAATGGATTCCCTTTATTGCCTGTAGGCGAGGAAGAGGACAGGCTCACATTCGCTGCCCCACCCCCCACCTTGTTTAGCCTCCCTGTATATCAGCTTGAAAACAGAAATTTTTTTTTTTCACTTCCCACTCTGGCCACTTCAAGTATTCATAGCGCTTAAAGATATCTACGTCAAAATGAATCAAAATCCAACTAAAACAAAACCACCAGAGTGTGCTCCTCTTAAGAGCTGAACTTCCTATTTCAAAGCAACTGAAAAGTATCCAGGGAGGGCTATTCCAGTCCCCTTAAATACATCTCTAGAGCATGAGATCATATCAAAAACCAAAAGCTCACTCAGCAAGACATACGTTAAGAACACACCTCCTTCAACGTAAATTTTTTTTTTTTTGGTGGGGTTAGAGGCTTATAACTACTACTAAGTGAACTGGTTTTATTTAGAAATCCCTGGTTACACAGGATTAAATACAACGGAATCACACAAGCCCTCCCCCACGTCTCTCTAGTGTCACCGCGCAACCATTTTATCTTGTCACCCATTCCCTGGAGAAGCTGGGCAAAATCTTATAAGGCGGAGTCAAGGCCGAATGCGCGCTACTTTGGGACCCTGTAAAAACGGTGTAACTGGCGTTAGAGACACGACTGGAATACGGTTTGGGGAACCAGTCGGTCAAGCACTTACAAGGCCGGGTGCAGGTCTGAACGTGAAGGGCATCGGAGGCGAGCGGTGCCAAAATTCCGACCCACGTAATCCCATCCACTCGCGCGATCCAAGGAAAAGTGCCTCGGTTCGCAGAAGTCTTCCAAATTGGGGATCAACCACCGGATCGTTCGGGCGGACAACTATCCCAGCGTGCTACGCCAGGAGCCTGCCGCCTTCCGCCCGGGCTGGGAGTCTCTACCTCTCCCCCGCCCTCGGAGACGCCCTTTCGGCTCTTCCCACACGACGACGACCAGAAACGCCGCCGGGAACGACCTTCCGGAAAATCCCATCCGGCGGGGAGCGATCCGGGACCGGGGAACGAGCCCCACGTACGAGCGCCCCCCCCCCGCAACGTGGGCCGAGCGCGAGACGAGACGAGACGAGCCGAGCCCGCCCGGGCCCCACCCGCCCCCGAGCCCGCGACCGGGAAGCTAGAGGCGCCGGGGCAGTTTCCACGCTCCGGGGCCGAGGCGAGTCCGGGGCTCGAGCGCGCAGGCCCCCGCGCTCCGGCCGCCCCCTTCCCGGCACCGAGGCCGGCATGGGCTCCCGGGTCCCCGCCGGCAGCGGGCGAAAGCTCGGGGCGCGCGGATCCCCCGAAGAGGCCGCTTCCGGGCGCTGTGCCCGCGGCTGGCGGGCGAGCGGGCGGGCCGCAGAACAAAGCCCACACGGCCATCTTGAGACGGTAAACAGACTCCCAGCACAGGCCACCCCGCCTCGCGTCCGCCGCGGCGACCGGCCGGAGGCAGCGCTCACCGTCCTCGAAATCCATGGCGAAGGCTGAGGGGACGCGGCGAGGGAGACGGCCTCCGCGACGCCGGGCGAAGGGGTGGCCGGCGGGCGAGCGTCCGCGGCAGACGGCTCCTCACGATCGGTTCGCGCGACCGAGAGCGACGCTACACGCCGGGAGCCGCAGGCCAAAGCGAGGCTGAGGGGCGGGGCCGGTCGGCGCCGCCAGCCGCCTCAGCGCGCCCTGTTATTGGCTGGCGCGGGCTGGTGGGCGGGCCCCCGCATGGGGGCGGGAAGCAGGTCGGCTGTCTGGCTCGGGGTGGGGACCCTTGGGAGCCGCCGAAGGGGAAGGAAGTGGCGGGGGGAAAGGCGAGCTAAAGACGGGCGGGGGTTGTGAGAAAGAGAGTTGAGTGTCCTGCAAGGGCGAGCGTAGCCCGCCATGTTTGAACCTGGCAAGAGCTAACGATCTGGTTACAATACCTTTCTCCTGCCCAAACTAATCAAACCTCATGCCGACCTTTTGCTTTTTATTGGCTAGGGATGACTGATCAGATTTTAAGTATTTATGGGGTTTCGGCTACCGAGGCACAGAAGTCTGGGAAGTTTTTACAACTGACAAATTTGAAAAGCAAGATACAAAATTGCACATGGAAGCTGATAAACGCTATGTATTTTTTTTTGAAGCATAGAAATAAAATGGAGGCCGGGCTCGGTAGCTCAGCCTGTAATCCCAGCACTTTGGGAGGCCGAGGCGTGGATTGCCATAACCTGCAGGTTCGAGACCAGCCCGGGCAACTTGGCGAGACAGCGTCTCAACAATAAATCAAAAACTAGCTGGGCGTGGTAGCGCGCGCCTGTAGTTCCAGCTACTTGGAAGGCTGAGGCGGAAGGATCGCCGGAGCCCAGCAGGTCGAAGCTGCGGTGGCCAGGAGCGGCCACTGCACTCCAGTCTGGGCGACAGAGTGAAACTCTGGGAAGGGAGGGAGGGAGAGAGAGAGGGAGGGAGGAAGGAAGGAAGGAATTTCCAATACATGAACATGGATTCTTTTTGTGATGACTTTACACGTACACGTGCGTATTTATTTTTCTGTAGTCTCCAAACTCCTTGAGCACTTTGATAATGTAAAATATATATTTGGCATAAAATAAGATTTAATATGTATTAATGATTAGTGTTTATGAAAAGTTCTCTTTAGCCAAGTATTGTATTTCCTTCTTTTTGAAGATATAGTTATGAATGGGATATGGGGGGGATCCCCTATTGGCCACTTAAGTCAGTGGTTCTTGATCATGACTCTACTTTGGAATCACCTAGGGCACTTTTAGTAAGTGCCAATACTCAAGCCTCACTTCAGGGATTTTAATTTGATGATGAACCTAAAACCATCACCAGTGTTTATTTCCAAGACACTCACCAGAAATGCTACTAGAATAAGTTCTCTCGTGTTTCAGTAACTTGTACTTTTTGAGACAATGTCAAGTCTAGAAAAAAGAACCTACCCCACATATTTAAAATAAAATAAAGAACCATAGAAACAGGCTATAATCTGGTTCTGAATTTTAAGGTGCAAATAAAAGAGCAGATGAGGAAAAATCTGTGGCAGGAGAAGTCATCCAAAACTTGAAAGATGACCCTCACAAACACACACACATTTTGGCATTGTTCATTGCCACTTTGGAAATAGTTTTGGGGACAGTGGACAAAGTTATTCATCCGTGGAACAATATAGAAAAAGATCATGTTCTGGTCATTCTAACATTGAAGCAACTTGAACCACAGATTTTTTTTTTTCATCAAGCAAATGGTGGCAACAATAAGTTAATTACCTGATAGGAAACCATGAATCAAACTATTTGCTCGTCTTCAGGGTCCACCCAGTTGTTGGAACTAAGTACCAAAGAGGCAATCTCTGGAAATACAACTATAAGAAAAACTCACAGATATACTATGTGTATTACTGTCACCCCCCCCCCCACACACACACACACAAATGGGCAGGGCATTGTTTCCTCCTCACGGCTTTCCTTCTCCACCCTGATGGATTCTTCACCCTGATCTCCACCCTTTTCTTTCTTTCTTTTTTTTTTCCTTCTATACAGATGCTCCTCAACTTACTTGAGGTTACATCCCAATAAACCCATTGTAAACTGAAAATATCACAAGTCGAAAATGCATTCAAAACACCTAAAATGTGCAGCAGCATAGCTTAGCCTAGCCTATCTTAAACATGCTCAGGATACTTTCATTAACCTCCAGACAGGCAGCAACATCTGACAGCACAAGATACCATAGAGTGTCAATTGTTTACTGTCGTGATCATGTGGCTGACCGGGAGTTGCTGCCCAGCCTTGCAAGAGAGTATCCTACTGCCTATTGCTAGCCCAGAAAAAGACCACAATTCAAAACAGGGAGTACAGTTTCTACTAAATGCACATCGCTTTCACACCACCTTCAAGTCAATCCATAGTAAGTCTGTACATGGATTCTTTTCACCTGAGCTGAACATGTTGAAAACTGAACTCCTAATTTTCCTCCTCAGACCTGCTCTTCCTCCTGTGTTCTTTCATCTCTGTTCGTGGCATTATGAGAAACCACACGCTAATCCCAGCCAGAAAGAAGGTGACGAGTCATCCCATTAAGACTCAGTCCGTCATCATCCTCCCACCCTCAACACTTTCCTAAATCTTTCATCTGCTTATTAACTCCTAAAATGTCTTAAGCCTGACCCCTCTACTTCCTCCCCACTGCCACTGAGTTCAGACGCTCATTATCTCTCTCCAAAATTGCCTTGACTACCTAATTAATCTCCCTGCACTTCAGCCTCCTCAGGGTTGCAATCATCACAATGCAAATGTGGACATGTCATCGTGCGTCTCCATCAAGGATTAGGACTAATCCAAGCTCCTTACCCTAAAACACATGCAGTAGGATCTGGCCATGGCCTGGCCTGTATGATCTCCCTGTATTTCCCTCTTCTCCTCTTTCCCCCACTGTCTCTTTCGAGAATTTTTTTTTTCAAGTTGGAGCCTCATTCTGTCACCAGGCTGGAGTGCAGTAGCACAATCGCAGCCACCTTAGACATGACCTGCTGGACTCAGGAGATCCTTCCGCCTCAGCCTTCCAAGTAGCTGGGACTGCAGGTGTGGACCACCACACCCAACTAATTTTTGATTTATTGTAGAGATGAATCCTCGCCATTTTTCCCAGTTTGGTCTTGAATTCCTGGGCTCAGGCAATATTCTCACCTTAGCCTCCCCAAATGCTGGGATTATAGGTGTAAGCCGTACTCTCTCTTTTGATTAGTAATTTTAGGTTACTGGTTCTCAAGAGTTCAGTGCTTTTTCACGCCACTGAACTCTTTTTTTTTTTTGAGTTGGAGTCTCACTCTGTCACCCAGACTGGAGGGCAGTTCCCGGCCACTGCAGCCTCGACCTGCTGGGCTCTGGCGATCCTTCTGCCTCAGCCTTCCAAGTAGCTGGAACTACAGGTGCGCGCTACCATGCCCGGCTAGTTTTTGATTTATTGTAGAGATGAGGTCTCGCCAAGTTGCCCAGGTAGGTCTCGAACCCGCGGGGTCAGGCAATCCACTCACCTCAGCCTCCCAAATCCCAGCCTCACTGGGATTACAGGCTGAGCCACTGAGCCTGGCGCCACTGAACTCTTGCTTATCTTGTTCCCTCTTTTTGGAACACCACCTGGCTAACCCTACCCATCCTCAAGACACAGCTCAGGATGAACATCTGCTAAGAAACATCCCCAGGTCTTATTCCCACCTCCTAGGCCAGTCCTTCTCATGAAGTATGCATATGATTTACCTAGGGCTGGGGTGGGTGTCCAACCTTTTGGCTTCCCTGGGCCACATTACATAAAGAGGAATTGTCTTGGGCCACACATAAATTATACAATATAGTTAGTGTATATACATAATAAGACTTTTTTATTTTTCTATTTTTTATTATAAAGTTTAGAAAAATTAGAACAATATAAAACTAGTGGGAAATTTGGTCTTGTTTTTATAAAACTAATCTATCAGTGTCTTGTTTGATGGAAGTGATCACCATTCTTAGTGAGTTCTCAAGATGTTCATCAGAAATGTTTGTCTGAGTTTTGTTCTTCATAGTTGAAAACAGCTACTCGCGAATGTATGTGCTGCCAAAAAGTGATATCATGAAGACGGCGTGATTGTGAACTTCAAAAATGGAACTACGCATGGAGGTCACAAAGATAATAAACGCTAAAAAACACATGATGCTACAAGATTTTGTGGGGTCACATTGCTAGCTGTCCTGGGCCGCATGTGGCCCATGAGTCACGGGTTGGAAATACCTGACCTAGGGTCTTGTTCAGACAGATTCATATTCAGTCATTCTGGGGTGGAACTGGGGGATTTGCTTTTCTTTCTTTCTTTCCTTTCTTTTTTTTTTTTTTTTTTTTTGAGTTGGAGTCTCATTCTGTCACCCAGACTGGAGTGCAATGGCTGCTCCCGGCCACTGCAGCCTTGACCTGCTGGGCTCCAGTGATCCTTCCACCTCAGCCTTGCAAGTAGCTGGAACTACAGGTGCACGCTACCACGCCCGGCTAATTTTTTTGATTTATTGTAGAGATGAGGTCTCGCCAAGTTGCCCAGGCGGGTCTCCGACCCATGGGCTCAGGCAATTCACTCACCTCAGCCTCCCAAAGCGCGGGATTACAGGCTGAGCCACCAAGCCTGGCTGGGATTTGCTTTTCTAACAAACTCCTGGAGATGCTGCTGCTGGTGGGACCACACTTGAAATAGCAAGGCCTTGGGTCCTGTGATAATGCATTATGTCCCATGCATTAAATACTCTGACTCTTGTCTCCCCACATTAAAAGCTCTTTGAGATTAGAATCAAATCTTCTTTGTATCTTAAATGCCAGACATGTATGTTTACCAGGGAAAACTGAGCTCTCCCTGAATGTTTTTAACTTTCTTTTTTCTTTTCATCGTTTTTTCCCAATTTATCTTCTGGCAAAGAAATGATTTTGAAACCTACGGCCTGAGGTCTTCAGGTCTTGGCATGACTAGAAGACGTGACTAGAAGGAAATAAACATTGAGTCCCTGTTTTTGTGCATGACATTCACACGCACACACATACATGCACCTACTCACATGTGCATGTATCCTTCTCCCCTGGAAGTGAAAACTATCAGACAAGGAATTCCTAACCCCAGAAGAAACCTGGCCTTGGCACAAATGCACAGAGCACCAGAATACACACATCTCTTCTCCCCGTCCTTCCTCTTTCCCAAGTAGGAAGTCTTCGTGCAAAAGACAGCCATACCCAGAGATATCCTGCAGTACAGGAGTTCATCAAGCTGTTTCCCAATTCATGTATTCAGCAAATATTGAGTGAGCACCCACAAGGTGCCAAGCAAGCATCATCTTTTTACTTTGTAGTCACCTCTCTCCTACCTCCATCTCCAGAGTCTAGCTAGGCTACCTGCCTGTTCCCACTTTGTCAGGTTCCCCTTAAGGGGCCAATGCTTTGTATAATGTCTTGCACCATTTCATCTTCCATATATATATTTTTTTCTTTTTTTTGAGTTGGAGGTTCACTCTGTCGCCCAGACTGGAGTGCAGTGGCCGCTCCCGGCCACCACAGCCTCAACCTACTGAGCTCCGGCGATCCTTCCGCCTCAGCCTTCCGAGTAGCCCGAATTACAGGCACGCGCTACCACGCCCGGCTGATTTTTTGATTTATTGTAGAGATGAGGTGTCACCAAGTTGCCCAGGTGGGTCTCGAACCCGCGGGCTCAGGCAATCCACTCACCTTAGCCTCCCAAAGCACAGGATTACAGGCTGAGCCACCAAGCCCGGCTCCATCTTCCATATATTTTACAACAGGTGGCAGGTTAGTAAATGCCAGGCCAGCAACATTTATTGGAAAAGTTTTGAAAACAGAGCTTTTTTATCCTCAGAGGTTAGGGGAAAAAAAATAGATGCAAGGGTTAAGATGGAGAGAAGACCAGGAAGGAGGAAATGAAGGGTTGCACGCAGGCCTTGATCCTGAGGGAGTCCTCAGAGAAACCCCACCCTGGAACCCGAGAAGAGCTAGGTCAGTGGACCCCCTGAGGGGTTCCTGAGGGCTCTTCCTCTCCTAACCCTCCACCTCCATTCCTTCTGCCTCAACAGCACAGGGTCATCTGTGGTTCTCCACGCAAGCTGTGTATTTTCACCGATCCATGCCTCTATTCATGTGATGCTCTCTGCCTCTGGTTGGATTTCTTGTCTTCTTTTGTCATTCGTCAGGCTCAATATAAGTGTTGCCTCTTTCTAAACCTCCCTCAAGGTTCTTGGTCAGAATCCCCTTCATTCTATGTACCTTTACCTTTACGAGGGATTGGATTTTTGTTAGAATGAATGCGTAAGTTAGTTACAGTCGTGTCTAGCTCCTTATTCATACTCTGGGTGTGGAGACCCTTCTCTGCACCCCTTTATAGGGCTCACTGCCACTGTATATATTGAGAGGGAGGAGTAGCCTATAATTATGTTGGAGAGTAGGCAACAATAGAGCTACAAAGGAGAGTCCCGATAGCACCATGCTTTCCTAGTTAGCCTTCAGATAATTCTTCCTCCCCTTTCCTTTAGGGAATCCAAAAACTTAGGAAGAGAATTAGAAGGGGGTAGCAAAAACTAAAAATTATTCTCCCGAAGCCAAACAGCCACACTAAAAGTAATTTCTGCTGAGGGTCTGATTGAAGGAGAGCTAGTGACAGGGTCACAATAACAGAAACCTGTCAAAAACAGTTGTGACAGTGTTGAGAGGAATGTGGGTTATACATGGAAGATGTCTCTCCCCCGTTTTAATATAGAACTTCAAAAAGATGCAGATGTCTCTAAAAGCTGAAAGGAATAGCAGTTAAAATAATAACTAACCTTCATCAAGGCCTATATGTTAACAAGTGTTCCAAAGCACTCAAATGTGTTAACTCACTTTCTCTGCTATCCTATAATGTAGGTACTATTATCATCTCCAATTTACCAGTGGGAAACGAGACCCAGAGAAGTCAAGACTTGCTCAAGCTCACACAGTTAATAAGGGGTAGATCCAAGATTTAAACCCAGTCAGTCTGGTTCCAGAGCTTAAGCTTGTATTGCTATCATTTTGAAGTAACTGCCATGCTCTACTAAGAGCTACTGTGTGCCAGGAATTTTGATGGACACTCTACTCTTATTTATTTACCATAAAGTGGATTATACCCTTTTCAAAATGAGGAAAACTGGACAGAAGTTAAGTCACTCACCCAAACCCACACAACCAGCAGTTAATGGCTTCATGTTTAAGATAAATATTATATATCATGCTTAGGTTTATTGGTGTATGGAGACAACTTTGTAGACCCGATACCATCATCAGGGTCCTTGGGTTTAAGAACAACAACAAAATAGAAGGCTTTGCTAATCTATAAAGGATTTTATAGAACTGTGCATAATGTGGTCAAAGAGAACTACATACCAGAAGAAGTGATCATAAGTGTTTTGTCCTGTGCACCAAGCTTTCCTCAGATTAAAAACACAAATTTGTTTGGCATGAATTTCTTTTCCAAGAAAGCTACATAAAGTTCCAAATGTTTTGCTTTCAAAATGTAATTGTTGCCTTCTTTCTTTGGCTACATACGATATAAACTAATTTTTTCTGGAAAATAAACTATATTCCCTTATAGGGACTTGATTAAAATTCTGAATTATTGCCATTCATCTTATCTTATTAATGTGTTATACTTATCATAAATTTTAATTTACCAAGTAAATTGAGAGCAAGCTGGCTATAACATCTGTCAACCCTATTGAGTGCCAGAATCAATTTGATGGATCTGTCCTGCTAGGACGGTGTCCTATTTCTTTTTGGCCTCTGCCATATGTGTTTTTCCAAAAGCTGCACACTTCACTGGAGAGGATGATTTTTCTAGATAGAGAAAGATAAGGGTCTACAAGGAATCAAGTTCTTCTGCTAAAATAGCCAAGGCTTGTTGAATAGATTACTCCACCTGGCTGCTGCCTCTCCTGCTACATAATGAGCCATTGAAGGTGGAGACTTCATTTTTGTGTCTTCAACTCCCTAGGACCATACCTGACATATGATAGATTCTTTAAAATGTTTGTTGAATGAATAAAAAAAGAAACAGACCTACATCCAGATCCTGTATTGAGAAGCTTCAATTCTGTATTAAGGTAACAGCTATAAGTAGAAATCAATACAAAAATACAAATATATGGCATCCAAACATGCACAGACACAATCTAAACCCCCTTCTCTAGAGTTCTTATTCATCTCATGGTTTACAAACAGAAAAGGCACTGTCCTAGAATAACCAGTAGAGGGCATCACACACCAAATATATTCAAGATTTGGTTACAGAAATTGAGTACCAGTTCATTCTAGTTTCTGCTGATCTGAAGCATTGAAAATAGACACCAGGGTAGAAAACACTCCTCTGAGCCTGTGCTCTGCAGGTACCTGTATTTCTATTTTGGTGTAATCAAGGATATACATTTTTCTGTTTGCCTCATTTCATTAGATTTCATTTTCAGAGATGACTTTTAAAGCATTAAACAACGAACAATGTTTATTATAATGGCAAATTTGAAATGCCAGACACAAAATTGCATATGGAATCTGATAACTACTATGTCAACAGATTTTCTTAAAGGAAAAAGCATAGAGTTGGGCTTGATGGCGTACGCTTGTAATGCCAGCACTTTGGGAGGCTGAGCCAAGAGGATTGCATGAGCCCAGGGTTTTGAGACCAGCCTGGGCAACTTGACCAGACCTCGTCTCTACAGTAAATCCAAAAAATTAGCCGGGTATGGTGGCACGCATCTGTGGCTCCAGCTACTTGGAAGGTTGAGTCAAGAGAATTGCCTGAACCGAGCAGGTCAAGGCTGCCATCACTGTGATCATGCTACTGCACTCAGCAGCCTGGGCAACAGACTGAGAATCTGACAGAGAGGGAGAGAAGAGCACAGAAATAAAATGGAAAGAAGAATTTCAAAACATGAATAATGACTATTTTTGTGATGACTTTTTATGTACATATGCATATTTATTCTCCTATATTCTCCAAATTTCTTGAGCACACTGACATATAAAATATGTATGTGGCACAAAACAAGATGTAATCGTTATTAATGTTTAGTGCTTATTAAAAGTTCTTTTTAGCCAAATACTACATTTCATTTTCTTTGATTGATGGGAGTGGGAAGGTCCTCTATTGGCCACTTAAGTCAGTGGTTCTTGATCCTAGAATTATCCAGGGCACTTTTAGCAAGTACCAATACTCAGGCCTCACTTCGGGTATTCGGATATGAAGATAAACCTTAGGCTATTACCAACGTTTAATGGCTTTCAAGACTCTTTACTAGAGATGCCATTGGAATACGTTCTCTTCTGTTTCAGTAACCTGCACTTGAGAAATGTCAAGTCTAGAAAAAGAACTTTAGCAATTGAATAACCACACGTTAACTGATCGATATATGTGTGGGAAATGGTTTAACAACTACACCCTGAGTACGAGCTGATACAGACACATGTATACCTTACAGCTCTAAAAGCTGGCTTGGTTCCAACATTCCTTCTAACTACCCTGTCACCCTTGGGAGATAATTAGCTAATGACAGTAAAGGGCTTTTAAATTTGAAACATGTTATGTAAATGCTAAACACAGGAAACACACAGAGGATTTCCACTGATTGCCAATACTTTTTAACCAGAGACAGTTTGATGCATCTTTCAGACAACTTCTTTTGTGCAACTGAAATCTTTCTAATCTTTAATCCAAGAGAAACAAAATGAGCTCTTTTCTTTTAATGCCTTTCCTACAAATCAAAGACCTAAGAAGATTACTCTTGTCACTATCTCAGAAGTGAGGTTCCTGCCTCAACAAAATACCACATCGCAATGTGTTTTGTGTGGATAAAGCCTAGGCAGTTGGCTGGTTTGCTTGGATAATTGAAGGCAGGTGCTACCCAAAAGAGGGATCATACTAGGTTGCCCAGTAGGAGTTTTGGTGCTACCCTATACATCATCCGTTGTTTTAAAGCAAATAATTTATGCACATGATGATGAATCACATTATATTTTTAAAAAATCTTCCATTGAAAAGTAATAGCCGGCCAGGCTCAGCCTATAATCCCAGCGCTTTGGGAGGCCGAGGTGAGAGGACTGCCTGAGGCCATGGGTTTGAGACCTGCCTGGGCAACTTGGCGAGACCTCATCTCTACAATAAATCAAAACTTAGCCGGGCATGGTAGCACGCACCTGTAGTTCCAGCTACTTGGAAGGCTGAGGCGGAAGGATCACTGGAGCCCAGCAGGAGGAGGCTGCCATGGCCGGGAACGTGCCACTGCATTCCAGTCTGGATGACAGAGTGAGACTCCAACTCAGAAAATAAGAAAAGAAAAGAAAAGCAATAGCCTTTTCTCCCTCCCTTTGCTCAGCTGCAGTCCTTCTGCAGGGAAAAATTTGTTTGTTTCATCTGGAATGAGATCACTTGGTATTTACCTCCATTACACCCTATATGTCTCTTTCTGGTTTACCAGCTTTAGTCAATAGCAATTATTCCATGGTATGAAAATGAGCATGTCTCTCCTCCCTTCCTCCTTCCAATGTTTAAAAGCAATAATAGTATTTTATTTCCTTGATTAGAACTAGACTATCAGCCAGGCTAGGTGGCTCAGCCTGTAATCCCGCACCTTGGGAGGCCAAGGTGAGTGGATTGCCTGAGCCTGAGGGTTCGAGACCCACCTGGGCAACTTGGCGAGACCTCATGTCTACAATAAATCAAATAATTAGCCGGGTGTGGTAGCGCATGCCTATAGTTCCAGCTACTTGGAAGGCTGAGGCAGAAGGATTGCCGGAGCCCAGCAGGTCGAGGCTGCAGTGGCCGGGAGCGGCCACTGCACCCCAGTCTGGGCAACAGAGTGAGACTCCAACTCAAAAAAAATTAAAAAAATAAAAAGAAAAAGTGCAGTGTAGCAAGTGGGAGGGGGAGTAACTTTACATTGGAGGAACTTGGCAAACAACAACTCTGCCAGGCAATCAAGGTCAGCATCAACAGTGCTAAGTCATATTGACAGTATGTACTATCAATATAAAGCATATATGTACTCATGATTTGATGTGATAAAAGTGGTATTTTACCTTTGTGGTCTTTCCCACAAAACAATAGCCCAAGTTTAATAAGAAAAACATCAGACAAAGCCCAAGTGAGGAATGTTCTGCAAAACTACTAACCAGCACCCTCCAAAATGCCAAGATCATCAAAAACAAGGAAAGTCGAGAAACTATTATAGCCAGGAGGAGCCTAAGAAGACATGACAACTAAATGTAATGTGATATCCTGGATAGGATCCTGGACTAGAAAAAGACATTAGGTAAAAACTAAAGAAATCTACAGAAAGTGTGGACTTGAATTATTAATAACATATCAATACTCATTCATTAATTGTGGCATGTGGGACATACCAAAGTAAGATGTTCATAATAGGGGTAACCCAGTGCAGGGTATATGGGAAATCTCTGTCTTGTGTTTGAAATTTTTCTGGGCTGGGCTCAGTGGCTCAGCCTATAATCCCAGCACTTTGGGAGGCCAAGGCGAGTGAATTGCCTGAGCCCACAGGTTCGAGACCAGATCGGGCAACTTGGTGAGACCTCGTCTCTACCAAAATAAAAAAAGAAGAAATTTTTCTGTAAGTCTAAAACAGTGCTAGTCTGGGTGACAGAGTGAGACTCCACTCAAAAAAATTAAATTAAATTAAATTAAACAATTCTAAAAAATTAAGTTTATTAAACTATTTTTAAATGGACATAAGCCAAGCCAATATACTGCACATATGATAAATATAAACATTGTTCAATGTTAATATGCTAGAATGATATTTTCCTTTCCATGGACCTTATGCTATAACCTCTGGGTTTTTCAAATGAGGCTATTTTTGGTACCAAGGTCAAGTGGATTGCCTCTTCTTATACTCCATTAACTGCTTTTATTTCATGTCTGGCTGTAGTTTGCTTCACGTATGTCCTGTGACTTTATTGTTCAGAACTGTTTTTCTGGAGTTTCTACTTGTCATTTTCTCTTGTATATTCTGTCCATTTTAACTGTTAACTATCTTTTAGAAATGTGTTGAAATCTCCAGTTTATGGGTTTCTACTCCACCCTACAACACACTTTTTTTCTGTACTTGTTTACTTTGACGTCAGTGAAGTTAGTGCATATGGGTTCACTCTCCTGTCTTGAAAGAGAAGCTTACTTCACTTTCCATACAATTTCATCATTGATCTTTACTAGAGGATACTAGCTGAGATCTGAGTCAAAAACAAGAGAAGTATATGGAGTGTTACTCTGGACTATAGTCCTCAAGGAGAAAGAAATATTGCTTTTGATCAATCAGTGGCCTTCTAGCCACCAGATGTTTCAAGAAGCAGATTATTCTTGGCTGGGTAGAGTGGCTCACACCTGTAATCCCAGCTCTTTGGGAGGCTGAGGCAGGAGGATTGTTAGAGCCCAGAAGTTCAAGACCATCCTGGCAACATGGTAAGACCTCATCTCTACAAAAAGTAAAAAAATAAAAAATAAAAAAAATAAAAATAGCTGGGCCTAGTGGTGCAAACCTGTGGTTCAGCTACTCAGGAGGCTGAGACAGAAGGATCTCCTGAGCCCAGGAGGTTGAAACTGTGGTGAGCCATGATTATGCCACTACACTCCAGCCTAGGCGATAGACTGAGGTCCCAATTAAAAAAAAAAAAAAAGGAAGAAAAAAGCAGATTATTCTGATCAATATAATTCTCCAACTTGTTTTTAAAGAAGCATATGATTATAGGACAGCGAGTTGTTTTAAAAGAAAGGTTGAAGATACTTGTTCAAGGTCACTTAGTTGATAAGTGAAAGCATTCAGACTAGGAAACAAGTAAGGAACTTTCTGACACACATACCCCACCCTGAGTCTTTTTTTTTTTTATTCAAGGTCTCAGTCTGTCGCCTAGGCTGGAGTGCAATGGCAGGATCACAGCTCATGGCAGCCTGGGCCTCCTAGGCATAGGCAATCCTTGTGCCTCTGACTCCCCAGTAGCTGGGACTATATATAGCTGCGTGCTATCATGCTTGGATACTTTTCTTTTTTAATTAAAAAAAATTTTTTTTGTAGAGATGAGGTCTCACTATGTTGCCCAGACTGGTCCTCTAACTCTTGGTCTCAAGGGATCCTCCTGCCTCAGCCTCCCAAAATGCTGGGATTACAAGAGTGAGCCGCCACTCCCAGCCTACCTCCCTGAGTTCTGACTAGCCATTTCCCTCTTGGTTCCCTTCAACCTCCCCTCCAGTCATGACCTTCTCAGGAATTCTAAAGAGAGGTCTATAGAGAGGGGTGGTAGAAGATGTGAGTCCAGGTGGACAGTAGCTGGGAAGGAGTCGGCCTCCTGCTTTTATCAGGGTTCTGCTTGCTTTGTCTGGGATCAGTGAACAAAACTTAAGAACTCTGGTGACCTACCCTCCTCGCTTCATTACCTTCCTTACCCCAAACCTGCCTGGAAGGGGCTAATAAAAATGGCAGGCCTGGCTCCGCTTGTTTTGACAAAATATGTGTCCGAGCTTTAGGAATTAATGATCTTGCTTACGGGAGTAGTAGTTGTTCCTATTTACATAATAAATCATTCTCCCCAAAGTTTTCTTATATCCTAAATATTCATGCTGATATGAATTACTAAGAGGAAAAAAATCACAATTTTATGAAATTTACTTCAGTAAATTAAGCAGAAGGAATTGTTTTACATACCCTTTAACTTGTTTCTTGTTTTTGCTTCGAGAAACTGGAAAGGAGAAAGAAAAATGTACACAGTACACCTGATTGTTTATTTAATTTCTTTTTTTTTTTGACTTGGAGTCTCTCACTCTGTCACCCAAGGCTGGAGTACAGTGGCATGCTCCCAGCCACCACAACCTCGACTTGCTGGGCTGAGGCAATCCTTCCGCCTCAGCCTTCCTAGTAGCTGGAACTGCAAACATGTGCCACCACGCTTGGCTAATTTTTTTGATTTATTGTGGAGATGAGGTCTCGCCAAGTTGCTTAAGCTGGTCTCAAACTCTAGCTTTTTCCCTCTTGCTTCTCTTCAACCTCCCCTCCAGCCATATCCTTCTCAGGAATTCTAAAGAGAGGTCTATAGAGAGGGGTGGCAGAGGATGGGAGTCCAGGTGGACAGTAGCTGGGAAGGAGTCAGCCCAGGCAATTCTCTCACCTCAGCCTCCCCAAGTGCTAGGATTATAGGTGTGAACCACTTTGCCTGGCCTTCTTTTGGTTTTTATTGTAGAGATGAGTTCTCACCAAATTGCCCAGGCTGGTCTCAAACCCGTGGCTCAGGCAATCCTCTCACCTCGGCTTCCCAAAGTGCGGGATTATAGACATGAGCCACCATGTCTGCCTTGTTCATTTAATTTTTAAAACACAGAGCAATGTGGAAGCAGTCCTCTACTATGTCCTACAATTGCCTCCTGTAATACTGCTCAGACATTGTTCCCTCAAGGCAACTATTAGAGTGACCTCAAGAGCAGGCATGTCCAACCCATGACCTGGACAGCTAGTAATGCAGTCCCACACAATTTTTTTTTTTTTTTTTTTGAGTCGGAGTCTCACTCTGTCACCCAGGCTGGAGTGCAGTAGCATGCTCCTGGCCACCGCAGCCTCGACCTGCTGGGCTCAGGCGATCTTTCCACCTCAGCCTTCCAAGTAGCTGGAACCACAGGCATGCATCACCAAGCCTGGCTGATTTTTTGATTTATTGTAGAAACAAGGTCTCGCCAAGTTGCCTAGGCTGGTCTCGAATCCCTGAGCTCAGGCAATCCTCTCGCTTCCACCTCCCAAAGTGCTCGGATTATAGGCATGAGCTACTGTGCCCTGCCTCCACAAAATCTTTTAACATATTGTGGTTTTTAACATGTATTTTCTCCATGACCCCACGTGTAGTTCCATTTTTGAAGTTTACAATCACTCCTTATTCATAACATTGCATTTTGGCAGCACATACATTTGTGAGTGGCTGTTTTCAGTTAGGAAGCACACAAAGAGCAAAATTCGAACAAACCTCTCTGACTAGCACCTTGAGAACTCACTAAGAATTGCGACCACTTCCATGGAACCATTAATAGATTAGTTTTATGAAAACAAAGTCAAATTTCCTACTAGATTTATATTGTTCTCATTTGCTTAAGCTTTATACAAAAAAATATTTTAAAAAGAAGTCTTACTATGCATATCCACTAACTATATTATATAATTTATGTGTGACCTGAGACAATTCCTCGTTACTTGATGCGGCTCAGGAAAACCAAATGGTTGGACACTCCTGCTCTAGAGGAGGTAACTGCAGATCCTATTAACAAGGCCATGTTCAGCCTTCAAAGACATGGCAGTAATGTGTTAGGATCGTCTCTCTGAATCTCATTTTGAAAATGAACCCCTTTAGGAAGGGCATTTTCAGCATCCTGTCAGTATCACTCTGGGATGCACCGAGAGTCTCCATTGATTCTCTTTAACTTATTCAAGAACAAAGAAAAACAGTCGTGACTCAGCAAAATCTCTTATGTGTGGGACAGCTCTTTTCTCCCTTAGCAATTTCTCTCCTTCCAGATTCTTGTCTTGTGATCTGTACTTTGCCAGTGAGTTAAAATATTCAATACTAGAATCTTTCCATTTTTTTTTTTACTTAAGAATATTAACCAATGTGACTTTAAAAACTAAGTCCCCCCCATTGAGAAAATTCTTCTTGAGGCTGAAATGAAACATCCAAAACTGTCTCAAAACAGTTTGCCCTCAAAACCAATGAAGGCCTAAATAAGGATAATAAGACATCCATATAAAAGCTATTTTAAAATAAAGAATATATGGTTGAGATGTAATCACTGTTTATTATATATCTATTATCAGCACAAAGTGTTAGTGTTCAAAAATATTGGGGGACAAGTTAGAAATGAGAATATCAATTGGATATTAAATAATCTTAGTGGGCAATAATTCAGTTGCTTTCCTAGGTTAATTTTATTTTATTTTATTTTATTTTTTTTTTTTTGAGTTGGAGTCTCACTCTGTCGCCCAGACTGGAGTGCAGTGGCCACTCCCGGCCACCGCAGCCTTGACCTGCTGGGCTCCGGCGATCCTTCCGCCTCAGCCTTCCAAGTAGCTGGAACTACAGGCGCACGCTAGCACGCCTGGCTAATTTTTTGATTTTTTATTGTAGAGATGAGGTCTCGCCAAGTTGCCCAGGCGGGTCTTGAACCCGCGGGCTCAGGCAATTCACTCACCTCAGACTCCCAAGGCACGGGATTACAAGCTGAGCCACCGAGCCCGGCCCTCCTAGGTTAATTTTATAATTGACATATAATACATTTCTTAAGACATCAGAGAAAACTCTAGATAGGTGACATGTGAATGGTAGCTAAAGCATATAGTCACTCTCACATCCAGGGCTTGGATCCTAGCTCTGCTGAAAGCTGAGGAATTTAAACAAGTCTACTCTCTAAGTTAGTTTTTAAATCTATAAGGGAGATAACAGCAGTGCCAATAGGTCATTGCTGTGCTCATAGTGTCATTGTTGTGAAGACTAAATAAAATATTCCATTTAGCACAGTGTCTAACACACAATAAGCACCAAATAAATGTTTTCATTATCATTATTCTTTTGATAGCCTACGTTTCCTCTTCCTTAGGCATTTCCACATCAGTGTTAGGAGGAGTCTTGCACATGTGTGTATGTACATGCACATGTGGGTATGTTCTTTCTGAAAGAACTGTGTTTTCACACTGGACTGACTTTTATACATTATTCATCTAGGGAAAAGTATTCCAATGTAAATGATTAAGCAGATCTGATGTATTCCTTCATCCCATGTCCCAATTAAGTCATATTTTTAAGATGGCATTTAAATTTCAGAGTCATTGCATGAGAAAACATAAAGAGAGCAAATTTTGTTATCCAAGGCAATTAGAAAAAGAGGTATTTTGACTAATCCAAAACTTTAATTAACACATAGTTGATGATTTCAAGAAACTGAAATTTTGTATGCACTCAATATTAAAACTAGACTGACCACTATTTAATCTCTGTATGTCTCTTAGGTAATTTTTTTAATGTTTTAAAAAATAATTTATGAACTTTGTTAAAATTTAAAAATTTTGCCCTTTGAAAACATTGTTAAGAAAATTAAGGCCAGGCTCAGTGGCTCAGCCTGTACTCTCAACACTTTGGGAGGCCGAGGCGAGTGGATTGCCTGAGCCTGTGGGTTCAAGACCAGCCCAGGCAACTTGGCGAGACCTCGTCTCTACAATAAATAAATTTAAAAATTAGCTGGGTGTGGTAGCGCGTGCCTGTTGTTCCAGCTGCTTGGAAGACTGAGGCGGAAGAATCGCTAGTGCCCAGCAGGTCAATGCTGCAGTGGCCATGAGCATGCCACTGCACTCCAGCCTGGGTAACAGAACAAGACTCCAACTCAAAAAAAAAAAAAGAAGAAGAAAATTAAAAGACAAACCACAGATTGAGAGAAAATATTTGCAATGCATACATCTGACAAAGAACTTGTCTCTGGAATATATAACTCTTACAACCAGTAATAAGACAACAACCACCTAATTTTTTAAAATGGCAACATATTTGAACATATACATCATAAAATAAAATATACCAATGGTCTAGCCGGGCATGGTAGCGTGCGCCTGTAGTTCCAGCTACTTGGAAGGCTAAGGCAGAAGTATCGCCGGAGCCCAGCAGGTCAAGGCTGCGGTGGCTGGGAGCGGCCACTGCACTCCAGTCTGGGTGACAGAGTGAATTCCAACTACATATATATATATATATATGTATATATATATATATACCAATGGTCAAAAGCTCATGAAAAGATGTTCAACATTAGTCATCATGGGAACATGAATTAAAGTCACAATGATATATTATTACGCATCCAGTAGAAGAACTAAATTAAAATATACAATAGCTGGATCTCTAACACACTGCTGGTAGAAATGGAAAATGGCACAACTATTTTAGAAAACAGTTTGTCAGTTTCTTATAAACTTCATAAGTAAGACAAATGAAAACATGTGTCTACACAAAGACTTCTACAGAAATGTTCTCAACTTTATACATAATACCAAAAAGTAGAAATGATGTACATATCCATCAACAAGTGAATGGATAAATTGTGGGTTCATCCAGACAGAGGAATACTACTCAGCATTATAAAGAAATGAACTATTGATAAAAACAACTACATGATGAGTCTCAAAAATAGTAAGCTAAGAAGCCAGATTCAAAAAAGTACATACTGTATAATTCCACATATATGAAATTCTAGAAAATGTAAACTAAGCCTAGAGTAACTGAAAGCAGATCAACAGTTACCTGAGGTCAGGGATGGGAGTGGATATTGATTGCAAAGGTGCAGGAGGGAACTTTTTAAGGCAGTGGAAACTTTTTAGAGCTGATTGTGGTAGAGGTTACATAGGTGGATACATTTGTCAAAATTCATCACAATGTGTGTTTTTCTTTTGTTTTTTGTTTGTTTTAGAGTTAGAGTCTCATTGTCACCCAGGCTAGAGGCCAGTGGCACAGTCACCGCTACCACAGCCTCAACCTGCTGGGCTCAGGTGATCCTTCCGCCTGAGTCTTCCAAGTAGCTGGTACCACATGTGATCACAATTCGGCTAATTTTTAAATTTCATTGTACAGACAAGGTCTCATCATGTTGCCCAGGCTGGTCTCGAACTCCTGGGCTCAGACAATTCTTTCACCTCAGCCTCCTAAAGTGCTGGGATTACAGGTATGAGCCATCATGCCCGGCCTAAACTGTGTATTTTTAATAGTCTCTGTTGATTATACATAAACTGTATTTCAATAAAGTTGATTTTTTAAAAAGCAATAATACAGTTTATCTTTTTTTAAAAATCAGAGAACTGCTAAGATGTCATTGAAGTATTCATTATAACAAAAATAGGAAGCAACTCAAATATTCATTAACAGATGTTTGGTAAAATCAACTATGATGAATCTATACTATAGAACAATGTGCACCCTTAAAAAGGTTGAGGTATTTCTTTATGCTTGATATGAATGTCTATGGCATAAAGTGAAAAAGCAGGTTAGTCAATAGTATGTATAATATGATCTCAAATATAGTCTATAGTATATATGCACGCATATATTTATATGCATGAAAATTTCCAAGAGATCTATACTTGTCTATAAAGTGAATAACTGTAAGGTTAACTATGAGGTGAGACATTTACAAAGGGAATTTTTTTACTTTCCTTCTTTCTTTTTTTTTGAGTTGGAGTCTCACTCAGTGGCATGCTCATGGCCACCCCAGAGGTGACCTGCTGGGCTCCAGCAATCCTTCTGTCTTAGCCTTTCAAGTAGCTGGAACTACAGGCGTGCGCTATCACGCCTGGCTGATTTTTTATTTATTGTAGAGACGAGGTCTCGCCAAGTTGCCCGGGCTGGTCTCGAACCCGCAGGCTCAGGCAATCCACTCGCCTCGGCACCCCCAAAGTGCTGGAATTACAGGCTGAGCCATCGAGCCCAGCCTACTTTCCTACTTTTCCATATTGAATCTTTATAGTATGCATAATCAGCAGGAACAACAGTAATCATTCCATTTGAGTAAGTAAAATAAGGTAATTAAAGATGGCCTGTCACATTCCATGTATTATTATAAACACCAGTCATTTTGTCCTCTCTAAGTGGGGAAAAACATTGCTTCATCAAGATTTCTAATTAATTGGATATCAGTAAGCAAGGATTTGCTATATGTTGGAAAGGAAAACATTCTGTTCAATTCTCCTACCAACTGGCTGGAGGAAGCATGCAGTTGAGTTGCAGAGGGGAAGATATGATGACCAAACTTGCCCTTCCCACCTCTCCAAAACAATCAGTCAATATCTTTTGGTTGGAGCAAGAACCCTAACAAACTCTGCCCCACAACCCTTACCATGACAGTCTTTGAGGGTAAAATGGATAAAGAACAGAGCACGGCAGTCCAGCTTTTTCTGCAAAACCTTGTGATCCTCTCAAGGAAGTAAGAATTTTGACAACCCTCAATGCTAAGACAAAGCACCCAAGACCGCCCTTAGAAAACAGACAATGTAGCCGGGCTCGGTGGCTCAACCCGTAATCCCGCGCTTTGGGATTGCCTGAGCCCGCGGGTTCGAGACCTGCCTGGGCAACTTGGCGAGACCTCATCTCTACAATAAATCAAAAACTAGCCGGGCGTGGTAGCGCATGCCTGTAGTTCCAGCTATTTGGAAGGCTGAGGTGTAAGGATCACCGGAGCCCAGCAGGTCGAGGATGCGGTGGCTGGGAGCAGCCACTGCACTCCAGTCTAGGCGACAGAGTGAGACTCCAACTCAAAAAAAAAAACAAAAAAAAAAAAACAGACAATGTCAGGGCAATTCTGAGAAACACAGCTTGGTATAGCATTGTTCTCAGGAGAGACTTTCAAAATCCCGTCATCTTCACCTGTCTTCTCAATGCTGCAATTAAATATTCTCTTTCTGCCTCTGTAGTTCCCCAAGTCTAGACACTATAATTATCATGGCAATTCTTCCAATGTCCTAATTAACAGAGAATGAAAAGCCTTGAAAGAAGAAAGCCAGGACCCCAGGCCTTAGACTCAGGAGTCATAGCTCCCAATGCTGATGAGGAAATTAGCCAGATACAGAGGAGGGTGATTCATCTGCTTATTCACTTCCCTATCTCCCCTTGCTTGACCTTCCTGTCTTCTTCTCAAAGGAACATATCCAAAGTTTGCTTCTACTTTTCTTGCTCCCTGCTTTATCTGCCCATCCCACATGGCTCTGCGGGCCCATTGCTACTATCAAAATTCAGTTGCTAGATCAAGACATACCAGTGTGCAGTGTGTTCTTGAGAATTTGTTCTTTATAAATGTCTGTATCATGCTTCACATCAGTTCATTATTCCACGACAACCCAAATGTGAGCAACTGAGCCTATTCAAATAGGACCCAGATTTCAGATTTGGGACAGGAGAGGCCTGTTAGAGAAGTATCTGTTCAACCATACTTCCCCCTCTCCCCTTTTGCAACAAGGAACTTGGTGACCTTAATAACAAAGTCACTGTACTTGGTCCAGTGTCAGGACCACTTTTCATACAAAGGGCTTGATATTTACAGGCAGCTGCAGGATGTTTAGTTATGAGCCAAACTTCCCCAGCAGTTCAGTTCTGTGGGCTGAACTGCCCAGCCCTTCTGGGGAACTCACACCCAGTATCTTATTACTTCTGTTTACTCACTGTCATCTCTCTTGCTCTCTGTTTGACTCCTATTTTCTTATTTCCTGTCTGCTTTTCTCTTTGTTTTTAAAGAAATTTGGAGAGGTTATCAGTGAGAAGGGAGGTGTCAGTAGAGGGGAGAAGAAGAGGAAGCCTCTGTTCTTATCACTCATTTTATAGACACACACACACACACACAAATCAAGCACCCAGAGCCTTGTGAGACCCAGAGGATAAGAACTCCTGGCTAGTATACCCCTGGAAACCTCTTAACTCACACTCCTTACTTGTTACTTGTTCTCTGTCACATTCCTTTTCTAGATGAATGGCTAGCCTTTCTGAGAAGCCAAAGAGGCCAAAATGGCTTAAGAGGTTATCTCCTTTTGATAATAAAATCACTAGTAAAATATTTGGCAGTTTACAAAACTCTTTCACCTACATATCTTCCTGTTTAAGCCTCACTACAACCCTGTGAAATCTGTTTCATTATTATCCCCTATTTACAGATAAATAAATCTGAGTGCTGACTGGTCAAGCAAATTCGGCAGGTGACAACATCAGTATTTAGACTCAATGCAAGTCCCAGGAACCGTCCACAGTCCTCGAGGTCCAGGAAGTCACGTTAGGCTGGTGTTTGTGCACAAGTGACCACTAAGTGGACCAGAAATGGGCACCTGGCCTGAGGCAGCCTTCCTGTCAGCTGGTTGACAGTTCAAGATGATACCTTGGGCAAAGGGTTCTACCCAAAGGGCAATGTCAAGGAGCACAATCATTGGACTAGCTCTCTAAAGTAGACTCATTAAAGAAAAAAGGCAGAGAAGCCGGGCGCTCATACCTTTAATCTCAGCACTCTGAGAGGCAGAGGTGAGAGGATTGCCTGAGCCCAGGGGTTTGAGACCAGCCTGGGCAACTTGGTGAGACCTCGTCTCTACAAGAAATTAAAAAATTAGCCAGGCGTGGTAGCTCGCGCCTGTAGTTTCAGCGACTTGGAAGGCTGAGCTGGAAGGATAGCCTGAGCCCAGCATGTCAATGCCGTGATGGTCATGAGAGTGCCACTGCACTCCAACCTGGATGACAGAGTGAGACTCCAACACACACACACACACACACACACACACACACACACACACACACACACACACACACAAATGCAGAGAGATAACAAGAGGGAGATAATGCTTGCCATTAGACAACCAAAGGGAATAGCCAGTCCTTAGAGCCGCCTCAACCCAAAACATCTTTCAGGTTCCAGTTTTGTACATCTGTGATAAGCCCTCCCTCTCCTGGAAGGCCTCAGCATTTCTCTGCTCCTTGAAACTAAAGAAGCCTTTCCACTCTTTTATCTGGCAGTGATCTTTGCTAATGTATTCCAAAGCAGTGGCCCCTGCCAGGTACAGGGAGAGACATGGAGCAAGGGAGCCTCTCAAGATCTTATCTCCAGGTTTTTTGCTGCTCTCCCTTCCTCTCTGCTCACAAACAGAGGCTCTGGCCAAGCCAAGAAACTCAGACTGGAGTGCAGTGGTTGCTCCCGGCCACTGCAGCCTCCACCTGCGGGGCTCCAGCGATCCTTCCGCCTCAGCCTTCCAAGTAGCTGGAACTACAGGTGTGCGCTACCATGCCTAGCTAATTTTTTGATTTATTGTAGAGATGAGGTCTCGCCAAGTTGCCCAGGTGGGTCTCTAACCCTCGGGCTCAGGCAATCCACTCACCTTGGCCTCTCAAGCATGGGATTACAGGCTGAGCCACGGAGCCCAGCCCTTTTAACCTGTTTTAACAAGAAGCATGAAACACAAGAGCCCTAGGTGTTTAAATCAGAGCACTTAAAAAGGCAGCTGGCTCTGCAATCCTGAATATAATAATCTAAACAAATATGATTCGGCTTGAATTCATGGTAATGCCAAGAGCTTTCCAACTAGAAATAACCTAACATGAAACAGATTATAGAAAGTATCTTCAGGCCAGGCATAGTGGCTCACACCTGTAATTCCAGCACTTTGGGAAGCTAAGGCAGAAGGATTGTTTGAGCCCAGGGGTTTGAGACCAGCCTAGGCAACATAGTGAGACCTCATTAAAATAAAATAAAATAAAATAGGCATGGTGGCGCACAACTGTAGTCCAGCTACTCAAGAGGCTGAGACAGAAGGATTGTCTGAGACCAGAAGGCAGAGGCTGCAGCGAATCGTGATCATGCCACCGCACTGGGTGACAGATCTAAAAAAACTAAAAAAAGAAAAAGATAAAGAAAAGAAAGAAAAAAAAAGTACCTGCAATCTTTCAAAGCTAAGGTGTGATGGTTTCAGTTCCTGTTTTTTGTTACCAGGGAGGTAGGACAATCAATGAATCAGTTGGGAAATGTATTTTACAAATAAAAACAACAGGAAAAAAAAAACAGCTAAGAGGAAGAGATCTGGTAACCTTCTACAACATTTAGGTCAGAAGATGAATATTTTGTTTTTCTGGCTTTTGTAATAGAGGGCAATAAGGAAAAAGGTTTTAGGTAAGCCAACCCCAGTGTCCACCTCAGACAGAATAGTAGGGAAGAAGAAGCAACCCAAAATACCCCCAGTGAGATGGGAAGTTCTTAGGCTTCTCCCCTAAGAGGTAAAGTCCTATTCTAGACGAGATGGTGCTGAAACATCTCTCTGGTTAGTGTCCAGTGTTCTACCTGAATAACACGTTTATGGTCAGGTAGAGAAAAGATGTCTTCAGAGAAAGTCTATAGAAAGGCAGGTATGTCTGAACAGGAAATGGTCTGCTGAAAGAAGGCATCTGACACCTCTGCCCGGTTCATGGCTACCTGATTCTTCAGGTCTCCGTATGCAGAGTGATTGCTCTGGAATGTCTACTTTGACTTTTTTTTTTAATTTTTTTTTTGAGTTGGGGTCTCACTCTGTCACCCAGGCTGGAGTGCAGTGGCACGCTCACAGCCACCACATCCTCGACCTGCTGGGCTCAAGCAATCCTTTCGCTTCAGCCTTCCAAGTAGCTGGAACTACAGGTGTGAGCCACCTCCCTGGCTAACTTTTTTATTTATTGTAGAGACGAGGTATTACCAAGTTGCCCAGGCTGGTCTCGAGCCCCTGGACTCAGACAATCCTCTCGCCTCGGCCTCCCAAAGTGCTGGGATTACGGGCTTGAACCACCACACCCAGTCTTTGACTTTTTTTTTTTTGAGTTGGAGTCTCACTCTTGTAGCCCAGGCTAGAGTGCAATGGCATGCTCACGGCCACCACAGCCTAGACCTACTGGATTTAGGTGGTCCTTCTGCCTCAGCTTTCCAAGTACCTGGAACTACAAACATACACCACCACGCCCGGCTAGTTTTTGTGATTTATCCTAGAGACAAAGTCTCACCAAGTTGCTCAGGCAGTTCTCGAACCCCTGGGTTTAGGCAATCCTCTCGTCTGGGCCTCCCAAAGTGCTGGGATTACAGGCTTAGTCACCATGCTTGGCCAGCCTTTGACTTCTTATACTAAATTGCAGACCTTTGCTAAGTGCTCTCACATAATCTTGAAGTTACCTCTCACAGCATGTCTCTCTCATTTGTGAAGTTTGTTTGATGTCTTCTTTTTACATTAGACATAGATGTTTTATGAGGATGGAGTCCATGTCTGACATGTTCTCTGATATTTCTTAAGTACACAGCACAATGTTTAGCACATAATAGGTGCTCAGTAAATTTTTACTGAGGGAAACTAAACTGATTTGGCTCTTCTGTTTATATGTTGTACTCATTCATAATTTGTCACATTTGTATGTATTTATTGTAATTATATTATTTGTAATGACTTGTTTAAAATCTGTTTTCCCCACAAAACTATTAGCCCAATGAGGGTAGGGACAAAGTCAGTTTCATTCAGTGATGTGTCTCTAGCATCTGTTAAATATATAGATATGGTGTTGATGTTCAATAAACACCTGTTGAATGATGAGTTAAGACATGCAATCAATCTGATAGTTTCCTAATCTGCAGTGATAATCACCCATACATTACCACAATGATGAAATGCCATGCATGCATAGAAGCTCAATAACTATTCATTTCCTTCCTCTCCATTATGACTGAAACTCTGTAGTTTGCCATAAGACTGAGAAGGAAAACAGATAATTCAGGGAACTTATCTGGGATTTGGTTCCCAGAAGGGAACAAAAGGTCTGTGACAAGGGTAAAGGAGTGTATTAGTTTTCTTGGGCTGTTGTAACAAAGTGCCACAGACTGGGTGACTTAAACAATAGGAATTTATTTTCTTACAGATCAGGAGTCCAGAATTCCTAAATCAAGGTGTCAGCAGTGTTGCTGTCTTCTGAGGTCTCTCTCCTTGTGGCCATCTTCTCCCTGTGACTTTGTGTGGTCTTTCCTCTGTATATGTCTGTGCCTGAATCTCCTTTTCTTATAAGGACACCAGTCATATTGGGTTAGGAGGCACCCAATGACCTCCCATTTAGCCTTAATTATCACTTTAAAGATGCTATTTTCAAATAAATCCTGAGATAGAGTTGAGGCTTTAACACAGGAATGTGGAAGGATCACAATTCAGCCCATAACAAGGAGCACTGGAAATATGCCTTTACTCTTGCTTCAATTAAAAAAATATTTCATGCATAATCTTCTGGTGGGGAGTAATAAGTTGGGCTTTTTATTTTTTTGAGTTGGAGTCTCACTCTGTCACCCAGGCTGGAGGCCAGTGTCAAATCTCTCGGCCACTGCAGCCTCAACCTGCTGGGCTCTGGCAATTCTTCCTCCTCGGCCTTCCAAGTAGCCGGAACTACAGGTGCATGCTACCATACCCAGTTAAGTTTTGACTTATTGTAGATGTAAGGTCTTGCCAAGTTGCCTGGGCTGGTCTTGAACCCGCGGGCTCAGGCAATCCACTTGCGTCGGCTCCCAAAGCACTGGGATTACAGGCTGAGCCACTGAACCTGGCCAAGTTGGGCTTTTTGTTTGTTTTGTTTTGTTTTTGAGTCAGGGTCTCACTCTGTTGCCCAGGCTGGAGTGCAGTGGCACGATCACAATGATCACAGCTCACAGCAGCCTCAACCTTCTGGGCTCAGTCAATCCTTCCATCTCAGCATCCCAAGTAGCCAGGACTACAGGTGCACGCCACCATGCCTGGTTAATTTTTTTTAACTTTTTGTAGAGACGAGGTGATGTTTTATTGCCCAGGCTAGAATATTAATTGCTTCTTTGAGTGGAATGATTTTCTACTCACCATAGGCAACCAGTGATCCTGGTGACAGAGGAAGTCAAAGAGGGAGAAATGAGTTGTTTTTGACTCACAATTTACTACTGGGAAGGGCAGAGCTGGGTAGACCTAGGAAGAATGATAGATAAAATGTATTGGACATCTACCATGTGTTGTGCCAAGAATGAGTGACATTAGTCCATTTAATTTCTCACATTAACTCAATGAGTGGTATATTATTATTGTCCTCATTTTATAGCAAAAGTATAAGCCACAGAATGATCAGGTCAGGGCAGGTATTGGAAGCAAAGTCTTGCTGGGACCCAAACCCACAGTTCCACCCTCTAGACGGCTTGGGGGCAGTTTTCAACATGAGGACATTGGGAGCATGAGGATAGGAATGTCAAAACTTCTTCTGCTCTACAATTTTGCAAAAGAACAAACAAAAACAAATACAAAAACAAAATGTAGATGCCCATTTGGACACATGTGCTGGAGGCTATTAGTGCTAGAAATATAGATGTCAGCTGGGCTCGGTGGCTCAGCCTGTAATCCCGCGCCTTTGGGAGGCTGAAGTGAGTGGATTGCCTGAGCCCGCGGGTTCGAGACTCGCCTGGGCAGGCGAGACCTCATCTCCACAATAAATCAAAAAATTAGCCGGGCGTGGTAGTGCGCGCCTGTAATTCCGGCTACTCGGAAGGCTGAAGCGGAAGGATCGCTGGAGCCCAGCGGGCCGAGGCTGCGGTGGCCAGGAGCAGCCACTGCACTCCAGTCTGGGTGACAGAGTGAGACTCCAACTCAAAAAAATAAATAAATAAATAAAAGAAATATAGATGTCAAATACCCTGTGAATGATATTCACATCCCAAAACACTCATCCAGCTTTATAGATGCAAATCTTATCTCAGAGGAAGGACTGGGGCTCAGCTGGGTGTTCCCCATTTTGGAAAACCTGTGGGGATATATCCCATTCTTAAACCACTCCATAAATCAGGGTTTTCTCTAGGGCAGTGGCGCTCTGTTCCATCAAACCCTGTACTCCTTTCTTACAACAAATATTTATAACCCTTTCTTTGCTATCATGAAATTAAATACTTAGATAATAAAATCTACCGGCACAAATCTTTAAAGGAAAAAAGTCAACTTTATCTAGAGTGACCAACAATCATGGTTTGCCTCGGACTGAGGGTTTTTTTGGGGGGACATGGGCTTTTCAGTGCTAAGCTTTATCTATAATAAAAAAGATAAGTAAAGAGAGAGTAATTAAAAATAAACAAATATGTATTAGAAGACTTTGCTTGAGCCAGGTTACATTAGAAGACACTGAAGTTGTCAGTTGCTTGCAGTTACTTGTAATGAATGAGTTAGGGTTCAAGAGAAAGAAGAATATCTATATAAGAAAATGAAAGAACAAGAATGTGGCGCACACTAGGATCAAATCTAGTGTTTAAAAAAATTTAAAAATATTCACGTGAGAGAAGAGATAGTGTCAACTTAATTGGAATAGGGATAACATGCAAAACCAATTACACAATGTCAAAGTTGAAAATATGAGGGATCTGATATCCACAGTGATGAGTTGCGTCTTGTCATCAGTGCAGAGTCTCTATATGTACATGGAGATACTATTACATGGAACAATGTAGTGTCTTTTTTCTTGAAATCCCTCTGTGCTTTGAGGGCTCTGTTTAGGTTCCAGTACCTAAAATGACTTGAATGGACAACAGGAACTAGATAATAGATTGGGAAAAGAAACAGTAACAGGAATTATGTAGAAGTCATGTGGTAGAGCTCTGGGGAAAGCATCAAAATACTCAAAAATAAACACAAATTTTTTCATCTTGTAATTTTCACATTGTAGATTTATCAAAATGCTAAATGTGTTCAGATACAGGGTGGTAATAAAATGAAAAAATTTAAAACAACCTTTAGTCATAAAATGTCATAAGATCAATTCTAAATCTATTGAAAGGAATGTCAAATCATGTACGTTACATATTTGCAGATGACCGTGACAAATATGCAGAATGACACAGGTATGGCATGATGGTGAGTCAAAAACCATTAGCAACATTGCAATTGGTGACATATTTTCTGAAATGGTGGTCATTTCTTGAAGAAGTCCAAGTACTAGCTGAGGTACTCGCTCCTGGATTTACCCTCAAGAGCCTGGAGGATCCTGTCCTTTTAGGATCATTGAATCTCTGGATCTTCGGAGACTCTGGGTCAGTTACTGTAGAAAAAAGCCCAACCAAGCTGGCAGCAGGTTGTCTTAGTCCTCTCTAGCTCGTTGGGTTTTTCCCTCTTTAAGGATTGAGACTCAGCAAATATCACTGTGGGAAGAGGAATTGGAAAGAACAAGAAGTTTGGAGACAGATCGACCAGATTTGAATTCTACTCACCAACGAGTATTAACTAAGACCTTAGACAATGTATACAACCTGCCTGTGCTTCCATTTCCCACTTTAAAAATAGATATATAGGCTGGGTGTGGTGGCTCATGCCTGTAATCTCAGCATTTTAGGAAGCCAAGGCAGAAGAATTGCTTGAGCCCAAGAGTTGGAGACTAGCCTGGACAACATAACAAGATCTCATCTCTACAAATAAAAAATTAAAAAAATTATCTGGGCATGATGGTGCACACCTGTAGTCCCAGCTACTCGGGAGGCTGGGCCCAGGAGTTCGAGGCTGCAGTGAGCTCTGATTGTGCCTGGGCAACAAAATGAGACAACTAAAAAAAAAAAAACAAACAAACAAAACTATAATACTTCTGTTACAGGGTTTATATAAGGACTAAACAAGATTACAATGCATATAAAATGTTTAACATACCTTTCAGGGGCACATGCCAAGTATTTACTTCCTTACCATTAAGTGGGAGAATGACAATATCTCAAAGTGGGGGAACACAATGGGGGAAAACTTCCCACAGCTCCATTCTTAGAGAAAATAGAAAAGGAGAAGAAAAAAGGATGAAATTCTAATTATCAAGTAACATAAAATTACTTTGGATCATGATCAGCAATGAGAGGCCTCAGTACAGATAGATACAGACTCTGCTTGGGTTTTATATTCAGAAAACCTGGCTTCCTGTCTTAGCTCTGCAGCTTGCTGGTGAGCTGGAACAAGTCACTTACCTCTCAGGTTCTTTCTAGGTAAAATGGGTTTAATAATACCTGCCTTGGCCAGGCGCGGTGGCTCAGCCTATAATCCCAGCATTTTGGGGAGGCCGAGGTGAGAGGATTGCCTGAGCCTGGGGGTTTGAGACCAGCCTAGGCAACTTGGTGAGACCTCGTCTTTACAATAAATCACGAAAACTAGCAGGATGTGGTGGCGTGCGTCTGTAGTTCTAACTACTTGGAAGGCTGAGGTGGAAGGATCACCTAAGCCCAGCAGGTCAAAGTTGAGGTGGCCGTGAGTGTGCCACTGCACTCCAGCCTGGCGACAAGAGTGAGACTCAACTCAAAAACAAACAAAAAACCCCTTCCTTTCGGGTTTATTGTGAAACTGAACTGTCATGTAAGATGAAGGCATCTTGTTCCCAGACATGGATGCTCTTCTCAATTGTTCTAAGGTTCAAGGGAAAAATTTGCTTTCTGAAAGTTCGCTGAAAATCAACTGACAAACGGCAGATTAATAGGAGAAAAGACATATAAATTTATGAATGTACACAGGGGGAAAATCACAAATTACCTCCTCACACATGACAGATGTTTATATACCCTTCTTTGTAGTGGAAAGGAGATGGAAAAGTGTGGATGATTTTAAGGGAGTAGTAAATGGTTTATAGGGAAATTTAATGAGCTTGAAAAACATATAATGGCCTGAGACAAAGTCTCTCAGGCCCACAAAGTAGACAATGATCTGTGACAAAAATCTTTCCAGGTGTGTTGACAGACTTCAGTCTTTCTTCTTGTGATATGACTTTAGTGAATGAACTCAGGGGAAAAACCAGGGGTAATTAATTTTTTCTATGGGTGGTCTGGACTTTAGACAAATAAGTGAATTTGAGAACAATTTCATCTTGTCCTTTGGGAGAGACAGAGAATTGAAAGATGGGATGGCAGGGACTGGGGGTGGGGGTGGAGGCCCAGAGAAACCTCAAGGCTTCTTCAGTTTAGCATGTCAAAGCACCATATTTTAGGGCACCTGTTTTTGAACTCCAGCAGCTGCTAAACCACCATCTGAAGGGACAGGACTGCTGAAAATGAACTTCAAGCCGGGCTCAGTGGCTCAGCCTATAATCTCGTGCCTTTGGGAAGCTGAGGTGAGTGGATTGCCTGAGCCCGCGGGTTCGAGACCCGCCTGGGCAGCGAGACCTCATCTCTACAATAAATCAAAAAATCAGTCGGGCGTGGTAGTGCATGCCTGTAATTCCGGCTACTCAGAAGCTGAGGCGGAAGGATCGCCAGAACCCAGCGGGCGAGGCTGCGGTGGCTGGGAGCGGCCACTGTACTCCAGTCTGGGCGACAGAGTGAGACTCCAACTCAAAAAAGAAAAGAAAATTAACTTCAGTTACTTATTAGTATTTCAGCCAGGCAAGGCTAGGCCATGCTGCGGCTACAAATCATCCCAAAGTTTGAGTGACTTAAATTTGAAGATTTTCTTTTTTTGAGTCGGAGTCTCACTGTCACCCAGGCTGGAGTGCAGTGGCGCGCTCATGGCAAAACTTCAAGTGGGTTAGAAAGTTACAGTCCTCCATATGTCAGGAAGGAAAGAGAACAGGAATATTTGTGAACACCCTAATGACCACTGTAGTTAGGCAGCAGCGACTTCAGAAAGATTTAATTATCTCCTTTCCCAGAGAAAGACTTGCCATGGATTAGCTTGTTGTGAATTGGCATGTTACCAAGGATATGTTTTTCTTTCCTTGATGAAAATAAATTATCAGCAAATAGTCCTGCTGGGTTGTTGTACTTTTTTGCAGTGTTTTCTGTTGTCATGCCCACTGCTGAATCTAACCACTCTGAGTTCATTTCTGGAGTTTTATTATGGCCAAGAAGATTGCCTTTTCTTCACCTGTAAGGCTCTTCCTCATTCCCATGTAATAAACGTGTACTTCCTTTACTCTTTTCCTGCTCACATGTTAAAACTTCAGCTTGTTGACACTACCAAAAATATGGAAAACATGGAACACTCAGAAACTATGGGTTTGAAATTGCCAATGTTTGAATGTACCTTCCCGCTGGGTTGGTTCTATTTTCTTGTGATCCAGAAGTGCTTAAAAAAAAAAGTTGCTTCTGCTTCCTTTTCCATTTTTATTTTTATTTTTTCTTTAGAGATGGAGTCCGATTATGTTACTCAGGCTGGTCTTGAACTCCTGGCCTCAAGAAATCCTTCTGCCTCAGCCTCCTGGGATTATAGGAACAAGCCGCAAGCACCCAGTTCTCCTTTTCAATTTTTAACATGCAGGTGCTTCTTAGATCATTCTTTGGTGGGGAGCCTTCCTAAAACTCAGGGGGCATGTCAATTATCTACTGTCATATAACAAATTACCCTAAAACTTAGTGGTGTAAAACAACAATAGATGTTACTATTTCTCAAAAGTCTCAGTGGGTCAGGAATTCTGGAGCAGCTTAACTGGCAGTTTTGACTTGGGGTCTTTAATGAGGCTACATTCGGGATGTTAGCCAGGATTGTGGTTCATTTGAAGACTTAACAGAGGCTGGAAGGTCTACTTCCAGAGATAACTCACTCACATGCTGGAAAGTGCTGACTGTTAATAGGGCAGTTCAGTTTATCCCAACATGCAGCCTTGTGGCAGGACTGTTTGAGGGTCCTTTTCCCTGACGAAGTGATCCAAGAGAGACAAAGACAGAGCCTGCGATGTTTGTATGACTAAAATTCAAAGTCACACACTTCCACAGTCTTCTGTTGCTCTCACAGGGCACTGTGGGAGGGCATTCTACAGGGACAAGATCACCAAGAGGCAAGAACTATTGGAAGCCATCTTGGATGCTGGCTACCACAAAAAGTAAGGCAAGAATTTTCTCAATTCCCTTTTTTTTTTTTTTTTGAGTTGGAGTCTCACTCTGTCGCCCAGACTGGAGTACAGTGGCCGCTCCCGGCCAACGCAGCCTCGACCTGCTGGGCTCTGGCGATCTTCCACCTCAGCCTTCCAAGTAGCCGGAATTACAGGCATGCGCTACCATGCCCAGCTGATTTTTTGATTTATTGTAGAGATGAGGTCTCGCTGCCCAGGCAGGTCTCGAACCCGCGGGCTCAGGCAATCCACTCCCCTCAGCATCCCAAAGGCGCGGGATTACAGGCTGAGCCACCCAGCCCGGCTTCTTCCAATTCCTTTGAAGTCCATCTCAAACATAAAAATAAGAATTACAAGTTAAGTTCTATAAAGGCAAACTTTTGTATTATTCCTGCTTGTTCACTGCTTATTACTTTGGACATTACCTAGCACATAACAACTTCTCAATAAAAATTTTTGCAATGGATAAGAAAAATCAGGAAAATCTTTTTAAAAACATCTCAGTAAAACATTACAAATATTGTGTTTTTTCAGCTTCAAGTAAGACAGACAAATGCCTTGGAAATGTGGTATGCAGTCTCTTACTGCACTGGAAAAATAATAAGACCTGCCAAGTCCCTCCAAATTGGCTCTTAAAAGTATGATTTCGTCAGGGAGGCAATGAAGCATAAGTAATAGTCTCAGATGAATTGAGATCTTTGTCTAGGTTCTACCACCAATTAGCAGGGTGAATTTGGACAAGTCACTTAGCTTCTCTGGGCCTCAGTCTTTTTATTTATAAAACCAGAGATCTGGGTTAAATGATATGAAAGTCATTTCTAGCACGAACATTCTGATACAGTTTATTTGGTTTCGACCTGAATTTTATCACATACTTAAAGCTAGGCCTATGAGAAACTATTCTGATCTACTCTATTTATTAGATAGTTCTATATGTGCCAGGCTTACTACTAAAATTTGTGCATAGCTTTGGGTTTATTACAAGGTCTATTGAGTCACTAAGTCTGTGCATAAGTGGATTCCAGAAACTTCCTGGGAGAGTTTACTCTAAAAGAAGTGAGAGTTTGGTTCAAAAACAATGTCTCAAGAATTAGAAGGGAAATTTTAAAATAGTCCCATGTCTACCTATCAAATTGTCTGATTTTACAGCCCTGATTTTTTCACGTCTAAGTACCCAATGTTACCAGGTGTGTTAAAATAGGCAGTACTCTGACACAGAGAGCTTTTTCATGTGTTCCCTAAAGCTGAACATAGTACTCTTTGAGCGGCAGGACCACAGAGGAAGAGAGCACAAACACCTTTTAATTTGGGTCACTATAAAGTTAGAACTTTATTTTGGAGGAAGTGCATCACCTCAACTCTTGATTCTCAATGAGTTGTCAATAAACAAATCTTCAAAGAGTAGTAACTACCTCATCACCTGCATGTTGTATTAAATTTCATCTTGTTAGATTCATTCCATTGTTCTCAGTCCAGGTCCTTTGGATCCTGCTTTAGGCCAGGCCACTTACGCATTGGCGGTGTCTTGGTTAGCGTCGCAACAGAATCGAACAGGGTACAGAAAAAACACCAAGGACTAGTAACTTCAGGGAAGAGGGAGGATCAAGGTAAAGCATCCTGTCTCTCAGGATGAGGCAGTCATCTGCTGGACTGCAGGAAGGGGGGGCTTTCTCCCTCCATTGTATCTCCTTCTGGAGGTCCCCAAGGCCAGGCCCAAGTATAAGCCACAGGAGCCCATTGGCATTATTCATATAAGCCAGCCTCCCTACAGAGAGCAGGGTGGAGAGTGGATGTGGGGAGGCATGTGTGTTCTAGGTCATTAATTAAAATGCAGAACATTCAAGACCATGAATGGAAATCTTTGACATAGCAACTAGAAATTTTTCTGTAGATATGGATACATAAATACATAAATCTGAAACATGATGCTCATAAGATATATTTTAACCCGGAAAATGACTCTACATTTTTAACATACTGATGTCTCCTTCTTCTAGTCCTTTTTTTTTTTTTAGAAACACAGCTTTATTGAGATATACTTCCCAAGAAAATTCTCCCATAACAGTGTACTAATCACCATATTTGTACACTTTATACCATAATTGTATTGAAATACAGTTAACCCATTTACAGTGTACAAATCAATGGATTTTAGTATATCCATAGAGTTATGCAACCATCACAACAATTGATTCTAGAACATTTTTATTACCCTAAAAGAAACTCCGTATTCATTATTATTCACTCCTCATTTCTCCTCAATGGCCTCAGCCCCTGGCAACCATTAGTTTACTTTCTGTCTCTATATATTTGTCTATTCTGGACATTTCATATAAATAGAATTATACAAAGTTTGGCTTTCTGTGTTTGGCTTCTATAATATTGCAATATAATAAAAATTACACATTTTATCTCTGCCCCTGTTTCCTGGCACACAGCTCTTGAAACCCTTGGAATCTCTAGAGGGATGAGAGTATCTTTTTTTTTTTTTTTGAGTTGGAGTCTCACTCTGTCGCCCAGACTGGAGTGCAGTGGCCACTCCCAGCCACCACAGCCTCGACCTGCTGGGCTCTGGCGATCCTTCCGCCTCAGCCTTCCAAGTACCTGGAACTACAGGCGCGCACTACCATGCCCGGCTAAATTTTTGATGTATTGTAGAGATGAGGTCTCGCCAAGTTGCCCAGGCGGGTGTTGAACCCGCGGACTCAGACAATCCATTCACCTCAGCCTCCCAAAGTGCGGGATTACAGGCTGAGCCACCGAGCCCGGCGAGAGTATCTTTTGAGTGCTAACAAGATGATTGGTGACTGGGGTCTTCCAAATAGCTTCAGGATGGGTGTTAGGGGAGCTAGTTGCCAGGGGACTCAACCATGTGATTAGAGGGTATGAACTTTCAACTCCACCCCCAACCACTGGAGAGAGGAGAAGGGCTAATGGTTGAGCTGATCACCAGTGACCAATGATGTAATCAATTGTATATGCCTATGTAATAAGGCCTCCGTAAAAGCCCAAAGGGACTGGATTTGGAGAACTTCTGAAACGCTGAACATGTGGTGGTATCTGGAAGAGGGTGGCACACACAGAAAGGGTATGGAAGATGCGTGCTTCCTACCCTATATTTTGCCCTATGTATCTCTCCCATCTTTCTGTTCATCTGTATCTTTTTAAATGTCTTTTATAACAAGTGGGAAAATGTAAGGATTTTTCTGAGTTCTGTGAGCCAGTCCAGCAAATTAATCGACCTCGATGAAGAAGTTGTGCAAACCCCAACTTACAGTTGGTCAGAACATGGGTTTACAGTTGGCATCAGATAAGGAGGGCAGTCTTGTGGGACTGAGCCCTCAACCTGTGGTATCTGATGCTAACTCCAGGAGGATAGTGTCAGAATTGAGTCAAATATAGGACACTCAGTCAGTGTTCACAGAACTGCTTGGAGGTGGGGGGAACCACATATATCTGGTGTCAGAAGTTCTATGTTAAGTGGTGTGTGAGAGTAGGAAAAAAACTTTGATTTTTTTCTTATCTGTCAGTTTAGTTGACTAAGTATAATGTTTTCAAGATTCATTCATGTTGTAGTGTGTATCAGTGCTGCATTTATTTTTATGGCCTGATGATATTTAATTACATAGACATAACACATTTTGTTTATTCATCCACTGATGGACATGCGGGTTGTTTCTACTTTTTGACTTATGTATCATGCAGCTATGAAATTCAGGTACAAATTCTTGTGTGGATATATGTTTTCATTTCTCTTAGGTATATACTCAGAAGTAGAATATATCAGTCATGTGGCAACTATTTTTAATGTTTTCAGGAACCGCCAGATTGTTTTTCAAACTGGCTGTACCATTTTACATTCCTACCAACAGTGTGTAAGGATTCCAATTTCTCCACATCCTTGCCAGCGCTTTGTGTTATATGTTGTTCTGATTATAGCCCCTCTGGTATATAGAAAGAGTATCTCATTGTGGGTTTTTTTTGTTTTTTGTTTTTTTTTTTGAGTTGGAGTCTCACTCTGTCGCCCAGACTGGAGTGCAGTGACCACTCTCAGCCACCGCAGCCTCGACTTGCTGGGCTCCGGTGATCCTTCCGCCTCTGCCTTCCAAGTAGCTGGAACTACAGGTGCGCACTACCACACCTGGCTAATTTTTTTATTTATTGTAGAGATGAGGTCTTGCCAAGTTGCCCAGATGGGTCTCAAACCCGCGGGCTCAGGCAATCCACTCACCTCAGCCTCCCAAAGCATGGGATTAAATCATTGTGGTTTTGATTTGCATTTTCCTGATGGCTAAAGATGTTGAGCATCTCTCCATGTATTTAATAGCCACTTATATATCTTTCTTGGAGAAATGTCTGTTTAGTTCCTCACCCATTTAAAAATTGGGTTATATGTCTTTTTTTTCATAATTGAACTATAAGAGTTCTTATATATTTAGATACAAGTCTTTTATTAGATATACGATTGGCAAAATTTTGCCCCCATTCCATGAAATATCTTGTCACTTTCTTTATTTTTATTTTTTGAGTTGGGGTCTCACTGTCACTCAGGCTGGAGTGCAGTGGTAAGATCACTGCTCACTGTAGTCTCATTGTCCTGGGCTCAGGCAATCCTTCTGCCTCAGCCTCCCAAGTAGCTGAGACTACAGGCATGTGTCATCACACCCAGCTAATTTTTTTGATTTTTTTGAGATGAGATCTTGCTATGTTGCCCAGGCTGGTCTTGAACTCCTGGGCTCAAGTGATCCTCCCAACTTGACCTCCCAAAGTGCTGGGATTACAAGCACGAGCCACTGTACCCAATTCTTTTCACGTTCTTAATGATGTCCTTTGATGCACAAAGTTATAAATTTTGATGATGTCCAATTCTGCTACTTTTTCTTCCGCTGCTTGTGCTTTTGGAATTATATTTTAGTGCTGATAATGCTATTTTTTTCCTAGTTTCCTGTTCAAGATTAGAGAAACAGTCTGATTTCCCTTTCCTGCCCCAAGTTACTTAGAATAGTAGAAGGTAATATCTACTGAGCACTTGCCATGTACCAGGCCCTTGTTAAGAAAGGTTCCTACAGCTTGGGGAACCAACCAGGATCTCAGGGCTAGTGGGAATGAATCCAGCTAATCTAACTCCAGAGCCCACACTCTCAACCATTTCACCGTCCTACTGAATGCATCTTCCTCATCTTGGCATTTGCTTCACTTTTGCAGAAGGAAAATGGTGTATCTACTGTTGGTGTTGGACAGTTACTCTGCCTATGTTCTTTTTCCCCTTTCCTTCCCTGAGGTGAGTTCCCTGCCTCACCCTTTTCTAGAACTGCCAGAATCGACAAACTCTCCAACACACACATGTGCTTGTCCAAAAAGGCAAAACAACACCCTCATTCATGACACAGAATACTTAAAGCCCGGGTACCACAACTGCAGTCTCTCCCTGACCCTTACCCCATCCTAACCATGTTGAGGCTTTTTTAGGGTTGTAATAGTACAGGGTCTGACATCCAGGGGCAGCTTAGACACTTCTCGGAAGTGAGTTCCGATCTGTGGCTTGCCTTGGATCCCACGCTAAAGCCCCAAGTTTAAAATAGTTCAACGGTCAGTCGAATCAAGCATTATCATGTGGAGTAGAAGAAAACAGGAGCAATTCAGACTTTTCAGTTCTCTGACAATTTCTTCTCCTTCCCTTTGACAATATTGATGTTTCAACTTCAACTTCATTATTATTATTTTGAATAACTGAGGTCAGAATTACCCAAGAGGAGACCAAGAGCTTCTTATCTCACACTCCACCCCCCTATTCTACCGTATCCAGCTGCATTCCAAATCCATTGGACTCTACTTGAGAAACGTCTTCCAGTCTCCCTCTCCCATTTTGTCCTTCCTGCCCCTGTATCAGTTCAGATCCTTATCATCTCTTGGGTGGACTAACTGGTCTCATTTCTCAGTCTTTTGTTCAATCCAATTCAATTACATTGAATTATCTCTTCGCAGTTGTCTTCCACAACAGATTATGAGAGCCTTAAGTTCGGGGACCAAAATAATTAATTTCCCTAGACCCTAACACAGGGTCTGCCATTTAAGGCATTTGATTAGCATTTGTGAAGGAAATCCTCAGCATCATAATTTTCCCACTGTTTGCAAGTCCTCACTGAAAGACTTTGTAATGAAAACAATTAAAGCTCGTGTCATCCAGGTGTGCCAGGAGCACTTTCCTATTCTGGTTTGTGGATGGGCTTTGCTAGTTCTTGAGGTGGAATCAAGGCAGAGTGGGTATCTTTGTCTCCATGGCTAGAGAATCATCCACTGGCCTATTCAGGGGCAATAAGTTCTAATACCCTTTTGCCACCTATCACAAGGGTCAAGGCTGACACTTATAACAAAATGATAGGTTAGCAAGAGAAAAACACAACACACTGATTTAACAAAGTTTTAGGTGACAAGGGAGCCTTCAGAAATGAAGACCCAAAGACCCAGAAGACTGGGTATTTTAATGTATGGGTTCGATGAAGAATGAACAGTCACGCAGACATGAGATTGGACAAAAAAGATATGATCTAATGGTAATCAATTGAGGGTGGGACCCAGCAAGGCCTGTTTGCTCAGATTCTTCTTGGCCCTCTAGGTAGCACTTCTTTCTCTGGGTAAAGGGCAGGACACATATTATGTGAGGGTCTTCAGAGGAGGAGAAGGTCAGATAATGACCTTTTTAGGCTTTATGACTTGTTTTGGGGGAGAGGTGTTATAGTTTGTCTGACCCACCTTGAGGAAGAGGTATTCTAGTGTTATGAGTAGCTTTGCAGGGAGAAAGAGGATCCAGAGACAGGAGGGCAGGAAACAGTCTGAAAGTTCTTGCTTCTGATGTCCTTACAATCTCCTTCAGCTGAAAGTTCTCAGCACACCGAAGCACTATACTTTAGGGCATCCCATTCTGAGCCCAGCACCGGTACACTTCTCTTTATCATAGTTCTAGGGGAGAGTCTGGCCTGTGTCCATCTCAGCTCCCCAAGTGATCTGGATATTTGTTTCCCAAACACGTCCACAGTCATTTTCCCAAGTTCAAACACCCCCTGAATACCAATAAAGGAGTAAGCAAAATTTCGTGCGGACAATTTAGGCAAGCATTGCAAAATTATTCCGAGGAGGAGCAGCCACAGTTACAACCCTGTCTGAGTAACCTGCTCCCTACTACCATATGAGGAAAGGTAGAAGTGAGTGGACAGGACAAGGACTTACAATGGGACCTTTAAGAGATATCCCCAATGACTGCCACCTTGTTCTCTAAGTCTTGGTCTCCAAGTCTCTGCTGTCCCCCTCTAAGACTCCATTCTAATGCTCCCATTCCTTTGCCCCAGAAATCTACCCCATTCTTCATAAGAGGAAGTGGTCACTGCTGTTTCTTTTCATTAGTGCAAAGGTTAATGCCCTGGGCTTCCGCCTATGTTAAAGGAAGATTTCCTTTGCCAAGTCTTCAGCTTACTCTGAAGTGGGAGGAATGTGACCTGGTTTTGCAGTAGAACTACTTTAAATGCATTTCACTCTTGGGCAGCGAAGGCTGACGGCCGTGGCAAGTTTCCTCCAGAAATACCTAAGGATAAATATCTCCCCTTGGTCAATATTGCTCTTCTTCCAAAGACAACAGGAGCCAGTATCATAGGAGCAAAGTATTCTTCAGGTTTGGTTTGGTTTTGTTGAGCCAGAATCTCACTATGTTGCCCAGGTTGGCTTCCATCTCACGGGCTCAAGCCATCCTTTTGCCTTAACCTACTGAATAGCTGGGATTACAGGTGCACACACCAGCCCAGCCCCAGGCTTTTTTTCAGCCTGTTAGTATTTTCTTCATTTAGCTCTATTATTAAGACTCTGGTGTTACTGTGGTAAAGGAGTTTTTGTTTTCTTTCTGTATCTATATCATTACAAAGGTTACTTATTAGTTGAGAATATTTGTTTACTTCCCACCACAATATGTTTTGATCCCCAGAACTCTCTCCAGGTGGAGTGGGGATGGAGAGATTTGTATATAGAATTATCAAGATTGGTCAGGCTTAGTGGCTCAGTCTGTAATCCCAGCACTTCTGGAGGCCAGGGCGAGTGGATTGCCCGAGTTCGGGGATTTGAGACCAGCCTGGGCAACTTGGCGAGACCTCATTTCTACAATAAAATAAAAAAATTAGCTGGGTACAGTAGTTCGCGACTGTAGTTCCAGCTACTTGGAAGGCTGAGGCGAAAGGATCACCAGAGCCCAGCAGGTAGATGCTGGGGTGGCTGTGAGCATGCCACTGCACCCCAACCTGGGTGATAGAGTAAGACTCCAACTCAAAAAAAAAAAAAAAGAATTATCAAGAACATTATAGGCCGGGCTCAGTGGCTCAGCCTGTAATCCCAGCACTTTGGGAAGCTGAGGCGAGTGGATTGCCTGAGCCCACAGGTTCAAGACCAGCCCGGGTGACTTGGTGAGACCTTGTATTTACAATAAATCAAAAGTTAGCCGGGCGTGGTAGCGTGCACCTGTAGTTCCAACTACCTGGAAGGCTGAGGCAGAAGGATCGCCGGAGCCCAGCAAGTGGAGGCTGCAATGTCCGTGAGTGTGCCACTGCACTCAGCCTAGGCAACTGCGTGAGATTCCAACTTAAAAAAAAAAAAAGAACATTATAAAGGCAGTGTTTATGAATTCATCGCCTTGATCTGTAAAATGTCCTTAAGCCGGGCTCGGTGGCTCAGCCTGTAATCCCGCGCTTTGGGAGGCTGAGGTGAGTGGATTGCCTGAGTCTGTGGGTTCGAAACCCACCTGGGCAACTTGGCGAGACCTCATTTCTACAATAAATAAAAAAAAATTAGCCGGGCATGGTAGCACACGCCTGTAGTTCCAGCTACTTGGAAGGCTGAGGCGGAAGAATCGCCGGAGCCCAGCAGGTTGAGGTTGCGGTGGTCGGGACTGGCCACTGCACACCAGTCTGGGCGACAGAGTGAGACGCCAACTAAAAAAAAAAAAAAAAAAAAGTCCTTAGGAAACTAATGTCTTCAATTTCAAAGGAAATAAGGAGATTTCTAATTAACATGTGTCTTTTTTGCCTGGGAGCTAAAGACTTGAATCCTCCTCTTTTTTTAGCTCACTATCTGCACAATGAAAGGAACCAATCTAAGATTACTAACAGATTCTTGGAATTTAGTGGAATTCAACTAAATACATTCTACTAAATATCTGCTGTAGATAGCATTGGGTAGTGAAAATGCAATTTTGTATCATTCAGGGGAAAATTCCCATGGTTTCTACAATCTTGCTTTGAGAAATAACATGCTAGAACAAAGGCTGACACAAAGAGTATTATTTCTTTCGCCATGCCAATCTGACAGCAAAGAAAGACAACATTTTTCCAAAATGATTTATCTGAAAAACCCTAAGCCCAACTAGGGATTCTCAAGGAATAGGTCATTGTGGTTCAGAAGTTTATGGAAAAGCATTCCAAATTCCTTCTGTTCTTTCCTTTACTAGTGACTTCACTTAACCTTGACAGTGACAAAGAAACTTCTCAAAGGAAAAACAACTTTGAAAGGAAAAAGGAATTTGAACAGTAATGCAATCTTAGCCACCCTTTCAACTGGAAATATGAGCATGTAAACAGTGCCAGAAAAATGTGTTAGAGGCATTGTTGAAATTTTTTTAACTTTTTCTTCAACTCCTACAAATAACATAATCTTACATGGGAATCAAAAAGGGAACAATCTTTGAGGAAGAAATACTGCTATTTTACTAGTGGGTCTTTAGAAATACCCTAACTTTCCACTCTTCTCTGTTCTAAGAAATCATCTACCTCCACTGGAAAATCAGTCATAGGCAAAAGAATCTATGTAACTTACATTACAATGCAAAACAATATTTGCCAGAGCACTCCCATCACTTATCCAGTTAGCCTTTTAAAAATATGACACATTATTATCACATATATTCTAAGTTCTCAGAGGCATGAATGAAGGTAAATTCTACCTTCATTTTAATGTCAGATTCTAAATGAAATTTTTGTCAGCACACATAAAAATAAATGCATTAGAAATTAAGTCATTCTTGATGACTTTTCCTTTTCAATTTACCCAGAATACAAGTTGTTGGGGTTTTTTAGCTCTACCATCTCTGGAAATGGTGTCACTTGCTATTTGTTGATCAAAACACATCAAGTTGACATTCTTGATTTCTCTTTCTGACCTCTCCTGTACTAAATCCATCCATTTGTCCTGTTGGCTCTGCCACTAAATCAGAATCCAAGTCTTCCTCTTTTTTCTGTCTCCATTGCTACTGTCCTGGTCCAGGCCATCATCATGTTGCATGCTTTAGTTTCCTAAAATCTATTCTCCTCCTACTCTTGCTCCCCCAAAACTCAGTTCCCAGAGATGCCAGGTTGATCTTCGATAGTTTACATTTGGTCATATTTCTCTCCACCCCCCGCCCCGGAACTCTTCCAATGTCTTCTATCACACTAAAATAAAATGCAAATTTCATGTTATGGCCTAAAAGGCCAAACATGATTTGGCCTGCTTCTTTGATCTTACAGCATACCCGCATCCCTCACTCCCTATTCCCAGTCTTTGTAAAACTTTGCGTCTCTAACACAAACACCAAACTTTTTTTTTCACCTCAGCACTTACACAGTTGCTGTCTTCTCTTTCTGGAACTCTCTCTAGAATTCTCTTCATCATCACTTCTACCCAGCATGTGATCCATGGATTCAGTAGCAAAAGCCTCACCTGGGATGTCATTAGAAATGCAGACTCTCAAGTCAGACGCCTCACCTACACAATCATAATCTATAATTTAACAAGATCCCTGGGTGCCTCATATGCAAGCTATAAGTCTCAATTCAATTGTCACCTCCTCAGAAAGGCTTAGCTGACCCCCAGTCTAAATTAGCTTCCGCTTCACACTCTCACACCACTTATTTGATTTTCCTCATGGCAATTTGCTTTAGGTGAAAATATCTTATTTGTTAACTAACATCTAATGTGTTGGTTTTTTTTTTCCTCCAGAAAAATGGGATAAAAGCAGGGACTGTGTTTACACTGTCCACTACTGTTTCACCATCCAGCCTCTGTCATCAGTATTTGATGGATGAGCCGGTCTCGGTGGCTCAGCCTGTAATCCCGCGCCTTTGGGAGGCTGAGGTGAGTGGATTGCCTGAGCCCACAGGTTCGAGACCCGCCTGGGCAGTGAGACCTCATCTCTACAATAAATCAAAAAATCAGCCGGGCGTGGTAGCACATGCCTGTAATTCCGGCTACTCGGAAGGCTGAGGCGGAAGGATCACCGGAGCCCAGCGGGTCGAGGCTGCGGTGGCCGGGAGCGGCCACTGCACTCCAGTCTGGGCGACAGAGTGAGACTCCAACTCAAAAAAAAAAAATTTGATGGATGAATGTTCAAATACTGTAAATACCTTAATGATCAAAGATATGGTGGTATAAACCAAGTTTTTGATTTCTCTTTATCTGGCTTTTTCAGATCAAAGTATCAGCCAGAAAAATTATGAGTTATATCAGTTGTTTTGACACAAATCACTTGTAGTACCCTAATTGAATTTAAGGAAGGAAGGAAGAAAAGAAAGAAGGCTGGTCTTGGAAGATAAGATTGTAATAAATGAGATGGCATTGTAAAAGATAGATCTGCAGAGGCAAGTCAAATAATATCCCAGTGGAGTCCCCTACAGGGCATAAATTACCCTGGTTTCTCATCTTCTAGTGTTTATGAAATACTGAAGATTGAAGCTTCACATTTCCTCTTGTATTGCATGGAATACATCACTAGTTAGTAGTTGTTGAGAAGAAAAAGCATGCTAATAACATCCACTTAAGAAAATCAATCTCAGCCAGGCTTGGTGGCTCAGCCTGTAATCCCAACACTTTGAGAGGCCAAGGTGAGTGGATTCTCTGAGCCTGCGGGTTCGAGACCAGTCGGGCAACTTGGTGAGACCCCGTCTCTACAATAAATAAAAAATTAGCTAAGCATGGTAGCACATGTCTGTAGTTCCAGCTACTTGGAAGGCTGAGGCGGAAGGATCATCGGAGCCCAGCAAGTCAATGCTGGGGTGACCGTGAGTGTGTCACTGGATTCCAGCCTGGGTGATGGAGTGAGACTCTGACTCAAAAAATAAAAAATAAAGTAAATTTTTAAAAAAGAAAATTAATCTCATTGACAACCTGCTTTCCTTGCTCATCAGCAAGCCAATGGTTCAGTGTTGATAGCACGTGCACTTATTAATAGGTGAAATAGAAACAGTTCAGTTAGTTTTGTGCAGCCTTTTCATCATTCTGTTAAAAACAATCTTCATAAGTATGTTTGAGTTATAAAATACAAATTGTGTGATTTCACCAACTCTGCATACAAATTATATTTGCATTTAAAAAGAACAGTGCATAATATACAGATGAATGATAAAATGTAAGCTAATAATTTAAAATTTTAGTTTGTATTTACTTAGAATGATAGTAAATAACCAACAAAAAAACACCATGACAAGTTAGGGGAAAAAATGAGGAAGAAAGGATAAAACCTTTTCACTTGGCCAGAAAAATAATAAGCTAACAGAAAAAAAAGAGAAAGAAAATAAATTAAGAAGGATAAAACTTTATATTTTAGGAAAATAACCTTAACCTCTAATCAGCAAGATGTCTCCAGGGGCTTTTCTTAAAGGGGCCAAACCTTCCTTTCTACCCCTAAAATCATCAAAGCACTTTTTTTTTTTTTTTTGAATTGGAGTCTCACTCTGTCACCCAGGCTGGAGTGCAGTGGCACACTCCCAGCCACCACAGCCTAGACCGGCTGGGCTCCTGCAATCCTTCTGCCTCAGCCTTCCAAGTAGCTGGAACTACAGGCACGCGCTACCACACCCAGCTAATTTTTGATTTATTGTAAAGATGAGGTCTCACCAAGTTGCCCTGGTGGGTCTCAAACCTGTGGGCTCAGGAAATCCTCTTGCCTAGGCCTCCCAAAATGCTGGGATTACAGGCTGAGAGACTGAGCTCGGCCCTTCTGTTTTTTTGAGTCAGGTTCTCACTCTGTTGCCCAGGCTGGAGTGCAGTAGCATACTCACAACTATCACAGCCTCAACCTGCCCGGTTCAGGTGATCCTTCTGCCTCAGCCTTCCAAGTAGTTGGAACTATAGGCGAGTGCCACCACACTCAGCTAATTTTTTGATTTACAGTAGAGACAAGATCTCTCTGATCTCAAATCCCTGGACTCAGACATCCTCTTACCTTAGCCTCCCAAAGTGCTGGGATTATAGGTGTGAGCCACTGCGCCCAGCCCAATGCACATTTTTGAATATGCTGTCTATTTTCTTGAATCTCATGTCATTTTCCTTTAATATTAAGATTGGCTCATGGTTGGGCTCGGTGGCTCAGCCTGTAACCTCAGCACTTTGGGAGGCCAAGGTGAGTGGATTGCCTGAGTCTGCGGGTTCAATGCCAGCCCAGGCAACTTGGTGAGACCTCATCTCTACAATTAAAAAAAAAAATCAGCCTGTCATGGATGCGCACGCTTATAGTTCCGGCTACTTGGAAAGCTGAGGCAGAAGGGTAGCCGGAGCCCAACAGGTCAACGCTGGGGTGGTCATGGATGTGTCACTGCACTTCTGCCTGGGTGGCAGAGTGAGACAACTCAAAAAAAAAAAAAAAAAAGATTGGTTCATTAACCAAACCTTCTGGGGCAAAATAGCAGCACAAAACTTGAAAGGAGATAGTTCTTTCTTTGCTACAGGCTCAGATCAAGGTTTATCCAGGACAGAACAATCTGGCAACTACAAATTAGACATGCAGCTTTAAACTTTAACTTTATGCAAACAGCACAACACAGTCCAGGGGCAAAGTCCATAAGGAATGGTCTTGACATCCTTACCTTTTTGTGACTTGATGACTCTGGACCATTGAGACCTCTAGGTTTGGGTCTCCATGGAGAGATATCAGAAAAATAAATGCTTTCTTCTCTTGGCCCCATGGGATAAAGCTAGTCAGCTAACCAAATTATTTAGAGCTTCCCAAGCACAGAGTCCTAGAGAGAAAAATGGAAGAGGGTGAGGAGGCATTGCATCTGGGAGGTTGCATGGTGGTTGGTAGATAACCTGGGATATGAAGCCAGAAGTTCACTTCGTACCAGCTATATGACCTTGGGCAAGTGGCTCACCCTGTCTGGGCCTTAGTTCCCTCATCCATAAAGTGGGGTCAATGCTTTTTGCCCTGTCTGCCTAGTGAATTCTTTTGTGAAAAGGCAAATGAGATCTTTTACAGGAAAGTAATTTTTTTAAACGTATTTTTTATTTTCAAATTGTGGGGTACAGTTAAGGGTTAGGTATACAAATATGCATTGTGCAGGTACCCTTGTTGATGAGGTGTACTCCTCCCCGTCCCCAGACAGATATCGACTACCGTTAATCTTACCTCCCTTCCCCTCCCTGCCCCCCCATAGTTTCCTGCCACTGTCAATCCTTTTCTTATAGTGGAAAGTAATTTTTAACAGCAAAAGCATGCCCAAAGTTATATTATTACTAAAGATGAAGCATTCTGGAAGACATTAATGCATTTAGTCATTTAACAGATATTTAATTAAGCATGTCCCACAGGCTGGGTTCTACCTTAGATGATGGAGATAAATCCATCGCTATTTGTAGACAGTCTGTAGTTTCCTAGCCAAGGATAAAAACTATGAAAAAATAAAAGAGGGGTTGCAATTTTCAATAGGATGGTGTGACAGATCTGTACCATTGGGGCCCCTGATACATCACACCTTCCTGTGCCCACATTCCCTGGAAATGCACTGTACTTTCCTAGTCTGCCAGTCAGGAACTGAAGTCCTGAGAGGCCTTGAAGTGTTCACTTTGGAAGCATATATGCTGTTGTGGAAGGAAGCCTCGTCTAGGCTCCAGAACAATGAGATAACCCATGGAGAGAGAGGCCCTGCCAACAGCAGGATTGAGACCCCAGTCATGCAATCCTCTGGTCCCAATGGAGCCACCTGTTGATTGTAGTCTCCTGGATGACTCTAGGGAACCCAGCTGGGCCATGGGCCCAGAGAAAGCCTCTTTGGGAAGGTGATATTTAAATAACAACTTCAAGAATGAAGCTATTGTGGACTGAAAGTTTGTGTTTCCCCCAATTCATATTTTGAAGTGCTAATCCCTACTGTGGCTGTTTGTGGAGATGGGGGCCTCTAAGGAAGTTATTCAATGTTAAATGAAGTCATAATGATGGGGGACTTGATCAGATTAGCATCTTTTTTTTTTTTTTTTTTTTGAGTTGGAGTCTCACTCTGTTGCCCAGACGGGAGTGCAGTGACCGCTCCCGGCCACCTCAGCCTCAACCTGCTGGGCTCCAGAGATCCTTCTACCTCGGCCTTCCGAGTAGCTGGAACTACAGGCGCGCGCTACCACCCCAGCTCATTTTTTGATTTATTGCAGAGAGGAGGTCTCGCCAAGTTGCCCAGGCGGGTCTCGAACCCGCGGGCTCAGGCAATCCACTCACATCAGCCTCCCAAAGCGCGGGATTACAGGCTGAGCCACGGAGCCCGGCTCAGATTAGCATCCTTATAGGAAAAGACTATACAGCTCTCCCTCCTGCCTCCTCCTCCCAATGTACTCACTGAGCAAAGGCCATGTGGGGACATAGCAAGAAAATGGCAGACTGCTGGTCAGAAAGAGAGCTCTCACCAGAAACTAAACTGGCTAAAACTTTCATCTTGGACTTCTAGCTTCCAGGATGGTGAAAAAATAAATTTTTGTTGTTTAAGTCACCCAGTCCATGGTGTTTGTCATGGCAACCAGGCCTGACTAACAAAGAAGCCATGCTGATATCTGGGGAAGAGCATTCTGGGCAGAAGGAACAGCTGGAGCAAAAACCCTGAAGTACAGGAAAGTTGGAATGCTGTGATACTGGAGCATAGTACATGAGGAAAGAATTGGAGGACACGGGGTCAGAGAGGTAAGGGGGGTGTGTGCAAATCAACAGGCCATTCAAAGACCTTGTTGGTGGAGAGTGTTAAGGGGTGGAGTGATATTTTTTCAAACGACATGCATTTCTGTAATATTTGACTTTTGTTTAATGATGAACATGTGTAATCAGGAAAAAAAGACATCAGAACACTTAGAAGCCTGCATAAGAATAAGCAAACAGCCGGGCTCGGTGGCTCAGCCTGTAATCCCGCGCCTTTGGGAGGCTGAGGTGAGTGGATTGCCTGAGCCCGCGGGTTCGAGACCCGCCTGGGCAGTGAGACCTCATCTCTACAATAAATCAAAAAAATCAGCCGGGCGTGGTAGCGCATGCCTGTAATTCCAGCTACTTGGAAGGCTGAGGCGGAAGGATCGCCGGAGCCCAGCAGGTCGAGGCTGCGGTGGCCGGGAGCGGCCACTGCACTCCAGTCTGGGCGACAGAGTGAGACTCCAACTCAAAAAAAAAAAAAAAAAAAAAAGAATAAGCAAACAAGAACAAGCCATGACCTTGAATGCCAACATGTGAGTACAGAAGAAAGGGGAGAGAGGGAGAGAAGAGGAGCAAAAGGGTAGGGGGAAAGAGATTGTAGCTCACTAGAAGTACAAGTCCCCTCAGGCTACCATCCCTGGAGTCTTTGAGAACTTGTGTTCTTTGTACTGCACTCCCACTCTTAGAAGTACAGAAGCTGTACTTCTGCAGTGGTTCCTGGCAAGAAACAGGGGGCAGGGAGCCGACAGAGTGGGCAAGAACTATACTAAGACTGGGCACTGGGACTAAAAGTGCTCATGCTTTTTAGCCTATTCTGTTTGTTTTTTTAAGAGATGAGGTCTCGCCAAGGTGCCCAGGCTGGTCTTGGACCTGTGGGCTTAGGCAGTCCTCTCATCTTGGCCTCCCAAAGTGCTGGGATTATAGGCGTGAGCCATCACACCTGACCCGTTTTTTAGCCTATTCAAGAAGATGGTGAATCACCCCTGGGACCACAAATAGTTGGTCATTTGTTTCCTTTGAAGAGTTCATTTAAAAAAAATATATATATATATGTACACACACGCACACATATATATATGTGCGTGTGTATATATGTGTGTGTGTGTGTACGTATATTTTTGAAATACCTGTTCTATACAATCCTAAGTTTACAGAACAGATGACTAAGGGTTTGAACCATTTGCAAAACAAAAAGAACCTTTTCTTTTGTTCATCTGGGTTAGGTTCTCTGGAACTCAGGAAAAAAGCACTTTTCCACGGTGTTTAAAAATGTATCTATTGGTTACAGCAAAGCATACTTGCCCTTTAGACAGAATGCTCACGTGAATAGTATTCCAACCAACTAACATTCAGCATCTTTGCCTACCAAAGAAGAAAAAAAAAAAGCTTAAATACCTTAGCATAAGTTTCAAGTTAACCAAAAAAGAAATACAAAATACTGGTCAGCACAGCAACAAATTCCTTATTTCTTGTACAGCTAAAATAGTCAACATTCCTTATTGAGGACTGCTGTGATTTGAATGTGTCCTCCAATGTTCATGTGTTGGAAACTTAATCCTCCATGCAAAAGTGTTGAGAGGTGGAAGCTCGAACATGTGTTTGGGTCATCGGAGCTCTGGCCTCATGAATGGATTACGTCACAGGAGTGAGTTCCTGATAAAAGGATGGATTTGGCCCTCTTTTTCTTGCTTTGGCTCTTTGGTTCTCTTGTCCTCTCATCTTCCATGATGGGATGATGCAGCATGAAAGCCAACACCTTGATATCGAACTTCCTATTGCCTCCAGATCTGTGAAAAATAAGTTTCTTTTCTTTACAAATGACCCAGTCTGTGGTATTCTGTTATAGCAACACAAAGCAGAATAAGTTGAAGACTCCATAAATCAGCCCAAGACAGAGTTCTCAGCATCTATTATTTGGAAATCTGTCTTCAGGCCTTTTGCCAGATGGGTCCATTGGGTCTATCCCAAGTTTAAAGAACTACCTAGAAACAATCATAATCAACCAAAGACGGTTCTTAATATTACAATGTATGAATATTCCGATTTCCTAAGCAAAACGAACAAGTTAACACATGCATGAAAAGCTATTTGTGAGTCATGAAGTCACTAATGACTTGTCTTTGCTGTTTTTTGAAAGCAAAAGCACAATTAGTTCTTACTTGGGCAGTATCCATTTCCTGAGTTCTGGTATAATCTTCTATTTGCATAGTCTTATTTTTAATTTTTGCTGGTGGCCACGTCTCCCAAATATCTTAGAAACTACTAATGAAAACGACTTAAATGTACAAAGTACTCGACCTGCCAGGCATTGTCCTAAGCACTTCATATGTGTTAACTCATTTAATCTACACAGTGATGCTAAAAGATTATCCAAGTTCACAGATAAGAAAGCAAAGGCACACTTGTGTTAAGTGACTTGGCTTTGAGAGGCAGCAACCACCATATTCTGCCGCATCTCAGTTCCAGTGAGCAAAAGCAGGTGGCTGAGCTGCTGCTTATACATAAGGAGCTAAGTCTTAGATAATTAATTTAATTTCATACTGTGAGGAGGACTTTATCAACTAAGAACTCAGTATGAGTAAACATGTACCTCTTGCGATCTTCTCAAGCAACCGTAATAGCGCACGCATGTTCTTTGCTATGCCTTTAGCTCTGGCGGGTGGGAGAACTAAGGCTATCCTCTGAATGTGGCATTTGCTAATTCTGTAAAAAAATGGAATAACTGTTTACCATATTTTAAGACATCTCCACATCTTTCCTGGCCTCCTCTGTAGTCTGCCTTATTTTTCTGTCAGCAGACTTTTGTGGTCGCTACTGACTCTAATTTTAGTCCTTGTGAATGAGAAGATTCTCTTGCTTATATTCATCATCTATGAATTGTGTTAGGCTTGTAAAAGCTCTGCTCACTTTTACCAGGAGTCAAAGATACAAAACACACTCAAGTGTTTCTCAATTGACAATTCATGTTTTGGTTAACATTTGTGCTGCTAAACTGGAGCTCATTTGAGGTATCAGAGCAAATTACAACAGATAAAGGAGGAAGAAAGGCCTACAACAACAAAAAATCAAAACATTCTGAAACCTTAGAAATGCAAATCTGGAGGGGGTACATATGTACCAGCAGGGGTGGGAATGTTAGTTTCCGTCATTCTTCTTTCTTTATTCTAAGCAGTTTCTTCTCTGTGAAACTGGGTCTTTCCTCCCCACGGACCACAAATATTTTATTCTTGTCCTAGCCCAGATGGTGGAGCACAGTGACCATCAAGAGAAAAAGAAGAGATCCAGTAAAAATAAAGGTCAGGACGATGCAGGCGCCTAGTGCCGCCTCGGTTGGTAACAGCCTGAGAATCCGTGTTTGAAATGCCATGCTGGAAAGAAAAGTCACATTTGCCTGGAGGGCCTAGCAAATGCTACAGTGCTTTCTGGCACCCACCTTTCTGAGTCTGTTGAATGTCACTCTCCACCACACGGAGTCTACATCAAATAGCTGAGACAGAGCTTTCTCATTTCTGAGTAAATGACCATGAGTCAAGGCGGTCATGCTTTTAACATTTAGTGAGGGAAAATAATTACATTACCTTGGGTGGATTGCCCTTTCATGACTGTCAACAGCCTAACAACGGAGGAAACAAGTTGCAACGCTCAGGACAGATGCTGAGACACATCAAAAACTTCTCTCTAATGCTAAAGCATGAAGAAAAACCCTAGCTTGAGGCATATTTATGTAACCGGATGTCAACACAGATTTCAAAACATCTTTCTGAATTGCTGACAGAACACCAGTCATCTGCTGTGTATTTTAATGGAAGGGCATAAACTCTGAATGCAGGCACGCCTACGTTTGAGACTAGTATCTGCGGCTTACAACATGGAACCAAGATGTGAGCCTCTTAGAGTCACAGTTTGCTCATCTCTTAAATGGATTTGCCTTTCTGCTAGTGGTCTTGTGAGGATTAAATAAGATATGCACATATGTCTGACACAGCAGTGTCTTTGTCTCCTGCTGACTGGGTGATCTTGGACAGATCGTCTAACTTCATAGTTCCTTCATCTGTAAAATGGGGATAATTCACATCTCTCTGATCAGCTGCTATGTGAGTCCAGTGCCCATTGGGCATAAAGTCGGAGCTAGTATGATTCCTATTTATATCATTCAATCCGCTTCTTTTTTTTTTTTTTTTTTGAGTTGGAGTCTCACTCTGTCGCCCAAACTGGAGTGCAGTGGCTGCTTCCAGCCACCGCAGCCTTGACCTGCTGGGCTCCGGCAATCCTTCTGCCTCAGCCTTCCAAGTAGCTGGAATTACAGGCATGCGCTACCACGCCCAGTTGATTTTTTTTTTTTTTGAGGTGGAGTCTCACTCTGTCGCCCAGACTGGAGTGCAGTGGCCGCTCCCAGCTACCTCAGCCTCGACCTGCTGGGCTCAGGTGATCCTTCCACTTCAGCCTTTCAAGTAGCTAGAATCATAGGTGTATGCCACCACGCTCAGCTAATTTTCTGATTGTAGACAATGGCTCATCAAATTGCCCAGGCTGGTCTTGAACCCCGGAGCCAGGCAATCCTCTCGCTTCTGCCTCCCAAAGTGCTGGGATTACAGTGTGAGTCACCATACCTGGTCTCAATCTACTTCTAATGCCTTCTTCCACTTTCAGAAATGGAAACCTGAAAACACATAATCCCCTAAGGAATAGCAGTTACTTAGAGTTGCTAAGTGGAAAGTGTAGACTTGAATTCATGGATCAGCTACTTCTCAGGCAGAGAGGAAAATGCTTTCAATGAATTTCCTGTCTACTAAGATGATAAATTAAGAGCAAATTGCAATTAAGCACCGGTTATCACCAGGGAACACTAGGTACCATGCTGACATAATCTTCACAGCATTTGGGGAAGAGGAGACGATGAATGATTTAATCACCATCTTCAAGAAGATGAAGGGTTACCACCAAGTTAGTAACTAGATGTTTCCACCACACCCAAAGCTAGTCAGTTGTCTAAGCTGTAGGGAAGATTTGGGGTAAATCCTCGGAGATACATCTTAAAGGGGTTTCCACCTAGGCAGTACATTTCAAAATACTGAATTGTGTGGTTACTCCTTATAGTTTTTCAATGACGTGTGTGTGTGTGTGTGTGTGTGTGTGTGTGTGTGTAAAACATTATCTACATAGCTTGGCTTAATACCTGTGTCATTCCTTTGAGTAGCTCTTCTCCCTGAAACGACTCTAGCTAATTTTCATGCTGGGCTGTTTGGCAGTGTCCTAGAAGTATTCTGAAAAGGTCCCAAATGGGCAGGTTATCCCGTGTTTGACTGAACTTTAAACAGCTAACCCAGACCCAGCCTGAAGGTTTAAACATGGAGTGGGGCTGTTTAGTATCTGGGCATGTGAAGGGCATGTTGATGGGTGGCAGTAAGGGACCTTCAAGACCTCACACTTCCGTGAAGATGGTCTATATTGCTATCACCTCTTCAAGCAGTGAGCAGTGGTAGTCTGACTACCACCTTCTTTCCTGTGTGGTGATATGAATGGCATGGCTGCCAGGGGGAGCAAATGGGAGTGGCAGAATTTGTCTAAGCTCTCCAGTGAGAGCCCAGCAGGAGGCTGATGGAAGAGAGGCAGAATCCAGTAGGGGTGGGAATACCAGTCGCCAGCACTCTTCTCTTCCCAGCAGATCTGATGCACTAGCTGGTTTGTTCTGGATAGGTGTATTATTGAGGACTATGCTTCTCAAACTTTAATATGCCCATAAATCACCTGGACATCAAATAGATATCTTAACAACTCCCTGGGGAGGGAGTTGAGATTCTGCATTTCCAGCAAGCTCTCAAGTGATGCTGCTGCTGTCTGTCCATGGCAGTTTGACTAGCAAGGTCTTTAGGACTTGTATGTATCAGAGCCCCCAAATTAATAGTGGCTTAAATAAACCAGAGGCTTATTATTTCTCCTTTACGCGACCCGTTCCTTGGCGCTGTCAGGGACTGAGACTTCTGTTGCATTGCTGTGCCATGTTTGATTCGTTGCCCTGGCCTCCACCCAGGCTAAATTGGACTTATTTATGTATCTGTAGTTTAAGCAGAATTGGGGAGGGGATAACATGCCCTTACCTTTAAGGGCCTGATTCAGGAATGGCATATTCCACTTCCATATCTACTCCTTTGGCTAGGATTTAGTCACATGGTCACATCTAGCTTCAGATAAGCCTTAGATTTTTTTTTTTTTTTTGAGTTGGAGTCTCACTCTGTCACTCAGACTGGAGTGCAGTGGCTGCTCCCGGTCACTGCAGCCTCGACCTGCTGGGCTCCGGTGATCCTTCCGCTTCAGCCTTCCAAGTAGCTGCAACTACAGGCTCACACTACCACGCCCGGCTAATTTTTGATTTATTGTAGAGATGAGGTCTCATCAAGTTGCCCAGGCGGGTCTCAAACCCGCGGGCTCAGACAATCCACTCAGCTCGGCCTCCCAAAGTGCTGGGATTACAGGCTGAGCCACCGAGCCTGGGTGGAATTTTTTTTTTTTTTTTTTTTTTGAGTTGGAGTCTCACTCTGTCACCCAGACTAGAGTGCAGTGGCCGCTCCCGGCCACCGCAGCCTCGCCCTGCTGGGCTCCAGTGATCCTTCCGCCTCAGCCTTCCAAGTAGCTGGAACTACAGATGCGCGCTACCACACCCAGCTAATTTTTGACTTTATTGTAGAGATGAGGTCTCACCAAGTTGCCCAGGTGGGTCTCGAACCCACGGGCTCAGGCAATCCACTCACCTCAGCCTCCCAAAGTGCTGGGATTACAAGCTGTGCCACTGAGCCCGGCTGGAATTTTTTTTTTTAAATAGAGATGAGGGTTTCAATAAGTTGACCAAGCTGGACTCCTAGGCTCAAGTGATCCTCCTGCCTCAGCCTCCCAAGTAGCCGGGACTACATATGTGTACCATCTGGCCTAGCTTTTAATACACATTTTATTGTGTTCTGGGTGTCCACTGAAAATTTCATTCCTAAGGAAGGAGAGAATGCGTATTAGGGAAGGCAAGTATTCTCTGTCACAAATGGGAACAAAAGTAATGATAGTGTTATTGAGTACTTACTACGTGCCAGGCACAGTACCTTAAATAAATCACCTCAGCCGGGCTTAGTAGCTCAGACTGTAATCCCAGCACTTTGGGAGGCCTGATCCTGTGGGTTCAAGACCAGCCCGGGCAACTTGGTGAGACCTCATCTCTACAATAAATAATAATAATTTAAAAATTAGCTGGGTGTGGTAGCGTGTGCCTGTAGTTCCTGCTACTTGGAAGGCTAAGGTGGAAGAATCACAGAGCCCAGTGGGTTGACGCTGAAGTGGTTGTGAGTGTGCCACTGCACTTCAGTCTGGGCGACAGAGAGAGACTTCAACTCAGGAAGAAAAAAAAAAAGTAAATCACCTCATTCAATCATCACACACACACACACACACAAAAGTTCATTTGATAGATGACTGTTCCCATTTACAGATGAAGAAATTAACACTCAGTGGTAAGCAGATTCCTCACAGTCATGTAGCTGGGGCAGAGGCAGGATACAGATCCAGGCACTCTTACTCTCAGAATCTTAGGAGTGACAGCAGGCAGGGCTGAGACAGTTTCTCCCAACAGAGGCTCCACAGCAGGTGGAGAGGAGGTGGATGAGACAGTGCAAGAAAACTTTCCAGGACTGACAATAAGCAAAGAATCTCATGGATTGCTACAAGGAAGGCAATGCTTACCTGGGACAGTTTATACATCTTACTTCCAGAGGCAAAAGATGAGGACGGACCACCTATCATTGGCTTTGTGAGTCAAGGGGCTTATTTCAGTGGTGTGACCGTCACCCCAGGCTATGCCAGACTTGAAAGGCAGGATGGTTCGCGGCCTGCTGGTATCCAGACCCCCTAACTTCGGCCTCCCTGTCCCCACCCACCCCAGCAGATACCACCCTGAATACCTGGCACACTTGTGTAGGAGAGCCACAGCTGGCCACGACCAGACGGGGCCACTTCTTTGTGTGGCAGTCACAAGTTAGAGGGCATTTGAAAACTGGCTTCCAGGGGTTTGCTCTCTTCCACCCCTCCCCTTCTTCTTTTCATGAAAGGGGCTTTTTGTTAGTACAGGCTTTGTTTGGGGATTCAGTTGATAAAGGGACCATTTTATTGGAATGAATGACTGACGCAAGTGCTGCCAGAAATCTTAGAGAGAGGACAGCACTCTGGCTTTTATTCAGCAAGGTGAATGGAAATAACTATTGGGCGTTGGTCTCAAGGGCACTTTGGAGTTTGTGGCCATCAGCAAACTAAGCAAGTTTGGTTACTGGTTGAAGTAGAGACCAGGGAAGACAGTCAGAGAAAGTACTAGAGATAACAGTAATAAAATATAAGACTTCTTTACATATGAAAAATGTCAAACAGTCAGAACCTGACCAGGAGTTAAAAAGAATGAGCTCTTTCTGCCTGTTAAATTCTGCCTTTTTAAGTTGCTAAATCTCCACAACTAACAATGAGATCCCTGTAACAATTTCAATGCATCTTTCTCAACACTTGAGTCAATCCTCTCTGCCAAGCCAACTGAACACTGGTGGAAAAAAGCTGAACAGTCACAAGTAGGCCAGGCATGGTGGCTCATGCCTGTAATCCCAGCATTTAGGGAGGCTGAGGTGGGAGAATTGCTTGAACCCAGAAGTTCAAGATCAGCATAGGCAATATAGCGGGACGTTGTCTCTACAGAAAATCAAAAAATTAGCCGGTGTGGTGGCATATGTATGTATTCCCAGCTATTCAGGAGGCTGGGGTGGTAAGATCACCTGAGTCCAGGTCAAGGTTATGGTAAGCTGTGATTGTACCACTGCACTCCAGCCTGGGCAAGAGAGACCCTGATCAAAACAAACACACAATACAGCCACAAGTAAACCGGGTTCTCCCAGACTTCAGACTTTGTGGGACTCACTCTGATATGAAATATTTAAAGATACTTTAAAACAATTTTCTTCAGATGTGTGCTTAAGAGACTTTGTAGGAAAGATAAGAAAATACTATTAAGCCAAATCTTGTACATCCTAACTTGCTTTTCCCCATGTCTGTTGCCTGTGATGCCAAAATAAATTCATGACACAGGGGTTGACAGCATATTTGGGCCTACAACTCTCTTATCTGTTGTTTTGTTGAGATTCTAAAACCCAGTATACTTCAAATCTATGAAGCGAGTCAGCATTTCTTAAGAAATCTCTCTTTTTTTTCTTTTTTTTTTTTTTTTGAGTTGGAGTCTCACTGTCGCCCAGACTGGAGTGCAGTGGCCGCTCCCGATCACTGTAGCCTCGACCTGCTGGGCTTCGGCGATCCTTCCGCCTCAGCCTTCCAAGTAGATGGAACTACAGGCGCACACTACTACGCCCGGCTAATTTTTTTGATTTATTGTAGAGATGAGGTCTCACCTGCCCAGGCGGGTCTCGAAACCGTGGGCTCAGGCAATCTACTCACCTCAGCCTTCCAAAGGCGCGGGATTACAGGCTGAGCCACCGAGCCCGGCTGAAATCTCTTTTAGAATATTTATATTTGCAAGTAGTGTCATGGAATATGGAATTTCAATCAAGTGACTGTGAACTCTGCAGAGTCCAAGGAAATCACTAAGGGCTGATGAAGTCAGTAGAAACTTGGGTAAGGAAAGAGGGTACCCCTTGATACTGTTTGAAGGTACTTAACACCAACCAATTCCAAATGATTGAACCCCAAGTACTGATTAGAAAAGAGAAGCTTATGGGCAGAGCTGTCAGTGGCTAAGCTTTGAGCGTGTCATGCACATTCCAGTCCCTAAAGAATGGCTCTTCTCTGAAAAGCAAGGTGAGCATGGGCATCCTGCCACCTCTGCCCTTCAAAAGCAGCATTCCCTTGTTTTAAGAATGAAAGACAACCCATTGAGATGTATACCTTAAACGCATACGGCTTTTAATATGCCAATCATACTTCAATAAAGTGCTTTTTTAAAAAAGAAAGAAGAGTCTTCTAATCCCTAAAGCAAAGATCATAGGATCTGGCTTACTTATCTCACAATTAAGATTGTGTGGCAACTTTCTAAAAATGCTGTGCCAATTTCAAGTGGTGGCATCACTAGGCAGGGAGTACGGCACCGTAAGTGGCTAATGTGAGGGAAACATCCAAGACTGTTTCAGTATAAAACCCGAGACGCCTCCTTTTTTTTTTTTTTTTTTTTGAGTTGGAGTCTCACTCTGTCGCCCAGACTGGAGTGCAATGGCTGCTTCCGGCCACCGCAGCCTCGACCTGCTGGGCTCCGGCGATCCTTCCACCTCAGCCTTCCAAGTAGCCGGAATTACAGGCATGTGCTACCACGCCCGGCTGATTTTTTGATTTATTGTAGAGATGAGGTCTCGCTGCCCAGGCGGGTCTTGAACCCATGGACTCAGGCAATCCACTCACCTCAGCCTCCCAAAGGCGCGGGATTATAGGCTGAGCCACTGAGCCCAGCTCCAAGACTCCTCTTTAACTGAATTCACCTCCCGTCATTACGCATTCATGCAGATTCTGTACACCTTCTACAGGGGTGCCAAAAATATATATATATACACACATTTTAAGTATGACGTTTGTTCAAAAGATGGTGTTAATCAAAAGAATGCTAGCATCACCATGTGAGAGACAGGACAGTCAAAGAAACTGGCGTAAGCACAGTTGCATGAACATCATACTACACATTGTTACCGTAATTTAATTCAACTTTGAAAAGTAATATACTCTTAACATCTCTTAAAATATGTGTATGTAGCCAGGCTCGGTGGCTCAGCCTGTAATCCCACGCCTTTGGGAGGCTGAGGTGAGTGGATTGCTTGAGCCCGCGGGTTCGAGACCCGCCTAGGCAGCGAGACCTCATCTCTACAATAAATTTAAAAAAAAAAAAAAAAATCAGCCGGGCGTGGTACCGCACGCCTGTAGTTCCAGCTACTTGGAAAGCTGAGACGGAGCCCAGCAGGTCGAGGCTGCGGTGGCCGGGAGCGGCCACTGCACTCCAGTCTGGGCGACGGAGTAAAACTCCAACTCAAAAAAAAAAAAAAATTGTGTGTATGTTTTTTGGGCACTCCCGGTATATTACAATAGCAATTATACATGTTATTTGCATAGTCAGTATGTATTTTTCCAATTTGCTATATAAAAGCTTTTTTTTTTCTGAGTTGGAGTCTCACTCTGTCACCCAGGCTAGAGTGCAGTGGCATACTCACGGCCACCACAGCCTCGATCTGCTGGGCTCAGGTGATCCTTCTGCCTCAGTCTTCTAAGTAGCTGGAACTACGGGTGTGTGCCACCATGCCTGGCTAAGTTTTTTGGTTTATTGTAGAGACAAGGTCTCTCCATGTTGCCCAGGCTGGTCTCGAACCTCTGTACTCAGGCAATCCTCTCACCTCAGCCTCCCAAAGTGCTGGGATTACAGGCTTGAGTCACCGTGCCCAGCCTATACAAAAGCTTTAAGCAGCCAGGAACTTATTCAAACACTGAATTCCCCACTACTCCACCTTGCACTGGGGCAGGCACAAAGCAGGTGCATAATCAATACTTGTGACATTAATGAATGTTGAGACAACTGGAAGACATGTATATGGAAGAGAATTGGCTTGTGCTAAAACTTTGCCATTATACTTTGTCTGATTTTCCAAACTTGGCCCTTTTATTTAAAAAAAGTGTTTTTGTTTTGTTTTAGTTGGGGGTCTCACTATATCATTGCCCAGGCTGAAGTGTGGTAGCATGATCATGGCTACCTCAGCCTTAAATTCCTGGGCTCAGGCAATCCTTCTGCTTCAGCCACCTGAGTAGCTAGGACTACAGGTGCATGCCACCAAGCTTGGTTCACTTTTATTATTATTATTAGATTTTTTTCTTTTTTTGAATTGGAGTCTCACTCTGTCACCCAGGCTGGAGTACAGTGGCACACTCATAGCAACCCCTGCCTCGACCTGCTAGGCTCTGGCAATCCTTCCACCTCAGTAGCCAGAACTACAGGCGTGTGCTACCACGCCCAGCTAAGCTTTGAGTTATTGTAGAGACTAGTTCCTAGTTCAGCTTGCCGAGTTGCCCAGGCTGGTCTCACCCTGGCCTCCCAAAGTGCTGGGATTATAGGCTGAGCCACTGAGCCTGGCCTACTATTTTTTTAAAATAAGCTAGTCCTCTACCTCAAGCCTTTTAGGAGAAGTGGCCAGGATGCTGGAGCTGGGCCTAGTTCCTAGTTCAGCTTCAGTGGCTGAAGCCTTTTCTGTTAGTAATAATACTTTTCAGAGTATTTGCAAGCTGTATAGCAAAGATCCACTTCCACTGACCATAGGCCAGTACCCCAGAGGTCAGTTTTGGGGAGGAAAGCAAAGATATAAGTCAATTTTCCCACATTCTCTGCAAAATCCTTTAAGCTGTGCTTAGGAGTGACAAGAGAAAGTCCAGTGTGTCATTAGGTGACAGCATTCTTTTATTGAGAGAACAATAGTTTGTCATCCAGAGTGCCAAATAATTCTTTTGAAACAAACAAACAAACAAATAAACACTCCTCTGAGGCCTATAAAAAACACTTTTGAGCGAATAACCAAACAGGTGGCAGAGAATTTTATTTTTCTAAGATTGCTTTAGAAACACTGCAAGTTAGAGAAAGGACAACTATGATCTAAGAAGTGTCTTCTGCCAGCATTTCCCTGGAAATGCTTTGTAGGTGCAGACAAATAGAAAATACAGTTTGTCGCTAAGAAAGTTAGAGCTTTCCAACACTACGGACTTAAAGTCTGATTTTCCCACCAACAGTGAAAAGGGCAAGACATTAAATGATATTTGCTTTGCTTTTGTGCTGCTTTCTTCCAAATGGTGATACTGGAAGGTTGTATTGATCAATATGTCATTAAAATGTTAATTTTGATTGTAAATAAATTTATTTTAAAAAAACCATTTTCTATTTATTGGCAACCCTATATTATTGGTACAAAATTTACCACATAATCACTCCAAACTATGTAAAAAAAAAAAACAAACTGCTATTGATAAATGTGATATTTTTCTTATTATTTATTCTTAAAAAATAAATAACCCCTCCAACAATCCACATACCTTTGCTGCATTCCAGGTCTTTAAGAGTTTAAAATTTATGCCATGGGATTCTCAGAAGCAGCACTAGCAGTCACTATTATAAGAAGTGCTTATATGAGGTGCTTTAAATTAAAAAGGAAATAAATCAATATTTTAGCAAATCTAAATTTACAAGTTTGGACCTGATGTGTCTGTCTTTAGTGGTCAGAGTTAAAGCGATATTGCACCAATTAAGCAGATTAAATCAAGACACCTCAAGAAAGGTGATATAGTAAGAAAATGTCGATTTAATCATTTACTTTAGCAGGCAAGCAATTTGTAAACATTCAGTAGCGGCAGCATCCAAGTTACAAACAATTTAAAAAGAACCAAGATTAGTGATTATAATTTTTTCTTCCCTTTCCCCAAAAGAAAAAAAAAAGTAAAAAGATTTGGAAATGAATGACTTAAGTCCCTACAAACATTGAACATTCAGTTATGTCTTCTATCAGCCTTCTATGCATCCTCTCTGTTTTATTTAAAAGATGTATCTACTCCTAAAATGCATTATCTTGTAATAACTTGTACGTGAGCATTTGCAATCTAGGAAGTTGTTCCTGCACATGGCCGTGCACGTATCATTGCAGTTTAAATCCCATTCGCAAAGGGAACATTTATGTCTTGATTCAATGCTTCTTTGACTTCAAGTGGCAGGGTGTCAAAAAGGTGATCTTCCACAACAAGCCCGCTTTTCTTGAGCATTCGACACTGGCCCAGCTGGGCTGGCAGGCGGTCCAAGCAGTTCCCCTTCAGCTCCAGCTGAGTAAGCTGGGAGAGCTGACCGATTTTCTCTGGGAGGGAGGCGATGCAGTTCTGCCCCAAGTTCAAAGTCCTCAACTTAATGCATTTAAACAATTGTTTTGGCAGAATGTCCACTTTGTTCCCAGTGATATGCAAATGCTGCAGGTTCTGAAGCAATCCTATTTCTATTGGAATCATTGAAATGTTGTTGTAGCTGACATCTAAGCATCTGAGTTTCTGTAAACTAAATACTGCCACTGGTAAGGATTCGAGCTTGTTGTTAGAGAAATAAAGTGACTCTAAGTTTTTGACATGGGTAATAGAGGGAGGGATGGTAACAATTTTGTTATGCCATAATTTTAAACAAGTCAGTCGTTTTAAATGCTGGAAACTGATGATCTCCTCAATTGTGCGTATGTTATTTGACTTTAAATCCAGTTCCTGTAAATTAGAGAGGCTGAAAATAGCATGTGGAATTCTCTCTAGTTCACAGTTCTGGAGTTCCAGCTCGGCGACATTCATCATTTTCTTAAGGCTGTTTAGTACCAAGAGTTTAGTGCCGTCATTATGAATGACTAACTTTGTAAGATGTGGAGCCACATCTGTGATGTTGGAGGGAACTTTGGTCAAATTGCTCTTCACGTGGAGAATCTTAAGGTGCCGCAGCTCTCGGAGAGATTCTAGTCCTATCATCTTATTGTTTTCAGAGTTCAAATTGCCTATCAAGTACAACTCTCGAAGGTTTTTGAGCAAATACACCCAGGCAGGAATTTCAGCCACATCGGTGAACTTCACGTGAAGGCATCTCAAGTGATCGCGAAGAAAGCTAAAAGCAGTCTGTTCAACTTTTGCAGGGCAGTGACAGAGGTGGAGTTCTTGGAGATTTGTCATTTGAGATATCTTAGCAGGAATTTTAGCCTCTGGAATCAGTTCAAGCTTTAGCACATCCAAGTCTGTGAGGTCAAAGACAGCGTCGGGCACTCCTGATAGCATGAACAGATGCAGCTCCTGCTTGTCCTGGGCATTGCGTGATACGTGCTGCCTGAGTTTTTCGAATGTCCACTCGTGGTTCAAACTAATTTCCCTAAGTTTATTTTCACTGACTTCTGACAAGAACACACCAAAACGCTTGGAATACAGCTGGTCATATTGGTCTACCATGTGTAGAAGGAACGCAAAATCGTTTTTGACATCAGGAATGTCACTGAAACTGCTCTCCTCTCTGACTTTTTCAAAAGAATATTCTTTCAGAGGTATCCTGAATAACCAAAAGAGGGTGTAGAGGCAGATAAAGCCATAAACACAAATTATGGATATGTAACTGATGAGAAGCTTTTTCAACATGTAAGCCATATTGTGGGTGCACTCAAATACCTCGTAGCCTGTCAGATGCTCGACTTTTGGCTTGCAGACGTGTTCAAAGCTGATTGCATTGACAAAGTTCGCAGTATAACAGAGAATAAAAATGAACTTGGCTGTTTTGATAACTGTTTGGACCACGTAGAGTTTATAGATCAAGTCACTATCTTCCACATGGGCACGGAACTTCCTCACTTTCTCAAACAGGGCTTTGGCCTGTTCTCCATCTTTTTTATCCAGGATGGTCATGCTGGGAACTTCAATCACAGGTTTCTCAGCTGAAAATTTGAAGCCAGTTTTGTTGATCATGGGAGTGCTGGCACTGGGGCTCCCTTCATCACTGCTGGTAGACACATGCTTTGGTAGAGTCTGGGCACCTGTTATTCTCTGCTTGTTTTCCTCTGAGTCTTCACATGCTGTCTCAGACAATGCTTTAGTAGTCCAAGGAGATTCAAAGCACTTTCCTAATATCGAAACAAAGTGTTCTACTTTTGAGCATGTTTTGGGATACTTGAACCAAAAGTTGCTACTGACCATGAGAATAATAGTATGTATAAGAGCAAGGTACGGAAAGTACTTAGAATACCATGGAAGGGCCAGATGGTAACACATCTGATTAATAAATACATATTGCTGAAAATCCAAGTTTGTTTTTCTGCCTGTTGGATCTTTCTTCTCTTTCTTTGCCTCCTGATTTGGAACTGTGGAATCTGTGCGAGGGTATGTGGCTCTGAGAGGTATGTCAGGTGTCACAGCAGATGTCCCAAAGGAAACGTCATTTGCCGTCCGCCCGGCTTGGTCTTGGTTAGTGGCTGCTTCCATCTTCGGGATGTCAGTGGTGACGTCGGCATTTCCTGGTGGTGTATGTGCCTTTGAATTTACAGGAGATGGCAACACTGGCAAGCAGACCACCTGATCTTTGGTAAGTTGCATGGTTCCTGCAAAGATGGCTACCATCAACATAACAACAGCCAGGTAATCCATAAATACATCCCACCATGGTTTCAGGATTCGGTAAGTTGGTTGAATGTCATTAAGTGATGCAACTTCCGCAAGGGTAAACATTCCTAGAAAACAAGAAAACAAAAGACATTGTTAGAGAGCTGCAAGTGAAAACAGAAAATGAAAAAACCAAAAACCAAAATATCTGTGCCCACTCCAAACTAAAGTTTTCTCATCCAGTTCCTGTTTTTTTGTTTGTTTGTTTGTTTTTTGAGAAAGCAGGATTTATTGAGAGGATATAAAAGCTCCCAGAGCGGAGGGGACCCTAGGAGTTGCCAAGCTCCTCTTTTTTTAATTCACATAAGTGTAGTAGAAAATAAATTAAAAGGAACTTATATAGCTTTTCTGTCCTAGTGCAAGGGAAGCCAAAAAAAAAAAAGAAGGGGGAGGGATCACCTTCTAGGTAAGAAGCAATGACAGCCTGCACAAAGTCTGTAGCGGTAAGCTTCAAGTAGAACTTGAAGGAAGATATGAGAACTGGATGGCATTTGTTGCGGACTGGACTGATTTTAGGTTGAGAATGGAGTTTTAGGGAGGGAGATAAGACAATTCCTATTTTGTATAAGCAAAAATTGAAGGGACTGTTAAACTCTGGATAGCCTTATCCTCTAGACTTAGTCCTAACACTTTCTGTTGCTGTGACCTTTCAGCCTTGTATTTCCCATCTGAATAATAGGGATGAAAACTTCTTTTTTTTTTGAGTTGGAGTCTCACTCTGTCGCCCAGACTGGAGTGCAGTGGCCGCTTCCGGCCACCGCAGCCTCGACCTGCTGGGCTCCGGCGATCCTTCCGCCTCAGCCTTCCGAGTAGCCGGAATTACAGGCGCGCGCTACCACGCCCGGCTAATTTTTTGATTTATTGTAGAGATGAGGTCTCGCTGCCCAGGCGGGTCTCGAACTCGCGGGCTCAGGCAATCCACTCACCTCAGCCTCCCAAAGGCGCGGGATTACAGGCTGAGCTGCCTAGCCCGGCTGGGGATGAAAACTTCTAAGGGTTCTTGAAAAGGTTAGATTACGATTGTGAAGCTCTCAGCACACTCCATGGCCACAAGTCAATATTTGCTAGCTGTTTACATTACACTGTGGAAGTGTCTATCCCATAGGTTGTTGAAATTAAGGGTCTGGAGTTTAAGAGGAGTCTTAATATACATACTTGGGTTTTATCGATATATGTAGCTGAAACTCTGGCCTTTGATTCAGTGCCTATGGAAAGTATGTGAATTCAGAAGAGGCTGGAGACCAGGAGGTCATGGATAACTAGTCATGGTGATGGCTGAATAAGCCAGGACCAATAAGACCTGTGATCTCTACCAAAGCAGGTGACCCTAGCAGCAACAAAGGGAGCCCTGGTGCCGGGACACTTGAAGATGTGGTCACCATCTACTACCAGCAGGCAGCTTTATAGTGCTGGAGCTAGTTTATACAAATAATAAAGTACAAGAACAATCATTCTGAAAGTAACCAAGAAAAACATGATGTTTAACGTGGCAATGAATGAGAATGGGCTTCTATGATCATGCACATAGCTAAATGTTTATCTTCTGGGGTTCTAGAGTTTCAGCTTCTCGAGTAATAACACTACATATTCTGCTTTCTCAGAAAATTCTTAGGTTCCAATATTCATATATAAAGTGATTTATTTCTTTAAAAAAAAAAAAAAAAACTAGTAAATGACAAACCACAAAAGGCAAAGCAAGAACCCGAGATTTTGAGAATGCATCAACTTTTTGAAATGAGAGAAGGAAGACAGATTTTTAACTATTCATGTTAAAGTTGGAATACTGTGGCTGAGGAGGATTTCGAAGCTGACTCAGGTTTCAGTAGGAAACCGTGCTGTGATGACTAGTGTCTTTCTAGGATGACACAATGGAGAAGGGAGGCATTAATACTCTGCTCTTTCTCTCTGTTTTAAAGTCTCTGAAAGCAGAAGCCAGATCTTACTTTTTTGAAATCCTTCCACATACCTAGTACTGTACAGAGCAAGCACATAAAATTTATTTATTTATTTATTTATTTATTTATTGAGTTGGAGTCTCACTCTGTCACCCAGACTGGAGTGCAGTGGCATGTTCCCGGCCACTGCAGCCTCGACCTGCTGGGCTCTGGTGATCCTTCCACCTCAGCCTTCCAAGTAGCTGGAACTACAGGCATGCGCTACCACATCCGGCTAATTTTTTGATTTTATTGTAGAGATGAGGTCTCGCCGAGTTTCCCAGGCGGGTCTCGAACCTGTGGGGTCAGGCAATCCACTCACTTCAGCCTCTCAAAGTGCAGGGATTACAGGCTGAGCCACCGAGCCCAGCTCATAAAATTTATTAATAGAATACAGTGAATATTTGTAACAATCGTTCTCATATATGTAGGTAATTTTGTAAATGAAATATCTCTTATATAAACAGGTAAACACAAGCCTAAGAATTCTAAACATAAAACGATTAGAAATCACATTCCCTGACTTTTAGGCTTAAGTATGAAATACCGGGTATCCAGTTTCTGTGAAAAAAAAAATCACCAAGAAAGTGAAGAAAATAAAAATAAATATTTGTACCTTAGTAGGGGAAGTGGGAGATTTGAATCCCCTTTTATTTTGAGCTCCTATATTTTGCATGGATTTTGCTTTCATGAGTAGCTGTGAACCTAAGCAGGAAGAAAGGCTACTGGGGTCATAGCAAGTCAAATGAAAAACAGCTCAATCTCATGTCCCTTGAGCTCCTCAGTCCCTACCTAGAATGCACCAAATAAAGCAGCAAGCCCCACATTACAGAGCGACTCTTACTTCATGTGCAGACACTGGAGAATACACCTCACACAGGTTTGTTCTTGGCAAGGAACATACAGTCACACCCAGGGTAATGGAAAAATGGATTTTTTTTTTTTTAAGCACATAGTCCTTCTGTCTAGTAGGATTTTTCTTTGCTCTTCAAATATAGTCAAACACTGCCTAATAACGTTTTGGTCAACAATGGACTGCATATATAAAGGTGGTCTTGTAAGAGTATAATGAAGCAGGTATAGAAACCTGATAGAAGGCACCAGATATTGGCATTGCAGATTAAGTAGGGGAAATGGCCGGGCTTGGTGGCTCAGTCTGTAATCCTGCGCTTTGGGAGGCTGAGGTGAGTGGACTGCCTGAGCCCGCGGGTTCGAGACCCACCTGGGCAACTTGGCAAGACCTCATCTCTACAGTAAATAAAAAAATCAGCCGGCATGGTAGCGCATGCCTGTAATTCTGGCTACTCAGAAGGCTGAGGAAGAAGGATCGCTGGAGCCCAGTAGGTCGAGGCTGCAGTGGCTGGGAGCGGCCACTGCATTCCAGTCTGGGTGACAGAGTGAGACTCCAACTCAAAAAAAAAAAAGTAGGGGAAATGACTGATATTTGGTAATGGGGCTGGGATATTTGATTTTCCATATGAAAATATACACACACTGCCAGGCACGGTGGCTTGCGCCTGTAATCCCAGCACTCTGGGAGGCGGAGGCGAGAGAATTGCCTGCTTAGGGATTCAAGATCAGCCTGAGAGACATGATGAGACCTTGTCTCTACAATAAAATTAAAAAAAATTAGCCGGGTGTGGTGGCACACACCTGTAGTTTCAGCTACTTGGAAAGCTGAGGCAGAAGGATAGCCTGAGCCCAGCAGGTTAAGGTTGCAGTAGCCATGAGCATGCTACTGCACTCCAGTCTGGGCAACAGAGTGAGACTCTGACTCAAAAAAAAGAAAAGAAAAGAAGACACACACACACACACACACACACACACACACACACACACACACACAAACCATCTAGGTTTGTGTAAGTGCACTCTATGATGTTTCCACAACAATGAAACTGCTTAATAACACATTCTCAGAAGGTGTCCTGTCATTAAGCCACCCATGGCTGTAGTTGTATCAGGGTCTAGATACAATAGATAATGCTAAGTGATCAAGAGAAGCCAGGGTGGTTCTAGAGAAGCCGGGATGTTTGGGTTGGATGAATGAGGGAGAAGTGGAAACCCCTTTCGTCTCCAAACCTGCTATGCTCTAGGTAGATAACTTCCTCCCGTTTCTCCAACAAGCCCTTCTTTCCCCTGTGTTCAGTCCCTCCTACACTTTGTTTCCTCTGCTTTGAAAACTTCCTCCACACTCCCCTTTATTAGGCTATCAGGTTTCTGTGGCCTTCTCCAGAAAGATTCCCTGACCCCCAGTCTGGGTGAGGCACTTCTCTGATGTGCTCTCACAGACCTCTGTACCTCTCCCATCACAGCTCTCATCACACTGCGTTAACTTGTGACTCATCAGTTCAATGAGAATAGGGGCCATGTCCCTCTCTCTTCCTTGTCCCATCCATCCAACACCTAACATATATATATATCCAAAGTGCTCAATCAGTGAAATAATGTATGTGATCTTGATCACCATCTTCAGCATCGTAGAAACTCCTTGAGAACATTTATTAACATTTATGAGGGCCGGGTTCAATGGCTCGGCCTGTAATCCCAGCACTTTGGGAGGCCTAGGTGAGTGGATTGTCTGAGCCCGCAGGTTCGAGACCTGCCTGGGCAACTTGGCAAGACCTCATCTCTATAATAAATTAAAAATTAGCCGGGCGTGGTAGCACGCACCTGTAGTTCTAGCTACTTGGAAGGCTGAGGCAGAAAGATCGCCGCAGCCCAGCAGGTCGAGGCTGCGGTGGCTGGGAGCAGCCACTGCACTCCAGTCTGGGTGACAGAGTGAGACTCCAACTCAAAAAAAAAAATGTATGTGTCACACTGCGCAGAGGAGCATTTTATTAAATTGAATTGCTACCACAAAGTCACTCGGGCCTATGCAAGAATAAAAACTCTAAGCCAGGTCTCAGCATAAAAATAAATAGTTAACGCCTTCACACGGTAGAGAATCGTGGGATTCTTGTTTCACAGCTGCCCAAGCTTCAATGGTGACTTTTAAGCACCTTGTACTCAGGACAGGCATTGATCTCAGGAGAGAGAAGAGGCAGATCACTTTCCCAGTGGAGGAAGAAAAAATTTCAAGGCAGTGGCAGCGAGTACAGCCACAGAATACTGACACTTTGCACATGGTCACCAGTTTGGGCCCCACACTCCCGGCAAGCAGGATAACACCAAATAGCAGAGCAGCCTGCGACAACTCCAACCTCAAATGAATGCCCTTCCTCCAGTGCACTGTCTACTCTGCCACTCGCCACCCATAGTGTTGCTGTGCTTTTGCCATTTCCTCCAGCCTCTTTTTCTTTTTGCTTCTGTTTGAACTCTGACTTATTCTTTAAATCCCAGCTCCTTTCCTTCAAATTCCCATCATATTGTCTAACGATAATCCGTTTCCAAGCCTGGTCTTTCCAACTAGATCTTGAGCTCCTGGTGGGTGGAGACTATGTCTTATTCACCTTTGTATCCACCACAACTGACTCCCGCCCTTGAATAACATAGAAAGCATTTAGTGATGGTGATAATAATAATGATGACAGTAACAGCAGTTGTTGGTTGTCATTTTCTTTCCATATATCAAGTTCTAAGAGCTTTACGTCAGATACAATCCCCAGCTTTTCCTGAAAACAAGTATATGACTGCTTAAGGTTTTGCGGGCTAAGGAAATGGCTCCATTTCAAAACGCTACACAATATAAAATTTACCAGAATTCCTAAAATTAAAAAGGTAGACAATGCTAAGTGACTGTGAGGATGTGGGAGCAATTAGAACTCAAACAGACACTGCTGGTGACAGTGCAAATATGTATACTCATACTGGGAGATTTTTAGTATTATCTACTAAAACTGAACATACGTGTACGCTATTACCCAGAAATTCTACTGCTAAGTGTAAGCCCCTGAGAAATATGGGTGTATATTCATCAAAAGACATGTATGAGAATGTTCCTAGCAGCACCATTTGTAATAACCCCAAACCGGAAGGTATCCAAATGCCTATCAACAGCAGAATTAAAAAAAAAAAAATGGCATATCTACAAATTGGGATACTAGGCAGTCACAAGAATGAATGATCTGGTTACACAGTTGTGTTTGATTTGTGAAATGTGTTCTGTACATTCAGGCTATGTACGTATGTTGGTATATACACTTTCACATCAATTAAAAAATTTAAAAAAAAGTTTTCAGAAAAACGGTAAAAGAAGTGACAACAGAAACAGCTGTCCTAGTAATGTGCCATTACACCAAGCTGATGCTTTGCCTTTGTCTGTTCCAAGGCACACCTAGGCTGGCGGGGGTCATCGGCCAGGGAAGCCTATCTCTCAGACTCTGGTACAAAGGACTGATTTTGCCATAGAAAAGAAGGTGCAGAGGGAGGAACACACAGTGTCCAAAAGCTCTGCTGGAGAAAGTTGAACACACACAGGTGGAACAAGTGGAATGCAGCCTGTATCCACTGAGCCTTCACAACGTTACTCTAAGCAGCCAAAGTTGTATTTATCCCTGACAGGTGAAGAAACAGACTCACAGAAGTTAAACTGTGGAAGCTGGATAATTAGTAATGGAGTCTGCTTTTAAAAATCCCAACTAAGGCCAAAGCACAAGTTCTTTCTCCGAATTTCATTGCCTCTCTTTTTTCTTTTTCATGTGTGCAGTGCCTCATAGTTTGCAAAGTACTTTCCTACATAAGATCTCAATTGATTCTCACAATAACCCAGTGATCTAGGCATTACCATTGCCCAATAGTAGGAAGAAACCTGAGGCACAAAAAGCTTAAATGACCTCCCTGAGCTAATTAAGTGAGCAAGCTCACAGAATCTTTCTCCTCCAAATCTCTTTTTCTCTACCACACATCATCCAATAGCTGTGTTGCTGGCTAAGGGTTGGCTGTTGAAGGAGGGAACTTCTCACCATTGTCCTTAGCTTTGAGGAGACAGAGCAATGAAATTATGTAATCACCACCATCTCTAAGGCAACCCTCATGACATCCCCACCGAATTCAAGAAAACCACCAGCCATGTTCCAGGCACCATGGAATGCAGAGAAGATGGAACATAGTAGACCTTACCATCAGGGGGCTCCCAGTCTAGTGGAGAATGATAAATCATAAGTGTATAATTACAACACAGTAAGTCAACTGCTCTGACCTGGTTAACAAAAAGTACAGGAGATGCACAGGTCAGGACAAGCCCAAGTCGGCATATGGTAGTTGGGAGGACTTCACAGAGACATGTTTTTTAAACTGAGACAGGAGGGTAGGGTGAGACATGAAGTGGTGGGGGTGGGGGGGTAGGGAATACAATTTTGGCTGAAGAACAAAGGCACAGATAGGAGAGAAATGATGTGTTAGAGAAGCTATAAATAATTCCAGTGCTGTCCCAATATTAGTCATCTCATGGGTAAACCACAAAATGGAAACCCAAGCCTTATGATAAGTACAGGCCCAAGGAAGCATGCAGGCCATAAGGCAGAAAATTAGTACTTTTCTGCAATGTCAGCCACTGACGAACTCCTATCTCAAACACAGGACTTGAATGAATGTGCCTGTTATCCCATTTTACCCACCAAAAATAGGGGTAATGTCCCGTGCTCTTCCTATCTCCCAGGGAGTGTTTGAATGATTAATTAAATTAAAGATGCAGTGCCACTTTGAAAACAAAAGCTGTTTTTCACATATTGAGTGTGTATGTGTGTATAAAGTATATGAATTACATATTCATGGAAAATAGTGACTATGAGTACACTATGATACTCAAGTGACTTTCTATTTTTTTTTTTTTTTTTTTGAGTTGGAGTCTCACTCAGTCGCCCAGACTGGAGTGCAGTGGCCGCTCCCGGCCACCGCAGCCTCGCCTGCTGGGCTCCAGGCGATCCTTCCACCTCAGCCTTCCGAGTAGCTGGAATTACAGGCATGCGCTACCACGCCCGGCTGATTTTTTGATTTATTGTAGAGATGAGGTCTCGCTGCCCGGGCGGGTCTCGAACCCGCGGGCTCAGGCAATCCACTCACCTCAGCCTCCCAAAGGCGCGGGATTACAGGCTGAGCCACCGAGCCTAATATGAAGTCAAGTCAATGAGAAGAGATCAGCACGTGGCTTTCTGAATTCCTTATCTTGAAGTTTGATCTCCTTAGTGAATGAGGAGTCAGAATGACTATAAATGGTTATCGATTTGTTTTTGTTTTTTAGCTGGAGAAAGGCACATTTAAGTAAGTATTAATGGCATATATTCTTTGCTTTCTTCTTTATAAGTACATCTATTGCAAAGGACTTAAAAATTACATTAAGAGGAAGTAGATTTCACATTCCAAGGCTGCTCTTTGTCGATGGCAGGGATGAAAATCAGCTTAACATTCCTGTAAGCAAACATTTCTCATGGAAGTCAAGGAAGCTTTTTGTATTAGAACTGAAAGGGGGAAGTTACTAGATTCTGGTTGGACAAAACTGAATCAGAAAATAACAGGGTTGACTCTAAATTCATTTGCGATTATGATCCTGTTTTCTTACTTGAATGTATGGGCAGTATTAATAGAATAAATCAGTAACAAATAAACCAGTTTCAAACATTAGGAGCTATGATGGTTGGACAAGTCTGTAAATATACTTAAAAAACATTGAGTTGCAGACCAAATGGGTGAAGTGTATGGTATGTAAATTTTATCTCAACAAAGCTGTTACAATGTGGGATCTAGAGCTCAATCTTTGTTTGTTTTACTGCTTACACTGCCTTTCAACAGAAATAAAATAGTGAAAATAGATTGTAGCCTACTGCAGATGTTCATGTTAGTCTACATTCTAACTTCAAATATGCTTTTTAACTGATTGTTATGTTATTATTATTACACTAAACTTGTTCTGAAGAGAAATCTTGATCATTTTATTCATCCTCTCTGATATGCTTCATCTATAAAAAGTTGATAATAATAACTACTTCACAGTGTCATGTATTAGGAACACCTAGTTCAGGGTCTGGCACAAAGTAAGCCCCCAAAGATGCCTGCTGCATCTGATTGCAAAAAAAAAAAAAAGAAGAAGAAAAAGATGAAGAAGAATCACTGAGAAGAAAAGCAGCTCTGTCTTAGTCTTTAAGTCAAGATGAGTAGGTCAATGTCTTGAATTTTGACTAGCATGTAACACTACATACACAGAGTGATCCTGAAGTAAATGACTGATGATAAAAATCTGTTATTCCATTTCACTTCAGTTATTATTTTAGAAACACTTAAATTAAACTTACCTATATAGGAGGGTGCAAATTATGCTAGAAAGAGCACAACTCATCCCCAAGAGACCTGGAATCAAACCTTGCTCTTTGCTGTCACTTATTAGTAGTGTAAGTGTGAGTAACTTAGCATCTGTTGGCAAACAGACATTAAAGTGATTGTTACTGGGAACACAGCAAAATTCTGGCACCAAAAGAGAAAAATATGATTATCTCAGTTAAAACTTAAAAAGTTAGGTCCATCTGCACAAGGAGGTCTTCAATTTGCCTATTAAAATGAAGAAGCCAAGTGGCTTTGAAATGTTATTTAAAACAACCAACAGGGGAAATTGTGGTGCTGGTGGGTGACTAGGTGTCTGCAGAGTCTAATCCAGCAGGAATTGAAGGCATCAGAGCCACCACCATAACTGTGGGCAAGAGTAGCAAGATGCTGGAGCAACTGACTACAGGATGAGATGTATCCTGCAAGATGGCCAGATCTTCACTGGCACCTTCAAGGCTTTTGACAAACATATGAATTTGATCCTCTGTGACTGTCATGAGTTCAGGAAGATCAAGGCAAATAACTCCAAACAAGCAGAAAGGGAAGAGAAGCGAGTTCTTGGTCTGGTGCTGCTGCAAGGCGAGAACCTGGTCTCACTGACAATAGAGGGACCACCTCCCAAAGACACTGGTATTGCCCGAGTGCCACTTGCTGGAGCAGCTGGGGGTCCAGGGATTGGCAGGGCTGCAGGCAGAGGGATCCCGGCTGGGGTTCCCATGCCCAAGGACTTGCTGGGCCAGTCCATGGGGTTGGTGGCCCATCACAACAGGTGATGATCCCACAAGGAAGAGGCTGCTGCAGTTGCTGCCACAGATAGTATTGCAGGAGTCCTAACCCAGTACACGCCTGGCCGTGGGGGTCCTCTCTCACCCATGGGCCGAGGGGCCCCTCCTCCAGGCATGATGGGCCTGCCTCCAGGTATGAGGTCTCCTATGGGTCCTCCAATGGGGATCCCTCCTGGAAGAAGGACTCCAATGGGCATGCCCCCTCGGGAGATGTGACCACCCCCTCCCATACAAGGGCCCCCTCCCCCAGGAATGCACCTACCAAGGCCCTAGACTATCTTGCCCCTCCTCAGCTCCCTGCCTGTTTCCTGTAAGGCCGTACATAGTCCTTTTATTTCCTTGTGGCCTATGAAACTGGTTTATAATAAACTCTTAAGAGAATGTTAAAAAAACAACAACCAACAAACAAAAAAAGAGTTTAATGTATGAAGAAGCAAATGGCTTGATTAATAAATCTAATACTTGGTTTTTCACATAGGTATAAATTTCCTACCCAATAAAATATCAATTTTTATTTTTTGTGTGTAGAAAAAACAATCAACCTTCTTGGTCAAAATGGGTAAAGGGGAAAATATACAAGAGAATCATGAGGATCAAATTTTCAAATCTTTCATTGAAATAAATCAAAGGAGGACAAATTAAAGTTTATGAAAAGCAGGCCAGGCTCGGTGGCTCAGCCTGTAATCCCAGTACTTTGGGAGGCCGAGGTGAGTGCACTGCCTGAGCCCGCGGGTTTGAGACCCGCCCCGGGCAACTTGGCGAGATCTCGTTAAATAAAAAATTAGCTGGGCATGGTAGCGCGTGCCTGTAGTTCCAGCTACTTGGAAGGCTGAGGAAGAAGGATCGCCGGAGCCCAGCAGGTCGAGGCTGCGGTGGCCGGGAGTGTGCCACTGTCCTCCAGTCTGGGCGACAGAGGGAGACTCCAACTCAAAAAAAAAAGAAAGAAAGAAAAAAAAGCTGCTGTATCATTACAATAACTCCTCCCAACACTCAGCAGACACATAAGCACATAAGTATATGTACACACAGACACCACACCCAAATCAGATATCGAAAATTCATATGGTTAAGGAAAATAACAAATGCTTCCAATGCAAGATGAGAAATGATTTAGTTTTGTCCAGCAGGCCTCTGTATTACTGGTATTATGTAAGTGTTAACAGTTTGGGGTATGGCAATTGTGTAAGCTACTCTATAGTTAATACAATTCTCTCTATATAAAACATAATTTACTAGTGTCAGTCCCTTTTAAAAATTCATAATAAGAAATTATACTCTTAAAATAGCTCCCTTCTAGCACAATTTTGGTTTAGATGTCACAAAAATAACTGAAATACATTTTTTTAAAGGAAAAAACCCTCCAGATTAAAAAAAAAAACTTATATAAAATCTACCAGTATCAGATTTTGTATTGGGCAAAATCCACCCATTTTGCTAACCACCAAAAGTGTTTCATCAATCATTTAACACCTCAAAGAAGAGGAACTTAGAAAATTTAGAATTTGTGAAATATAAAAAGAACTTTTCATAAAATATGTTTTAGTAATTCTTTTGGGGTCTCTCCATAGAATGCTGCTATTCACACAGAAAATTTACTTTTAAGCTATGGAAAACTCTAAATACATGTTAACACATCTAACACACAGTATCTTAGGAATTAACAAAAATGTGTTAATATACTGCTGTGAGTTTTCTTGCCTTTTCTTGTAGTTCTTAGTTCTAAAAGTCAAAAACCACATTTTGAGAGCTTACAAATGAGATCTGACTCATGGAGCAATACAAAAGAGGATCTAAGTCAGGCATGTCTGGCCCGTGGTCCATGGGCCACATGTGGCCCAGGACAACTAGTCACGTGGCCCCACAAACGCTTTTATTTATTTATTTATTTATTTTTTAGAGACCAGGTCTTTCCAAGTTGCCCAGGCTGGTCTCGAACCCTCGGACTCAGGTAATCCGCTCACCTTGGCCTCCCAAAGTGCTGGGATTACAGGCTCAGACACCGAGCCCAGCCATACAAAATCTTTTAAAATGTGTTTTTAGCATTTATTTTATTTGTGACCCCCATACGTAGTTCCATTTTTGAAGTTTACAATCACACCTTCTTCATAACATTGTTTTTTGGCAGCGCATACATTCGTGAGCAGCTGTTTTCAATGCTGAAGCACATGAAGGGCAAAATTCGAACCAACATTTCTGTCAAGTACCTTGAGAACTCACTAAGAGTTGCGACCACTTCTGTCAAATCCAACACTGATGGATTAGGACTACAAAAACAAAGTGAAATTTTTCACTAGTTTTATATTGTTCTCACTTTTCTAAGCTTTATAAAAATATTTAAAAATAAGGTAAGTCTTATTATATATATATATGTGTATATATATATACACTAACTACGTTATATAATTTATGTACAGCCCAAAACAATTCCTTTATACTCTATGTGGCCCAGGGAAGCCAAAAGGTTGGACACCCTGCTCTAAATAAAAGCCTTCCACATTTTATTTCATACAACCCCAGTTTCTTCTACAAGTCATCATCAGCATTCCCTTAGGCATGAACTCAGGTCAATAGAATTTCACTTAACAAATAGTTACAGAGTATTCACTACATGCTAGGTGCTGGGTCTGGGATTAAAAAGGAAAATAACTTTAAAAAAAATTAGAAGTTGCCCTTACTGAGAAAGCAACCTAGAGGAAACATCAAAAGAACAGGAGGTCATGACAAAAGTCTGATTAGTCCTAAAAGAGTCTGGCAGCTAATGGACCTTAATAAACACTCCAGAGAAAGTCATCCCAAACTGAGAGTTAATCATTTGGTGAAACTTTTATCCAATATACCAGGCAGCCAGTAGAATTTCTAAGGAGGCGCCTTGCTTCCATTTTTATCTCTTTTGCTTCTTTCCACTTGTAAGATGAATATTTTAGACCAAATAGGACCATTTTCCTTTTAGGCTTGCTCACATTTAACATTGTTTCTCTAGTGTATGCCTGGCACTTGCTTCAAAGTTAGGCTAAGTAAAGTAAATGATAATGGAGCTTTCTGTCCTCTAAGCAGCTTTCCATGGTCCCAGAAGTTTGCTGCATTCTCTTCCAGGTGTTTTTGGGACAGAAAGCCCCTCTGATCATAAACCATGGATATCTGCTCTGGAGATGGCCAGCTGGGAGCCTGCCAGTTTTTTTTTTTCTCCTGGTTTAGTATACACAGTAGCTGGAAAGCACCTGAGTACCTTGCCCTGGTGCTTATCTTACTAACCTTCAAAAAGTTTTCGAAGTTACGGAGCGAGAAAGATACTCAGATATTGATACAAATTCTAATCCTTTGATAGGTAGCTTATTGAGTTAAAAAAGAAAAAAAAAGCTACTTGGTAGTTTATTAGGAGACTCTAGCCATGAGGACAAAAAATGAATGTAGTCAGACAATGGCTGCTCATGACACTTGCAGAACTGTCAGTTCTGTGCGTCTCCCTCCCTCCGCCTGGGTTCCAATTCCTCCAGCTAAGGAGAGGAGAGTTTCTTGTATCTGCATATCCCCAGGGCATGACACAGGATAGACACTTAATAAAGGTTTGTTAACAGAATAAATCGCGCAGAACCACAACAGCGTTCTAGGAGAGTGCTCAGGAGGCAATGAACCTGCACCAAATACCATCAGAGAGGAAAGGTCAGTATTAATTATGCCAAAGTCAAAATGATCAGCTATGACAGGCTTTCTTCAATGTCCAGATGGATGATATGTCACAACTCTTTTTTTTAAAACAGGTTATTCTGATGCTAACTCATTCAGATAGACCATCTACGTGCAGTTTGTCTCTAGTTAAGCATTCTACAGGAAAGCAAAACAAAAGTAGGCATTGATGAGATGAGACCAAGATCTGAAACTAGCTCCACAGAGGGAGGCTCCTTGAGACAATGAAGGTGCCAGAAGCTCAATCCTCCTTCTTGTCCTGCATGGAGCTTTCTGGCCTTCTGCATGGTAATGAAGGCATAAATTCCAACCGAGGGTAACTCTTGAGTTGGTGGTGAGTGCCACACTTATTAAAGCAGAAGATTGTAGTGAAGTGTTGAGCAAGTGCTTGGCATGTGAGGAGCACTCAATGCAAGTCAGCTGCTGCTACTATTGGCTATGTTGAGTAAGGTGTTTTAATAAAGAACCCGCCTGAGCCCGCGGGTTCGTGACCCGCCTGGGCAACTTGGCGAGACCTCATCTCTACAATAAATCAAAAAAAATTAGCCGTGCATGGTAGTGCGTGCCTGTAGTTCCAGCTACCTGGAAGGGTAAGGCGGAAGGATCGCCGGAGCCCAGCAGGTCAAGGCTGCGGTGGTCGGGAGCAGCCACTGCACTCCAGTCTGGGCGACAGAGGGAGGGAGAGAGGGAGGGAGGGAGGGAGAGAGGAAGGGAGGGAGGGAGGGAGGGAGGGAGGGAGGGAAGGAAGGAAGGAAGGAAGGAAGGAAGGAAGGAAGGAAGGAAGGAAGGAAGGAAGGAAGGAAGGAAGGAAGGACCCTATAACATGTATCTTTACACCTGGTACTAAAAGAGGTTTGTCTTTCATGATGAACTGGCATGAAGAATCATGAAACCCAGACGTTCTCGGCTTGGCTTCAGCGTCCAAGAAACTCAGCCAAACGTTATCCAGCATTATAAGCATGAACCCTTAGTCTAAGTCTTCATCTAATTATGCATTCATTCATTCATCCCTCCATCTGAGAGACATACACTGTACATCAAGTATTAACACTGTGTAAATTCCTGCAGAAACCTTGGTGAGCAGATGCAGACATCATTTCCTCTCTCACACAGTGCACAGTGTGGGTGAAAAACACTCCTCTAGCTGGATGTATAAATTACATGGTCAACTGCAAAGAGCTACCAAGAGGAGGAGCCAGCAGAAGCAGATTTGCCAAGCAGTGAAAGCAGCTTACACGTCATGGCCTCGCCCTTACACAGACTTCTTCCAAGGCAACATACTTGTTTATCTTTAATTTTATGTTCTTTTCCTTAAAGAGATCCCCCCCAAATTGCACACATTTCAGATACTAGAAAGTCCAGACCTTCCCATGGTTGCACGGTATCATGAAAGTGGATACCTGGGGGTTTCCTCCAGTTGGCAAAATCATGGAGGGATTTTCTGAGGAAATCATGATGGAGGTGAGGTGTGAAGAAAGAGTGTGGGGATGCTCTGGCGTGCGAAGGCTGTGTGGAGAGAGGGAGCAAAGAAGACTCGAGGAACAGAAAGAAGGTGAGGAGCGTGGAGGTTAAAGAGTGAGTGGAGCGTGCAGCGTGAGAGGATGCAGGGCCCTAGATGACATCAAACAAAGAGCACTGGAAAGTCACTGATACGCTTTTAGTTGGAGATGGGAGGATGGCGAAAATTAGATCTGTGCCTTTTAAGATTATTCTAGGCCTAGAATATAACCTTAGTGAGGAAAGATGTGAGATCAGGAAGGCAGCTACTGCACAGCTCTGGGCAAAGGATAAACAGCTTGCAGGTAGTTAAAACTAGGTTGTGAGTGGCAGAAAAGGCAGTGAGTAAAATGGATAGATTTATGAGATAATTAGGCCAAAGAAACAGCAACAGGACTTAATAGTGAATTGGGGGGGTGGGGGGGGAAGGAGAAAGAGGTGTCAAGGATGACTCCCCAATTTCTTTTAACTCTCCATTTCATGGTTATACCTCCTTGTTCTTTTACTCCAGTTTACATGATTTTATTGTAACTGAATCTTTTTTCATAAGGCTTTGAATCCTCTTAAAATGTAGGCAGATTATATATAACAAAGAAAAGAAATATAAGTTGTCACACGTTTGGGCAAGAAACATACCATGAAATCTCTAAGCTTAGGTAGTTGGAAAAATATTAGCTTAGTGCTATCAATGTACAGATCATTGGTAATTATCCTTTTGTAATACTTCTGGAGTGAAGCACAACTTTAAAACTAAAAACTTCATTTTATCTTCACCTATATTTGGAGAATACATACATATAATGCACTCCACTATATACAAATGTGTGCAATATAATCAGAAGGGAGCCAGCTTACCTAAGAAACCCTATAGTCATAGCCTGTGATTATACAGAATCTGGTTTCTGGGATAACTAAAATAGAAATTAATTAAACACACATACACACACACACACACACACACACCCAAAACCCTTCATTATCCTTTTAGGAACACAGGGAAAGGCAGTATAGTCTCATTCTTTACTGGGTTTCCATAGGCCAATATTAAAATAAGTTTATATTTTATAAGTGAAAAATAGCCAGGCAGTGGGGTAGTAGTGAAGGTGAGACAAAGACACAGGAGTAATATGTCATCAAACTAAGAGCAGAGGGAAATCACTGATGTTTTTTCATTTTTAAAAAAATTACTCTTTTGTAGATATGGGGTCTCACTACATTGCCCAGGCTGACTTCAAGTGACCCTTCCACTTTGTCTTCCCAAAGTTCAGGGATTACAGGTACATGCCACTGCACCTGGTCACTGAGGTGGTTTGAGCAGTATATGGAAGGCGGAAGAAAATTAGATTTGTGACTTTTGAAAGAATACTTTGGGCACAGCACATAGGTTAATGAGAGAAGATGTAAGAGCAGATAAGCAGCTACTGCATGACTCTGGGCAAAGGATATGTGTAAGTAGTTAAAATTAGGTTGTGAATGGTACAAAAGAGAGTAAAATAGATAGATATATGGGTAATTTGGCCAAGTACTTTACACCAGTACAAAGATAATCAACAGCTGGCACAATTAATGTCAAAATAGAATTTCAATTATTGTTTTACTTTTTACATTTTATTGTTTTTTAGAATTTAGGTTAGTGTCATGAGGGATAAGAAGATGGCTTACGAAAGTTAGCTTGGTTGAGTTTCATCCCATCTCCACCTTTTACTGGCAAAACGGGAACACAGACACTGTCTCACATCACTTAACTGTGCAAACTTGGGTTTTCATTTTCCTTGACAATGAAATGGAAATAAAATACACCATGACAAGGTATACATACCACGTAGTGTAATACTGGGCACATGTCAGGCCTGCACACTGAACGGTCCCACCCTGACTACTCCCTAATATCGGCTCTGGATGTCCAGAAAAATTGGGGAATGGCGGGATCCCAGGAAAAGAAAGGATCTGGAATGTGGTAGACACGGGGGGGGGGAGGAGGGTCATGAAAGCTTTGAGATAAAATCAGTGAAGAAAAGGAGAATAGAAAAATCAAGAAAATCAACAGATGAGAAGACTTTAAGAGAATTAAGATAAAATTACTCAAAGACTACAGAGATTAAGGACAATCAAGACTCTTAAAGATCATTAAAAACCTTCGACAAGCCGGGCTCGGTGGCTCAGCCTGTAATCCTGTGCCTTTGGGAGGCTGAGGTGAGTGGATTGCCTGAGCCCACGGGTTCGAGACCCGCCTGGGCAGGGAGACCTCATCTCTACAATAAATCAAAAAATCAGCCGGGCGTGGTAGTGCATGCCTGTAATTCCAGCTACTCGGAAGGCTGAGGTGGAAGGATCACCGCAGCCCAGCAGGCGAGGCTGCGGTGGCCGGGAGCGGCCACTGCACTCCAGTCTGGGCGACTGAGTGAGACTCCAACTCAAAAAAAAAAAAAAAAAAACCTTTGACAATAATCTTCATTATAACGAAATTTATTATTGACATTAGAAACCATTCTAGCCAGCTCGGTGGCTCAGCCTGTAATCCCGTGCCTTTGGGAGGCTGAGGTGAGTGGATTGCCTGAGCCTGTGGGTTCGAGACCCACCTGGGCAACCTGGCGAGACCTCATCTCTACAATAAATCAAAAAATCAGCCAGGCGTGGTAGTGCATGCCTGTAGTTCCGGCTACATGGAAGGCTGAGGCGGAAGGATCGCCGGAGCCTGGCAGGTCGAGGTTGCGGCAGCCACTGAACTCCAGTCTGGGCGACAGAGTGAGACTCCAACTCAAAAAGAAAGAAAGAAAGGAAGGAAGGAAGGAAGGAAGGAAAGAAGGAAAGAAGGAAAGAAAGAAAGAAAAAGAAAGAAAGAAAGAAAGAAAGAAGCTATTCTAGAGTTATTAATAAATAAAAATGTCCCTAAAGGGTTGGTCTCTTAACTCTTAAAATAATACAAGTAAGGCCTTATTTTAGAATTAGTGATAAATTGGTAAATTTCCTTGGGGGAATACAATTTCAAACGATTTGATAAAACAAAGCTTTTATTCACATTCAATTTATTTAATCCTGTTTTTAAATAGTTAGCATCATTTGTGCAGCTCTTATGAAAATTACAAATGATCTTAAGAAAATCAGATACGATACGACATTTCACTGGAAACTCTTCACAAGCTAAGGTGTGCGTAGAATTAATAGTCTCTTCCCTTTCTCCAAATTCCACGAACTAGTAGAGTATTAATAAAGAGCCATAGTGATAATGTTTAATTTGTAACATTTCCCCCAGCAATAAAGAATTAGTAGAGTTGATACACTGAATCACATTTCAGCAGCCAACAGTTTATAAAAACTCTTTTAAACTTTCCTGTGATGGGAAGATACAAAATATAAACAAGCATACTTTCTAATTCAGCATGTTGTTACTTGTTTCAGATGAGTTGGATATTTGAAGATTACATGAAGATCTCTGACTTAGGATAATTTTGGATATTTACTTTCTGATAAAGCCCACCTATTTAACTCTGAGAAAATGGCCCAAGATAACATTTTTTAAAAAAACTGTTTTGCATACTCAGGTGTCAATGGTGCTAATGTACTTACTTAAACCCCTGCTATATAGACGTCATTAAGAAAGTTTCCCAACCCATTTCATGCCATGGCCCACAGAGAGCAGGACAATGGTTATACATACCCTAGGATAAACTGAAGAAGACGAACACAGGCTCAAGGTCTCAGGCCCCATTCAATTGAACCGATATGTCAGCTATCTGATACCCTTCTTGGCACATTCACTGGTGATTCCGGGTAAAAACACCAGCTACTGTACTGGATGTAAATTAAGGTCTAAATCTTGCAAGTGGTAAATAGAACTTATCTACCTAAGGTATCATCATTTTTGGAGGGATTAGATGCTATCTTCTTTCTTCCTCATAAGAGCATAATGCAGTAAACACAGATTATAGCCAAGAATCAAGTTGTTTTGTGTGACTTTATATGCAACACGTTAGAACCATAATTATAAGAACGTCTAATGTCTTGATGAACCAATATCATTAGATAAGGGCTACTGATGCTAAAACATATATACAATTAAGAGCAACCATTCATTAATCAGTTAATTTCTAAATACTATACACCATATTAGGTATCGGGGATTTGTAGTTGGCACTGACTCACCTTGCTCATCACAAACTTTGCCAAACCTTTGTTGTCATGTTTCAGACGCATCAAGCTCATAATCACTTATATTTTCAAAAAATGCTTAGCTTAGGTAATGTGCTAGGTATTGAGCATATGTACATAGTAGAGTAAGACAGACGATGTCCTTGCTCTAGAACTTAAAGATCCATTCATGTGTATTTTGGAAAAGATGGAGCATGAAACACTACCACCAATCTGCTTAGAATTATTTAGGGTAAGCAGTCCTAACATCTAAGATGACAATAAAGTAAATGAATGTCCAAATAAATAAATAAATAAATAAAAACTGTGATAACTGAGACTAGCAATAAGCAATACAAGTAAACATATAATTCACCATCTAAATTGTAAAACTTTTGAGAGTGACAAGTGCTAAACAACATGGGATGCCAGAATAAAACACAAATAGGGACTCTCTCCCAGGAAAACCAAGCATTACTATCATGCTAATTACAGGCTGCATGGGTTAGAAATATCTTATGCCATTTTATAAGGCTGACATATGAACACAAGCCTATATATCTTAGATATTTCACAGTTACAGTTTATTCAAAGTGGATGATGTCTCAGGATAGCCTTTACTACTTTTGAGTGTGTGTGTGTGTTTACAGCACTATATTCTTAACTGATAAAAGCTGGAGCATCAAAAAATGTCCTCCAACAGTTGAATGAATCAGCAATAGGGTATCTGTACAATGGAGCATCATTCAGTGATTAAAAATAAACAAGGTATTAGGTCACCAAAGCATATTGCTAAATGGAAGAAGCCAATCTGAAAAGATTATATACCATATAATTAAAAGTGTGACATTCTGGAAATGGGCAAAATAAGGGAGACCCTATAAAGAACACTGGTTACCATGGGTTTGATGGGTAAGAACAGAGGGATAAAATAGGTGAAGCAAAGAAGATATTTAGGGCAGAAAAATGGTTCTGCATGGCACTGTAATGGTGGAACACTGGATTATACATCTGGCAGAACATTGAAATAAAACAAGTGTGAATGTTAATATAAACTAAGAACTTTGATTCATGATAGATCTTTTCTACTACTGCCAGTCCTACCCCCCGCCCCCCAGGGCAGTTTCTCGCTACTGCCAATCCTTTTCTTATAGTATTATAATTGTTCAAGGTCCGCTTATGAGTGACAGACAAAATTATGAACTTCACAGCAACTTGGATGAACTTAAGCGTCTATAAGAAAGAACTGAGTATCACATGTTCTCACTCATAAGCCTTTACTTCTTTATGCATGGGGAATGACCTTTCATTATGGGGGTTTGTTGCGTATTATAATTATTTTCTTTTCTTTCTTTCTTTATTGTAGAGAAGAGGTCTCATCAAGTTGCCCACGCTGGTCTCGAACCCCCAGGCTCAGACAATCCACTCGTCTCGGCCTCCCAAAGTGCTAGGATTATAGGGTGAGTCACCGAGCCCGGCCTATAATTATTTTCTAATGAGAAATCTAGAGTACAAAGACATAAAATAGACATAAACCATCAAAACAGCGTTTCTCATACTTTTCCACATCCGGACACATGTAGAAAATGACAGTATCTGCTGGGCATGGTAGCTCATGCCTGTAATCCCAGCACTTTTCAAGGTGAGATAACTGCCTGAGCCCCAGGATTTGAGACCAGTCTGGGCAGCTTGGCAAGACCTTGTCGCTGCAATAAATCAAAAAATTAGCCAGGTATTGTAGTGCACATCTGTGGTTCCAACTACTTGTAAGGCTGAGGTGGAAGGATCACCTGAGTCCAGCAGGTCGAGGCTGTGGTGGCCATGATTGTGCCACTGCACTTCAGCCTGGGCGACAGAGTGAGATTCTGACTCAAACAAAACAAAAAGGAAATGACAATATCTGAAATACACAAAGTGGGAAACAGCTGAAGTTACTCATGGTTGGAGTCTGTCTTGTACTATGGGTTGAGAGGAAGCGTGCATTTGCTCTATTACTAATATGCCAGGGCACACACTAGCTCATTGTAGTAACACATTGATATGTGATATTTACTTACACATCTGAAAGAGGAGAATACAAGATGGAAGGAAATGAATGATAATTCTTACACTTAGAGACAATGTCAATATTATCTTCCAGGAAATGTTTTGAAGATGATGATAAAATAATACCAAAAGTTGTACTGAATATGAAAATGAGTGATGACACAGAGTGTAGAGAGAAATTCCACATTACAGCATGTGTCTGTATATATGCTCGTGTATCTTATGCACAAATGAGTTCATGACAAATGTGTTGGTTGAGGATAAGAGCTATACACTGACTTTATTTATATACCCATAACTCTGCAAGGTATACATTTCTGGAAGGAAAAAAAGAAACAGGTATTGAATCCTATTACTTACATATGGCAGATGCTGAAACTTTTAGGATATGTCCAGATGTTTTTGTTTATTTATTTAAAATTGCTCATTTCCTCCTAGGTTGACTTGGTAATCAAAATAGTCTCTATTCCTATTAAAAAGACTACTAAGTACCCCCAGAAACCATTCTTCCTTTCTATATTTTTGGTAACAGATACATGTCACCATCACTATCCAGTTTATCTTTGCGTGCATTCTTCCCCATCTAGAGACAACATTTCCTAGTCACATCTGCAACTAGGTGTGGCCAGCTAATGAAGACTGACCCAACAGTATGTAAGAAGTTCAACTTCCTGGTAGCCCTCCTAAGACAAGGCTATATGAGATTTGGCATTCCTTTTTCCTGTTGACTAGAAATAAGGACAGCAGATACAGCCTTAGAAACGATGTGTGAAGCATGACAGAGCTATCCTGCTAGCCCCTGGCTGCTCACATCTGGACTGTTCTGTGAGAAGGAAATAAACACCTTTCTTATTTAAGCCATTCTATTTGGGGAGTTTCAGAAATTTAGACAGTACCATAATTAATAAAACCTCTTGGCTGGACGTGGTGGCTCAAGCCTGTAATCCCAGCATTTTGGGAGGCCAAGGTGAGAGGATTGCCTCAGCCCATGGATTCGAGAATAGCCTGGGCAACTTGGTGAGACCTCATCTCTACAATAAATAAAAAATTAGCTGGGCATGGTGGTGCATACCTGTAGTTCCAGCTACTTGGAAGGCTGAGGTGGAAGGATCGCCTGAGCCCAGCAGGTCAATGCTGGGGTGGCCGTGAGCATGCCACTGCACTCCAGCCTGGGCGATGGAGTGAGACTCCAACTCGGGGGAAAAAAAAAAGACCCCAAACAAACAAAAAATCTCAAAACCTCTGACTACCAAAAACACTTCTTTTTTAAAAAAAGCATTTAGAAACAGAAAAATGTGGACAGACTCATTTCATGTATTTATTTATTTAATTTGTTTTTTTTGAGTAGGAGTCTTACACTGTTGTCAAGGCTAGAGTGCAGTGGCATGATTATGGCTTCCACAGACTTGACTTGCTGGACTCAGGTGATCATTCCACCTCAGTCTTCCAGGTATATGCTATCACATCTGGCTAACTTTAAAAAATTTATTGTAGAGATGAGTTGTCGCCATGTTGTTCAGGCTGGTCTCAAACTCTTGGGCTCAGGCAATCCTCTCGCCTTGGCCTCCCGAAGTGCTGGAATTACAGGTGTGAGCCACTGTGCCCAGCCCAACTCATGTTATAGTCAATCCTTATCTATAATGCAAGTAATTTCAAATACTAAAGGTCCTACAGTGGAAGTATACATCAAATAAACAGTATTTTGTATTAACAATTAACAAACTGAAAATAATCCATAAACAGGTCACCGTACTTTATTATAATAAATGAATACAGTATAGACATTATTATTAAAATAATATAGATATAAAATGGTATGATAACTACAACAAAGACTTATGAAGACTATGAAGACTTATGAAAGACAAAAATGCACTGGACAACCAGGGAGATAATGTTTTTCAGGTAGTTGCAATAAAACATTTATTAATGAGTGCTGTCTCAAAGAAAAAGAAGGGGCTAGAATGGAGGCAGGTAAACAAGGGAGTCATCTGGGAGTCAGAAGGAAAGATGGAGATGGGTCTAATCCTAGAATATAGAAGAACAAGACAGTCCTTTGTGGTTTCCCAGAACACAAAGGGGGCAGAGGCCTTGGAAAACTGAAGGACGGGGAGATTTTAGAAGAAAGGCTCAGGGAAAGTTCAATATTGTCAGATCCAAATTAGAAGGGGGCAATAAGAGACCCTTGACGGGTTTAAACAAGAGAAGCAATGAGATCTGCATTCCTTTTTACCAGGAATTCTACCTGGAGTGTAGAAGTTAGACTGAAAACAGTCAAAGGCCGGAGGAAGGGAAATGAAGGACAAAGCTTCGCAAGTTAAGATGGTTTCCAGACAAATTCAATTTTTCAGTTTGAATAGCTAGGACTGGTGTAATACATTTATGTAAAGATATCTAGCAGCAAAGTTGACCTGAATCTTAAGAGAAAACTCTGGGATGGGATGACAAAGGAAGGTGAGATAACCCAGTAGAGCAGATACAGAGGAAAAGGCCAAAGGCTTCAGAACCCTGGGGCTCACCTGTGGTTAGGAAACTGGGAGAAGAAAAGAGTTTCCCAGAGAGGGAGAGGGAAGGGCTGGAGGAAAACTATGAAGAGAATGTTGACCCAGAAGCTGGAAGAGGCCAACGCTTCAGGAAGAGAGTGGTAAGCAGTGTCATGTATCACAAGCTAGACACGGAAGTGAAGGCGTGAAAGTGACTGCTGGATCTGGCAGTTGAGAGTCACTTGAAACTTTGGCCCCAACACCTTCAGCAAAGTCTGGTTCATTGTGCACAAGGAATACGTGGGAAAGTGAATTTATGCTTCTCAAATCTTGGCTGGGGAGGAAAACAAAAGGCTGGTACATCAGCAAGGAGGGGAGGCAGGTTTTTCAGGATGGGGAAGGGAACAGGGAGGTAGAAGCTGAGGATAGCAGGTGCAAAAAGTACAGAGATGTTTTCATATGGCTACCTGTTTCTTATTTTGAGCATAAAGTCAAATCATATTCTATAAACACATTTGTACACGAAACTATGATCCTAGTATGTAGCATCTTGCTATGACTTCATAAAGGTAAAAAGAATAAATAATTCAGAATTCTGTGGAAATTCTTAAAAAGAGTTTAGGCATATATTGTTTGCTTTTTCCTTCAGTAAGTTGGTAAACATTAACCTTGCTAACCACCATATTGCTTATCCAGTTGTAAAACTTTAAAGGGTTCTTTTCTGGAAAGTCTAAAGGGAGGAAAAAAGAGGTGCCTTGCCAAAAAAAAAAAAAAAAAAAAAAATCTACAACCCACATAACCTAAAAAATATACTACATGTACATATGAGTGAGTAGCTCTGCACTGAATTCAAGTAATCCAAACAGTGTCAGGCTTTTTCACCTGCTGAAATTCCCTGGGAAGGTCAAGCATTCAAAGAATTCAATTCAAATTACACTGAAAGGGAGAAAGTGGGAAAAGAAATATTTACTATTCCTAAGGAGGGTGTCTATGACCTACAGCAGCTTAATTTACTTCTCATTTCCTTGGTCACAGTGGAGAGGGAGGAGAAAGAGGAGGAAAGCAGGGGAGGTACCCTGCCTTGCTGGTATCTACACGTGGCAATTGTGGGCTGTGTCTTGCCTATACCATTCAATCTTGAGGTTGCTGCTAACATGCAGGGGAAACAGGAAGAAAACCATTTCTCCTGAGTAACCAAACACATACTCAATATATTGCCATAGACATCCTGAACAGCAGTATTACTGTCCCAGTTTTGATGAAAGAAAACAGGTTTAGAAAGTTTGAGCGATTTGGCCAAGATCACAAAGCTAATATATAGTAGACCAGGATTTGAACCCAGATCTGGCTGGTCCTACCACCCATACCTGCCCCCTTTAGCTTGTGTTAAGTTAGGGGTTCGCTTATATTAAATTGGATTTGTTTCTAAAAATGTGCAAATCAGTAAGAGGAGCCCTGACACTCAAGGGTGACAAAATGATGGTGGTCAAAGGCTGCCTCAGGACCCATGGGGCAAAGTCTAAAAAACGAAACCACACTTACAACCCAATTGCCATTTGATAACAACATCACCTAACGTCTTTATCATCATCTCGGTTTTTAAAAAGCACGTCTGTGGACTTCAACTAATCTGATCCTTACCAACTGCTATTAGATAAAGAAACAACACCAATTTCATTTATAGCCAAGAAACTGTTGCAACCAGGAAATGACAGAATGGAGATTAGAAGTGGAAAGTTCTTTAACATGAAGTTTACTCGGACAGGACTCCAGTAAGTGTCACAGTCTCAAAAGTTTTTACTTATCTTCAGCAGGAGTTGTTAATGAAGTCAGACCAAGAATTCAGTATAAGATCTTCCTTAAGTTTAGGCTATGAAGCTCTTTCTTTTAGTCTGAATTCATTTAATCTAATCTGTAATTCTTATTCTTAAAAAATTGGGCAACCCCTTCAAGTCCCTTCCCACTGTGGGAACTTTTCTGTCCTCTCAATAAATCCTGCTTTCTAATAAATAAATAAATAAATAACTAGGCTAGGTGCATTGGCTAATGCCTGTAACCTCAGCACTATGGGAGGCTGAAAGGTGGAGGACCACTTGAGGCCAGGAGCTCAAGACCAGCCTGAGCAATATAGAAAAACCTTACCTCTACAAAAAACACCAGTAAAAGCAGCTGGGCATGGTGGCATGTGCCTGTGGTCTCAGCTACTTGGGAGGCTGAAGTAGAAGGATAACCAGAGCCCAAGAGGTCGAGGCTGTGTTAAGCCATGATCATGCCATGCAATCCAGCCTGGGTGACATAGTGACACTCTAACTCAAGAAGAAAATAAAAAATAAATAACTCTGCTGGGCTCGGTGGCTCAGCCTGTAATCCCGTGCCTTTGGGAGGCTGAGGTGAATGGATTGCTTGAGCCCGCGGGTTTGAGACCCGTCTGGGCAGCAAGACCTCATCTCTATAATAAATCAAAAAATCAACCAGGCGTGGTAGCGCATGCCTGTAATTCCAGCTAGTGGGAAGGCTGAGGCAGAAGGATCGCCGGAGCCCAGCAGGTCGAGGCTGCGGTGGTCGGGAGCGGCCACTGCACTCTAGTCTGGGTGACAGAGTGAGATTCCAACTAAAAAAAAAATAATAAATAAATAAATAAATAAATAACTCACTTAGGACAGCCAGTTCATAAGGCAAAATACGTGTTGATTATCCACTATGAGCACAGTGGTACCTCACTTATGATTTTAAGAATATTAAACGAGGAGCTATGAGACTTAAATCAGAGCTAAGGTTCTTATCCAGCAAGGGGATTTGGCACATGTGTGCACATACACACACACACACACACACACACACACACACACACACACACACACACACACCCCACACACATATTCTTATAATTTTATTTTGCCAAATAAACTTCCTATAGTGCTTCTGAAAAGACACACTATGGGAACTCCATGCATATTCTGTCTCTTAGGTTAGGGAAAAAAATGGCATTGGAAAAAACATATTTCTAACTATTACTTTTTTGGGGGGGTTGGAGTCTCATTCTGTTGGTCAGGCTGGAGAGCAGTGGCACACTCGCTCACGGCCACCCCAGCGTCAACCTGCTGGGCTCCGGTGATCCTTCTGCCTAGGCCTTCCAAGTAGCCAGAACTATAGGCACATGCTACCGTGCCTGGGTAATTTTTTATTTATTGTAGAGACGAGGTGTCACCAAGTTTCCCAGGCTGGTCTTGAACCCATGGGCTTAGACCAATTCACTCACCTCGGCCTCCCAAAGTGCTGGGATTACAGGCTAAGCCACGGAGCCCGGCCAACTATTACTTTTAATGACTATCATTGGCTATACAATCAAATCCACCAAATTGTATCTTAATAATCTACATCTAATGGCTGCTTTCTGTAAACCATGGTATGTGAGGAAGTAGCGTGTTTCCTAAACGATGCAGGTCTTGATTCACTAATGACACAAGCAGAAGAAAAACCAGACCTGAATTGCATAAGCAAAGCCTGAGAGATAGGAACACCACAGACAAAAATTACAGGCCTCTAAATCAGATACTGTCATCAATCTCACATAGAGCTTCCTGCCCAGGAAAATCTGCCTTAATTGGTTTTCATTCTGTTGTTGTTGGTGAAAAACTGAAAGAGCGAGTCATCCCAGGCAGCAAATGGGAATTTTTCACATGCGCGTGCATGTGCGCGAGCGCGCGCGCGCGCGCGCACACACACACACACACACACACACTTTTTAAAGCTCAAGGGAGTACATCTAGTTTTCAAGTTTTCAAGGAAATACTAACAAGGAACAGGTTCAGGGTGTTTTCCACTAGTTTAAAAATATTCTACTATTTTTAAAAACCTCAGAATTATAGAGACAGGAAGCAGCAGCTGGATTTATCATCCTTCATTTCCTCTGAGAGTCACGGTAAGAACTCCCCGCTGAGACGACAGCAATGGAGAGGTTAGCTGCCTCCTGCCTGGATCCACACATCCACATGCTGCTGCCAAATGTTATAGCAGTGGACGAGGGTTGGCTACTTCAAAAAGCTTTGCACTTTGGGAGGTTGAGGCAGGAGGATTGCTTGAGACCAGGAGTTCAAGAGCAGACTAGGCAATACAAAGTCAAAAAATTAGCCAGGTATGCTGGTGCACGCCTGTAGTCTCCACCGCTCAGGAGGCTGAGGTGTGAGGATTGCCTGAACCCAGGAGGTTGAGACTGCAGTGAGCTAAGATTGTGCCAATGAACTCCAGCCTGGGTGACAAAGTGAGACCCCCAACTAAAAACAAACAAAACTTTGTCTTATAAAACTTTCTATGCCCAAGCCCTATATTTTGATAAAGTGAAAAATCTGACTGGCATTTAAACACACATACATAATTTTTGGTCCTAGGAGAGAGCCTCACTCTCATCTCTCATGAAGATATCTCGTTCCTGGGCTTGCTCTGGACGCTTCAGGAGCCAGAGTACACAACAGTAGATGATAAGAACACAGCCTGAGGCACTGCAGCCTTGTTCTGGTGGCTGTGTTGGAAAAAAAGAAGAGAGCTGGGCATGTTCCAATCTTTCAACCACTTGTGACTGTAACTTAGGTAATCAGTCCCTCTTAGCCTCAGTTCTCTCACCTGTGAGGTGATGAGACCACCTATTTCACAGGGGTGTAATGAAAAGTAAATGAGAGAAATGTGAAACACTATGTAAATTACACATCAAAACAGACTAGAGTAAAGCAATCTACATGCTTATATAAGAGGCTTTGCCAGTTCCAAAGCTTTCACAAATATTTCATTTGATCCTCAAAATAACACAGTAAGGTGGGGTGGTGATGGCATCATGATGATTCTCATTATCATCATCATTATCGTTTTATAAATGAGCTACTCTAGAGGAACATAATAAGAAAACTGTGTCCTAATGTCTCAGCAAGGATTCAAGTCATTTAAAAACATTCTGGCCACATATGAGTGATAAGTACGAAACTAGGAGTCATGAAAGCCACTCACAGCTTCAGGCCCACTACTCTGGGCAAGTCCCTTAACCTCTCATGGCAACGTGACTCACCCATTTATCACTGGGCTAGTGGAAGACAAAAATAAATTAGATCTAGTTCCATCTCTTGAAAAACTCACTTGGAGGCAAGGGCAGGGGCTGAAAAGGCATGGCATAACAACAGATAAATTGCAAATCCATATTTACTTAAAATATAGAGTATGAACCGAATGCTGTGGGATCACAAAGCAGGGAATGATTGACTTTGGAGGACTCATGGAAGAATTCCTCTAGTTTGTAAACTGGGAAAAGAAAGAAATAAGCCTACAAAATTATCAACATCCCTTTTGAGACTGAAACTCTGAGAAAATGAGGCTTAGAGAGATGGTCAGCAATCTCAAGACAGTACAATTCCTCTTAATCATCTGCTCACAGCCAATATATGATTTAAAGTAACATAGTTATCTTAAGTGCTAGAAGACTGTACTTTAGAAAACCATGAAAAATATTTTTCAGAATATTACTTAAATACAAATCATACTTGTAAGTCTGTAGAAGCGAGGTTCTATCATTAGTCTTATGTATCATAATTATAAAACTAGATCCTAGAGCCAGACTGACCGAGTTCCAGATTTGACTTTGCTAGTAATTAGCTGTGTGAACTTGTGCAATATACTTGATCTCCCTGTGCTTCTGTTTCCTCTCTTATGACATTTCATAAGAAATGTGATGGTGGTGGTGGCAGTAGCAGTAGTGATGGCCACCTACCTCATGGGGTTGTTGTGAGGATAAATGAGTGAATATGTACAAGCACTTTACAAACATTCCCAGCACAAAATAAAGGTTACCTGAATTAGTTGTTGTTATGATTTGCAAAAGTATAACAACGGTCATTTCTGGCTTGCTATTCTAAAAATATTCTCTAAGGTTGAATGTTTCAGATTTGGCTTTAACTCACAATTTTACTTTTTAGAAATGTATAGAAAGCTCAGTTAGTCAATTATGAAACGCAGGTTGCCTGCTTCAGAAATACACTTAAGCAGAATTTTGGGGAGTGTAACACACTAAGTATGATTTCAAAAAATTATTTCCAGTGGCAGATATGAAGCTAACACACCAACACAGGTTTAAGCTGACAGAAACAGAAATGTTTGTATTTCAGAAAATAATATGCCTTTAATGTATATGAAGGTATGCCTTTGAGGTGAGTACACCAGGGTTCTGAATAGTATTTTTTAAATTATAGAAAAGCAAAAACAAAGGGGAAGAGATGCTCATATTCCCAAAAAGTTCTTTTTTCTACTATTTTAGCTTTTAAAAATAGTTCACAGTATTTTAAAATTAAAAGAATTCGATGTAACGTTAAATATATACATTTGGCCAACCACCCCAAAATATAAGCATTTAGATAACAAAGTTATTTTCTTTTTTTCACTGTATTTACACAGAATTTTAAGGAAATATTTGGGCCATTAACAGCATTTTATCATTATTATATAGTAACTGTCAGATGATATGGACTGTATCCAGATAAAATTAAACTTTTGTAAATCAAATTGGATGTTTTAATTGGCAACGCTAGCAGCAATCACCAAACCAAAAGGTTCTGCATTTAATATTTAATATATTAAACATCATTCATCCATTGGCTCCAAACCAACATCAATACTTACTGACTCTTGGGGCCTGTGGTTTTTATCTCAGTCAGTAATGCTTAGGTTCAAGCCTCAAAATTTAATCACTAAAACCTGCTGTTGCAAAAATGTTGACCAGAATCTCAAAAGAATCGAGAAAGAGTGCATGGGGGTGGGGAGGACAGTTGTTTAGTATGCCCTTATTATGTTCTGGAAAGAATGAGATACTTTTTCTGTGACTCTTCTTAATGCTTTATAGCATACCCACAGGAAGTGAAGCAAAATAATTCAAGCTATAATTCACTGAGATTCAAGTGTGTGGAGGAGGGGTTTTACAAGATGAGTTCATTCAGTTGGTTAAACTCCTTGAAATAAATTATTTTCCCACTTTTTCAGTTGAAAAAAAAAAAAAAGAAGCTTAGAAATGTTAGGTAACAGCCTCATAAAGTCACAGGGCCAAAAGTGATAGACTAGAAAGCAAGACTGTACACACACACCAGAGAGAAGGGGAGGGGCAAGGGAGACAGAGAGACAGGAGGGGGAGGAGGGTGGAGAGAGAAAGAGAGACAGAAAGAAAGAGAATATCAATAAATGAATTTTTTTTTTTCACTACAAAGAATGAACCATATCAGAAGAACTGGCACTGGCTTGTAATGACCCCAACAGACTTTAAATAATCCATTTCAGGCACCCAGAAATATATAGCTGGCCTAAAACTAAAACAAACAAACAAAAAACAAGTATTAAATTTAAGAAAGAATTCTTCCAAACAACTATCCTATTTTTTTTCCCCAAACATCCCTTACTGTTTTGAAGGTTGTCCAGATAGCCATTTTAGAGAAATAGAAGAAAGGAATACATTCAGATATTTCTTTTTTTTGTTGTTTTTTTTGAGTTGGAGTCTCACTCTGTCGCCCAGACTGGGGTGCAGTGGCCGCTCCTGGCCACCGCAGCCTCGACCTGCTGGGCTCCGGTGATCCTTCTGCCTCAGCCTTCCAAGTAGCCGGAACTACAGGAGTGCGCTACCACGCCCGGCTGATTTTTTTGATTTATTGTGGAGATGAGGTCTCACCAAGTTGTCCGGATGGGTCTTGAACCCGCGGGCTCAGGCAATCCACTCATCTCAGCCTCCCAAGGCGTGTGATTACAGGCTGAGCCACCGAGCCGGCTCAGATGTTTCTTAATGAAGGTATTAGACTAGTCTACTTAATTGTACAAACCAGGAATTACAAATGATAGGATAAAATATATTTATAAGTGGGTGGTGGGTATATGGTTAAAATTTAGGTATAAACTTACAGGAAAGAAACTTTTAGGCACCCCTGTAAGGTCAAAAGTCCACATTAACCCTCATCTAACTACTCCTATAATCAGAATTAATTTAAAACAAAGAGTATAGTGATTTTGCGATATTTTATAGAAGAGGTTTAATCCAGGATAAGGTTCAACATTCAAATAATTCAATGCTATTAGTGACATTTCTATTTGGTACCAGGATCTACGCTCAGAAAATAAATGAATAAGATTCTTTCATTCCTCCTTTTATCTGCCTAATTATGTTGTGTGACATTCTGGTTTATTCAGTTCAATGATGTATAGCTCCTAGATTACCTGGGGGCCACAAGCTATTTTAATAACTGGTTTCCAGACTGTCCTGCCTTTTATTGTTTTTGAAATGAAATATTAAAGTAATATAGCCAGTCCATGTACCAGAAGAACTATTACTTTGGGATTCTACCAAAGAGAATTTAAGTTAATCAATCCTTCTAAGACAGCTTTATGATATAGGTGACTCCATCAACACAAGCAGTTCCATGGCAAACTATGTTCAACTATGTTCCCATTTGCCCAAGATAATTATTTCTATGGGAGTAAAACTTGGGTGCTCCAAGTTCTATTTCCAGTGGAACTCTGTTCTGACAATGACTAGCTGTGGGATCTCAGCATGGCAATCAACACTTCTAGGTCTCAGGTTTCTGATCTATAAAAGGAAAAGACTGTGTTAGATTGTCTCTCAGGCCCCTTGCTGATCTAAAATTCTAAGGTCCAGTTCACACTTAAAATCCAAACTCAGATGTATCCCTAAAGCCATCTGCTTTCCATCCCTACCTCAAGGCAGAGTTAGGGGGGCTTCTCTGAGTTTCCATCTTACTTTATTCACAGTTCATTAGGGTAATAATTAGGATATAATTATTTGTTTGTCCAACAGACTATAAGTTATTCTAGCAGAGAGCTGTCTCTTATTGATCTTTGCACATTTGTCATCTAACATTCAGATTCTAGCTGTCTGGTATACAGAAGATATACAACAAATATTTGTCAACTAATTCTTTGAGTCACACTATCAAGCATTCGTTATCTCCCTTCGTTGGGACTCAAGGCTATATTCTAGTGATATACCAAATTCTCATCCACAAAATATCTGACATTTAGAAACAGGGCAATCCCATGTGTGATGATGAATCATAATACAAGTTTAGTACATGTGGTAATTAGTTTAAGTGAGTAAAAATTTAAGGAAAAATGTGCTCTTAGAGCATGAGGTATCTAAGACATTTGATGCTTTTATTTTAATAAATTTATTCTTTCTCTATTCCTCCTTCATATTATGGGCATGAATCTGTGTCGTGCTTATGTTTAATGATTCAGCCGTTCGGAAGAAAAAGTGATATCATGAGAGTTGAGACTGATTCCAAGCTGGAAAGGACTGAAACACTTGAAGGCAGGGAAAAGGAAAAAAACTTTGGGAAGCGTAACAAAAAAGTATAACGAGGTAGTGTAAGTTAAGAGTGAGGTTACACAAGACTAGAGTGAGGAAAATGAAAGAAGTAGAGATATATGTTTCTTGGCCCAAAAGTGTTTTGCTTTCAAGTTCCAGAACAAAATTTCATGTAGTACATGTCTGTTCTTCAGTACATGTATTTTTCTTGTCCATGCACATCCCTGGCAGTTAGGAACAAAAGGGAGTGAAGGCTACTGGCACTCGTGCACAAAGGCACAGTGGAAGACAGGAAGCCCTGCACCTGAAAGATAGGTAGGAAGCCTTTTGGGACCCTTTGTGTTCTGAATGTGATAAATCACAACCACCTTCCTGCATGAATACATGCTGACAGGTCTGTTTGAAGGAGGTTGAGTTACCCACTGAACTAACACCTGCATTAAGATGAGCTAGGGTACATATTACAAATTCAGATTTCTGGGCTCCACCCAGACCTATTCCCTTTCTACACATCTCCCACAGACCTGTAGAAAAGAGCCATTGAGGCTGGACTCGGTGGCTCAGCCTGTAATCCCAGCACTTTGGGAGGCCGAAGTGAGTGGATTGTCTGAGTCCACGGGTTCAAGACCAGCCTGCGCAACTTGGCAAGATCTTGTCTCTACAACAAATAAAAAATTAGCCGGGCATGGTAGTAAGTGTCTGTAGTCCTGGCTACTTCGAAGGCTGAGGTGGAAGGATCACCTGAGCCCAGCAGGTCAACGCTGGGGTGGCCGTGAGTGTGCCACTGCACTCCAGCCTGGGTGACAGAGTGAGACTTCAACTCAAAAAAAAAAAAAAAAAAAAGAGTTATTCAAAGGCTGGAATGCAATGAACAGGAAAAGCAAACTGTATGCAGCCTGGGAGCCCTTGCCAGCAAGGCTGAGCCGAGATGACTCAGCAGGTTAGAGCTGTGACCCTTAACTTGTGGAGTCATTATTCCAGTTCTTACCCAGTACCTACTACGCATGCAGGCACACGGATTGGTCTTACTCCAGAGTCCGTCTGAGCACAACATGGGGTGGCTAACACAACCTGGCATAATACACGGTCAGGCTTTTCCAAAGAATGCCAGCCCCAGGTCCTGGGTGACAACCAGCTCCCTAAAGTGTGGCCGAGAACACCATCAAAAAGGACAGGCACAGCAGACAAGCAGAAACCAGGGCCATCGTGGTCCAGCTTCAATTCTGTAAAACTCTGCTCTTTGGAAAGGGTGCAGAAATTGGAGAAAGCAGTTTCCAAAGCTATGAAATTACTGACAGCAATAACAATAAATTCCTCTCAGCGATGGCGGTGGCTCCGTTTCGTCCTACTCTTCAGCGGCAGCAAGGCCTTTGCTCCGGCTTGAGGTGACTGTTGCCATGCAATATACCCTGCTCACGTCTAGGGTAAAATTTACTTGTGGGCTCCGGTGTGTATGCCACCAGATGTTTAATTTTGCTTGACGTTTAATAAAGAGGAATCAACCCTCTCTTTTTTTTTTTTTTTTTAGTCAAGGAGGATTCATTTTTTTAAAGCTTTTAAGTGGTGCTTGAAAGCAGCCTCAGATACAGAAGTAAGCTGTGATGGGGACCAGTTAAAATACCAGGGAATAATGAGGCTGCCCCATGAAACGTGCTCCTACTCCATGTTTAAAGCCTCAGCTAAAAACCAGGAAGAAGGGCAACCTCAGGTTTAAACACAGTTGTACAGACACCTTATCTTCCTTCCCCATGGAGTGGATCTGGTCAACAGAGGCCAGGTCTTACCTACCTCTGAAGACCCCACCGCGGGTGCTAAGGTGAGAGGATGCTATTCACTCCCCTCATGTTCCATCACCTGGAGAGAATGCCCTACAACTATATGCCTGGCTTCTCGCTCTACCCTTCACTAATTCCTCGTCTTTTCTTTTTCTTCTCTTTGGCCTGCAGAGGTAATGAATTCCGGACTCTTCTCCTGCTGGGGGTAGGTGGCTCTCCCCTGCAGACTGCACCTTCTGTTGTCCTGGTATGCCAGGAAAAGGGTGGGTCAATCTATCTAATTCAGGGATGAAATTTCAGGAGGCCCACTTGGCTGGAGACCCAAAGCCACACTCTCCAAAAAAGCATGATCAGTAATAAAGATGGTATTTTGCTATCTACCAGCCTGAGTCCTTTACTTTTCTTCCTGGTTTTGAATTTGGGCATGGAAGTGAGGTTATTCATTGGTCCCCCTGAGACTTCAAGAGTGAGTAAGTCTCCCTTTCTTATATCTCTTATAGTTTCCAGTGAGTATTTATTGAAGACCACTGTGCAAAAATGTGGTGAGAAAGAAACTAAAACAATCCAGTATTATTTGTGAATAGACATTTGACCATATCCTATCCTATTAAATTTTGGGGTAGGTGGTCCAAAACATGGTATCCAATTTCTGTGTGAATTCCCAGAGGGAAACAATCTAAAATACCAAATGAAAAAGAGCTCAATTAAAAATATTATTCATGACTTAGCCCACAAATATAGGTTTCTGACCCTTGCAAAGTATTAGTCCCATGGAAAGTTTCTTCCAAATTTTTTTTTTTTTTTTTTTTTGAGTTGGAGTCTCACTCTGTCGCCCAGACTGGAGTGCAGTGGCCACTACCGGCCACCGCAGCCTTGACCTGCTGGGCTCCGGCGATCCTACCGCCTCAGCCTTCCAAGTAGCTGGAATTACAGGCATGCGCTACCATGCCCGGCTGATTTTTTTATTTATTGTAGAGATGAGGTCTTGCTGCCCAGGCGGGTCTCGAACCCATGGGCTCAGGCAATCCACTCACCTCAGCCTCCCAAAGGCACGGGATTACAGGCTGAGCCCTCAAGCCCGGCTCTTCCAAATATTTTATAAGCCAAATGACACAGGTGAAAACTTAACCCTTGTGATGCTTCCTTCATGTGTGTTGAAATAAATTTGAAGGGAACCATGGCATTTCTTTACAATTTTGTCCTTTTTATAACCAAATATTTTATACTTGGTTAAAATACACTTGGTTAAAATATATTGGTCAATTCTTTATTAAAAAGTATTTTCAAAATGAAGTATTTTCATGTAAAAATTCATGCAGCTAGCCATTTGCCTGCAACTAAAAGAGTCAGCTGTGGGTAGAACCACAACAGCATGGATACTGGACAACTTACAAAGTGGTTTCAACATGCATATGTATCATCATTTTAATCCATCCTAAGAACCGCACAACAATCCTGTGAAATAAGTGTCATTATCAACCTCAAGTTAGGGGAGATAATAACTGTGTTCAAGTTCAACTCTTTGCCCAAGATCACTCAGCTAATTAACGGTAGTGGCCCTGGGCCATAAACCCTGGTCTTCGGATACTAAAATTGCTGTGTTTCCTATTGTGTCATGATTCTAGAAGTGAGATGCTAAGGTGTTCACATCCTCCCCTGAAGCTTTACAGTGTCTGGTCCTCAGACCTGGGCATCGCAGAAGTGACAAACAGAGCCCCAGGTAAAGCAGGCCAGCAAGAACCAAATGAAATACCCTGGAGCAGACAGAAGAGCAAGTTAATACATTGAATTCTGATCCCCCTTCTTTTATATTCCTGCAGAGTCCTTTTAAGGAAGAAAAGTGAGTGAACTCATTTTATTTGACTTCCTTCCTTCCTTTCCCCTGGGCTGATCCCAAAAGGCACGGCCCAGGCACCAGACCAGTGGGCAGCTGATATCTCTACAAACAGTCTCCCATCTGTTAAACCTACAGGATGCTCCATTAACTCCACAAAAGAGCCTGAAGGTTCAACTTTCTTGAATGCACAAGTAGTCAGACTTACAGCTGCAATGAAAACTGCAAGGAGCCTAGCTAAGGGAGAAATGCCTTCAGCTTTGACAGAAATATTAGGGGGAGGTGAGGGAGACCCTTCCAGACTGCTCAGAAAGCTATCTGTACTGTTTGTGTTTTCATCCTGCTCCACCTGCTTTAACTCTTTGGCTTGTCCTTGGAGTCACAGCAACAGGCTTGAATCCTGAGCAGGGGGAGGTTGGGTGGTTACAGACTAAACTGGGGATTCCGTGATGATCATTCTCCTTAAGGGCAAGAACAGTGGTCAAAAGGAGTCTCCCAAGCCACTAGAATCATTATATAAAACGGCATAAGGATATTAGATATCAGAGTTATTAAGAGAATCTTAAAAGTATACTTATGTTTTGGAAACAGTCAATTCAAAGCCAACTATAAAATTTCTGGGCTCAACTTGAGATACCAAATTAGTCTTAAGAACTCCATTCAAGAGAAATAGCAGACTGAAATGTTCAGAAAATAAGAGATTCCTTTTTATGAATCACAGTTATTACTGCAGTTATGGAACATCAGCTAACACCCCAAAAAGTAAGTGTGGTAAAACAGCAGATGAAATAATGTTTAACTTTCTGAAGGAACACTTCCTTCTTAAAATAAACCAACCAACTCCACCAGAATCCTGAAAAGACATTCTAATATGTGCAACTGTGCTTGCTTATATAATAAAGGGGATAAAATATCTAAGAGCACCCTTTTTGCTACTCCTGCCATTTCCCTCAGCAGTGAGAATAGTGTCTCCGGAGTGCAAATTATATGTGGCAATGTGGTACCTCATCAAAAAGGCATCCATATCAGACAACTTGTATTCTGATCAAATACCAGGTAAAAAACTGGGATGGAGAGAACTGAAAAGATGCCATTGCAGAGAAGAGACATTACCTAACATATTCAAGGAGAAGCCCTTCCTGAAATTTCCTCTTACTAACAATTCAAACAACTTTATTTTTATTTTTTTTTTTTGAGTTGGAATCTCACTCTGTTGCCCAGACTGGAATGCAGTGGCCGCTCCCGGCCACAGCAACCTCGACCTGCTGGGTTCTGGCGATCCTTCCGCCTCAGTCTTCCAAGCAGCTGAAACTACAGGCGCGCGCTACCACGCCCGGCTAATTTTTAATTTATTGTAGAGATGAGGTCTCGCCAAGTTGCCCAAGCGGGTCTCGAACCCGCGGGCTCAGGCAATCCACTCACCACAGCTTCCCAAAGTGCTGGGATTACACACTGAGCCACCAAGCCCGGCTTCAAACAACTTTCATCATGATGGAAAGAAACTCAAAATCAGCTCTTCATCTTCTCAAACACAGAGTTCTTTATCTTCATCTTCTCAAACATAGAGTGCTACTGCTTTCCGTGATGTCCCCAGCCCACCATGCCACCCCTTCCTCTTCCTCTGAGCACACAGTATATCCAATGTAATGGTTTAGAGAAGAGGCTCAGGAGTAGCATGCCAGAGATAAGAATCCTGGCTCTGCCACTGGTTTACTATGTGACCTCAGGTGGGTGACTTAGCATCTCTGTCTTTCTCTTTCCTTATCAGGGAGAGGAAGACAACAGCTCTCAACTCTGAGGCTGTGGTGAGGATTTAGTGAGTCCATACACGTGTGCATCTAACCGTGTCTGGCGTATAATAAACGCTCAATTTGTTTAGCTTCGAAGGCAATGACATGGGCTTAGCCAAATTATGAAAATAAGAAACTAAGGGGGTTACTAAGGGCCTATGCAAAAGCCAAACATTCCCCTAGGCAACCACACAGACAGAACCCTTTAGAAAAAAGTCCTCTCATTCTGTTGGTCAGTGGACTCAATTTGGTCATTCTCCTCAGTGATTAAAGCAGCTTATTGAAGGGAGCAGATGCAAAGGACAAAAGTCAGGGCAGGAGAGATATGGGGACCAGGAGAGAATGCCTGTGTCTGGGAGAAACTGGTTTGGGGCAGCCAACAGCTGCCCCTGCCATTTCCCTCAGCAAAAGGCTATGCAGAGATACATATTTTGTTAATATGGTTAAACTTTCCACCACCTTCCCTTCAAGGTCCCTTCTGCAAGAACATCTTCCAGAGACTGCTCTGCCTCTGAAACCATACAGCACTTTCAAATATTGATGGCTATATTTGGCCTTTAATTACTGTGGAGGAAATGTATGTCTCAAAGATCAACTCTGGAGGAGGAAGAGTATGTCTCACATTCTTGTGCCTATCTCACTGGCCTCCCTCTGTCCCAGGGCCTGACCCCCAGCACGGAGATGTCCACTTAGAAAGCATATAAAGCAGGCTGGGCTCAGTGGCTCTTTCTGTAATCACAGCACTTTAGGAGGCTGAGGCAAGTGGATTGCATGAGCCGGAGGGTTTGAGATCAGCCCAGGGAAACTTGGTGAGACCTTGTCTCTACAATAAATGAAAAAAATTATCCAGGTGAGGTAGCGCACATCTGTAGTTCCAGTTACTTGGAAAGTTGAGGTGGAAGGATCTCTGGAGCCTAGCAGGTCGATGCTGGGGTGGCTGCGTGCCACGGCACTCTAGAGTGGGTGACGGAGTGAGACTATAACTCAAAAAAAAAAAAAGTAGATAAAGCAGGAAGCTTGAGTGATCCATGCTCTAGAGAAGCATGTCACTGTACCAAAAGAAACACCCACATGGCATGGCCAGTCAGTGTAAGGGGTATATAATTCTTGTACTTGACTTTTTTGCCATGAATTATCAAGTGTGCTCCACAGCATCCTAATACTAGCCAGGCTTCCTCTGCCTTGGCTACAGACTGTGCTCCATACATTTCTAGTCCCGTGAATCCTTTAAGAAGACCAAATAGCTTCATCAAAAATCGTGTGATAACCAGGGGCCTGTTATCACAAGGGGTGGTATGGTAGGCTGAGGACAGCATGGGAAAAGTAGTAGTGCTCTCTAATTGAGAAGAGGCAGTACGAGAAAAGGGCACAGAGCAAAAAAGCAGGCTTATCCCCACCCGAGGCTTTGGTGCAAAGGCTGCATTCAAGAAGTTTAAAAGGAGGAATAAGAAGAAGCCCTCAGAGGCTCTAAGGACTGAAAAGATGACAGCGTTCCTCCAAATAAAAGTTAACTTTTAAAAATCACAAAATAAGGGTAAGACAGTCCAGCAAAGGTCTGCTTTTTCCCATGACAACTGCTTTGATGTTTTAAAGCAGCAAGTATCATATTCTTTTAAAAACATTTTCTAGTGGTGTGTCTGCTTTCTAGGTGCCCTAAACTCATGTTCAATCTGCCTATCTGGTAATCTAGCCCAGTTTGGGCAGCAAAGGATTTCCCTCTGGATACAGAGAGGCAGGCATGAAAGAATGGAGTTGGGCAGGGGCAGGCCAGGTGGGGCAGAGGTGAGCACAGTTGGGGATTGGGCAATGACGCAGTTAGAGCAAGGCCAGCAACTTTGATTCCTGCCCAGTTAGATCAAGAGAGAACATCAGGAATGATCTAAACCTCATCTTCTCTTTTTATAGGAGAGAAACTATGGCCCATTGATGTTGACTTACCCAAGGTCAAGCTGCCAGTAAGAGGCAGAGCTAGAACTGAAATCTGGCTTCATGGCCACCTCATTAGATCTCTGCACTCAGCATATCTCCTCTTTACACTTACAGGGTATGCGAAATCAGAACTCAGACAGGCAGCTGAGAACTCAGGCAGTCATGGAAAGAAAGCTCTTGCAGACTCCCCTGCCTCAATACTGACTGTTGACAGAGTCAGCAGCAGAGGCAAGAGTCCTTATAGTTATCACGCTGTTTTTGATGAAGCCATTTGGTCTTCTCATAGGATTCACTGGACTAGAAATGTATGAGGCACAGTCTGTAGCCAGGGTAGAGGAAATCTGGCTAGTATTGGATGCTGTGGAGCATACCTGACAATTCATGGCAAAAAAGCCAACAAGCACAAGAATGACATACCCCTTACTCTCCCTTGACCCCTCCTGCCTCCATTCACTGTGGCCAAAGCATGGAAACTGCCACTCAATACCGGGCTTTTAGATTCTTTAAGGTGGTGAAACTGTGAAGGAAATGGGATGAGGATAAGACACACACATCAACTGAGGCAGTTGCATTAAAGATAGTCTTGAGATGCTGCTGTGCATTTGCTGGCTGGAAAATTGAGACATACACTGTGTGGAAATTACTGTGGGGATTCACAGAAGCTCCTCCTCAGTGCTCTGCATGGTCTGTAAATCATCCCTTGGTTTAATTACAAATTAGGCCCAGTACTTTGGGAGACCAAGGCAAGTGGATTGCCTGACCCTGCGGGTTCGAGACCTCATCACTACACTAAACAAAAAATTAGCTGGGTGTGGCAGAGTGCGCCTGTAGTTCTGGCTACTTGGAAGGTTGAGGTGAAAGGATCGCCGGAGTCCAGCAGGTTGATGCTGGGGTGGCTGTGAGTGTGCCACTGTACTTCAGCCTGGGCGACAGAGTGAGACTCCAACTCAAAAAAAAAAAAAACAATCAAACAACAACAACAACAAAAAACCCACATCAGACCTCCCAAACCATAAAGCCTTTTAAAAATAAAATTAGCCTCCTTCCTCTGAGAGATACTTTCTGTAAGCACCACTATACTTCAACATTCACCTCAGGTATGAAACATACAACACCTGAAAATAACAAAGAGTTATTTTCAGTTATGGGTTTTTAATAATGGACATAAGTAACTCAACTGCATTCCTGTTTCATATCCCACATCAAATACCTACACCAAATCAGGCAAACAAAGAAGAAAACAGATGATGACTGTTTTGACCTGCATCTCTTACCTTCTTGACCCTCTGAATCTTCTCTGATGCACCCTACTCAATAAGGTCATTTCTCCCAGGGAAAAGCAAGGATAGAACAAAACATCACCAGCATTAGCATCACATTGTTCCTCTTCCAGGTCCTCATCTACACGCCTTTGCCGACTCTATTCCCTCTGCCTGGAGTACCCAGCTTTCTCCCATTCACCTTGTTAATTTCCTGTCTTTGTCTGCTATCAGAGCTTGTGGGAAACCTTCCTGGAAATCTTTACAAATGTAACCCAGTCCTTTTAATCCTCCCTTGATGCTCTCTGAGTGTTTTGTGTATTTCTGCCCCTCCACACTCTTGTATAATTATCTGGTTTTGAGTCTATCTCCTTCACTATGCTATAAGATTCTCCAGGGCAGGGATCATAACTTATTCATGTTTGTTTCTCCAGGGACCAGTACAACAGTTGGCACATGGAAGAAGTGCAATAAATATATATGTGCTCATAAGGCATTATCACACACATTCTTTCGCTTAATTCTTAGAGTGACAGTGTATGACAGGAATTAGACTCATTTCACAGACAAAGAAACGCATTCAGGGAGGTTTCATAGAATCCCCAAGGCTATCAGTTTTGACACCTTCTGGCTCCCAGGCTCAATTTTCACTGGACCATGTTATAATTGGGTAACCATAAAGGTTCCACATAGAAGGTGAAAGAGAAAGCATCAGCCCTCTGATGCAGGCATATATGTGTCACCTGCATGACTAAAGAACAGGCATACAAAATTTTCAGATATGGGTAAAATAATTGTTCTGAAAGTAGGAACATTGATCAGATAGGGGGATGGGAGTCCACATTCTTTTCTTGAGGGCCTCTCCATCCCCTAAGCGCTGTAGAAATGAGAACAAATTAGATAGAAACAAAGTTGATCTGGTTGTGAGGTCATGAAAAAAACTGTCTCTGGTGAGCTGCCAACACTGCTCAGACACCTTGAAAAAGCGACACATGGCACAGCTGCAGTGGCTGCCAAACTGGAAGTAGCTTGGCTGTGGCTGATTTCACTGTTAGGACTCAGAGAAGTAGCAACAGGCAGGAACTGGGGGCTGCTGACAGGATGGGGCTAGTGTGGGCCTCTGACTCTCTGTGACCCTCTAGTGCAGGGGTTCCCAACCCCTGGGCCAAACTGGTCCATGGCCTGTTAGGAATGGGGCCACACAGCAGGAGGTGAGCAGCAGGCCACTGAGTGAAGCTTCATCTGTATTTACGGCTGCTCCCCATGGCTCGCATTGCCACCTAAGCTCCGCCTCTTGTTAGATCAGTGGGGCATTAGATTCTCATAGGAGTGTGAACTATATTGTGAACTGTGCACGAGAGAGATCTAGGTTATGATCTGAGATGGAGCTGAGGTAGTGATGCGAGTGCTGGGGAGCAGCTGCAAATACAAATTAACATTAGCAGTGAGGTTTGACTGCATATCCACGGCGCCGTCTTCCACAAAACTGGTCCCTGATGCCAAAAAGGTTGGGAACCACTGCTCTAGTGCACTTGAACCTCTCCCTCAGTCAAGGAAAGTGGTTTTCAACACGGCTGCACTCTAGAATAACATGGGCCAGCCTCTAAAAAGAATTCAATGCTAGCTCCCCTCCCAGAGGCCCAGACTTAGTGAGCCTAGGGTGTGGTGCTTGCATCTGCCTCTGCAATTCTAGTGCACAGCCAGACCAAAAGGCCTGAGTGTTTTCAAAGCTGAACACTTCATCTGGTTGATCCAAAATGAAGATGACAAGCACAACTGGAACACCTTTTGGAACTTTCCTTTCCCTATGTTCATCAATATTTCAAACACTTAAGTAATCAGCCACTCAGCACTCAAGGTGAATGGAAACCGCCTTGGAGTTACTTAAAGTCAGCTTGCATAGAGATGGAAGCAGAACGTTCCTCTGCTACATCTGGGAGACTTTCCAGCCTCTTCTTCTCAAACATTTCTAATGACAGGAAACATTACCTTAAAAGGCACTTCGGAGTTGTATGCTTAGAACAGGTAAATGGTATGCAATTTATATCTCAGTAAAGGGGTGTGTGTGTGTGTGTGTGTGTGTGTGTGTGTGTGTGTGTGTGTGTGTGTGTGTGTGTGTTAAGGTACTTTGTTTCATTTTGGGAACAGCACGCATTTCAAGAGAATTCTTTTGGGTCTGGGCACAGTGGTTTATGCCTGTAATCCCGGCACTTTGGGAGGCCAAGGCAGGAGGATTGCTTGAACCCAGGAGTTAGAGACCAGCCTGGGAAACATAGTGAGACCTCTTCTCTACCAAAAAAAAAGAAAAGAAAAGAAAAGAAATTAGGCCTGGTGTCACACATCTGTAGGAGGTTGAGGCTGCAGTGAACCATGACTGTGCCTCTGCACTCAAGCCTGGGTGATAGAATGAAACCCCAATTCAAAAAAAAAAAAAGAAAAAATTCTTTTGGTGTACTCTTATGACATTGACCTCTCTATACTTTATACCACCTGATCCCAGCTTTGTTGCTGAGGTCACTCAGATGTAAGCCTAATTCCTCTTCCACTTGACTTTGGGTTCAGGCATACATGGGATGGAATCCACTTACTGGTTCTATGACCCAGAGCAAATGAGTTCTTTGTGAACTTCAATTTCCTGACCCACAAGAAGTGAAAAAGTACTTCCTTTGTAGGACTTGTGAGAATTGGCAAGCACCTAATATCTGGGATACTATAAGATTCTCAATGAACAATGCCTTCCTTCCCTTTCCCCAAAAGGCGGCATACAAATCTTCCCCCAAAGTTCTCTTCTTTTAGGCTAAACATCTATGATGTTTTACAATCCACAGATATTTAGTGATTCCTCATTGGGTTGTGGCTTCCCACCCTGCACCATCCTACCTCTCCCCCTGTGAACTATTGGGAGATTTGGTGAATGTTTGTGTGGCCTTCCATAGTCCAGTGACTGCTCTATACCAGTGACTGCTTACTGGCTTATATTACATTAAAATCTTTAGGAAGGCCGGGCACAGTGGCTCAAGCCTGTAATCCCAACACCTTGGGAAGTTAAGGTGAGGGAATTGCCTGAGCCCACATCTCTACAATAAATCAAAAATCAGCCGGGCGTGGTAGTACACGCCTGTAGTTCTGATTATTTGGAAGGCTGAGGCAGAAGGATCACCGGATCCCAGCAGGTCGACACTGGGGTGGCTGTGAGCGTGCCACTGCACTCCAGCCTGGGCAACAGGGCAAGACTCCAACTCAAAAAAACAAAAACAAAAAAACTTTAGGAGCCCAAGATTTCTCTCCCAGGATCAGTTGTTTGTGAGCACTAAACCATATACAGACGTTCAGCTACATTTCAGACATATTTATTCAGCTGCTTGGGGGGGTTAGGCAGGAATTCCTTCTGTTATCTGTTGTGCCAGGGAAAGTGGCCTAGACAATGCTGTTCCTTCCCAGTCCCAGTCACACACCATATGGCACCTTGTCCCACCCCCAACCTCTGCAGCATTTGCCCAGTCCTTTTATCTGTGATTCTGCCTCAGCAACAGAGCAATGCAGAGTCAAATGAGATGTGACCAAAGCAAATGAGCTTAAGTCATGATGCTCTCTCAGAGCAAATTCTTGACTTTGAGCAAATGATTGAACTCTCTCAATATCAATCAGCACCCTCCTCTAAAGGGGTTGCTATGAAAATTAAATGATTATGCTACAGTAACGTGCCTAGTGCAATGTCTAGTACATAAGAGGCATCTATTAAGTAGTAACAGTAATTCTCATCATCACAAGTGTGATATGGTGATTTCCTACTCTTAGACTGGACTCTGTCCTGAATGCTCATCTATTCGGCTAGCAACCTGACTGCTTTGCTCAGTTCTTAACACCTCTGTCCTTCAGGAATGGAAAAACCTTATCCTCATAGAGGACTTCCCTTACCCTCGGCCTGGGCCCCACCTTGCTAACATTTGCTCCTCACAGCCTCTCTCTCTGTCCCCAAAGCCTAGGGGGTATATTTCTTTAGCATCTGCCGTTGTATAAAGTGTGCTGGGAGCCAGAAACCAGCATTCTAGATCCTGCTTGGTCACTGGCTATGTGACCGTGGGCCAGGCATATAACATTTTGATCTCTGCTTTCCCTTCTGTACAATGATGGCATTAGATGACAAGATCTCTAAACTGTCATCTGGCCCAAAAGTTTATGGCCTGTCCTTTCCCCACCTTCTGGTGTCTTTCTAGCTAGTCTTGACTGCCCCACCCACCCCTCTGCCTTCCCACTCACCCCCAGGGAAGTCCTTAAGTAGTGACCCTCTCCCCACACTCTAACCTCTCTCCGCCCCAAGCCTTCTAAATATGCTATTAGTGGCCACATATGTATACAAAACCACTTAAGACATAGATTTGGGCATGGAAACCTAAAACTCAGAAGCATGTTATGTCTATTAGAGAATGTATATGTAAACAACATTGAGATTACATTATATTAAGACTAAAATATCTAATAATGGCTCCAACGTTTGTCTGTGAGAAGAAGATGTAATATATACACTATGCAAAATGTTTAATAAACATTTGCTGCCATATCTTCCTCTTCCTGGTGTTTCATGTGGAAAAGTTACCCCCGTGGAGCTGAGTATGACACTCTGGAGTATCAGACTCAGAGACATTCTATCCTGGGCCTTACAAATTATACACAGATGTAAACTGCTTTAAGAAATATGATAAAGAGATTACTAAAACCACAAAACAATCTGGGGTGATTATTCACTTTCTCAGAGTTCTTTCGAGCTAAAAATAATTTAGCTTACAAAAGTTCAAGGTCTCAACAACTTTTCAGAAGTCCAACTGCTGTATAAAAGGAAATGTTATATATGAACAGACTCGTAGATAGGAAGATATTTTAATAGTTTAAAAAAATTACATAAGTCAAATTTGTCCACATAGAAAATTAGAAACTAAAGATTAAAAAAAAAAAAAAAAGGAATGAAGGGACACAGCTTTAAACTTTCAAATCAATATTATGCTACTTAGAAGACACATGTACCACATAGAAAAAATTTTATTCTACATATATTCATACACAGTTTTCTGAGCTTGAGCAGGACTAACTCAAGTTTGAAATTAAGTGAATATCTGGGATAAAATTATCTAGCTGGGAATTTTTCTAAGCCATTTGCTTATTTAAAATGATAGTTTGAAGAAAACATACCAAGTCTGCCAAATATGTAAATAATAGGGATTTAAAACACTTGTCAAATAAGAAAAACAAACAAATGTAAAGGTCATCTAACAGACTTCATAATATATTTTACGGATATAGTAGACTTATCTTTTCCTTCCAAGATATTCAGTTATATTTTTAGCAGTATGTAATAATTTTGTTTATCACAAATGTTCACTATTGCATCATATGTGTTATTAATTATCCAGCACACCTATCTGTGGGTAGAAGTGGGAGACCTTCATTTGAAACACATTTGGGTCTTGAAGCTAACAATGCAAGAACATAAGTGTGTTGCAGGGAACACAGTTTTTAGCTTTTTTAACTCTAAAGTTCTTTCTGAGCTTAACAGAACTTTCCATACCATGTTAAGCCAATACCTTCCTCACCTATAACATTTGGAATACTTGTGTCCTAAGGAAAGGAAATAAAAAACTATCTGACTTGTCATTTCACCTTTATGAAATATACTTATGTCATTCACACCCAACAAGTAGCAAATATACACTGATTTTCTATAATTCAGCTTATTATTGTGCTGATAACATACACGAACTTTATCTTCTTGGTTGACTTTGTTCTCAATTCACTTTTAGTCAATTCATATGAGCCTTGATGACACTAAACCAAGCAGAAAGAAATTCTGCTTGATTTACCAAGGAGAACTTAAGTGCAGCTTACCTCTATAAATTGCTATTTAAAGAATGTTTAAGATAAAGGGCCGTCTGAATCTCCTATATTCTGAAAGTTGACACTCAAAGATATACAAGAACTTCTACTGTACATTCCAGACATCTTCAAGCATTTCCTTTCATACCCTTGTGCTAGTCATGCCAAGAATGCTATGTGCTCGGATCATTCTGTGCTTGGTGGCTCAGCCTGTAATCCCGCGCCTTTGGGAGTCTGAGGTGAGTGGACTGCCTGAGCCTGCAGGTTCGAGACCCGCCTGGGCAGCGAGACCTCATCTCTACAATAAATCAAAAAATCAGCCGGGCGTGGTAGCGCATGCCTGTAATTCCGGCTACACGGAAGGCTGAGGCGGAAGGATTGCCGGAGCCCAGCAGGTCGAGGCTGCGGTGGCCAGGAGTGACCACTGCACTCCAGTCTGGGCGACCAAGTGAGACTCCAACTCAAAAAAAAAAAAAAAGAATAGAAAACTGAGTGACACAGGGCCGTCTTAGTCAGTTTGAACTGCTATCACAAATTACATAGTCTGGGTAACTTAGACAAGAAACATTTATTCCTCAAAGGTCTGGAGGCTGGAAGTCTGAGATCAGGATGACAGAATAGTTGGGTTATGGTAAGGGTTCTCTTTCAGGCTGCAGGCAGCTGACGTCCCCCTCTATCCTCACATGATGGGAAAAGGGTGCGAGAGCCCTCTGGGGTCCCTTGCATAAGGGCGCTAATCTCATCCATGAGGGCAGTGCTCTCATGACTTAATTACATCTCCAAAGCTCCACTTCCTAATACAATCACACCAAAAGTTAAGATTTCAGTATTTTGCGGGTGATATAAATGCTCAGTCCATAATAGAGCCTTCTGCCTTCAGCATATATCACTCCAATGAGAGTCATAAGATAAGGGGTTTACCATATTTTAATTTTAAATCAATTCAAAATCAGTCAAAAACTTGAACACCAACTATTTGCAAATACCAAAACAGAACAATTCCAGTGGATAATTCTTATCAACTTTTGAGAACCCATAATTTCCATTATTTTGTTTTGTTTTGTTTGGGGATGATAATTTGTTCCTGGGTAAACGTACTAACTTTCTTCTTGCAATTCTGGCTTACCTTTATTTCTAGCTATATGGGCAAACAAAGTCAAATTTTAGGTATGAAATCAGACACTTTCTAAGAAAAAAGTGATAATATCTTGTCCAAATAGTGAAAGTTCCAGCCACGTTCCAGCCCACCAACCATCCTTCTGTTCTCTGAGCATGCTAAGCTCACACGTGCCTTTGGACCTTTGCACTTGCATTTCCCTCTGCAGGACTGTTTTTCTCCCAGATCTTCTCATTGTTTCTTTCTTGTCATCATATTTGCCATGGTTCAACGGGCACCTCTCACTGAGGCCTTTCCTGATTAGCCCTCACCCTATTTCATTGTCTTCATAGCTTTCATTAACTATTTGAAATGATCTTGTTTATCTTTCTGTTTGCTTATGCACCCACAAGCTGGGACCCTGTCTATTTTGTTCATACTATATTCTCAGCATCTAGAACAGTGCCTGCCATATATAGCAGATGGTCAATAACTAAATGTTTAATGAATGAATACACAAAGAGAAGGAAAAAACCAGAAGTCAATGAGAGCAGAGAACACGTAATTTCAACTAAACTATGTCTGACTGAACCTTACCTTTCTGTGCTGTGATAAAGAGCCCCAAAGACAGTCTACCTGGATTTCAAGAGTATTTAACAAAGACAAACATAATCACCTTGTGAATTTGATAAAAGTTGTCAATTTAGTGACAGTTCTGTAGATTCCTTACAGGTTGAGCCTCTGCATCTAAAGAGCTGAACAGTGCCAGGGAGAGTGGGTGTTTCTCTGTATACTTGGTCTTGCCTTCTCCTGCACATGTTAGGAGAAGTTATCAATGTTACAAATGATTGATAATATCAGTCATTTGAAAAATCAAACATTCTAAATTGCACAAAGCTGAAAAGGACAAGCAAGTGGGCCGGAGAACAGAATCAGGTATCGAAAAGATCCCCTAGGTTGAAAGACAGGCTAAAACAAACAAGATGATATTTAATAGGGATCAGTTTAGAGCCTTGGATGGCATTTAAAAACTCAAGCAGAGAGAGCTGGAGTTCAGGACACCTGGCTTGCAGCAGCACCTGTGAAAAAGGCCCAGCGTTTTTGTCAACGTAAGTCAGTCACATGGCTTGGCTATGAAAGAACCATTACAAGAACGTGAAAGAGAATATATGGCATGCTCAGAGAGGATGAACCGGGGAGGTACAGGGCCCCCAAACAAGCTACTTCATTCAATAATTGATTGATTTCTAGGCACTTATGATGTGACAGACATTACATGGGCTGGAGATGCAGGGATACAAGACCAAAGGTCTAGTGTGAGAGTGAGATCCCAGAGTTACCACAGAGGGCAGGGGGATCACGGCAGAGGGGCAAATGTTGGTTACAGGAGCAAAGAGCATTATTCAATCTATACAGACAGGCTGGAGAAGGCACCCATGGAAATAGGACTCCTGGGGACTACTGTAATTCCGAAGGTGTTGTGAAAAGTAGGTGAAATCATGAGCTTAGCACAAGGCCAGGAACAAAGGGAGTCATGATAACGACGGTGGGTACTCCTATTATAATAGGGAATGAAGCACACACAAAAATCACTATCAGGCAAACATGATACTGGTAATTGTTGCAGGCAAAAGTTATTGATAGATGCTAAAATTAGTGGGCAATATGATGAGAAGTAGGATCTTTGTATAACTTCAAAATCTCTCTTCACAAGACATTTATTACAGAAGGAAAAATAGTAATTTTACAGTGGAGTGGCTGACACTACCCTGACCAAGTGCTCACAGTTCACATCACCGTGATAAGTCATACCCCATGTGCACCTCGGTATGATGGACTGGGGAGAGCATATCACTTCTGTGGTATTCCTGCCAAAGATGCATGACCCCAATCTAATCATAAGAAAATACCAGAAAACCTAAATTGAAGGATGGTGTACAAAAATAACTGGCCAGTATGCTTTCAGAGTGTCAAAATTATGAAAGACAAAAAAAAATTGAGTTTTTTTTTTTCTCCATAGTTTGGAGGAGACTAACTGCGACGTGGGATCCTGACTTGGATCCTGGACCAGAAAAAGAACATTTGTAGGAAAACTGGCAAAATTTGACCTTGAGTAAGGTCTCTAGATTAAACAATAGTATTAATTTTCTGGTTTCTATAACTGTTCTATGGTATGTAAGAGATTAACATTAGGGGGAGCTGAGTGAAGGGTGCTTGTGAGCTCTCTGTATTATTTTTGTGACTTTTCCTTAAGCCTAAAAATTATTTCAAAATAAAACATTGGAAAAAAAAATAGATGCACTTAAGCCAGGAAACGACAACTCTGCCAGAGATAAAGGGAATGCGGAGAGGCTGACTTAGACCTGAATTCTGAATATGGGGACTCCCAGGCCAAACTCTGTCAGGAAGAAGACTGGATGGTAGAATACAGAGCCTGGGGCTATACATACCAAAAAGTTGGCTTCAGTCAGGAAAATGTAGGAGAGCTTCTCTGAGTTAGAGTGAACTGGTATTCAGGGCACAGTTGAACCTGTTTGTGATGACTCAGCTCCAATATCAAGAGCATCAATCAACACAGGCTTTTGTAACACGGAGGCCCCTGAGATCCCAGGGTGTGGTACACCACTCTCTCCTGCAGTGCTTTGAGTCCTGAAGCCTTTTTTTTTTTTTTAAATAAACACTTAAAAAATGTAGTTTTAGGGCCAGGCTCAGTGGCTCAGCCTGTAATCCCAGCACTTTGGGAGGCCGAGGCGAATGGACTGCCTGAGCCCGTGGGTTCGAGACCCATCAAGGCAACTTGGTGAGATCTCGTCTCTACAATAAATAAAAAAAAATTAGCTGGGTGTGGTAGTGCGCGCCTGTAGTGCCAGCTACTTGGAAGGCTGAGGCAGAAGGACCTCCAGAGCCCAGCAGGTCGAGGCTGTGGTGGCCGGGAGCATACCACCACACTCCAGTCTGGGTGACAGTGAGACTCCAACTCAAAAATAAAATAAAATAAAATAAAAATAAAATGTAGTTTTAGATTTATAGAAAAGTTGTGAAGTTACTACCAGGACTTATAGCCTACACCCAATATATAGAGTATAATGCACCAACATAAATACATTACTATCCACTAAAGTCCATATTTTTTGCAGGTTTCCTTTTTGTTGTTGCTATTTTTTGAGTCAGTCTCACTTTGTTGCCCAGGTTGGAATGCAGGCACGCTCACAGCTATTACAGCCTCAACCTGCTGGGCTCAGGCCATCCTTCCACTTCTGCCTTCGAAATAGCTAGAACTACAAGTGCATGCCACCACATCTGACTACTTTTTAAATTTACTGTAGACATAAGGACTCACCAAGTTGCCTAGGCTGGTCTCAAACCCCTGGACTCAGGCAATCCTCTCACCTCTGCCTCCCAAAGTGCTGGGATTATAGGCATGAGCCACGGCACCCGGCTGAGATTTATTTGTTTTTTTTTTACCTGAAGTTCTTTCTCTGTTTCAGGATCCCATCCTGGATACCACAATACATTTCTTAGTCACATCTCTTTAGGCTCCTTTTGGATGTGACAGTTTCTCAGATTTGTTTTTGATGACCTTCCAAGGTTTTAAAGGGTATGGGTCAGGTATTTTGTAGAATGACCCTCAATTGGAACTAGTCTCACAAGTAGCCTGGAGTTATGGTTTTTTGGGAGGAGGACCCAAGAGGTAAAGTGCCATTCACATCACATCAAGGGGACACATTAACACTGCTGACATTGACCTTGCTCACCTGGCCAAGGTAGTATTTGTCAAGTTTCTTTCCCTTTCTACACACTACTCTTTGGAGAGAAGTCCCTTTGCACAACTCACACTTAACGGGTAGGAGGTAGAATACCCTCCTTGAGGGTAGAATACCTACATACATCATTTGGAATTTTTCTGAACTGATCTATAGCCCTCATTTATTTATTCAATCACTTATGTACATCAGTGTGGATTCACGAGTACTGCAAATTTGGGTTATAGCTCATTACTACTTTATTTTGTTGTTCCAATTGTTTCATCTTTAGCCACTGGGAGCTATTTCAGTTAGCCAATGTGTCTCTTTGATAAACCTCCAACATTGTGAGTTTTTAAAAGTATTTCCTGCCAGGATCGGTGGCTCAGCCTGTAATCCCGCGCCTTGGGAGGCTGAGGTGAGTGAATTGCCTGAGCCTGCGGGTTCGAGACCCACCTGGGCAACTTGGCGAGACCTCATCTCTACAATAAATAAAAAATTAGCCGGGTGTGGTAGCGCGCACCTGTAGTTCCAGCTACTTGGAAGGCTGAGGTGGAAGGATCACTGGAGCCCAGCAGGTCAAGGCTGTGGTGGCCGGGAGCGGCCACTGCACTCCAGTCTGGGCAACAGAGTGAGACTCCAACTCAAAAAAAAAAAAAAAAAAGTATTTCCTTACTTTCCAGCACAAGATTCTCCAGGTTCATCTTGCATATTCCCTGTCCCAGCTCTAGAATCTAGAATCAGCCATTTTACCAGAAGTCTTGGTTTCTTTTATAGAATAATGGTAGAAACCAAGATCTAGGTGCTAGATGTGCTTCTTGCTACTGGGGCATTGTTGCTTTTAGGTCCTCTCAGCTGAAAGAGCAAAGAAATATGTTTGGGTGCAAACTTATGTATACACATGTATCTATAAATATGCCTATATGTATCTGTTTGTGTCCATATCAAGCTAAACATGAACTTATACTGATATCTCCAACTCTAATATATTACCACATGAATCATTTCTCACCTTGTTTTCTATAACCTTCTATTCCTAATTGAGAAACCTGGCTCCCACCCTCCTCTGTCCATTTGTTTAATTATTCAAGTCCAGTATCAATGTATAGTGGTTTCAGAAGCATTAACCTATATCCTCCTGGGAGGCAACTTTATCAACGAGAGGGCCTTGCTTACTTACAGTTCCTTTGCCTCTAGTCTTACAGTTTCTGCTCACTTCCAAAGTTACTTGAGTAACCCTTTTCGTATACTTTTTTCAGTGAGTTTATTTCATACATTTGTAATATAGTTGGATTATTTTGCCACAGTCTGAATTCCATCCTGGGCTACTCCAATGTCTTGAATAACTTTCAAAAATATGCATACACTAATGTTCAGTCTTTGTGCTAGAAAGTTTTTTGGGTTTTGACAAATGCATAGTGTTATATATCCCCTGGTGCATTTTTACACATTTTCTGTTTCCTCTTGAGGCATCAGACCATAATTTCAGGCAATGGTCAGTCCATCCATCTCTACAAAATCTCTCTCTCTGTGGCCCCCTCATCTGCCATAAGCCAAAAAACTAAAAATATGAGTCTTGCTAACGTTATAAATAAAATAAGAACAAGGAGGTAGCAAACAAGGGTCTGAAATATTCACCTATGCCACCATACAAGAAAGCCTTGAATGTCATGCCATAGGGCTCTCTGTCTCATCCCACATTAAAAACATGATATTACAGCAGAGAGTTTTAACTGTACAAAGTTGAAGAGAATAGCAAATGAGAGAAAGAATTAGCAATAAAAACACCTCAATGGGCTGAAAGATAAACCAATTCCAAAAAAGGTTAGATTAGTAGGAGTCAAGTTAAATAATTTGATTTAAAAATTCAAGTGTGTGAAGTAGCGTTTAAAAAAAAAACTGGTTTAGCTGCTGCATCTATGAGAAAGTGGTTTCATAGATTGGGAGCTCGATAGGAGGCAAAAATGAGACTTGGTCACCAAAAAACCCACTACCAGGACAATGACCAAGACAGGGAAGGAGATGGTCCCGCTTGTCTTTTTGCTCGTCAGATCATGCCTGCCATCCTGTGTTCAGTTCCATTCTGGGCATCAAATATGACACAACTACTAGATGAACCAGAGTTGTGAAAAGCCTAGAAAAACTAACTCAACAAGCATTTAGTGAATACTACCATTTGTACAAGGTATTATAAAATGTAGGCCAGGAGCAGCAGCTCATGTCTGTAATCCCTGCACTTTGAGATGGAGGTGAGAGGACTGCCTGGCCCAGGGGGCTCGAGACCAGCCTGGGCAACTTGATGAGACCTCTTCCTACAATAAATAATAAAATTAGCCGGGTGTGGTGGCATGCATCTGTGGTTCCAGCTACTTGGAAGGCTGAGGCAGAAGGATCACCTGAGCCCAACAAGTCAAAGCTGTGGTAGGTGGTTGTGTGTGCCACTGCACTCCAGCCTGGGGGACAGAGTGAGACTACGACTCAAAAAAAAAAAAAAAAAGTACTAGTATCCACAGGTAATAGTAATGAATAAATTGCTTCTTGATGACTCTTCCAGATATCTGAAGTTTCCAGGTTTATGCCCATGTAAATGATTACTATGTTCAATAGGTAATTTTAATCACTTATTCTGCCATACTTTACATATTCTCCCTATTTTTCCCTTATTTTAAACAATAAAATTTAAATAATAAATCACCAAATCAGTATACATCCATTATATGGCATCACCTTTAAAAAGTGCCTTTTTGTTTATAAAGTTAATAACACTAAACTAAGAAAGTTTAGAGAAGATAGATACACAGAAGTAAAAGAAACAAAAACCAATCAGGTATGTCTGTGACTATAGCGAACATCTGTGGTGTTCCCCTCCACCCATTGTTATGAATAATGTTTTGATTTTTGTTGAAGTTATCATCCTGCATACGCATGTTTGTAATTTGACCTGGTTAACCTCATAAGCATACTTCTCTTTTATTCAATAGACTATATTACTGTCAATTTATGAGCTGTGAAAACACCATATGTTTTGAGATAAAAACCAGGGAAAATGTTTCCTCCTCCCCTCCCCATTTTAATAGCTTATTACTAAGTGCTTGTCCTCATAAATGAATGCTAACAGAAAAAGAAAACTAAGATGTCCTTGTCCACATAAATGAATGCTAACAGAAAAAGACAAGCAGTCCCTTAATTACTACTGTGATTTAATGAGCACTTACCTTATTGGAAAAGGAGAAATTTTCCAAAGCGAGCTAGACTACAAGAGCTACCAGATCCTTTTCCCACTACTTAAACTTTTGACAAGAATCTTAGAGGAAAAGGAAAACCCTACAATATGATTTCTGCCTCTTAGGTAGTTACAAATCACCACTGTCTGGGGCTCTTGAGAAGAGCACCCCCCCGTCTTAAGGTTGTCTCCTCCACTCTTCAGAGATTAAAGGAACTGGCGAAAAGAGAAATCGTAGGATATTTAAGTTCCTATTAACTGCCATGGATGAGGCACTATGCACTAGAAAAGGGGAGAGTGAGTTTTAAAGGTCTGTGAAATTAATCGTGAATGAGATGTGCCATAGAATAGATTTTCACATCACTATTCCTCTCCCTTCCCTCAGCTCTTAACTTTTCCTTATGAAGATAAAGGGATAAAAGGACAAACGCAAGTCAGTAAGATAAAGTATCTCAACAAACCTGAATCATTTTACATTGTGAAGACCAAGCAAAATAGCACTTGTCTCTATATCCAAGAAACATCAGGCTACACCTTAAGAAAAGTGATGTAAAAGAACGCAGGAGGTGCATTTAGAAGGACTTTTTTTTTTTTGCCTATTCTGCTTCCATAGCCGGCAGTCGGAAGCTGTGTTCTGTGGGAGAGAAGATCCCGTGAGAGACAGACAGCAGGACACTCCTTCCCATATGGGGCTCTGCACACCAGATCTTCACTAATTCCTAAGCTTAATGTGTTTATTCCACCTAAGTAAACAGGGTTAAGGAAAGACAGTAAATACCAGCAACAACAAAGGATTCTCTGATGAGTCTAGAAAGTAGTTTCTTAGTACACATATATATGTAGGAAACTTACCATTGCCTTCTGACCCTTTCCAAACACTAACTCAAAACGCTCTTCCTCCAGGCAGTTAAATACTCTGGTACTATCCTTACTAAGATGCCATTATGTGTTAGTTAATAGAGTCCAGCACTGTCAGAAAATTAATTATCCAGGTAGAAAAGCTGAGGAATGTGTCCAGATAGGAATTTCCTCATCCTTCTTTAGAAGGAAGATATGTTTCTGGGCCTTCATGTCTCTTTCATGATCAATAATACATGAATACATACATGCATATTTTAAATACAAGCAATGTTACATGCATCATTTTAGGCAGGAAGGGCAGCAAGAGCTAAGGCACAGGGGCAGGACAGAGTTCAACATATGCCTACAGTTAAGATGCCTGTTTTGAACGAAGCAAATATATATTTTTTTAAGTTGAAGTCTCTGCCACCCAGGCTGGAGTGCAGTGGCATGATTACGACTCACCACAGCCTCAACTTCCTGGGCTCAGGTGAGATCCTCCTGCCATAGGCATGCACTACCATAACCTGCTAATTTGGGGTTTTTTTTGTAGAGATGAAGTTTTGCTATGTTGCCCAGGCTAGTCTCCAACTCTTGAGTTCCAGCGATCCTCCCACTTCAGCCTTTCAAAGTGCTGGGATTACAGGCATAAGCCACTGCACCCAGCAGGAGCAAAGAATTTGTACTGAATAGTCATAAGAAAGAAAGTCAAAGGGTAAGGTTCAGCCAGATTTCAAAGGACACCAAAATTCAAAGGGAATGTGGTTTTATTTAGTAGGCATCAGAGAGATGGTGTAGATTTCCAATAACATGAAATGGCCTTAGAAGGTTTAGTCACACAGCCAGGCATGGTGGCTCACACCTGTAATCCCAATACTTTGGGAGATCGAGGCAGGAGAATCGCTTGAGCCTGAGCCCAGGATCAAGACCAGTCTGGGCAACATAGTGAGACTTCATCTCTACAAAAAATCAAAAATTTAGCTGGGCATGGTGGTACACATCTGTAATCCCCGCTACTTGGGAGACTGAGGTTTGGAAGGATTGCCTGAGCCTGGGAGGTCAAGGCTGAGGTGAGCTGTGATCATGCCCACTGGCCTGGGTGACAGTGAGACTCTAACTCAAAAAAAGGAAGGAAGGAAGGAGGAGGAGGAGGAAGGAGGAAGGAAGGAAGGAAGGGAGGAAGGGAGGGAGGGAGGCAGAGGGGGCAGGAGGGAGGGAAGGAGGAAGTTAGTTTAGTCATACCATGATATATAAGATCTACGGGGGCTGGGGGGAGATGGGAGAGAGATACTAGTGATTGCCTGTGAGATCATTGCCATAGGCTGGAGATGAAGTCAGGTATGGTCCATGGGACTGAGGCAGAAAGCATAAAGGTAATGTCTCAAAGGAGAAATGTAGGTGGGATCTATGAGAGACTGTGTGCAGGGCACGAAGGCAAGGACAGGTCACTGATGCCAAGTTCTAACAGTACACCGTCCAAGCAAGCAATCGGTATTAATTATCAGTCACTCTGCATGTCTCTGGTTCAGGATGTGTCTGAGAAGTTTTCCAACTTTTTTTCATTGTCACATCACCTTCAAGAGAATCATCATTCAAGTTTACAATGAGGAAACTGGGATCTTAGAGGCATCCAGCCGCTTGCAGAAGGTCATCTGCTGCCAGAGTCGAGATTTGAACCCAGGTGTGTCTAACTCCACAGTTATTATCCACTCTACTGCTTTCTTGGTGTCAGGGCTTGAAAAAACAGAATGGCCATCTCTTCACTACAGATCTTTAACTCCATAAACACATGCCCCTAGATACCCAACACCTCTCAGCGCTTTCATTAGTAGAGTATAACATCACATACACGATTTCTGATATTGGGATGTGAATATAGATGGCACGTGGGAGCTCTGAAGTGCTGAACAGATGTTAGGTATTATTTTTATTATTATGTGGGCGTTTTCCTTTGGTGACTAATGTCAGGAAATAGAAAGCTCCATGACACACAAAGTTGACCTCATCGGCAGCCCACCCAACGGCTTCCTAGGAGATCATTCTCCTCGATACCAAGATATATAGAACAAATGATGAATGTGTGTTCACACATTTGGGATTCTTGCAGAAAAGCCCATCTGCAATTTTAGGCACAAGCTGTAGCATGACTAGACGCTGTTCAAACAACGTGTCCTACTTTCTTCAGCAATGAGAAAGAAAAAAAAGGTTAACATGAAACACACTCTAAATTAGCTGGTTTGATTTCCTATAAACTTTACCTACAAAGAATCAGTAATAATGAGTAAGAAAGAAGTGGATCAAAGTACCCACGTTGCCAGGACCAGATGCCCTCCCTGAGTCGGATGCTGGCAGAGGATGACTGTCTGTGCTTTTAGAAAACACCCAGCTTTCCTAAAGTCCCTATATTAATCCACTGATAGACACACAGACTGCTTGCACTGACCAGGATCCACAGGGCTGTTTTACAGAAGAGGTAATTAAGATCCCAAGAAATGAATGTTCAAAGTTCTGCATTGTCTATTCAGTAGTCAATATTCTCTTTTTTTGAGTTGGAGTCTCACTTGTCACCCAGGCTGGGATGCAGTAGCACGCTCATGGCCACCGCAGCCCTGGACTGCTGGGCTTAGGCAGTCTTCCAACTAGCTAGAACTACAGACACATGCCACTATGCCCAGCTAGTTTTTGGAATTTATTGTAGAGACGAGGTCGCACTAAGTTGCCCAGGCTGGTCTTGAACCCCCAGGCTCAGGCAACTCTCTCCTCTGCCTTCCAAAGTGCTGGGATTACAGGCTGAGCCACCACACCCGGCCCAATCGTCAATATTCTAATATAAGTACTTGTACATGTTAGACACTGTGGAGCATGAAAGAGGTCTGTCATGAGCCTCTTCTATTTTTTTCGTTCTTGTTCCTCGCCCAGCTGAAACCTCACAGTCATTTAACAGCAGCCTCAAAAGCCCAGAATCCATGGTCTAAGCCAGCTCCTCCAGGGCATCTCTCTCTGTTTCCTGTAGGTGTCTTGCACCTGTGCTGACCAGGCTCCCAAAGGAGCATGCTGTTCAGCTTTTCCTCTCTGACCATCTCCGAGTGACCAGTCATCCTTGCATCTCCCCCAAATCTAAAAAATAAAACCCTACTTTACTCCTGCGACTCCTCCAATCTGCCCATCATACTGCTATCAGAAGCAGTTTCTGAAAGTGCCCTCTGGAATACTCTTAAAAACTCTACTACCTGTTGTTTTTTTTTTTTTTTTAAAGTTTAAACTTCCTTAACTGGAGGTTGGATTTTGTGGCTCATGCCTGTAATCCTTTGGGAGGATTGATTGAGCCCAGGAGTTTGAGACTACAGCGAGACCTTGTCTCTATAATAAAAATCAGAAAATTAGCAGGGCATTGCTGCAGGTGCCTGAGGCAAGAGGATCACCTGAGCATAGGAGGCCGAGGCCGTGGTGAGCTGTGATTGTGCCACAGCACTCCAGTCTGGGGGTCAAAGTAAGACCCAACTCGGAAATAAAAAAAAGAAAAATAAACTCCCTTTACTGGCAATCGAAGACTCATCCATTATCTGGCCCCGCCCTTTCCCCTCATCTCTCTGCGTGGTGCCATGGGCCCAATACTCATCACCAAGCACGACTTCGTGTTGTTTCCTGGGCTTAATGAGTAGCTCATGCTATCTCTGGTGGTTGGCATGCCTCCCGCTCTCTTGTCACGTGGAACCACCAACTAATTTCCCAGGCCTGGCTCAAATGTCACTCTTTCTAAAAGAGCCACTCTCTATTATGGCAACATGTCAATTTCTCTCTTGCAATAACCAGTTATTTATCCATTAATGCAACCAACATTTATGAGCACTTGGGTACCAGTACTCCGCTGGAAACATAAAAACACTTGGAGTTTGAAACACAAATAATCAAACAGTGAAAATTTTACATAGCAGTATGTGCTTCTGGAAGCACTATGGCTTTCTTTTCCAAAATATTATTTTATTTTATTTTATTTTATTTTTTGAGTTGGAGTCTCACTCTGTCGCCCAGACTGGAGTGCAGTGGCCGCTCCCAGCCACCGGAGCCTCGCCTGCTGGGCTCCGGCGATCCTTCCACCTCAGCCTTCTGAGTAGCTGGAATTACAGGCATGCGCTACCATGCCCGGCTAATTTTTTGATTTATTGTAGAGATGAGGTCTCGCTGCCCAGGCGGGTCTTGAACCTGCGGGCTCAGGCAATCCACTCACCTCAGCCTCCCAAAGGCGCGGGATTATAGGCTGAGACATGGAACAGTGAAAAATTTACATAGCAGTATGTGCTTCTGGAAGCACTATGGTTTTCTTTTCCAAAATAGACTGTAAACTACCCGAGGACAGGGAATGACTCCTAGTCTTCTGTTATCTCCCACAGCACTTACCCTTGGTGGACTCAGAGAAAGCTCAGGATCTCTCAGGATCTCTCAGTTACAGATTCACATGAAGGTACAGTAACTTCTGTGCTTATACTTGAGTGGACTCAATATTAATCAATTATTAAAATTTCCAACATCCAGTTCAGTGCATGGCACATAGCAGTCACACAGCAAATATGACTAATGAATGAGTGGAAGGAAGCAAGAAATGAATGACCCTGACTGCAGGGACATGTCTACCTTGTTCACCTTTGTGTCTTCCCTGGGGCCCAGCACAGGACACAGCACTTAAAGGTGACATTAAAAAAATATGCTAAATAGCCACAGCCACTGTTCTACAGGAACTCCTCTCTCAAACAACTGCCAAGGTTTCTAGTCTCCTGTCCCAGTGCACACCCAAAATCTTAGTGGCCAGCTTATAACATGAAATGAAGGTCCTGGTCCCAACTCTGATGGCAGCGAGGCCTGATCTTTACCTTCCTGGAAACTGCTCTGCTGGGCAGGGCCTTCAGATTCCCAACCCTTCCTTTCACGTTACTCCGTCACCAAGGAAGGGGTCCTGGATGAACTGCTCCTGGACAAAGGCTCATGAACAGCTCTTAGAAAGGTGTCAAGTTAGCAGGGCCAACTCTATCTCTTACTTCATGGCCAGGGACACCCTCAGTATGGCTTTGTACAATGCTCTGGGCTAAGGGGCACAGGCCAATGACCACTTCACTCAATTATCAATTTAAAAATGAAAAACAGAAGCTAAAAGTGAAATCCAGTGGAATCTGCTCTAGTTTGGAGAAACGGAAACCACAAAGGATTCCTGCTGGAGAGCAAGGTTGGTGGTTACAACCTCTCATAGGCCCCTTCCCAAAGCTGCTCTAGGGTGTACGGCCAAGAGGACACAAGTCAGTACTTGGTTTGCCTCCACTGTGTGTAGCTTCAAGTTCTCACTTGAAGGTGAGGTATAGACACCTTTTATATATATAAATCTTATTTCCCTAGTCTGTGTCCCTAGTTCGTCACTCTTCCCTGTTCGTAGATGATTATTTCATACATTGTCCTCTCTTTAGAAATCTTCTTCCCACCCTCAGCTGGAAAAGCTTGTGCTTGCGTTTTCCAGGAAATAAGCCATTGAAGGAGTACTTCCACATACTCCCACTTCCACTTTTACCAGTCTTCTTGCTGGCTGAATAGATGACTGAATGAAAAATATCAGAAGAGATGTAAAGAGCAATAAAGGAAATCAGTTTGGGCTAGGAGAATTAGGAATAGAAATGGAGCTGGAAGTGAAAAGAGATGGACAGGTGAGAGAAGAGATTAATGTCAGAACACTTAAAGTTAGGAAGCTGCTTTCCATTCTGTGGGAAATGGAGTGCCATTGAAGATCATTAAACAGGGCAATAACATGATCTAGATTATGCCCGAAAAGTTAATCTAACAATCTATATTCAGGATGGCATGCAAAGATCAGGTCAGAGATGACTACAATAAGAAATATGGTGTTAAACCCAGAAGGCTGAAGAGGGACACAGAGGACATGTTTCTAGTTCATAAAATTGGCTGCTTTAAATCCTATTTTCTGATTTAGACTCAATCAATATTTATTAAGTCTTTCCTACATGCATATAAGACATATACATACATTCAGAACTTCCAAATACTCATGGGGCAGTTTTAATTACCCCTTACATTATGGTAAAGAACCTGTTACAGATGGGCGTGGTGGCTCATGCCTGTAATCCCAGCACTTTGGGAGGTAAAGGAGAGAGGATTGCCTGAGCCCAGGAGGTCAAGACATGGTGAGACCTCATCTTTACAACGAACTTTTAAAAAACTAGCCAGATGTAGTGGCACGTGCCTGTGGTTCCAGCTTCTTGGAAGGCTGAGGTGGAGGGATCACCTGAGTTGAGCAGCTCAAGGCTGTGGTAGCCATGAGTGTGCCACTGTATTCCACCCTGGGCAACAGAGTGAGACTCTTAAAAAAAAAAAAGAGCCTGTTTGTATAGGACACTCAGCAAGCTCAGCAAGTATGTGATAGACCAAAAAACAAACAACAAAACAAACCCACACAGATCTCTTAACTACTAGTCACTTTATGGTGTTCTGTGACAAATGTCCAACCTAATGAGATCTCATTGTACTATAATCTATCACTAAATACTTAAATCTAAAACTCCACCCTTATGGAAATTGAAACTGGCAACCAATTCCTGATTAAAACTCTAAATGCCATACCACATAAGAGATAAGGTAAACAAGTGGGACCTTATCAAACTGAAAAGTTTCTGCAAAGCAAAAGAAACCATCAAGAGAGCGGGGAGACAGCCCACAGAATGGAAAAAAATACTTGCCAATTGTATATCTGACAAAGGTCTAATATCTGTAGATACTCCACAAAGAAATAAAATGTGCCAGGAAAAAAAAAAAGCCCTATTAAAAAGTGGGCAAAAGATATGAATAAATACTTCCCAAAAGAAGACATACGAGCAGCCAAGATACATGAAAAAATGCTCAGCCTCACTAATCATCAAAAAAATGCAAACTAAAACTACACTGATACCACCTAACTCCAGTCAGGATGGCCATCATCAATAACTCAAAAAACAGATGCTGGAGAGGATGTGGAGAAAAGGGAACACGTCTTCATTTCTGGTGGCATTTAAACTAGAACAACCTCTGTGGAAACAGTTTGGCGATTCCTAAAAGATCTAAAAATCGACTTTCCATATGACCCAGCAATCCCCATTCTGGGAATATACCTGGAGGAACTCAAATCACTCTATGAAAAAGATACCTGCACACTCATGTTTACTTCAGCATTATTCACAATAGTAAAAACATGGAACTACCCGTGTTGTCCATCAAAAGTGGACTGAAAAAAAAAAAAATGTGGTACACATGCATGATGGAATATTACGCAGCCATAAAGAAGGACAAAATTATGTACTTCACAGCAACTTGGAGGGACTTAGAGTCTACAATACTCAGTGATCTATCACAGAAATGAAGAACTAAGTACCGCATGTTCTCATCCATAAGCAAACCCTGAACAATTATTCTAATACTATAAGAAAGGGATTGGCAATAGTGGGAAAGTGCCAGGGGAGGGGAGGGCATACTTCATCAATAAGGATATCTGATCTCAAACCAGGTGAAATGGTGAGCAAAGAGAGGTCCAAACTTTACCTGTACAATGACCATTTGTATGCCCAACCCTGAACTTTACCCCACATCTTTAAAATAAAAATTAAAAATAAATAAATAAATAACATGGAGAATTATTGCTTGCATCCACAATAAAATATGAAATCTTGAAATTTAAAAAAATCTAAAACTTAAGGCCAATGTATTTTGCATTAAACAAGTTGCCTACGATGGTTCTAGAAGCAACTCTTGAAAGTCAAAATTTTCTTTTGGAATAGGTAATCTGACCCTATCTACCTTTCCTGTCTCTTATCCAATTCCATGTCCACACCAACCCTACATTCAGCTATACCAGACTACTCAACATTTCCTGCTTACACATCCAAACCAAATCCCATCCTTACCCCTAACCAACTTCCTCATGCGTAAAATGAAGACACCAGTAGCAAACCTCATGGAGACAAGCAAAGTATAGAGAAAAACGCCTCACACATAGTAAATATTACTACCCCTTCCAATCTTATTTCTTCTAAAATTCAGTCCATTCCACCACTCTGGGTTGCTCCAGGAAGAATCAAATGGCTCCTACTTCACTTTTAAAACAATTCTATATTAATACTGTCATTTATATTCCAGCTAGTAGATACACATCTATTTCTCCAATTAGAATGCAAAAGCAGTGCTTCATTTATATTTGTACCCCTCATGAGGCTAGCGCAGTGTGATGGATACAGCGGGTCCTGAAATAACAGATGCATACAGTCAAGTATACTGTAATTAGTAAATTGCTCAATTAATTTTAAAATGAATTTGCAGGCAAGACGAGATTATACAACACACATCACTAGAACAATGGCATCATGAGAGTGCCACATTTGATAAACTAGTCTCATTTAACTACGATTTAGGAAAAAATAATTCCTTGTATACAATATTATAAAATGAGGTAACATCACAGATTTAACAGAAAATATTTATTTTGCTATAATATTTTTGAAGTGTACAAGACCATCTCACCAGTTTCCTATCCATTTTAACATCCCTAACAGAATCTGACTAAGCACATCCAAGGTCTCTCAATGGCAGACTACCGGCCAGCTCTTGTTCCCAACAAATGTTTCCTTACATTGAGCTTAAGGCAATCTGCTCATAACTTCAACTCATTAATTCTAGCTCTGCAATTTATATTAATAAGGTTTATACCCCCCAGGAAATTGATAATTGGAACCACAGTCCTCTAAACTACAAGTGGTACCTCTTCTCAAGTTCAAACAAAAGGAGAAGAAAACATTAGAATTTATAGCAGGAGAAATGCTTGTACCGCTTACTCTCTTTCAGCTGAAGTGATGCAAATGGACACCAATGGCTGAAAATAAGTGTGCTAGAAAAGCAGTAGATAAAGTCCAGCAGGCAGATACGGTGGGCAGATACCCAGCAGGGAAGTACAGGGATATACACACACAAAAATCCTGGGCTGCTCATGGTGGCTCATGCCTGTAATCCCAGCACTTCAGGAGGCTGAGGCAGGAGAATGACTTGAGTCCAGGAGTTCAAGACTAGCCTGGGACATAACAAGATCTCGTCTATACACAAAAACCAAAAATTAGCCAGATGTGATAGCGTGCGCCTATAGTCTCAGCTATTTGGGAAGCTGAGGCAGATGGATCCCTTGAGCCCAGGAGGTCAAGTCTGTGGTGGTAAGCCAGCACCCACAGCACTGCACTCCAGTCTGGGTGACAGAGTGAGACCCTGTCTTAAAAAAAAAAAAAAAGAAAAGAAAAGAAAAAGAAAATAGAGCCTGCTGCCAAACAGCTGTGCTTACTGGAGAACCAAGTCCCTCACACAAGCCATATCACATCAGAGACTTCCATGTCCTCCCAAAATTGACAACCAAATTTTCAGGCTGTACAAGGCTTCATGCTAAAGGATATTAGTAGTTGACCATTTTCTTATTCTTTCTGCTGTATGTAAAATGAGCCCATGAAAACTCTCAGCAGGTTCAGTGTATCTCAGATACATTCAAACACGATCTCCAATTAGAGAACAGATAACAAACAGAATCCTATGGCCTAAAGGATAGGACTACCTACATCATGAAACAGTTCTTACCATGTAGACCAGGCTTTCTTCTTATAGTATTTGCTTATCAAGGGGTGTTGCCATGCATCTTACAGATCAAAAAGGCAGCCGTGCAGATCAACTTGAGCACATAACATCTGCTGCACATTCTGTAGTTCCAGGCTTGAAGAACAGATCTAAGAACTAAAAAGCATTGTTATATCACTGCTGTCTCAGAAAACCTAAAAGTAGGTTTTTCAAAAGGCTGCATTCAGTGGCTTCTGAGATGTCTTTAAGTGATATTTGTCCTTGGCAAGTCTATAGTACTGGATTATTAGCAGATAATATTGAAGATGAGAGAGTAAAGATATAATCACTGAATTTTAAAAACCCATAATGATATGATTCTGGATTTTTTTTTCATTTTCAAATTCTTTTACTGCTATCATTTACACAAACAATTGCAACTCCCACCTTCCCAAATATTCCTGCTGGCTATGTGCAGCTTCTATGAAAGGGAAGACACTAATCTCATCAAGCTTACTAACATTAGGAGATTCTGACACATCTCAAGATAAAATAGAAACATACTTCCTTTCAAATATTACTAGGTTCTTCTGCTTAGGAACAAGAATTAATACTAAGAAATGTCCTGCTTCTAAATTAAACTGCCTAGCTTATTTTTTAAAGAGCTTCAGCCATCTATCAATGTTTACAGTGGCCACCAATAAAGCCTAGACATTACCACACCATATACATCACATGCTGGACCCACCCGTAATGAGCCCACATGGAAGGATACAAAACACAGCTGGTGTCCAAATTAGGAACATACTGCATTAGTCACGTTAGTATACAAATTACCTTGGAACTCGGAATCCACTTTCCATAAAACAAAATAATATAAGGATTAACTTATATATATATGTGTGTATGTGTGTGTTTGTGTGTGTAAATATGTAAGGATTACTCTCCTAGATGAGACCACCAAAAACTCATGAAATAATAATAATACTAACAGGAGCAGCAAACACTTACAAAGCTTTTCTTATGTGCAAGACACTTTTTAAGCACTTACACAATTAAGCCTCATAAAAATCTTAAAAGATGGGTATTATGACTATCCTTGTTTTGCATATGAGGAAACTGAGGCAGGGAGCGGCTAAGTAACCAGATTAAGGTAAAAAAAAGTGGATGAAGTGGCAGAACTGGACGACAGCACAGGCAACTCTCAATAAACACAAGATTTAAAAAATGAGACTTTTAAAAAATTTCTTCTAAAATGTATTTTTTCTAGAGGTTCCTTTCCCTAGTTTCTTTCTTCTGAGAGGCCTGAAGTAGACACTTGTCAACATTTGACACTTGACAACCAACTCCAATCTGAAATCTTCACCTGAGTGCTACATTATCTGACACAGTAGCCACTAGCCAAATGTGGCTATTTAAACCTAAATGAATTATAAAAATTAATTAAAACTAAGTTACAGGAAACTAAATTACTCATTTATATCACCCACACTTCATGTACTCACTATCCAAACTTCAAGTGCAATGGCTACCGTGTTGGAAAGAGCAGTTAAATATTGCTATCTGCATATAAGGTTCTATTGGCTAGATCAGCTACCCAACACACTTTCTCTATAAAGGGCCAAATTCTAAGTATTTTAGGCTTTGCAGGCAATATGACCTTTGTAGTAATTACCCAGTTTTTCCATTGTAGTACAAAGCATCAGTTGACAATACACAATAAATGAATGTGGCTATGTTCCAAACAAACAAACAAACAAACAAAAAACAACTTTATTTGCAAAAACAGGCAGCTGTCTCACAGGCTACAGTCAACTCATCCCTATTCTAGATGACTCTGGAGGTTTCACATAGATTTTTCCTTAATATTTGATCTTCCACTACCCTGCCACCTCTCTTTCCTAGCCAGCAGAGAAAAGAACCACAACAGGATTACAGAACCTTTATGCACCCTTTGTGGAGAGAAACTTGTCTCATGTAACTCTCTTTTTAAATTTTTCCTCTTTCCCCTCACAAGGGCAAGTATACATCCTCAAACCCAGAAGTTCTTAACAAACTTAAAATACAGACTTTGGGGTCCCAACTGCAAAGAATGGTTTAGTGGATCTGAAGTAGGGACCAGGAATCTGCAAGTGATTTTAATCTTCGCGGTCTGTGGACCACAGGAGGAAAACACTGCTTGCCTTTTAAATACTAGGTGAGAGAAGGAATGGAGAGTTAGGTGGCAAATCCCCCTCTAAGTAGCTGTAATCCCCAAACCTCGAAGAGAAAGCTATCACTTAACCTCAGCAGACCCAGGAAAGTCTAGTTGTCAACAGAACAGATGAGGGCACAGCAGAAGCTTCCAGTGAGTCCAGTTAGAAAGAGCTCTGGGTGAAAAGAAGGCTGGGGAAGAGTGGGATCGTCTGGCTTCGGAGGAAGGGGAGACAGAAGCTTTTAAAAAGGATCTCAAGGGCTGACACACTCCTCTCCCATCATGCTCCCAACATATGCAGTATCACCCTATCTGGTGTTCCTGGAACTCAAGGGCAGCACCAAGAGTCTATCCTTCTGCACATTATTTTTTCCTTTATAAATGGATTCATTCATAATTAGCTATGATCTCACACAAGTTCCTTAACATCTTGGTGTCTCGGTTTCCTCATAAAATAAAACAGTATATCAAGAGTTCTTGTGAAAAATCAAGCAAATTAATATTTGCAAAGCCCTTAGAGCATGGCTTGATTCACAGCAAGTGCTCTGCAAGTGTTTGTTAAATACATTAAAATGTCGTTTAACATTTAATAAGCACTCCTATGTGTTGGGTACAGTGTTAGATGATAAGATACAGAAATAAAGAGGTCCAGCCGGGCACAGTGGCTCATGCCTTTAATCCCAGCACTTTGGGAGGCCGAGGCAAGAGGATTGCCTGAGACTGAGGGTTTGAGACAAGACTGGGCAAGACCTCATCTCTACAATAAATAAAAAAATTAGCCAGGCATGGTGGCACGCATCTGTAGTTCCAGCTACTTGGAAGCCTGAGGCAGAAGGATTGCCTGAGTCCAGCAGGTTGACACTGGGATGGCTGTGAGCGTGCCACTCTACTCCACTCCAGCCTGGGTGACAGAGTGAGACACTGACTCAAAAAAAAAAAAAAGGAAAGAAAGAAAGACAACCTCAACGGAGATGGAAAGTCAAACGTTGTATAAAAAAGGTTTTGTTTAGCCGGGCTCAGTGGCTCAGCCTGTAATCCCGCGCCTTTGGGAGACTGAGGTGAGTGGATTGCCTGAGCCCGCGGGTTCGAAACCTGCCTGGGGAACTTGGCGAGACATCATCTCTACAATAAAACAAAAATTAGCCGGGCGTGGTAACGCACGCCTGTAATTTCAGCTACTTGGAAGGCTGAGACGGAAGGATTGACGGAGCCCAGCAGGTCGAGGCTGCGGTGGCCGGGAGTGGCCACTGTACTCTAGTCTGGGTGACAGAGTGAGACTCCAACTCAAAAGTAAAAAATAAAAATAAAAAATGAAAGGTTTTGTCTAACCAACCAACACCTCCTTCTCCCATCGCCCCATCTGCTTACCCTGCTTTATTTTTCTTATTAGCACTTATTGCAGGAAGTCTAATAGACATCCATGAAATGTATGTTTATCATCTATTTTACACTCTTCATGACGTTAAGGACTTTGTTATACTCACAAGTCTATACTCTAGCTTCTAACACAGTGTTTGGCATTTAGCAAATGATCAAAAACTGTTCATAGCCGAGCTCGGTGGCTCAGCCTGTAATCCGCGCCTTTGGGAGGCTGAGGTGAGTGGATTGCCCGAGCCCGCAGGTTCGAGACCCGACTGGGCAGCGAGGCCTCATCTCTACAATAAATCAAAAAATCAGCCGGGCGTGGTAGCGCATGCCTGTAATTCCGGCTACTGGGAAGGCTGAGGCGGAAGGATCCCCGGAACCCAGCAGGTCAAGGTTGCGGTGGCCGGGAGCGGCCACTGCACTCCAGTCTGGGCAACAGAGTGAGACTCCAACTCAAAAATAAATTTAAAAAAAAAATCAGCCGGGCGTGGTAGCGCACGCCTGTAATTCCGGCTACTAGGAAGGCTGAGGTTGAAGGATCGCCGGAGCCCAGCAGGTCGAGGTTGCGGTGGCCGGAAGAGGCCACTGCACTCCAGTCTGGGCGACAGAGTGAGACTCCAACTCAAAAAAAAAAACTGTTCATAAAATGAACTAATGAGTAAATGAAGAGCATTTAATGGACCCCATGATAATATTTTGTAAAGGACAGGTAGTTAAATGTTTTGAAGGTTTTCACTTTTAAATGCATGCATGAAATCTAATAAACTCCACCCATATTTTAAAAAAAACTAAGCAACAATATCTGACTGCCAAAAGGGCATTTGCATTTTGAATCAAGTTCAAAAGAGTCTAACTGGGACTTTGAAGACACTGCCGCCTTGAACCTTTTCCCATCAGCCATGGTCAACCCCACCAAGCTCTTTGACATCGCCATCAATGGCCACGTCTCCTTTGAACTGTTTGTAAAGTTCCAAAGACAGCAGAAAACTTTTGTGTCCCAAGCATTGGAGAGAAAGGATTTGGTTATAAGGGTTCCTACTTTCACAGGATTATTCCAGGGTTTATGTGCCAGGGTGGTGACTTCACATGCCACAATGGCACTGGCAGCAACTCCATCTATGGGGAGAAATCCGATGATGAGAACTTCATCCTGAAGCATACAGGTCCTGGCATCTTGTCCATGGCAAATGTCAGTCCCAACATAAACAGCTCTCAGTTTTTCATCTGCACTACTAAGACTGAATGGTTGGATGGCAAGCATGTGGTTTTTGGCAAGGTGAAAGAGGGCATGAATGGTATGCAAGCCATGGAGGGCTTTGGGCCCAAGAATGGCAAGACCATCAAGAAGATCACCATTGCCAACTGTGGACAACTCTAATAAATTGTACTTGTTTTATCTTAAACTACCAGACCATTCCTTCTGTAGTTCAGGAGAGCATCCCTCCAGCCCATTTGCTCACCATATCCCACAATCTTTGTGCTCTCGCTACAATTCTTTGTATTTTCCCTATTCCCTTCCACGTCTAGTTGGATTGCAGAGAAATAAGAACTAAATAACGATAACAACAAAAAAAGATTCTAACTGGCTACTTAACATTAGTTTATAGCTATAGTTCCATTGAGGTACTTCATTCATTCCCCATAATATTCTTGAGGAGTAAGGATGGCACAGGTAGTTCCCCTCCCTTAATAATGAGAAAACAGGGCAAAAAAGGTTGCCTTGTCCACACACAACCAGATTAACAGCACCAAATGATTCAGATTCCACATAGGAGATATTCTCACTATAGGAACTACTGAAATGACAGTCATGGCAAAGTCTCAGTAGAGCTAAGAATTAAATGGATATTGAATAAACATTTAAACGAATCAGTTCAGTCAGCCTCTTCCTCTATCATCCTCCTAACATCTTTGGATTGTTGCTGCAGGCATTATCCTAACTTTCATCTATGAATAACAATTATATTATTTAAATGGCACTTTTTGGCAACAAATCAAATTCAACATCTACAGTTCAAATTATTGCATACTTCATCACTGCTAGAAGATAATGACATCCTTTGCCAATACATACTGAGCGAAGAGGAAGGCAGGACCCATAGATAAATGGCAACATGTGGCCCCAATCCTTACTGAGCATGGGCTCTTGTTCTTTTTTTAGACGATATAGTCTTTGAAGCATAACAATAGTCCTCATAACTTCTGATATAATAAGACATATCTAAATATTATACCTCTCTCAATACACATACACACACACAAACAAAACAGTTCCTTCATTCTGAAGGAATAATGAAGGAAAATAGATTCACCACTGAGGGGTCATATAGTCCAACTCTATCTCATTAGAGATGAGAAAACTAAGGCCCAAAGAAATTAAAAGACTTGTGCAAAGCCACATCGCTAGTTTTTGGCAGAACCAGAGCTAGTCTCCTGCCTTCTAATCTAGGGGTCTACAATTGTGACCTTGATAATCCTCATAAACTGGGAACTTTTTCTATGAATCTTTTCCTTTAATTATCTTTCTGGCTCTGTGTAAAAGAAACTTAGTCATTAAACAAAGTATCCACAGACCTTTTGATCATAAGTGCCCCATAAATATTTGAGTGAAGTGAACCAAATCTGGGTATGACTTATTCCCATAAGAAGCAGAATGCTTAATACTTAAAACTATCCCGTTTGTGATTTTTGGTTTCCATAGTGATAAATAACATTTACTGCTACATGTGGTCTGGCTTACAACTATGAACAAGCATTTCCTGATGAATGGCAACTCCCACAAGATATAATTTTCCAAATATTTTAGACAGCTGATGAGGGAAAAAAAATTCTCCGTAGAAAAGATTAATAACCATCTAGGTCATTCAACATCAAAAGGCACTCTAAATTTGCTCTGATATAGCTGACTTCCTGACCTTATAAATTTGTTTTGGGAACATAAGGGGGAAAATATTTGGGCTTTATTAACAAACTTAACAGAATTATAAAATTTAGCATTATGAGACCATGCCATATACACTGATTCAATAGTTTAAATTATGACAGTTTTCAATCTGATACAATGCCAAGGATGTATTTTATATTTCAATTATTCAACTGTTGGCTTTATAAAAGGGCCCTGTTTTTATATGATGGCGACACCTGTTTTCTAATGTGTCCATAGCATATTTGGGACATATCAATACTGTCAGTCCATCTGGACATAAACATGAAGTCATGCACAAAAAAGAAGCCATTGAAAGGAAGCTATGAACTTTAATACTCATCTAGTCCTTCACTGCCGCCAGCTGGCTTTTGTGTTTGATAGTTCTGTGTTTCTGTAAGAACTAAATTCATCAAAATATTCAAGGGAATAGGTCACTAAGAATACAAGGAAAACCTTTAAAAGGGCATATATGCAATTATACATTTAGAAATATATCTTTTCCCCAGAAGGCTCCAGAAACTGATTTTCAACTCTTTCCTATTTTGCAACTTAGCACTGACAGCTCTGAGCTGTCAACTGAGTTAGAGGGGAGGGGTCAAATATTTTTCAAAAACGACAGGTTGATTTAGTATCTTGATGTTCCCTGGATCTCCATGGTCTCTCCCCTGTACAATTACAGAAGCCTGTACACACTGTTTCTAAGAACATTTCAACAATATTGCCTTTGGTGAGAACAAGACAACTGTTCACAGTCTGGACAGAATAAGTAAATCTTTTGGACTAAAAGCCAGCTTGTAATATAGTTTAAAAGTCGATCTTTATTCATTTTGGATCACAAACTATTCCCACCTAAAACACCCAAGATGTTATCTCAATTTCAACTCCACACGAATCCTCTCCCAAACTCGTGGTAATTAAGCAAAACATTAAGAGTTAAACTCCTGTAAAATATTCGTCCATGCAAGCTTTGAACACACTTTACAAGGCACTTACTGTCTACCTGGCACAGTGTAGGAGCCACAACGGCACAGGTTCTCTGGTCACGCACATTCATCTATCTACTAGGAAAGGGGCAGAATTGGAGAGAGAAAACAAAATACAGAGCATTCACTTCAGGGAAATGAAGTTACATAAAGTAAGAAGATAGACCCCAGAGAAAGGTTATATAGTGAAATACAGACACTTCATTATCCATTAGATACATTTCTGTCAAAATGGCTGTCCTTAAGTTAATTCTCTTAGCCATGTGGAGTGGAGAAACCAAAGCTGGGGAAAGCAGAACAGACCACAAATGTGCTTGGTGCACAAAATGATCGGGCTGGTTCATGTCTTGCCCCTTCTGTAACAAACAGCAGAACAAAGTCCTGGTCACTACCATAGAAGGACTTCCCCTATAAAAAGTAAAAAGCACCAACAGCTAGCTAACTGCCTCTGCTCCCACCCCACAGGCAGTTTTAGACCTTATGTCTTGGCAGTGAGTGGTCTGCCCTGGAATGGATGTGAAACGTTTCTGAAAACATCTAGTGGAACACTCTCCATGTGCCACTTCCAGGCTAATAAGGCTGTCCATCAGGTATCCAGGGCAACTCAATTCAATGAGCACTTACTGAGAAAGCACTGTGTACTCAGCACCACATTTGTTTAGATAATTTACATTTAAATGATGGCACTTGTCCCAAAATAACTTGCATCTAAGTTGGAGACAGAATATACTTTCAGGAAAGTGATATTTCAATTTATAAAATATAAATTTGAAATTCTGTGAGAGATTGCTAGCTACTGAGGAAGAGATCATTCAAAGAACTGAGCACTAGAGGTCAATGCAAACATAATGGCCCAATGACAAATGAAGGTAAAAGCAGAGAAATAGGTGTAGCATCTGAAAACAAACAAGCAAAAAGAAAAAAAATGGCAAAGTACAAAAAAGAACACATAATTTTAGTGGACTTTTATTACAGGAAAGAGTCACTGAAAGTACTGAAAAAAATCTATTCACCATCTGTACCAAACCACAGGTGCCAGGTACTATGAGTTGCCCATGTTTTCCAATTGTAAGTCACCAAGAAGTTTTATAATGACGTTTATTAACAGTTATCATGAATTCTGAGATAACAGTTATGGTACTTCATTAGTATTTCTGTAAGTAGTAGAAAGAAACAAAAGTGTTCATGAGAAACTGGAACTCTCTTATGATCAGAGACCTAAGAGTAATTATGTCCCATGTGAATTAATGTAAATGCAAATAGTCTAAGAATCATAAACTGTATTGTGTTCAAATATATATTTACGTCTCAGAGTAAATATATATTTTTAGGAATGCTAAGGGGATATCTCCTGAATACCTGAACTCCAAAAGGCTGCTATGTACAGGCACTTGTGAGAAAAGAACTTCTGTGCACTTTCAATTAATCATTAATGTGGCTCCAAATACCAATTCAACCTCAGGTAATCATCTACTCACTTTCTTTAGCAAAACACAAAATACAAACTTTGTTGCATTATATTACCCACAGGACTGTGACATTTAACCCTAGATAGATCCTGGAGAAGACAGCTCCGAAAAAGGACCAAAGACAGTCATCACATTAAATTGTGAGGTCTGTACCTTTTAGCAGTGGCAAATGAACTTTTCTTCATTAGCGCTTTACTGTAACCAACTGACATACCTTTGCAACCTTGAGGCATGAATGAAACAACAACACAGGAAATAACTTCATTTCCCATTTCAATGCTGTACTACTAAGGAATAGACTTTGAAGTGGAATTATTTAATGATGAATTCTATGCCTAGGCTGAAGGTAGAGACTATCCTATTAAAAACTACCTGAATTTAAATCTTCCAAGAATAAAATGTCCAGAATACCATTAGTTCACTTAAATACTACCAAACTGAACACATTTTCTTTTTTTTCAGTCGGAGTCTCTGTCGCCCAGGACTCAGGCGATCCTTTCACCTTAGCCTTCCAAGTAGCTGGAACTACAGGCACGTGCTACCACGCCCAGCTAGTTTTTGATTTATTGTAGAGATGAGGTCTTGCCAAGTTGCCCAGGCGGGTCTCGAGCCCGCAGGCTCAAGCTATCCACTCACCTCGGCCTCCCAAAGCACGGGATTACAGGCTGAGCCACCGAGCCCAGCTTGTTCTTCTTAAAGTTCTCTCTTGAAGCATTTTATAGCTGATGTTGGGACGGGATGGCTGTGAAAGCATCGGTGTTATCAGGTTAATTTTGGGGAGAAGGTGGGGAGTGTCAAATGTCTCTCATTTCTTCAGTGACAAAATGCTTTCCGAATTCCCCTTTTAAACTCACCTACTTTAGGGAAAATTTTGCAAACACACAGGAAAAATGTGGTTAAAGTACTTATAGTTTAACTAAATCCCTTTCTTGCCTCCGAAACCTACCTGAGGCCCAGGAGACACTTTTCTAGAGAAATGAAGCAAACACAATTTAATGTCTTTTATCTGCTAATTAAGTTGACACACGCACCCAAGATCAAGAGAGCCACAAGACCACCGGAGTAGAGCCTTGAACTAACTCAACGGCTGGCTTTTATGCCCTTTGCCCCACCCCTTCCTTAATCCTGCAACTCTCCATGAATAATGGCACCTCTTTCATGTCTCTCAAACTAGAATCCCTAAAGCCATCATCTTTAAGTCCTCTACCTCACAAGCAGGTTACCAAGTCCTAATGGTTTCACCTTAGAAATCTTTCACAGTAGTCCCCTCCCTCCCCACTGCTGAAATCCAGGCTTTGACTCAAACTGAAACCCCTGCCACCATTTCCACACCATCTAGTCCCTCCTCCAAGAAAATATAATCATGGCTCTCCCTAGGTAAAAATCCTCGGCTGGTTCTAGGATCAAGGCCAATCCTTCCAGGTGTGCACAAGACTGCAACTACCACTACAGGTCTTCAGGCGCAAACATGGCCACATACCCTGGGAGGTCCCTGCCACACTCAACTGCACCTGCAGTGTACAAGTCAATACAGCAATCACAAAATCTCTGTCAGAATAATACAGGGTCAATATGTATAAAAGTTCTCGTTCTATATCTTCCTAGTTCCTGCTGCAAAGACTAAGAGGGGTAAGAAAGACTTTCTTTTGTATTGAGTACAGTGGTTAAGAGCACTGGCTGGAAGCCTAGAATCCTCTTTTTTGTCTTGCCTCTTTATAGCTGGTGAGATACTGGGCAGGTTACTTAATCATGCTGAGACTAAATTTCCTTTTTTGTAATACGGGAATAAGAGTAGGACCAACCTCACTGGGTTGCTATGTCAACCAGACAGCACAAGGTTCACTGTTTAGCACAGTGCCTGACAGACAGTTAAAACTCATCAACTAGCTATTTATTACTATAAGAATTATTTGCTTTACTTGGGGGGTAAGGAATAATGCGAGGTATATTTCTTGAATAAGCCTCACTGGCATCATGGAATTTACAAATACCTTTCATGTATGTGTAGTGGTGATGGTTGTGGGAGTGATCAGACAGACAGTTTTGAAGGAATTTGCATCATCTGAGGGGACCCAGTAGCTTTGAAGCATTTAATCCAGGGATGCTTTACTTATTTGACAACCCCTTTTTAGATAACATAAAGTTCCCTGTGGGAATCATTAGCTTCTAATTCTTACATTTTATGATTCTAAACTCTTGGCGTGTCAGCTGCACCCAAAGTTATATCTTCTCCGAAACTGAGATTAAACACTTTGTGCTAGACACCAACTGTACTAGGGAATAGAAAGACAACTTTTGTACTGGATGCCATTCTCTGGCTTGACTGTGCTAGTAATTTAACACCTCGAGAGGAAATCTTGTCTGACCCATCTTCAACCTTTTCTTTTCTCTCCTCTGCTTATCTAAGATAAAGAGTCCATTTAGTGTGTTTCTGGAAACAAGGCTGTTAAACAACTTCTACTTAAATCCTGACCTGCCAATAGTCAGTTTTTACCACAAGGGTGGCCATTTTCTCTCCATCTTTCAATCCCTGTAATTTGGGTCACAATTTGTATCTTTCAAGAATTGCCAAACAGTACGTTTCTGTCTTAAGTTATAACCCTAAGAATCTAGTAACCTACAATTTTTATTTTAAGGAAATAAAATAATTTTAATTAAACATTTTCACATGAAAAGATGTTCTACATGCTTAGTCATTACAGAAATGCAAATCAAAAGCCAAAATGAAATGACACTTTACACCTACTAAAATGGGTATAATCAAAAAGATAGTAACAAATGTTGGCCATAATGTGCTGAAACTGAAACCTTCACACATCACTGGTGGGAATGTAAAATGGTGTAGTCACTTTAAAATACAGCTTGGCAGTTCCTTAAAATGTTAAATAAAGAATAACCATATGAGCTATTAATTCCATGTCTAGGTATAAACTCAAGAAAAATGAAAACATATTTCCACATGAAAACTTGTAAACAAATGTTCATAACAGCATTATACACAACTGCTCAAATGTGGAAAACAACCCAAATGTTCATCAATCAATGAGAATGAATAAATAAAATGTGGCATACCGGGTTTCTGGAAACCTGTTTCATAACAATGTGAATATACTTCACATTACTGAAGGTACACTTTTTAAAAATATGGCATATTTATACAGTGGAATATTATTTGGCAATAAAAAAATAAAACTCTGACGTGTTACAACATGGTTGAACCTTAAAAGTATGCTCAGTGAAAGAAGCCAGTCAAAAATTGACTATACGAATATATGAAAAAAGCATATATTATATGATTAAATTAAATGTTCAGAATAAGCAAATCTACAGAGATTAATGTTTGCCAAGGGCTAGTGGGATTTGAGAGAAGGGGAAATGAATACTAATGGGCTTAAAGTTTCTTTTGTGGTGATAAAATGTTCCACAACTGATTGTAGAGTGGTCACATAACTCTGTAAATGCACCAAACACTCCTGAATTGTACCGTACCCTTTAAGTGGCCAACAGTATGGTATATGAATTATATCTCAATAAAGCAGTTAAAAATATACATGAAAAAAAAAAGTTACTTGCTACCCTGAAGCTATGTTTGGCTTCATAAAACCCCTTATACTTTGGGGTCTTCATCAGGATCACTTCCTCATAATTAAGGATAAGGATCTGATATTCTTGAGATCCTCATGCTCATAGGACACTGCTTTTTAACAGGTCCTCCATGCTTGCTCCTGGGGGGCAGGGCTGCAGAGTTACCTAAGTAATCAGACACAGCCAGAAAGAGACTCCAGCAGAGACCTTATCTTTAGAGACTGCAAAAAGCAAAGCTTGCCATCCCTCTCCCCACAAAGTAGCTTTATGAGTTGCAGGGATAGGACAGGAGGCTACAGAGCGTTGGAGAACTAAAGGAATGGTTCACATGAGCCAGAACACCTCTAGAAACACCACTATCTGGCTGTATGTGTGTGCACGGTCTGCTATGAGTGCTACAGGCAACTGTTTTCAAACAGAAGTCTAAGCATCTTTAAAGGTCCACCAACACATTCAAGCATCTGTGACTTCTCTAGAAGGATCTCCCAATTCTGTGTTTTCATTTCAATATTAATCTTAAGAAAACTGGACCATGTGAATGATCCTCTTACCAACACAGTGCCCAGGTCTGCATTTATGATTGCAGCAGCACTGAATGCTCCTCGTCAGCGACAGGACTTGTGGGATGTTGGTAAGCACACAATGATAAGTGTAATTTAAGACACTGTCATTGAGCAAGACTTTGATTTCATAGCACCATAAAATGACAAGCAGTGGAGTAACACGCTACAGTAACTGCTTAAGCTAATGAGGAAAGGACAGAGGCAGACTCGATACATAATCCATACGGTCACATCAAAGGAAGGTCAGATGACACGGATCTCATGAAGGTACTGCAGAACAAAGGTTTTGTTTCAGCACTTCAAAAATTACAAAGAGGAGGCAATGATAGGAAAGAGTTAGGTTCAAGTTGGTTTCAAAGTAGTGTTGATGAGTCATTTCTATTATCTATTGACTTCCTTCAACAGTCTGACACTTAGCTGCATGTTGAAAACTTTTAAAATTTTCACATCTATAAGAACTAAAACTAACAAATGTATTCCTGTTCCTGATACTAGCAGGAGTTGAATTAGATATATGTTTCATATTGATTTCAATAACTATGAAATGCTAAGCTTATCTTTGAATGAACAAGACACTTATAGCTCTAACAAAAAATTTGTGAGTCATTAAGATCATTAAAATTGTAACTCAAGAACTGCTTACTGGCAGGGTTGTGGTCTGGTAGGGTCTGATAGGGGTCTGGTATTCCTGAGCTAGCAAGCACATTGATAAGTGTAATTTAAGACACGTCATTGAGCAAGACTTTGATTTCATAGCACCATAAAATGACAAGCAGTGGAGTAATGTATTACAGTCACTGCTACAGAGTAATAAGGAAAGGACAGGGGCAGACTTGATACATAATCCATATAGTCATACCACAGGAAGGTCATACCAAAATGAAATTCTGACATGTTACAACATGGCTGAATCTTAAAAACATGCTCAGTGAAAGAAGCCAGTCAAAAATTGACTATATGAATATATGAAAAAAGCATATATTATATGATTAAATTAAATGTTCAGAATAAGCAAATCTACAGAGATTAATGTTTGCCAAGGGCTAGTGGGATTTGGGAGAAGGGGAAATGAATTCTAATGGGTATAAGTTTCTTTTATGGTGATAAAATGTTCTACAACTTATTGTAGTGTGGTCACATAACTCTGTAAATGCACCAAACACTCCTGAGTTGTACTGTATGCTTTAAGTGGGCCAACAGTATTGTATATAAATTATATCTCAATAAAGCAGTTAAAAATATACATGTAAAAAAAGTGACTTGCTACCCTTATGTTAGAAGCATCACATCATGCTTTTTAATAACTTCTGTATACAAGCAAGTGTTGTCTTCATTACGACTATCAAAGTCAGAAGACTCAATGTGCATTCAGTACATATATGAACGCAACACAACAACCTTATATTTTTAAAAATTAAAATAGAGGCAGTAAGGAAACTCAGAAAGAACAGAAAAACACTAGAAGGACCAGACACACAGCTGTTAGCTGGAAGCAAGGATGAAACCTCCTTTAGAGGCTGATAGTGACCCCAGACAACAGTTAAGCTGGAAATGCAGATTTGGTTTTCTAAATGCAAGTGACTAAATGCCAATAACCTGAAGGAGCCTGAAAGCAGATACTTCCGGAGCGTTTCCAGATGAGAGCCCAATCTGGCCAACATCTTGAGAGTTTGGCCTTGTCAGAACCTAAACAGAAAACCCACCCAAGCCCACTCAGAATTCTGACCTCAAAAACTGTAAGAATAAAAGGATATTGTCTTAAGAAAAAAAAATTAAAATAGGGGCTGGGCACAGTGGCTCATACCTGTAATCCCAGCACTCTGGGAGGCTGAGATGGGAGGATTGCTTGAGCTCAGGAAGTTGTGGTAAGCTAGGATGGTGCCACTGTACTCCAGTTTGGGCAACAGAGTGAAACTCTGACTCAAAAAAAAAAAAAAAAAAATCAACATGGGTGATTTAACCTTGGCAAAAGGGCATTCATCCATATTAAACTTAACTTAAATTTTAATGGTTTTAAATAATTGCATTTATTTATGATTGTTAAAATGTTTTAATAACTTCTATAAGCATAAAGAATTTGTTTCTTATTTCATATTAGTACATATTTAGTACAATTAAGCAAAGTTAGTTTAAGTCAACAGGAGTGATCTGTTGAAAACTCCTTTTAGAGGTAAAATACTCACTCACAGGCTGTTTGATAAACACTGAGAAAAGTAATAATACAGGAATGATTTGAACCACATTTATTCATTCAAAATATATTTGAGATCTTACTATGTGCTAGGTACCAGACACAGCAGGGAATAAGACAGACATATTATGCTCTCATGGGGCTTGGAATATGTCAGAAAAGGCAAGTAAATGTAATAAGTGAAATGTTAGAGGTGTATAAGATTCTATGGGAGCAGCAAGGGAATCTCATCTCATTGAGGGGTTAAACAGGGCTTCTTGAAGGAGATGACATTTAAGTTCAGATAAAAGGAAAACACAGAAGTTAGTTAGACAAAAGTGAAGTAGCAGAGGGGGAACCCCTGTGTCAAGGCTCCTTGTCGCGAAAGCTGGGCCGATTAGAGAAAGAAAAAGAAAGAAGTGCTGCGAGGCTGTGACCAGAGTGTGTGTCTGGAGAATGGTAGGGGGAGGGCAGGGCAGGCAAGAGCTCTAGAATGGAGGCTGAGACTTCCTCATGCCAGGTCGTGAAGTCTTCCTAAGAAGGCTGACTTTTAACTCCTTATGAAGGAGTTCTGAGAACAATGAGAACTCACGGGGAGGCTTTAAGCAAGTTTCGGGCATGTGGTATTTTTGTTTTAGAAAACCCCCTCAGGTTTCAATGCACAGAGAGCGCTGGATTTCAGGAGGCAGCGCAGCAGTTCAGGAAGATGAGGGGGCCACAGCTGTAGTTGTGTATTGCAGCTGCACACAGGAGTCAAGAGAGCACAGAAAAAAATTTAAAACTGAAGACTGAATAAAGACGACTTGGCAATTCATTGCAGGTGGGAGTTAAAAGAGAAAGATATACAGGGGGTGCCAAAAAAAAATGTATACATATTTTAAGTATGACGTTCGTTCAAAAGATGGCGTCAATCAGATGAATCTAGCATCACCATGCAACAGGCAGGACAGTGAAAGAAAATGGTGGAAGCATGGTTGAGAGAATGTCATACTACATATTGCTTCTGTAATTCAATGCAACCTTGAAAAGTAATACATAGATAACATCTCTTAAAATGTGTGTATTTTTTTTGGCACCCTCAAACAATGGAAAATGCTCAAGTGGCAACCAGTGAATAGTAGTGTCTTTCACAAAATGAAGAAATAATTACAAATCCTTATGAACTGATAACCACCTGCATTCAAACACAGCTTTGTACAAGCTGTTTGAAAAAGTGCTTTTGTTTTCTTTGCAATTTCATAACTCTGCATCTATTATGAAAAGTTAAAAAAAAAAAAAACAACTACTACTCACTTGTATAATTACCCATACCCAGAGGCGGCAATATTCAAAACAAGTCTGTGTTCTTTTTGGAAAGTCTTGGTTCAAAGACAAAAAACAGAGAACAGACAAATCTTTTGATCCTCACTATTAACACGGTGCTTCAATGCAAACCCAAGTACAACTTAAGACCTTTCTTTGATGGGACAATGGGGCAAGAGCTCAACATAGCAGCCGTTTGGGTTTAAGAGGCTCCAGCTCTGCACTTTACACCATAAGAACAGGGATTTAAATATCAAAAGAACTGAACTCAAGTTCAAGTGACCAATGCACCTGGCAGAATTTAACCCAGCATAAAACCTCTCCATGCAAATTCACAATTTTCTAAGAAAACACGCAACCCTGGAAAATTTCTTCCCATGACCCATCCCCTCATGAACATTTTTAATATTTCAAAACTGCTTAAAAACCGGAACAAAGCAATTTTAAAATCTCAAAGGGTCAGAGCAACTGGAATTAGTTTAAGAATGCACTACACATGAAAGACACCAAGGCTTTATAAACAGGGCATCTTCTGTCTTCACACCACAGCACGAGAAAACAAAGGAAGAACTCAACTAACACAGACCACAGAAAATATCACATGAAAGGAAATTCACGTCTGGCCTCCTCTGCAACATAAAAATCTCAAACAAACAGGCTTGGTTTTTGTGGGCTCTCTAAAAGTAAAAAGTCAAAACAGGAGAGGCACAATCATTTTTAGCATCTTGAAAGTGAGAGATAGCAGCACTTTATGAATATTCCAGGTTATTAGTGTTAAGAAGGAGGCAAATACAAACAGAGGGTCCAGACCACCCTCCCCTACCTCTGTTTCCACCTGTCGCAGTCCACTACCCACTTGCTGCACTGTAGCACCTACATTCTGGGTCTGCCTCTGCCTCTTCCTCCCGGTGCCACAGACTGGAAATCTGTTTATATGGGCCATCATTTATTTTATTTACTCAACACTTTGTGCTACACGAGCCCCGTGCCAGCCACTGCTCCAAATGCTTCACAAATAAGAACCCACTTAATCCTGATAACAACTATAAGAAGCAGGCACTATCAGTATTCTTGTTTCACATATGGGGAAATGAAGCATGAAAAGGCTATAAAACTCGCCCAGAGGCAAACAGCTAGCAAGCGAGACAGCTGAGATCTCAAGTCACTCTTTATCACGTGACTATGGAGCGGCAGAGATTATTTTAATTTTCTTCTTCATTGCCTATGTGTTCATATTTTCTTTAAATGATGATTTCTTACTTTTATAATAACGAAGAGCTAAAAGATCATATTTATTTTGAAACCGCAAACCAAAAAAATAAATAAAAACAAGGCCTCAAATTACAAGAGAAAATACCTCCCCAAAACAAAAAAACATCTTGTCTGCTGGAAGCCAAGGGTCTAGGCTGGATGATCTTTCTTGGATTGTTTAGGGCAGTGAAATCTTCAATTCCACACCCTGTTCCCCCATTACTCAGGTAGTAAGGGAAGCAGAAAACAGAAAAGGTCAGCAAGGATCTAGTTCCAGTTTATAAGCTGTATAGCCTGGAATAAGTTGCTTAAACTTTGCAAACCAGTTTTCTGACCTGACAAATGGGTACACTGATATCTGCATCTTAAAGTTAACTCACATAAAGCACTCTAAAAACATAACAATATCCGGCACAGAGTAAGAGGATAAACAAAAAAAGCTAAACACAGGAGAACAAAACCGTCCAAATATTTGCCTACTTAGATGATTCCTGGGCTACAGCAAACAAATAAACCAAACATTTTATGAAACCATCCAATATGGACAAAAGAAAGAACCTGAGTTAAAACAAAGGAAGTTATTCATTAATGCCTCAGTAAGTAATAAAGACTAATAGGGTAGAGACGATCTTTGAGTCACAAAGAAATGACTCCCTGGTCCAGAGGCTGGGGTCATGATGCTGCCTTGGAATGTAAGAAACAACTACATGTTCTCACACATAAGCAGACCTTGAACAACTATCGTAATACTATAAGAAAGGGATTAGCAGGAGTGGGAAATTGCTGGGGTGGGGGGGTCACAACTCATTAGCAGTACCTGCATAATGAACATTTGTATATCTAACCTGAATTGTACCCCACATATTTAAAATAAAAAATAAAATAAAATAACTACAATGCTAAGGATTTTATTTCTTGATTTGTCCTTAATATCAAGTTATATTTCAAGGAGCAAGTCACTTCACCTTTCTTACTCTCCATTTTATTATTTATAGAAGAAAATCATTGCATAGAATGACCTAAAAGGTTTCTTTCAACTCTAACAATCTATTTCTCTAATGGTATAATGGTAATACACATATATATATTTTATACATACATATATTTGTATATATGTAACTTTTTTCTTTTTTGAGTTGGAGTCTCACTCTGTCACCCAGACTAGAGTACAGTGGCCGCTCCAGGCCACCGCAGCCTCGACCTGCTGGGCTGTGGAGATCCTTCCGCCTCAGCTTTCCAAGTAGCTGGAACTACAGGTGTGTGCTACCACACCTGGCTAATTCTTTTGATTTATTGTAGAGATGAGGTCTCACCAATTTGCCCAGGTGGGTCTCAAACCTGCGGGCTCAGGCAATCCACTCACCTCAGCCTCCCAGAAGCGCGGGATTACAGGCTGAGCCACCGAGCCCGGTTTTATATGTAACTTTTAGTCATGGATTACATATACTAATGAGAGTCTATCACATTTCCAAATGACATCGCTCCGTCAAGCAAGTGGATCTTCAAATAGCTTGTAATGAATGAATACATTTTTAATGTTGTTTCTTTGGTACCTACAGTGATTCCCTAAAGTTATTTTACTTTATTTTATTTCATTAATTAATTTATTTCTTTGAGTTGGAGTCTCACTCTGTCGCCCAGACTGGAGTGCAGTGGCTGCTCCCGGTCACCGCACCTCAACCTTCTGGGCTCCGGCGATCCTTCCACCTCAGCCTTCCAAGTAGCTGGAACTACAGGCGTGAACTACCATGCCTGGCTAATTTTTTGATTTATTGTAGAGATGAGGTCTTGCCAAGTTGCCCAGGCAGGTCTCGAACCCGCGGGCTCAGGCAATCCACTCTCCTCGGCCTCCCAAGCACGGGATTACAGGCTGAGCCACGAAGCCTGGCTCCCTAAAGTTATTTTAAACACTCCTTTTAAAGCGAATGAGTGCCTCTGGTCCTTCTGGACTTAATGTTCTTCTTTCTCAAATACTATATTTGCGCCGGGCTCGGTGGCTCAGCCTGTAATCCCGCGCCTTTGGGAGGCTGAGGTGAGTGGATTGCCTGAGCCCGCGGGTTCGAGACCCGCCTGGGCAGCGAGACCTCATCTCTACAATAAATCAAAAAATCTGCCGGGCGTGGTAGCGCGCGCCTGTAATTACGGCTACTCGGAAGGCTGAGGCGGAAGGATCGCCGGAGCCCAGCAGGTCGAGGCTGCGGTGGCCGGAAATGGCCACTGCACTCCAGTCTGGGCGACAGAGTGAGACTCCAACTCAAAAAAAAAAAAAAAAGATATTTGCAATTAAAAGTTTGGCCTTAAAATATAAACTTAGATAAAGAAAAAAATATAATTTTACCAACATAGATTTATATATCCATAAGTCCTTGTACAAACCTTTTTCTCCATCTATATCCAGCTCCTATCTGAGGCTTTCATGGAGCAGAAAGTGTACAAGTGTACAAGTCACAGGAAAGCTAAGGTGGCAATATTATCTTGGCTTATCAAGGTCTCTAGGGCTGGCCAGATGCGGTGGCTCATGCCTATAATCCCAGCATTTTGGGAGGCGGAAGCAAGGGGACTGCCAAGTCCAGGGGTTCAAGACCAGCCTGAGCAACTTGGCAAGACCTCCTTGCTACAATAAAAATAAATAAGTAAAATTAGCCGGGGATGGTGGTGCGTGCCTGTGGTTCTAGCTACTTGGAAGGCTGAGGTGGAAGGATTGCCTGAGCCCAGCAGGTAGAGGGTGTGGTGGCCATAAGCATGCCACTGCACTCTAGCCTGGGTGACAGAGTGAGACTCCAACTCAAAAAGTGAAACATTTTTTAAAAAGTCTCCAGGGCTGTCTCATACACCAAGTCCGGAGGACACAGGGCCTCAATACCCGTTCACTGACTTCCCCAGGTGTCAGCTAAAGGATGGCATCCCTGGGCATCCCTATCCACAGGTAGGCCTAAGGCACAGGTACAGGACAACAGAAGGTGAGGAAACCATTAGAGGCTCTAAAAGAAGGAATGAGAGGGTGGAAAAAGAAGCACTGAGAGAGGGAAAAGAACAAAGAATGAAAAACTACAGAATCACAAAGTCAAGTAGAAAGAATAGCTAAACCAAGGCCTTTACATATACTAAAGTCACATGACAATTCTCACGTTACTTTGTCCTCAATTTAAAGAGTAGGAAACTGAGGCTTGATTTAGCTTGCTTTCCTAGGGTCACACCACTAGAAGGGGAAAGAGAAGGCATTGGAGTATGGGTTTTTCTAGCACAAAGCTTGCAACTGAATGGTGTGTGACCTAGAGCCCATCTTTGCCCTGCCCTTCCATGAGGCTTTGAGTTTCCCTACTTCCTTGGCCAAGGAAGGACAGTCTCTCAAAATGCCCTTGGTGCAAGAGCCCTGGATAGTGCCAGGCTCTGCAGTCCACCTCTGCAAGGCTTTGAAGGAGATTTGCTCCTTGTATTAACCTAAAGTCTATCTCCCTGCAACTTCTACCTGCATTTTTTTTTTTTTGAGTTGGAGTCTCACTTTGTTGCCCAGGCTGGAGTGCAGTGGCACACTCACGACCACCCCAGTGTCAACCTGCTGGGCTCCAGCGATCCTTCTGCCTCAGCCTTCCAAGTAGTGGGAACTACAGGCACTCACTACCACACCCAGCTAATTTTTTTTAAAAATTGAGTGGATTGCCTGAGCCCGCGGGTTTGAGACCTGCCTGGGCAGGTGAGACCTCATCTCTACAATAAATCAAAAAATCAGCCGGGCGTGGTAGCGCGCGCCTGTAATTACGGCTACTAGGAAGGCTGAGGCGGAAGGATCGCCGGAGCCCAGCAGGTCGAGGCTGCAGTGGCCGTCACTCCAGTCTGGGCGACAGAGTGAGACTCCAACTCAAAAAAAAAAAAAAAAAAAAAAAAATTTATTGTAGAGACGAGATCTCACCAAGTTGCCTGGGCTGGTCTCAAATCTGCGGGCTTAGGCAATCCACTCACCTTGTCCACCCAAAGTGCTGGGAGTAGAGGCTGAGCCACCGAGCCCAGCCTCTACCTGCCTTTATCCCAGAAGATCATCACACATCTGCAGCCATGAGATTTCCTATCAAAGCCCTTATCAATAACTTTTAAAAGGGGGAATGGTGCATATTAAAATAACTTCAATAAAAGTCTCAAAAAAAATCCTATATTTTTAAATTGAACTTGTAAGGTAAGGGTAAAGAGCCCAGGATCAATGAACTTACTAAGGAAAAGGATGAAGGTAGAAGTTATTTCATGGAGGAGGATGTTATAACCATTCCTGTTAAGAAAGGAACCAGTGCCCGGTGCAGTGGCTCACGTCTGTAATCCCAAGACTTTGGGAGGCTGAGGCAGAAGGATCGCTTGAGGCCAGGAGTTCAAGACCAGCCTGGGCAACACAGCAAGATCCTAACCTCTACAAAAAATCAAAAACAAAATGAATTAGAGTCAATTAAGTTTTAGCACAAAAGATTTAGTTTAAAATATTATTGATCTGAGAGGGATTAGAAAGCAGAAGCTTTTGTTTCTTCCAGAAAAGCTTAAACTGCATTTTTCTTTATCTTGGTATAGTTCAGATACAAGCCTGAGTAAATAGATTTGTAAGCCTTCTTGCCCAGCACTAATGAACGCGTAGGAATGAGAGGCTCATACAATGAGTGAACATAAACGGAACAAACTACTTGGCTTTTTGGTTCCATCCATAGAGTGGGACTAATAATTGACAAACAGGTATTTTGAGAATGTTGTAAAAATGTTGCTTTTTGGCCTTACTGTGAATGTAACCCAAAATATACGAGTTATTCATCTAGAATTTAATTTAAAAGGCAGGGAAATTTACTTTTGCAATATACAGACTATTTCATATATTCTATACATTGTATATACATGTTCACAAAATGGATATTAATTTAACAATTATATAAATACTATTTTGGTGTTCAATATTTTTACAGGGTACTGTCATTTTTACAAATGACAATTTTTGTCATTTGAAAATTTTCACTTCCATCTACAACTACCTCTTCTTGCAAGCACAGAACGAGAGAGAGCTTCTCAACCAACGCACTGCTCTCGTAGATCTTATACTGGCCTGTGTGGCTGCACTGACCACCAGCTCTCACTTCTTTCAAAGAGCAAATGATTAGAGTACATAGAGGAATCATCATGCAATAAATGAAAAGGCAAAGAGAAATTAGTGTCTGCCAATTTTTTCCAAAGAGTAGTTATTAAAGCATTATGGTTTGTATTTATAAAAAGCAAAGATCATCTATTATACTATCTATTCTTTTGGGCTGGAAGCTCAGGGTTACAGATAATCCTCTTTCCCTGTATTGAAAATCATGAGAGGATTATTTTTTTTCTTCCATTCACAGTCCTTAACCCCAAACCATTTCTCACGTAATTTTCACAGCTATATCTGAGAAGCAAATAGGCAGAAAGAATGGTACAATGAAGATATCGATGAATTAAAAACAGAGGGAAGGGTGCCATGGCAGCGGGTCAAAGGCACCAGGCCAACACAGGTAAATGCTTAGATAAATGGGCTAAGCTAGTAACAACCCCTAGAACCTTCATCCTTGTTCCTCTACTCATATCTCCACGTATGAAATCTCTCATTTGTAAAGAAGTCATGGAAGGAAGAGTCAAATTACCTATTCTAACTCTCCACACTGGCTGAACATTCTACTACTATAATTTGTATAGCAAATTTTAAAAACTCAGTAACATTTCAAGTTTATCTTAATAAGTGTCCCAGAAACTTGATTTCTAACCTATTTGTTGTGAAATACCTAACATAAAAAATGTTATTTTAAAAATTTGCTAAATTTACTCTTAAGTTGCAATTGTCTATATTTTTGTGTTTCCTTCAAAATTTGTATAAACGTTATCATAGTTGCAATAATCAATGTATTGTGAATGAATTCTTTTTTACACTTGCTTTGTATATTTTCTAATTGTTTTTATGTCAAAATGTTTAATTTTTCACCTGGAAGTACAGTAAAAGGCATTTGCTTTTATAGACTCCCCTCCTTCAAAAGACAAAAAAATTTCACTTGTCATTTGTTCACCTGAATCCAGCAGGTAAGTAGCAAAGGATAAGTCCCAATTTTACAGGCAAATAAACTGGTATTTATAAAATTTATAACTTTCTTGAAAACACCTGGGAGATAAGTTAGTTCTAAAAGTATTTTTGAAAAAAATATTTTTTAGAGACAAAGACTTGCACTGTTGTCCAGGCTGGAGTGCAGTGACATCATATTAGCTCACTGCAGGCTCAAATTCTTGAACTCAAGTGATCCTCCTGCCTCAGCTTTCCAAATCATTGGGATTACAAGCATGAGCCACCACACCCGGTCCTAAAACCATTTTTAAAAAAATCAACATTTCATCTGCTTATACTAAGCCATGTCACTTTCTTAAATTCACTTGGGTTTGGTTTACATGTAAAGCCAAATAAATTCAGACAATATAATTAATGTTGCAAGTAAAGTAATGGTAATTTTTTCTAATATTTCACAAGGGGAGCTGACTTCTCTGAAATCCAGATGGACCCACAGCCTCACATAAGTTACAATCTCGTTTACCTATTACCCCAGACACTATCCCTGATATCCTCTCTATCCAAAAGGAGAGCAGTTTTAAAAACAGTAACCAAAATAAGTATTACAAGTTTTGAACAGAAAGCTATAAACTAGTTTTCAAATGCTCTTATTCTACTCATTATTATTATTATTATTATTATATTATTATTTGAGTTGGAGTCTCACTCCAACAGTGGCACACTCACTGGACACCCCAGCATCAACCCGCTGGGCTCCAGCGATCTGTCCACCTCAGCCTTCCAAGCAGCCGGAACCACGGGCGCACGCTACCATGCCAGGTTAATTTTTTTTTATTGATTGTAGAGACGAGGTCTCGCAAGTTACCTGGGCTGATCTCGAACCCACGGGCTCAGGCAATCCATTCGCCTCAGCTTCCCAAAGTGCTGGGATTACAGGCTGAGCCACCAAGCCCAACCAGCTCATTATTTTTTAAGAGATAGGGAGGAGGCATAAAGACACTCCATTTAGAAGAAAAACCTCAATTATGCAGAAATAGAGGGGTCTAGTTAACTCTATATGAAGTAGAAGACATTTTTTAAATGATAGACCACAAGGTGGCTAATTTCAAAGCATTCTTAGGGTTCATTCTCATTGTGGAAGAAGATAAGGCAAAATGAGAGTTGACAGCCTTCTCAATGTAGGGTAAAAAGTAGGCAACTCTGTCCTCTTTTCCTACCAGTGGAGTGTAAGTGGTCTTGGGATAATGTGATTATCTCAAGCTGGAAGCAGAGAGAGGGTGTAAGGTTTAGAACCACAGATTTTCAGCTTGTTTTGCCATGATGTGTCTCTTTCTTCATCTTCAAAATGTTTGTTGTCTCTCATTTAAAAAGTAACATTTGCCTGTTATTTTTAAAAATCAGATAAACTGATAATACAGAAAATGATAAAAAAGAAAGTAAAAATCATCTATAATCCTACCACCCAGAGAAATGATTATTAATGTCTTGGCGCATACCTTCCAGAGATTCTTCTATGCATATACATATATAAATGTTTTGGGTTGTTTTTTCCTTCTTAAGAAATTGAAATTGGGCCAGGCACGGTGGCTCGGTCTGTAATCCCAGCACTTTGGGAGGCCAAGGCAAGAGGACTGCCCGAGCCTGTGGATTTGAGAACAGCCTGGGCAACTTGGTAAGACTTCGTCTCTACAATAAATCACAAAAACTAGTCGGGCATGGTGGTGTGTGTCTGTAGTCCCAGCTACTTGGAAGGCTGAGGCGGAAGGATCGCCTAAGCCCAGCAGGTCAATGCTGGGGTGGCCGTGAGCGTGCCACTGCACACCAGCCTGGGCAACAGAGTGAGACTCTGACTCAAAAAAAAAAAAAAAAAAAGAAAAGAAAAGAAATTGAAATTGATTGTAAACTCAAGGGCAACCACTAAAAATTTGTTTTAAAAAAGTATAACTGATATGCTGAAAGAAGTGATAAAATGGAATTGCAAAATAATTGTTTCTATTGAGTGACCTTTCACAGAAATAAAGAACCCAGTATCACATGTTCTCACTCATAAGTGGGCCTTGAACAATTATCGCAATACTATAAGAAAAGGGTTGGCAGTAACGGGAGACTGTGGGTGGGGGGGTGGGGAGGCAGGATTGGCAGTGGTGGGAATCTGCCTGGGGAAGGGGGACACACCTCATCAACAAGGGTACCTGCATAACAAACATTTGTATACCTAACTCTGAATTGTACCCCACATCTTTAAAATAAAAAAATTAAAAGTTAAAAAAAAATTGTTCAATGTAAAACCACAGTGGGCAGGAAAGTGAAAAAAAGAAATAAAGTGCAAATGTGACAAATACAAAATGGTGACAAGCATGGTAGATATTAATCCAACTATATCAATAATCACTTTAAATGTAAACAACCCAAACACATCAATTAAAAAGGCAGGTTGTCAGAGTGGATTAATAAAACAAGACCCAAATACACGTTGCCTACAAAAGATCCATTTTAAATACAAAGACTAGATAGGTTAAAAATAAAGGGACTGAGAAAGAAACTGAGACGATAAGCGGTTCATGGCTTTGAGATCTGTCTTTCTACTTTCTTTTTGAAAAACAAATGCAGAAAAAAATGGAGTCTGTTTAAGAAATTCTACAAATCCTTCTTAGGATCATGGAAACAAAGAACTGAACACCGCATATTCTCACTCATAAGTGGGACCTGAACAGTCCTCACAACAGCACAAGGAGGGATTAGCAGTGGTGGGAGACATTGCCCAGAGAGGCAAGGAGCGGGGCAGCGTGTAAAAACACAAAGGGTACCTGATCCTAAGCCAGGGGAAGTGAGGACCAGCTGGAGGCCCAAACTTTACCTGCACATACATTACTTATGTACCTAAATCCTGACTTGTAACCCACATCTTTACAATAAAATAAAGTAAAAAAAAAAAAAGAAAGAAAAGAGAAATCCTACAAAGTTCTCAATGTATGTAGCATTTTCCCAATATAAACACTGTCTAGTATCTCAGAATGTTGACTTATTTTACTCCATTTGGGGAATGCAGAATCACATATTATTGGACACAAATGAATGGTAGATGAGTACTGAATGCATACATTCCTCCCTTATTTTGCTTGTATGCCACCATAAAAACCTGCCAACCATAAAAGAATTTACTTTAAACAAGCTCTCATACTTTGTTTCTGAGCAATATTAACAAATGCCCTTATTCCTATCTGAATGTCTATGTGTGTCTAGTATAATTACTGTAGCAGATTCCTTTTTCAGTGCAGTTCAGTGTTCAACAACTTTTCCTGCTAGCACAGCTATGAAATAATGGACTGATGTAGCGAGTTTAATTTCACATTTAGATGCTGCATGGATGCAGAAAGTCAGTGGGTTTTTCTATATTCTTCCCAAATGTAATGCCCAGAAAGGCTATTTTCCATTGCTGCATGTGTAGACTGTTCATATGGATAGAATTTATCTTGAAAATGGACTCTCCTTGACATTCTAAATAGTCAACATTAAGGCTAAGACAATTTCAAATGCGCCAAAGGTGCATTTCTGAATTGCATATACATAACCTGATGCTTCATACAGAAAAAAAAAAAAATTTTATTAGACTCAATTTTCTGAGGTTAGAAAAATGACTGAAAATCACCCATTGTGTGGTGGTGCTGGAATCTTTGATCTCTGTTGCTCTAAGTTCATAGTCAGGCTACTTAGTTTATTTTGAGAAAGCAAATCCTTCCTGTTGTTCCTCAGGAAATGGAAGAACACATTTATAGATCATGTTTTAACTTCGAGTTTAAATGGTTTTACTTTTTTAACTGTTTCCCTTTGAAGAATATTTAATTATGTGGAGAAATTAAGACTTTCAGAAACAAACTAGAGCAATGGGGGTGGAGAGAAAATATTTTCTCAGACTTAAGCTAAAAGGGTGGATTTTTTTTTTAATGTCTCATAAAAACTGTTACACCCTGTTTCTTCCTGTGAAAAATTTTCCAAGCATTAACTTGTACAATAGCTTAAAGGGGAAAAAAAGAAAATGCCCAGGTTTCTCTCAAATCTGTAAGAGCATAGAGAAAGATTAGAGGCTTAATTTAAAAAGGAGTGCCCTATCACCTGCTTAGGCTTGTTAAACTATTACAATAATCTCTGGAGCATTTACCTGACTGGATTCACCTTTTAATGCTAGCCACACCTCTAAGGCTTTAAGATGTTATCCCCGTTCTTAAAAGCAGGCATAGAGAGTTAAATGGCTTTGAAGAATTAGTTAACCTTCCAGAGGAAAAACATATCCAACTCAGAAGAGTGAGGAAAAGCTTCAAACTCTAGGAGCAAAGAAATACCAAAATACAGTGAAGGAGGTGTGGAAGAGAAAGGACTCAAGGTAAGATGCTGTGAAGACTTAGCCTTCTCCAACCATTCAATTCTCTTCTTCCACACACTTTTAACTAAGAGAGAGAAACGAGCCCAGGGGAAAGAAAATACAGAGACAGAGGGAGACAGAAATAGCACAGAGCTGAATGCAAAGAGCATCACCAGTCACCACCCTTCCCTTCCTTGTGAAATGACCAAATCACCTGCTGTCTGTGATTCCTCAGGGAACCATGGCATACAGCAGGAGGGGCACGTGGCAATTCCACCCTGTCTACCTCAGGTACAGCTCCCATCACAGCTTCATGCTTCTGTCCTTCCCTTTGCTGACTTGCCAGTCCCAATCATTGACAAGCAAAACTACAACAGCAGACACTTGAGTATGGTTATCTGCCAGCTGGTCTCATGTTGTTGACCTTCCAAAGGTACTGAAGAAGCCATAAATGACAAATTACAGGAATCGAGCTGTAATCTATTCTCTTATCCACGCATATGTATCTTGTGATGTAAAAGTCTCATGGAAGTTCTGAGAGCTATAGAAGTCTTGAGAGACATTAAGTGTAACTTCCTTCACTGAAAAATAGGGAAACTGAGGCCCAGAGAGATTAGCTGACTCCCCTAAGACCATCCCATGTTAATGAAAGAACTCAAGTGCCCTAATGTTCAATCTGCTGCTCCTTCAGTCCTCCTTTTCTTCCTTCCTCCCAGATCCTTAAGCGTAAATCATCATCTACACCTCATGTTTTAGGCAAGGCCTGACTTCTATTTTAAAAGATCATGGCCAGGCGTGGTGGCTCAAGCCTGTAATCCCAGCACTTTGGAAGGCCAAGGTGAGGGGAATGCCTGAACCCACGGGTTTGAGAACAGCCTGGGCAACTTGGCGAGACCTCATCTCTACAATAAAAAAAAAAAAAAAAAAAGATCACTTATGTTATACAGTACTCTAACAACCAGAAAGAAAATCTACCATCAGTGCCTAACCGCCACTGACAAAACTCCAGCTGGGCCCTCCATGATTCACAACTATTACTCATCTTCAGTCAGTGGGCTCCTTTTTCAAAGGCAGCTGTTACTAACTTCTCAGCTGGTCTCCCCAAGGTCCCTCACTCTCAGCAGACTTCATCTCCTCCTTCACTGAGATACCCAAGCCATGAGGAAGGAACTCTCTCATCTTCCTTCCCACCCACTTGCATATTCACCTACAGTTACACATATTTCTTTCTTTTCCTCTCCTGTCCCAATGAAATGAATGTGCCAATTTCCTTCTATGACAATTCCTCTAAGCATGCCTGTACTCCAGAAATTGGTCCCCTTCTTCCCTCGAACCTTATTCCCTCAGTTAGTCCCCCTACTACCATTAGTCTCTTCCTTTCTACCAAACTATTATGAGTTCTAGTCACCATCACACACACACACACACAATTCCTTCACAGACAAACGGGTACACATTTTTTCTCTTTACTTGGTGCCCCCACTTCTCGACTCCAATCTTTCTTCACTGGTGACAATCCAGTTTTCGACTTTAGAACTCTTCTGACTGCTGAATGAATTGCCTGATTGCCCAATCCAACTCCCCGTATTTGTTCTTCACAGTATCTGACCTTCCTGTGGCCTCTGACACACCTGATGGCTTTTCCCTATTTACGATCTGGGGAACTTGGGCAACTTGGCAAGTCGCTTACCTGAGCTTTAGATACTCTGTCAATAAGAGGCAGTAACAATAATTATTTCAGCGGAGATTCTTGTAAAGATTCTATCATCTATGGAAAAAATAGCAACTGGGGCTCAACATTATCATTTTTGTTTTTAGACTTTCCTGATTGTTTTTTTCCTGATTTCCTCATCTTTCTTCTGCTCAGTCTTTGATCCTTTGGCCATCCCTGTGGGACCTTAGTTCCATTCATGGCTTCAATGATCAAGTCCAGACACTCTCCAATATGCCTCCTTCTCTGACTTCTCTTCTGGGGTCCAAACCTCCCAAGATCAGAAGGATGTCTCACAGACATTTCAGCTTCTCTTCAACTTGAATTTAACATTGTTTGGCTTCCAAAGTTGTTCCTCTTGGGCTTTCCATCCTTACTAATGACTCCTCCAGACAGTGAATCTTCCCAATCAGAAAAATCAAGAGTCTCCCTTCTTCCCTGCTCTTACTCCCCAGCTCCCATTTTCCATCTAATCAGTAACCAAGTCTTTATCCTAAATGTTTCTCCAATTCAGTCTCTCTTTTCCTTTCTCGCCATCACCTTAGGTTCTCATGATCTCTGCCTGGATTATTTTAATAGTTATTGGATGTCTCCTTGCTTCCTTTTTACATATCTTAAGACAATGACTTGAGCATTTATTTTACCTTTGATGATGTCACCATGCTGTCAGGACAACGTCCACACTTCCGTAAATGACAGGCATGGCCCCTGACATGAGCTTGATCAAGAATGTGACCCAGGAGGCACTTCCAAGCTCTTCTTCCCTCTGCACTACCATCTCTCTGCACCAATCACGCACACTCCATGTTTCTCACACACTGAGATTTTTGGGGCTCTGAATCTGGGCTGTTTTCTGTCTGGCTTTTCTCCTACTCAATCTCAGTATTTAGCACTGAAATCATCTCCTTTAGGAATTATTTCCTCACAAACAAGAAAGAACCACTCCTGCTGTCTAGTACCATTTATCACCATAGATCGCTGTAAAGTACCTTATATTCTAACTTCAAGTTCTTGGTTTGTATGTCTGTTTTCTGAGGTTAGGCACCACATCATATTCACATTGCACCCCCAAAACTTAACACAATGACTGGTACCCAGAATGCAGAGGAAAAACAGAGGAGGAACTAAGATTTAATAGTTTGGAGCTTGGCAAATGTCTGTTGCATGGATGCAGTAGCTTGGCTGTCAATTATATGAGAATAACTGAATAAGAGAGAAAGCTGTAGGACAGATGGATCTGCCAGCTGCTGAGGAGCTTAGAGGAATTTGAATGAGAGATGGAAAGCATCCACACTGATGAAGTTCTCTAATGAGTGTGTAAGTTCGTCAGGTCACTAGCTAGGGCTGTTATCATCAAACTCAGGTAAATACCTAACAAACTCCATTTAAAGTATGAAAGAAGAACAATTCCAACAGCACACAGATATCAGTCTTACCTGTCCAAGCAGATTCTGGACTCCAAGACATTCTACATTATAGTTTTACCAGACATTGCAAGCCTAGTACATCTCAGTAGTTAACTAAAGAGACCGCAACTCTCTCCTACATCTATAAAGCACCTTAAGGTAGCCGGGTGGATCGCCTGAGCCCAGCAGGTCAAGGCTGCGGTGACTGTGAGTGTGCCACTGCACTCCAGCCTGGGTGACAGAGTGAGATTCTGACTCAAAAAAATAAAAAATAAAGCAATTAAGAACTACGGACAAAAACTACAGCCTATCACCCGTCTAATCCTGTAACTTATGGCTAAGGGTAACACTTTTGTCCTAGACTAATCTTGCCACATGATATCTATTTGAGACCGTAATCTGTCCCTATAATGATTTCAAATGTATTAATTATAATAAGCCATGTTATATGCAATGTGGCTTATTTTAAAAACTAGGGAGAAAGTACATTGTACTCTGCACAGGCACACAAATACCCACTTAACAAATAAAGTGACCTGGCATTCAGTGTGACATAAACTGGAGACAAAAGTAGGTATGAGATCCAGTGAACTGAAAACAGATTGAAGCAAAGCAAACTTGGAGAAAACCAAGCTGAAGCTGGCAAAGTTTTCCCAATAATAAAGAGATATCTATAGTTAACAAGCTTTCAAGAGTATTTACCCACATAGTACCGCATCACACCTCATAAAACATTCATCCAAAAGCCATACCAGAAATGTGCACCACAGCTATATAAGCACATACATAGCATGGAAGGAGGAGAAACGTTTAAAATGAGACACCATGTTGCCCTACATATATGACCAAATGAGGAAGGAAGGAAGGAAGGAAGGAAGGAAGGAAGGAAGGAAGGAAGGAAGGAAGGAAGGAAGACAGGCAGGGGGAAAGAAAAACACAGAAGAAAACGTAATGTTAACAATGTTAAAAGTTAATTATGTTACTGGCTGGGTGCAGTGGCTCAACCTGATAATCTCAGTACTTTGGAAGGCTGAGACGAGGGGATTGCCGGAGTCCACAGGTTTGAGACGAGCCTGGGCAACATGGTGAGAAAAAAAAAAAAGTTAATTATGTTACCAAGTAAGTAAATTTAAAATGTTCCTAGATAGGCAGACAAACTTCTAGCAAATCTGTAGGTGTACAGAGTTAACACATATAAGGGCAAAAAAACTGCTTCAAAATCATCTTAAACATTTTTGAACTGTTTTTTTTTTTTGGTTGAAGTCTCACTCTTATCACCCAGGCTGGAGTGCAGTGGCACACTCCCAGCCACTGCAGCCTCGACCTGCTGGGCTCCTGTGATCCTTCCAACTCAGCCTTCCAAGTAGCTGGGACTACAGACACGTGCCACTACATCCAGCTAATTTTTTAATTTATTGTAGAGATGAGGTCTCGCCAAGTTGCCTGGGCTGATCTCAAGCCTCTGGACTCAAGCAATCCTCTTGCCTCCACCTCCCAAAGTGCTGGGATTATAGGCGTAAGTCACTGTGCCCGGCTACATTTTTGAACTTTTAAATTTACATTAATGAATCCATTATGCCAATAAGATCAAGTTATAGAAATATACACATAACCATGAAAATAGTATATCAAAGGCCAAGGAACATACAGTTAAGTCAACTAAACAAACAGATCTCAGGAAGAGGTTTCTGTATAAATGTACTTATATGCTAGAGGTAGCATGAAAAATCTGTAGAGTGGATTATTTAATAAATAATGTTGGGGAAACTGGCTCAAAATATGACCAGATTTTTTAAAAAATTAGATTAATACTTCATGTCTCAAATTCCAAATAGTTTAAAAACCCAAATGATAAGAACCTATAAAGTTAATTAAAAAAAAAAAGTGAGGAGAGACATTGTGAGAGCCCAGAATAAAGAGGGAATTTTTTAATGACTCAAAATGCACAGACCATAATAATATTCAACATTGACAGGTTCAGTTACATTAAAACTAAAGATTTTTTTGTTGCTGTTACTGAAAGACACTATAAACAAAGTTATCAGCAAAGTGACACACTAAAAGAAAGTATCTACAATATCCAAAGAAAACAAAGGCCAGGTGCAGTAGCCTGTAATCCCAGCACATTGGGAGGCAGAGGCAAGAGGATTGCCTCAGCTCAGGGGTTTGAGGTCAGCCTAAGCAACATGGTGAGACCTCGTCTCTATAATAAATCAAAAAGTTAGCCAGGTGTGGTGATGCATGCCTGTGGTTCCAGCTACTTGGAAGACTGGGGCAGAAGAATCACCTGAGCCCAGCAGGTCAAGGCTGCAGTGGCCATGAGTGTGCCACTGCATTCCAGTCTGGGTGACAGAATGAGACTCTGACCCAATAAATCAATCAACAAGTAAATAAATAAATGGATTAATTTCTAGAATACACAAGGAACTTCACAAAAATCCACTCAAGGAACTTCTTGCAAGAAAAAGGCAAGAGACCCAACAGAAAAAAAGTGGAGTCCAAAGATATAAAAAGACAATTCATGGAAAAGGGACATTAAACTAAGTACATGAAGAGATGTTCAACCTCACTAGTAAAAAAAAAAAAAAAAAAGCACAAAATTAAACTATTAGGTATAATTAACATCTATCAGGTTGGCAAAGATCAGGAAATTTATTAATAAAAAAAGTTGTAGCCAGGCTCGGTGGCTCAGCCTATAATCCCGCGCTTTGGGAGGCCGAGGTAAGTGGATTGCCTGAACCCGTGGGTTCAAGACCCACCTGGGCAACTTGGCGAGATCTCATCTCTACAATAAATCAAAAAATTAGCCGGGCGTGGTAGCACACGCCTGTAGTTCCAGCTACTGGAAGGTTGAGGAGGAAGGATCGCCAGAGCCCAGCAGGTCGAGGCTGCAGTGGCCAGGAGCGGCCACTGCACTCCAGTCTGGGTGACAGAATGAGACTCCAACCCCCCCCGCAAAAGAAGTTGTTTTATGCAGTATTGGTAGAGGTATAAATCTAACAATGAATCTGAGTATTTCCTAGTATGTATCCTATAATCCCCTAATATTGCTTGTGGGCAATACTGCCTCAAGAAACTCATGAAAGCTGATAAATTCCATACACCTAGACTCCTTAGAAAAAAAAATGAATACATACTACAGGGAAGTCAAAAATATTTATACAAACCTTGACTCTTTCATGTTCCTATTCCTAATGTCTGCATATTCTCTACAGTTTTAACTTAACCTTGTTGAAAAGGTAGGTAAGATAAAAACAAACTATAGTCACTTCTCTACACAGGCTAGTTTAAGAATAGAGAAAACGGAAGATGCTGTGAGGGATAAGTTTTATCACTGGGGGTTTGCACAAATCAAGATTTGAATCCAGGCCTTAGTGTGTCCATGTGATTTGGATATGTTACCATCTCAGCCTACCTCAGTTTCTTCAATAAAACAGGGATATTGTCCACTCTGCACAACACCAGAAAGATCAGAGATGTTCCATGCAGAGTGTCTGGCAAATAAGAGGTGTTCAATAAACAGGAAGTGGTTTTCTTTTTACAAAAAACAAACAACAACAACAAAAAAAATTTCATGTATTAGCCCTAGTAGATTTCTGTGCCTCTCTTAAGCAGAATACCAGAGAATCCATAGCACAGGCATAGAAATCAGAGAGACTGATTTAATATGAATATACATGCCAGTCTTTCTCACTGCAGAACAGAGATAAATCTTATCCCCTCTTCCATACATGTCCCATAAACTGTAAAGGTGAAGGTTCAGAAGCCTCTTTTAGCTTCTAGGAAATGAACACAAGGCTGGTAGTGACTATGACAGTGGTGATTCTGCAACTGATGTCAGAGTCCTGCCTACAAACATTAGGAAGGGATATTCACAGAAGTACTGCAGGGAAAATGCTCTTAGAAGAAATCCAGTTATCCATGACTAATCGCAAAGATCTCAAAGCTGACCATGAAAAACAATTAACCCGGACACAAGACCAGAGCCAAAGTCAGGACTTAACACATCACCTATTTAATGTACAACAAAGAGGAAAAACTTCACCTGGGGATCTTTATAACCTCATGGCTAACATACTCTAACATACTATACATTTTTCATTACCATTTCAGCATTTTCAGCCTGGAACAGCTATTTTACTTTGGCCCTGATTCCCAGCCTGTGGACTTCAAGGTACTAGGAGTGGTCTGTAGATGGAATACTTTTCTCACGCATATATGTACTACTATTTGACAAATACAGGAAGATGCAGAAGTAATTACTTACAACATATATTCCGGTGAGTGATATTAAATAACTTTTCCATAAAATATTTGCAATAATCGGAGATTTGAAGTAAAACCCTGAACAAGTCAAGATCACAGAAATCTTTTAGTATGAAATAAAAGCTTCCTGATCTTTACAGTTTGCAATTTGAATAAGAAGATAGTTTTTATCTTATAACACACATTAAGGGAAAAAGCAGGGTTTTGAAAAATGAAAATCTTAACTCACATTTCTAGTCCCCTCTCGGCTGGTAGCTTTTCCTTGGCATTTAACATCAAAGCTAGTTACCCCTGTCATTTTTAGCCTCTCTGTTGCAAGAGATACATGGCTAGTTCCCAAGCCACTGCAACTCATCAGAAAATGCAGTGCATGGTGTATTAAGGAAATATACATGTATCATTTCACTCCTCCTTTGTAAAAGCATGGTCCCTCATTTCCCTCCTCCACTACCCTCTCCTCCTTCCCTGAGGTTTGACACAATTTTACAGAGAGAAATTACCCTTATTGAAGAGGAAAGAATTAATTGACCCAGCATTTTCCAAGGAAAATGTGGTTTAAATTTTAGTTTGCAACACAAAAAATTAAACCATAGTTTTATGGTTTAATTAATGATACAACATTAAAACGATAGCTAAAGAGAGCCTCAACTTTAAGCCCTGCAAAGACAAGGAAATAAACTTATTTTCACCTAAGGATTGTTACAAAATATTTCATCTGCAATTTAAAGTTGCATGGGGTTGGGCATGGTAACTCATGCCTGTAATCTCCATACTTTGAGAGGCCGAGGCAGGAGGACTGCTTGAGCCCAGGAGCTTGAGACCAGCCTGGGCAACATAGTGAGACCTCGTCTCTACAAAAAACCCAAAAAGTAGCCAGGTGTGGTGGCATACACCTGTAGGCCTATACTCCCAGGTGCTCGGAAGGTTGAGATGGGAGGATCGCCTGAGCCCGGAAGGTAAAGTTGAGGCTGTGGTGAGCTCGTTTGTACCACTGCACTCCAGCCTGGGCAAAAGAGTGAGACCCTGACTTTAAAAAAAAAAAAATTGCATTGATTTACCCACATTTTTCTGTAAGATGAGCTTCCCAGTAGGTCATCCTGAACTGAGAGAAGACAGCAAGGGATATATGGTGGCAGCAGAGTATGAGGAGAGTCACTTGTATCGTTTATTAATTAGTTAATTTTCTGGGACATAAATTGCCCTAGGGGAAAGCCGGAGTTGGTTTTTTTTTTTTTTAATTCTGAAAAGTTAAAATATGCTAATCTGACGCTTCAAAAAGATACTCATTCACTAAGACCTGCCAAAAGATTTCTGTAGATTAAAATATACCATTAGACTTTTGACAACAGAATACAAGTCACACTGAGGCACAAACAGCTAAGACCAGTCACTGACACAGAGAAAGTGTAAATTTCAAACATGGGGGAAAAAATTTTTTTTTTTACACCCTGAGATCTGGGCAGAGATTGAGTGGAAAGGAGTGGGGGCCACCTGGAGATCTGATAAGGCTACTCTCATTGATCAGCTTTCTTGGAAATAGCAAGGGACACCCTGAATCAGCACTGCCATCTCTTCCGTAGGCAGCAAATTTCCAGACTATAAAAGAGCCAAAGTAAATTAAAAGGCCCATGTTCAAGGCCCAGCATCTCCATTTATTAATACAACCATTGACAAGTCACCTCTCACTAGCCTCAGTTTCCTCTCTCCATAAATTGAAGAAAATGAATCCTGTTTCACCCACGTTGTGAAAAAGCAGCAAGAACTCAGGACTGTTGAAATAAGCAGATACAGAAAACACTCTCTGCAAATAGAAAATGGCAATCTAAAGGCCAGTTACTCTTCTTCCTGAGTTTAAATTCCACTAGAATGGAAGTAGATTCTGTTCTTAAATGGGAGGCGGGTTTGGAGGGTCACAAAAGTTGTTCTACTCTATCTCAGAGCAGAGTGACAGATGCTAAAGAAAGGCCCCAAATAAATTAGTAAACTAGAGGGCAACACGTTTACACGGGTATCAACATGGAGGCAAAACATTATGGTTGTACAAGTCTTTCTTTTTTTTTTTTTTTGAGTTGGAGTCTCACTCTGTTGCCCAGACTGGAGTGCAGTGGCACACTCACGACCACCCCACCGCAGCCTCGACCTGCTGGGCTCCGACGATCCTTCTGCCTGAGCCTTCCGAGTAGCTGGAACTACAGGCACGCGCTACCATGCCCAGCTGATTTTTGATTTATTGTAGAGATGAGGTCTCGCCAAGTTGCCCAGGAGGGTCTCGAACCCGTGGGATCAGGCAATTCACTCGGTATCCCAAAGCACGGGATTATAGGCTGAGCCATCGAGCCTGGCTACAGGTCTTTCAAGAATCTTTCTTGGTGACTTGTCTTCCCTTTTAATCTCATGATATATTTGGTAAGACAAGAGGCATAAGCACAGACATCTCACAATTAAATCCAAACTTCAGAAGCCCACATCTACCTATCCAGTAAGGATAAAATTAATTGTTCAGTTCTCAGTATATCTTACTGAGAAGTACTTACTGCTAATACAATTATGACAATTACTGATGTTATCACAATGCTCAAAGCAGCTGCATTTAAAAAGAGATTAAAGTTCTGAAGGACTATTCGAATAATGGGATCTTATAATTCAAATTACCTCCACAAGGCTGATACAGAAAAAAAGGAAGAGGAGGGAATGGTACAAATTTACCAGCCTGAGTACAAAACATGTTCCTTTCAAAGCAAAAGTAATTATGAGGTAAATATATTTTATTATAAAAATTTCAGCATTACAATGGCATAGTCAGCAACCCATGTCATGAATTTAAATTCTACAACTAAGTTGGGTGAGGTGGCTCATGTCTGTAATCCCAGCCCTTTTGGACAGTCGAGGCAGGAGACTGCTTGAGCACAGGAGTTCACGACAGGCCTAGGCAACACAGTGAGACCTCACCTTTGCAAAAAATCAGAAAATTAGCCAGGTGTGGTTCAAGTGACTGAAATTCCAGGTACTCAGGAGGCTGAGGTAGGAGGATCACCTAAGCCCAGGAAGGCGAGGCTGTGGTGAGCTGTGTTTGTGCCACTGCCGTCCCGCCTGGGCAACATAGTGAGACCCCTGAAGTAAAACAAAAACAAAAATAAATAAAAAGTAAACAAATATGATTGGTAGATTCTACAACTAATCCTACCTCCTGAGACAACTTGACTAATAAAGTGAAAGAGTCAAGCGAAGTGGTATGGGGATTATCCACCTTAACTCTGTGCTACTAAGAGAGACCTCTCACTTTTCTCCCTTCGAGTCATTTGCTCACATACCTTCTTCTGAAATAAAGACTAAGAAGACACCTGGTTTCAGATCTGTTCAAACAGCATTTGACTTGAGGTCACAGAATGACTCCATCCAACAGATTCTTCTCAACCACCTCAATTCCTCCACGTCCCTCCTCAAGACAGACATTTTCACCAGATAGATACCTACAGGCAGTAAGTAAAACAGGGCCGGGCTTTTAATGGGGGGAGCAGCTGATTTGAGTTAGTCTAAGAGCAGGGCCCGTCAAGGAAAGGGGGGCAAGTTCCAACGTAGGAGCAACCCTAGCATTGCCCTCTCCTCCTATGAACAGTTGAGAGGAAGCAAGAGACGGATGTGAAGTTACAATCCACCTGGTGAAGCGGGGAAAAGTCATCCTCCCTTTTTCTGTGTTGACAAATGGGATCGAACAGCGATGCCTGGCTGGTACCCTTAAAGTGCTTTCTGTTTCAGCAAGGAAACCTGGCTGAGAACCCACCGGGGAGTTCACAAGCGAGACACCAGACTAAACACCTCAAGAGTCAGTGCGGGACCCGGTGCCTACCTTTCCGATGTGTAGCTGCATCCTGTGCTTCCTAGAATAGGAAGCAAGGAACCTCTATGTGTGTCACCAGCTGGAGAGGTGAGACTTCTCAGCATGGACTTCTGAGCATGCAAACCCCAACGTTTCTCTCCCGCGCACCTTACACACCGCACAACTCATCCTCTTCCTCCCCTGTGACCCCACCCCTCACCCTCATCCCACCCTGCCTCCCAGACCGCGTCTGCAGATCACCCCAGGCCAGCCAGGGAGGACAAAGAGCCGCTGCTTCGGGCAGCAGCAGCCGGAGAGGGTAGAGAGGGCGGCTGGGGACTCGCAGCCTCCCGGGGCCCCGCCCAGAGAGTCCTGGCAGGCAGGTCCGGGCGCCGCGTGCGACCCACCCGGCCACGGAGTTGGGCAAAGACCCCCCCCCCCCCGGCGAGGCCGCAGCGCAGGGCTGGAGACCCGGCTGGGCGGGGTCGCCCCCCCCCCCGCAGAGTCCCCTCCCGGCCCCGCCCGCCCGCCCGCACACCTGGACCAGGCGGCCACCCTGCTCCCTCAGGGCGCTCTCGGGGGACTCGGCTTCGGGCGGGCTCCGGAGGCTGGCACCGCGGCGGAGACTTCACTCCTCCATCCTGGGACACGGCAGCACGTTAGGGACAGCCGTGCACTTCCTGTTCGGGCACAGGGGAGAGAAAGCGCGATGGAGAGCCGGGCGAGGGAGGGGCGCGGGCGGCGGCCTCGCCATGGTGGCAGCGGGCGCTCCCCTCCCGCCGGCGACCCCACCGCCGCGCGCTCGCCGCGTGGTGCCGAGGCGGCTCGGCCGGCCCGCGCCTCCCCCTGCCGGCAGCCCGGCCGCCCGGCCGCCGGCGCCCTCGCAGCCCTTCCGTTTCCAGCCCGGCCCGGGCCTCCCCACCCGCAAGTACCTAGATCACCATCAGCGACCCCGCGGGGGCCTGGAGTCGGCGCCCAGAGTCCTCGGCCTTCCTTCCCCTCGTCTCCTCCGCCCCCCTGCCCCCACCCCTGGAAAGATCACCTCGGGAAGGTGTCAGGACAAGATCGAGCCTTTCCAGGGTTGTGGAGGCTGGATTTATGCAAATTTTTAAAGTTAACAGCCACATCCCCGTACATCCACTACAGCTCTGCAGCCCAAAGAGCCTCAGGATGGGAAATGACTTGTCTTGTGCCTTGCTGACTCAAAAGAGAGAGCGTGCACACACAGCTGCCACACGGAGCTGCCACGAACGGCAAGAAAGAAAAAAAGAACAACAAAAAAGCACGACAGACGCAGTGTTCTGGGTTCCTCCTCGCCTCTACTCAGATCAACCTTGTCCTCACAGTCGACAACAATTTCCATATTCCAATTTCGCACGGAGCATAACTGCATGATGCATTCTTCCAGAAAACAGTTCCGTATTTCTCTGTGCTGTGAATCACAGAAAAGTTCCAAAGTTCTGACATTCATCGTGCTGGACTCTGACTTAAGTGGACTTCAGGGTGGTGGTAAAAATAGTAAACAAATGGTTCAAGAATTCGCCATAAGCTGAGTGCATCACCGAGGGAGTTCGCATTTGTGACCTGCCTGCCCTGGCATCTAGAATCTATCAGGGTACAAGGCACTTATGGACTGTCTCAGACAAACAGCTCCTTTAATCATCAATCTGTTGGCTTAAATCAAGGTCATTCATGTTCTCAAACTCAGAATGGAGGACAGGGTATAAAGAATGATTACACTACTTGGAAAAAAAAAAGCTAAATTTTGACTGACATAGAAAGAAATTGATGCATAACAAGCTCTTCCTCAGTGCTAGACAACATCTCATACTAATCTTCTCTGGGCCTCAACATTTCCAAACAGATCTGCAAAGGTCTATTCCAAGTGAAGAAACAGGGTCAGAGAAGTAACTGCCCCTGGGTCACAGCTAGAAAGTGGTCAAATGAAGAGTTGAGCCCGGCACAGTGGCTCATACCTGTCATACCAGCATTTGGGGAGGCGGAGGCAAGAGGATTGTCTGTCCAGAAGTTCCAGACTTGCCTGGGTAACTTGGTGAGACCTCGTCTCTACAGTAAATCAAAAAAACTAGCTGGGTGTCATGGCACGTGCCTGTGGTTCCAGCTAGTTGGAAGGCTGAGGCAGAAGGCTCACCTGAACCCAACAGCAGGTCAAGGCTGCTGTGGCTGTGAGCGTGTCACTGCACTCCAGCCTGGGTGACAGAGTGAGACTCCTACTAAAAAAAAAGAAAAAGCAGAGTTGAATGCAGGTCTTTCCTAAGTATAAAATCTGCACCGTTTCCTCTACATGCTGTTAATCCAAAAACAATAATGAGTTCCAGAAGTGAAGTCAAGCCCAGAGACCGTCTGTGATCCATTCCTTCCTCTCTGAATGATCTTGCAATTTATAAGCTACCACTGTGAACGAGGCCAGTTCTTTATCCCTACCTGAATGATATGTACCTTGCTTCCTTGGACAGAGGACGCCGTGAGCTCTCCATTACCAGCTACTAGCGCTGTCAGCCTTTTTAGAATTACTTGGTGGCAAAAGTTCAAAAGGTTCCAGGATGGTCACTCATAAGCCAAGGTACAAAGTCTGTCTAGTTTGGGACCTAATCAGCTGACTAATATTTGTTCCCCCAATTTTTTTTTTTTTTCTCTAACTGGAATCTCTTTAAGAAGGCAGCAAATGCTATTCACAAAGACACAGGGTCTCAACGTTTAGTAAAACTGTTGACATTCTCTCATTTTCTGTTTCCCTCTGCTTTATGGCTTAGTTCACACTCACCTGTCAGGAGCGTGCTGCTATTAGCCTCAGGATGTAGGCCAAGAAAGAGAACATACATTAAAAGGTGATTAAGAGTCTCGACATCACTGAGACCTCCAGACACTTGTGGAGAAAGTGAATGAGATGAACTGCCTCTTGCCACTCTCCCGCACCCCCACCCCCATAGAGCACACAGATGAACTGCAAGAGCAGTGGCCTTCAAGGACAAAGGCAGGGCTGGGCAGAGCAGTCTAACCAGAGCTTATTACTAAACATCTTTCTGAAGGCTCTTAGCATGCCTTCACGGTCCAGCTCCATCCACCTTTTTCCTTTTCTCAGTCTTAAGTTTTTACACTGGTCCTGGCAACTCTTCAATTCTTTTTACAAACTAAATGCTTCTTTCCAACGAGCTACCTACCCCCCCCAAAAAAAAGCACCTGGTGGGAGGACAAGACATGAGAGGGCACTTGGCTCAAAACTTCACTCATTTTGAAAGCCCTGTCAATAATTACCATGTTTTTAAGGACACGATTCCACTTAAAAATACCTTTGGTGTCCCTCCTTCGTTTCTGTTACTCTGAGAGCCCAGAAGGAAAACCTCTGAAGAAAAAAAAAAAATTCATAAGAAAAGCCAAAATAAAACTTCAGTTAACCTGCAGAACCTTCATTTCTATATCTGGGACCTTATGAAATAGACTACCTAAGGTCTAAAAACCTTCTGAACAATTTGAAGCCACTAAAAAAAGTCAATGGTAAGCTATTCCTATTTTGTCCAAGTACTGTAATGAGTGATCATTTTATGATATAAAAGGGGGAGAAATAAAAAAAAACCCAAAATTATTTATAAAAAATTATATATTTATTCTTACATGTTTAAACTTCAGTCACCTTCAAAGTACTCTCTGTTTGAGGTAATACACCTACCAAGACGCTTTTTCCACTGCTCAAACGTTTTTGAACCCATCAACTTTGATGCCTTTTAGTGCTCCTGCCATTTTTTGTTTCACCTCTTCCACATTGGCAAAACTTTTCCCTTGGAGGACTTTATTCATCCAGGGAAACAAACAACAACAAAAAGTCACTCAGGATGAGACTGGGTGAGTAGGGAGGGTGGGGCACAACGGTCGCGCTGTTTTTGGACAAAAACTGCTGAACACTCAGCACAGTTTAGGGAGGTGCATTGTCACAGTGGAAGAACTAGTCACCTGTTTGCCACAAAAAAATCCACCCAAGCCAAACGCAGCCTCTCCCAACCATACTAGCTGGTACACAGACTTACCTAGTGGGAGAAGCCTGCACCACAAGGGGCTTGCCCTCCAAAAGATGCTTCTGGGTTTTTTGGGGTCCCCCTCATATGTGAAGGTTTTTACTGTTTAATAGGTAACAGGGTCCAGAGGAGTGTCTGTTGGTAGTCTAGGAGCCATATTCGCCCATACTGCCGTATCCACACCTGCATTCATCACACTCCTCTCCAGAGCAGTAGCCAGCTGTGGGGGAAGGCAGTCACACTTCTCTCAGATTCCCTATAACAAAAACCCTCCTCCTCATCAAAAATACTAACATCCATTCTATGTATGGTTCCCAACACAGGTCCTGACACATTTCCTAATCCTAACTACCACAAGGCCTAAGCACCACCTCCCACTTCCCCATGGGCCAGCTGTTTTCCTGCTTCTTCAGTGTTTCATGGAGAAGTGTTTCTTCCTTATCACTGCTGTGTAAATATATGTGTGTGTGTGTGTGTAAATCACAACCCCTTATGAAGAGAAAAACATGCTCCTAGGTAGGCACAAATGATGCCACAAAAGATAAAAGTGAATTTGGAAGAATTTGGGGCTTTTGTCACTCCCTAAGTTCCACAGTGCAAGGATGAAGACAGTAACTGTGAAAGCCATTTTGGAGGCTCCAAATTACATTACAAGAAATAGCTTTTCTGAGGACTAATGGGTGTGGAGTAGATGATAAACTCATCTCCAAAAACAATGTTGCTTATCTTTCTTCATCTTAAAAGAAGAAAAATCTAACTTTGGTGGTTAAAAATGTTCACCACAAGCATCTCTTGGTGTGAATATCAGGATTGTTGGTGATTGTTACACCAATCTGGATTCTGCAAACAAGAAAATAAAAAAAAGTTTTTTTTAAAAGTCATCTGGTTACCTAGGAGATGATCTCTCTGCACTAGTAACCTTCACTGCAGTGCCCCCGTCTCATTCTTCACTTCCAGGGTAGCACATACATTAGGATTTCCTGGGAAGGAGGTCTCTGGCACTCAGTCTCTCCTCCTGGCCTATGTAAAACTTGGGCCACGGCTTTCAAGGAAGCCTTTCCCAGAGCCAACTGGCTGGCCTGATTGGCATTTACCCAAAAAGGGTTATTAGCCATCTTCAGGGAGCTAGAGTGTCGTTTTCCTTGGCAAAATACAGCAAGGGGCTGCAAATCATCTTTTTTTTTTTTTCAATTCTGCCTCAAGATGACTTAAGCTCCCTTTAGGTCACAGGGCTTCCTGGTTTTGAGCAAGCTAAAAAGGAAAGCACTTACTTAAAGTCCCCCACAGTATGACCCGGAAGTCCTAGCTCCAGGTAGAAACACAGGGCCAGGGTGGCTACAGACCTGAGCTGGTATGTCTCTGAGCTCAATGCCTCAGTTTCCTCAGCTTTCAAACACATCATGAACCCACACACCTTGCACAAACTTACTAGTATGACATGGGGCAAACCCTCACATGTCCTCACTCATTGAATTCTCAGAACTCCTTGCAGGGAGGAGTCATTATCACTGTGTTACAGAAGAAGCAGTGGGGCCCTCAGATGTTAAGCGATTTTCTATAAGCAGTAGGTAATGGAGCTAAAACTCACCCTGGGTCTGTTCTTCCTTCTTTTAATTGAACAGGAATGAGTGGGTGCATTTTGGCTGTGGATTTATTATTCTGCAGCACTATCTTTCGCTCAGAAAAATCTGTTTTGAAATATACCTTGTAATGCTCTCTCTCAATTGCATTATGCCACCATCATCACCTTGTCACATTTTGGTAAAGTATAAACATGTATTTTGCAACAGGCCAACTGATTTTAAGTCACAACAATATAAGTAGATACAAACCAGGTAAAATATACTCTTGGGCTGCAGCTGAATATTATTTTACAAAATAATACATAAGACAGATCCACTGATCAAGCTGCGATACACAAAATCTTTTTCCTTTTTCTTCTTTTTTTTGAGTTGGGGTCTTGCTCTGTCACCCAGGCTGGAGTACAGTGGCACAATCAGGACTCACTACAGCCTCAATCTCCTGTGCCCAGGCGATCTTTCTGCCTCAGTCTCCCAGGTATCCCAGGTAGCTGAGACTACAGGTATGCGCCACACGCCTGACCTATTTATTTATTTATTATTTTAGAGATGAAGTCTCTCCAAGTGCTGGGATTACAGTTGTGAGCTATCGTGCCCCAGTCCACAAAATCTTAATTTTTTCCCCCAAACTTGCCCTCTCATTCTTCAGTTAGCAGGCAAATGTGTATGCAAAGTGGGCCGTGTTGGCAGAGACATTGTGATTTAGTGAACATCACATGAAAGAAGGGTAAGAAATACCACAAAAGTTTGACTAAATGCAAATACCTACACACAAGTGAAGACTGTTCAAAACGTTCCTGGCATAGACTGCTAGCGATGAATAACCTTGGGTCATTTACTGGCTGTTGATCGTGATGCATATTGTATAGACTCAACATTGTCCTATAACTCATTTTTCTTTGGAAGGCATGTTTTGTCTGTTCATCTTCTGTGGTTGTATCTCTGCTTTCTTATTTTAAGGTTGTTTTAATCCTCTTCGGGTACTCTTATTTTTAAATAATATGTTAGAAAGCCCAACAACTTACACAGATTGATCCTAACAAGTCAAATAAGCACGATTCCAATAAAAGGCAAAAAATTCTTAAAATAATTTAAAATATATTAACTATAGAAGAATATATTAAATATATTAAAATATATCTGTAGGAGCATTATATCTCAGAAATAGCAAAATATAAAAGTTGATGGGAATAAGTCACACATATCATTATTGAAAACATCAATTCTCAGTTATACATTTTAATGGGGTCTAAGTGAGGGAAAAACAATTGAAGGTTACAAACTTGGATACTCTGGATTTTCATCTCCTTTCCTTTGCCAGTAGTGGAACGGCCAAGGCATATAGCATAGAAGAGAAACAAAGTGCTTGAAAAATCCAGAACTTTATTATGAACTTTTGGAAGCTCCTTCACCTTTTTTTTTTTTTTAACTAACCCTAGTTCAGTACACACTAACCACTTTACATGTATTAACTCAATTATTCTTGACAACAACCCTGTGAGGTAGGGATTCTCATTATCTCCACGTTCCAGATCAGAATAAAGTCCCAGAGATGATAAATAATTTGCCCAAAGTCACACCGCTAATAAATACCAGAACTTAGGCAACCCGATTAGCCAAGTGTCTACTTTTAACCAACACATTTTATTACCAATAGGGCATAATTGGACTGGGTTTGCTTTCTTTAGTGTGAAAGTTCACGGGGCACAGAACAGCAGACATAGCAGAAGGAAAAGAGAGGGGTAAAGGGCCCTCTACTAGTAAGATGATTTAAAAATCAAGAAATTAGAGTATTAGAGGTCTGTAACATATGGGCGGGAGTAATGACCTATAATTCAGGCTGGGTCCCAGGAAATATACAAGTGAGCATCATTTCATGCAGCTCCTAAGAGATTTTCCTGTTTGCCCCAAGAATGTAACCACTGTTCCAGGGGCACTAGGCTGAAAGCTTCTGGAGGTCAGGGATATGGAGCCTGGAACATTGCTAAATACATGAATATTAAGAAGAAATGAAAGATATTTGCAGAATGGAAAAGTCAGAAGGAAGGGCTGCTTTCTCGCCTTGACCAAAATGCTGGATTTCAAGGCTTCAGGATTGCCTGGTTACAGCACAGCTGAATTAGCCACTGAAGGGAATGCAATGAACCCCATGTACTTTGATCTTGGTAAAGCAGCTGATACAGTGTCCAGTGAAATCAGGATCTCTAAATCAATGGAAACTTATGTTGCCACAAAACCCATACAGGAGTTAAGCAGGCTAGAAAGAAAAACACTGGCTACATCTACTAGTATGATGAAGGAAAAAGCCACAAGGAACAGAATTCAATCTGTATTCAAAAGCAACTTAGAAATTATTCATGCTGTGATAATCAAATTTGCACATAACATTAATTTGTGAGGTGTGAAAAGGGCAAAAGAGGGCGAGCCAGTGACTTAGTTAAGTTAGCAGAGAAGTGAAGAAAAACAAGAAGTTCAGTCTCAGTTTTGTGCTCCCTTTAATTTACAGGGAGTGGCTGAGGATGTTCCAGGGGATAGTAACCACCTCTAGCACTGAAATGCCAAGACAGAACTGAGTGGCTTAAGCAAGAGCAAAGAGATACATGTTTGAAATGTTAGGACCTCACAAAGTATGATCCTATTCTTCCCTACATCATCAGTAAAGTTCCATGGGAAATATTATTCTTTTCAAGAGGACTTCGTTAGGAAAACCCAAAGAAAAGAAGGGGCTCAAAGCCTGAATTTAGGAGGTCAGATGAAAAAGTCAGTGGTGTATGTATAATCTGGCCCTGCTACAAATATGCCGCACAGGCAGAAGGTCATGAGAATGGTTTGTGAACACATGGCAGGATGAAGAAGAGCAGAGCAGGGGGAGAGAAGCGAGCTAAAACTTGGACTAATGTTATTTTCTTAAGCATAAATTATATTTCCTAATTTCTTTAATGTTGAGAAATAGCTTCTCCCTTGGTAGAACTGTTTGTCTTCCCAGGAAAAAATTATACTTTAAAAGTTAGCCATTGATTTAGAACTCAAGAAATGAGAGTATTAAAGGTCTGTAACACTGCGGGGGTAGGGGGGGAGATCACCCATATTCAGGCTGGGTCCCAGGAATTGTACAAGTGAGCATCATTTCATGCTGCTCCTAAGAGACTGAAGAATCGAACTATCAGCTGTGTAGCCAACACGCAAGGGAAGGTTCTTTCCCAGATATGGGCTCTACGTACACTCTAGCATCTTTGTTTACAGGAGGAAAGCATATGTTTCTAGAAAACAAAAAGCCCTGAAAGGAAAGAGGGGTCACTGCATAACTACAATTTCCTAGTATGTCACCCTTATTGTTCTCAGTTGCAAATTGTATAGTTGTTTTTGAAAGTAAAGCTCTCAATGTGTGGGAAATACAAGGAAGAAATACCTTTGGGTGTTTGCAGAATTAATGATAACATTAACAGCAGCAGCTAATACTTGAGTGCTAACTATGTGCCAGAAACTGTTGCAAGCATTTTACATAAACTATCCTCATAACTAACCCTAGCAGAGAAATATTATATCTTCATCTTATAGAAAGTTAAGTAGCTTTCCCATGAATCCATGGCTACTAAGTGGGCAGATTAAAACTAAAACTTAGGCAGTAGACTCCCGAGCTCATGCTGTCAATGAAGACAGTCAGCCAACGTTGAAATCCTATATATTCTGCTGCCTTCCTACATAAGCAACAAAACAGGAGAAATTTACCACAAAGGCATAAACTAAATTCTAGATGCAAATGGGAAAATGTATCTGAAAAACTTTGGTCAAATGACTGTGCTCTGAGATTACTGCTTAAGATGAATAGAGAATAAGAAGCAGACCATAAAGCCTAGACAGACAGATCTTCCCCAAAGTTTGATGACTGGTCCCCTCCCATGGCTTAAAAAACCATCCAGCCAGGCTCAGTGGCTCAGCCTGTAATCCCACGCCTTTGGGAGGCTGAGGTGAGTGGATTGCCTGAGCCCGCGGGTTCAAGACCCGCCTGGGCAGCAAGATCTCATCTCTACAATAAATCAAAAAAATCAGCCGGGCCTGGTAGCGCATGCCTGTAATTCTGGCTACTCGGAAGGCTGAGGCGGAAGGATCACTGGAGCCCAGCAGGTCGAGGCTGCGGTGGCCGGGAGTGGCCACTGCACTCCGGTCTGGGTGACAGAGTGAGACTCCAACTCAAAAAAACAAAAAACAAAAAACCATCCAGCGGGACCAGGTGGCTCACACCTGTCATCCCAGCACTTTGGGAGGCCAAGGCAGGCTTGAGCCCCTCCTGGGCAACACAGTGAGACCTTGTCTCTACAGAAAAATCAAAATCAAAAAATTAGCCGGGTGTGATGATGCATGTCTATGGTCCCAGCTACTCTGGATGCTGATGTGCAAGGACTTTCTAAACCTAGGAGGTCAAGGCATGCCGTGAGTCATGATCATGCCAGGCCACTCCAGCCTGGGTGACAGAGTAAGACCCTAACTCAAAAAAAAGAAAAAAAAAATCAGCTGGGTACAGTGGCTCAAGCCTGTAATCCCAGCACTTTGGGAGGCCAAGGTGAGCAGAATGCCTGAGCCCAGGGGTTTGAGACCAGCCTGGGCAACTTGGCGAGACCTCGTCCCTATAATATAAAAAAGAAAAAAATAGCCGGGCACAGTAGTGCACATCTGTAGTTCCATTTACTTGGAAGGCTGAGGCAGAAGGATTGCCTGAGCCCAGCGGGCCAACGCTGGGGTGGCTGTGAGTATGCCACTACACTCCAGCCTGGGTGACAGAGTGAGACGCCAACTCAAAAAAAAAAAAAAATCATCCACAAAATGAAAAGCCCCAAATTAGCCTCAGTCCACTGAATGGCTCAATGCCCTTGGGAGCCCTTTCCTCACCAGAGTGTGCTCAGAATCACCTGTAGGACCTTCTGAGCACAATTCCCAGGCCCCACCCTGGATCCACAGCACAGAATCACTGGGGGGGGTGCTCCTGGAATCTGTACATTTAAGACACGCCCAGATGAGCCTAAGGTGCAGCCCAGCTGGAGAATCCCTGCTGCAGACCTACCTTCTTCCACACCACCATCAGAATCACTAAAGAAAGAGGTTAGCACAAATTACCTCTCTTTTCGAGAAACTTCAGCAGAATCGCCTTTGTTCCAAGACAAGGGAAAGAAGTCCAAATTCCTCAGCAGGACACTCCAGGCCCTTTATCGGCCCCAAACTGCGTCTCAGGCCTCCCTTCCTCCTGTCTTCTTCATGCTACCATAGCAGTATTCCCCAAACATTTTTATGTCTCCAGGCATTGCTGCTCCAAGGTGCCCTCGGCTCTCCCATCAGTTCTCCACCTGTCACCATTTTTCTCATCCTTCAAGACCCTATTCCAGTAATTGTTCTTCCTTGTGAAACCTCCCCTGATCTTTCCAGTCAAAATCAGTCTGTCCTCCTTCTGAGCAAATGTCCCCAAAATTTAGCTCATGCAGAAATTACAGCATACAGTGCACACTGTGCTAAAGTCTACTAAACTGTTAACATGCAGGTCTCCTTTGCAAAGCAAAGGTGTATCTTACTCCTCTTTCATCCTGTGGATGAGAGACAGACCTGCATTCAAAGTTTAGTTCTGCCTGTTGCTTACTAGCACTGTCATCCTGCACAGATTATTTGAGTCTCAGTTTTGAAATCTTTGAAATGGCATAATAATGACACTGACCTTCATGGCTGATCTGAGATAAACATGAAACACAGCCTGCTGAGGCCCACCTAAAATGCATTAACATGATAGCTGTTGTTATTATTTACTAACTTGTATTTCCCATCCTACTAGAGTACATTGCAGATACAGTAAATGCTCAAAAGGCATTTGCGTTTACACACACACACACACACACACACACACACACACACACACACAGTAAATGCTCAAAAAGCATTTGTGTTTACACGCACACACACACACACACACACACACACACACACACAAAGCATTTGCTTTCAAAGTGATTAAAGTCCTTTATCCTTACTCAATTTCGTTCTGTTAGGAAGGACATGCATTCCATATTTCTATCCCTACTTCTACTCTCCTTTCTTTCCTTCAAAAGTCAATGTACAAAATTCTCATGAACAAGCCCTGTCAGTGTCCCTCCTACTCCAGCTTGGTTTTTTTTGCTTTGAACTACAGTAACTGCCTGTAGCCACAGTGTTGCTGCCCAGAGAATTGCCTGCTTCACCCTTCCAACAAACAGCACTTTGTAGGCAAACTGGAGGCAAGCCCAAAGTAGAGGAGGGGGGAAAAACCAAGGAAAGGGAATTTGGGCCGGAGACCGAATCAACACCCATGCTCTAGCCCCCACTCTAGTACAGGTAAGGAGAAGCTAGGAAAGGAGTTGAGATCGACACAAACCTTCCCCAGCCACTCCCAAGCACCTAGCAAGCTTACCACCCACCCATGAAAAATGTGTTTCCAAGACTCACAAAGGACACACTGGTCAACTCACTGCCTGACACACATGGCCATTGTTGTTAATAAAATACTGTTGATAGTTTCTTATCCTCACCAAACCAATCACATTGCCGTTATTGTCCCCTCCCCCATTCACAGGAGATGAAACCCAAGGTCACACAAGTCCACTGGGACCAGAACTCTAGCCCTATAAGCTCCAAATTCTCGGTCCTTCCCAATGTCCGATGTCAACTGCAAAAAGCAGTTTTAAAAACACTCCTAGAAGCTCACCAAATCCACCAGTTGTAAAGGTAAAGGTAAAACAAGACAGGTTGTATGTTGTTAAAAACAATTCTGGTGCCAAGGATGAGGGTTGTCACAGCAACAAGGCTCCAACATTTTAGTACAGTGTTCCAGGAAGACTCCCCCCATCAGTTTTCTGCTCCTTGATGGAAACCGTCACCGTGAACTCATGTGTTCAACTGGCCTGGAGAGTAGGGAAGACGTTAAATTTTCTTTTGTCAATCCAACCCTGATGCTGACTTTAAGACTGAGGTGCCATGGAAAGCAAAAGAAGTTTCTAAAGCAAATCTGTGATGATGGTTGTTGTAAGGGAGTATATGGGGATGGTAAGGCAGCCCTCACAAGCACAGATCCTAAAACCACGGCAGCTTGGGTTCAAATCACAGCTCTGCCACTTACTAGCTATGTGACCTTGAACTACCTGGCTGTTCAGGGCTGTAGAGAGGGAGCAGCCAGACTGGCGAACCCAGCCGTGGTTTCCTCTGCTACAAAACGGGACTGTTGCAAGGAATAAATGAGCTAATATACACAAGGGCTCCAAACAGTGCCTGGCACACGGCGAGTACTCCTTACGTGTTTCCTATTTGTATTTCCAGATGAGTCACGAGGATTGGATTCTTTTTTAAGTGTACTTGGTGGGAAGGCTAAAGAAGACTTCTTGTACAACCTGTTAATCCATCTTGCCCAAAACCAGCCCGAAAATTATTTACAAGTCTCACTTCCTGATAGGATCTTCCAGGATTTCCATCTGTGGTCTAGAGTCCCTGGAAGGCCCAGCAGCGGAATCTGAAGAATGTTTCTTCTTCCCAACAACAGTGCAAGGAAACCTGCACCCATTCTCTCAACACCACAAATGGGTTTCCATCATGAGGAAAAACAAACACACAAAGATCCTTATTAGTTACTAACTTACTGCATTATAACAACAAATGGAGGGACACACTTTTAAGTGCATTTATTCTAAAAGAAATTTAAAGTTATACCAGTTGAGAAAGGCATAGTTTGGATCACACAGGGATGACACTCCTATGACTAGAGTAAAATCTGTGGATGAATCAAAAGCTTCAGCACCACCCCCTCCCCGACCCCCGCCGAAAATGCTGAAACGATGTGCTATATACTTGGAAAGATTAGGAGAAACATGCTTTTAACCCATTTCCCATTTAGGAAAAAAAAAGTGCAGCTCACTGCCATGTTCATTTAATTTTACATAAACACACTCTTTGAGGCTGAAGCAAATCTGACTGGGTTCAATAGGAAAATAAAATACAAACACTGTTCTTAGATTTTTTAAAACAGTACTTGTCTCTAATACCAATGAGAATTATGAGTGAGTGAGAGAGAGAGAGAAATATGACTGTTTTGTAATTCTCTACTTTTTTTCTTTGTCTCGGGATAAATGCTGAAGCCCAAGAGCCACCAGTGAGTATTCACAGAGCTAATGGGAAAAGGGTTAAAATTCTCCTCTCAGACTAGTTGTTGCATTTTCCCCAGAATAGCAAATAAAACCAAAGACAGGTCTGAGGTCGTATCCTGCACAGGGATGCCCGGTCAGGGGACAGGGGCTAAAACCCAGTGGACACTGTCCTCTGGGCATGTTGCCCTGACAGGGCAGATGCACCTTCTAACACTGCTTCACACAAAGGACAAAGGGCCCGTGGGAGCCGGCCCAAGTAGTGTGGAGCACACTATCCTTCCCCTGGGGACTGTGTATAGCCCCTCAGAGGTATGTGTGTGTGGGGGGGTATTGGCTTGTACGCTAACATAACCAGGTTTCCACAACGCAAACACTTTCCAGCTTTCTTGGTTGCAGTTTTGCTATCAGCTGCACTACAGACTTCTCTGCTTTCCCTCACTCCACACTCACTTTTCTGGCATGAACCCTTTCCCTACTTTTTCATTCCGATTCCCTTTTTGCAGAAGTCACAGCATAAATTAACATGAATGCACTGGAACTGACAGAAAAACAGCACTGGCCCACCCCTCTCACACAGACTCTGCACTATTTCTAAACGTTCATCAGGTCATCGTTTCCCCTTTCTTGTGTAAGGGCTCCTCTTTTTTCTCTTTCCTCCTCATTTACCCCCAAATCAGTTTTAGGATATGAGCAAATCTTCCCTTATCTTCAGAGGTAGATGTTCTCTTCACTCAACTCCAAGTGGCTCTTACCCCTCCCTCCCTCCCTCCCACTGGTCCCACCTGTCCCTCCTCCTTACACCCAGAGTCTACCTATTTCTCCCTGAGCCTATTACTCCTCAGGCCAGGCAACCCTTTCAAATGCAGTCCCTCTGGATATAATATCCCAAATTGAAAGGTCAGAAATTGTTATCATTACAAGTATGCGGTATCAGGTTTGTTTTGTTCTGCTTTTTGTGTATGTGTGTGGGTGGGTGCACAAAAGGATGCAAAAAACCAATTGGAATTTGGTTTCTTTCTGTTTAAATTGATTTTCTTTTTAAGTGTATTGTGCTTTTTATTCAAATCCTATGCTTCCATTTATCTGGCCACTAAAGGGCTATCTATCTCTAAGGGCCTAAAGTCATAGGCTGTTTCCAGCCTACAAAGCAAATTTTGTCTGGTCTACAGGAAGCTCTTATTTAAAATGTTGAGTTAGCCAACCTTTAAAATCAGATTTTACACAACAATCCAGATTTCTGGCTTATGGTGAAAAAATCAGAAGATCTGGCAATGCTGACCCACATTCCCACGTGGCAACAATCTCCAACTCACAGACCTGCTTTATCCAGGACCTCCATTTACTAGCTCAGCCCAGGCTCACACCCCTCCAGGTGTCCTCACCCTGAGAGTGAGTGCCAGCTGCCATATATCATTTCAGTGAGGCCCAGTTCAAGAATGGCTGGTATTTGCCTAAGACCCCCTCTAGCCATAGTTTGTATCCAACTCTTAACTACTTCTCTGATTAGTACAGAAATTACAAATGTAATGATAAAGTGTCCATTGGGCACAGAATTTACTAAGTACAAATAAGTTATAAGGAAAATAATTTAGAGCTAAGCAAACAAATGTTTTGTAATAGAAAAATATTTTAAAGGAACTAAGCTAAATAAAAACTGTGTTCCCAGCCGGGCACAGTGGCTCAAGCCTATAATCCCAGGATTTTGGGAGGCCGAGGTGAGAGGATTGCCTGAGCCCACGGATTCGAGACCAGCCTGAACAACTTGGCGAGACCTCGTCTCTACAATAAATCAGAAAATTAGCTGGGCATGGTATCATGTGCCTGTAGTTCCAGCTACTTGGAAGGCTGAGGCAGAAGGATCGCCAAAGCCCAGCAGGTCGACGCCGGGGTGTCCGTGAATGTGCCACTGCATTCCTGCCTGGGCAACAGAGTGAGACTCTGACTCAAAAAAAAAAAAAAAAGCATATTCCCCAATCCCCCATATGTATGTGGAGGGGGATGTACTTGGACAAGATATGTAACACTGTAGCCTACCTCCCAATTTGCACTTTATTATTGGTTAAATGTTTATATAAAAAATACAACTGTTAAAGTAGAAGCCTTAACAGAACAAATCCACTCCATGAAAGTGATTGTGCTTGAGTATAATAAATGCGTAAATAAGACAGACTATGAATATGATATAGATACCTGGATATTTATGCATTTTTTTACTTTGAGGCTATGATGGTTGCTTTTACTGCATATATCTGTTATAGCATTTATTCAGCTAAGTCATAGCACACTTTAGCAAACATGAGCTCCATTTTACCTAATATATTTATGTGCAGTAGTTATTGTAGGGTCAGATCTAGCTAGGAGGAGGGTGCTTACCATGGACTATAACAAGTGGCATTCTATCATCAGGATTGGTAAGGAAAGAGAATAGGGAGAAAACACCAGAACAATTAAGTGATTTAAAGGTATACTCTCAATTCTAGGATAAATGTCACTCAAGTAGTTTCACCAACAGGCTGTTATTTTGTAAAACTATCATGAGATGCCAGGAGCAGTGGCCTGGAAGCCTCAACACCTGGGTGCCACTGCAGGGCCACTCTTCAAATGAGAGGTGTGAACCAGACGAGTCAGGAGGTTTCCTCACACCTCAAAATCTGATTTCTTTATGCGTGTAACAGAAATATTAATAGGTATTATAAAATGCATACGAAGAAATCTAAAGAGAGAGATGAGAAAGAATATAGCAGGTAAGAGGATGGGCTTTGATATAAAATAAGTCTGGTTTCAGATTCCACCCCACCACTTCTCTGTGATATTTTTTGCAAATTACATGACCTCTCCAACCTCACTACCTAATCTGTAGAGTGGGAATAAATCTAGCTTTCACTCAGGATTGTTTTGAGGATTGAGAATATATGTAAATTCCAGGGCATAGGTGTGGATAAATCAGCAAATGCCTAATAAACAATAGTTGTTTTTGTTAATAACTAGGTAGTATGTAAACTGTCCAACTACTTCTTGACCAGTTAAGTTTAAAAACAGAAGTCACATCTGAGAATAAACTGATTTTGAAAGCCTATTCGGTAGGGTGTCAAGGCAAACATCATGGGGCCAATTTTCCTAGGAATTTTAATTTTCAAGCATTTCTTAGAATTAGGGTGGAAAAATCCAGTGAAGAGAATTTTAACTGATGGCATTTCATCCCCAGTGTGACAGGTCGTGTCCTGTCTCCACAGTGTGAGATACAGAGGAGCAGCTTCTGGTAGGCAATGGCCTTGAGAGAAGGGTGTCTCGTACATCCTTTCTTCTCCCTGCGCTGGCAGTGCTGGCTATCTGTTGATGCTAAGATTCAGCAATGAAATGTACGTGTTGCTGGGGAAGGGAAGCCTATTCTGGCAATGTTCCCAACAAGTATCAGCAAGCAGAAAAGAAAAGAAAAACAGATTGTGGGGGTGGGTGGGGGGGAATGCTTGTAATAGGATCTATAAACACCATACTAATGAGCCTTCCCCAACAGCAGGTTTTAAGGGAAGGATATAGACATTTTGAAAACTTTATAGCAATGATAGTACCCAGGTTTTTTTATTTCAAAGGCCAGTAAAAAAATTTTTTAAAGACTCAAAATTGCCAGGTTAAAACCACCCAAGAAATGACACCAAAAAGCAAACCATCACCATCCTTTCATAAAATGAAGAAAAAATAAGTCCTCAAATTAGGAAGGGCTACCTAAGATATATATACATATTTAAGATCCTTTAAATAGAATAAACTTAGCACTATAGCTGAAAAGCATGTTGCATTGTCTTTATTCTTCTCATTTTTCAATGGGCTGGTGACACTGTCATCATGGACTCCTTCTGGAAACCACTGCTTAAGAATGGACTTTCAGGTGTAGTGGCTCACATCTGTAATCCCAGCATTTTGAGAGGCCAAGGAGGGAGGATTGCTTAAGCCCAGGAAATGGAGACCCACTTGGGCACATAGCAAGACCTTGTCTCTACAAAAAAATAAAGATAAATTAGTTGGATGTGGTGGTGTGTACCTGCAGTCCCAGCTACTTGGGAGACTGGACAGGAGGATTGCCTGAACCCAGGAAGTTGAAACTGCAGTGAGCCATGATTGTACGCTGCACTCTAGTCTAGGCAACAGAGTGATTCCTCAACTCAAAAAAAAAAAAGGACTTCAAGTTGACCTCAGCATGCCATCCAGTCCAAGTCCAAGTGCACTACCTCATGGAGGCACCAAGAGTCATACTGTAGACCACCTGCTATCTGGGTCATCACCTTCCAAAGAGACTGATGTGTCCTTAAAGCTCCTTATTGGTCTTAATTACAAACTGTGGGCTGATCAGCCACGAATGTCCCAAAACCTTTTGAAGGTGTCTTCCGTCAGTACCCAGGCCTGTGCACAACTATGTCAGATGGTAGTTCTCAGCCTTGGTTGCACATCAGAATCCCTTGGTGGCAGAGAAGACTCTTTTCTGAACAAAGTTCCAACTCCAGAGATTCTAATTCAATAGGCTTCCATGGGGAAGGGTCTAGACACATCTATTTTTAAAATATTCCCCGGACTGATTCCGATGCCAGCCAGGGTTAAGAAAAGACATATTTCTTTGCAGTCATCCTGAACTTATGTCTTACAAACCTTAAGGTATACCTCCTCATTCATTCCTGTGAACAACAAATACTAATGGAGGGCCTGCCGTGTGCAAGACACTAGAAAATCAGTGTCTGGACAAGACTGATACATTCCCGCCTTCACCAAACTGACAGAGTACTGGTGCATGAAGACAAGGAGCAGTTAATTAAAATACCATTTTCAAGCCGGGCTCGGTGGCTCAGCCTGTAATCCCATGCCTTTGGGAAGCTGAGGTGAGTGGATTGGTTGAGCCCATGGGTTCGAGACCCGCCTGGGCAGCGAGACCTCATCTCTACAATAAATCAAAAAATCAGCCGGGCGTGGTAGCGCATGCCTGCAATTCCGGCTACTTGGAAGGCTGAAGCGGAAGAATCGCCGGATCCCAGCAGATGAGGCTGCAGTGGCCAGGAGCGGCCACTGCACTCCAGTCTGGGCGACAGAGTGAGACTCCAACTCAAAAAAAAAAAAAATACCATTTTCAGGCTTACCAAAATTAAGTCAACAATCAAGCCTGCCTATGTCTCTAATCTGGTGGTTTCATGGACCTCCATAGCAACTCCTCTCAGCTGACTCTTTCCATATATCTATATATTTTTTTTGAGTTGAAGTCTCACTCTGTTACCTAGGTTGGAGTGCAGTAGCACGCTCATGGCAGCCTCGACTTGCTGGGCTCAGGTGATCCTCCTGCCTCAGCTTTGTAAATAGTTGGAACTACAGGCACTTGCCACCACATCTGGCTAATTTTTTGATTTATTGTAAAGATGAGGTCTCACCAAGTTGCCCAGGCTGGTCTCAAACTCCCGGGCCCAGGTAATCCTCTCACCTCTGCCTCCCAGAGTGCTGGAATTACAGGTGTGAACCACCATGCCCGGTTCAGATTTTTTTTCTTTTAATCAGAGAAAATAGTTTTATCAGAGGAAGAGATGAGCAAGGACTCTGTTTTCATGAAGCTTACATCCTAGTAGAAATGTCCAAACTTCCAGGTACCATTGCACTGGTCATTTCAGCTCTAGGGTCTTCCCTAAGGTTAGGTGCCCACGACTTTGAATAAATCACAGAGGAAACTCAATTAAGACTGTTTTCTGGGTTTTTACAAAAATCTTTTTTGATGAAGCTTAGCATTTCCTATTCTTTTTATCTAGAATGGCAAGTTGGGACAACATTGTAAAAGTATTTTCAGAGCCCTTCCCTGGGTTTTCCCAACAAAATACCATCATATGGTAATTCCATAATTTCCCCTTACTACTCGACCTCATATTTGCCCACAAAGAAACTCACCTGCAAATCTTATGATGACTAATACATCCTAATGTGGTTTCCCTGAGGCAAATCCCCAGTGGTTAGATATTTCATAATCCAGAAGAGCTTATTATCATCTGCAAACCTAGAAATTCCACTGTGTGTTCCCTCTTTTGGATCAATTATGTAAATAAGACCTGAGGGAACCCACTGTTTACACACCTCTGAGCAGAGAAGAAATCTTCATCCTTACCCTTTACCTGCGGTTCTAACGCCTGCTCTGTCACTATGTATGTACACTTAGGCTAATCACATCACCTCCCTGTGTCTGGGTATTCTCATGTATAAAATTCAAGGGTTGATTCTATTTCTCTATTCAAAGTGAAAAAACTTCATCCTTAGTTCCAAGAGGACTTCAACGTTGACCCTGCCTTTGAAAACATAAAAGGACGGTATCTAAGGGTTTTCAATGATTTTCCCCTCAAGAAATCTCAAATAGTTACAAAACATCCCTTCTTCTCATAAGAATGTCCGTCATCCCTTGAACATTTATACCACAAAAAAGGGATTGGCAGTAGTGGGACACTGCGGGGGACGGGGCACATAACACTCATAAGGGTACCCACACTTTACCTGTATGATGACCACATATGTACCTACCCCTCATTTGTTCCCCACATTTTAAAAATAAAATACTTTAGAATAATAATAATAATAATAAAGAATGTCCTTCATCTTGACCAGGCACAGTGACTCATACCTGTAATCCCAGCACTCTGAGAGGCAGAGGAGAGGAGTTTAAGCACAAGAGTTCAAGACCAGCCTGCACAACATAGCAAGACCTCATCTCTACCAAAAATTAAAAAATTAGAGAGCCATGGTTGTGCATACCTGTAGTCCCAGCTACTCTGAAGGCTGAAGCAGAAGGATCATGAGCCCAGGAGGTCAAGGCTACAGTGAGCCTTGATTGTGCCATTGCACTCCACCATGGGTGACTGACTAAAAAAGTCCTTCCTCTCCAGAGGATATAAACAGGCTTCCTATGAGACCAGGAGAGATGTGAGACCAAGATTATACCATCCAGACAGGTAACAAACCAACAGGGGATTGGGGCACAATGGACATTCACAAAAACAAGGTTGCACGCGTTGGCTGTGAGATTTGGAATTTTGTTCTAGCACTCTTTCAACACTGTGAGATAGCTACCACCCAAGCCAAGCAATTTATTTAAATTTAGTTTGTTGAGCAGATCTAGAACATTTGTAGGACTTGGCACTAAGTAATCTGGGATTTCTGACCTACCCGCTTCAGAAGACATCTGGGAATGGCCATTTCCTGTCTTAGTGAAGACATGTGAAATCCAAGTTAAGTATGAAATTACACCAGTGACAAGTTAAAGCCCAGCTCTGGGGAAAAACGTTTGTTTCTAAGACTCAATCTGCTCTCCTTCCCTAAATGTAAAGTTGTCAATAATTAAATATCTGGGGCATAGTAGCAAAAAAAGAAAAGAAATTGAAGCTTAACCTGAGTGGGAACCAAGTTCACATGTAGTTTTTGCCAGTTACTGTGTCTACTTTCTCTCAGAAGCAACTCTGATCTGGCAAGCTTCAGATTTGCATAAAACATTAGAAATTCTCTCCCAGATATTTAAACAGAATTACAAAGACCCAGGAGGAAGTACAGATTTTAGATGCTTGCAACAGACTCAAACAATTTCAGAATGGCACCTCAGGTGCAAACATTTCGAGAGCTAAATGCTATGTGGCTTAGCCACGAACAAAAAGACTCCTCAGAACAAAAAGACCCAAACTAAGGGTCAGTTAGTCTCTCAAACTCACTTCTATGATTCAGCACCCCAGCTCTCAAATAGGACCCGCAGGGCCCCAAACTACCAAGCTTCACAGAGTACTAATTGACTACAAAGTTTTTAGCAAAGTCATCCCCCATTCCTCTCTGATATAATTAGAAGGGAGAATCAAAATTCAAAAGGCTAGAAGACTGGACCAAAATAAATAGAGTAACACTGGAAAAGGCACAACCACAAAAAAACTTCCATTCAACTTTTTTTTTTAATTGCCCAATCATTATAGGATGCAGCAGCTCACACAGCAAATATCTGGGAGTTCAGATTATCTGTAGCATAACTATCTAAAACATGAGTCTGTGGTCGGTCTTCCTTAAAAAAAGGGGGCGAGCCGGGCTGGGTGGCTCAGCCTGTAATCCCACGCCTTGGGAGGCTGAGGTGAATGGATTGCCTGAGTCCGCGGGTTCAAGACCCGCTGGCAACTTGGCAAGACCTCATCTCTACAACAAATCAAAAAATTAGCCAGGCATGGTAGCGCACACCTGTAATTCCAGCTACTTGGAAGGCTGAGGCGGAAGGATCGCTGGAGCCCAGCGAGTCAAGGTTGCGGTGGCCAGGAGCGGCCACTGCACTCCAGTCTAGGTGACAGAGTGAGACTTCGACTCAAAAAAAAAAGGTGGGGGGCGGCGTGTGTAGTTGTAAGCTTAAACTGCAATAAGCAGACATTTATGCCAAGTCCTCAGTAAACAGCTGTCCTACTTTATACCCTTTGTTGGACAGATCTTATCTCAATTACTATAGTCAATTCCAGATCACCCATGAGACATACTGACAAACTTAGAAGACAGCTAGAAACCATGTCTCATGCAGAACTGTGAAAAGAAGTGGGACTACTCAGCATCAGAAAAGTTAATTGGGAGAAAGTCGACATCATACTGTCTTTGCATGTTCAAAAGGTAATCCTACCTGGGCTCGGTGGCTCAGCCTGTAATCCCGGGCTTTGGGAGGCCGAGGTGAGTGGATTGCCTGAGCCCACGGGTTCGAGACCCGCCAGGGCAAATTGGCGAGATCTCTTCTCTACAATAAATCAAAAATTAGCCGGGTGTGGTAGTGCGCACCTGTAATTCCGGCTACTTGGAAGGCTGAGTGGAAGGATCACCGGAGCTCAGCAGGTTGAGGCTGAAACAGGCCGGGAGCAGCCACTGCACTCCAGTCTGGGCGACAGAGTGAGACTCCAACTCAAAAAAACAAAACAAAACAAAAAGGTAATCCTGTGGAAGTGGGCAGTTCAAAAGAATAAAATCAATGGAGCAAAGTTTCAAGGAGACAGTCTTCAGCACAGATAACAATACAAAGACATCTGGGCACAGTGGCTCATGCCTATAATCCCAGCACTTTGGGAGGCCAAGGTGAAAGGACTGCCTAAGCCCACGAGTTCGAGACCAGCTTGGGCAATTTGGCAAGACCTCATCTCTACAACAGATCAAAAAATTAGCTGGATGTGGTGGCATGTGCCTGTAGTTCCAGCTATTTGGAAGGCTGAGGCGGAAGGATCACCTGAGCCCAGCAGGTCAAGACTGCAGTGGACGTGAGCATGCCACTACACTCCAGCCTGGGCAACACAGTTAGACTCCAACTCAAAGAAAAGCAAAAAACAAAAAACAGTCCAAAGATGTAATGACATGTCTTCATAAGTGGAGTTCATTGTTCCTGAGGGTAAACAAAGGCCGCCTAGCAAGTGTAAGAATTTATAGAAGGAAGACAGGGTCTCTCTAAAATGCCACTTCTGAGTCCATGACTCCCTACTTCCAATATGAGTCTGCTCTAACAACTCATCAGCTAGGATCTCCCTCAAAACTGCGCCATTCTTTTGACTAGGATTTGCCCAGAACCTAATCACTTCAGGCCTGAGCACAGAAGTCTCCAAGACTGGTTTCCTAACCTCGATGCTATTCTTCCTTTCATGTCAAGAATCACCTCCCTTCAAGACCTATTCTGAGAGGTAAGGGCGGAGCCTGCCAACCCTGGCACTACTGACATTTTGGTCAGGATCATTCTGTGGGGGGAGGGAACATCACTGGCCTCTACCCACTAGAGGCCAGCAGCACCTGCCCCCTAGCCTTGATTACCAAAATGTCTCCAGACATTGCTAAATGTCTTCTGGGCCACTGGTCTTGAAGCAAATGATTAAGACACTGACTTGTGGTTAAGTTTTCCACTAACTAGATTCGCTCTACCTTCCTTCCTTAGTCCTATTTTCTGTTCTACATCCCTGGCCACTGCCATATGTCAGTTCAGATTTACTCCCCTCCAACATACATGACACTTTTATCTGGCTCCAAATACCCTCAATTCTTGGGGAACTCTAATTGTTTGCTTTGGTGGTGACTTCATGTGTACTTGTCTTATCTGTTCCCTGTGATTAATTACTACAGAATCCTCTCCTGCCTTGTCAAGGTGGCACTCACGCTAATTCTTTGCTTACTGCTGGTACTCAACAAATACTAACTGGTGTTTCTTGGAACGTCAAACACCCAATTCAATTAAAAATAAGTGAAATCCCTTACAAACTACCACTTCAAAAACATGTGATCACATGTCCAAAATTTTCATAAGATTTTGACTTGTTTAATGGCTAGTGCCAATTTACCTTCAGTACTGAAAGGGGAATCCAGTCTAATTTCCAAAATACAGCTACAAAACGAACTATCTGGACATGATCAACACATCAGAATTTTCTAAAATTAATGCTCACCAAAAAAAAAAAAAAAACTCGGCCGGGAGCAGTGGTTCACGCCTATAATCCCAGCACTTTGGGAGGCCAAGGTGAGAGGAGTGCCTGAACCCATGGGTACGAGACCAGCCTGGGCAACTTGGCAAGACCTCATCTCTGCAATAAATCAAAAAATTAACCAGGCGTGGTGGCACACGCCTGTAGTTCCAGCTACTTGGAAGGCTGAGGTAGAAGGATCACCTGAGTCCAGCAGGTTGAGGTGGTGAGCATGCCACTGCACTCCAGCCTGGGTGGCAGAGTGAGATTCCAACTCAAAAAAAAAAAAGCTCTACACCATTTAAAAATTAAGGGGGAAAAGGCCAAGATTTTTTTCTTTTTCTTTCCATTCAACTTCAGCAATCTCGAAAAAAAAACAAGACCAAGTTTTGACCAAGTTTTTCAAATGCTAGAAACAGAGCCACGAGAAAAAGATACAAATATGGCTCAATAATTGTTGCATCATATGCTACTCCACATGGTAATAGAGGGGGTGGGGCTGGGTCATCTAAGGACAGTTTCCACTCCAACCTTCCAATCTGTTAGCTTTTAATCAACAAGTACACACACACACACCCTCAATAGAAAAGAGGCAAATCTAAGATAAAATTTCAAATATATAAACAAACTGTGCCAATTCAAGGTTTTGGGATTTTTTTTCCAGTTATATAGATGACCTAATCATTTTATGAGGTGCTCTCTAAGTCACCTACAGAGACCAAACACTCTAAATCAGCTTTCCCTGACTCCGATTTTAACCACCTTTTTCATCTCAGAGCCTTTCCTATCTGGCACTTCAATTTTAACAGGAATTTTAGTCAGTTGGTGTCAAGACAGGAGAAGCAAAAACTCCCAACCCTAACCTAGCTGACGGCCAGCGTTTTGGTCAGTATTTTTGGACTGTAAAAATAAATCCTGTCTAAAGACCCAATTTTACTGGTTATGGTGCAGGATTCTTCCCACAGGTCTGTAGGAAGCAGAGGCCCCAGGAGCTTTAGCAAGGAAGATCTGAATCACCGTCTCTTGGCACTTGGACGGGTCACTGGTTGTTTATGAGGTAGACAGTCCTCACCATTACTGCAGACGGGGATTCCCTGTCTGGCCAGACTTTTCAAAAGTCCAGCCCAGAACGGGCAATAGGTGTTCAATACACGCTGCCTGAACGGAATTTTATTATTAAAGCTGCCAAAGAAAGTTTCCAAAGTCAGCTCTTTACTCCTAAATCTCTTCCAAAATATGTCTTCATAGTTTCCTTGGTCCAACAAAAAATATTTTTCAAGGTCAAGAGGCAGAGAATCTGCAAAGCAACAGGAGCTTAGAATGAGCCCAAGTGGCTCAAGTTGGGGTTCACCTTTGCCTAGGACTCCCCAATACCGACTCCCCATCTCTGCCTGCCTGAGTGCTCCCTCCCTCTCATCCTCGCGGTTCTTTCCCGCGACCCTTCCTCTCCCTTGGGGCCACACACCCCCCAAACTGCGTACTCCTGGGAGCCCACCGTCCCCACTCCAGCAGGGACCTACCTCCTCCCCCTCGACCTGCAGCAGCTCGTCTTCACTGGGCTGGCTTTTTACGAAAATCTCATCTCAGTATCAGCAAAGGAGACCCCAGATAAAGGGGTCGGCAAGGGGCTAGGCCCCTATCAACCCTCCAGGGACCGGAGGTGACGGTCCTCTGGGCAAACGCCCCCAATTCTCCTCCTTTCCAAGCCCCCGGACAGGAATCCAGCAAAAGTCCCGCTCCCAAGAGCCCACGCCTCCAAACAAGCTAGAAGCGGATTATACCGGTACCCAACCCGGAGATGGCCCGCGGCCGGCTGGGTGCACCTGCGGGCCCCCAGCTCCCTCCCACAGGCGCGGGGGGGGCGGGCGCGGGCCGCCCCCCCCCGCCCCCCGCCCGTCGGCTCGCCGCGCAGCCCACCCGGCGCGGGAAGGGGGCGGAGGGGAGACGTTTCTGGAGAAGTTAAAGGGCTCACCTTCCAGGCGCCGGGCCAGCAAGGCCGGACACCGAACGCCCACCTCCGGGGGGTCCCGCGGCGCCGCAGCCGGCTCTCCCCGCCTTTCCGACGGGGCAGAGGGAGGCGGGAGGGTCCGGGAGCCGGGCGGTCCGCGCTCCCCTCTCCAGGGCCCACCGCGGCGGCCCGGGCGCTCGCCACTCAGAGCGCAGAAAGCGGAACCCTCGCCCGGGCCCCGGCGGGAGCCCAGCCCGGCTTGCCGCCGCGCCCCCCACGTCCCCCCTCCCCCGCGCCCCCTCGCCGGCCCCGACCGACTTCCCGGCCGCAGCCTCCGCTCGGGCCGCGGCGCCTGCGCCAGGGTTGCGCGCTCCGGCCCCGGCGCCGCTCCACCTGCGCGCCGCCCTCCCCCGCGGCCCCGACCCTGCCCCGAGAGGTGCGCACCGACCTTGGGGGCGCTCGGCCGCCGAGCCGGGGCTTATGCCGAGGCGGGAGGTGGCGGCATCACCCGCGGCGGGCGGCGGCTGCACCGGGACGCGCCGGGGCGGCGGAGGCGCGCGGCGCCCTGGACCCTGCTCCCGCGGCCCCGCCCGCGGCTGCCACCTCGAAGCGCGGCGGAGGAGCCGGGGCACCACGGGCGGCGGCAGCGGCGGCGACGGGAGCAGCAGCACATGACTCTGTAACGAGGGGAATTAGACAAAGCGTAACATGGACTCCGGGCCCGTGCAGGCGCCGCAGCTCTGGGACCAACCGCAGCCGGCGAGCGCCGCCACTGGCCCGGCCGCAGCCAATGGGGCGGGCTCGGGCCTCCATGTGATTGCTGGCACTTTCTCCCGTCGCCCGGTCGCGCCCGGCGAGGGTCCCGGCGCTTCCGCGGCCGGACGGGCCGGCTCCCCCCGGGGGGCCTGCGTGGCGACGGAGGTGGCCCGTGCCTGGGGACCGGCGGCAGGAGGCTGCTAGACCCGAGCAGGTGCTGGGGGCGGGGCAGAACGGCGGCCGGGGACCGGCGGTCGCTGTCGCCGCAATGCTTATCTCTCAAGCGCCCACCTGGGCAGGGTCGGTGCCAGGCGGGGGCGAGGAAGGGCAGAAGCCTGGGCGAAGGAGCCGGTCCTGTTGACCCAAGCTCTGGCATGAAGACTGGGCGCGGGGTCGGGGCTGTGGGTGCGCTAAAAGCCACTTAGGCACCGTCCAACTCTAAGGAGAAAGTACTTACCTGACATTTGGGCACATGCACCTGTGTCTTGGCACGACGCGTTTCTCAGCCTCACGGGCTCTGCCTCTGCTGTAAAAGCTCTACTGGAGAGGCAGCTCCTGTTTTCATCTGGGTCTGCCCTTTTCCCCCTCCCAATGTCCCCTCCCCATTTATTTTAGCCACAAAAAAAAATCTTTTCCATTTGAAGCAGGTAGATTAAAGGGTTGTTCTCTGTTAAGAGGGTTTTCCCTCCCCAGCCTGATAGTTTCTACCTTGTTGTTGTTATTGTGGGATTAAAGGTTTTTTTTTGCCGTCTTTTCTCGTGGGTGGAGAGAGGCAAGGGCCAAGAAATAAAGTGAGGAGGGATGTTTGGAATCATTTGGTTCTTAAAAAAAAAAAAAAAAAGATTCCGCCAGTAGGTCCATATTGCCTTTGATTGCCAAGTGTTTTTGTGAACAAGGGGGAGTCTCACCTGCCTTCTACCAAGATCTCTCCATGTCAGCAAATGTCCCACCGACGTGTACTTGGCATCTAAACGTTCTCGACAGTGTGTTACACAGACTGTTACACGGACTCAGGAGGGCGTCGGTTCAGAGATAGACTTTCTAGGATTTCAGGAAAGGATTCAGAGAGGATGTGACAGCAATGACCCTGGGATGGTGAGCCCCTGGTAGGCAGGCACCGGAAGTAAACGAGAGCCCAGACGAGGGGGACGGGGAGCTTTAACAGAAAGGTTCCAGGATACACCGGAGAGACTGACAGCGGATTTTGGACCTCCTGTCCTCGTCTTGCTTTCTCACTTTCCCTCCCTGTTCCTCATGCCAGCACCTCTCCTGTTCCACACACCCTGCCCACGTGGTGCCACGTGGGCAGGGCGTGTGTGGCAAGTGATCTCATCACATTCTCAGATTTGCTGATCTCAGAGGTTAGAGCTGATTTTAAACCGCTAACAAGGAGTGGTGTGATATTTTGATGGAAAACATCCCACTATTGTAGTTCATCCGGAATGTTTTGCTGTTTGTAAGAACAGTCTTCTATGACTCGCTCCATCCTTTTATCTTCCTTGAGTTTTATTTATTTATTTTATATGTTTGAGTCAGAGCCTCACCCTGTGGCCCAGGCTGGAGTGCAGGGGCACGATCCTGGCTCACTGCAGGCTCAAGCAATTCTCCCAACTTGATCTCCGGAGGTGCTGGGATTACAGGTGTGAGCCACCCCACCCAGCCATGCCTTGGGATTTAAACCGTGATTCTAGATTGGGGGGGGAAGAAGACAACAAGATTAGTATAATGGAGAAAAGAAAAAAATAATACTCAGAAAACAGTCAAATGTGGAGAAAGAGACATTCTTATACACAGTAAATGTGAGGATAAATTGTACAGATCCATTTGGAGTGCAGTTTGGAAATTTTTGATAAAATAAGTCGGTGTCTACAGGAGACACTTAAAAAGGTATTGAGCACAGAAGAAAGAAAAGAAAAATAAATCGGTGTGTTCTCTTTGAACAGGCATCTCTACATCTTAGAAATTGTACTTTAGGTATATTTGTGCACAAGTTATATATGTCAGAAATATTTACACATGTGTACAAAAGTGTGTGTTCAGACGTGTTTATTGCAGTGTTTGAAATAGTGGAAACGTAATGGCGTAAAATCTAATAACAAAATCCCAATAGGAAACTGGTTAAGCAAATTATGCTAGGTCTGTGGAAGGAAACCTTAAGCAGACATTAACAAAAATGAGTTCAATCTATTTGTACCTACATGGAAGGATGTCTAAATCCCACAAGTGGAAAAAAAAAAGACTGCAGAACAATAGGAATATTGAGATTCCATTTTTGTATGTTTTTGCATTAAGATATACATGTTATTAAATGTATGCTTTGAAAGAAATCTGAAAGCCTATATAACAAGCTGTTAGTGGTGGTTATCTCTGACTGTAGGATTACCAGGGCCTTTCACTTCCTGTTACCAAGTTCTGTTTGAATTGTTTTTATACTGAGTACATATTACTTTGATAATCAGACTAATAATAACAATTTTTAAAGGATTCTTTTAGTATGTTCAAGCTACTATTACAAAATACCATAAACTGAGTGGCTTATAAACAACAGAAATTTATTTCTCTGTCTAGAGGCTTGGAAATCCAATATCAAGTCACCAGCAGTTTCTGTGTCTGTTGAGGGCCCACTTTCCAGTTCATGAGGGTGTGAGTGTCTTCTCTCTGTCCTCACATGATGGAAGGGGTGGAGGTCTCTCTCAGGCCTCTTTTATAAGGCCACTTATCCCATTCATGAGGACTCTACTGTCATGATCTTTTTTTTTTTTTTTTCTTGAGTTGGAGTCTCACTCTGTCACCCAGACTGGAGTGCAGTGGCCGCATCCCGGCCACCACAGCCTCGAACTGCTGGGCTCCGGCGATTCTTCCGCCTCAGCCTTCCAAGTGGCTGAAACTACAGGCATGCGCTACCACGCCCGGCAGATTTTTTTTTTTTTTTATTGTAGAGATGAGGTCTTGCTGCCCAGGTGGGTCTCGAACCCACGGGCTCAGGCAATCCACTCACCTCAGCCTCCCAAAGGCGTGGGATTACAGGCTGAGCCACCAAGCCCGGCTCCGTCATGATCTTATTGCCACCCCCAAGTCACCACCTCCTAAAACTGTCACCTTGGGGGTCAGGATTGCAACATACAAATCCAGGGGGATCCAACATTAAGACTATAGCAGAGATAAAACTATTAAGAACTCTACCAATGACAAGTAGTAAAAAACAACTCATGGTCTAGGGTGTAAATTTTTTAAAAGCGTCCCTTTTCCGTGAGGAAACCAACCAGGAAAGAGTCAGCAAAGGGCAATAACTGATTTTACATTGGATTCAAAATTAAGAAATGTGATGGAAAAGGAATCTGAGGCTACTCTAGACATGCCTACAGGGACATACAAGGCTTCAAGGAGGTTCTCTTCAATACAAATTTATAGAGCGCGTATTATCCTTTGCAGGCTGTTATAGTCAGGAATTGGCAACTGTTCCAGCAGATGGTAAATCTGTGTCACAGTAATAACAACTAATACACAGAAACTGTTCTAAATACTTTACATGTATTCACTTTTAGTCTTCACAGCAACCCTATGAGATACTATCCTCATTTTAGAGATGGGGAAACAAAGACTTTTAAAGGTTATTTAACACGCTCGATGCCACACAGCCTTTTGTTGGCAGAGCCTAGACTTTTAAATTTGGTGGCCTGGCTCTAGAGGTCCAAGTACCTAATCATAGTACTGTCCAAAAGGACCATACAAGATAAAGGCCATTATTTATGCATCTACTCTTGCCAAGTATTGGAATTCTAAGTCAATTTCTTCTTACCTAACCTATAGTACTTAGCATGCCCTAAGACACTTAATAATACTTTTGGATGAATGAATAATTGACTTTCCTATTAGAGAAGAATCTTTGCTCCTTGGAGGAGTAATTCTTCATTCCTCCTTTTTCTGTCACCTAGTAGAGTGCCAAACAGATGGTAAGCGGTGTGAGCTTCAATCATCTGCAAACATGTTTTTGGAAAATAGTGCAATAATCAAACTTTATAAATTGATCCTCAATGCACCAAGGTAGGTTCTGAGTAATATTATGATGAATTTCTTGTAAAGCTCAAAATAGCCCTGGGGGTAAGGGGCTAAATCTGGATACACCTGCATAACCACACACAAATAATGTAGAATGCATTTGCTTGAGAAGTGGTAGTGATGCTGAACGATTTGAAATTATTGGAGTCAGTCTCTCTCTCTCTCTCACCTCCCTTGGTTTCCTCATCTCTGAAATGGGGATAATAATACACATCTCAGATTATTATGAGGGCAAAAATTAAATGAGATAATGTATGAAAAGACCTTAACCATGTGCCTGGAACGTAGGTACTGCTCAGTAAATGTTACTTCAATATGTCCACATGTTATGCGTGACCGAATTTCTCAATCTACTGTGGCTTTATTAACACCACAGCTAACATAATATGCAACATCTAGAGCACCTTTTAATTTTAAAGACAGGAATTCATGCACACGTAATGCTTTAAAACCAGAGTAATTCAGCTTAAGCAAGCGGTAATGCAGCTGCCTCCTTTTATTCCCTTTCTTTTCTCCCTTGTGTATCTCCTGCTTTTCTTTTTATTCTCTCTCTCTCTGTGGGTTAAACCCACTTCACTTCCCAGACTTATTTAAACGCTTAGCCTTGTAGGTAACGGAGAAGGCAAGTTGTCTCCCTTCTGCACAGCAGAGGAGATGGCAACAATGAAGATTAGACTGGCAATGAGCAGGCGGAAGCAGGGGAAGCAGCAAGGAGGAAATGGAATGGGGTGGTGTGTGGGGTAACGCTCCCTGAGTACTGATGTAACATCAGGTCCAAAGAGGAAGGGAAATTGCCAGACTGCTATAGTTAGAAATAATATGGCGAAATTGAAACTAGAAAAACTAAGGGTGCGTGTCTTAACCAACCACAACGAGAAGAAATAGGTGGATCTCTGCCTTCTAAAATGGATTCAGAGGGTGGTAAAATTAGGGTTGCCTATTTAGGGGATGGGGTGCTTCTTGGTAGCCCCAGAATATGTGCTCCTTCACTAAATGAAAATGCAATTGAAAGCACATAGGAACACCAAATTTAGCTGCCTACAAATCTGCACCTGTATACCCTGACTTGCTACCTGTTTCTGTATGGATGAACTATTCAGATTCGTGTCTAAAGCCAATCTTTTCATTTGCAGTGGTTTTCATCCAATCTCAAATGATACTTCCAGGAAGTTTCTCCCTTTATATCATTTATTTCCTCCTCTCCACTGGATTATGGCCATCGCCTTTTTTTTAAAAAAAAAATATACTATTTCTATCATCTTAAGGAATACAATTCCTCTTGACTCTGCTATCTTTGCCCTATTTCTCTTCTTGCCTTTGTGTGTGCACATCTCACAAAGAATTGTCTATCTATATTCATTGTCTCCAATTTCTTTCTTTCCCTTTTGCCTTAAACTAAATTGAATCAGGGTTTTACTCCCAAAGCATCATTAAAACCAATCTTGCTGAGGAAACTGATAACTTTCACACTACTAATACAGAGAACAATTCTTGGTCCTTCATTGACCTCTCAGCAGCATCTGACACCATTGAATTCTCCTGCCTCTTCAGTGCACTGCCTTCCCTTGCCTTTCAAGGCACCAAACTCGTTGGTTTCAATGAGCTCGTCCAGTCATATAGCTTTAAATTCCTTTTTTGTTCCAACAGCTCCTCATTTATATCTCTAACTTTGTTCTCTTTCTTGAGCTCTGATTTGTGGTTTGGATTGTCTGCTTGATTTTCCCACTTAGACATTTAATCTCAATGTGTTCAAAAGCAAACTCCTGGTTTTTCCCCCAAACCCATGCATCTCACATAACTGCCTCCCCTCACTAAATGGCAATTCTGTCATCCCAGTTGCTTGAGAAAAAAGCCCCAAGTCATCGGTGACTGTTTTTCTCTGGCAACCCATATCCAGATAGTAAGGAAATTCTGTTGGCTCTACTTTGTAAATATACACTTTCGCGGCTACCATCTTGGTCCCATCTGCCATCATCTCTCCTGGATGAACTCACTAGTCATTTATCCAGGAGTTTTCCACTCTGTCCTATCCCAGTCTATCCCGGAAGCAGCCAGAGCAGTCCTTTTTGCATATGTCTGATCATTTGCATATGTCTGATCATTTCATTCCTTTGCCCAATCCCTGTTAATAGCTCCCCATTTTACTGAGAGTAAAGCCAAAGTCCTTACAGTGGCTTGTGAGGTCCTTACATGACCTGTTCACCTCCCACCCAGTGTCACTCAGGGAAGCATAATCACACAACCATACCTAAAATTGGGGCTGGCACAGTGGCTCACGCCTATATTCCCAGCATTTTGAGAGGTCAAAGCAGGAGAATCACCTGAGCCCGGGAGTTCAAGACCAGCCTAAGCAACAACACAGAGACACTTCGTCTCTACAAAAAAAATACTAAAATTAGCTGGGCTGGTGGCGTGCACCAATAGTTTCAGCTACTCAGAAGGCCGAGGCAGAAGGATCCCTTGAACTTAGGAGGTCAAGGCTGCAGTGAGCTAGAATCTCACCACTACACTCCAGCCTGAGTGACAGAGTGAGACCCTCTCTCAAAAACAAAAAGCAAAAACAATAACAATAACAAACCACTCTGCCTACTCCCATTCCCATTCCCTTGCTTTATTATTTTTCCCTGAGTGCTTATCATATGCTTATTGTACTTTTTGTTTATTATCTATCTCTCCCTGCTAGAATATAAACCCTTTGCAGAGAGGAAGTTTTATCTGTTTTACTCACTGATGCATTCCATTTATTTAGAATAGTATTTGGCACATGGCAGACACTGTGTAATTATTTCTTCATGAATTAATTTCAGATTTCTAATCAATGGTGAACTCAGGAAAATTTTTCCAAGGAGATTTTTTTTTGCTTTATGCTATTCTCGGAGTATTTGCTAATGAAAAAATGTTTTCATGGTCAAAGTTTCCAAATCATACCTATTACTAAAACAGCACCTAGTAGTTTCCGTGGCAAAAGAAGAAACTTGGTGGAAAACATTACCATTTTGCTAAGCTCCCATAAGGAAAAATAATCTGATCTGAGTTAACAAGTAAACAAATGGCATTTAGCCATTATTATTTAAATAATTCCAGAGCCCTAAATTATATTCTAATTAGGGAAAATATTTAAGCAAAGTAACATAGTAGTGAAAAGAGCAAGTTAGAGAGGATTAAACAATCATTTCCTCCTAACATAATATTTATTTAAAAACATGTTGTGCAGTAAGGCTGCTGTGTGTTCTGAGCTGGCTAAAGTAAAAGGTTTAATGAGAATAAAAGAACACATATGTGATATAAAATAGCAAGTGGGAATCTTAGTTATAGTTTTGCCAGTTGAGAGTTGAAATGACCCAAAAGTTCTCAGAAAGATCACCAAGAAAAACAAAATAATCAAGAGATTTCTTTAAAAATAAATATTGAAAGCTCCCAAAGCAAACTGATTTGTATGGTCATTTGAAAAGAGGAAGAGTAATCACCGTTCCCAAATGGTGAGTTGAATGTTTAAAAATTTACATGAACTCACTTTGCTGGGACGTCTGCTCAGAGCTCTTGTCTGTGGGAAGGGAGACGAGCACAGCCAGAAACCATAAATGTCAAGTTGAGGCTGAGCAGTGCCTGCACTGAGGCGAGGAATGTGGAAACAGGAAGCGGGAAGCCAGCCTGCGGGGTGTTCTTATTCCTGGATGAAATTCTAGCATTCTGGGCTCAAGAGTATTACATTTGAGAATTATTCTTTGAAACTTCACCCAATAGCTTCTCAAAGCAGTACAACCTGGAGATGATTTGGAAGTAAAGTTTAGGGTAGGTGCAGTGACTCACACCTGTAATCCCAGCACTTTGGGAGGTTGAGGTGGGAGGACTGCTTGAGGCTAGGAGTTTGAGACCAGCCTGGGCAGCATAGTGAGACCCTTTCTCTAAGGGAGGGAGGGAAGAGGGAGGGAGGGAAGCTGGGAAGCTAGTTTAGATTGAAAGGTTGCAGAGTCATGGAACTGAAAGTCATCATTGGCCTAATGTTGCTCCTTAGTCAACAGAGACACACAGATGGAGGCAACAATCCCATCTCCCGTTTCTGATCATTCCACAGCTGGTACCCTTGCTCAGCTCAGGCAGGGAAGCTAAGCCAAAGGGGAATGTGATGGCTACATTTAGGCAGCAACTTGCCTGGATTCAGAGATACCAGATACCCAGATAGCTGGTGCATCATTATTTCTGTGTAAGTCTGTGAGAGTGTTTCTGGACAAGACAGACATTTGAATCAGTGAACTGAAAAGGGGGAGATCCACTCTCACCCAGCGTGGGCTGGACCATGCAATCAGTTGAGGACCTGGATGAATGAAAAGGTAGAGAGGGTCGGGCACTGTGACTCACAACTGTAATTCCAGCATTTTGGGAGGCCAAGTGGGCAGATTACTGAGCACAGGAGTTCAGGCTCCTAGACAGTTGTCCAGCATGGACAGCATAAAGAGACCTTGTCTCTACAAAAATAAAAAATAAAAAAGGTTGGTGCTTGCCTATCATACCAGCTACTCTGGAGGCTGAGGCAGAAGGATTGCCTGAGCCCAAGGAGGTCAAGACTTCAGTGACCCATGATGGAGCCACTGCATTCCAGCCTGGGCAACAGAGGGAGACCCTAACTCAAAAAAGAAAAAGAAAGAAAAAGAAAAGACAGGGTGGAAAGACACATTCGAATTCCCTTCTGGAGCTAAGACACCCATCTTCTTCTTCCCTTAGACATCAGAACTCCAGGTTCCCTGGCCTTCAGACTTTAGGACATGCACTAGTATCCTCCCCCAGCCTCCATGGCAGGCCTTCAGGCTCAGACTGAGTTACACCATTGGCTCCCTGGTTCTTAGTCCTTTGAATTCAGACTTGATTACACCACTGGTTTCTCCAACTTGCAGAAGGCATGTCATGGGACTTCCCAGCCTCCATAATCACAGGAACCAATTCCCATAATAATTCCTCATTCACATAAACATCTCTCTCTGTTTATATATTCTACTGGTTCTGTTTCCTGGGAGAACCCTAACTAATACAGGGGTCTAAGGCCGTGGGTCTAAATCATCCACACTTGAGACTGGGTGACCAAGCACCTTCCCTTCCTGAGATTCTATGCTATTCCTCAGAAGTTTCTCTTCAGAACACACATAGACAGTTCTGTTGCCACTTTCCTCACCAACGTTTACCCACCTCCTAATACCTGTTCTTTTTTTCTCTCTTTAAAATGGAGTCAGAGTTTTATGAGCTATCTTTGTTAGTCTCCCCTCTCTTTTTGTGTGATAAATCTGTAGACCCAGAGACTGCAGATGTGTTTTAACTGCATAGTGCTCTAAAATTTTTAAATTTGTCGCCAATATTTAATGATCAGGAAATTTTATGTAAATGCCCATATTTTAACGACCAGAACAAAGTGCAAAGTGGGATCAGGAACACCCCAGAAAAGGGATTCTGACAATTATTGGAGTGTTAAATGTTGGATTGGTACAATCCTTTGGGGGGGGGTTGAACAAAAAGCTCTAATACCCACCCCTCCCTACTCTGAACCATTAACTATGAGATGCAATCACATATTGCTTTGTGTGTTCCCAGTGACTTCATGTATGTTTCTTTTAATTCTCCCAACTAGGACCTAGACTGGTTTATGTTTCTTCAGCTCAGTGATGAGTCAGTGCTTATTAATTTATGAACTAATGCCTGTGCTCAGTCCTCTTTTTATTATTTGTTCTCCTTGTCATTGCAAGGATACATATGTCTGCATTCAACAAGCATTTATTTGTATACTTGATAAATAATAACCTTTCCTGAGTACTTGCTTGTTGTGAGCCAAACATTGTTCTGGATGCTGGAACACACATATGAATACAGCATATTCCTGCTCCTTTAAGAGTTCATCTTCTGGTGAGGAGAGACAGAAATATAAGCCAGAAGATTTTACTCTGCTTTGGATGCATTAAAGGAGGTTTCAGACAGGAGATGACATTTTTGCTGGGTCCGAAAGGATGAGGAGTTCACCTAGTAGATGAGGCAGGGAAGGTTCTACTGACTGAGGGAAGAGTTTGAGCACAGGAACAAAGTTTGTCTTCCTCTCCATTCCATCATATAACATGAAATAAGAAAAGAGGTGCTTTTTAGACCTAAATTCAACGAGTCCTTGAACATGGATTCCACAATTTCTTCTCTGTCACTCAGGCTGCAGTGGTACAACCATAGCTCACTGCAGCCTTGAACTCCTGGGTTCAAGAGATTCTCCTACCTCAGCCTCCCGAGTAGCTGGGACTACAGGTGCATGCTACCATGCCTAACTAATGTTTGTGATTTTTGTAGAGACGGGGCGGGGGGTGGGGAGTCTCATTATGTTGCTCAGGCTGGTCTCAAACTCCTGGCTTCAAGTGATCTTCCTGCCTTGGCCTCCCAAAGCACTGTGATTATAGGCATGAACTATCACACCTGGCCAGAATTACACAATTTCTGATTCCACTGTGCATAAAGCAAAAGCCTTGACTTAGTTATTTTGCCTCACTAGCAAACATGCAAGTAAAAAACTCAGAAAACTGCTTTTTTTGATGAGTGTTTGTTGACTTTTTAATCTCTCATCAATAATCTAAACACGAAGCTCTTTGCCTTTTTCTTGATGAGCACTAGACTTCAGTGGCAACTCAAAAGAATGACACTTCTTATCCTGTCTTCTTTTGATTAATTAATCAAAGTTGTATACATCATGATTAAATACTTTACACTCATTTTGATCACAAGTACCTTCTTTTTTCCACTGATATATTTTAAAAAGATTCCTGTCATTTACAAATTTCTTCATTTCTCAGCATCCTAAAAAATGTTTTTGTTTTTCTAAGTGAAGACAGACAGACAGTACTTTATCCTGCTCTGAGCAAGCAGTTTTATTTCCTAAGTTATCATGGAATGCTTGAAATAACATGGATTCTAAAGAATGGTACATTAAGTAAAATAAAAAATAAATACATAAAGAATGATACATAAGAACATTTTTCTAACACTGCTTAGAGAGAATGAACTATTTATCAAAGGAGGAGCAGGAGCACAGTGGTTCATGCTTATAATTCTAGCACTTTGGGAGGCTAAGGTGAGAGGATTGCTTGAACCCAGGAGTTTGAGACCAGCATGGGCAACATAGTGAGTGAGACCTCATCTCTACAAAAAAATCACACAGTTAGCCAGGCGTGCCCCTGTAGTCCCAGTTACTCACGAGGCTGAGATGGAAGGATCGCCTGAGACAAGGAAGTTGAGGCTGCGTCGAGTCAAGATTGTGCCACTACACTCCAACCTGGGCAACAGACTGAGGCCCCAACTCAGAAATAAAATTAAAATAAAATTAAAATAAATCAAAGATGGAAGACTTTCCCCTGATGAGCTCTAAATACCTCTCTTCCTTGCCCCCAGACTTTAGACACACCAGTAGCAGTTACAAAGATTGTATTTGCGTGCCTCAAATTGCATTCAGAAATTTCAGGCCAGAGATGCAACCCCACTAAATAAAAGCATGGCTGAGCCCCAATTAAGAAGGCCATGCCATGACAGAAAAGGTAATCATCAGACTTCAGAACAACCCACTTGGCTGGATGTGAGCACCACAAAGACTGGGACTTTCATGCCTAGAAGGACCTCCCTGACATTTCAGTTAAAATCCAGAGGGCATATGGTCATGTCCTGCCTGCTTTGATTTTTTTGCAGTGCTATAATTTGTGACTTGGACCTCTTGTTATATAGAACAGCTGGGAACCTTTCCTTGGAGTCAACTTTGACCCAGGGGGACTCTTGGGTTGAGTGGATGAATGGAAGGCTGAAATGTTTACTGCCATAGCATCTTTTTAAAAAAATTTATTTTATTTTAAAGATATGGGGTACAATCCAGGATTAGGTTTACAAGTGATCATTTTACGGGTAAAGTTTGGGCTTCCCTTTGTCCCCACTTTGCCTAGTTTGAGGTCAGGCACCCTTACTAATGTTACGTACCCCACCTCCCCTGACAGTTTCTGGCTACTGCCAATCCCTTATAGGATTATGATAAAAAATGTTCAGGGTCCACTTATGAGTGAGAACATATAGTACTCAGTTCTTTGTTTCTGTGATAAATCACTTAAGTGTTGTAGACTCTAAATCCACCCAAGTTGCTGTGAAGTTCATAATTTTGTTCTTCTTTATGGCTATGTAATATTCCATCATGTATATGTATCACTTTTTTTTATCCAATTCATGTTGATGGGCAGCATAATTGGTTCCATGTTTTTGCTATTGTAAATAGTGCTGCAATAAACATACGTGTGCAGGTATCTTTTCTGTGGAGTGATTTAAGTTCCTCTGAGTATATCTGCCATAGCGTCTTATTCTCTGCAAGGACACTAAACACAAATCTGAATTCTCACTTGCTTTCTCCCACTTGCATCATATCATTCCTACTGGGGGCTGATTAGAAGCAAAGCTAATGAATCTTCAGGTGTGAGGCGCTGGAAGCAGCTTTTGGCATCCAGGACTCCACTTCCCTCCCCCCAACTGCCTTGCCCTCTGCAACCCTGAGTTCCTTTTTTCTCACGTAAATCTTCACTTTCTTTTAAGTTCACAGCAAACCCCAGCGTGGCATGTTTGTGATGTTGTGCAGAGGCTGCTGTCCAAAAATAAACTATTGTGTGGAAGGAGGATAGGGCTGGTTTTCAGAGGCATGCCAGCCAGCCATGGTGTTCAGTGGCTCTTATTGGTTAATGTCCGCAAATTTTCTTCTACCAAAAGCTAAATGGGGCTCATTAAGCTCCTCTGGGGTAATTTTTAAAAAGAAAGGACAAGTTAAAAATAGTCTAAGCACAAGCCTTAGAGGCTTAGAGCTGTTAGGAAGAAGTGATGATGAGGTCTGGGGAGAGGTTTTCACAGTTGAGATTCATAGCCTGGCAGGAGCTGCAGGCCCCAGCGGGATGAGGAAGGTTGGGGCTAAGAGAGACCTTAAGGGCCAGAGCACCAGTTCCAAGCCTGGGCTCATACTCAGGCCCATTCAACGTGGATTTCATCGAGCACCTACTAACATACCAAGGGGGATCCCCCATCGCCAAATGGAATTCTTTTGGAGGGCAGGCCCCTTGTCGTATACTTTGAATTTGTCCTTCCAGGTCAAATGGTCAACCCCAGTTTTTATCTAGAAGTTTTGAGAAAGTTGTGTCATGATTTGCCAAAGAAATGTCCTCAGTTGTGGAAAACAGGTAACTGTTTTTTTCCACTGTGACAACGCACCTGTCCACATGGCGCTGAGTCGTTCGGCCGTTTTTGACCAAAATTGGCATGATGCCCATGCCCACCCTCCCTATTCACCCTCTCTTGCTCCGAGCGACTTTTTTTTCCCTTGAATGAAAAAAGTCCTCAAAGGGAAATGTTTTGCTGATGTGGAGGAGGTGAAACAAAAATGGCAGAAGCACAAAAGGGCATCAAAACTGACAAGTTCGAAAACTGCTTTGAGGCCATGTGCTCTCTGAGCTATGGCCAGGCCATGTTTCCTGGCTTTGGCCCCCTTCCCTACCTTGGGGATTTGAATCTTCTCTTTCTCTCTCTCTCTTTCTCTCTCTCGCAAATTTACTTTCTAAATAAACTATATTTCCTAATCTAAAAAAAAAAGAAAAGAATACTGCTTTGAGCAGTGGAAAAAGTATCTTGATAGATGTGTTGTATCAAATGGAGAGTACTTTGAAGGTGACTGAAGTTTCAACATATGAGAATAAATACACAATTTTAATAAATACATTCCTGTTTTGAGGGGTTCCTTTGGTATAAACTATTGCATGGTAATAATTAAGTTCCTGACTTTGCCTGCTTAGGACATCCACATCCTGGTAAAATTTCAGGAAGGAGTTGAGGCCATACCATTTTGTGGCTCCAGCCCTTTGAAGAAGACAGCTGTCCTTACATATCAAGGGATGAGAAGGCCTTGCCTGCTGTGTGCTGGCTGAAAAGAGAAAAACCAAACAGTCAAGCAGCATGTGGATACAGCAGGAAGTGGGATTTTAGCCACTTGCCCTTACTAATGACCCCCTCTGCCTAGAGCTCAAGTGAAAGGCAGCACATTGTCGTCTGACATCTCCCTCCCTGGTCGGTCTCCACGTTAGTGAAAGGAGAGTCTAGGAGAGCGTTGGAGATGAAAATGAGTCACCAGCGGGCACTCTGTAGCTGAGAGCTTTAACAAAGGCTGAGATGCCAACTGCGGGGTGTCGCTCGCAGGTTGAGTGTCTGCAAGGTTGTGTATCTATGACTTCTGAGCCAGCCCTCCTCTGACTGTTTCCTGGATCTCAGCAGTGATGCTGATCACACCAGTTCCCCCTGACTTAAGAGTTCACTTGTTTGAACCAACATTAATTAGGATTTCCAAGCATGTGGACCTTTTTACCATCTCCTGGAGAGACAAGAAGGGGACAGGTTGGAAAGGAGTGACTTGTTCTGTAGGAGGGAGAAAAGAGCTCCAGTCTCTCCCTAGGTTGTGTACCTGCTAATTTCACTGCAAGCAGGCCACGTGTGGGACACATGGGGTTGACTTGGAAGGTTTTCTTGTCGTTCATTTGTTTGTTTTGAGTCAGAGTCTCACTCTGTCACCTAGACTGGAGAGCAGTGGCACAATCATGGCTGCCACAGTCTTGACCTACCGGGTGCAGGTGATCCTTCTGCCTCAGCCTTCCAGGTTGCTGGACCTACAGGCTTGCCCCACCACACCCGGCTAATTTTTTTATTTTTATTTTTTGGAGTTGCCCAGGCTGGTCTCGAAGCCCTGGGCTCAGGCAATCCTCTTGCCTCCGCCTCTCAAAGTGCTGGGGTTACAGGCAGGAGCCGCTGTGCCCAGCCGGAAGATCTTCAAAGTGTTGTCAATGTTAGCCATTGTTGATAATTTCTGTGACTTGGGCTCTACCCTCTGCCCTTCCTGCCCATGAGCCATGCTAAGAGGCCATGCAGAGAGTGAGTAAGGGTGAGACAGAGACTGAAGCAGAGGCAGCCACGTTGTGACGCGTGCACCAAGTTGTGGACCTGACTGGGTGACCTGATAGGCCTCTGTGACCCTATGACGCTAGGGTTCCACAGGTCATCATTCCTGAGTCCAGGGAAGCTCAGTGCAGGAGGAGTTGCAGACACCCTGGCGGTGGCTGAGCAGGTTCCTTTCATGTCTCTCATTTGTGCCACTGGCTCCAGAACCCAGCCCTTATCATAGTAACTTACCCCAACAGCAATAATTCTGTGGGCCCAACTTTTGGTGTGCAGTATGAATACTAGAAACTATTTATTGAGAGCTTAGCATTTGCTAGCACCGTGCCAAGATTTTGTCTACATGATCTCATGTATTCACCAGCCAGACCCGGGTTCAAATCCTGACCGTGCCATTTGTTATCTGGGTCACCTTAGGCAGATTATCTAACCTCTCTGAGCTGGTATATTAATCAGCTTAGGCTGCCATAACACCATATACTGGGCGACTGAAACAACAGAATTTTTTTTCTCACAGTTCTGGAAACTGGAAGTCTACGATCAAGGTGCCAGCAGGACTAGTGTCTTGTGAGGGCTGTCTCTTGAGGTTGCACATGGCTGTCTTCTTGCTGTGTCCTTACTCGGGTCTTTCCTCGGTGCAAGGCCTCACATGGTCTTTCTTGGAGGAGATAGAGAGTTTTTCCTGGTGTCACTTAGAAGGATACTAATCCTTCCATTCTGGGATCAGGGCTCCACCCTTATGACCTCATTTAACTTTGTTTTTTTAAAACTTGTTTTTATTTTTTTGTAGAGATGAGGTCTTGCTATGTTGCTCAGGCTGGTCTCAAACACCTGGGCTCAAGCAATTCTCTTGCCTTGGTCCTCGAAAGTGCTGGGATTACAGGCGTGAGTCACTGTCCCTGGTCCTTTATTTTTTATTTTTTGAGTCAGGCTCTCATTCTGTTGCCCAGGCTGGAGTGCAGGGGCACCATCACAGCTCACTGCAGCCTTGACCTTCTGGGCTCAGGTGATCTTCCCTCTTCAGCTTCCAGAGTAGCTGGGACTACAGGCATGCACCACCATGCCCAGCTATTTTTTTGTTTGTTTTAATTTTTTCATAGAGCCAAGTTCTCGCTATGTTGCCCAGGCTGGTCTCAAACTTCTGAACTCAAACAATTCTCTCACCTCAGCCTCCCAAAGTACTGGGGTTATAGGCATAAGCAGCCACACCTGGCCTTATTAAACTTTAAATATGTCCTTTGAGGCCCTATCTCCAAATACAGCCGTGCTGGGGTGAGGACTTGAACATAAGAATTTGGTGGGGGGGACACAAACATTCAGTCTACAACAGTCAGTTTCCTCAATAGTAAAAAACGTGAATAGTAGTGTCACTTAATAGGTAGCTGAGGGGATTACATATGATAATAGGTAGAAAATGCTTAGCAGAGTGTCCAGCACAGTGTTCCACAAAGTTAACCATTGTTGGTATTATTATTCCCAGGCCCACTTGACACACCAGCCCAGACCACCAGTGTTATCATTAGTAAGAGGAGGCAGCTTTGACATTCAATTCAACACGGGTTTGTGCGACTTTTTTTCCATTGGGTTTCATTGTTTCTCAAGACTTACCTTCCATCATGTAGCAATGATAAGGCCCAGAGTCGTCTGAACTCTCCTGACAGTGGAATGGTGTCATCTCTTGTTTCTTATTAATAGTTAAACACACTGGTATAGAGATCACAAAGTGGTTTCACTTTAAATATCATACCCTCAAGTTCGGGGACTGTGTCTTACACATTTTTGATTCCCCAGAGTCTAGCTTAGTGCCTGTCACATCGAAGGCATCTGATACATATGTATTGAGTTGGACTGTCTTAGATCCACAGGGAAAATGAAGTCTGGGCAGCAAGTAGGGCTCTCCCGGGTGCCCCATTCTGACCCCATTCTGTGTCTTCACACTTCACGTGGCTTTTATGAATCAAGATAGTTTATTTTAAAAGTTTCTTCTCTTATATTTTCTCTCCTTTTTTTTTTTGAACCAGAGTCTCACTCTGTCGCCCAGGCTGAAGTGCAGTGGCACACTCATGGTCATTACAGCCTCAACCTGCTGGGCTCAGGTTACAGCCTCAACCTGCTGGGCTCAGACAATCCTTCTACCTTCATTTTCTGAGTAGCTGGAACTACAGGTGTGCATCACCGCACCTGGCTAATTTTTTATTTTTTTTGTAGAGACGAGGTCTCGCCAAATTGCTCTGGCTGGTTTCAAACCCTTGGGCTCAGGCAATCTTCTTGCCTCTGCCTTCCAAAGTGCTGAGATTACAGGTGTGAGCCACCAAGACTGGTTTATTTTCTCTTCTTAATCATCTTCTCAGTTCATTTACTTATCTAAAAATAATCATTAAGAGATTGTCAGAGATCAGGCTTAGTTCCTGGAGTTGGGATGCGCTAATGACAAGCAAACCAAACGTCCTGTCCTCACAAAGTGGGGTCAGCGAGTATATACCAGATGAGTTTGGACTAAAGTTTCTAAGGGAATATGGAAAGATGCATTGCGTGCCAGGCTCTAGGGGAAGATATGGAGGGTGCCTTGGGGACATGTGGTGGGAGTTCTTCACCTGGACTCAGGCAGTGAGTCACTTGGTGCCTCTAAATGGAGCCAGGATGGGAGGTGGGAGCTTCACAGGTGAGGAGCTTGAGGAGGAAGTTATGCATTAGACTAAGAGGACAGTGGGAAGCTGCAAACCCAGTGGGGCTCTCATGGGTATGAGAGGAGGAAATGGAAGAGAATACAAAGTGCCATCTCTGCCCTCCCACTTTTGAGAAACAAGACATACACAAGTGAGGCAACTTAAGGAAATGTCGAAAGTATTGGGTGGATGCATACATTTGTAGTGTTTTTCCACTTGCCCACGGAACACAAATGTTGCACGATGGTTGACTGGTCACAGTTCATCACATCTGTCAATTCTTGGGTTGACTGACATGGATCATTGTGGATTAAAGCATTTAAATGGTCTTCGTTAAAACCTGATGGTCTTCCTGAACGTGAAGAATCACTCAGGTCAAAGTGGCTCTTTTTGAAACGACAGAGCCATTTTCTTTTTTTTGAGTTGGAGTCTCACTCCGTCGCCCAGACTGGAGTGCAGTGGCCGCTCCCGGTCACCGCAGCCTCAACCTGCTGGGCTCTGGCGATCCTTCCACCTCAGCCTTCCAAGTAGCCGGAACTACAGGTGTGTGCTACCACGACTGCCTAATTTTTTATTTATTGTAGAGACGAGGTCTCACCAAGTTGCCCAGGCGGGTCTCGAACCCGTGGACTCAGGCAATCCACTCCTCTCGGTCTCCCAAAGCACTGGGATTACAGGCTGAGCCACCGAGTCCAGTCCAGAACCATTTTCTTGCTGTGCTTTCCCTGATGATATTCTCTCTGCACACGGCACAAATGTCTCAAACAGCCTCCGCTATCTTTACTCCTCTGCTAAACTCAAACAGAAGAAAATGTTGGAAGTGTTCATTTTATTCCCACCTGACACTCCATCTTCTTTAGCCCACAAACAGCACTGTCTTCAAATCTGCAAAATGCAAGGTGTATTCACAAGCCCAACACTTTCGCTCAAAGTGACAAATGATAAACCAACTTCCAACACTGCAGTGTTGCCATGCTGAAAACAAACACTATGAATTTACGCATCAAGCTAATGATAGTTTTTTTTTTTTTTTTTTTTTTTGAGTTGAAGTCTCACTCTGTCGCCCAGACTGGAGTGCAGTGGCCACTCCCGGCCACCGCAGCCTCAACCTGCTGGGCTCCAGCAATCCTTCCGCCTCAGCCTTCCACATAGCTGCAACTACAGGCGCGTGCTACCACACCTGGCTAATTTTTTGATTTATCGTAGAGATGAGGTCTCGCCTGCCCAGGCGAGTCTCGAACCCGCGGGCTTAGGCAATCCACTCACCTCAGCCTCCCAAAGGCGTGGGATTACAGGCTGAGGATAGTAACAAACGGCAAATTGTATCAGATGATGTGACACGTGAGTGTAAATATATTTAGAAGAATGCAACAAGAGGTGTTTTGTCAAAATGAGGTTTACAGACTTCCTACAGAATCACCTGGGATGCCTATTAAATAAACAGGGACATTATCCCACACCTGAGGAATCATAATGTCTTGGGGCAGAGACTGGGTATTTACAAGTCTGATAAGCTCCCTGCATGATTCTGGTGCCTATTAAGGTCTGAGGACCATTATCAGCCAGTATTTATCAAGCACCTACTGTGGTTCAACAAGCCTCTACAGTCAGAATGGGAGAGGAGTCACCGGTCTAAGGGCCAGAGGAGATATCAACACAGACACTAGGGCACAAAGACTTGTTGATCTCAGAAGTAGAGGAAGAAAAGGAGGATGTTACCAGTAAGCAAGGGTGGAACAGTCACTAAGGGAATCCAGAATGATATGTTTATGGGACAGCAAAAATATTAGACTGGCTGGAGTGGAAGGGCAAAGTTGTGGAATAACAGTTTTAATTAAAGAAATTCTAAAGAATTCTGCAAATGGAAAGCACTTAATTAGATGATAGGGATATATTATATGTTCTTCAGAATAAAAACCCTAAAGTAGCCAGGTATGGTGGCTCATGCCTGTAATTCCAGCACTATGGGAGGCAGAGGTGAGAGGATTGCCTGAACCCAGGGGTTCGAGATCAGCCTGGGGAACTTGGCAGGACTTAATCTCTACAATAAACCAAAAATGTAGCCAAGTGTGGTGGCGCACGCCTGTTGTTCCAGCTACTTGGAAGGCTGAGGTAGAAGGATAGCCTGAGCCCAGCAGATCGAGGCTGTGACTGCCCTGAGCATGCCACTGCACTCCAGCCTGGGCAACAAAGTGAGACTCCAACAACAAACAAACACACACCCCTATTGCTCTGAAAATGCTACTGGAATGAGGATAATAGTAAAATACTTTTACGTGTATGACTTTGGGTATATTACACGATTTTATGGAACCTCAATTTCCTAATCTATAAAGTGGAAATAGTAATACCTACTTTTCAGGATCGTGAGGGTTGAATGGTATACATGGGAAAAATCAACCCTATTCTGGACCAAGGCTATATTAAAAGAATAACAAAACTAAAATCACACACACACACACACACACACACACACACACACCCTTTCATAGCCTATCCTGTGGTTAGTGACATCTGATCAGGTGATACTACTGGACGCTTGCAACAGTTTATTTCCTCTCTTGTCTTCCATGTCGGTTTCCAGCCACTCCCAGTGACTTCCTGGGAGTCTGTGTAGACAACCTTCTCAAGGAGTGCCGCCTAGTGTCGGATACTATAATGACTAATTCTGTCCTTAAACAGTTGAAGTTCCTGGCAAATTGTCCTTTGAAAGCTAATACGGCCTAAGGAAAAATAGCATCTTTAATAGAAAGGCACACAGTAACCCCAAGGGCAAATTACTTTTTAATTTTACAACCATAATATCAATGAATGATGAACGATTTTCTTCTTGAAAAAAACCTTTATAAATACCATGCAGGTTGAGGATAGATAATTCAAGAACCGAAGACTTTTGTCCCGAGACTTCTCTTTTTATACTTCCAAAGCAACTGAAAAAATGTTTCTCTTAATTTTTTTGTATTGATTATAATGTTGTTCACATTAAAAAAATTTTTTTTTGGAGTCGGAGTCTCACTCTGTCACCCAGGTGTGCAGTGGCATGCTAGCGGCCACCACAGCCTCAACCTGCTGGGCTCAGGTGATCCTTCCGCTTCAACCTTCCAAGTAACTGGAACTACAGGCACATGCCACCACGCCCAGCTAATTTTTAAATTTATTGTAGAGATGAGGTCTTGCCAAGTTGCCCAGGCTGGTCTCGAACTCGGGAACCCAGGCAATTCTCTCACCTCAGTCTCCCAAAGTGCTGGGATTATAAGCGTGAGCCACTGCATCCGGCCTGTTCACATTTTTTTTTAAGTGGCAGTATCACTAAACTGGGGATATTGAGAGTCTGTTGCTGGGAGCAGTTCCACCATTGGCTAGTTGGATGACTTTGGTTAAGTAGCTCCCCCTCTCTGGATCTCAGTTTCTGCAACTTTAACATGAGAGATGTGGACGCCTTTATCACCCTGATCTCTTCTTGCATGTGGTTCTTTGCCCAGAGAGGCTGTGTAGGGAGCAGATAGGCGTAGGAGTCAGGAGATCTAAATTTTTTAAATCACTATTCCAGTATTTATTCTGGAACCTTGGTCAATCAATTAACCTCGCCAGACCCTAGTTTTCTCATCTGTAAAATGGGAAGAAAAGGCCTTCTCTGCTTTATTTACAGAGCTCTTAGGAGACTCAAAAGATGCTGCTCACAAAATACAAAGTGCTATAAAAAGCTACAAAGTGCTATAGAAAATTTAAGGTTCTAAAATAAAGATTCATTCCACTCCTTTTTTTTTGTGATTGATGTACGGCAATTAAGGGCTTTAAATATAAAAATAGGAGTTTCAATTCCAATCCCACAAATTACCTGTAGATTTAGAGAAATCTAAGCCCCTTTTATCTTTTCTTTTCTTTTTTTTTTTTTTGAGTTGGAGTCTCACTCTGTTGCCCAGACTGGAGTGCAGTGGCATGCTCCTGGCCACTGCAGCCTTCCACCTGCTGGGCTCCGGCAAGCCTTCTGCCTCAGCCTTCCAAGTAGCTGGAACTACAGGCACACTACCACGCCCGGCTAATTTTTTGATTTATTGTAGAGAGGAAGTCTCGCCAAGTTGCCCAGGTGGGTCTCAAATCCATGGACTCAGGTAATCCACTCACCTTGGCCTTCCAAAGTGCTGGGATTACAGGCTGAGTCACCGATCCTGGCTCCTTTTTTCTTAACTATAAAAGAAGAGAGGTTAAATAGGAAATAAATGAAAGGGCTTAACACAGGGCCTGGCACATAGCAAGAGTTGAATATATGGGTGCATTTAATGGGTAACGAAGCTGTAGCATTTAATGGGTAACGAAGCTAAGAAAAAGAAGTTAAATGATTTTTCATGTCATTAAAAACTTCATCCTTAGACTCTTGCATGGAAGTCCTGCTCTGTTACCCAGGCTGGAGTGCAATGGCACAATCACAGCTCACTGCAGACTCAAACTCTTGAGATCAAGCAAACCTCCTGCCTCAGCCTCCCAAATCACTAGCATTGTAAGCATGAGCCACCACGCCCAGCCTGGAATTCTTTTTAGACCTGCTGTGTATCACACACCCTTAATTATAGGAATGTGTTAAGAGGAAAATCATCAGAAGGCCTCTGGTTGTGTAAGGATGGCAAGTTAAGGTCTACTCTTGGTTTAGAGGCTTTTCTGGTAATCTACTTGAATAGTCAACTCAGAAATTCAGTATTCTGATTGATTTAGGTGGCCAGTATTACAAAAACAGGGAGATTATACAAAATCTCCCAGTATCTGAATTCTCTGGACTTGGAATTCTCTGTCTGCTGGACCACAGTGCTCACAGAGCGGATTCCAGCTCACCCAGTGTAGGCCCTTGCACTCTGCCGACTTAAGACTAAACATTGAGAGGACAGCCGCTCCTTGACTCTGAGTCCTCAGCTCTGGTAACCATATCATATCCCTTAAAAATGAAAATGAAACAGCTGGAATCTTGGTGAGGATACTCTGAGTCCAGGGTCAGAGCAAAAGGCTGTGAGCTCTGGTAGGTACTTCTGCAGCCAAGTAATGATGATTTAAATAGGCTCAATCGTTTTGATTTTCCAATCATCTCCTCTACCTCTGGGAGATTTGCATCTACAACTAAGGCAAATTGCCCCTTGGGAGCTAGCTAGTCCCTTTTGTCAAAAGCATTCAGAGGGTTGAGGGGAGAGGTACCTTCCCTGGCAACCGAGGCATGGCTTTTGAAAAACACCTCCCGCATTCAAGCTGTGTAACCAAAAGGGAGAGCTCGGATTGCAAAAACAATATGCACAAAAGGGGCTCTGGGCCTCCCTTCACTTCTTCCCTAGCCTGGTCTCCCTGACTACACGGGAGTCCCGTGAGGCGGACAGTGAGTATCACGTGGAGGAACAGGTGCAGAGAGTCTGGAAGGGATGGGACGAGCTGGCTCCTTCCTCCCACATTTCTCTTGTTTGAAAAATGAACAGACTCCTGCCAGCAACATACTTCGTGTGATGTGCATTCATTTAGGGCCAGAGTGACCAGACAGGGATGTTTCATGGCCACGCAGCTGCAAAGTTGACACTCCCCAGGTGAGGAAGCGGAAGAGCAATAGCTAAGGTGTCCTGAGTGTTCCCCCTCCACAAGGGGCATCAGGGCTTCTTTGTGCAACACACACACATACACACACACACACACACATGCACACACACCATTGAAACAGGCCTCTCTGCTTTCTGTGGTACTGTTTGCTTTGTTTGCAACATCCTGTGAGATGGGTCGGAGAGAACCAGAAAAAAGATTGTCACTTAAAGGGCCTCTTTCTACATTTCAAATTTCCTTGCTTACATAATTAGGAAACCAAACACTTTACAAGTCAAGGCCCACAAAACTCTAATGTCCACCCAATAAATAATAAGCCCCTTGATAAAAAAGAGCCTGTCTTTCCTGCAGAAAGGGACTGATGTCGAAGAATCTCGATTCCGATCCCTACTCAGCCACTTCTGAGCTGTGTGATATAGGGCACATGCTCAAGGGCTGTAAGTAGAGACAGTATATCCTACCTCAAGGGGTGGTTATGCGAATACAGATGAAAACATGATATGGTTTGTGAAAAGTCTCTGGAAACTGAAGGGGATATTTAAGAGCCCCTGCCTGATCCTATCCCCAGTAGATGCCTGAGGAATTGGCTGCAGGAGTGAGAAATGTGGCATGTCAGCACGATGTAAAGCCAATGGGGAGATGTCTGAATATCTCTGTCGACTCTCTCCAATCATTGACTCGTTTCATATGTGAAACTGGCTTCAATTTCCTTCAGCCATGGTCTCCCCACCCAACAGCACCCATGCTAAGTGCGTAGTCGATCAGATTCTCTAAAACCATCTCAGCAGCCTGTGACTGGCCATGTGCCCGATAACTCACTTGTAACGCCTCCTAACATGGATTTTCAGATGTTGGGAGGCAGTGCTACGGCCTCCCGTGGACTCAAAAGGAAAGGCATATCCTGGTACATAGAGCAACCCCTCAGTGCTCCTCCCAGGCCACAGCTGGTTTTAGTTTATTGTACTCTAGAACAGAGCTGTCGAGCTTGAGTAAGCCTGGAGCCACCAAGGTGGTCTGTCACGAGCAGGATCTGATCCATTATGTCTAGAGTGGGGCCTGCCATCGAGTTCTCAGGTCATGTGGATGTCACTTGTGCCCAGAGCATGCTGATGAGGTCTCAGGGAGCGGCTGCCACCTTGCTTTTTCAGGAAGATGTAATATTACCATGCTTCCGCATGGAGGCGCACTTGAGTTGAATGCACCCCTTCCTGAAACAGTCACCAAAATTTCCAACCCCAAACTAGGTCGTATTTTAATGAAAACCTGTTCTAAAAAATTGCAGATCCCAGAAAGGACCATCATCAAAGAGAAGCAGGCTGACTTGCCTACCAGCATCTCAGTGACCATCATTCATCTCCCCTCAGTCGCTCAGATATTCTATGAGTGCCCGCTATGTGCCAGTCCAGGCATAAGGCAGGCCCAGTCCATGTCCCTCATGATCTAACTCTCAGAGCTGCTTCCTACTCCCCCGGGGCTCCCTCAGCGTCTCCCTGCACCCGCTCCAAGCTGAGTACCAAGGCTGTAGAAGACCATCAAGGATTCAGTCATCTCTCCTCACATTCCGACAGTCATCGCTTGACCTACAGTTGTAAACCCCGCCCCATGATCTCAGCCCAGCAAAACCTGGCACTTTCTCTCCTTTTCCCAGTTTCCCACTCACTTGCTCTGTCCCCAGCCCTTCCATGGAGCCATCTGGATCCTTCATCTTTCCAGCTCTGGCTCATCTCTGGGAGCCCCGTTCCTCTGTGGTTCATGCAGACTTTCAGATCTGCTCCTCCTCCTTCAGGGATGACTACAGTCATGGCCCTCCTCCCTGTCTCCAACCCTGCTATCCTCCCTCTGTGCTGTTGCCACAGGCAGCTTCAGCCAGACTCCTGCTCTTTAGATTTCTCAGGCAGGAAGCAGATACCATTTCAAGCTCTACCTGCAGGGACATATTTCAGTTGTTCTGGAAGGTCTTTTGCAGGTCGGCCACCTCTTCTGCATTGTGGGGAGATGGCACAAACCACACACCGTTCACGCACGGACTCAGGCAATCCACTTGCCTCGGCCTCCCAAAGTGTGGGATTACAGGCTGAGCCACCGAGCCTGGCCCAAAACAATGTTTTGATGTCCCAAACACTCCTCCTCTGACTGTAACAGTATTTAAAAACACTGTCACAGAGAGTCCTGGGCTGGCTTCTGGAGACCTGTGTGCCATGCAGTGTGCACCCAGTTGACAGGCAACTTTAATGAGGATGAAGCCCAGGGAGGGTCTAGCTGCAGCTCTAGCCTTCCTCTCGGACTCTCCAGCCTCTTCCATAGGCTGGAAGGGGTGGCCAGCTCAAGTCTCAAGATCTGTTCACAGCTTCCTTCGTAAGCCCTGCATTGTTGAGTTAGCATCTTACTCTGGAATAAGGCAGCACCTGCCATCTATTGCCATGGGTCCTCAGTCAAAGCACAGCCAGACTTCCTGTTAATGTCCTGCAGCATTAGTTCTTCTCAGAGTAGCAATGCTACTTTTTTTTTGTGGTTAATGTTTATTTGTGGCCAGGCACTGTGGCTTATATTTCAGCACCTAGGGAGGACAAAGTGGGAGAATCGTTTGAGCCCAGGAGTTCAAGACCAGCTTGAGCAACATAGTGAGACCTTGTCTCTTCAAAAAACACAAAAATTAGCTGGATGTGGTAGCACACACCTGTGCACACACCTGTAGTCCTAGCTAGTTGGGAAGCTGAGGTGGAAGGATCACCTGAGCCCAGGAAACTGAGGCTTCAGTGAGCCATGAGTGTGCCACTACACTCCAGCCTGGGTGACAGAGTGAGACTCTGACTTAAAAAAAATAAAAAAAAATAATAAAAATAATGTCTGTAACCTGCAAGAGACCCTCTCGGGTTTCATCCTCATTAAAGACCAAGTTGCCTGTCAACTGGGTGCACGCTGCGTGGCACACAGGTCTCCAGAAGACAGCCCAAGACTCTCTGTGATGGTGTTTTTAGATACTGTTACAGTCAGAGGAGAAGTGTTTGGGACATCAAAACATTGTTTTGGACACGCAATAAAAATGTAGCTCTTGCTCCCTTAAACTTCTTGCGTATTCAAGTTCTTCTCCAGTGGCTGACATAGCAGAGATTGATATTCCCTATCACCCAGCTTCCTCAGTGAGCCCACCATCCTGACCTCTCCTTCCCCAGCTGTACACAAAAGTACCTTCCAGGAGGAAAAGGGAGAGGACATGCTGGGAGGTGGAGGTAGGGTCCTCCACTTGCCAGCTTGGAGAGGGGTCCAGGGAGAAACTGAGGGAGCCCTGGGAGTGGGAAGCAACTCTGACAGAATGTGAGGGACCAGGACTGGGCCTTCCACTCAGTGTCTTGTGGAATATCTAAGGGAGAGTGGGTGAATGACTGGTCACGGGATGCTGGCAGGCAGGCTGGCCTGTTTCTCTTTGATAATGGTCCTTTCTGGGTTCTGGAATTTTTAGAACAGTTTTTCATTAAAATATGGCCTAGTTTGGGGGTTGTAAATTATGGTGACAATTTCAAGAAAGGGTGCATTCAGCTTGAGTGTTTTTCAGCCTCCATGTGGAAGTATTGAAATATTCTATCCTCCTGAAAAAGCAATATGGTGACTGCTCCCCGAGACCTCATCAGGAAAGCCCGGGCCTCAGGCTGCAGGAGGGACTTCAGGCACATTCAGGCATTACTTCTTATAGGAGATAGGTTGTTGGCTGAGGGAGAGAGAGAAGTCCGTGACAATTACCATTTCCAGAAACTGTAACCATGTGTTAGTCACAGTACTTTGGATAGCTGTTTAAACAATTAACAACAACAACAAAAATGAACTTCTACACTTACAAATTCATTTTACCAAATATCAGGAAAAATTAAAATGGAAATTGATTGTGTAGTTTGTTTGTCTGGGTTCTGGGGTAATACACGGTCAGATTCCCACCCTTACCCCCGCAAAAATCATATATCCAAAGTTCATTCAGGAGAAATGTGTTTATAGGTAGTATTAACTCCATTCTATAGAAAATTAGAAAGCATAAACTAAATTTTTCATGGAATTAGTGTATGCATCAGGGGAGGGAGACCGACATGTCTAGCATACCACATTTCTAGTAGGCTCTGTGTAATGTAACACCAAACACATTCAATAAGCGTCTCAGTTATCTGTTGCTTTATTTATTGTTTTAAACCACTAAATTTGGGATTAGTTATCTCAAACTAATCCAAAATTTAGTGGTTTAAAACAATAAATATGCAGTATAGCACAGTCTCTGTAGGTTAGGAAGTGGGAGTGACTTCACTGGGGTTTTTTCCAGCTTTATTGAGGCATCATTGACACGAATGGTCATGAAAGCTGTGCTATCTACTTCCATGTTCACTCAGGTGCTTGCTGGCTGGTGACTGAGGCCTCAGCTGCCTGAGTGTTCTCATGGGATGGCACTGGCTTCCTCCAGAGCAAGGGATCTAAGAGGAAGACAACAAGAGGCAGAATCAATAATGATGTTACGATCCAGACTCAGAAGTCAAATATTATCACTTCTGTCATATTCTGTTGGTCACACAGACCACCCAGATATGACGTGGGAGAAAACTACCCTGTGGTAAACACCAGGGGGCTGGCTACCACAGTCAGAGGTTAATTTTCTTCTGTGATCACCCAGGATCCGATGTAATGAGATTAATCAGACATACAAATGAAATAAATTGTCCTTATTTTCAAAAAACACATTTTGCTATTCTGCTTCTCCTCTTGCCCTGTGACCTTTAACTGGTGTATGTTATGTGATTTTTGTTAGGTTTGGGCTAAATTCCTGCAGCAAAGAGACCTGAAAATATAGTTGTTAAAACAAAATAGTGGTTTCTTTCTTTTTCAGATATCAGTCCAGCAGGGGGCGGGGCAGCACAGGTGACCCCGCCCTTTGAGGGCATCTAGGGACCTTCCTTCTATTTATTGCATTTGCCCCTGGGATTCTGACTTAATCTGTGTGGTCAAAATTGGTTCGCAGTGCAATATTCGTGGAGGGGGGGAGCGGATTCGGAGTGGTAACAGCTTCCTTTAGAAGGATGTGACCTAAAAACTGCACACATCAATTCCACTTACATTCCGTTGGCCATAGTCACGTGGCCATGCCTACCTGACAGAGGAACTGGAGAGTGTCATCTCCATTTCACCTCCCACACATCCAGCTCAGACTCGTGTGGCAGAAGAAGGAGAGGATGAATCGTGGGGGGTGGTTAGTGTTTTCTGTCACTTGAGTGAATAGACAGCAAATAGGCAGAGGCTGCATGACACCATGAAGCACTGGGTCAGGAATAAACTAGATAGGAGAACAGATGTAAGTTATTTGTCATCGGGGAAATGAGCTTATTGAACTAGATCAGCAATTTCCCACTTGCTGGCTTTAGGCTCAGAAGGAAACGTGGTGCCTGCAAGGAATTTTAGGAATGTTTGTGAACCAAGCATTTTATGTCAATGAAATGAAAAACACGTCTCATGTATGTGCGTACTGCTAATTTTCAATGTGAGTTCTGTTGTAATGATTAAAACATAATATTTACAGTTTGACTAGGTTCGCAGTTAATTTTACCTCATTAAACACTTTTCTTTCTTAAAGTCTAGAATTACAATGACTGCCATTTGGAGGACTGTGATCATTTTTAATATTAAAAAAAAGTTTTTGTACTTGAGTTCCCAGTACATAATAAAGTGTTCAGTAAATGTTTGTTGACTGAGTTAAATAAAATGCAGAGTACCATTGAATCAGATGATCACTTTGGTCTCTGCCAACTATAAAATCTAATGAATTCTTTAACTCCGAGGCAATTTTTCAGCTTGAGTTTTACTGTAACAAATCATTTCTACATAATTAAAACCATCTCTGGTCTGTTGCACCAGTTCCCAAATACTAGGAGATTTCTCCATTTGACATGCATATAATAGCACTGTTCACTTAGTATTCACGTCTTCCAAATCCCTTCCTGGAAATAATCTTTCTCTATTGTAAAAATGAGGTCTGTGGAACTTACATGCCACCCTTTGAAAGGTTTTTCTTTATAAATTCATTCAAAAGCATGGATTATGTCTGCTTGTAAGGGTAAAATGAGGAAACCATGTGGCATATCCCCCGTGTGTGCATCGGGGGTGGGGATTTCAGAGGCTCTTCACCGAAACCCAACCATCTATTATTTCAACCTGTATAATGTTATTAAGTTCTAGAATATTGACATCAAGAATATAAAATAAAATACATTAGTCTGTGAGTGAGGAAGCTCATGGCGCTCTGCTTACCCACTCTGAGGCGGGGTGTTCCTGTGGATTGGTCATATCCAGGGATATTCTTGGGTCAGACTTTGTAAGTGGTGGCACATTGGAAGTAGGGCTTACATTAGCTTGATTTGGGGGCTGATACCACTCCTGTCCCTTGAGATGGTTTTCTTCTGGAGGGAAAGGAGCAAGGAGAAGCCCTAGCTACTTCATTTCATTCTCTCTTCTTTCTTCACTCTCTGCCTTTAAATCTACCTGGAAAAGTCAGAAGGGTCGTACTGAGTTCATCTGAGGCTGGGGCTGGCTGCCCAGAGTTGCTCTACCCTGGGCATTGGTACATACCCAGGCTCCCTCTCTCTCCTCTGCTTGAACCCGCATTTCTGATTTTCACTGGATTGGTCGTGCTGGGATGAGGGGGACTGAGACGCAGGTGGCACTTAGAGAGGAAGGTCATATAGGCTGTGACCCATTTTATCTCCAGGCTCTAGGCCACATAACCTGGCTTAGCTTTGCCTGCCAGTGGAGTGCAATAGTGTTTGAAGCCAAAGAACAAAAATACCCCTTGGCTCAACACAGTCTTCTATACACATGTGGCCCTCTGAAACCTCACGGGTTTAGGGATATGCGGAGAATAGGATTGAAGTATCTTTGAAGGATCTGACCTTCTGTTTAGGTCCTCTCTTTCTCTGTTTGCAACAATCTATCATAAGTCATTTAAGAGGAGGATTTTACATAGAGAATACAGAAAATGTACATTGTTTGACTTTATAATAGAGAAAATTGCTTTATAATGTTACAAATCAAGCAAATTTAAGGTTAGAAAGCTGGGGTTCAAATCCCACCAGTGGTATGATGTTGGCTAAAATATTTAGCCTCTCAGTTTCCTGTAAGTGTGGTGTATGTGTGTGAGTGTGTTTGAGATATTGCATATCTTATAGGATTTAGAAGGAAATGAGCTTCCAGAGATAACAAGTGTTCTAAGAAAAAAATAAAGTAAATGTTTCTTAGAAAAAGTCCATTTGTTGTATTCTTTAAAGTCTCCACTCTGAGAACTCAAACTTGGAAGACACTGGTTGCTTCCTGTGCTTCGTAGTGCTCCAGGGAGGCCAAATAACTTTGCAGCTCAGATGTCTTTTTCCTCAGCTCCAACTATTGGCCTCAGGTGTAATGTGTCTAAAAATGGATGCATTTGAAATAGAGGATGAACGTTCGTGGCAAATTCGTGCACTCCTGCACCCCCTACCAGGGTCAAATGGTCTTGCTGGCCTCTCAGTGATAGGCCCTGATTCTTAATAAAACTAACATTTATTCAGACATACCATCAGGCATGCTAAGAACCCTACATCGATTATCTCATTTGATCTTCAAAGCATATCTAAGGGAGAGGCTCTATTTATTTTTATCCCAATCTTACCTATGAGCAAACTGAACCTCAGACAGATGCAGTGATTTGCCCAGGGTATACAGTTAATAAGCAGGAAAGCTAGTGGCCAAATCTGGCATCCTGGCCTTAGAGCCTTGACTGTGACCCACATGTCACCTAGTCTGCTATTGATGTCTCATCCAGAATTATCACCAGGCAACCTAATTGTCAACAGTCCTGGCTTCAACTATTCTGTCCCTTTAGTCCATAAAGATGCTCTAAGTTGTGAAATTCTCTGTCCCAATTTCTGGTAATGCTTTTACTGTAAGTGGCAGCCATGGGTTTATTCAGCAGACACTTAGATGCTCTGTTAAAGTTAATTTATTAAATTAATATTAGGATTAGCGTGATTTAGTTCTTATAGCAACCACAGAGTATGGTCAACTCTCTATATCTCTGTGTCCCGCACCCTTGGATCTAATTTTGAATCAAAAATATTTGGGGGGATAAACTTCCACCAAGTTTCGAAGAGCAAAACTTGAATTCGACACGTATTGAGTTCTACATTGTATCCATGTGAATTGAATGATGTAAGCATTGTATCTAGTATTATAAATAATCTAGAGATGATTTAACATGTATTGGAGGATTGCATAGGTTACATGCAAATCATATGCCATTTTGTATAAGGAACTGGAGCATCTTGCAGATTTTGGTATAGGGTTGTGTCCTGGAACCAATTCCTCACCCGTATGGATTGACACATTATCTCTATTTTACAGACGGGGAAATTGAAGAACAGAGAGGTTAAGTAATTTGGCCAAAGTTGTAGGACAAACAAATGGTAAGTAGCTGAGATGGGATTCAAACCCAGGCTCCCTGGGTCCAAAGCCTTGCTAGCAACCATTATGCCATGTTACCTGTATGGTATTTGTGCTGTTGTTAGTCAGTGGAACATTAACCATGTGTTCGGTGCTCAATTAAGGGCATATAGACTTGGACTGTAGCGGACACAAATTACAATACGGCATTTCCCTCATTGCAGCAGTTTTGCTTTCCATAGTTTCGGTTACCCATGATCAACTGTGGCCCAAAAATCTTTAATGAAAAATTCCAGAAATAAACAACTCAATTTTCAAATTGATACAGTTTTGAGTAGTGTGATGAAGTTTTGCATCATCCCATTCTGTCTTGTCAGGACACGAATCACTCCTTTGTCCAGTGTATCCACGCTGTATAAGGAGGGACCCCAAACCCCAGAATTTATTTATAAAAAAGTGTGTATTTATTCTTACATGTTTAAACTTCAGTTACTTTCATGGTACTCTCTGTTTGATGCAGTACAACTATCGAGACACTTTTTCCACTGCTCAAAACAGTTTTTGAGCTCATTCATTGTGATGCCTTTTAGTGCCTCTGCCATTTTTTGTTTCACCTCTTCCACATCGGCATAGTATTTCCCTTTGAGGACTTTTTTCATCCTGGGAAACAAAAACAAGTTGCTTGGGCGAGATTGAATGAATAGAGAGGGTGGGACACAGGGGTCATGACTTTTTTTAGTCGAAAACTGCTGAACACTCTGCGTTCTGTGGGCAGGATGTTTGTATAAATCACGCACCATGAAATGGGCCAACACACTGAAAGAATCTCAAAAAAAATTTTACTGAAACTGAGTGCAGCCTCTCACAACAACACTAGCTGGTACACTGAGGCCCACAGGTTCCTAGAACACTCACCTAGCTGGCAAAGTCTGTACTACAAGGGGCCTGCCCTCCAAAAAGTAATTCCAGTTTTTTGGTTCCCTTCCTCACAGTGCTGGGATTGCCCGCATGAGCCCCCAGGCCTGATCAAATCTATGTTGTTTTAAGCCACTAAATTTGTGATAATTTGTGACAGCAGCCACAAGAAACTAATATAATTTTGGATGACTCTGAAGGACCATTCCCCTCCAGGGACCCCCACAGGGCTGACTGAGGCTTCATTTGCCACCCTTTTTTGGCAGCTTCTCCCTCTGACCTACTCTGCTTTCTTTAGGCCCTTGTAGGTGTACTTCTCAGGAGCACTCCCCCGGCCAGGCACGGTGGCTCAAACCTGTAATTCCAGCACTTTGGGAGGCTGAGGCGAGCAGATTGCCTGAGCCTGCAGTTCGAGAACAGACTGGACAACTTGTCGAGACCTCATCTTTACAGTAAAAATCAAAAAATTAAGAGGGGCTCGGTGGTAATCCCGTGCCTTTGGGAGGCTGAGGTGAGTGGATTGTCTGAGCTCGCGGGTTCGAGACCCTCCTGGGCATCAAGACCTCATCTCTACGACAAATCAAAAAATCAGCTGGGCATGATAGCACATGCCTGTAATTCCAGCTACCTGGAAGGCTGAGGCGGAAGGATCGCCGGAGCTCAGCAGGTCGAGGCTGCGGTGGCCGGGAGCGGCCACTGCACTCCAGTCTGGGCAACAGAGTGAGACTCCAACTCAAAAAAAAAAAAAAATCAAAAAATTAGTCAGGCGTGGTAGCGTGTGCCTGTAGTTCTGGCTACTTGGAAGGCTGAAGTGAAAGGATCGCCTGAGCCCAGCGGGTCAAAGCTGGGGTGGCTGTGAGCATGCCACTGCACTTTAGCCTGGGTGATGGAGTGAGACTCCACCTCAAAAACAAAAACAAAACAAACAAAAAGAAAGAGCACTCCCCCCATGCCCCTCTTCATGCTATGAGATTCATCTCAGAGTCTAAGACCATCTCTCACCTGGGTTGTGGTAATAGCCCCCCTAAATGGTCTCCATGCTTGTATCCTTAACTTGCTATGGTCTCTTCTCAACACAGTAACTACAAAAACTGTTAAAACATAGAATAGGCTGGACACAGTGGCTCACACCTGTAATTCTAGCACTTTGGAGGCAGAGGTGGGAGGATTGCTTGAGCCCAGGAGTTTGAGACCAGCCTAGTCAACACAGCAAGACCTCATCTCTAAAAAAAATTAAAAAGACTTAAGTGGGCATGGTGGTATACTCCTGTAGTTTAAGCTACTGGGGAGGCTGAGGTGGAAAGATTCCCTGAGACCAGGAGTTCGAGGTTGCAGTGAATCATGATTGTCCCATTGCATTCCAATCCGGGGAAGATAGTGAGATCCCATCTCAAAAGCAGCAACAACAACAACAACAAAACCACGCAGATTAAATCAAGAGACTTCTTAGCTTTCTTTTTCACACAGAATAAAGGCCTAATTTTCTACAATGACCTAAAAAACTCTTTATAATCTGCCAAACCTCCTGTGACTCCACCCCTAGTTCACCTCACTCTAGCCACACTGCATCCTTGCACGCACCAGACAAACTCCTGCCTCAGTTTCTTGCACTGACTCTTTTCCTTACTCCTATGCCCCTTTCCCCTGGGGTTCCTGACCACTGTATTTGAATAGCCATTGTCCCTCATCCTACACTGGCAGGTCCTGTCCCTCTTATCTGTGTTATTTTCTGTGGGGGCCTATAACTTTCTAATGTACTATATAGTTCACTTATTTTGTGTGTTGTTTTCTTATTCCCACCATACTATAGCTCTATGAAGGCAAGCCCTTTCTTTCTTTATTTCTTTATATTGTATTTATTTAAATTTTTTGAGTCAAAGTCTCACTCTGTCACCTAGGCTGGAGTGTAGTGGCATGCTCACAGCCACCACAGGCTCAACTTGCTGGGCTCAGGTGATCCTCCCACCTCAGCCTTCTAAGTAGCTGGAACTACAGGTGCATGCCACCACGCCCAGCCAATTTTTTTATTTTTTGTAGAGATGAGGTCTTGCCAAGTTGCCCAGGCTGATCTCAAACCCGTCAGCTAAGGCAGTCCTCTTACCTCTACTTCCAGAATGCTGGGATTGCAAGCATGAGCCACCATGCCCGAATGTTTTCCATTGATATACTGCTACATTCCCCAGTGCTCAGGACTGTGTCTGGCAAACAGTGGTCACTCAGTAAAAACTTGCTGAATGAATCAATGCAGGTAAAGTATTCAGAATAGTGTCTGGTATATAGTGAATGCTCATTAAATGTTTGCTATTATTTTTACCAGTGGGAAAGGGGTCAGGAGAGTCCTGGCACTGCAGATGCTGCTTATATAGCATTTGAATGAGTGATCCATCCTGTAAGAAGTGGAAGAGAAATGATACGCACAAATTAAAAAATAGGACCTTATGCCTTGTTTTTATGTGTGTGAGCCAGCCCCTGGGATGAGTTGCTTCCCCTTAAAATGTACTTAAAAGCACAAATCTGAATCTCTCTCATGGACCCGGGAAGTGATCAAGGGCAGGAGAGATGTGGGTAGACTGGAGCTGTTGGGAACCACAATTTGGATGAGGGAATCAGAGCTCACGGAAGCCTGATCTGGCTCCAGGATGGGTCCTAGGATCTCATTGAGGAAAGGGAAATCCACGAGTTATGCTATAATAGGAAGGCTGATACTAGTTTACGCTGGTTCTGAACTCCTTATTTACTGGACAGGCTTCCCTTTTTAAATAAAATTTCTTTTTTTTTTTCCTTCTTTTTCTTCTTTGACTAGGGGTCTTACTCTGTGCCCTGGCTGGAGTGCAATGGCACAATCACGCAGCCTTGACTTTCTGGGTTTAGGTGATTTTTCCGCCTCAGCCTCTTGAGTAACTGGGACTACAGGTGCACACCACCACATCCGGTTATTTTTTATTATTATTATTTTTGTAGATACAAGGTCTTGCGATGTTGCCCAGGCTGGTCTTGAATTCCTGGGCTCAAGTGATCCTCCTACCTTGGCTTCCCGGTGTGCTGGGATTACAGGCGTGAGCCACAGTGCCTGGTTCCAAGTCTTGATGAGAAACTTGGGACTTTCAGTCCCGTCCTCATCCTCCAGGATTTAGTTAATAATCAATAATGCCTGCGTGATGAAACATCCATAAAAATCTCTACACAATGAAGTTCAGAGACTTCTGGGTTGGTGAACACACCAAGGTGCTGGGAGGTGCCAGGGAAAAAACTCCATGCTCCGTCCAGAACCTTGCCTTATGTGCCTTTTCCAACAGGCTGTGACTGAGTTGAATGCTTCATAATAAACGGTTGATAGTAAGTAAAGTGTCTTCCTAAGTTGTGTGAATTGTTCTAGCAAATTATCAAACATGTAGAGGCGGTTGTGGGAACCCTTGGTTTATACCTGTTGGGTTGGAATCCCGGGTGACCAGGACTTGTGATTGGTGTTTGAAGTGGGGCAATTTTGTGAGACTGAGCTCTTGAACGTGTGGATCTGACACTCTAGGTACTTAGTGTCAGAACTGAGTTGGATTATAGGACTTCCAGTTGTTGTCTAGAGAGTTGTAGAATTAGTATCTAATTAGGAAGGAAAGACAACCTCTCATTTGGTATCAGATGTGCTGTGAATATAAACAACTCATGAGCCCTGTCCTTTCTTGAACTTATTGTACTGTTACCCCTCAGTAATGACCAAAGGTGAGGTCCTACCTTTCGGGGGTTTTGGAGGAAAAAGACTCAGAAATGTACTTTGAAATTGGAAAGAGCAAGAGTAATGGATGTGTATGTGTAAGATATTCTGATTCCTAGGGAAAGACTCAACCTTTATTATTATTCTATAGCTATAGACATGAGATCTCACCATATTGCCTAGGCTGGCCTCAAACTCCTAGGCTCAAGGGATCCTCCTGCCTCAGCCTCCCAAGTAGTTGTAACTACAAGCGTGCACCACCACACTCGGCCACAACCATCTTTAAAAAAACAAACAAACAAATCAAAAAAGATTCTGCTTGATATAGACATGGATTTGTATGCAATCATACAGGAACAACATAGTCTATTCTGCCATCTGTTGGTTGTGTGAGCACTCTGAAGAAACAACTGTCATGTGGGAGGCATTTTAAATCATTGAGTCCTGACCTAAAAAGTAAATGATACCTAAACCGTCAGGGACAGAAGGGTGTCAGTACCATTTTTAAAGATCTTTTGAGCGTAGACACTATATAATCTTTGCTGCTTGTTCAGTTCAAAATTAAGCAGCACATTGGAATGTCTTAGTGGCATTTAAACTCAATTCTGTTTTGACTCCTACTGGTGAGGATAACATCTAATCAGATCCCTTCACGTAACACTGGAAGTTACAATGGGGGTGGAGTGGGGGATACAACATCAGTAAGGGTACCTGACCTCAAACGAGGCAAAGTGGGGACCAAAGGGAGGCCTAAACTTTGTGTGATTACTCCCTGTACACCTAATACTGAATTGAACCCCACATCTTTAAAATGAAAAAGAGAAATAAAAAGTTATAATAAACACTGGAAGTTACATATGTGGCAAGATACACACACACACACATACATACACACTTCTGAGACATTTTTTTTAAAATATGGTTAATTTCTAATTATTTACTAATTTCTTGTAAGGAGATAAGATGGGGGATGTTTCCTGAAATTTGGATTATGTACAAATTATAGCATAGTATCTTAGAATTTCCACATCTATTACACAGGACTTGCTTTATAGAAGTTGAATTTCTAATTCCTTTAAAAATTAACTCTTCTTAAAGAGAAAAAAACCCCTTCTACTCAGTGAAGCAAACGTGATCTAGATGCTCATAGAGTATTACTTTTTGCTCTTGGATACCACACATCTCTCTTTGTCATACTTCTATGAATGCAGTTCCATATCCTGAAAACTTTTGAAATAGTACACATTGCTGAAGCATGTTTTTCTACTTAGATAGCCTTTTTCCATCGCACTTTTATGTAGTGATTTATTTCCCATCTTGTCTCAGGACCCAAGATGAATTGAACCAAATATGCAGCCTCTTACCACCATCTTTACTGCGTTTCATCCTGTTTTTGATAGGCCATTGTAGAAATCTAATTTTTAAAATATTCTAATCTTCTTAGATATAATAACCCTGTCCAGTGTTGCCCGTTCATTCCACCCACTCTTCGAACCTCACTCTTACAGTCATGTCTCTGCTCTGTTGGCATGGACTAAAGCTTGATATTTCAAGTAAGCTAGGTCTCCACCTATGTGATTTTTTAAAATCTAATTTTCTTTAAATATCCTGTATGACAAGAATCATTTCCACAACTTCAGATTGTTTGCCGAGAGGACAGTCAGTGAACAAATGGAAGCCAAGTGCTAACACTTTATGCCTCCTCTATTTCACATCGGAGTCTGCATCAACATGACACATGCTTGAACATACACTTGTGTTTAAAAAAATTCTGCTTTAATGCTCGCCATTCTTTTCAATCCCTTTTCCTGACATCTAAAGTATCTTGCAACAACTCACATCTTTGAGCCACCATAAAGGGTATAAATTCAAATACTACAGCAATCAAAGCACCCTGCTTGGTTGCTCACTGATTTTTATTTCCAGGCAACCTATTTTTATTTTATGAGTATAACAACCATATATAAACTAATGATATATTGCTCCTCTATTTTGTTCTCCAGGAATTTCTTCCTGGCAAAATCAGATTTCCAAGACTCTGTGACTGTTTTAAGATGCTTCTGTTTGCTGCAGATTGATTATCTCTATCAGCCATCCTTTGAAAACTTCCCAAAGAAGACAGTATTTTGGAGTTAGTTCAGACCCTATCCTGATGGGAAAAACCATCAAGAGTATGCCATACTAGCATTAATCCTATGAACCTCAGTATTAGTCAGAATTTAAAACTTTTTTAAAATTTAAAAGTTTCTAATTGAGGTATGATACATAAACAGTAAAGTATACAAATCTTGTGTAAACCTGATGAATTCACATACATTATAGAACTACCTATGACCCAGCAATTCTATTTAAGGTAATACCCAAAATGATTGTAAGCAGGCACTTGAATTTATATATATATATATATCCCACTTATTTATACATATACTTTACACATTCATGCAGCCATTGCCTAAATCAAGATATAGGTTCTTACCAACACTTCAGAAGACTTGTCTCTCTCATGTCTCTTCTCAATTAATATCTCACTTCAAGTAAGTACAAAAGGTTACTTCTATCACCATAGATTTGCTTTACCTGTTCTTAATAATACATGAAATTATAACATATGGGTATTTTGTGCCTGGCCGCCTTCCTTATCAGTATGTCAATGAGATTCATCCATGTTCTTGACTTGTGCCTAAAATCGGGTTGCATTTTTAAAATTATTATGTCTTATTCCGTTATTTCAGTATTCCATAGCGCCATTCTACTACTAATGAATATTTGGATTGTTTACAATTTTGAACAATTGTGAAGAAAGCTGCTTAGAGATTTTCATTTGTAAAAGAGCACTTAGCTACACACAAATCCTGCCTTTTGGACAATCCTTTATGTGATGATAAACACAGAGTAGAAAACTAAATCAAGAAGACTAGGATGCTTTTTATGAGATATTTAGACAGAATTCATCCAGGTTGAGATCAACAGTAGGAGCACAGGCAACTAGAGAAAAAATAGTAAATTAGACTTCATCAGAAGTGTGTTGTGAAGCCAAGGACATTACTTTTCTTTTGTGTATCAAAGGATACCAGCAAAGAAAGAAAATACAACCTTCTAAGTGAGAAAAAATATTTTCAAATCACTTATCTGACAAAAGATCAATATATAAGAAACATCTACAACTAAAAATAAAACAAATAACTCAATTCAAAAATTAGCAAAAGATTGAATAGATATTTCCCCAAAGAAGATATACAAATGGCCCATAAGCTCATAAAAAGATGTGTAATATTATTAGTCATTAGGGAAAAAAAATAAAGGATACAATAAATACCACTTCACACCTACTAGGATGGGTATAATTAAAAAAACAAAATGGAAAATAACAAGTATTGGCGAACACATGGAGAAACAGGAACATTTGTACATTACTGGTGGGAATGTAAAATGGTGTAGCCATTGTGTGAAAGTTTGGCAGTTTCTCAAAAGGTTAATTACATAACTACCGCATGACCCAGAAATTTTTTTAAACAGAGCTTCACTCTGTCACCCAGGCTGGAGTGTAGTGAAATGATCATGGCTTACCACAACCTCGACCTCCTGAGCTCTGGAGAGCCTTCTGCCTCAGCCTTCTGGGTAGCTGGGACTACACATGCATACCACCACGCTTGGCTCACTTTTTATTTTATGTAGAGGCAAGGTCTCACTATGTTGCCCAGGCTGGCCTTGAACTCATGAACTCAAGTGATACTCCTGCCTTGGTCTCCCAAAGTGCTGGGATTATAGGCATCAGCCACTGCACCTGGCCCTGATATATATATATACCTAGCCCTGATATATATGTGTGTGTATATATATATATATATATATATATATATATATATATATATATATAAAGCTGTGGGGTACACTTCAGGGTTAGGTATACAAATGTTCATTATGCAGGTACTCTAGTTGATGATGCCCTTCCTCCCCCGGCAGATTCCCACTACTACCAATCCCACCTCCTTGCCCATCCCGGTGGTTTCCCGCTGCCTATCCTGTTGCTCAGGCTGGAGTGCAGTGCACCATCATGGCTCACCACAGCCTTGACCTCCTTGGCTCAGGCAATTCTTCCACCTCAGTATCCTGAGTAGCTGGGATGTGCCTGGTTAATTTTTAAAATTTTTTGTAGAGAGACAGGATCTCGCTATGTTGCCCAGGCTGGTCTCAAAGCCCTAGGCTCAAGCAATCCTCCCTCTTTGACCTCTCAAAGTGTTGGGGTTACAGATGTGAGCCAACACACCTGACCAACATCTTCCTAACTTTAAAAGTTAGTAGAGGAGATATGACAAAAAGTCAAGAGTGGTGCAGCTGATATGCTCTGAGAATTCAGGATGCTCCAACTCAAAAACAAGCAAATAAACAAAAAAAGAATTCAGGATGAGAAGGATTAGTTCAACTAAGAGAATCAAGAAACTTTTAACGGAGACTATATAGAAGCTAGTCAAGAAATATACACAAGGATACCCACTGTGTAAATAACGTTAGAAGTCTCAAAGCTTCATGGCCTATGTGAGTTGCATTCCACATTTGATGGCAGTTGATCAGTTGATGCCAGAGAGTGATGCCCAGTGACTGCACAGTGGCATGTTCCATGGGTCATTTGGAGGACAGGACAGCTATGCTGCTGTTGCTTGATGGACAAGGGTGCCAGGACCACTAATTTTTAGTATGATGCACAGGAGAACCCTATGTACATGGTACTTGTCAGCAAAATGGAAACCCAGAGAAATGTGAACTCTGGCATTATCGTCCAAGTGAGTGTGAGAGATCTATACATGGCAGCCTGGTTTTGTCCATCTCTTGCTTACTGCATGGCTACAATTCAGGTTGCTTACCAGTGTTCACATTTGTACTGCATTATCCAAGAAGTGACCTCACCAGCATTAACAAATGGCTGTTAATAAAAAGCAGCAAGACTTACTGTCTTCTGATGTAAGCTTTTTGTATGACATCTTTATATCCTGAATAGCATCAAAAAGCACGTTAGCTAGGAAGCACTGCTGTCCAGCTGCAGGAGTGGTGTCTTCTGTGTCTCTAATACATGACAGCATGAAACAGCTGCAGTAAGTATCTCAACCAACAGTATGGCCATGACTGTTTCTCTCCCCAATCAACATGACTTGGTTTTGTTCCCCATGTGAGTGGATGAATAAACTAATCTTCAGAAGACATAATATGTGCTGAATAAATACCTAATAAATGCATGAAATGGGAATAAACCAATGACTTCAGGTACTAAAATTCTTAACCCAGGCCAGGCTGCAGTTCTAAGGACACATAGCTGCTCAATGACATGCATTTCTTGCAACAACGATGTTGTCTACACACATCCTTGGTTAGCCCATTGAACAGACTTGTTCTCAGTCTGTGTCAACTCGAACTAGAAGAACACTCTTCATAGTCTATATTCGATATTTTTAGTCAAATGTTTTAATTAGAACGTGTGCCTTGGTTAAACGAAAATGTTACAAACCCATGCAAAACTTGCTTGTCTCTTATATTCAAGCATGTGTCTAAACCATCAGATAGAACTGGTTGTCCAGGGCCCAGGAGTTTGTGCTTTTTCTCCTCCTCTACTCAGTGAAATCAAGAAATAAAATTCAGATGTGTGACTCCAGGTCCACAAAGCCCAAAGTAGTTCACTGAGTGTTTATCCTTAGAACATCCAGAAGAGTTGCTGGTGGACCTCTAGACATTGGTCAAAGCTATCACCCCAGGATTGTGATTCCTTCTCTTTTTTTCTTTTTTCTTTTCTTTTTTGAGTTGGCGTCTTACTCTGTTGCCCACACTGAAGTGCAGTGCCATGACCATGGCTACCACAAGCTTGACCTGCTGGGCTCAGGTGATTCTTCTGCTTCAGCCTCCCAAGTACCTGGGACTACAGGTGCACAGCACCACACCCGACTAATTTTTTTTTTTTTAAACATGGAGACGAGGTCTTGCCATGTTGCCCAGATTGCTTAAACTTTTGGGCTCAGGCAATCGTCTTGTCTCAGCCTCCCTAAGTACTGGGATTACAGGCTTGAGTCACTGACCTAGCCCTGTGTTTCCTTCATGAATGGAATGTATTCAAGAATATGTGAAGTCCTTAAGAAATTAGAGGACCCTACCTTTGTTAGGCCTTGCATTGTCTTTCCATCCTTCTTTCCTTCCTGCCTTCCTTTTTCACATGTATCTTATTAATTCAGCAAATATAACTGAGCACCTATGGCATTCAAGGTACTAATTAAAAACTGAGGATTCAGCTGAGAACAAGACTAAGAAGGTTCTTGCCTTTATGGAGTTTACATTCTAATGAGATGGTGAGGTAATGAACAATTAGAAACAATTAAAGAGATCTCCTCAATCTAGAAGCACCAAGAGCAGTAAACAAGATACAGTGAAGGAGAATACCATAGGGAAAGTATGTTCTGCTCATGGACTGAAATCCGTGTACCTAGGCAAGTGTCTGCAGGTGGGTAAGTAACACTGAGTTAGTCATTTTGAGAAAGCCCTAAAGAAGAAAGTTGGGGCCTGTCTTCCTGGTGAAAAAGGGAAAAGAAAACTTAAAATGCAGGGCAATTTATCCTGTGAGGAACCCAGAGGCAAATGAAGATGCTTTTTGGGCTCTCTAAGATCTGTAGGGGCGGACACATCTGTCTTGCCCATCATGGTATGTCCAGTGCATTTCACTGTGCTGTCCACAGAAAAAGTCCCCAAAGTAAAAATAGATGGAAAACCCAATGGACCCTGAAAAGCATACAATTATGGGGTCAGTTCTATCTTTTCTCTTAGTTAAAACCTGCAGTGTCCTGAGTGATAAGTCATGATGCTCAGATGGCTTTCTAAACATGGCAGACTTTGGTGATTCTGGGCTGGACCACCTGGGAAGACCCTACGTAAGGAGTGGCAACAGGTTCAGGGATGCAAGAAACATTTTCTTTGTAGTCTCTTCCAGGAGGCCAGACCATAGGAGGACACTCCTTGGAAGTATCAAGGCATTGTTGCTGGCTGATTGCTGAGTGGGTGTTGGAGGAATGATTGTCTCTTGGGCCCAGATTGCTATTTACCCAAAGAAAATGAATATCCTTGTCCCACTCTGGGAAGGGTTCATTAGGAAAATGCAATACCCTATTATAGCATTTGCCATCTTGCAATTTATTTAATGGTGAACACAGCGGTCTCTTATTCTAACAGACCATAAGCTGCTTTGGTGGCAGCTTTAACATCTGCTGGGCAGAAGGAGATAAGTCTCGTCTTGATGCTACATTCTCATAATAAGCATATGTCTTGAAATTGCAGGTCTTAGATCAACAAAGATGCCATTTGCATTCTTCTCATAAGATTTCCCACTTTGTATCTATTATTTTCTTTTATTTATTTAGAGTTGGAGTCTCACTCTGTCGTCCAGTTTGGATTGCAATGGCACAATCACAGCTACCCAAGCCTTGACTTGCTGGTTCTGGCGATCCTTCTGCCTCAGCTTCCAAGTAGCTGGGACTACAGGTATGTACCATCACGCCCAACTAATTTTTTGATTGATCACAGAGACAAGGATTCACCATGTTGCCCAGGCTGGTTTCGAACTCTTGGGCTCAGGGAATCCTCGTGCCTCGGTCTCCCTAAGTGCTGGGATTTCAGGTGTGAGCCACCGTGCTTGGTCTGTATCTGTTACTTTCATCATCATCTTGTTACCTGGGTGAATTTGGGGTGGTTGCTGAAGATTATGGTCAGGATAACAACATCCCACCCCCCACCGCAGACCACCCCCAACAGGCTCTTTTTTGTTAATCTTTTTAATCCCCAATGTTTAGTACAGTGACTGTTGCACTGAATACAGACAGTAAGAATAAAGAAATAATAAAAAAGAGCACAGGATATGTGTTAATCTTATCTTTCAATACCTGTATTTTGAAGGTTTCTCATAATTAGTTATTCTTAACATTTTCTTTTTTTTTTTTTTCGAGTTGGAATCTCACTCTGTCACCCAGACTGGAGTGCAGTGGCGCTCCTGGCCACCGCAGCCTCGACCTGTTGGGTTCTAGCGATCCTTCCGCCTCAGCCTTCCAAGTAGCTGGAACTACAGGTGCCCACTACCATGCCCGGCTAATTTTTTGATTTACTGTAGAGATGAGGTCTCACCAAGTTGCTTAGGCGGATCTTGAACCTGCGGGCTCAGGCAATCCACTCACCTCAGCCTCCCAAGGTGTGGGATTACAGGCTGAGCCACCTAGCCCGGCAACATTTTCAAAGTGATATATAACAACCTGCAACAGGATAATTATACTTAATTTAAAATTTTATTTTTATTTATTTTTTTGAGTCAGGATCTTACTCTGTCTTCCAGGCTAGAGTGCAGTGGTATGATTACAGCTCACTGCAGTGTTGATCTCCTGTGCTCAGGAGATCCTCCTGCCTGTTTCCTGAGTAGCTGTAACTACAGGAGTGCACCATCAAGCCTGGCTAATTTTTTTTTTTTTTTTTTTTTTTTTGTGGCGAGGAGGTATCGCTATGCTGCCCAGGTCGGTCTTGAACTCCCAGTCTGAAACAAACCTCCTGTTTTGGCCTCCCAAAATGCTGGGATAACAGGTGTGAGTCACTGCATCTGGCTTTAAAAATGTATTTTAACGCTGTTTCGAACGGGGTATATGCAGACCACAGGAAAGAAACTGGAGAGGAAGACTGTCACTTAGTTGAGAGCGGTGACTCAAGCCTGTAATCCCAGCAATTTAGGAGGCTGAGGAGAGAGGATTGCCTGAGCTCAGGGGTTTGAGACCAGCCTGGGCAACTTGATGAGACCTCATCTCTATAATAAATAAAAAAATTAACTAGGTGTGATGGCGCACGCCTGTAGTTCCAGCTACTTAGAAGGCTGAAACAGAAGGATCGCCTGAGCCCAGCAGGTCAACACTGCAGTGGCAGTGAGCGTGCCTGAGTGACAAAGTGAGACTCCAACTAAAAAAACAAAACAAAAACAAAACCCCCCAAAACAAGTAAAGATCTCCCATAAAAGTTGTCTGTGAGTCAGATATCTACAATTGCTCTTTCTGCCCTTCCTCTCCCAACCAAAATGCTTTGAACCCCAAAACCTCCAAACCTTCTGTTAGGCCAGGTGCAAGAAGTAGAGACTCAAAGAGCCCCTGGAGATAAAGAAACTGTCATTTCAACAGGACCAGTCATGAAAAGCCCCATAAGCTTTCCTACCCCGGGATCTGGCATTAAAGAAAAGATCTGGGCTAAAGCGATTATTGCTGGGCCACTGCCAACAGAAAGTATCATATATTCCAGCTTAACAAAAAAAAAAAAAAAAAAAGAAAATGTAAGTTGAATCTAAATGAAATATAACTCTATTCCTCTTTTATCTAAGTGATTTAGGTGGGCAAAGAATAGGGCTCTGCTGGGAGCAAATTAAATGAGTTGTCTGATACATCACAGTGGCTTTAGGGCAGCATTGAAAGGGACTGTAAGGGCCTTCCCCCTCCCCAAAGCCTTGTGTCACATCCCACGAGGACAGAGGGAGGTGAGGTGAGTCAAAGCTCTCTGCTGTCAACAGTGGCGAGTTGCAGAAGGTTCTTGAGTGGGGGTCTTGGACATGACTAAAGTTGCATTTAGGAAGCTGAACTTGCCAGGTCTCACTAATTATTTGTTGAATGAATGCATGATTCAGATGAAGACCAAAAAAGAGACAAAAACCTGGCCACCTAGGAATATGGATTTTATTCAAGTCCTATGAAAAAGAGTCAGAAAATGAGATCAATACCCTCATTATAGCTTTAGATCAAACACAGCTTTCTTTTTTTAATTTTTAATTTTTTTTTTGAGTTGGAGTCTCACTCTGTTGCCCAGGCTGGAGTGCAGTGACACACTCATGGCCATCGCAGCCTTGAACTTCTGGGCTCAAGCGATCCTTCTATCTCAGCCTTTCAAGAAGCTGGAACTACAGGAACACGCCACCGTGCCCGGCTAAGTTTTTGATTTATTGTAGAGATGAGGTCTCACCAAGTTGCCCAGACTGGTCTTGAACCCGTGGGCTCAGGCAATCTTGCTTCCACCTCTCAAAGTGCTCTTAATGTAACAGAAGTGTTGAACAAATTTGACATGTGGAATGTAATAAAAACACAACATGACTTTTGTTCTTATTGATCCTGTAAAATTTACTTTGTGTGGTCATCTTTCCCTGCCCTGGATGAATGCAATTAACCCCAAGGTCACATACAATCAGTCCGGGGGTCATTTTAAGTCACCAACACAGTTCAATATACACACTGGAATACCTAGCCCAGGAAAAAATTAACACCTTTCATTTTATTTAATGTCAAACCGTCTCTATTTCTCAGGCTGCCCGGTGTGAGCTGGCTGCCCACAGTGACAGAGGGAGATTTGATCTTCCGTGGTCTTTTTCCTACCCCTGCTCCCTCTTGTTCCCTGGTTTGGAATATAAACAGAGGAAGAAAAAACAGGGGCAGGGACTTTTCTTACTTCAGCTCTGTCTGCCATAACTTGGCTTGGCGCTGAGTTAGGTTGATATTTAAAGCTGATATTCTCTTGAAGGCACTCCTAGGAGTCCCCTTCCTGGGGTCTGTGAGCTGTGATGATACCGTCAGCTTCTCTCCTCGAGGGGTCCATCCCCACACGCTGGGGCATCCCTTTGTCCCTTCTAGGAGTTTCCTCAGGTAGATCCTAACACAGCCTCAAGATGGCAGGCCCCTATCCTTTTCTGCACTGGAGGAACAGGTTTCGTCCTGCCACTGCAGGGGGATTGGGGTTGCAGAAATTAGCAGCTACTTGCTATGGCTCCACCAGCCTCCACACAACTTGTCAGTTACTCTCTGACTCTGTGGATATTCTGGGGCAGAAATCAGCTCTCAGCTCACTCTGCCTTCCAACTTCAAGGGACACATTTCAGGCTCTCAAGATGGCCATGATGAAGGCCTCTAAAACTTAGAGGGTGTTTCAGGCACACCCTCACCTCTTAGCTCCTCTTGAGAGACATGACCCCTGACTGACAGCATACACTTCTCCAAAGAAATCTTTCTCACCAGAATCTTTCCTCTTGCTTTGTACTTTCCAAAAACCTTTTATATTCTTGGAGTGAGAAAGAAGCCCCTGGGCAAATGGCGAAACTTTGAAATCAAATGTCAGGTTTTTCTTTTCTTTCTTTTTTTGATACTTCTTATGGTGTCTGTCTCATATACACTTTGGTACCTGAGAGCTATAATATCAATCCCTCCAGGTGAGAAGCATTCTGTTTTAACACTGGATTATGCTCACTTAACAAACTCTATGTAGGGCATTCTTTATAAAGCAGCTTTAATTCTTCTCACTACATATTCTTGTCCTTTTAAAGCCTAAAGTTAAAAGAACTTAAAGTAATCAAATTTGTAAATGACATTTGCAATCTTTACTGATTGTGGCTGTTATAAATTAGCAGGCATAGCTCTGGGTTGTATAGGAGATTACACAGTTTGGGGGGGTCTTTTTAAGAAAAGGAATGGAAAAATAGAAATAAAAAATTGGGTATGCAAAACAAATATTTACTTGGAATGAGAAAAACAACAAATTGCAAAGTTGAAAATGCTGACAAATATACTACAAACATAAAAAATCTGGAAAAATTACATGATGTTTTAATTCATGAATTATCTTATATTTACCCTTATCATGTATTTTGAATTTTAATATGATCAATAATGCTAAATATATAAAATTATATGAAATTAAGATATAATAGGAGTAATTAAAATGAATTGTAAGCAGTCTTACATCACATTAGGCTACTTAATTATGTAATTGCATTATTCATATACTACATACATTGATTTATTTTAGAAATATGTATGGTGACTTTATCATTAGATTGTTTCTTCAGGTTGGCATGCTTCATTGATGAATACTTTTTCTTCTTGTTTTGTCTAAAACTGCTGGTCCTCTTAAGGATGTGATGTGATCTTATACGTTAGGATATAGAAAATATAACTAAACGAAAAGGCGTAGTCACTGTAGAGTTGGCACTAGTTTTGCCCTACAACACAGAAATTCTGATAAAATTGATTTTGTGTGATTCACCTCAAGTAAGAAAGAAATGTTGTTCACATATTGTATATCATGTATATTTCTGACAGGACAGAATTTCCATTTTGACTAAGTGTCTTTGAGAAGTAAATTCTCTGCTTATATTTTTACATATCTGAAGATTGGCAGAATTTTCCACGGAATAGCATCTGGACTTTTGCTTTTTTTTTTAATTAAAAAAAATTTTTTTTGGAGATGAGGGTCTCACTATGTTGCCCAGGCTGGTCTCTAACTCCTGGCCTCAAGTGATCCTCCCAAAGTGTTAGGATTTCAGGCATGAGCCACCGCACCATGTTAGCTTCTTACTTGTAAAAACTTGTTTCTTCTACTTCTTTACCTTCAGACTTCCAATGCCCCATGCAATAGGTCACGTTTGTATCACAAAATGACCTCTAGCATGGTATCTGTCTGTCAGACACTGGGTGAGTCAGCAAAGGAGAACTGAGAACGCTACTGCAAGCCCTTCCTGCACCACAATTGCTAGCAATAACTTAGACGTGGAAGTGAACCACACAACCCAAACTCGAGGTATTATGTCTTCAACTCAGCTTCCCCTTAGCTGAAACCAGTCAACCCTTTCCTCTTCACCACCACTCTACAGAAGGGCACATGTAACAGAGGGTAAGCTGGAGAGAAAAAAGAGATGAAGGTTCTTGATTGACTGGTTCACATGTCTTATACATTTTACAAAAGCATATGATCTTGTGAACACATTGCTTGGGTCCCTAATAGGATCTTGGAAAGGGTTCATTTAAGTGGGGATGGGGGGCTGGCACTTCATTAACTTCATGGCCTACCAGGAACCAGCCCTGTTTGCATGAACCAGTTCTTTTTTTTTTTTTTTTGAGTTGGAGTCTCACTGTTGCCCAGACTGGAGTGCAGTGGCCGCACCCGGCCACCGCAGCCTCGACCTGCTGGGCTCCGGCGATCCTTCCACCTCAGCCTTCCGAGTAGCCGGAATTACAGGCATGCGCTACCACGCCCGGCTGATTTTTTTATTTATTGTGGAGATGAGGTCTCGCTGCCCAGGTGGGTCTCGAACCCGCGGGCTCAGGCAATCCACTCATCTCAGCATCCCAAAGGCGCGGGATTACAGGCTGAGCCACCACCGAACCCGGATGAACCAGTTCTTTACAGTATATTTACATGTTCATGATTGGCACACTCGTGTGCTTGTGGACAAATGTAGGTGCTACTGCCAAGGTTTAGCAGTTGGCTAGCCTCTAAGAGGAGTCAGCGACTGAGTAGAATTTCCCTAAGGTTTAACTTTTATCTCTTAGCCTCGAGGTCTTAGGAAAGTTATTAACCTCATGAATTGTCCATGTACCATTGAAAGGGGTTTGACTAGATAATGAAGACATTTATTTTAATAAGCTGGCAGGGAGGAGACTCATGCAAGGACCATGAAGGGAATGGGCTGTACTCAGACATAGGGAAAATTAGAGAAAGTATGGTAAGATGCCTTACTTGTCAGTTCATGGTTCTCTTTTGTAAGCTTGTATTCCGTAAGGGAACAGTCATGTTAGGAATGATTTCAGCTGCAAGTAACAGAATAATTGACTAATGGTGATTTAAGTAACAAAGATCTTAGCTCTTAGAACAAAAAGTCTGAAGGTAGGAGACTGATAATTCTTGCTACTTTAGGACTCTGCCCTTATCGCTATGATTCTCAAGGTCAAAATATGGTTGCCATAGCTCCAGGCATCATTTGTCCAAAGGCAGAAAACAGAGCACAGCTAGAGAGTGTGACTTTCTCCTTTTAGTAAGGAGGAGAAATTTTTTTCTAAATAACTTATCAGAATTCTCCTTTAAGTCTTATTGGCCAAAACTAGGGCACACGAGTAGAGTCCCTAGCTGCAAGGGGGAACTGGGAAAGCAGTGTCTGGCAAAGGGGCATGGGAGTTCTGTGATTGGCTTAGACTAGTCACACTTTATCTTTCAGGGCTGGGCACATAGCTTCTCTGAACAAAAATATGGATTTTATTAGTAAGGAGGAAAAGGGAAATAGCTATTGGGTAGCAACTAAGGGTATAAATAATTGGAACTTTTGGGTTAAGTATTGGTAAAATTATCATTTTAATTAGCAATTATTAATAATTATTAATTATTATTAGCACGAATTAAGAACATACATGAATACAAACTATCATTTATTGAGCAACTATTCTGTGCCAGGAACTGGTGCTAGATGTTAGATATACATTACTGCCAATTTTCTTACCTGCCCTGCAAGACAAATATTATTTTCTCTGATTTCAGAGAGACTAGATTACCTCCCCATTAGGGAAATAAGTAGCTCTGTTCTGACTTCTATCCTTAAAGTCTTGACTTCTTTGAACTTCAAATAAATTGTATCATATAGGATGTACTCTTTTGTCTCTGACTTCTCTTGTTCAATATTAGGCCCGTGATTCATTCATGTTGTTAATAAATAACATAAATCATTCATTTGTTATTGCTGTCTATCATATTGCTGAAAAATATCTATTTATATATCCATTTTATTGCAGATCGACATTTGGTTTGTTTCTAGTTTAGAGACATGATGATGCAAGTGATTGAGATTCTTGTATGTGTATTTTGGTGGATATCAGCACTTCTTTCTGTTGGACTTACATGGACTTAAAAATAGGTATTTTTTGGGCTAGGTGCGGTGGTTCAACCCTGTAATCACAGCACTTTGGGAGGCTGAGGTGGGAGGATTGCCTGAGTCCAGGGGTTTGAGACCAGCCTGGCAACTTGGCGAGACCTAGTCTCTACAAAAAATCAAAAAATTAGCAGGGCATGGTGGTGCACACCTTTGGTTCCAGCTACTTGGAAGGCCAAGGTGGAAGGATTGCCTGAACCCCAAAGTAGGGGCTGCCGTGGCTGTGAGCATGCCATTGCACTCCAGTCTGGGCGACGAGTGAGATTCTGACTCAAAAAAAAAAAGTTACTTTTGGCTTTAGTAAATACTCTCTAAAAGATTTCTAAAGCAGTTGTACCAAGTTACATTCCCACCTGCAATTTATGAGAAATTCACTTGCCAATGTTTGGCTTTGCTATACAAAGGAGACCGCAAAAAAAACCGGAATTATCTTTTGGAGGGCGAGTTCCTTAGAGTACATTCGGAATTTGTTCCTCGATATCAGTCAACCAGTTTTTATCTGGAAGTGTTGATTTGTGGAAGAAATTAACACTTCCAGATCATTTCATGATTTGTGGAAGAAACATCTGGAGTTGTGGCAAACAGGTGACCGGTTCCTCCACCATGACAATGCACCTGCCCACGCTGAGCTCAGTGTTGAGCAATTTTTGATCAAAAGCATCATGACTTCCATGCGCCACCCTCCCTATTCACCCAATCTCTTTTATTTTGTTTGTTTCCTCGGAGGAAAAAAGTCCTCAAAGGGAAACACTTTGCTGAAGTGGAAGAGGTAAAACAAAAATGGATGAGGTACAAAAAGGCATCAACACTGAGCAGGAGAAAAAGCATCTCGACAAGTGTACTACATCCAACGGCGAGTACTTTGAAGGTGACTCTGAAGTTTAAACCTGTGAGAATAAATACCCAATTTTTTATAAATAAATTCCCATTTGGGGGTTCCTCCCTTGTATATTATTTTAGAAGGTGGTAAGTGCTACGGAAAAGGAAAAGTTGGGTAAGATAAAGGGGCCTGGAAATGCCGAGGGAAAACAGAGCTACTTGAAATGTGAAATACGATGGTCAGGATAACTCAGCAAAGTCATGAAGGAGTAAGGGAATGAATGGGCAATGCAGGTATGTGAAGAAACTAGTTAAGGCAGAGGGTAGAGCTCAGTCAATGCCTGGTGTGTTCAAGGAAAAGCAACAGGTCATTGGGAAGAAAAGAGTGAGTGAGGGGGAGGGCAACAAAAATAACATAAGACAGGAAAAAGAGCCAGAGTACACAGGGCTTGGAAAGCACCGTAAGCACTTTAGCTTTTACACTGAGTGAAATGCAAGCTGCAGCAGGGTTTTGAGCAAATGAGTGACACAATCTGACTCATGTTTTAAAAGATCTTCCCGTTGACTCAAGCCTGTAATCCCAGCACTTTGGGAGGCCGAGGTGAGAGGATTGCCTGAGCCCGTGGATTCAAGACCAGCCTGGGCAACAAGGTGAGCCCTACAATAAATCAAAAAATTAGCTGGGCGTGGTAGCGCGTGCCTGTTGTTCCGGCTACTTGGAAGGCTGAGGCGGAAGGATCGCCTGAGCCCAGCAGGTTGACGCTAGGGTGGCCGTGAGCATGCCACTGCACTCCAGCCTGGGCGACGGAGTGATTCCAACTCAAAAAAAAAAAAAAAAAAGAAAAAAGATCATTCCGGTTGCCAGGTTGAAAATAGACTGCAGGTAGGGAAGGAGGGTAAGGAGGATCAGTTAGTCGATTGTGATAGTTATTTGAGGTGATGATGGCTAAGACCAAGGTGGTGACGTGGACAATGCTGAGACTGGTTAGGTTCTGGATATAGTTTGAAAATAGAGTCATTATTTTGGCACCATTGGCTTTATTATTAGCAATTCTGTGGTAATCATTACAGTTACTATGTTTTGACCACTTTCTATGTCCAAACTCTGTATTTTATTATTCTCTCTCTCTTTTTTGAGTTGGAGTCCATCCTGTTGCCCAGACTGGAGTGCAGTGGCTTATTATTCTCTTAAACTAGAGCTCAGAGAGGTTAAGCAGCTTCCCTAAAGGCACACATTTCATAAGGGGTCAGCCAGGCCCTCCATCCTAGCTCTAGTAGATTTCAAAGCTAAAACACTTAAAACTGCTGTGTCACCAGGCACGGTGGCTCATGCCTGTAATCTCAGCATTTTGGGAGGCGGAGGTGAGAGGGTTGTCTGAGCCCAGTGGTTCGAGACCAGCCGGGTAACTTGGAGAGACCTCGTCTCTACCATAAATCAAAAAAATTAGCCGGTCTTGGTGGTGCACACCTGTAGTTCTGGCTACTTGTAAGACTGAGGCGGAAGGATCACTTGAGCCCACCAGGTCAAGACTGTGGTGACCGTGAGCATGCCACTGCACTCCAGCCTGGGTGACAGAGTGAGATTCTGGCTCAAAAAAGCAAAAACAAAAAACAAAAAAACTACTGTGTCACTAAGTCTGGTTTCTTTTTGCCTAACCCAGTGCCTTACACACAAAAGGTAATCAATATCTTTATGCTTAATTGATGAGTGGTATGATTTACTTTTCCCTATACTTACCGAGAATAAACTATATGTTTGCTTCTAAGGTTTTTAAATTTTTTGTTTTATTTTCACATGTATACATAGTCATCTTTTCCTTTTTTGGTACGTAGCTCCACGGGTTTTAGCACATGCCTAGAGTTGTATAACCACTACCACAATCAGGATATAGAACATTTCCTTCCAGCCCCCTGACATTCTCTTGCGATTCCTTTTTGTAGTCAAACCTTGCCCCTACCCTAATTCCTGGCAAACACTCATCTGTTCTTCATCTTTACAGCCTGTCATCCCAACACTCTTGGAGGCCGAGGCGAGTGGATTGCCTGAGCCTGTGGGTTCGAGACCAGCCTGGGCAACTTGGCGAGACCTCATCTCTACAATAAATAAAAAATTAGCCGAGCGTGGTAGCGCTCCTGTAGTTCCAACTACTTGGAAGGCTGAGGTGGAAGGATCGCCGGAGTCCAGCAGGTCGACACTGGGGTGGCTGTGAGTGTGCCACTGCAGCCTGGGTGACGGAGTGAGACTCTGACTCAAAAAAAAAAAAAAAAAAAGAGAGTGAGAGTCCAACTCAAAAATAAAAAATAATAATAATAAAAGAAAAAAATGTTCTTCCTGCCCCTGCCCCTTTTTTCCCAGACACCTTTCCGTTTGGAGACTATAAGATTGTGATGATGTTACTTAAATAGGAATAAGACACCTTGCTCACAGGTTTTTTGTGGTTAGTCAGGCAGTCCCTATGAAATAGGCCTAAACTTTTCTTTTCTTTTAGGGATGTTTTAGAAGTTAGACAATCCTATGTCATAAGATTATAAATGAAAAATGACTTCAAGAGATAAGAACACACAGCACTATCATTACAAAACATTTGGTCACTTATTAATTAAATTAAGGCAGTATTTACTAAGTAGCTGATTAGTGAATGGGTTATGTTAGATATGTCCTACGAAGAATGTAACTAAAAACATGCCTGGGTATGGCGGCTCACGCCTGTAATCCCAGCACTTTCGGAGACTGAGGCAGGAGGACTGCCTGAGCCCTGGAGGACTGCGCCATTACACTCTAGCCAGGGTGGACAAAGTGAGACTACGACTCAAAACACACACACACAAATAAATAAATAGCTTTTATCCTCATGGAATATATTATTCAGTTATGAAGAAAAGTGAATTGTCTAAGAAATTTAAATAACGATCCCAGTAATACATGATGAATGCATATTACAAGACTTTAATTTTTCAAAATGATGGCACATGCAATTTAAAAATATCATGCATTTATATATGATAAATATTTGTTATATACTATAATAATGTATATGTATAAGTTTGTATGTGCACTGTTACAGGTTATTTAAGTAACTTTTCACGGCAGGTAGCCTGTGAATCTAAGTCCCTAAGCCATTTGAGCTAAGCTTGGAGGACAGGGGAGCTAATCAGTACTTGCAGGAGGGAGAGGTTACTTTAGGCAAATAGAGTGTCAAAAGTCAAAGTGCAGCGGGGCTCGGTGACTCAACCTGTAATCCTGCGCCTTGGGAGGCTGAGGTGAGTGGATTGCCTGAGCCCGCGGGTTCGAGACACGTCTGGGCAACTTGGTGAGACCTCATCTCTACAATAAATAAAAAAATCAGCCAGGCGTGGTAGCGCTCGCCTGTAGTTCCAGCTACTTGGAAGGCTGAGGTGGAAGGATTGCCCGAGCCCAGCAGGTCGAGGCCACTGCACTCCAGTCTGAGCGACAGAGTGAGACTCCAACCCAAAAAAAGAAAAATATAATCAAAGTGCCGAAAAGGTCAAGGTAGATGTCAGACCTGTGAGCAAACCTAATTGTCTCCTTAACAGAGGAGTAAAAATAACAGCTGCCATTTATTGAGCACTCTCCACGGGACAAACACTGTGCTAGATCTGACCCTCGGGGGACCTTTTAAAATCTCCACAACAACCTTGTAAAGAAAGGAAACATTTAGAACAATTCAGACCTGGGATTCTAATCCAGACAGCCCATAACTTCAACATGATACTCTAACTCTCAGGCTAGAAGGAAAGATGGAGGCCAGATTGGGCAGGACAGGGTGGTTAGAACTTTTGCCGGGACGACTTGTGGTTCTTAATCTTTTCCCCACTTCTCTGCGTTTGAGCCGAAGGATACCTTTCACCTCAGTAACAGGGGTTCAACATGAGCACGGCTTAGGGAAGGGCACCGACCTCTGCCGCGTGTGTTTAGAAATACGGTTCAGGCGGGCTCGGTGGCTCAGTCTGTAATCCCGCGCCTTGGGAGGCTGAGGTGAGTGGATTATCTGAGCCCGCAGGTTCGAGACCCGCCTGGGCAACTTGGCGAGACCTCATCTCTACAATAAATCAAAAACTCTCCGGGTGTGATAGCGCTTGCCTGTAGTTCCCGCTACTCGGAAGGCTGAGGCGGAAGGATCGCCGGAGCCCAGCGGGTCGAGGCTGCGATGGCCGGGAGCGGCCACTGCACTCCCGTCTGGGCGACGGAGTGAGACTCCAACTCCAAAAAAAAAAAAGAAATACGGTTCATCCTGTCCTGGAAGGATACATGCCTTGGAGGGCGGGGGGAGGGTGGTTTGAACTTCGCCTTCTGAGATTCTCTTGGGAGCACGAACCCTATCCTGATCTGCACATGTGAGGGATCTAGGCTGTGAGCTCCTTATGAGAACCTAAAACCTGACGATCCCCCCAGCCCCTCCCCTTCCCCTCTTCCCTCCCCCCCCCACCCCCTTCCCGTCCGTGGAAACATTGCCTTCTGCGTAACCTGTCCCTGATGCCAAAGAAGTTGGGGACCGCTGTCTTAGAGGAAGGGCGTCTCCCCCATCAGGGTTATGGCTAGAGATAACAGGGAACAGGAAGACTCAGGAGATTCTTAATCAGCAAACGCAGAGACTCGGCAGGGAGCGTCTAGAAGACGAATTTGGCAGCAAGATGCACAATGGATGCGATACAGAAGTTGGGGGCAGACAGATTCCTGCAGCACAACTGAGCGTGGGATGACAGGGCCGAGCCAGGGTAGGGCGGTAAGGAGAGCTGCCCGGGGTGGGGGAAAGGTGGTGGGACTTCGAGACGAGAAGGCTGGGGGCGATGGAGGGGGAAGAGTCGGGCTCGAGGGACTCTGGTAGTGTGCTTCCTTCCAGGGTCTCGCCTGGCCGAGGCCCGGCCCTGAGCCCTCCGCGCCTGCGGCGCCCGAGCTGGGCCACTAGAGGGCGTCCCCGCCGCATCCAGAGCCCGGGAGGTTGCTCGCTCCGGGGAGGGCCGCGCGGCTGCTTAAAATCCAAGTCAGGCCAGCCCCTGGAACGCTTGATGGGAGCTTGGCTTGAGAACAGTTGCTCTTCATTGAGAAGGAAATCTGGGCGGTCTCCCACGCGACAGAAAACAGCCAGAAACAGGGCCCACGACAGAGCGATGAATGCCAGCGTGCAGGCGCGGGTGCCTGGGCGGCCTGGGGAGCGGGAGGGCGGGAGGAGGAAACAGCTGCCTGCACAACCCCAGCGGCGGCCCCCGACCGGTGCTGCCCCGAGGGCGCTGAAGTTCCAGAAATGCCCCGCTTCTCCCCCGGCTTGCCCGGGGCCTTTCCGTTGGACGGTTATTTACGTTTCCCTTCCAGTTTCAGGTCTGAAATGAAAAGAGGTGAGGCGTTACCCTGGATTCCCCAAGACGGCCGGCCACAAAGACCTTGCACAGCCAAGTCACAGTGGAGCGGGGGTGTGTGTGCGTGTGTATGCGAGTGTGCACGTGAGGATGCCTGCGTGTACGTGTGTGAATATATGAGCATGTGTGTGCGCGTGCATGTGTGGACACGTGTGTGCATGCGCATGTGTACGTTTGTGTTCACGTTCGTGTGTATGTGCATGTGAGGTGTATGTGCGTGCATGTGTGAATGTATGCGTATGCGAGGATGCCCATGTGTACATGCATGTGCATGGGTATGCGTGTGCGTGCATGTGTGAATGTACGCGCATGTGCATGTGTGTGCCTGTGCGTGTGTGGATACATGTGTGCACTCGCATTTGCATGTGAGAGTGCCTGTGTGCACGTGTGTGTGCATGTGTGCGCACATGTGGGGATGCGTGTGAGTGCATGTGTGAATGCATGCATATGTGTATGTGTGTGCACGTGCATGTGTGCATGTGTGGATACGTGTGTGCATGTGTGATGCCTTGTGTACGTGTGTGCATGTGTGTATGCATGTGTGAGAGAGGATGTGTGTGCATGTGTGAACATATGCACATATGTGTTCATGTGCATGTGTGGATACGTGTGTACATGTGCATGTGCAGATGCCTTGTGTACATGTGTGTTCGTGTACATATGCATGTGAGGATATGTGTGTGCATGTGTGAATGTATGTGAATGTGCATGTGTGGATGCCTGTGTACGCATCTGTGCATGTACACGTGCATGTGAGGATGTGTGTGCATGTGTGGATACATGTGTGCGCATGTGTGAGTGTATGTATATGTGCATTTGTGAATGTATGCATGTGTGCATGTGTTGGTACGTATGTGCACAGTGCAGATGCCTGTGTGTACGTGTGTGCATGTGCATGTGCATGTGAGAATGTGTGTGTGCATATGTGAATGTATGCACACGTGTATGTGTGTGCATGTGAGGATGCCTGTGTGTGCATGTGCTTATATGTGTGTGTATGTGTGTGCTTGTGAGAGTAGTTGCTCATGTGAGATGCTCCCATGTGTCTCTGTGTGTCTGCTCTGCAGGAGGAATGTTAATATTTGTTGCTTGGCTTCTGCCCAAAAGAGAAACAAATAGTGAGGTGAACGGAAATGAGCTGGAGTCTCTGCTTTCACCACTAATTAGCCCCCATCGATTTTGACTAAGAGGACACACAACAGACACAAATGAGCCAGGGATAAAAAAAACTCAGGGACCTACCGGGGGAGGGAAGGATGGGGACTGGGGAGCCATTCATCAGTTGCTTGGACAGGAAAGAGAATCTCAGAAGCCCAGGTGCCTGGACACCAGGCCAACAGCCCATTCTCAGCCTGAGGAAGAGCTGAGCGTGATCCCATCTTGGCTAGCATCTCTTCCGGGCTGGCCTTGGGCTTACTAAAGGTCACTTCATATTTTGAAGGCTTGGCAGTTACCTATCTGACCCTCCCCTGGCTGGCAGTTTTTTGTTCTCTGTGTCAGGCTGGACCCTGTCTGTATTCCTAGTCACAGCCCTTTTACTTACCAGCTGCTCCAATAAACCTGGCTTCGAGCTGTCTCTGCGCTTAGTCCTGTTACCCACTGGTCTTCAGGCTCTCCTTTTTCCTGCCTGTGAGGGATTGGAAGCAGAACGGAGAAGGCAGAAATGCAAACGATTTAGTGGCTTGGTGAGAAGGAGCCGCAGCTTCAGCTCTAGACCCATGTGGATATCGAATTGTGAGTGGGTAGGAAAAGTGATGATAAAAAGTAAGGTGGGGGGGCAGGGTGGCTCATGCCTATAATCCCAGAGCTTTGGGAGACTGAGGCAGGAGGACTGCTTGAGGCCAGGAGTTCAAGACCAGCCTGGGCAACATAGCATGACTTCATCTCTTATTTTTTTTAAAAAAATTTTATTTTAAAGATGTGGGGTACAATTCAGGGTTAGGTATACAAATGCTGATTATCATCTCTCATTATTAAAAAAAAAGAAGAAAAGAGGAATAAATAAAAGGAAAGTAATATTAGAGAACTCTGCAGTGGAACCCTTCACCTGTCAGCAATATCGGGGGTCCTTGTCTGTGGGTTCCCCACAAACCCAACTCACATGGGCTCCAAAGACACTGATTCAGCTGGGAAATGAGTGTCCTCCAAGGGGCCAAAGTACATACTCTGCAATCAGAGAATCTGGTCTCTCTAGACCTCTAACAGTCCCTCGTGAACACATGACTATGAGAACTGTGTTTTTTTTCCTTTTTTTAACTTCTCCATACAGAGCAAGCTCTCCTCAGACTTGTATTCTTGAGCGTGTATGTGGGAGGAAACTTCGTTACTTTCACATCCTAATCTAGAGAGTGGTCACCTCTTAGTAACTATTGCTCAAGACACTTCTAGATTGCTACTGGGTCTTTAAATGTTCTCTGTTCTTTGTTTTCCTCTTCAGGGCACAAGTGGCCCAGTTTTGGTTTTCTTTCTAAGGCTGCTCTTCCTTTATAGTTTGGTAGCTTAAGCAACGAGGAATTTTCAAACTTGAATAAGAAAAAAAAATTTCCTGAGAAACTTGTTTTAAAGGAAGATCTCTCAGGTCCCACCTAAATCTATTGAATCAGAATTTCTGGAACAGTACACAGGAATCGCATTTCACTAAGCCCTCCTCTGCTTCTTCCTACCCCTAAGATCCTAAGTCAAATGGTCCACAGAGCCATCGTAGAAAATGATGCTAAGGGATACCTTGTGTTTTTGTCTTGGTTGCTTAGGCTTCTTTAACAAAATAAGTTATGTGGCTTATAAACCACAAATTTAATTCTCACAGTTCTGGAGGCTGCAAGTTCAAGGTCAGATCTGGTGTCTGTTGAGAGCCCACTTCCTGTTTTATAGAATAGTACCTTTGTGCTGTGTCCTCACATGAAGAAAGGGGCAGATAAACTCTTTTTTAAAGGCACGAATTCCCTTTATGAGGGCTCTACCCTCATGACTTAATCACTTCCCAAAAGCCCTCTTTTAATACCATCTCCTTGAGGGTTAGAATTTCGACACACACGTTTTGGTGGGACACAAACATACAGATCATAGCAGACTTTTTTTTTGAGTTGGAGTCTCACTCTTACCATCCAGACTGGAGTGCAGTGGCACGCTCACGGCCACGGCTGCCTTGACCTGCTGGGCTTAGGTGATCCTTCTGCTTCATTCAGCCTTCCAAGTAGCTGGAACTACAGACGCACACCACCACTCCCAGCTGGTTTTTGTGATTTATTGTAGAGGCGAGGTTTCACTAAGTTGTCCAGCCTGGTCTTGAACCCCCAGGGTCAGGCAATCAATCCTCTCGCCTTGGCCTCCCAAAGTGCTGGAATTACAGGCTGAGCCGTTGCGCCCAGCATTTTAAAAAAAATACTGAGTTTTAAAAGTTCTTTGTGTATTCTAGGCTCAAGGTCTTTCTTGGACATGTGATTTGTAAGTATTTTCTTCCAGTCTGTAATGTGTCTTTTCATCCTTTTTCCAGGGTCTTTCACAAAATGCAAGTTTTTTATTTTGATGAGATTCAGTTTATAAATTTTTCCTCTTATGAATCACGTATTTGGTGTCAAGTCCAAGAACTATGTCTAGTCCTATGTTTCAAATATTTCTCTTATGTTCTTTTCTGGAAGTTTCACAATTTTATGTGTAGGTTTGAAATGTGATCCATTTTGAGTTAATTTTGGCTGCAGATGTGAGGTTTAGGTCCAATTGCCCCAGCACCAATGACTGACAAAGCAATTTCTCCTCCACCAGATTTCTTTTACTTCTTTGTCTAAAATTAATTGGGCTTATTTGAATGGCTCTATCTGGGTGAACTATTCTGTTCCACTGCTCTAATTATCCATTCCCTTCACCAGTACCGCACTGTGTTGATACTGCAGTTATAGATTGGGTCTTAACATTGGGAAGAAGGATTCCCTTCACTTTATTCTTGTTTTTAAAAAATTGTTTTAGAAGTTCTAGGGTCTTTCCCTTTCCATATAAATTTTAGAATAAGTGTGTCTATGTCTACAAAAAAAACCCAACTCATAGAGATTTCAATGGAATTGCATTAATATGGATCAAATTTAAGAATACATTATTATTATTATTATTCGGTAGAATTTTTGAGGAGCATGGTATAACCAAAGCCGTTCTAAGTTAAATATTTTTTTATTTAAACTTGGGATATACTTTTTTTTTTTCTGAGTTGGAGTCTCACTCTGTCGCCCAGACTGGAGTGCAGTGGCATGCTCCCGGCCACCGCAGTCTCGACCTGCTGGGCTCTGGTGATCCTTCCACTCAGCCTTCCAAGTAGCTGGAACTACAGGCACGCGCTACTATGCCCGGCTAACTTTTTGATTTATTGTAGAGATGAGGTCTCGCCAAGTTGGCCAGGTGGGTCTCGAACCCGCGGGCTCAGGCAATCCACTCACATCAGCCTCCCAAAGCGTGGGATTACAGGCTGAGCCACTGAGCCACCGAGCCCGGCTGGGATATACTTTTACTTCCAGTCAACACAACCTATTTTCTGGTTACAAGAAAGACTTGAGCACCTGCAGTTGCTGCAAAATTTACTAATAAACTTTGTTCCTTCTAGAATCTTGCAATCTGAGCAGACTCCACACTTTATTTTATTTTGATTTTTTAATTAATTATTATTTTTTTTTGAGTCAGAGTCTTACTCTGTCGTCCAAGCTGGAGTGCAGTGGCATGCTCATGGCCACTGTAGCCTTGACTTGCTGGGCTCAGGTGATCCTTGTGCCTCAGCCTTCCAAGTAACTGGGACTACAGGCATGCACCACCCTGCCCAGCTAATTTTTTAATTTATTGTAGAGACGAGACCTTGCCGAGTTGTCCAGGCTGGTCTCAGGCAATCTTCTCATCTTGGCCTCCCAAGTGCTGGGATTATAGGCATGAGTCACCACACCCAGCCAGACTCCATACTTTAGTCAGCTTTTTCAGGAGACACTGCAGCTTCTTGAGGTTCATGTGCTGTCCTCAGGAAAACAAAACAGAGATGTCTTAAGAGAAGTGAGTTGTACTTCTTGAATCTGTGAGAACCCAGAATTTACTTCAGTAAAATTGATCCTCATCTCTACTTTACTAGAGAAGGAAGCTTTAAGGAATCTGGGGGACCATTGAGCACAGCCTCTTGCCAGCACCATCAGGAATTATTTTTGTTAGGGATGAGCAGTGATGCTGCAATCAAGGATGGTTTATTTTATTTTATTTTTTTGAGTTGGTGTCTTTCTCTGTTACTCAGGCTGGAGTGCAGTGGCACGCTCACAGCCACCCCTTCCTCAACCTGCTGGGCTCAGGCTATTCTTCCGCCTCAGTATTCCAAGTAGCTGGAACTATAGGTGCACGCTACCACACCCAGCTAATTTTTTGTAGAGACGGGGCTCTCACCAAGTTGCCCAGGCTGGTCTTGAACCCCTGAGCTCAAGCAACCCTCTAGCCTCATTTTTCCAAAGTGCTGGGATCACAGGTTTGAACCACTGCGCCCGGCAAGGATGGTTTTGTTGAAAGCCTTGAAACTTTCCTTCATTCCTGTCAGTCACCATATTTCTTATCCATCAGGGAGCTACTCTCAATACCAGATCCTCCTGTTTTTGCATCTTTTTCTTCAGTGCTGCTACTTCCCTCTAGTCACACACTTTGGTTCTCCCAGCTATGGTCTTTTTTCCCCCCCTAAATTGGAGTCTCACTCTATCACCAAGACTGGAGTGTAGTGGTTCAATCATGTCTCACCGCAGCCTCCACCTGCTGGGCTCAGGCGATCCTTCCGCCTCAGCTTTCCAAGTAGCTGGAACTACAGGCACACACCACCATTCCTGGCTACTTTTTTTCTTTTATTGTAGAGATGAGGTCTTGTTATGTTGCCCAGGCTGGTCTCCAGCTCCTGGGCTCAGGGAATCCTCTTGCCTCACCTCCCAAAATGCTGGGATTACAAACCGAAGCCACTGCGCCTGGCAGTCATCTTATCTTGAGTCAGTGATGGAGATACTTGGCATGTTAACCTTTATTTCAGTTAAAACCAGATGAAGTAAACTCAGTTCCTCTTCTGTTCTCACCCAAAAGTTGGCTTCAAACTAGTTTTAAAAATCTTCAAGTTCTTCCTTGACCAGTCTCAGTTATTTGTGTCCCTTTAGAGATGTGATTTATATTGGATTTTGTGATGGGTGTCATATCCTGATGGCTGCAAGCATAATTAAGGAAACATTTGATAAGAAGGACTACTTACCTGTACAAAAAATCACCCATCGGGTACAACGTGCACAGGTGGGAGACGTGAGTACACTTAAAACTCAGACTACTTCGCCGCTATACAATGTAATCATGTAACCAAAAATAATTTGTACCCCTAAAGCTGTCAAAATAAAAAAAGAAATCTATAAGCTTAACTATAGACTTTCAAAACAACAAAAAAAGAGGAACTACTTACCACCCTCAGATTGAATTTTAACTGCTGATGACAGTTTTGTGCATCCGTTAAGGGTTTCTTTAGCTCTGAATCTTATAGAGGCAATTAAAGATTTGTTGAGAATTGACTGACCCCATATATGGATTGTGAACCGTATCAAATTAATGGTTATCAGTTAACAGTTAAATATGTGTCCTACATATCAAGCTTCAAGTAGCACTGTATGGTATGACTTCTTGGTGCCTCCATTTTAGGGAATTAGTGAAACACTTTCAGATGTGGCTAAGGAGATGACTTTATCCCAGCTCAGAGAAGACCTCTTCCCCAATCCACCCCCCTCCATTATTTTTACTCCATATTGCTTACCCATCCTCTCATACCTTCCCTGTCATGTTACATTGGAATGGTTTCTTTTAGATGCAAACTGTAGCTGATGTGGTCATTGGGTCTTTTGCTGCCTACGCACGCCCCCCCCCCAGATCATTCTTGGTGAGAGATGTATCTATAGCCTGAGGACTGGAGCCCAAAGATGCAGAAGATGGAATGTTGCTGAGTTAACCTAACAGCTGGAGGGCATGTGCTCTGCTTTCTCCTTGGACCTTAAGAGCACACAATTGCCTTGTTTGGGTATCACAGCAGCTTGTAGGGGTCTCGGCTACAGAATCAATAACACCCATGGCACTGAGGCATTCACTGTCTGTTCTTTGCAAATTCACTCCCATCACCAATGTAAAAATCACAGTCCTCCTCCCCCTTCCCCAGTTCTGTCCCAACCCATCACCTCCTCCCAGGCTGGCCAAACTCTCTTGTAACTGCCAGAGGAAAAGGGGATATCTTTTTGTAAGCACAGAACAATCCTGGATTTTCTAATTATACCACTTTTTTGTCCCAAACTCCATCTACTATTTCAGAGAATTCTCATTTCTTGGTAATCCTGGGGGCTTGTATCAGCAGCCAGCCCCAGCTGCTATTTAGGGGTGGAATCGTTTACAAAGAGCTACATGGACTTTGTCCCTGTGGGCTGCAGGGATGAGAGCAGTTTTCAAGTCCCTGGATTTTGATAGGAAGGAGAAGCTTCCAGATCGGGTACAACCTAAAAAAGGTTTTCTCTTCTGAACTGAAATAGTTGATACTTCCTGTGCTGCAATAACAAGCACCCCTCTTAACTGCTGCCGGATATGGGGCTGGCAGTTTAACCCCTTCAGGCTCACTGAGGAGATGAGGGAGGGAGGCTGGGAGTGGGCAAGCTTCCCTTTCAGGCAGGCGTCATCTACAGAACGCTTCCTACAGATCTCTTCCTGCCTTTGTAATCTTGGCTGTGCAGAGCTGCCCTGACTGCCCTCTGCAGATCTGTCTGTACTCACCCGCTCCTGTTCCCTGTCTAATTGCCCTCTTTCTTACAGATCCAGCTGCCTGTTGAGGCTTCTCTCCCTGTATTTACCGTCGTCTAATCAGGTGCCAATTTACTTTCAATCAGTGCCAGATTGTGTTTCTCAGATTCACATCTCTTCTTTCATTTAGTGAGGAAATTATTGCCTTTCCTCTCCCATTTATTTTAAATATTAACTGCCATGCTGTGTTGTTGAATGGTCCCTTAAATATGAAGGTATAACCTGGCTGCTCAAGAGAGCATTTGTCCAAAGCTGTCTAAAAACACACAGCGTGCTCAAGGCCAGTTCAAATGCTGGGACCGAGGTAGCATCTTCTGTGTTTGGTCTTATGCCTAATGTCTTAAGTTACACAGTTGTCAGTGTCAAACCTAGTTTTCCAGGGGTTTTTGTGAATTAATTCCTGCCAGGGACGAGTTTCCTCAGAGGCTCCTTGAGGGCCATCCTGAACAGCTGGTGTAGGTAGGGTGGGGAGGGTGTGGGCCTGCGTCACGGGGGGGCCAACTTTGAAATTTCAACCAGACCGGGTTGAAGAGTTTGCCAGTTAATGTCAGAAAGACTGCGGGCCAGGAACAATGACAGGTTATTTTTGTGGCTTGAGAGGCGGGTTGGGTAGAGCCGAAGAGAAAATGGAGAGATGAAGAGAGAGCCAGCGAGGGGAAAGAGTCAGAGGCCGAATGACAGACCCAGGAGCTGAGGACCACTTGAGGCTCATCCACCCAGGCTGTGCTCTGATGCACACCTTGGATGCTTCCCTGGACAAAGGCCGTGTTCTTAAGTGTGACCGATATTAGTAGTGTCTCATTCCAGAAAGAGGTTTCCTTTCTTCTGAGAAACACTTTCCTAGTTGGACAGGATTGGGGCTGGGGAACCCTGGACACCTGCCACGTTCTAGCTACTTGCTCTTATCAAAAACCTTCATGCTGTCTCTGGTTTTGGAGCCTGAAGATTCTCTCCTCCCAACCCCCATACTTCCTTTCTTGTTTGGCTCATTTTCAAGAGCATTCTAGAATTTCTCTAAAGGAGAAGCTTAGTGGTAACAATCTGCTTGAAGCAGGTGGGTAGTTGTGCTAGTAAATCTGTCTTAAAACTGCCCAGCAGAGTTGGCACACACCTTGCCTTTGTGGGAGAGGTGGGGTGAGAGCATGATTACGTGCTAGGTAAGTGTTCTAGGGACCCAACAGTGTAAGTGTACCAGCTAGTGTTGTTGTAAGAGGATGCACTGTGGAAGAAACTTCCTTAGCTGTGACAAACAGGTGACTGGTTCTTCTACCATGAAATGCACCTGGGCCAGGCATGGTGGCTCATGCCTATAATCCCAGCAATTTGGGAGGCTGAGATGAGAGGATGACCTGAGCCCACGAGTTCGAGACCAGCCTGGGCAACTTGGCGAGACCTCATCTCTACAATAAGCCAAAGAAATTAGCTGGATGTGGTGGCACGTGCCTGTAGTTCCAGCTACTTGGAAGGCTAAAGCAGAAGGATTGCCTGAGCCCAGTAGGTCAAGGCTGTGGTGATCACGAGCAGCATGCCACTGCACTCCAGCCTGGGTGATGGAGTGAGACTCCAATTAAAAAAAAGAAAAGAAAAAGAAAATGTACCTACCCACACTATGTTGAGTATTCAGCAGTTTTTCACCAAAAACGTCATGACCCTCATGCCCCACCCTCCCTATTCACCCTGTCTTGCCCGGTGTGACTTTTTTTTCTTTTCCCGGATGAAAAAGGTCCTCAAATGGAAACGTTTTTGCTGAGATGGAAGAGGTGAAACAAAAAAATGGCAGAAGCACTAAAAGACTTCGAAATTGACAAGTTCAGAAACTATTTTGAGCAGTGGAAAAAGTGCCTCGACAGTTGCATTGCATCAAATGGGAAAGTCCTTTGAAGATGACTGACGTTTAAGCATATAAGAATAAGTACACAGTTTTTTAATAAATAAATCCCAGCTTTTTGGTGGGCTCCCCTTATATATGGGCTTTGGATAGTAATGCCAGGATTCTTGTGATGATGAAGTGAGATAATGACTATTATGTGCTTAGAACTGTGCTTGGTACATGGTGAATATTGAATCAAAGTGAGTTTCTACCATTAGGTTGCTGGGGATGGGATGGGGGGAATAATAGAAATTATGGGAAAAGCTACAGCTCCTTCAGAGCTCGCCCAGGCATGCCTCTGCCATACTCTCTTCATTGTGTTTGGTCTCAGTTGAAATAAAAGCCTCTCTACAAGGCCTTCGCTGCCATTCTTCCCACCCATCCTTCAGACTCTGAGCCAGGTGTTCTGTCTCCATATCCTTAGAGCCTTGTACTGGTCCTTAGGAGCTCAGTTCAACTTGATTACCCCTGTGAAGACCCTATTTCCAAATAACCTCACATTGGAAGGCACTGGGGCTAGGGCTTTGATGTATCTTTTTAGGGGGCTGCAATTTAACCATGATGCTGACCAAGTGGAAGAACTAATTGAGGAGGAGTAGAAGTAAAGTGAACTCTCATCTGAGAGTTCAAAGTTACTAAGGAAGGTCATCTGGACTTCTGACATGCCCTCAAAACTCTTAAGATAACGTTTTAAAATTTCAGAAAAACTCACAAGTATGATCTAAAGATCCAGTCTGAAGACCCAACTGCGAGAGACAGATGACTCAGAAATAATATTCTGGGCTAGGCATGGTGGCTCATGTCTGTCATCTCAGCATTTTGGGAGGCTGAGAAGGGAGGATTGCTTAAGCCCAGGAGTTTGAGACCAACCTAGGCAACACAGTGAGACCTTGTCTCTACAAAAAAAAATTCAAAAAATAATTAGCCAGGTGTGGTGGTGTGTTCCTGTTGTCCTCAGGAGGTCGAGGCAGAAGGATCGCCTGAATCCATGATGTTGAGGCTGTGGTGAACCATGATCATGCCATTGCACTCCAGCCTGGGTGACAGAGTGAGATTCTCAATTCATAGAATTAAAATTATGATAACATTAGTGGCAGTGATCACAAAGAAAGGAATTCTTGTCACCGCCAAGAGGGCTCTTTGGTGAGTTCTTATCTTAAAGGGTCATGAAGAGCTGTTGGAGGGAGGAGCACATCATCACGACAAAATATAACTTGCGAAAAGGAGCTGAGTGTGAAACACGTCTTGTGAAATTCCTACGGGCAATAAAGGGGGTCTTGTGAGACCTATGTCGAGCAGGAAGAGCAATGTGGAACAGGCACTATACGGGGCAGAAGATGTCCTAGCAGATGACTACAGGCAGTGACTATCACTTTTCTTCTGCATTCTTTACTAGAAAGAATCCTTTTCAAATCATAAAGGCAGATCAAAGATGTGTAACAAGGGGAAAAGGCCAAATATAGACGAGATGGTAGAAGGAAATCATTAGCTGTCTTAAATGAGCTCAAATATTTATACTAGACTAGGGGTCGGCAAATTTTTCTATAAAGATGATATTTTAGGCTTTGTAGGCCATATGGTCTCGGTTGAAATGACTCAGATCTGCTGTTATAGTGTGAAAGCAGGCATTGATAGCTTGGAAATGGACAGGCATGGCTGTGTTCCAATAAAACTTTATTTACAAAAACAGGCAGCTAGCCAGATTTGGGCTGGGTTGTGGTTTGCAGATCTGTGCACCAAAGCAATGACAACACAGGCAACTGAAAGAACTTGCTGTTACAACACGAAATCACTGTTAGTAATCTCTGAAGGATACTGCAAGAAAGAGGAAATACCCAGAATCTGGAGAAGGGGAGAGAACAAAAAGATTCTAATATCTGTAGCTCACATAGTTAAGTTCTGATTTCTGTCATATTTCCAGAGCGAATTATTAGATAATTCTATTAAAACAAATATGATTATTATTATTTGAGTTGGAGTCTCACTCTGTCGCCCAGACTAGAGTACAGTGGCTGCTCCCAGTCACTGCAGCCTCGACCTCCTGGGCTCCAGCGATCCTTCCACCTCAGCCTTCTGAGTAGCCGGAATTACAGGCATGCACTACCATGCCTGGCTGATTTTTTTATTTATTGTAGAGATGAGGTCTCGCCAAGTTGCCCAGACGGGTCTTGAACCCACAGGCTCAGGCAATCCACTCACCTCAGCCTCCCAAAGCACGGGATTACAGGCTGAGCCAACGAGCCCAGCTAACAAATATTATTTGAATACCTACTTTGCACTAAGTTCTCAGTGGTAAACACGACAGACATGGCCTTTGCCTTTCAAAAGAGAAAGAGAGAAAGTGATTTTGTAAGAATTGATTACAGCTATTTTGAATGCTCTGAGGGGATCCAAGGCAATGGAGATTTAAGGAAGGGGAGCTAATTTAGTTTTGGAAGATTAGGGAGGTCTCTCTGAAAAAAAACCCTGAGATTTAAAGTATGAAATCAGCCGGGTGCAGTGGCTCATGCCTGTAATTCCGGCACTTTGGCAGGTGGAGGTGAGAGAATTGCCTGAGCTCAGGGTTTTGAGAACAGCCTGAGCAACATGGCAAGACCTCGTCTCTACAATAAATCAAAAAATTATCTGGGCATGGTGGCACACCTGTAGTTCCAGCTACTTGGAAGGCTGAGGCAGAAAGATCGCCTGAGCCCAGCAGGTCAAAGCTGCGGTGACCATGAGCGTGTCACTGTACTCCATCCTGGGCAACAGAGTGAGACTCCAAAAAAAAAGGAAGGAAATCAGCCTGGAAAAAGGGACAGAGTAGAAAAGCATTCTAAGCATAGTGACAAGTCTGTGCAAACATCCAGCATCAGAGAATCCTTAAGACACTGAAGTAAAATGAAAGGGAACCCTCAGCAACCCCTTTGGGTCCCCTCCCACTGTGGGAACTTCTCTGTCCTCTCAATAAATCCTTCTTTCTCACTTAAAAAAAAAAGAATGGGGACCCTGTGGTTGGAGGACGGAGGAGGGGAATGGGACAGGCAAAACTGAGTGACAGACAAGAGCCAAGTTCAGGACTTTGAACTTGGTCATTTCTCTGACATACCAGTCTATCTAGCAGCACTGGTGAAAGTGGAAATGAGACAACTCTGACAGAACTTTGTTTTTAGTAAGTTCACATTGGTTCCAATTGTCACAATTTCCCTTTCAAATGTTCACTTGCAAAAGACTCTTGGCTCTTCTCCTTGCTTCTAGTCTTAGTTCCCTCCAATTCCCTCCCCACCTGTAGATGGTATCTTTAAAATGCAAATTTGGTCAGGTGTGGTGGCTCATGCCTGTAATCCCAGTACTTTGGGAGGCAGAGGTGAGATGATTGCTTGAGCCTAGGAGTTCAAGACCAGTCTGGGCAACTTGGTAAGACCTCATCTCTACAATAAAACCAGCAATTGGCCAGGCATGGCAGAAGGTTAAGGCAGAATTTTTAGCTACATACAGAGAATTTAAATGAATGGAATACAGTAAATTGTCTTTTATGTATTGTCACAGGCTCACGTAAGCTCCACCTGCAGTTATAACATCTGGAACATGTGACCTTCAAGGTCTCTGTATCAGGGAACTAGAGGAATACAAGAATAAAATTGTCTCTTAAATGCCTGTAAGGCCAGCATTTTGACCAATTGCTTGACCCCAGGACTTTACAAGACATTTTTTAAAAAATGGCTGGGTGTGGTAACATGCACCTGCAGTTTCAGCTACTTAGGAGACTGAGGCAGAAGGATTGCCTGAGCCCAGGAGGTTGAAGCTGCAGTGAGTCATGCTTGTGCTACTGCCTTGGTGACAGAGTGAGACCCTGACCACCCTCCCCCAGCCAAAAAAAAAAAAAAAAGAGCCAGAAGTGACATTACCTTCACTGTCCATTGGCCAGGGGAAGTCACATGGTTCCACACCAATTGGAACAGAGTTAGGGAAAAAAAAATAAGGGAGCACGTGACCTGTCAAGATTTGTCTTTGCCACAATGCTTATTTCATTGAGTCTAAAATATGGAGGGTTAGTCACTATGCTTGATAGGAGAATGAAAATTCGAAAAATATCTCAACCAGGTGAAAAGATATGCCAAGTTAACAAAGAGAATTAGGAGGATGAAATAGAAAGTTCTATATCTTGGTTATTTTCTATTATAAGGTGGAAACTATCTTGCTTGACATATTTCAAGTAAAATAAAATCACACAAAACAAATGACTTTAGTGAACCACATGCTCAGTATGAATCACCAGGGCCTGCCAAAGAGATCTGAAGTCCTCATAGCAGCATTTATGGATATGTAAAGTTTAGAATAAAGTAGATAACAATCCCCTTGTTCTCTGGGCTGGTTAGACCACATCTGCTAGTGTGTTCAGCATCACCAGGGGCTACATTTAAAGAAGAAGTCTGAGAAGCTGGAACACATCCAGAGGAAGGAGAATGGGATGGTAAAGCTCATTGAAAGACATGGGAAAACACTGGACTTGAGATGAGGTGATCCAGGTTTAAGTCTTGGAACTGCCGCATCCAGGGGACATTGGGCAAAATCGACTCCCCAACCAACTGCTTTTCGTCTCCCTATATTTCATCTTCCTCCTGGGCAAAGAGGGAGATCTGGACTTGAATTTCTGAAGTCCTTTTCAACTTGAAAATTTGGAATTTATGGAGTGATGCCATCTATGACATCTGGGGTTGTCGCCTACAGCAGGAAATATTGAAAGGGAACCTAGGAGTTGTTCTTAATTATTTGAAAGTTTGCAATGAGAAAAAGAAATTTAGATTCGTTCTGTATGTCATGCAAGAACAGACTATGGTCAGAGGGAGGAGGATGCAGAGAATATTCTGATCACTGGCGCTTCCTAATGAGGGAATGGGTTACCATGAGACACAATGCTCATTCAGTGGAGGCGAGATATAAGTTCTGTTCTACCCCCTCCAGAAGTGCTTGGCACAGTCATATACTTCTGTATGAGAACTATATTAAGAAATTCATCATGAGAACATGTACATACCCTTAGGAATTCCTCCAGATGTGCTCACCTCCACCTAGTCTGCATTCCTCAACCATCGGCATCTTGGGCATTTTCTTGATATGGTTCCATATCCTTGATTCTCCTCTTTCAACTTGCCCCTGAGATTGACATGCTTGTTTGATGCTCTCTTTCTAGATTGTGACTTTAGACCCGCTTTAAGATCTGAGTTTCTTTATCCGCTCTTTGGCCCTTTCAACTACAACTTTGGACAATAAGTGACACGGTCAATGGCACTTCTAGCCAACAGAACAATATGTAGTTAAGTTGCCACTCATCTGTGCCATCTGACATCTTCATCTAACATAAGAGAGATACGGGACATTGGAGTCCCCATCAGGGCTGTACAGAAGAATTCTACACTGAGTGGGCGGTTGGACTTGATGACGGCTAACATCCTCTACCACTCTCAGATTCTATGACTTTAAGATTTATATTTGCCATGGCGAATAGGATAGACAAGGGAGAGGAAGCTTTCAGTGATTCTTTGCCAGTGGTGAGACTCTTCCCAGAATGCCACCATTTGATAGGTCACATATATGTGTAGAGCCTTCTGCTCCCAAATTTTTGTCATTGACCTATCATGAGCATGAACACAAGATGAGCGAATGCATCTTAATGTACTCGGCTCTTGTCTGGCATTCCACATGACTAGAGGAAGCCTGTGAAGTATAGCTGACTAGAGAGGAAGAGGAAACAGCATTAGTGATGGTGCAATGCTGATGGCCCATGGGGTCAAACGGTGACTTTGGACTCTTTGGTCCTTGAGCTATTAAGATTCCAATGCTGTTTGAAGGATGGCAGGGGGGAAATCTGACCACCGCTATGTGGACCCCAGAATGATTAGATTCCTGTGGAAAACAGCAGAAGACTAAGAAGCTGGCCCACAATATACTGTACAATGGCTCTTCCCCTTCACAGAGGTCTTATAAAAATCCTAAATTTGATTATATCCCTCTACTAATACTCTACAACTGTCCTTATAATAATATCCAAACTCCTGCCTCTCTCTCTCTAACCTCATTTTATATACTTTTTCTAATATTTACTTCTTGAAGGAAGAAATCTTTTCTTGTGTCCTGCAGTGTTGAGAACAGCACTTGGAACAGACCTCAATACCTATTTTTTCAATAAATGAAACTATGCTTGACTTCTAAAGAGCTTTACTAAATTTGTATAATGGAATCTCTCATCACTACCTTCTTAAGAATAAACCCTTAGGTGAACTTCCGTCCTCATACCCCCATCATGCTTTGGGGATGAAAAGTATTTGTTTGATTAGTAAGAGGGTGACTGAAGAAATGAAGAATTGCACTGTGTCCAATTCAAACTCCTTGAAGAAATTCGGTTGTGAGCATGGAATTACCCAGGCTGGATTCTGCCCAGCACACCAGGCTTAAGTTATTGGGTAAGACCACATTAGAAAAATGAAATTTGGCAGCTGCCAAAAATATTCTCTTTATGTGGATGTAAGTGACCTTGGATTTTGTTTCTTTCAAAGGCTGGCTTTTTTTGGCGAGGTCAAGAGTTGGACACTTTGAAGGAGCCAGGATTTTGCAATGACAGTGGTGGTACCAGAAAACTTGTGGGTTGTTATAGTGCATCCATTTCTCAGCATCCATTAAAGTTAGGAATGTGATGGGCCAAATGTGCTTTTTATTTTGCCAGGATCTGGCCTCTTCATTTGGAGAATCACCCATGATTGTAGCTGACCGTATTCCAAGATTCATGAGCTTTGGCGCCTGAAGTAGATACCTATGGGCAAAAAAGAAACCATTTATTCATTCCTTTCTTCTTTTCCTTTTTTTTCTCTCCCATTTAACTGTCCCAAATGTCAGCAAATGAGTCAAATGGTCAATATTTTTCCACAGAGGCTGATTTTGGAGAAGCCAATGCAGTTCATCATACTGTTTCTCCACTAGTTTATCGTGACATTCTGGGATTTTGAAAAGACATCTTTTCTGTGTCAAACTGTCCTAGGGTGGCTCATACGCCTTTGCTCATTTTTGACAAGACAGAGGGAGGACAGGATGATAACACAGAAAGATGAAAGGGAGTGGGTGGCTGGATGCAGGCGGGATGTGGGGATGTTGAGAGCGGGGAGTGCAGATGGAGCGGAGGGTAAGATACTGGGGAGAAGGAGGAGAGCTCCTTGTCTGAATATCCCATATTCCAGCAAGTCCATAAAACCGGAAAAGAATGTTAAACAGTGGAAAATCGGAGGCATTTATATTCTCTTCTGATAAGGTCACGATCACCTTTGTTATGAACCCAAATAGAGTATACATTGCTGCTTACGGTAGGATTTGGAAAGAACCACCTCAAAATAGACCCCACTCTACCCCCAGCCTGGTCTGGTCTGGTGGCTACAAGTTCTATTTATATCCTTTCATTGAGTAAAAGCATTAGTTCTCAAATACCCCGAGAAAATGCTGATATTCCAGCTGGGAGAGGAAGAAGGCTAGTTGACAGGGATGGGGTTGATTTGTTTATCTGTCAATGAAGAATGCAAGAGAGATTTCCAATGGACTGAATATTCATGTTTCCCTCAAATTTGTGTGTTGAAATCCAGATTCATGTGTTGAAACCCCCCATGGTAGTCAGTGTAGCAGCAAGTGCTCTCACAGGGGAATGCTTGCGAGGCAGAAACATCCATAAAAGACACATATTTGGCGGACCTGATGAGGTGAACCAGCAGATTAATGCCACCATGGACATGTGTCAGCTACACAATCGTGGTCTCATTTCTGTCCTTCAACTCTCACACAAGAAAATATCCTGTGGCTCATGCCAATGGCAAACATGCGGTGAAAAGAATTCTGGAAAATGCAGGTCAGCCTCATGAAGTTGACACCGAAAAAAACCACCATACCAGGTCAGCCGACTCCCATACCTGTGACTTTTCCATGACACCACATTGCCTCTCTCCAAATGGCCCTTTATGTTGCTTGTTCAACTTTTAACCCAAGTAGGGCATTCTTCCTTATGCAACCTAGCTTAAGAATTGATACCACAGACCTGGCACAGGGCTGGCTGGTGGCTAGGGCAAGACATGGTGGAGAAGGACCAGTAGTTAAGCATCTTCTTGTGAAGATCCTGCAACATTCTTATCCTGGGAATGTGCACAGTAGGATAAGGCATTTGTTTTCCATGTACCCCTTCCCTTCCTGCACCACTTTCTCATAGAGCCAGCCACCCACCAAGTACAACTGTGTAGTCTCTGTCCCACACAAAGGTTTCCAACCAAGGGGAAGAGATGAGAGTGGGCCGAAATATAGCCCTGCTTCTCTCACCAGTCTTAGAGATGTTTCACCCCTAAGGAATGAAAACTTTTTTCCCCAATTTGTAGGTGTGAAGGAGGCACCTTTTTTATAATTTACACAAAGACATTGGAGGAAGAGCTGTGCCTCTTGAATTATCTGTCTACAGCTGTCTGTGATATAATAAGAAATATATATTTGGTGTCTACTATCAGTCCCTGATGCAGAGCTCCTACAACCCTCATCATTTCCTGACTGATGGGTAAGAGAAGTATCTTTTGTTATAATATTTGGTTTTAGTCTCAGAAGATGACTGGTAGCTGGGATCTCTGGCTAGCTTCAGGATGAGGGCTGGTCACCAGCAAGACCAAGCATGATTAGAGGGTTGGACCTTCTAGTCACATCACCCACAATGCTCACCTCGACTTCCTGGGAAGGGAGAAGGGTTGGAGATTGAGTCAATCCCTAGTGGCAAATGATTTAATCAACCATGCCTACATAATGAAGCCTTCACAAAAACCCTGAACAACAGGGTTCAGAGATCTCCCATGTGGGTGAACTTTTCCATGTGTCAGGAGAGTGGTATACCCCAACTCCGTGGGACAGAAGCTCCTGCACTTGGGACCTTTTCTTCTTCCCCTATGCATCTCTTCATCTGTGTTCTTTTTTCTTTTCTTTTCTTTTCTTTTGAGTTGGGGGTCTCACTCTGTCATCCAGGCTGGAGCAGTGGCATGATCACCATTCACTGCAGTCTCGACCTGCTAGACTCAGGCGATACTCCTGCTTCAGCCTCCCGAGTAGCTGGAACTACCACACTCAGCTATTTTTTTGAGGTTTTATCTTTTTAGAGATGAGGTCTTTTTTTTAGAGGTATTTTTTAGAGATGTTGCCCAGGCTGGTCTTGAACTCCTGGGCTCGAGTGTACCTCGACCTCCCAAAGTGCTGGGATTATAGGAGTGGCCTTTGTATGTGTAATATCATGCACCAGTAATAGTAAAGTGTTTCTGAGTTCTGTAAGCTGTTTTAGCAAATTATAAACATGGAGGAGAGGATTGTGAGAATCCCCAATGCACAGAAGTCAGACAGAGGTCACAGGTAACCTGGGACCCACTACTTGCAATTGGCATCGGAATTGGTCCAGCCTTGTGGGACTGAGGAGCTCTTAATCTGTGGGGCTTGTGCTAACTCTGGGTACTTAGTGTCAGAATTGAATTAAAGTCTAGGATACACAGTTGGTGTCCCAAGAGAACTAGAGAATTGCTTGGTGTGAAAAATCCACCCATTTGGTATCAAAAGTGTTGTGAGTAGAGGGCTTTTACTGTTTCACAAAACTTTTTTTGGGTGGGGGACAGAAGGGAAACCAAGTCAGGCCAGTTTGCCCTCAGTTTACCTCAGCTCCTGGGCTTCCTGTCTGGAGCCTAAGTAGATCTCCCTGTGAGGAATGTAGGGACTGAGAGGGAAAAAAACAAAATAATTTCACACTGGTCTTCCCAAAGCGACAGAACAATGATACCTTCATCATGGTCTTGAAAACAAAATAAATAAAATAAAAGTTAGCATGTACTACATACTTGGCATGTACTAGCCACTGTACTGAGGAGGTTCTATAAATTATTCATCCAATAAATATTTACTGAAGACCTACTATATGCCAGAGAAAGTTCTAGATGCTAAAAGTATCAAACAGACAAAAATCCCTGCCCTCACAGAATTTATATCCCAGAGGGAGATAACGACAATTTAAAAAGTAAAATATGCCTGTAATCCCAACACTCTGGGAGGCCAAGGCAGGTGGATTGCCTGAGCCCAGGAGTTCGGGACCAGCCTGGGCAACATAGCAAGACCTCATCTCCACACACACACACACACAAAATCACAAAATCAGCCAGGAGTGGTGGCATGCAACTGTAGTCCCAGCTACTTGGGATGCTGAGGTGGAAGGATTGCTTGAGCTCAGGAGGTTAAGGCTGCCTGTGAGCCGTGATTGTCATGATCACTCCACTGCTCTCCAGCCTGGGCAACAAAGTGAGACACCAACTCACACACACACAAAGAAGTAAAATATATGATATGAAGACGATGATAAATGATATGTGGAAAAATGAAACAAGGAAGGATGCTAGGAAAAGGCTAGCTAGGGAAGGTTGAGGAGGCGAGGGTGGCTCTTTCAAATAAGCTGATCCAGTGAAGATTTCACCGAAAACTGATCTGGGCGACATCCCGTAAGACAGACAATAGAGTTATCCTCATTTCACAGATGAAGAAACTGAGACTTAGAAGAGAAAACTGTTTCCTCAGCCGTAGAACTATCATCAGCTATTCACATGTTCGAGTCTTTCTCTTCACCTGTGTTCGCATGTCACTTTTTTCCTAGCTGTCGAATACGAAGCAATGTGAAGGAATGTTAACCCCGTGGGATGCACTTAAGGTCCGAGGAATGTTAACCCCGTGGGATGGGCTTAAGGTCCGAGGAAAGAGGAGAACCTTTTTCTCTTGGGACTCCTATAATCCCAATGACTTAGTCGACTGTTCCTGCTTACCTGGTCTTCCTCTTGACATGAAACAAACTACTTCATGATGCTAGGAAGATTCTGTAGTCACGGGCAGACTTTTTGTTATTGTTTTCTTAGCCAATTTCAATTTTAAATAGACTTTATTTTTTAGGCTAATTTTAACAGTTTCATGTTCAGAGTGAAATTGAGCAGAAAGTACAGAGAGTTCCCATCATTCCCCTGTCTTCACATACGCACATCTCACCAGAACAGACAGGTTAACTTCTTCCCCATTCAGCCCCTTTCCCGCAAATCAAATCTGGGCTAAAGATCCCATTAGGTTTGCTCTGTGAATCTCGGGTTCTCCCATTCACACGCGAGCTGCCCAGGCCATCAGGGAACTGCTGTCCCCCAACCTTGTGGATGCCCAGTCTTGCAGAGGAGGTCAGGTGGACCAGTGGATGCAGGGGCATAGATGGTCTGGCTCCCCAGGGCTTTCAGGACTGCCTCGCCTGTCAGCCCAGGCAACCTTCTCCCTGTCAAGGTTACGCATTCTTTTCTAGGAATTTCTCAGCCCTGAAGTCCCCCTTTTGCTTTTTAGTTTCACATCCTGAGTTGGCTCAGCTTGCCCTCCAGACTTGCCTGAAAACACACTGTTTAATGTTGAACCTTGAATAAGTTTTCATCTGCCCCAGTGACTGAGTCACTCATGTCATTTCCAGTTACTCACTTTTTAGACGGCCACCTGACCTTGGGTCTGAGTGGAGACAGAGTCCAGGCAGACACCCACACCTTCAGACAGAGCCACTTCTGAGAATCGGTGGGGTGGCAATGTGTCATCTGCCAGGAGGGCGGGAAGGGGAGATGTGGTGAGGGGGAGGAAAGCTGAACCGGATCCAGAGGCGGGGTTGAGTTGACATCAGGCCTGATCTCGCCTGGTTTGAGGGGGGGCCATGAGTGAGCTTGATTTTTGAGGGAAAAGGAGGTGAGGTCATGAATGAGCTTTTCTTACATTAGAGTCTGGGGATGAGGCCACACCTGGGATTTTGTTATTTGGGAGGAGAAAGAGTGAGATCATGCTGTTTCCCTTATTTCTGATTGAGGAGTGAGGGGAGAGGGTATACTATGTCCCATATGCCTTATTTAAGAGGTTGGGAGGCTGGGCGTGGTGGCTCATGCCTGTAATCCCAGCACTTTGGGAGGCTGAGGTGGGAGGATTGCTTAAGGCTGGGAGTTTGAGAATAGCTTGGACAGCATAACAAGAACCTATCTCTACAAAAAATTAAAAAATTAGTTAGACATGGGGGCACACATGTGTAATCCTGGCTATTCGAGAGACTGAGGCAGGAGGATTCCTTGTGCCTAGGAGTTCAATGCTGCAGTGTCTATGATCACGCCATTGTGCTCTATCCTGAGCAATAGAGCAAGACCCTGTCTCTAAAAAAAAATAATAAAGCCGGGCTCGGTGGCTCAACTTGTTATCCCGCACCTTTGGGAGGTTGAGGTGAGTGGATTGCCTGAGCCCGCAGGTTTGAGATCTGTCTGGGCAGCAAGACCTCATTTCTACAATAAATCAAAAAATCAGCCGGGCGTGGTAGCGCATGCCTGTAATTCCGGCTACTTGGAAGGATGAGGCAGAAGGATCGCCGGAGCCCAGCAGGTCGAGGCTGCGGTGGCCGGGAGCGGCCATTGCACTCCAGTCTGGGTGACAGAGTGAGACTCCAACTCAAAAAAGAAATAAAAATAAAAATAAATAAATAAATAAAAGTTAGGGAGGTTTGGAAGTTCTTCTGCCTCTAAACCTAAGGTTGCCCTGTCCCAGCAGAGCCTGAGAGCAGCCTCTTCCAGAGCAGCTCAAGGCTCGACGCCCTTGACTGTTTTGCTTCCGTCAGCCAGGGCTGTACTGTCACTTTCATGAGCCCTGATGGCTTTTGTTTACAGAAGCCCCTTCCTCCATGAAGACATGTTTTAATTTTACAACTGCGTTGGTGTAAAGATGAATATAATCCAGGCTGGTTTCATTATTATATAAGCGATTTATTTTTCTTCTGACTTGAAAAGAAATTAAAACATTTCTGTGGGTGTCTAAAAACATGAGACTTAAGCCTTCTGTGCCTAATGGATGAATTGGTCCTGAGGTTACTGGATATTCAGGACTCTTCTGACCTTCTGAAAAGAATCTGGGGCAAGAACCAGAGCACAGAGGGCACCTCCCCCTCTCTGCCTCACCTTACCTGTCTGAGATACTCTGCCAGGGATCTGTTAAGACAACTGCGCAGAACTGATTCGCCTTCTTGTATGGTCAGGCTGCACATAAAAATGTTTCAGTCGCCGGGCTTGGTGGCTCAGCCTGTAATCCCGCACCTTTGGGAGGCTGAGGTGAGTGGATTGCCTGAGCCTGCGGGTTCGAGACCCGCCTGGGCAGCGAGACCTCATCTCTACAATAAATCAAAAAATCAGCCGGGCGTGGTAGCGCATGCCTGTGATTCCGGCTACTTGGAAGGCTGAGGCGGAAGGATCGCCAGAGCCCAGCAGGCTCACCGCTCACTCACTGACTCACTCAGAGCAGGTTCCAGTCCTTCTAGCTCCTTTCACGGTAAGCACCCTACACAGATTCCATATTTTTACTGCACTTTTTCTGCCTGCAGATACACCACCGATACCTGCCATTGAGTTACAACTGCCTACAGTACTCACTACAGTCACATGCTACACAGGTTTGCAGTTGGGGGTTACAGGCTACATCACATAGCCTAGGTGTGTAGTAGGCTCTGCTGTCTAGATCTGTGTAGGTATACTCTATGATGTTCACATGATGAAATCGCCTAAGGACACATTTCCCAGAATGTATTCCTGTCATTAAGCAATGCATGACTGTAGTAAGAAGGTGCTGTGCATGGGCAGGCTCACTGAGAACTCACCCTTAGGCTAAGTAATCCATCAAAGAGCAGATACTCGTCATTTCCCCCAGGCAAAGGCAGAGATCAGCGGGCACTATTTTGGAAATTCGTTATTACAGATGATCAGACAGTGTTTGGGGAAACAATACAAGGTAGAAAATTGTTTATATTATCCACATTCATTTGTTCATTCATCAAATGAATATTTATTCAGTCAATTATGTGCTACACATTAGTATCTAGGGGTATAGACAGGTTCTGGGTCTCATGGAATTTATACACTGTACATTAGAATTCCTCAAGATGTCTATTTATAGCTACAGATAAGTTAGAAAAAGGGGAATGAGAAACAGGATTAAATTGTTAGATGCCCTGTTACCTATTACTGCTAGCAGTATGACATATATCATGTCACCTGAGCCTCCTAACAATTCTGTGACGCATGTATTATTATTTCTGTTTCATAGATGAGGAAAAAGAGACTTAAAAAGGTTTAAAAAAATGTGCCCACGATTACCCAGTTCTCATGGGTGATTTGGAAAGCAGTTCTCACTCATTCCAGGGTCTGATAGTCTACTTGGTTAGTCTACTAGTTATAATTTATGTCAAGCAAATTTGATTTACTAATAGCTTTCTTAAAAAAATTTTTTTTTTAAAGTTTGTTTTTTAAAGAGACAGAGCCTCATTCTGTTGTCCAGGCTTGTCTTGAACCCCTGACCTCAAGTGATCCTTCTGCTTCAGCCTCCTGAGTAGCTAGTGCTACAGGTGTGCACTACCATGCCTGGATAACTTTTTTTTTATTCTTTCCCTCCCTCCCTTCCTTCTTTCTTCCTTTCTTTCTTTCTTTCAAGACAAGGTCCTGCTATGTTGCTCAGACTTGTCTCAAACTCCTGGCCTCAACTATTCCTCCTTCCCTGGCCTCCCAAAGCTCTGGGATTACCACCATGAGTACTAATACCTTTCTCTGAGTCTACTTACAATGTAAAGTTAAAATGCTCTCTTTTGGCAAATCGCCTCAGAAAGAAGCTAAGTTCTGAAAGAATAGAAATAGATCCTATGTTAAAAATGTAGGGAGGACAGAACCTTCTCAGTCCACTTTGGTTATAGGTGTAAAAAGGTGAGATCCCTGATGTCTGGGGAAGAGCATTGCCATCAGATAGAGAGATGAGGGGTCACTTAGGTTTGAGAAGACATGCGTTTTCATATCATTAGTGCAACACTAAAGTAACATGTCTGTTAAGGTATGTCCATGCTGTCTGGTAAAGTTATAATCTTAGTTACCACGAGTATTGAATTCAAAGTGTGGTTGTCTCATGAAGGTACAGACAGAAACTGGGTAGTATCCCATGTGGAATGCAAAGAGAAGTCAAGCTTCTAGGAGCAAACCTAGTCGGGGTCAATTTCCTGGGATTTACAGGAAGAGATCTCAGATACGCTGAGTCTCTTCCAGACTGATGCCCAGGCTGTGGGCAAACGGTTCAGAAGTCACTGCACCAGAGACCTGGACACAGCAAGGTGAATGTCAGTTCTAGCCAGGCGTGCGTGCATGCGTGTGTGTGTGTGTGTGTGTGTGTGTGTGTGTGTGTGTGTGTGTACAAGGACACATATCAGATGGGAGGGGGCAGAGAACTGGGTTCCAGGTGTTCACAGGAGCCAAGAGTCTAGCAGCCTGGCAGAGTCAGACCTGCTGTGTTGGCCTCTCAAACAAGTGACATTAATCATACATTTGACACTGCCTTTGCTTACAGCATCTGCCAATCTCAAATGGTTAAAATTTATTTTCTTTTTTTGAGTCGGGGTTTGCCTGTATTGCCCAGGCTGGAAGGCAGTGGCATGATCACGGCTCACCACAGCCTTGACCTCCTGGGCTCAGGCAGTCCTTTCTCTTCAGCCTCCTGAGTAGCTGTGACTACAGGTGCACACTACCATGCCCCTCTAATTTTGTGATTTTTTTTTCCATAGAGACAAAGTTTTGCTATGCTGCCCAGGCGGGTCTCAAACCCCTGGGCTCAGGCTATCCTCCCATCTTGGCCTCCCAAAGTGCTGAGATTGCAGGGATGAATCATTATACCTGCCCCTAAAATCTACTTTAACATAATGCAAGCAGATATATTTCTTCACAGTTCTCTTTTGCTGTCCTTGTTTTTCCTTATGTACTGAGACACACAAATAATCTAGTCTGTCCCACGCAGCCTTAGTCACATAATAGTAAATCCAGTAAAATAATCTGAGAGTTGCCATCATATGTCCATCACTAACCTCTATCTCTGCTTCTAAGCAAAAATGCCATTCCTCACTCAAATCACTTTAGAAAAAGAAGACTACTTCCCTTCTCTATAAATATCTGTCAGAACCAGGAGGAGAAGAATGGGAAGCTGTTAGTAAAGTTTCCAAATGTCAAAACATAAATAATCCCTGTAACTAAACACAACTGGAAGTGATACGTATGAGCAGAATTGTCTAGGTAGTTCGTCAGCTACTCCCAGAGGAGCTCCCAGGGAGATTTGGAAGTGAAGTCTGCCAGGTGTGGTGGCTCATGCCTGTAATCCCAGCACTTTGGGAGGTGGAGGGGAGAGGATTGCCTGAATCCAGGGGTTCGAGACCAGCCTGGGCAACTTGGCGAGACCTCCTCTCTACAATACATTAAAAAAATTAGCTGGGCTTCATGACGCGCACCCGTGTTTCCAGTGATTAGGAAGACTGAGGTGGAAGGATCACCTAAGCCCAGAAGGTCAAGGCTGCGGTGGCTGTGAATGTACCACTGCACTCCAGTCTGGGTGAAAGAGTGAGACTCTTACTCAAAAAAACAAAAAAACCCCAAAGTTCACTGAGAAACTAAAGCAGGCAGCGGTGAGGAGGACTGGAAATGTCATGCACTTCCAAAGCAGTTTGTGGAGTAAAGGGTCTTTTCTTTCTCTCTGAAAAAGGAAGGAAGTTGTGAGATAGCAGGACTCTCACTTTGCAAGGAAAATACCAGACAGTATGATGCGGAATGTGTGACCAGACTGCACAGAGAAGTACCACACCCTTGGAAGCCTGATCTCTGACACAGGCCTGAGTCTTTGGGTGGGGTCCAATCTTCTTGCCCAGTTTATGTAGTCACTCTCTTTTCTTTTTCTTTCTTTCTTCCCTCCCCTCCTTCACCCATCTTCCTCCCCCTTCCTTCTTCTCTCTATCCCTCCCTTCCTTCTGCATAGTAAGTAGTGTATACAGAATAATAATTCAATCTAATGTCGCTGATGCTGAAAATTGTTCTGGAATCTCAAATGCACAACTAAGAATTATTTTCATTGGATAAAATGAAAAATATTGACATAGAAAATACAGAAACTAGTCTGAGTTGGTAAAGCATTGAGAAATATGCTGAAAACAGGTTATCAAATCTCAATTTAGAATTGCTTTCTTGTGATTCTCCATTTTACTCCTATAAGTCAAAGGCAGAAGAATTACAGATTAGCTGAAGTTTCTGGTCGTTTAGTCTCAGGTTAAAGCTTTCCTTGCCACTCTCTTCTCTCCTTTTCTAGATGCTGGAAAACTTTCCTGGGTTAAAATATTAGTGAGAACTTAACAAGGGGAAAATTTTTTCTATTTTTATAAACCATCCACATATCTGGCTGCAAGATCAACATCATATACATAATTATCTCTAGCTGCAACATTTTTTCTTGATTAATTAAAGCACTTCTACTGTTACTAACAGCAGGGAAGGGTTTCTGGAAAGGGCTCTAAAATCATTTAACTAGTCTTTTTAAAAGCTCTGCTGTCCACAAGTCTAGTTTAGCAAATGTCTGCTGCTACTTTAATTATTTTATCTAGTATGGCACTGCTGCAAGTGGTGATTGCATACTCCATTACTTCTGTTGCAATGTAACACTACCAACATAATGAACAATTCTAAATTAAAAAAATTGTTTTGACTGGGTGTGGTGGCTCACGCCTATAATCCCAGCACTTTGGGAGGCTGAGGTGAGAGAATTGCCTGAGCCCACGGGTTTGAGACCAGCCTGGGCAACTTGGAGAGACCTCATCTCTACAATAAATTAGAAAAAAAAAATTAGCTGGGTATGGTGGTGTGTGTCTGTAGTTCTAGCTGCTTGGAAGGCTGAGGCAGAAGGATCATCTGAGACCAGCAAGTCGAGGCTATGGTGGTCGTGAGCATGCCACTGCACTCCAGCCTAAGCGACAGAGTGAGACTCCAACTCAAAAATATATATATATATGATTTTATATTTTGTCTTAGATTTTCATTCTAGAAAATCATAAAAAACAGAGAAGCATGAGGAAGAAAATAAAGACTACTCATAATTACACTACTGGGTGATAAACAGTGTTAATATTTTAGTGAATCCCCTCAAGTATTTTTTCTAGCCATACCATTTTTTTAATAAACAACTAAAATATTACATTCTAATTTGATTTTTTTCCATTAAAAATTTATCACACACATTTCACCTATGCAGTTGAATATTTAGATACAACATGATATTTAATGACTACGTGGCATTCAGTTGTGTGGATACATCATAATTTAAGAAGTCCCCTGTTGGGAACCACAATTAACATGTTGTCATTTTCCTCACTGTTGTATGTAACACAGACATGAACAGCCTTGTGCATAAATCTTTGCAAGAATGTCTAATTGCTTCCATATGGCAAATTCCCAGACATGGAAAAGCTGGCTGACAGAGCTTAAACATTTTCAAGTCTTTTGCTACAATCCTGCCAAACTGGCCTCCAGAAAAGATGGACCAATTTATTCTCCTAAAGATGTTTAAGCAAGTGGCTGTTTATCTACATCCTCAACAATGTTCAGTCTTCAAAATAAAATTTTACTAATTTGACAGCTGGAAAATAGGAATCTCATTTTCACTGAAATTTTTTGGTGTACTGATGAGGTTGAATATTGTTTCATATATTTAACTGGCCATTTGCATGAGGCTCTGGGGGATGGTCCACTCATGCCATCTACTCAGTTTTCTACAGTGGTGTTTGTCTTTTGCTTTTTGGTTTGTAGGTGAGCTAATTGTTTGGAAGTTTTCACTCAGGTCATTTCCCAGAATGAATTTATACACATACACACCACACACACACACACACACACACACACACACACACACACACACGCGTGCGCACACACACACACACACTCTTACCTTTATGCTGGAATAAGTATATATTATTGGAACAATTATAAACCATGTCCTCCCAATAATTCTCACCACAACAAGCCTACATGAAAGTTTATTTATTATCTTCAATCCTCCAGAGTCTCTCTGGGGTCTTCATCTTATTTTCCTTCTGAAGTTACAGCATATTGCTAGCAGAATGTGCATTTGTTAGTGTCAAGCCCAGCCTACATTTTTCCCTTCTGAATTAAAAATAAAATCACAATCAATATATATTTCTTAGAGAAAAAATAAAAAAATGCCTGATACATATAAAGAATAAAAGCTGGGTACAATGGCTTACCCATGTAATTCCAGTGTTTTAGAAGGCTGAGGCAGAAGGATAACTTGTGCCCAAGAGTTTGAGACCAGGCTAGGCAGCATAGTGAGACCTCACCTCTACAAAAAATACAAAAATTGGCGGGGCTCAGCCTGTAATCCCGCGCCTTTGGGAGGCTGAGGTGAGTGAATTGCCTGAGCCCGTGGGTTCGAGACCCGCCTGGGCAGCGAGACCTCATCTCTACAATAAATATTTTAAAAAGCTACAATAAATCAAAAAATCAGCCGGGCATGGTAGCGCGCGCCTGTAATTCCGGATACTTGGAAGGCTGAGGCGGAAGGATCGCCGGAGCCCAGCAGGTCGAGGGTGCGGTGGCCGGGAGCGGCCATTGCACTCCAGTCTGGGCGACAGAGTGAGACTCCAACTCAAAAAAAAAAAAAAAAATACAAAAATTAGCCAGGTAGTGTGGCACATACCTGTAGTCCTAGCACTTGGGAGGCTGAGGCAGGGTGACTGGTTGAGCCTAGGAGATCAAGGTTACAGTGAGCTATGATCTTGCCACTGTACTCCAGCCTGGGCAACAGAGTAAGACCTTGTTGCTAAAAATAATTAATTAAAGTAAAATAAAATATTTTTAAAAAAGAGAATTCACTTATAATTCTGCCACTAAATAACAACCTCTGCTTGCGTTTGGGTGTATATCTCCCCCAATTTTTTTTTAACACATAGGTATACATGTATTTTTTGTTTCTGCATAAATAAGGTCACACTGTACTTAGTTTTTAAATTTACTTTTTTCAATTATCACATTGTGAATAATTTTTTTATTTCAATAAATATGTTGGTAGCATTATTTTTAATGTCTACTACCTCATATTTTATTATAGAAATGTATCATTTAAAAAAATCCCTGTCCTTTTTTGGGAAGTTTAGATTGTTTTCATTTTTTTCCCCTTTTCTTGTTAATAGTTCTGTGATGGTTCTCCTGCTGACTAAATGTTTTTCAGGGTTCTGTCTGAATCAATTCTCTTCCAAGGCAGAAACAAGGAATGACCTTCTTTGTGGCTTTAGAGGGTGTCAGGGAGAGGTGATTATAAACTTGCCTTGGGCCAACCCAGGAACAAGCCAGCCAAATTAATGGGTCCAGAGTGTTATTCTGAGATCAGTGAGCCAGTGTTAGTGGATTCCCTAAAAAAATAGTCTGAGGCACAGCTTACCTGTTAATGCTTTTTTTGGGAGATGCAATGGCAAGGTTGTAAAAATAAGGAAAAAAAGGCAAATCCAGGTTAGGAAAGCGAACACTCATTAATGAGTTGGTTGCAGCTTCATGACAAAACAAAGCTGGATGCTTGGTGGTATGAGACATCTCTGGTGGAACATACCAGACCACTGAGCCTAGGAATAATTCACAGGAGGGAGGGAGGGAGGGTGTAGAACCTATTTACAGCTCCCTTGGGTTTCCTTTCCCTATTTGGCCCAATTTCATGGCCCAATTTCATGAATTGCCCCTCACTTCCAGGTTGTGTCACCTGATCCCTCTGGAGAATCACGGTAGGGGCCAGTCTCATACTCCAAAGTACAGTGTTTCATCTGTATCTGAAGGCAATGGGAAGAGTCAGGTGCCCCCTGGGTATGACCAGGTAAGCCTCGGCCTGCCAGAGATGCTGCGGCTTCCACTGTGGCTTGGTCACTGAGGTCCTGCCACAGGCTGAGATAGGGGCTGCAAAATAAGGAAAAAAAAAATGGAACCATCAGAGAAGAGGTATGACCTCTGGCTTTCCAACCTGTAGTATTCCCAACAGTTTCAAAATATCAAAGTAGTGTCCAAGCCCTTGTTTTCGAGAACCAAGGAACTCTACAGAGGGCTGTCCCTAAGAAGCACTAGGACCCATGCTACCCAGGAGGATAGGGTGGGAATGCAGCATTATAAAGAATGGGAAAAGGAAGTTAAGTTCTGTGGGCAGAGAGCTCCACCTTTCCTTTGGGGACAGAAAAAGAGCTAGAGGTCAGACAGGGACACTTGGCTCAGCCACACCACGTCTTTCCCGGCTGTCCAGCCCACAGGACTCCAAGTAGGCAGCCTGGGCTTACTGGGGGCAAGCTTCAAAGAGAATGGGCTGACACGACCTGTGTAGGTCCTCATGTACCCTGACATCAAAGGCACCTCAAAAACGAGCACACCAGTACAGGAAGCAAAGAGAGTTTTCCCCCGAGAATGGCACCCAGAGTTCAGGTAAGTCAAGTGGTTTCCTTTATGACTCTCCAGGCTCTAAACAGGGCAAGTTTCCTTCAATCAGCTGGAGTACGGCAAAACTGACAGCAAAGTAGAGGAAGAAGCCAGCGTGTGAAAGAAGAGGAAGAGGCAGGAACAAAGGACAATGCGTCTGCTGGGTGGTTTCCCTGAGGTCTAGTAATGCCAAGGACAAGTTGAGGCAACACATGAATGTTTATGAGTGTCATCATGCTCGGTGAACTTTGCTCCGGGCACTGTTAAACCTACCAGTTCTCGATTCTTGGCTTCTTCTGCAGCCTTTGGTTGTCTGAAAGGTTAGATGGCAGGTTTTTTTCTTTTTACAGGGATTTGAAGACAGAGAGGAAGGTCTCAGACAGACTCTGTAGGATTATCCTGGCTTTGAATGGAACCGAGTATGGTCTTAAGTACCTTCCCCAGTTTCCCTCCAATGACACCACGTAGTCTTTCAGGCCTCTGTCCTTACCCTAAAAACTTTTCCCCAGATGTCCTCTTATCTCTATCTGGGGGGTTACCTATATTGAGTCAGCCCAAAGTCATCTTCTGAAAGTTTTCTAAGGTCAGGTGGCTCTGGTCACCCCTTGTTTGTGCTCCTCGTGTAAACAGACCGCTGCGTTAGCGCTTGCTGTTGCACTGTTGCTATTTGAATGCATTACTACCTTTTCCTATTAGATTATGGACTCTGAAAATGGATCAGATTTTTAACTGTTGGCTTTAAGCACCTAGAACAGTGTTACCTGGAACTCAGAAAATACTGGTTGGTTGAGAAGGCACTTGGGTTCTCAGAGGACTTCATGTATATATGCTCCTTACGTCACTCATCATACTGCCTAACGACTACTGTTTACCTATGACTCCTCCCTGATGTTCCATCTCCTTGGGGGCAAAGGTACAAACTCATTGCCTTTAAGACGATGCATGGCACATTCTAGGTATTAAATAGGTATTGACTTTAGGAAAATGTGCAGCATTGTAGATGATTTTTGTAATATCCAGAGCTCAGTCTATGTCATCATGATCCTAGTGATACAGACACCTGCTATTGTCTGTCCATATTGCCCTAGAGAAGGGCATGGCAGGGGTGGAGCGGGCCGCATGCACCCACATTCCTGGGAGCTAACAAAAGATGCGCTTCCCTTATCTTCTATGCACCCAGGTAAGTAACTTCAACGAACCCTTAACTTCCCTGCAGATTGTGCCCAATTAACTGAGAGATGTAAATCCCCATTTACTCCCATTTCGTAGAAGTCACAGGTTTGAATACTATAGTATCCAGGTAATCGTAAGTCTTGTGATTTGTATAATTTTGTATCAATGTAACCATAAGTCTTGTGGTTTGTGTAACTTTTGAGTATAACAACATGTAATAATGGATGATGTCTTAGGCCCAGTTAACTTTCTTCACTCTACGGCAAGTTGATTAATGCTTCTGCCGGGTGTTACTGATAAGAAGTCGTGAAATACCTTTAGTAACTTAAGTTCTATACAATGCTCTGCTGGTTACGGAGTCAATGTATAGGTATCAACAACCCTGAATTTATAAAAGTGGACTGTAAAGGCTGAAGGGTGAGCAGAACCATTTTAAAGAGGCCAGAAGGCTGGCTCTGTTCCCTGGAGTCGAATTCAGAAATAAAACTCTTTCTACCAGTTCCCTGCCTCTTGAATTATTGATATTGAGGGAGAGCAACCATGTGTTACTCAGACCATAGCACTAGCACATTTCTTTGCGTGCATGCATGGAGTTAGGCATATCGCATACCTCACACCACTGATCATCACGGTAGCTTTTAAAATGGGTTCCCATTTTACGGAGGATGAGACTACGACTTGGGGAACTGAGTGACTTGCTCCAATACGCACATCCAGAAAGTGGCAAGGGTGGGATGTAACTGTGGACCATATGTATAATAGCCATGCATCACGGTTTCCTGACCCAGGTGCTCTGAAGTAGCCAGAGATTTGGCTCTGCCCCTTACTCCCTATGTGCCAGCTACTTGTCAGCATCTGAATGTCAGAGAAAAGGAAACAAATCATCTTTCCCCAGCTCCACTCAGTTGTCCTCACAGACCCCTAACTGTGCCAATATGTGGTTAAGCATCCACTTGGCTGAACGTGATACCAGCACTGGACATTTTAATACTTCCTGGGAGAGGGCAACATATGGATGTCCTTAATATAAATAGAAGCTGGAGAGTTTAAATTAACTCACCCAAGGTCATGGATCAGGTAAGTGGATAGCAAGAATTCAGATTTCTTTTGGATTCCAGGGTCTGTACTGGAAATGTGGGTGAGGCCTAGCTTGCAGTGGACTTTTAAAGTTAGAGTGAGGTTCACAGATTTTTTTTTGAGAGTCGAGGACTCACTACATTGTCCATGCTGGAGTGCAGTGGCACAGATCATGGCTTATTACAGCTTCGACCTACCGGGCTCAGGTGATCCTTCTGTCTCAGCATCCCAAATAGCTGGGACTCCATGTGTGCACCAGCACACCTGGCTGATTTTCTGATTTCATGAAGAGATGAGGTCTCACTATGTTGCCTAGGTTGGTCTTGAATTCCTGGACTCAGGCAATCCTCCAGTCTCAGCCTCCCAACGTGTTGGGATTACAGGCATGAGTCACTGTGCCTGGCCCGCACAGACTGTATTAAGAAGACATTGGGAAGATTTTTGAGCAGCGGCACAATAAGATCAGAGTTACACTTGAGAAAACATTGGATCAGTGGTGGAGAAAGGGAAAGGGTGAGCAGCTCATGGGACTGCTGGAATTACGATAATTGTGCTTAGAAGGTCTGCTTACAGACAAACGAAGCTTGAGGTGGCAGAATAAGAGGAAATGTCCAGAAGACAGCAGGAGGTGGGAGGTGGAAAAGTGCTCATGAGAAGCACAAATCTGTGAGTTGCTATAGCAAGACTGTAGACATAGCCCTTGAAAGTAAGTAAAGCCACTAAGGACTGGGGGAAGGGCAAAGGGGGACAAAAGGCTGAGAGATCAGCTTGGTGATGTGGCTTACAGAGAAGTCAAGAGAAGAGGGGAAATTGTGGCAAGACAAGAGTGATGTCAGCACAGTGCCTTGTGACAGGTCGGTCAAACAACTGAACAGCGGATGTCAGAATCTCTTGTACCAGGAGGCAAGTGTGTTGAGAAACACTTGAAAAAGCTTCTAGGGGCCAAATCGAGAGTGAGGAGGTAGAGAGTGGGAGACCAGGACACAAGAGAGAACGCACGACTGCCCTGTGCTAAAGTGAGAAAGGGGAAACTGGGATGATGGAGCAGAGAAAAAGGACAGAGAGGGAAGACTGGGGTGACTTTCACAAACACAGGGCTTTCAAGTGACATGCGTTGCTTTTGTGAATACTCTGCTCTCCCTCCAAACCTTCATCAACATCTCTAAAATGCACAACAGCCTGGCATGTGTTTTGGGGAAAATCAGGAAACAGGACAGACTGGAGGGGTAGTACAGCATGGGGACTGAATCCCAGCCGTGGCAAGCTGATGAATGGAAGACATTCCACAGAAACAGAGACTCAGAGTCAGCAGTCTGAAAGCAGAAGCACACTGGAAATTTGTGAAATCTTGTGGAGGGCAGTGAACTTGGGGGGAACAGCCAATTTCATCTCAGTGTTTTTTTGTCTTCTGTTTTAGAGACAGGTCTCACTGTCACCCAGGCTGAAGCGTAGTGGTGCGATCAGAGCTCACTGCAGCCTGAAACTCCTGTGCTCAGGTGATCCTCCCAGCTCAGCCTCCCCAGGACTACAGGCACACAACACCATGCCTGGCTAATTTTTTAAAAAATTATTTTGTAGAGACAGGGTCTCACTAGGTTACCCAGGTTGGTCTCGAACTTCTGGCCTCGAGCGATTCTCCCGCCTTGGCTTCCCAAAGCTTTGGGATGACTGGGCCTCGTCTGAATCTTAAGGAACATTCAGGCTCCAGTTGACATTGGTGGATCAACCTTATCATTGATGATCATAACTGCTGAATGATTATTCTTTCGGAATGAACTAAACATGTTGGTGGATTTGAAAAGAATGAACATGAGTGAGGGAAGCCTTCAATGAACTGATCTGGAGCTTTAGCAGGCTGGAGGGAGAACACAGATCTTCGTGCAGTCTTACATATTCAGTTTACGTCAGCTGTCATAGGGTAGGCTGCCCAGTGAAAGTTATTAGTTTAAATTGCTGGAGATCATCTCTGGGACTTTTCTGGTCCCTTTGCTCATGAGTAATTGTATCCTAGAAAACTTTTTCCAACCCCTAAATATTCCCCCTGAGCTAGAAGGATATGACCCAACGGAGAAGCTACTGCAAAGCATGGAGTTGGAAGCCTCAGAGACCCACTTGCTGCCTGTCCTGGTGTCGCCTTGAGGATTTATAATCTTCACAGTGTCAGGCTAGGGAGGGTAGGAAGCCAGAGCCCTGAGCAGACTCCAGACTGGAAGCAATAGTCCCACCTCTCCACCTTTTCACAACAGGGACAATGAGGCACTTCTTCTTATTAATTTGCGTAAGTCACAGACAAGGGGGTGTGTACACACACGCCCCAGAAACATTTAGGAAATTTTGGCTTACGTTAGGAGAAGCATATAATAGTTAACTAAAAATTGTGAAAGTGGGCCAGGTGCGGTGGCTTAGCCTGTAATCCCAGCACTTTGGGAGGCCGAGGCGAGAGGATTAACTGAGTCCAGGGGTTCGAGACCAGCCTGGGTAACTTGGCGAGACCTTGTCTCTACAATAAATTCCAAAAATTAGCTGGGTGTGGTAGCGTGCATCTGTAGTTCCAGTTACTTGGAAGGCTGAGGCGGAAGGCTCGCCTGAACTCCAGTCTGGGCGACAGAGTGAGACTCCAACTAAAAAAAAAAAAAAAAAAAATTGTGAAAGTTCTTAGCTGAAATCTTGTCAAAAAGATAATGATTTTAAAGATGCAATTCAAGCTGGGCTCGGTGGCTCAGCCTGTAATCCTACCCTTTGGGAGGCTGAGGTGAGTGGATTGCCTGAGCCCGCGGGTTCAAGACCCGCCTGGGCAACTTGGTGAGCCCTCATCTCTATAATAAATCAAAAAATTAGCTGGGCATGGTAGCATGCACCTATAGTTCCAGCTACTTGAAAGGCTGAGGGTGGAAGGATAGCCAGAGCCCAGCAGGTTGAGACTGTGGTGACTGGGAGTGGCCACTGCACTCCAGTCTGGGTGACAGAGTGAGGCTCCAACTAAAAAAAAAAAAAAAAATAAAAATAAAAATAAATAAAAATGCAATGAAATGAAATGAAATGAAAGCTCTCTTGCAGTTATTTCATAATATACATTCTGCCAGGCTCTCCCAGCTTACCCAGAGAAAAGGAGTGAAGAAAATACTAGCTTTCTTAATGTTCTGGTTTTCTATAATAATCACTGGATATGCTGAAAGGATGTATGATATTCATGAGTGTCACTTGGCTTCTTTGCATCCTGTATTTTTAATCTATATATGTTAGTAAACATTGAAGAGTTAAGGATCCTTCCATGCAAAACACAGAGGTTCTGCTCCATGGTCAGAGGGGTTGGTGTGAAATGGTGTGACAGACTTTTTCTCTTTTCTTTTTTTGGGTCGGAGTCTTACTCTGTCACCCAGGCTGAAGTACAGCAGCAGTTCACTGCAGCCTCGGACTCTTGGCTCAGATAGTGTTCCAAGAACCCTTAACTCTCCAACAAAATATTTTGAAAGTATTCAGGGAGTGGATAGGGCTCCTGGTTTTATATCTGTTCCAGTCAGTATTTCCATGTAATAAACAGCCTCAAAACTTAGTGGTGTAAAGCAACTATTTTATGACACTCAGATCTGTAGGTAAGGAATTTGACACAGCAAAGTCTGCTTACTAATGCTCCCTGATGTCTGGACCCTCAGCTGGAAAGACTTGATCACTGAGAGCTGGAATCATCTGATTGTTCTGCCTCACCCTCCCAAGTAGCTGGGACTATAAGCATGTACCACTACGCCTGGCTAATTTTTTTTTTTTTGAGTCAGAGTCTCACTCGGTCACCCAGGCTGGAGTGCAGTGGCATGCTCACGGCCACCACAGCCTCGACCTGCTGGGCTCAGGGGATCCTTCCGCCACAGCCTTCCAAGTAGCTGGAACCACAGGCGTGTGCCACCATACCCGGCTAATTTTTCTTGATTTTATTATAGAGACGAGGTCTCACCAAGTTACCCAGGCTGGTTTCGAATCCCTGGGCTCAGGCAATCCTCTCGCCTCGGCCTCCCAAAGTGCTGGGATTACAGGCTTGAGCCACTGTGCCTGGCCTGCCTGGCTAATTTTTAAAATTTTTTTGAGGAGATTTCTATGTTTCCCAGGTTGGTCTCGAACTCGTGGGCTCAAGCAATCCTCCTGCCTCAGCTTTTCAAAGTTGTGGTATTAAAGGCTTGAGCCACTGTACCTGGTTAAGATCGTAGTTTTCACAGATGGCTACAACAATGTCTCCTGTTCCACAGATTCTTATTACAATGTGACATGGTCACTTCTTTGATCGAACGGTGAGTTCCATGTCTTCTCTGCCTCTGCCCCCAAACTGGGCAAGATTTATGACTGTTTCAACCACAGAGGAGAGCAGAAGTGATGAATGTGACTTTCGAGGCTACATATGTGACACGGCCTCCTTTAAGTCTCTTAGGATACTTACTTTGGATCCCCAAGCTATCATGTAAGATACTCTTGACTCCTCTGAAGCTGTCATGCTGGGAAGAAGCCCAGGCTGTATGGCGAGGCCTGTTCTGGCTGACAGCCCCAGCCAAAGTTCCAGCCAATAGCCACAGTCAGATGCCAGACATGAAAGTGAAGATGCCTCCAGATGATTCTAGCTCCCAGTCATCGAGTCTTTCCAGCTGAAGGTCCAGATATTGGGGAGCATAAATAAGAGGTTTTTGCTGTGCCAAATTTCTTTTCTTTTTTTTTTTGAGTCGTAGTCTAACTCTGTTGCCCAGACTGGAGTGCAGTGGCTGCTCCTGGCCACTGCAGCCTCGCCTGCTGGGATCCGGCGATCCTTCCGCCTCAGTCTTCCGAGTAGCCGGAATTACAGGCGTGCGCTACCATGCCCAGCTGATTTTTTTTTTTTTTTTTTTTATTGTAGAGATGAGGTCTCGCTGCCCAGGCGGGTCTTGAACCTGCGGACTCCGGCAATCCACTCACCTCAGCCTCCCAAAGGCGCGGGATTACAGGCTGAGCCACCGAGCCCGGCTGTGCCAAATTTCTTACCCACAGAATCTGAGTGTCATAAAACAGTTGCTTTACACCACTAAGTTTTGGGTTTGTTACATAGAAATATTAACTAGAACAGATATAAAACCAGGAACACTATCTATTCCCTGAGTCCTCCCAAGATATTTTGTTGGGGGGTTAGCACTTCTTGGAACACAACTTGAAAACCTCTGGACTAACCAATTAAAAAAATTTTATTATAAAGATGTGGGGTACAATTCAGTGTTAGGTATACAAATGTTGATCGTGCAGGTACCCTTGTTGATGAGGTATGCCCCTCCCTCTCCCTCAGTTTCCCTCAGCTGCCAATCCCAACTCCCCTCCCCTGACAGTTTTCCACGACTGCCAATCCCTTTCTTATAGTATTATAATTGTTCAAGTTCCACTTATGAGTGAGAACATATGGTACTCTGTTCTTTGTTTCTGTGATAGATCACTTAGTATGATCGGCTCCAAATCCACCCAAGTTGCTGCAAAGTCCATATTTTGTCTTTCTTTATGGCTGCATAATATTTCATTGTGTATATGGACTAACCAGTTTTTAAGGTCTCCAAATATTCTGTTTCTAATAAAACTAGAATTTAATATTAATAGCTTCATCAAGAAAAAGTGGTATCTTGCCCAGCGTTATGAAATGACTTCCTATTGAAAGCCGAATCCCCAGAACTTGTCATTTTGATCTTATTTGGAAATAGGGTCTTCACAGATTATCAAGGTAAGATAATGTCATTAGTGTGGGTCCTCATCCAAAATGACTCTGTCTTACAAAAAGGAGAAGTTTGGACATAGAGATCGATACGCAGGGAGAACGTGGAATGAAGATGGAGGCAGAGATGGAAGTAATGCACTTTCAAGTCAAAGATCACCAAGGGTTTCCAGTAAACCACCAGGAGAAAGGAGAGAGACAGAACAAACTCTCCTGTATAGCCAATCCAAAGGAACCAATCCTTCTGCAAACACTTTGATTTAGAACAGAGACAATAAATTCGTTTAAGCCACCCAGCTTGTGGTAATTGTTGTGGCAGCCCTAAGAAACTTCTATACCCAGGAGCAAATTTTGGAGCCCACAGAGCATATATTACAATGTTAAGCACTGTAGGGAAATACGAAGATAAAAATGTCTAAGTTTCTGCACTCATTGGGCTTTCAACTTTGAAAAAAAGAGATATGATTTGATCCTAAAATAGCCATAATATGGGTGTTCAGTGCCCTAAATATTGAGGTAGGTAGTAAGAAAATCTAAATATTGAGGTAGTTAGAGAAAATCTAAATAAGTTTTAAAACCTTTTTAAAAAAGTATCCGGTAGAACATGGTCTTCTTCTCAGATAAATTAACAATCGGCTAGACACGGTGATTCAAGCCTGTAATCCCAGCATTTTAGGGGGCCAAGGTGAGAGGATTGCCTGAGCCCACGGGTTTGAGAACAGCCTGGGTAACCTGGCGAGACCTCATCTCTACAATTAATAAAAAATTAGCCGGCCGTGGTAACGCACATCTGTGTTTCGGGCTACTTGTAAGATTGAGGTGGAAAGCTCACCTGAACCCAGCAGTTTGAGACTGTGGTGGCTGTGAACATGCCACTGCACTCCAGCCTGGGTAATGAAGTGAGACTCCGACTAAAAAAAAAAAAAAGAAAAGAAAAAAGAAAGAAAAAAGAAACTAATAAGCATCTGTGGAGAGACATATGTAGAACAAAAATATCTACACATGCTAAATGGGTGAGGAAAAAATACGTGGGGGTTTGATCCAGGGAGTGAATCTGATTAGTAAAATCATACCAAAGTTCCCAGTAAGGCTGATGAGGTAAATCAGGAGTAACACCACCAAAAGGGTAGGCTGCAGTTCTGACCAGGTGGTCAGTCCCAGCAAAATAAACTCAGTTGCCTCAATAAAAAAATAAAATAAAATAAAAAGCCTCAAGGATTTTAATGCATGTAAGGCCTTAAACTGGATTTGTATGGTCAGATCTGAAGGTAGAAGGGGCATTTCTATAATATCTAACACTATGTGCCCCTGTCTGATCAAAATAAGGAAGTAGCAGAAGTATAACTCCTTTATTATTGAGCCTATTTAAAGCATTTATAGAGTCCTGGATAAAGTTTTGTATAATTTTTTCTCTCTCCAAACACATAAGAAAAAAAGTATGATTCCAAATACTTTTAAACAATCCAGAATGCAACTTTCGTCTTACACTTGTTTTCCATAGTGGAGCATGGTGTATTAAGAATGTCATTATCGGTATTACAGCCTGGGCAACATAGTGAGAGCTCATCTCTACAAAAAAATTAAAAAAAAATTAGCTGAACGTGGTGACACACACTTGTAGTCCTAGCTATTTGGAAGGCTGAGGCAGAAGGATCACCTGAGCCCAGGAGGTTGAAACTGTGGTGGGACACAATTGTGCCACAGCACTTCAGCTTGGGTGATAGAATGAGACTTTGACTCAGAAAAAAAAAAAGTCATTATTGGTATTTACCATAAAGTTTTGGAGTCAATTTTCTGGACTTTTTGATGCAAGTTCTTGATCAGATTTATAATTAAAGCACTCAATAGTCCCTAGCGGTTTCTGAGAACAGGAAAGTTACATGGAAATAATAGTCTACCTGGTTTGCTGGACTTGTCATTTGATTATTTTAATATTGTCTGTAGAATTTGAAGAACAAGAAATCATCCTGAATTTTAGAACGTGTATTAAGCATCCTTTAACGGGAGACTGCCTCTAAAGCTACATTTCCCCCCAGCCCTCCAACAAACAACAGTCATATTTAATATAAAACAAGTATTTAATCCCTCTGGTTTTCTATTATTTCCCATTTGACATGAATTCAGTTTCTTTGAAAGGTTACTTGGATCTAACAAAATAGTTATGTAGATAAATGTTTAGATTGAGTTTTTTGACTAAAGCTGAATCTCAAATTTTTAATTTCACGTGTATGAATTCATTTTAAGTACTTCCTAAAGTAAAGGCTGTCAACATCCTGTCTTTGTTTCTAGATACTTAAAACTTCTAAATTTGCTAGCAAGCTGGTACTGTTGAGGCTCAGAGTGTGACTACCAGGAAACTTTATGAGTCATACCATCAGGGGTTAGAACCTGGGGAGAGTTAAGAAAAAAATGGTCTTCTAATTTTGAACAAGTTGACTTCCTGTTAGAAAGGCTCACAGAAGAACCTGCCTCTGTGAAATACAATTTGGTTTGCATTTAGAGATCATTGTTGTACATAGCCTTTCAGATTTTTGTTGAGTCTGGCAACTCCATAAGCTACTTTTCATAAAGAAATTTAACTCACTAAGAAATATAATTTATACACATAACTCAATAAGCGTGAATGAAGCTCATCAACCATTTCATAAGCTTATGGACATTTGTTCCTAGAATGTACAGCAATTACATCTTCATGTTTTTGCATTGGTTTTAATTATTCTTGAACTAAAACATTCTAAGAAAGATGTTTGAAGCTGTACAAATGTTACTTAGAGTATTTTAACAAAATTATCATACATAGTTTACATGAAATTACAATGGAATCCAAGAAACTTCCCAATTCAAGTGAAGAAATTTTCTAATTTTTTTTTTCTGCCATATAAGAATAACATCTGGGAAGTGATTTTTTTAAATTAAAAGAACTATGGAGGATATAAAATGCAAAACTTACAGGTTGCCTCTTCCTGTTCACTTTTCCCAAGATCTATATTACCTAAGACTAAGTACTAGGAATTAAGCCAAACACTTTAAATAATATATGTCTAGATGTAACTTGAGTTGAAATAAAATTAATTCTTTAAACAATTTCAAAAATATAAAGCCCATCTTCTATTTGTTCTCAAACATTACAATAGAAAAATCCCTGAATCGAACTTTCCTTTTTTCTGCTTTCTTCCTTGTTGCAATCCTGCACTGTTCCGGTGGCACTAGCCCACCTTGCCTCAGTCTACCCTTTCACAAAATAATCTGAATGTCCAGTTTGGCTTAGATGTTTCATGATATCATTGCCTATCTTGTATCTTTTATGCAAAATATTTAAACTCTGAAAATACTCGATAACTTAAGATATCACTGATCGTACAAATGTTTATTTGCACCTTGTTGTGTTCAAATGTTTAAATATAAAATCTAGAGTATAGCCTGTATTCGAAGATTTACACACACACACACACACACACATACACACACACACACACTAATGTGGCACGTGAACAGCTTTCACTTTTTTATAGAATGACATGCAAACTTACATTCAGAAATATGCAGGTCTTGTACTGTGACTACAAGATTTCCACTGAGTCTCAAATTAACTTGAATGACTTTGCTCTTATATATTTACTTCTTTACCCAAACAAAATGCTTATCTTGCTGGCCAACCATAGCTAATAACTAAATCAGCTTTTTAAAATTTCAGAGTTTATCTCAATATTCTGAATAAAAGAAAGGACTGGAAGATGGGACAGTGGAGACTGGCAGTGTGCAGTTTTTTTTCCCCTCATGTACAGACGACTGAATCATCAGATGTCTCTCATCGATTACATTCTCCAGCTCTTGTCTCCAGAATGTCTCTAGAACCCTCACATAGTATTAGTTTCTGCTACACACATTCACATAGCCTCTCCCATCACACATCCTTCCTCATCTCAACCATCTTTCTAAAGAGAATTGACAATCAGTAAAATAAATAGTATTAGAAAAATATGGAAAGCTACCATTTAGCTTTGAAAATGACCAATCACAATTTTCTAAACGTAAGTGGTACAGAACTTTTCCTTGTAGAGGGCTTCTCTAAGCCTAAGGTGAACACGGTTAATTAGGGGAGGCCTCCTAGCAGAAAGGGACTATTATGAGTCTTTTAAGTCACCACAGTCAACACCATAAAAGTGTTTACTGAAAGCCGAGCTGGACAGCCATTGTACAGTCTGACCTGGCAAAGGCACCGAAATTGCACTCCAGATTACATATTAAGGCACTAATTATCCAAATGAAACTCCAGGGGCACCTTAGGTAGATCCAGTACAGTGAATTAAGGAAGGAAATAATTAGTCACAATTACAGAAATGAATTCAACACAAAGTGAAAGAATGCAGTCAGTCTGTTTCCTGCAGCGCTCAAGGAGGCTTAGGAATCATCTAAGAAATGCAAAAGATAAACTTGGTTTCTAAAAATGAGTTAAGAAAGGGACACATCTCAATTACAAAAATGACTTTATTTTTCTGTTCTTATGTACTACATAGCCAAATAACATTAAGACATTTCATCATGAATTTGCACTATGACAAAATCAACTTTCAAGCGTTTTCTTGACAGTCTTAGAGGTTTTGCCAGAGATTTGACACACTCTGAACACATAGAGACAGTGAGAGCAAATAAGTGGCAAAAGGAAAACCGAGAGAGCACATAAGGCATGGAGTTTCAACCCCAATAAATATTCATGAAGGAAGCAGAATAAGGTGGGGGGGAGAGGTATTCAGAAAAAAGAAGCAAATTTACACTACAGTAAAAACCATGCGTAGGAACTGGTATTTAATGCGGCCAAGAAATTAAGTTGTCCAAAGTTATATACCCCTTTTATGGTCTTCTGATTAAAAGAAAATTCCTTGGGGCAGGAGGAGACCTTCCTCTATCTCCCTAAAATGAACTTAAGGATGCTATTTTGTCAGTGAATGACTCTGGGAAGCTGGCTTGAAACAGTATCAAGAGCATGTCACTGAGGCTTAAATCTCAAAAATCATGGCAAGTCTGATGAAGACTATCTGAGTTTTCTTACCATGTTACTAAATAGACAAGAAAAAATGAGAAAATCTTCTGATCTTTTAGGTAGTCTCCTCAATAATAGCTATGCTGTTTTGCCAATTTGTTTTGCTGACTTGAGGTTGGCACGGAACTCTATTCTGAATTATTAAGATCCTACCAAAAATGTGAACTGTTTAAATACCATTATCATGTTCAGGATTCATAGGAGAATGTTAGGTGAGTCTTAATTTAGTCTCTAAAAACAAATTGGAGATATATTAAAATTTAGCTTATCTCTTCACTACTAAGTACTGCTGACAGTTTCATGAGAGATCACGGATGTTTACTGTTTAAAGAAATATATCTGGATTGCCTGAGCCCACGGGTTCGAGACTCACCTGGGCAACTTGGTGAGACCTCGTCTCTACAATAAATCAAAAAATCAGCCGGACATGGTAGCGCGTGCCTGTAATTCCAGCTACTCGGAAGGCTGAGGCGGAAGGATCGCTGGAGCCCAGTGGGTCGAGTCTGCAGTGGCCGAGAGTGGCCACTGCACTCCAGTCTGGGCGACAGAGTGAGACTCCAACTCAAAAAAAAAAAAAAATTAAAAATTAAAATAAAAATAAATATATCATTTCATTTATCAGGAATTTGGCATGAAATTAGATTCGAGGGTAAAATAAACTACTTCAAGAACGGATTTTTTTTTTTTTAATAGTAGAAAATAAGCAACAGCACTACCTCTCTTGGGAGAAATGTTAACAAGAGATAGAAAATTTTGTTTTCTCTTAATATCAGAATCATGAAATAGCATATTACAAGAATTTGGACTTCACTTATCCCAAGTAACACAAGGAACATTCCAGTTGTTTAAGACTCTCTCCACAAAGATGACTGGAAGACCAGCTAAACAGGCACCTCTGAACAAAATGCTCATAGCAGATGTATTTTCCAAGTCTTTCTGAAAAAGCAGTGCCTGCTGCATCCGATGCCATGTAAGTTGTTAGAACTCATTAAAACAGTTGGGAAATACAACGACAGACAAAGAGGCGGGTGAAGAATAAGAAAAATTTACAACTGTAAATAACAAATTTCACTGTATCAAGAATCTTTAGTTTAAAGGTGCTGTGTTAAAACAAAACCCAACACATAAAAAGAAAATGCAATGGTTTTCAGAGGTGTGGCCTTCTTAGGCAGGTTCCATTGAGATATACATATATGCTCCCTTTCCACCAGACCATCACCAAACAATTGTTTGTTCTGTACTTAATCGTTAAAACTGACCCAAAAGCCTATCCATTAAGAGCTTCAAGCAGCCGTAGGAGTTAAGAATACATAGGCTACTTTTATATTTACACAAGCAGCTTCTCATGAATCCTGTAGTGGTTAGGGAAATAGAGTTCATTGTTCCTTTCTAGGAAAAGCACTTGAAAAATACAGAAAGTGATTAGGCAAATATCCCTCTGCAATAAGTTGAACAGTTGAAGAACTTTTAAAAAGTCAGCAGTTCGTTTACCTGAGTTTTTCATTTAAAGGCTAAAGAGTAACTAAATGCTTTTTACTTAAGAAAGTGAACACAAACTTAAATATTAAAAAGGGCCAGAGTCAGGAAACTTAGACTCAAAATTAAGTTTGAGATTTTTGAATTTTTATAAAATCTAATAGGAACATCTATGAATTTTCCTTTTTAGTTAAAGCATAATTATATAGAACTATGCTGATTTACTGGATGTTATCAAAACTAGGTTGGGGGGGTCAGCCTGCAAAATCAATAAAAAAACCAAATCAAATCCTTTTAGAATTTTGAGCAAATTGTTACAAGTGATAAAAAAATGAATTACTAGTAACTTATTTCAGTTATGAACTCTTAAGAGATTATTAGTTAACATCAGATAAAGACTTCAGCACAAATATGATTTTTAACCTGAATAGACCCATTCGAAGGGTGATACAGAAACAACTATAAATTTTATTCAGAAAAATAGTGCACCCAGTGTTTTTCCAACAGTTATCTAAGCTTACTTTTCAATAGGGAATTTTTGTCATGCCCAGCCATGGACAATCTGCCAAAAAATTATTTGTTTGTTTAAAACAGACAGGGCTTTATTTTTAAATATAATACCCTGCTCAAATTTAGGATCCCAACAATATTCTGGAAGTGAATACTTTGCCATACAAGAACTATAGCCGTGTTAAAATCCCAAACATTATTTTAATTCCAGGTCTAAATAAATCAGCTATATAAAATGACCATTCTGAAACATTAACATAGAACAGAAACTTCAACACACTTTGGTCTGCATAACTAGATTATTAAACAAATGAAAGCATTGCTTTCCCTAATTCTTCACCCTGTGATGCATCTTAAAATTGAAAACACAACTGAGGTACACATTTCTGCTGAGCAAGTTGCCTTCCTTATGGGACTCAAAGTAGTGATGGGTTAGTCCCAGGTTCAAGGAGTTGTTAAAACCAGCATTTTGAAGCCCTGAATCATCTTTCCACTTTCATTGCTAGGTCTCAAAACTTTCTTAGATCAGTCCAGGGCTCAAAAAATGGTCAATCCGAATTTGGCATATACAGCTAAGTTCCCATGATCAGTAGTAGTGGCCCTGGGTCAAGGGCAAAACCAGTTTATTTTGTTGTCCTGTCCTGTATGCTTAATAGTCAGTGAAATATTTCAGCCAAGAGCCCATACTGTGTTGGATTTTAAGTTACAAAGGTATATAAAACCTCTGCTGATGGTCAGGCAAAAATTATTGCTAAGTAACAACCACTTAGCAATTTATTCATGTGTGAACAAGATGTTAACAGAACCATTTTAGAAGAGACATATATTTTAAGCCAGAGAGCAGATAGAATTCCCGTGCTTGCGTCACTGGTATTCACAGCAAGGGCAGGCTTGAAGGAAATTGATTAGTATACAGTCACTCTTCAGTATCCATAGGACCCCCTGTGGATACCAAAATGTGAGGATGCTCATGTCCCTGATATAAAATGATGCTGTGCTTGCATAAAACCTATGCATATCCTCCTGTATACTTTAAATCATCTCTAGATTACTTATAATACTTAAAACAATGTAGATGCTATGCAAATAGTTATTAGACTATATTGTTTAGGGAATAGTGAGGAGGAGAAATGTCAGTACATGTTCATTATAGATGCAAATTTTTTTTCCAAATATTTTCCATCCAAAGTTGGTTGAATCCACAGATATGGAATCCAGGGACATGGAGGGCCGACTGTATATATAAGTGAATTATTCTGCACAGCAGGCAGACTTTGAATAGATTACCACTGTCACACGGCAATGAGGAAGGAAGAGGGTCTGACTGGAACACACCAGGTCTTTAACAGGGTGCTTTAGTAGTGAAATTTTTTCCATCTGATGCATCCTCATGTCAAGACATCAAGGATGATTAAATTACTCAAAAAACAGGCTTCTAATTCTATGATTTTTAAACTTAATTACCTCCTAGAATATTAAAATAAATCTAGGTTCCCCTCGGTTATTTACCAGTACTATATAGCAGTATTAAGAATTGAGGGAGCCTCTGTGTTTAGGTTTTAAACGATATTTGTAAAATGTTGGTAAAATTATAAATGACCGATCTAAGCATACAAACTAACTAAAGATTATTTTCTTCACATATCCTTAGCCTTGCCTAAGGATAACGATAACTGTCAGGCATATGAAATAATACAGTTCAGAATTTTGGTGGAGGCAGGGGGAAATTTCTAAAATAATACTCTGTGACAATGCACTTATGTGAAGTTGCACTCCAGAGAGGAGGTGTCTGTCAAATGAAGGACTTGGCCAATGGAGAAGGCAGCTGGTATTAAAATAACTAAGACAAACTCCTTTGCACATACACAATGAAAATTAAAATAAGGACCCTGTAGAGGTGTAAACAAGCTAAAAATGACCTTGGCAAAATATCTTCCTTTATTTAAAAAATACCGAAAGGCATGCAACTTATAAGTCCCTCTCTTTTACAAGAATGAGCTAAAAAAAAAAAAAATGCAGATGGAACCCTCTGTTTCTGTCAGTAGAAAACAATCATAGATACATTAGGTTCCAAGACAAATAAAATTTTAAAATATTAATATTGAAAAAATACAATTAAATTTTTATTAAAAAATACATACTCCTTACTGAATCTTTGTGTACATTATGTTTTGTGTGAAAAAGAAAAATAAAATAAAATAGGAAAGGCATTAAGACTACCTAATTATTCATACTGTATTTGGTAGAAGCGTGTTTCAGTCAAACTTTAACGAAAAATAAGTTATTCTGTTTTCATTTGCTCCCGTACATCAGAAGGCAGAGTTTCAAACAGAGCGTCTTCCACAACTAAACCAGCTCGCTTCAGAGCTCGGCAGTCACCCAGTTCAGGAGGGAGGATTTCAAAGTGATTGCCTTTAACATCTAAGTAGGATAGAAATAGTAAATTTCCAATTTTCGGTGAAAGTACCGATAGACTGTTTTTCCCAATCTTCAGAGTTTTCAGTTTCTTGCAGAAGTAGAGTTCATCTGGAAGGCTTTCCACTTTGTTACAAGTGATGGAAAAATACTGTAAACTTTGTAGAACTCCGATCTCAGGTGGGATAAATCGAATGTCATTGTAGGATAAGTCCAGGTATCGAATCTTGTTGCATAGGAAGAGGTGGGAAGGTAGCACCTCTATTTTATTGTGGCTGAAGGACAGACGTTCCAGGCTGGTGAGTTTCTTTATATGCTCTGGGATGTAAGTGATGCTGTTATGCCACAGTTTTAGCACTGTCAACTTCCTCAAGTGTTGAAAACTCACAATTTCTTCGATAGATTTCAGGTTATTTTCCTTCAGGTCCAACTCCTGGAGGCTGAGCAAGCTGAACACGGCGTGAGGAATGCGCTCCAGGTCACAGTGAACCAGCTCCAGCTCGGTCAGATTGGTCATCTTTTTTAAGTTGTTCAGCATCACCAGCTTGGTGCCATCATTGTGTATGCACATCTTCTGGAGATGACTGGAGACGTCAACCACTGCCTGAGGAATTTTGGAGACGTTGCTTTTGATAGAGAGAATTTTAAGGCTTTTGAGATCCCGCAGGGACTCAAGAGTGACATTTTTGGAAATGTCGTGACTTAGAGAGCCAACCAGGTAGAGCTCTTCCAGATTTCGGAGTCCATACATCCAGGGGGGCAACTCTCTCATGTCATCAAACTTGACGCTCAAGACCTTGAGGTTTTCCTTTAGGAAAGAGAGAGCTGCGCTGTGGATTTTGACAGAGCACTGGTGCAGAGACAGCTCTTGGAGATTGTCTAGCTGTGCGATAGTGGCAGGTATCATGACGTTCTTAATGATTTCAAGTTTTAGAGACTGCAACTCTGTGATTTCAAAGACAGTGTCTGGAAGGCCGGAGAGCATGATAAGGGGCAATTCCAGTCGATTGTGGGCATTTGTCTGCAGCTTTTGCCTCAGTTTGTCAGGAGTCCACTCATTATTTAAGTTCAGCTGCTTTAATTTGTTTTCACTAACTTCAGACAAGAACACTGCAAATCTCTTGGAATAGAGAGGGTCGTATTGATCTATCATATGAAGCATAAAAGCAAAGTCATTTTTGACATCTGGAATATCATCAATTCCAGTCTCCTGCCGGACATACTCAAAAGAATATTCCCTTAGAGAACGGTAGAACAGCCAGTATAAGGTATAAAGGCACGTCAATCCATAGATGCTTACAAAGCACAGGTAGCAAAAGGAGAGTTTTGAGAACAAGTGTGCCATAGTATGATTGCAAGAAAAGTTTTTATATCCAGTCATGTCCTGAATGTCAACGTTACAGTCCACTGTAAACTGGACTTTGGAAACCAGAGCACTATTATATGCAATGATGATTAGGAATTTGATAACCTTAAGTACGGTCTGGCGAACGTACATGGCATATAGGATATCCCCTTCTTCCACGTGCAGCCTGAACTTCTTCACCTTCTCAAATAAGGCCTTTGCCTGCTCACCTTCCTTCTTGTCCAGAGCCCCTGCGGTAGATTTGTCAACCACGAACTTCTCAGGAATTGACTTTAAAGACTGAGAGTTGACCAGGCTGCCTTCTGGACCAGACTGGACAGTGTTGGACCTGTTTATGTTGTTCTTCCTGCTGTCCTTTTCTTCTGAGTCCTCCCCAGACACTTCGGATAAAGCCCGAGTGGTCCAAGGAGAGTCAAAACACTTCCCTAGGATGGAGATGAAATGTTCTATTTTGGAGCTGGAGCCAGGGAATTTGAACCAAAAGTTACTGCAGAGCATGAAGACCAAGGTATGGATGAGGACAAGGTACGGGAAATACTTAGCATACCAGTGGAGGGCTCGCTCATAACACATCTGGTTTATAAAGCTGTATTGCTGCAGATCTAAATCCGTCTTCAGGCCTTTCATTTCCACAGTGACAGGATTAGTAGGAGATGGTTTTGGTGGAGGCAGGGGAGTGGCAACAGCTTGAGAGACATTTGAAATGGAAGAGTGGTTCTGAGTCGGCTGAACTCTTTTTGGAAGGCAGATTATCTTGTCTTGCATGACCTGAAACACAGAAATCATATTTTCAAATTATATTTCTCAAAGAGCTTTCATAATGTCATTAGTGCGAAGAAAGCAACAGTAACATCCAATAAATGTCCATTTCCTCTGCCTGGAGAATACAATGTTCAATTCCAGCACCTACATTTTACTCTTAGCCCACATGTTGGAAAAATGAAATATCCAACTTTGTTCATCATGACTAAGGACATAAAACCCTGGTTTTGTCAGGTCATGGAATAATTCACAACAAAATAAATACTTAGAGAACATTCATGATTTTGTTTTTTTTTAAATAGCATTTCTTCTTTCACTGGAGCCTGGGAAGGTCAGTCATTTGTCTATGAAGGAAGTACTCACCTTATCAGACTCAATCTTGAATTGGATGTCCACCAAGATGATATCAGTTTGTGCATAAGTCAAAGGACTGAAAGGAGGTACTGTGAAAGAAATTCCAGTCTTTATTGTTTTCCCTTCTCTTTCTACTCCATCCTGATTATATGTATAGACTAACTTGAATGACTTTAACATAATGGAAATTTTACTAAGCTTTGATAAAAATCATTAAGAGAGAGATAAAATAATAAAGAAGCATTCAATAGTAAAATAATTGCATCTAAATGCTCTCTTCCCATAACATGTTGAGAACCACTATCCTCCCTCCAATGCTTCAGTTTGTCGAAAAGAATATTAAGCTGTAAGAATGTCCAGCAGAGCCAGGCTGGGTGGCTCAGTCTATATAATTCCAGCACTTTGGGAGGCCGAGGTGTGTGGATTTCCTGAGCCTGTGAGTTCAAGACCAGTCTGGGCAACTTGGTGAGACCTTGTCTCTACAATAAATAAAAAATTAGCTGGGCGTGGTAGCATGCACCTGTAGTTGCAGCTACTTGGAAGGCTGAGACAGAAGGATTGCTGGAGCCCAGCAAGTTGATGTTGGAGTGGCCGTGAGTGTGCCACTGCACTCCAGTCTGGGCTATGGAGGGAGACTCCAATTCAGAAGAAAAGAAAAGAAAAAAATGTCCAGCAGACTCATAAGATTGCAATTTGGAAAAGAGAGAATGCACTCTCTTTGAAAAAGAGGTAAGATGAGGCAGAATACAAACTGAATCCCGCAAAAGTGGAACTATATGAACAGTAAACAAACAGTTCAAAGAAAGACAAATAACAAGTATACAGCAATGACATGTGACATTATACTTTTTTTGTTGCTGTTAAGAGATAAGTTCTCACTATGTTGCCTAGACTGGTCTTGAGCTGCTGGGCTCAAGCAATTCTCTTGCCTCAGCCTCCCAAAATGCTGGGATTACAGGCATGAGCCACCACGCCCAATCAACATGTAGAATTATTCATGCAGAGAAAATCTGTTGATACCTTAAAATGTCAAATGAGACCGGGCATAGTGGCTCAAGCTTGTAATCCCAGCACTTTGGGAGGCCTAGGTGAGGGGATTGCCTGAGCCCACAGGTTCGAGAACAGGGCAACTTGGCAAGACCTCATCTCTACAATAAATTAAAAAAAAAATTAGCCTGGCGTGGTAGAGCACACCTGTAGTTCTGGCTACTTGGAAGGCTGAGGTGGCTGTAAGCGTGCCATTGCACTCTGGCCAGGGCGATGGAGTGAACTCCAACTCCAAAAAAAAAAAAAAAAAGTCAAATGGATGGAAAGTCAAATGGATACAGCAAAGTGTTTAGTGATTCTGCAACATCAAAGTCCATTACTGTGATCATAGAAGTAGAAACTGAACCCAATGCAGAGTGGACCCCTCTGGCATGGTAATGGGACCACAAGCTAGTGACAAAGGAACACACAGCCCACCATACAGAAGTATAAGGTTGACAGTTGAGTTAAGCAACCAACACTTAGTAGAGTGCCTGGCACATGGGAGACCACCATTTCTTAGTATTCTATTTCTCAGTAGATATTTGCTGAGAAAGTGGATGAATCCCCAAATGCTACTAGTCCTTCTGGTTTGGAGCTGTATTGGTCTTTATAACTGCTGACTACAGCAGCAAACTTCTGTTGTGTTTAATATGCAACTGACCCTATTCTCATAATGTCATGAGTATTCATTCTTTTAACTGCCATTTTAATCCGATGGGAGCAGGCACTCTTATCATTCCCATTTTACAGAGAAAGAGACTGAGGCATGAACTCAGGTTAAATAACTTGCCTAATGTCATCTAGCCCAGAATGACCTGGATTCAGAGCCCACATTTTAATTTTATTTTACTGAATATCTAGGATTAAACCAAAAGGATTCCAATTTGACCTTATCGTAAATAACAAATTATCTTATATGAAACAAGTCACATTTTAGGGAAAAAGCTTACTGCCACCCATGTTCAATGCAGATAAGAAATGAGGTCAGGGGAAGAGACAAAGTTTCACCATGAGATTTATAAAGTTCTGTCCTGAGAGATAAAGCAGTGGGCAACAACTATTTAAATCAAAAGAACGCAGGGAAGGATAACAAATGTGATTGCATTTATCTGGTTTGGTGGCTACAGAGATATGATAATTGAGCGGTGGTCTTCAAGCACTTGTATTACTTAGCTATACCAGAGAAAAAATGCTGAGCTTGCCCACCCAGTATATGAATGTCTGCTTAAAATTACTTTATATCTCTAGTAATCAATTTGTCAAATAGCAGAAAAAGTTAATTTATTTCCTTTTTAAGTTTAAAATAGATACAGTTCAGGCACAGTGGCTCAGACCCTGTAATCCCAGCACTTTGAGGGGATGAGGTGGGAGAATCTCTTGAACCCAGGAATTCGAGATCAGCCTGGGCAGCATAGTGAGACCTCATCTCTACAAAGAACCAAAAAATTAGCCAGGCTTTGTAGTACATGCCTGTAGTTCCAGCTATGTGGGATGCTAAACCCAGGAGGTCAAAGCTGTGGTGAGACGTGATTGTGCTACTATACTCCGGACTAGGTGACAGAGTGGGACTCTGACTAAAAATTAAATAAATAACATAGATAGAAATAAATGTTTTCATTTTTATCTTATACCTCAATGGAGCATCCATCATATTTCTTGGCGGTTAAGCACTCTAAATTCCTGGTATAGAAAACAGCCAGAGAAAACCTAGACAAATACCAGAATACCTTGAAGGGATATAGAGAGAAACAACTAAGAAACTCAGATGCTTCTCCCACTCATGGTCTCATTTAACGCTTCAACAATCTGGGGCCCAGGCAGAGACCAGCAGGGAAAAGGAATTTGCTTCCCTGGGCACATGCTCCAAGAGTGATATTCTTAAAACTAATGTTAATATGACATTATTAATGATGGGAGGAAAATACAGAAGAATCCATGTAAAAGCAAGATTAGTAAGAAGGTAAAAAGTCAGTCACCTTCTTAAGGTGGTTAGGTCGGAGCCAAGCAACCAGGCAGGCCCCATCACTGTTCGCACGCACCCGGTCCCTCCCCCAGGCTTGCTACTAATGGTGGAAGATAATAGACTTCGGGAGTTTGGCTGATGCATAGGATTCCAGGTTGTGCTCTGCCCCAGGGGGCCTTGGTGAAGGGAAAATATAGGCTGAAATTGAGCTGGCATGCCACTCACTCAGCTGCTGTGTCCCCCCAGTGGAAGTGCCTTTTTCTATTTTGCACAAAATCACCTAATTGGCTGGGGTCTGCCATGCTGGGGAGGTAGGTCACCTTCTGTCCGTTCTACAGAAGAAGAAACTGACCAGTGTTCAGAACATTTGAAAGATCTGCACACGTTCACATAGGTAGGAAATGGCAGAACAGGAATCAAAACCTATCTTTGTTTTTTGAGTTGGAGTCTCATTCTGTTGCCCAGGCTGGAGTGCAGTGGCACACTCATAGCCACCCCAGCGTTGACCTGCTGGGCTCCGGCGATCCTTCCACCTAGCCCTTCCAAGTAGCTACAGGTGCGCGCTACCATGCCTGGCCAATTTTTGATTTTTTGTAGAGATGAGGTCTCACCAAGTTGCCCGGGCTGGTCTTGAACCCGCGGACTCAGGCAATTCACTCTCCTCAGCCTCCCAAAGTGCTGGGATAACAGGCTGAGCTACCGAGCCTGGCCAAAACCTGTCTTTTATTTCCAGTTTGGTGTTCTTCCATGATCCCCCACATTCTCATTTCACCAAGCTTCTGGGAAGGCTTTATAGAGAACAGTCCAATTGCAGGGAGCTAACACATAAAGAATCTCCAGAAGTGTCTTTCAGTCTTCTGACTGAAAGTGTCCTTCAGTCTTCATGTAGATACAATTTTTGAAATGTGCCTACTCAGCCCAAACTTCAGCTATATAATAACTGCTTAGGCACCTAATCCTGAATTTCACCCTACAGCCGGAGCCCAGCAGGTCGAGACTGCGGTGGCCGGGAGCGGCCACCGCACTCCAGTCTGGGCGACAGAGTGAGACTCCAACTCAAAAAATAAAATAAAATAAAATAAAAAAATAAATAAAATAAAATAAAATTTAAAAAGAAATAAAGAAATGCGCTTACTCAAATCCCAGTAGGGTAAAAGACAGTGATTAATTTTCCAAAAGCTGTTAATCACTCAGACATGAGCACTGAATAGAAAAAAAAAAGTAATGGAATTTAGTCACTAAGAACAGAAGCTCCTCATGTTGCTGAAAGAACACATCCTAAGACTCCAGCAGAAAGGCAGCTCCTAGTAGAATTCCAAAAGAGCCCTACTCAAAAGAATGTGCAGGCAGTTTGTCTAATACAAGACTACAAAAAGGCACAGCCAGGCTAGAAAGCCCAACTGTAAGCAGTATGCAGACTTCAACAGTGAGGTAGCTCCAAGAGAGAGGAGGTCCCCCCTCTGTGTTCAAAAGAAACAGTATTTCTGACCACTGCAACATTAGGAACAACTGAAGTATCAGTATTTTCAAAAGTATATACAAAAAGAAAAAGAAGACAGGAAAAAATAAGGCAAATAGACTTCTTTAAAAAAAGAAAATAAAAGAATGTTTTTGCTGTATCGTTATAAATAACAGCAGCCTATAAGAACTTGGAAGCTTTTGTTTCATCTTTTCTGCCCTTTTGAGAAGTTTGTCTAATTAAACCTACACTTAATTTCTCTTTACCTTTACTCGGTAACTTAAAGATCAGTGTGCAGAACAAGCTAAAGAAAGGCTGTAAAACAAATTTCAAAAGAATAATTGCAGGGTTCCAGGCTGCTGGTACAGGATTAAGAAAGAGTGCTTGGGGTATGGGCCAGGAGAAAGTCCCCAACACCACAAGGTTTATGAAACCCTGAGGCTACGATCATCACTGGCAGATTATCAGCCCACAGACACAACAAGAAAGAATCCAACCACTTGCTCCTAGGGGCAATCCTCAGATTGCCTTTAGAGGAAAAAGGCTAAAACAAATAGAGCTACCCAAGCACTTGTGTAGGAGGAGGGAGAGGAGGGGAAAGAAATTGAGGGATAAAGAGAAAAAACTTAAAATTAATAAGAGAACCGGATCCAAAACACATCAAGGTGAGAAAAGTTAATATCCTAAAAGCTGATGTGAACATTCTTCTCAGAATGAAATAATTTATGTTAAGGAAAATATCTGAGTAAGTGTGGGAAGGAGGAGGAGAAGGACATAAGAGGAATGAGTCATTGAATGCAAGGGCCAGGTGAAGCCAAGGTACAAAGAGAGGTCTCAGCTACCTATGCTACATTGGGATGAACAGGCCTGGAAGTAGAAGGAGATAAATCAGGAGAGCACAGAGGGGCTAGCATATCAAAGAAGAAAACAGGTCAAACAACACAGCAGGTGACTGGAGTATTGGCTCATTACTTCTATTTTGAGATGCTACTACCTTTCAATCTTTCTCAAACCTTTAGTAAAATCTTTACACACAAAACACACCTTTTATGAATGAATTTTGTACAAATCACAGCAGATTTTATGCTTGGATCAAAGTAGTACAGATAGGCAAAAATCTATTATCTCAACTATTTCCATGGAAGCAAAAGCTGAGATCACGAGAACCCAATCTTTCCAATAATTTGTTAAAACTTGGAGAGGGCATTGGACTGAGGTTTGACCTAATATCTTTTAGATCTTTAGGAACACCTAACATCTAGGTTACAAAAATATATAAAATTCTCCCAAGGTTTCACAATTAAAGACTTTGTAGAAAAATAAATACATATAGGTAAAACTCATTCCATGACTATGGTAACATCTATGTACTACTTCAGGTGAAGAAATGCAAGGGTTGCAAGGATTGGAGAAATGAATGGACTCATTCGAATCTGGTTTCTTGAATTCTCAGCTGCAAATGATCATGGTGAGAAAACACAATAGCTATTTTTGAAAAGAAAAAAAAATCTTGAAGATCCATTCTCAATTCTAAGGTCAATGAAATAAATGGAATTTCTTGCTTTTGCTTTCTACAGGGGTGTGTTTCCAAGAAGAATATAAGGCAAAAATCCAAGCTTCCTTACAAAAGGAAATAACCCATCCAAATCTGCACTGAAATGCTGCTCACATCTAGGAAGAAAAATCAAATATTTAACATTGTAACTGTCAAATTTATACCACCAAAGACATGCATTTTTAAGTGGGTTTGTATATACTGAAATACCCCCAAATGATCAATCTGAAATTAGGGCCTTTTAATAGTAATTTTCATTATTTTAAGTCATTAATGTTTATGGCTACGTCTCTGTATGATATATCTTTGGTGATGGTTATTTGCATCTCAGTTCTTTGTTAGAATCATAAGAAACACCAGGATGATGTCAAAGTAGCACCTTCTTAATTAGGCAGTAGTCAGAGAAGCATTGTAGTGAAAAGCAGAATCTACCTGTAACAACTAGCTGAAAAGGTGGCACATTTACATGAATGAGACACCAAGGGGCTGAGGTTAAAAAAAAAAAACAAAACCAAAATCACTTAGCTTCAGAGAAACTACCTAAAATAAAAGTCCTAGTACTTTGGAAGGCTGAGGTGAGCAGATAACTTGAACCTAGGTATTTGAGACCAGCCTGGGCAACATAGTGAGACCTCATATCTACAAAGTAAGTAAGTAAATACATAAATATTAGCTGGGTGTATTCCTAGTTACTTGGGAGGCTGAGGTGGGAGGATTGCTTGAGCTCAGGAAGTTGTGGCTGCAGTAAGCCAGGATTGTGCCACTATACTCTAGCCTGGGCAACAGAGTGAAACCCTGTCTCAAAACAAACAAACAAACAAACAAACAACAAAAAAACCCAAAAACCAACAAGACGCTGGGTGTGGTAGCTCATGCCTGTAATCCCAGCACTTTGGGAGGTGGAGGCAAGAGGATTGCTTGAGTTCAGGAGTTGAAGACCAGCCTGAGCAACATGGCAAGACCTCATCTCTACAATTAAAAAAAAAAAATTAGCTGGGAGTGGTGACTCGTGCCTGTACTTCCAGTTACTTGGAAGGCCGAGGCAAAAGGATTGCCTGAGCCCAGCAGGTGGAGGCTGTGATGGTCGTGAGCGTGCCACTGCGCTCCAGCCTGGGCAACAGAGTGAGACTCTAACTCAAAAAAAAAAAAAAAGAAAAAAAGAAAAAAGAAAAAACTGTTATAAAAAAAAGAAAACAATACCAGCAAGCATATGAAAGATGCTCAACATCACTAGTTATTATGGAACTGTAAATCAAAACCACAATGAGATAGCACTTCATATTAAATACCACACACACATATTACAATAATTTCTATTTTTTTGAAAAAGGAAAAATAACAAGTGCTGGCAAGGATATGGAAAAATTTAAACCATTCCACATTGCGTGTTGGAATTTAAAATGGTGCAGCCACTAGGGAACACCGTATGTCTGTTCCACAATAATTTAAAATAGAGTTTTTTGCACACTCCCCGCCCCCCAAAAGAGAGAACGATATAAATAAGGGCCAGCTAATCTATTGCATGCCACAGAAATAAATGACACAGGGGTGAGGGGAGGGCAGCTGGTGTTGGGCGCATAGAACATAGCTGAGTAGTGCTGAGTTTCCCTTGGGGAATGTCTCTGGGCCTACTATGTGCCAGCTGTTATGTCAGGGATACCAAGAACAGTAAGCCCTTCAAGGTCAAGCACAGGAGAAAAACATCTAAGTCAGCAGTGTGGTAAGTACTCAAATAAGTGCTCAAATGTGTGCTTGTCATCCACCATAAACTATATATATTATCATCTTATCTAGACCCAAGGGGAAAAAAAGTCTGGTGGTATTTTTATTGAGATCACTTTACATTTATAAGTTAATTTAAGAAGATATCTTTATAATGCTGCTCCTTCCTCTCCTGTTGTGCATTTCCATTTGGAAGCTTTTGTTCCATCTTTTCTGCCCTTTTGAGAAGCTTGTGTAATTAAACCTGCCCTTAACTTCTCTTTACCTTTATACATGATCTTAAAGACCGAGGTGCAAAACAAGCCTTAAAAAAAGGCTGCAAACCAAGTTTCAAAAGAATGATTGCAGGGTTCCAGACTGCTGGTGCAGGACTAAGAAAGAGTGCTTGGGATACTAACTTTGTGTCTTCTAGGAGTGTTTTATAGTTTTTTTCCACATGGATTTTGTGCATTTATTAAGTTATGCCTAAGGTATTGTATTTTTTTTTCTACCATAAATCTGTCTTTTCTTCGAAAACATTTATTCTTAACACAGAAGGTACAGCCCTCCCCCTTTTCCTTGCCTTATCTGATTGCTATTGCTCAGTGAGCCCTGATAAGTTTGGTGTGTATTATTCCAGATCTATATTGTGTATTTACATATACATGACATGTAAACAAATGAGAGCTTACCCTACATATTGTTCCTGTACCTCGAGTTTTTTACCTTCACAGTATGTCTTGGAAACATTAGTACATTGACACTTAGAGATCTACTTCATTCTAAGAGTCACGGAATTACATATTGTGGACAAGCTATAATTTACTAAAGAAGTTCCCATGATGACGTGCACATAGACAATTTTGCTACTAAAAAACGTGCCAGTTTCAAAAGGTTGCATAACAATTGATTTTACATGGCATTCTGAAAAATAGGCCAGAGAACAGAGAGGAGCATAAAACAGGTCAGAGGTTAAAAGGCTGATGTTGGGCGTTTCACTGCAAAGGTCAGTACCAGAGACTCCTTGCGGTGTTTTTTGTATATCCTGTTGGTAGTGGTGGTTATAAGAATTGATGTATGTTTTAAACCTCAGATATAGAGGGTGCCAAAAATATGCATGCACACTTTAAGAAAGGAAAAAACTGTATTAAACTTGTAATACTCAATATATACTGATAACAAAAGATGAATGCAAGTCACATTTGACTTCTGCAAGTGTAAGAGGCGCTCAAAGTGGTTACCCTCAGTGTCTAGACACTTCTGATGACGACAAACAACTGCAGGACTTGTTGCTGGGCAAGGCCTCCCGGATCCTCCCTTGTGCACATCACACACAGGATAAGTCTCAAACTTATCACGAATGCACGCAACGGCTAAGTGTGTTGGAGGTTCTGCTGCATACTCATGCCTCCCTTGTTGATGTACTTCTACAATGCTCTCGAATTTCAAATACCACTTCAAAAGGGTCTTGTGCTCCTCTAAGGACAACCATGCTTCCACCATTTTCTTTGACTGTCTTGCCTGCTGCATAGTGATGCTAGCATTCATTTGATTAACACTATCTTTTGAGAGAATGTCATACTACTCATTGTTACTGTAATTCAATTCAACTTTGAAAAATGATAGATAACATCGCTTAAAATGTGTATACTTTTTTGGGCACATCCTTGTTTAGATAAAGGATGAATTCTTGAAGATAGGAGGATTCAGTGCTGTCTGAACCACCTTTGTAATTTTGCTTTATTTTTTAGGTGTCTGCCTTATACAATTAAAAAAATCCAATCACCTTTTTTTTTTTCACAAGTGAATTTAAGCCATTTTGCTCACTCACATTTGGATATTTGTGCTTATTTCTAGATTTAAAATTTTTATTTATACTCTTTTCCCCTCTTTTCTACTTTTTCTTGCGTTGATAACTTTTTCCACATCTCTTATTTTCCATCCTCCACCTTCCTTCACCCAGATGGTTAGAAGGATGTCGACTGCATTTCTATTCTTCTAGAGGTTATCTATAATTTCTTAACATGTACACTTAAAAGTTTCTTAGTTTTCATATGCCCCTTCCTGTAATGCTTAGCTCAATGAACTATACCGTCTTGTTGTTCCCAGAGTTTGTTTTTGCTTTCTTTTGAAGCACACTTTTTTCTTTTTTAGAATCAATGGTTGATTATAACTTTATATATTTGTTCAATTATGTGTCATTAATTTTCTTAGCTCTAATATGTTTCTCTGGGTTCATTTTTCTTTTGGTTGTAGTATATCCCTTAATAACTCAATAAAAGTCTGTGGGTGGGAAACTCATATGTCTGAAAATGTATTGCTTACATTCTTGAATAATAGTTTGGAAAGTTATAAAATTCTGGGTTGATAGCAATTTCCCCCTCAGTAATTAAAAATATTATTTTATTTTTCCCTGGCTTATATTTCTGCTGATGAGAAACCTGCTGCCAGTTTGATTTTGTTCTTTAGTGGGCAATCTATCTTTTTCTATGGTAGCTTTTAAAATTTTATCTTTAATCTCAGATTTTCTATAGTTTCACTTTAATTTTGAATGTATATAGATTAATTTTGCTTCATACTTGTAGCTATAGACTTGACTTTCTTCAATTTTGGAAAGCTTTGGCAAATATTTCAAAAATTGCTCCATCTGGCTGGGCACAGTGGCTCACGTAATCCCAACACTTTGGGAGACTAAGGCAGGAGGATTGTTTGAGCCCAGGAACTCATGACCTCGTCTCTACAAAAAATAAAAATATTAGCCAGGTGTGATGGTATATGACTACTCGGGAGACTGAGATGGGAGGACTGCCTGAGCCTGGGAAGTGGAGGCTGTGGTGAGCTGTGACTGTGCCGCTGCACTCTAGCCTGGGTGACAGAGTGAGATCCCAACTCAAAAAAAAAAAAAAAAATTGTTCCATCATTTCTTCCGTTTTCTTCTACAACTTCTCTTAGATATATATCATATTAGAGTCTTCCAGTCTATCTTCCATGAATGCATGTGTGAGCTTTGATCTCTGTCTCTCTCTGTGCTGAACTCTGGGTAAACTCAGAACTCTTGTGTAATTCATTACTTCTTTCTGCTATAAAACCATATACTTTTGTGGTTTCCTTCACCCAGTCCCATGCCACCCTCCCACCCCACAGTCCACCATTAGACCTTAACATGGTGTTTTGATGTTCCACTGTGATGTTAGGATCTCACAGGTCCAGTCTAGGGGACAGCGTGTAGTTCCTGGTTGGGAGGCACCCTGGATAGACAGCTTCCTCTGAAGTATCAGCACCAGCATCCACTTCAGCACCATTCTGTTCAACTTCTTCTTGGAAGTGGGGGGTCAGTCTTTGGCTCCAGTCTCTTATCTTGCTTGATACATTTATAGTTCCTTTTACTGGCAGGAGCTCAGCTCCTGGCTGCTACTGCTTAGTTTTGGATGAGAGCCCAGCGATTGATTCAGCCCCACTCAGTATTCTATGTGTGCACCGCAGAAATGCTCATCTTGTTTTTGAGACCCTGTCTGCATTTTTGTTATCTCTTTTTACATTTTCTCTATCATGACTATACACATGCAGCAGAGGAGTGTCTTGGAATGTAACACTTGCTTCCCCATCTTTTGCAGAAGTGTGTGTATTTTGATATAAAAATTAATCGAAACAGGCGCAGTGGCTCACATCTGTAATCCTAGCACTTTAGGAGGCGGAGGTGAGAGGACTGCCTGAGCCCAGAGGTTTGAGACCAGCCTGGGCAACTTGGCGAGATCACGTCTCTACAATAAATAATAATAATAATAAATAGCCAAGTGTGGTGGCACACACCTGTGGTTCCAGCTACTTGGAAGGCTGAGGCAGAAGGATCACCTGAGCCCAGCAGGTCAAGGCTGCAGTAGCTGTGAGCATGCCATTGCACATACTCCAGCCTGAGTGTAAGAGTGAGACTCTGACTTAAAAAAAGAAAAAATTAATTGAGACAAATTAACACCATGAAAAATTGGATTGCTTGAGTAGCACTAAATAAGGTAAACTTATAATGCCAAGCCCCTCTCCCCCCAAAAAGGCTGAATTTCCTTACACACCTCCCACCAATGGCATACGAAAATACTTATTTTCCGACATCCTCAACAATAAAGTCTATTGTTTTTATTCTATGAGCTATAACCCCAAAATTATTTCTCCAGTTTAGATTTAGATTATCATAGAAAGAGAAAGTGAGAGAGAAAAATTTGCAGTGTATAATAAAACAGGGAGTACCTATTTTATCATTCCAATACGTTAACTTGTGGTTCAGACGTAGTCTTCAAATTGTGGCTTATTCTTTAAAAGGACGTTCTTTAACTTGGCTATGGAGGCTTGATCCAAACAGTTAGAATGGGGCCATCAAAGCATAAAAGTGATTGACACTATCCTTCACCCTCCCTCCAACCCATAGATTCAAGTTGATCATCCAGATTTGCCTGCAATCTGACAAAACAAACCAAGTTATCTCTGATGACCTAAGAATGATCTAGCAAGAAACACATCCCAAAGATCTAGTTCCCAGGGCTTGTTCAGAGATTCTAAGGACAGACTATCCTTTACCAACTAAAACTCATGAATATCTACTATAGGCTAAGCATTATGGGAAAATCAAAGAGGCATAGCCAATATTTGTTGTTCTAAAAGCACTTGTAATCTTGTTGGAGGCATACATAGCCACATGAAAAGTCAAGCGAGAGAGCCAATATGGCAGTATTGCAAACCAAGTGAATGATGCGCTAAGACAGTAAGAGTTCAGGCTTGGAGTAATCAGGGTAGGCTTCATGGAGTAGGAGTATTCATTTGAGACTTGAAGCTACTAGGTCTGGACCTTGTGGGCTCCACAGGAGCAAAAGGTTGCATGTGGGGAGAGGGGGGGAAATATTGAAAAGATGAACTGTTACATTTCCTTTCTGAGGTAGACCTGGGTGAGAAAGCAATCAGAAGAAAAGGAAATTAACTTTTATGTCACTGAGTCATCAGATAATGTACAAACTTGATTTAGCACTTTCTCTAAGAAGCAAGATGCTAGAGGACAAAGAAAGCACCCTCTCTCCAAAGGCATGAGATGTACCCTTCTGATTAACTCTGAAAAATGCAGATTTTGTTTCAAGGCTAACTATTGAAAAAAAAAATATATATAATATATAAAATCATCTATTAATATATAATATAATTATATACAATATATATTATTTATTTATTTATTTTTGAGTCAGAGTCTCACTGTCACCCTAGCTGGAGTGCAGTGGCATGTTCACAGCTACCGCAGCCTTGACATGCTGGGCTTAGGTAATCCCTCTGTCTCAACCATCCAAGTCTTTAGAACTACAAGTGTGCACCACCATGCCCTGCTAATTTTTTAAAATTTATTATAGAGACACAGTTTTGCCAAGTTGCCTAGGCTGGGGAAATATTTTAAGTACAAAAAAAAAAAAAAAGGTAAGAAAGAAAAAGAACTGAATCCAAAAGGCATGGTCTGAAGGGGTGAACATCTAAATATCTAAATGCCTTTTCTTTTTTTTTTGAGTCAAGGTCTCACTCTGTTGCCCAGGTTGAAGTACAATGACACGATTACAAGTCACTGCAACCTCAGACTCCTGGGTCTGGTAAACCTCTTGACTCAGACTCCCAAGTAGCTAGGACTACATGTATGCACCACCACACCTGACTAATTTTTATTTTTATTTTTTGTAGAGATGAGGTTTCACTATGCTTCCCAGGTTGGTCTTGAACTCCTGGGCTCAAACGGTCCTCCTGCTTTGGCCTTCCAAAATGCTGGGATTACAGCCATGAGCCACCGCACCTGGCTAAATGCTTTCATTCTTAGCAAATGTCTTATTCATAAGCCTTGCTTTGTTTCATGTCCAGCACATGTATATTGGGGGCACAAAAAAAGACATGCATGAGAACCACACACGCTGCATCACCATCACCAGGACAAACAAGGTCCTTGTCTTCAGGGGAAATGGAAAAGCAAACTGCAGTTGTGAAGCATCACTTCCTGTCTGCAGTGCACGTGCTGGCGTCCTTCATTCGTCTTTTTTAAGACTTTTTTTTTACAGCAGTTTTAGGTTCATATCAAAATTGAGAGGAAGATACAGAGATTTTCCATATATCCTCTGTCCCCAAACATGTACAGTCTCCCCCATTACCACCGTCCTCAACCACAGTGGTATATTTGTTAAAACTGATGAGTCTCCATTGTCATAAGCACCCAAAGTTCACAGTTGACACTAGGATTCACTCTTGGTGTGGTACATTCTTTTTTTTTTTTGAGTCGGAATCTCACTCTGTCACAGCCACCGCAGCCTCCACCTGCTGGGCTCAGGTGATCCTTCCTCCTCAGCCACTCCAGTAGCTGGAACTACAGGCACGCGTCACCATGCCCGGCTAAGATTTTGATTTATTGTGAAGAGGAGGTCTCACCAAGTTGCCCAGGCTGATCTTGAAACCATAGGCTCAGGCAATCCTCTCACCTCGGCCTCCTAAAGTGCTGTGATTATAGGCGTGAGCCACCGTGCCTGGCCGCTGTGGTACATTCCATGGGTTTGGGCAAATGTGTAATGACATGTATTCATCATCATAGCATCATTCAGAGCATTTTCACTTCCCAAAAAGTCCTCTCTGCTCCTCCTACTCATGTCTTTCCTCTCCCAACCTTCTAAGCAACCACTGATATTTTTTACTGTGTCTGTAGTTTTGTCTTTTCCAGAATGTCATATAGTTAGAATCATACAGTATGTATCTTTTAAGGTTAGCTTTTTTACTTAGAAACATGCATTTAAAGTTCCTTCATGTCTTTTTATGGTTTGATAGCTCTTTTCTTTACACTGCATAGTATTCCATTGTTCCATTGTCTGGACCATCACTTCTTTTTAATAATGATGATGATTTTGTGTGTGTGTGTGTTGGAGTCTCACTATGTCAACCAGGCTGGAGTGCAGTGGCATGCTCACAGCCACTGCAGCCCTGACCTGTTGGGCTCAGGCGATCCTTCTGCCTTAGCCTTTCAAGTAGCTGGAACTACAGGTGTGCACCACCATGCGCAGCTAATTTTAATTTTTTATTTATTGTAGAGATGAAGTCTCACCAAGTTGCCCAGGCTGGTCTTGAACCCCTGAGCTCAGGCAATCATCTTGCTTCCACCTCCCAAAGTGCTAGGATTACAGGCATGAGCCAAAACTTATATGATGGCCAGGAAATAACACACTGTATGTGGAAGAAATGTAGGCCCAGATAATAAAGTGAGAGTAAAAAATAGTTTAAAGCAAATTGCCAAATTTTAAGGTATTTATTAATGAACATAAGAGCTGAGTTAAAAGGTCTGTTTTTATTAGCTATTTATTTCCCCATCAGTAATATGAAAAGGAAAACAATAAAACCATACCTTGGCACCTCTGGGGCAAGGAATTCTTGGAAAATAAATCCAAGGATTAGAAGAATGAGTTCACTAAAACTTGAATTTTTGAATTTATGAATTTTCTTAGTGGTGAAGTACAACAGGACATGTTCTATTGTTTTACTGATACATAATTAAAACCCAAACATTAAGCAAATCTTCTTGAGTTATGCACCATCAGAAATGCTTCAGGAACATTAAATGCCACTTGTCTGGCAGAAGGATTAAACACTGAAAAAGCTAAAACATAATTTTCTGTCATTATTATACGCTTTGTTTTCCCTGCCTAGCACAAAATAAACGCTGTGTCCCCCTCCACAATAGAAAACCCCAGCCATAGCAAGTGCACACATTCATCCAATCAGATGCCAGGGAACAGGTGGAACTAAATGTTTTCTAGCTACTTTCTTGTGGATGAAACAATTCATTTTGCATATCCTTCAACTGGCCAAGTGACATCAGCCCACTGATTCTTAAAGCCAGAGTTAAGTGCTGACTCATTTAAGATACACACAGAGACTGCAGGATTGGGGGAGGCACTGTTTATTCCCAAGTAAAAAAGAAACTATTGTATCTACATTAGCATCCTATGTTTTGATATTTTCCTTAATAAATCCAATTCTCCTGTCACTGTATACACTGACACACTAGCTTTTCTGAGAGTGAGGATGACAACGCATACTGTCACTGATCATTTCTTAACCCTTGGTTGGCCTGAGGCTTTTTGCAGTCATCCAGGATGCTTTTGTTTCCTATCTCTTGGTTGTATCTACATTGTGTTTTTTACTTCTTCTTCTTCTAAAGAAAGCTGCTCTGGGACAAACCAGGAATTAGGGGGAAAAATTTCAAAAATGAGGGAGGTAGGCGAGGTTCAAAGCAGTCTCCTCTCATTCTGCCTCAGGGCATTTTTCCATAAGCCATAAGGACCAGTGATTTATTTGATCCGTGGCAATTTAAGTGGAAAGCATTCATTTCAAAGTAAAAACCACGTGAGAATATTCAGTGGGTGTATAAAAACTACAGATAAATATTAGGAACATACGTTTCAATTTACAACAGAGGCAGTTTGTTTCAGTTGTGTGAAGAATTTGAAATATTTACCTACAATTATGCTCTTAAAATAATACAGGAGAAGCTCTTTTTGAGGCAATGCCCAGGGACTGAAATCTTAGTTCTGTACTCAACTGACTTATCTCTAGACACCCTGCAGTTTACTGATAAATCTGTGAGCAGGAGTAGAATAAAAGAAATGGGGAGAGTCCAAAGAGAAATATGGATCTCTGGATAATCCTCAGTGTATGAACAGCACAAAGAAAATATAGAATTCGAAATACTGGAAGCATTCCAATAACAAAAAACCTGTTCTAAAAAGTTTTTTCAAAAGTGATTATTACGGAAATTTACTACAATAATTGAAGAATAATTTGCTACAATACTCAGCATGTGAGAAGATGTCAAGTATCAGGTTGTGGTTCAATCTTTGTAAAGGAACAGACAGTATCATTCATAAAAGAGAATTGTTGTGACTTGTAGTGGCATCATAGACAGCATGCAGTTAAGGCAAGAATTTGGGCAACTGCTAATCATCTATGTGTGTTGGATGGTAAGTGAATTTTTTTTTCAGTTATTATGCTTTTTAGAAGCTAAGATTAGCTGGGTGTGGTGGCTCACTCCTGTAATCCCAGCATTTTGGGAGGTGGAGGTGAGAGAATTGCCTGAGTCCAAGAGTTCGAGACCAGTCTGGGCAAGTTGGTGAGACCTCATCTCTACAATAAAAAAAAAAAAATTGGCCAGTTGTGGTGGCCCACGCCTGTGGTTCCAGCTACTTGAAAGGCTGAGGCAGAAGGATCGCTTGAGCCCAGCAGGTCGAGACTGCAACAGAGTGAGACTCCAACTCAAAAAAAAAAAAAAAAAAAGTTAAGATTTGCACTCCATACATACCATTAATTTGAATAAGACAGGTTTCATACATTCCAGGCAAATAGATATTTTATCATATAGGGTGAATTTCATCTATGCATTTTTCCTTTTTTCTGAATCATCCAGATAATGGCTGATGTCTAGGGAGGACTCAAGACTCTTGCTCCTCCTTACTATTTTCTAGGAGAAAGAGCTAGTAGAGACAGTAATGTTTAAGGACAAGCATTGAACCTTGATGTCACAAGGGGTTAAGGCTCTCCCTTGGGATCACTCTGTTTGGATTCTCTCTTTAGAGCTTCTGGTGGGATCATCATTTTGAAGTCTCTCCTCTTCCTTCAAACTGACGATAAGTCTCAATTTGCTTCTCTCTTAGGAGTTGATGGTTGCCTAGGAGGGCCTGAGAAGGATACCTCAGACAAGCTTTAGGGGTAATCAGAAATCAATCAGTCTCCTCCTTCTTCCCTCTTCTCTTTTCCCTGTCTCCATTTTCTCTCCTCTTCTTTACCCAGATTCCCCTTTTTTTGACCAGAGCATGGCAGAGATTAAGGTATAGGAAAAAAATATATATCTAAGGAAGTTTCTTTCAGCTCCACCCTCTCCCTTTCTGGTCCAGGTATATAGATTTTCAGAGTTTTTTGCAAAGGAAGTCCTTGTAACTTATCTGAGGTCTGTCCTAACTTACCTGGAGATAGATATTGAGTTTGGGGCCAAAACCTTAGCTTTGACTAAATGTTTTTTGGCCCGTCATGTCCTCTGTCTATATCTCTATAACCCCTGCAAAGTCTTTTAGGAGAAAGGCACAAGTAGCTATGGGAATTTGGGTATTTGGTCCTGAATCCTAGATTTCTCTCAATCTCAGTTTATCAGAGACTTAGCTAATCACACTTACTATATGAAGATGCCTCACATGAAGAAAAGGCATTTGAGGTCCACAAAAAAACTAAAACCAATATATTTCTATTTTACCCTCATTTTCTTTTATAATAAATATCTGAAATGAAAGTGACATCTATTTTGCTCATTTTATAAAATTAGAGCTCAGAAAAGCCATTTGTTTCACCTAAAATAATATTAAAAGTATAAGGGAGAATCCATGGTGTTTGACGTTTTGGGGCAAAATTTAATTTTTCTCTTTAAATTGACTTGATCTAACTGAAATTATTTCAAATAAAATGACCCCAGGTTTTGTACTTCTAGTGAGTACACAAGGTTTCTTTTTTTTGAGTTGGCGTCTCACTCTGTTGCCCAGACTGGAGTGCAGTGGCCGCTCAACGCCACCGCAGCCTCGACCTGCTGGGCTCCAGTGATCCTTCTGCCTCAGCCTTCCAAGTAGCTGGAACTACAGGCGTGCGCTACCATGCCTGGCTAATTTTTTGATTTATTGTAGAGATGAGGTCTCGCCCAGTTGCCCAGGCGGGTCTCGAACCCGCGGGCTCAGGCAGTCCACTCACCTCAGCCTCCCAAAGCGTGGGATTACAGGTTGAGCCACAGCACTAGGCCTCACTAGCTTTTAATAACTAAAATACCTTGGGTAGGAAGATGCCAAGTCTATTTTTAAATAGCTGACCCTATTACTGCCAGTACTTCTACCACTTCTTAGAAAAGCTAGTGTTTTGAACTTGCCACTACATGATGAAAAAAGTCACTATGTATACCTTTAAAAGTCTGTGTGCTTTTATTAGAAACAGAAAGTGCTATGATATCAAAAAAAGCAGAAAGTCACTGGGTGTGGATAGCATATGCCTGTAATCCCAGCTACTTGGCAGGAAGATCACTTGAGCCCAGGAGTTCAAGACCAGCCTGGGCAACTTGGTGAGACCTTAGTGAGACCAAGGCAAACATAGTGAGATCCCATCTAAAAAAAGAAAAAAGAAAGAAAAAGATGAAGTTCTTATTTACGAGAATCCTCCAAGCGGACATTTATACAATTTTATCCTATCTCACAAGTCTTATCCCTTGTAATATTCCCTAACACTTCTTTTCCCATGAATATAATTTATACCTATAACCATCCTTTATAGAATATCAAGAACCTTCATTTTCCCACGTTGGCTTCATTATTCTTCCTCCTTTTGTACCCACTGCACTTTATTTATATTGTAGCAATTTTTTTGAGAAGGATGTATACAAATGTCTACCTTTGTAGTAGTGTAAATACCTTTAGGGAGGAACTCAAGTATTTGTGCCATCAGAACTTCGAAGAGTAACTATAACAGGTGCAGAATAAGTGGGTATAATGAATGAATGAGTGCATTATTTTTCCTCTGCAAATATTCCCTAAGCCCCTTTATTCTGTATCCCTCTTCACACCTATTAGTGTTGTGAGCCTAGTCAATATTCAGTAAATACATATTGATTTATCTGTAGGTTCATAGCAAAAACTTTATTAAACAGAATTTCCCCATCTTGATATTCTTCAAGAATATCAAGAATCCTAAGATTTTTTTTAAGGCAAAATCAAACTATAAATATGTCAAGGATGCTAGAAAAGAGATTTATATGTTGAACTTAAACTAAATTCCTTCTAATTCTTTTCCAATTCTGAAAATCTATTATTTTTATTTTTTTAAAAAGAAATTTAACTGTGCAAGACTACAACCTTCAAGGATAAGAATAAGCCAGTCTCAAAAAAAAAAAAAAGAATAAACCAGTCTCATGAAAATATCACCATTATTCAAAAAACACTAAATTTTAAGTGACCGTTGAAAACAATCCCCAAGAGACTAAGGCATAACATAGGTAATGAAAATAAGCAAAATTCATTTGGAAATTGGTTGTTTAGAATTTAAAAAACCCTAATTTTCCACAAGACAACATGCAGGTTACTAGACTCCCAGGGTAGCTCATAAAATCAAATCCCTAGGTATAAGGTTAAGTACTAATACTGTTACAGGACTTAATCACAACAAATTGGTTTTAGCTAAATTAATAAAATATTTAAACCTATTTATTCATTTCTTTGCATTGGTGATTTATGTGGTCCCAGGTCCCCAGCTACTCTAAGATTAAGTTCTTTATCCTAATTGAGAAGTCAGATGTACAGCAGGACATTAAATCTAAGACACCTGACAGTTGTGAGCGCACAGGTGCTTCAGGACACTGGCTGGTGCTCCGTTTGGACCAGTGCTTGTCTCAAGCCTTACAAAGTAGATTCAAGCAAGAAAAGACTGAAAGGGGTCATTCCCCTTGTGTTCTCTCTCTGCCTACCACGGTGGCCTCTTCCATCACCTCTGTGTGGAATGTTCCTGCTGCAGACAGCCACATGGCTCCCTCTCTCAGTTCCTTTTGTGTGGCCCACATGTCACCTTTTCAAAGCAGAATTCCTTGTCTTCCCTGTTTAGAAGTAGGACCCGACACCCTCTCTCCTTACAATGCTTTTTTTTTTTAAAGCACTTATATCTGACATTGTATTTGAAATGTTTTTGTTTGTTTGTGGGCAGGGATTTTGTCATTTTTTTCACTGTCCAACCCCAGTGCCTAGAACTATTATACGTAAAGAACAAACGGTTCTTATGACATACAGATTGTCCTTCTATCCTCCCTGGCACTAGGCCACTCAGTTTCTGGAAGGGTATCTCTAGTAATAGGAAACTCACTACCTAAATGGCATTCTCAGAAAGTTACTGGCTTACTGAAAGTTTGGGTTAACATGGTATTCTCAGAAAGTTACTGGTTTATTGAAAGTTTGGGTTTGTATGAACCAAAATATTCCTTCCTAAAACTTCTATTGGTTCCATTTGGTCTTCTAGAACATACGGGATGAGTTGAAGCCATTTAAGCTTTTCACATGACAGTCATTCATGTGTCTGCTGTCTGTTCTCAAACCACTTCAATCTTTTCAACTTGAAGGTAAACATCTTGTCAGACAGGCCTCATACGATATTTTTTAGTCCCTCTCCTCTACTGTTCACTGTCTCCTAAATTGTGATGTAAAATACCCAGAAATGAACGTAGTGTCTCTGTAATTCAAAGGTCTCAGCCCCTTTCCAAGGACATCAGATGCTCATTGTATACTAGCACATGGCTAAAATGTGTCATCTACGCTTCATTCTCTCATCCTTTCTTTCCGCAAAAATGCATTCTTTTGAGCACCGACTTACACATGCCTGCTACTAATCTCCATTCTGGGAATGCAGGAATGAACCCTATAGATGAGGTCTGGCCTTATGTAGTTGATATTACTGCAAATTAGGAGTAATTCTTCCCACTAGATTTTTGTTTTTTAAACAAAGGGATGATAAATCTCAGAGCTAAAAATTTTCCTACTTGTGAAATGTACAGTTAAGAAATGCCCTACTTGTGAAATACAAAGAAATATTTACAAAGAGACTTAGAAGTTTACAATTGGGCAAAAGGGATGAAAGATTTGGATGGAGCATCTGACTTATATTCCATAAAGGAAATTAGAAGAAATTACTTCCTAGAATAGAGGTAAGGGGGGGGGTCGGGAAAGGGGAACCTCAGGGGCAGAGGGGTGAATTGTCTATACTCCTCAAAGCATAGTATTATCAGCATCAGTTTATACAAAACCCTGCCCCCTTCTTCCTCTTCCCTCCTCCTCCTCTTCCTCATCTTCCTCCTCCTTCCTCTTCTCTCTTTCTCTTTCCTTCACACCTTAAGCCATTCTATTCCCCTACACGACCATAAGTCAACATTCCTCATAAAATTTTGGAATGCTTATAAAGTTTCTCAAGAAATCTAATTGGAATTTTGTTACTAGTGCTTTGAACGTATAAAATAATTGACAGAGACCAGACATTTTCGAAATGTCATTTCCGTGCCATCCAAAAACATGAAATGCCTTTCTACTTATTCAAATTGTTTTATAGGTCATTTATATCTCAGACATTTAGAAATTTTCTATGAAGATCTTGTGTATTCCTGGTTAGCTTAATTCCCAGATACTTGACAGTTTTGTTGCTATTTTGAATGGTACCTTATTTTTTGTTAAATCTTTTTGTCGGTATGTATTTTTTAAGTTGGAAGTATTTTAGTTCATATTTCTAAAAGCGGATAAAAACCAATATTACTGCATTAAGTTTTTTTTTTTTACCATATGAAGGCAAGATGTTCTCAAACAATAGACGTTATGAAATAAACATAATCCGCCAAATGCAGGATTTTACAAAGGAAAACAGTAGCATAGGAGAAGGAGCAACATTCATTTACATCAAACAGAAGACTCCAGATATAAACTAGAAATATACTAGCCTACGATTAAAATGCAGTTCTAATGTTAGTCTCATCCTCTTCATAGAGCCCTTGTATATAGGCTAAAGGACCCAAATATTACGAATGCTCTCAGGGAAATGGGAAAGATAGGATTTTGAGGGGAAGAAAGTGAAGGCAGGAAATGGTTGGGTAGGTCTGTTTGCCTGATATGATTAGAGGATTGAGGAGGATTTCCAGGTCAAGGGTCCTGATTAGAAGTACAAGGCCTGACCGGGCACAGTGGCTCACACCTATAATCCTAGCACTTTGGGAGGCTGAAGCAAGAGGGTTGCTTTACCCCACGAGTTCAAGACTAGCCTGGAAATCATAGTGATAGTGAGACCAGACATTTTCAAAATGTCTGGTCTTTCTACAAAAAATTCAACAAATTAGGCAGGCATGGTGGAGGATTGCCTGAGCCCAGTATCACCTGAGACTGTGATGAGTCATGATTGTGCCACTGTACTCCAGCCTGGGTAACAGCTTGAGACCCCAACTCAAAAAAAACCCCAAAAAACAAAAAACAAAGCTACCCCCTCCATGTCATGGTATACTTATTTAATATACACTTTTAAATAGAGGTTTTGAATGATTCACCCACGATCTACAGTGGAGGCTAAATATACAGTAAATTTCATTTGCTTCCCATAGAAAAATAACTGCTTTGTTATTTGGAGAAAAAGGTATATTATTAAACAATCAATAGGCAGCAAGATCATAACAATCCATAACAGTGAGATAAAAGGAAAAGTTCCCCATCCATTGACTGGCATTGGATAGTATCAGATGATTTAAGAAGAGCATTAAGATTCATGCCCTGTATTAAACCCAAGAGGGTGAGGTGAAAGTCACTCATATATTATTCTTGTGGCCAGGAATTCACTGCATATAAAATTGTCAAGGTGATAGATGACAAGAAGTAAAGTTTTAGGGAAGATCAAATGTATCAGCTTGAATAAACTACCATAAACAGGGAGGTCCCAACTAAGGCATACTTTTGTTAGTAGATGGAAGAGGGGTTTTGAAATAGTGTTTCCCTCACAGTATTCACCCTCCTCCCTACAGAGATGAGAAAGGTTGCTCTTGAAAATTAATTTCAGCATCTAAATAATTTTTGTTTTGTATTCTCCAAAGACCCTAGTAGAATGATGATGTGCAGTGTGTGTACAGAAATTTTATGTGGAGGAACATGAGGCCCAATCAGGCCAGCATCAATTAGGTAAATAGGGTAAACTATTTTGAGGAAGAAAATGTCAGAATGAGATTACAAGACTTGCAAAAGGCTGAATAGACTCTGGCTGACCCAAAGCGGCGTGCAGTCAAAGTCAACCATCAACCAATCAGAACAACCTAATTTGCATGGCAGAAACCCAAATGCATGATGGGAATCCTAAAACAAACCCTAGCCTAGAGAGAGTCAAACTCTACTGGGAGGAACCTCAGGCCACTATCTCTCTGCAGGAGACAACATGCAGTCAGTCTTGCTGTTGATCCTGGTTGTTGTGTCAGTCACAATGTACCTTCCCTTTAATAAATCTATCTCTCTTAATTCACAACTGTCTTGGATGAATACTTTCATCCTCCCCCAACTCCAGCCATACCATGCCATTCCATACCCAGCCTGCCATGCATGAACTTTATACAACATATCTGAGATGAGGTCTGCATTTTAAGCCTATCTGTAGTTCTGTTATTTTATCAGTATTCTGAATTTAAACCTTAAACAATGGCCTAATCTGAGTAAGAATTTCTGTTATTCAAGTTTGGCTGAAGAAAAAGATTTACTAGGTAGTATGGGGCAGAGGATTGCAGGAAGAGGGTAGTAGCAAGAATTTAGGGCACATTATCAAAGTAGACTCCTCTAAAACACTGTGGAATCACTGTGGGTTGCCTGTACTTTCCAGTGAACTGCCTGTGAGCATTTTCACCCAAAGGCCACTTGCCATGGAGCTGACAGGTTGGTGGCTCTAAATCAGAGAAGTCAAAAGTGGGTATCAACTCTACCAACAAGCTCAGCTGTCCCAAACTCTGAAAGTATGACTCTGTTGGCCACTTGGTCACTTTTTTCCTGGTGACTGAGCTGAGTTATCAGAGTTTTTGTTTTGTTTTGTTTCCAGACAAGCTTTATACAGAGATTTTTTTTTTGTAAGTGGTCTGAAGTCATTGAAATCATTCTCTTGTTTTTTTGTTTTTTAAAATTTTTCTTTTTCCACAATTGAGAAAGCAGGAAATGTCTTTCCTATGCTACAATGACAAGGCAGGTCCCCTAAGACTTCCAGGGGGCTTGCATCTTCCGGTTGCTGTTTCTGGTTTCTAACTGCTAACACTATATTTGGTAACAGCCTGCCTGTGGGCTGTTTTGGATTTGGTCATAATAAGATAACCTGAAATCACTGAGCAGAGATGTAAAACAATCTTATTTTTCCAGGAAGCAACATGTTGACCTCTCAGGATTTGGCCTATTTTATTGAGTGTGTTAAGTTTTTGAATAATGTTGTTTATAGCACAAAATTAGGTGTTTATACTCTTGGTCTTTAAGGGTATATGACTGTACAGGAATAGGATAAGTACACTCCCACACTCTGCTAGTTTATAATGAGTTTATATTTGTTTCTTTTGTGGATTGATGTAATCTAAGGAATGCTCTTTATACATGTTCTTATTCCATGACAGCCTTGAAAATAGCTACTTTCTCAGAAATGAATAAATATTTGTTAAGACAAGTAACACAAGAGTAACAATTCTCATCCTTATACATCAGGAAAAGAAAGAATCAGCGTGTCTTTGATAGATAATAACCCTCTCCCTTCCCTAGCATTTTTAAAAACTGAATAGAGTTAAACCTGTATGGACACAATCTTTTAGGGGTAAGCCTGTTATTTGCCACAGAAAAAAAGTGCCTCAAAAAACCGTTGGATTGCTCTTTTGTCATCAATGAGTACTCTTCCAATCCTACCCTAGATTTTGCTTTATCATGTTTTCAAATCCAGGAGTTACCTGCTCTGTAAATAAAACCAGAAAAAATGACTGCACTTTCACTTTACAAAGGGAAAATCAAGGCATAAAAATGTATTTTATCCATTATAATATCACTTTTTAAGTGAAAAAGTAATTTGAGCTTCTCAGAGAACGCTTTGTTTATAAAATCATTAGTCATTAAGCCAGTTTTAATGGATTTGCATAGAAGAGCTAAAATAAGAGCTCAAATCCCTCCCCTAAGGAACATTACTTTCATTTGTAATGTGGATCCTGGATGGTTGTACTTTAATAATTTATGCTATATATTATTTCCTGTTTCTTTAATACTTACTATAGGCTAGAAGTTATTCTTTTTTGTATAGTAGGTATGTAAAAAAATCTAATCTGTAATTCAGAAAATTGATACTTTTTATAACTTTCTATTTTCCCTCCTAGTCATTTTGTACTCATTTTAATCATAAAAATCTTGTTTTACAAACCAAACTTTGGCCACACACTCTGTGCAATCGTGATGATTCCATAATATTCGATAGCAGTATGCATAGGGGTGACAGGCACATCCTGGAGAGTTAGCCTGAGATTTGAACCCTGGCTGTATCCCTCTTGCCATTGGGGCCTAACTTTCTATACTTAAGAATTCTCATCTGAAAAAATGGGACTAACTACTTTCACTGGTTCATTCTGGGAATTAAAAAAAGTACATACAGATTCTACAGGGTCCCGTACCAATGTTACTCAATGGAAGTGTTATTAGCATTCAGAATACAACAAATCTGTGGTGTGGGAATGCGCCACACCGGCAGGCTGTTTAAAATCCCTAACCCCATCCCCTAAAATGCTATCTGCACCCTCTAGCTACTGTGCTGGTCAATGAAGATTTGGTGAAATAATCATATTAAATCTGCTATTTATGCTTATTTTTCCCTTTCATTCCTCTTTTTAAAAATATATGTTTTGGTTTTGTATACTCATTCTTTGAGACTTTACTCAATGACCTCCTTTTCAAGTCCCTGCTTTCTAGTGGCTGTGATGACAACATCATCATACTTCATGCTCCTTGAGGCCCGATCAGGGAGCTTACTACACATGGGAAGTCATGGCTGAAGTATTTCTATGGTCTTTCAACTATTAGCAACCTGAGGGTATGGGCTTCACAATTTGGCTGTCAGTGTCTAGGGCTCCACACAGTGCCTGATGTATTGCTGGTGCTCAGGGGTGTTTATTGAATTGAACAATCCACCCCATGTGAATTCTGAGCCCTGCAGCCTTCATATTCTGATGCAATATTCCTTGGGGCATCTTACTTTTCCTCAGAACCTTGGCGTCTCAGACTCCACCTCCTGCACCTGGTCAACTGGCATCAGATTTCTTTGTAAAGACTGTGGAGATGAAACAGGGCTATGTGTGAGGAGCCAGGGTTAGGGAACTCATCTGAGGAGTGGGTCCTGAGGGGAGGCCCCAAAGGTGGGCAGGAAGGAGCTCCAGGGCTCTGGACAGGAAAGAAACATGGCAGGGCTGTGATGATTCAGACCACCGTATAGGAGAAGAGGTTTACGTTGTGCTTGAATCCCCTCCCAAACTCGCTGCAGGCACGGCTCTTCAGTGACACTCATTAAAGACATGTCCATAGGTGCACGCTTGTTTTCATTCAGTGTGTTCCAAGTTAACTAATAGGTTTTCTGTGTCCTTTCTCTTTTCTGCACTTCATCTTGCCATGGAATACATAAACAAGAGAAACGATTCCTTGTGCTTGTGAGGCAGATGTGAAGCAGTGCTGTGAGCCCCGGCATAGTAACAAAGACAGAATTCTAGTCCTCAGGATGATCTATAATACCTCTCTCTATTTCCCTAACTGACCATCCCAAATCTTTGCCCTTCTCCTTGAGGTCCCCTACTCCACAGCCTTCCTTATTGCCACTTCCTGCTACCTCCTCCCTCACCCTCACAGTCTCAGCAGATGCGTTGCTTTCTCCATCACAGAGAAATCAGAAGCCATATGCATACATTCCATTTTTCTTTCTCCCTTCCAAATAAAATGCACCCCCCCCACACCCAGATCAAGGGTCATCCTTCCATCTGGTTCCTGGCTCCATCACTCCTTCCTCCTAAGAATTACCATTGGCCGGACTCGGTGGCTCAGCCTGTAATCTCAGCGCTTTGGGAGGCCAAGGTGAGTGGATTGCCTGAGCCCGTGGGTTCGAGACCCGCCTGGGCAACTTGGCGAGACCTCATCTCTACAATAAAAAAAAAAAAATTAGCTGGGTATGGTAGCGCACGCCTGTAGTTCCAGTTACTTGGAAGGCTGAGGCAGAAGGTTCGCCGGAGCCCAGCAGGTTGAGGCTGTGGTGGCCGGGAGCGGCCACTGCACTCCAGTCTGGGTAACAGAGTGAGACTCCAACTCAAAAAAAAAAAAAATTACCATTTATCACTAGTCCTAAACTTCTCAGTCATAGATCCTACTGATCACTTACTATCTCCATGTGGTTACTAAACCCACCGGGGTGCCAAAAAAATGTATACAGATTTTAAGCGATGTTATCTACATATTACTTTTCGAAGTTTAATTGAATTATGGTGCAATGTATTTGCCATTCACTCGAAAGATGGTGTTAATCAAGGGAATGCTAGCATCACCATGCAATAGGCAAGACAGTCAAGAAAATGGTGGAAGCATGGTGAGAATTTGCCAGGACAATGGATTGGACGAAGAGGTGTGGTTGAGTTTCCCCCGTGTTCTCCTGATGTAACATCCCTTATCTTATACCTGTAGGGGACCTTAAAGGATGTGGTGTGCTGTAGAAAACGGGCAACATTGGTGGTACTTCAGGAAGAAATTGAAATGGCATGTGCAACATTACAAGTGGTCACTTTGGTCAACATTGCTCAAGCGGTCGTTCACCGTCATCAGAAGTGTCTAGATGCTGGGCTACCCCCTTGGATCTCCTCCCACTGTGGGGGCTTTTCTGTCCTCTCAATAAATCCTGTTTTCTTACAAAAAAGAAGAAGTGTCTGGATGCTGATAGTAACCACTTTGAGCACCTCTTGTAATTGCAGATATCAAACATGACTTGTATTCATTTTTTGTTATTGGTATATATTATTACAATTTTAATACAGGTTTTTCCTTTCTAAAATGTGTACACCTTTTTTTTGGCACCCTCTGTATATCTAAAACTCATTATGTTCAAGAATAAACTTTTCCAGTTGCTCAGGCCTAAAATTCTTAGCATTATCCTTAATTTCTCCTTTTCTCCCATATTTCACACTCAATCTTTGAGCAAATCTTGATGGTTTCTCCTTCAAAATATACCCAGAACTACTGCTTCCACTCTGGTCCAAACCATCTAATCATCTCTTGTCTGGATGATTGTACTCACCTTCCAAATAATCTCCCGCTTCCACCCTTACCCCCTACAACGTATTCAAAAGCTGGGTTGGTCGTGTGAAATCATAAGTCCAGTCACAACCGTCCTCTGTTCAAATCCTCCAAACATGTCCCGTCTTGTTCAGAGCAAAGTCAAATCTTTCAGTGGTCCACAAGGCCCTCTATGACTGGGCACCCCCAGTGCCATGGCCTTCCCTTCTGCTGTTCTTCTCCTCACTCACATTGTTGCAGCATACTGGCCTCCTGGCCTCTCCTCATGCCAGAGATACTCTTGCTTCAGGCCTATAACATCATCAGGGCTCCTTCTAGGTTCATCTTAACATTCAGATTTATAAGAGGATCATCAACCTCATTTGGCACCAGAATCACTTAGAAAGTTCAGGATTGGAGTCACCAGTAAGGCAGCAACAGGCTTCCCCTCTTTGGGAAAACCTTCACAACTATCCACCTAGTAGTCCACACTACTGCCTCCCCAAGCTTCTCCATCCCCATATCATCTTGGGTGCAAGAAAAGAGGTCTAATTTAGGTACGACTTACCCTGGCTTAAAAGTCTTATGCCCCAAAGGAGCCAATATCTCTTGCTACTCAAAAGGTGTATCTTCCATGTGCCAAGGATCATGCTTACTTACAAGTGTCGCCACAATCACTTGATACGCCCAAGATACCAGGCATTTATCACTCTCCCAGTCCAGATGCAGTTGACCAATCAGTGGTCATTTATGCTTAAGCAGTGTTGCCTAGTAACACAGTTAACATTCTACCTTTGTCAGGTCTCCAGGGAAACAGAGCTGGAAAGCTGAGAACATCAAAAAAGTTAAACCCTTCTGCAGAAAAGGAAGGGTCCTGTTAACCCTTTGACAATATGCCCTTCGCTCTTGCTGGTCCCTCTGTCTGGAAGTTTTTGTCCAAGAGATCTGTGTGGAGATCTGTGTGGAGAAGTCCACACCTCCTTTAATTCCTTGGCCAAAAGTCACTTTCCCAATGAGACCTTCCCAGGCCATCCTATCTGAGAATTGCAATTCTTATCTTACCTGCTGGGATCTTCTACCATCTTTGTATGCTTTGTTTTTATTTTTTCCACTGTCCTTATAATTTTCTAACATATGTAGTTTACTAATTGATCTTGCTTACTTCTTCCTCTCATAGAATTTAAGCTCCAAAAATGCTGGGGGTTTTGTCTTTTATTTTTCCCTCATTGATAATTCTTGGGAGAACAGTGCCTGACATACAGTAGGTTCTTTAACAACTATTTGTTTTATTTAGGAGGGAATGTTTGCCTTTTCTTCACATGCTGACTTCTCATTGGGCATCCTCTTTTGGGTGGGTGACTGTGGGATGTGGGAGGGATGTTTTCAGTGGCTAAATAAAAGACAGTATAGTGTGAGGGATTAAGAACAAGGTCTTTGGAACCAAATTGCCTGGGTTTGAATGAGGGCTTTGCCTCTCACCTTGGGAAGTCTTCTTAATCTGTCTGTGCCTCAGTGTCTCATTTATAAATGGAAATGATAATAATAGTCCCTAGACCTTAAAGTTGCCATGAGGATAAAATGAGTTAAAAAATTCGTTAAGTGTTCAGAAGAGTTCCTGGCATACAAAAGGCTTTATGAGTTAATAACTATTAAAACTAACTTTCAAAAGGCCTTTATTGCACCGGACACAGTGGCTCATGCCTAGAATCCTAGCACTTTGAGAGGCTGAGGTGAGAGGATTGCCTGAGCCCACGGGTTCAAGACCAGCCTGGGCAACTTGGCGAGACCTCATCTCTACAATAAGTAAATAAATAAATAAGTCAGGCATGGTGGTGCATGCCTGTAGTTCCAGCTAATTGGAAGGCTGAGGCAGAAGGATCGTTGAGCCCAGCAGGTCAAGGCTGCAGTGACCAAGAGTGTGCCACTGCCCTCCAACCTGGGTGACAGAGTGAGACTCCAACTCAAAAAAAAAGGCCTTTATTTTTACTTGATATAGCTTCCAGCTGTTTCTCCTCCTGCCTCCTCTTCCAGCTGATCTACTTGAAAGTCACATCTATCCCACAGCCTCTATTTGATTTCTCATGACCTGGTTGCTACTTTTCTCTCCTTAGTCCGAGTTAGTTGAGTGGTGCCTCCCTCAACCTCAGCTTCCTTTGACATCTGACACACTCCCCTCTCCTGGTTTATACCTGTCCTTACGGCTTCCCCTCCTCAGTCTTCTTCGGGGGCTCCCCTTCTCCTCCATTCACTCTTCAATGTGATTCCTGATACTGCCTCATTTACCACCTTCTCCCTGTGATTCCATCCATAAGCATGGCACCAGCTCTCATACTGACACTCAATGTGTACCAGTTCTACAGTTTCCCAAAGATGTCATATTCTTTCACACATCCATGGCTTAGAGCTTTTCTTCCTATTCTTGGTACCTTCTTCCACCCCCAGCTTCCTGTCCCTGACTAACTTCAGCTGGTTCTCCATTTTAATTCAACTATCATCACCTTTTCTCTTGTTCCCAAGCCAAAGTGAGTTCCCTCCTCAGCACTTCCTCAGGGCTCTGTGGATGCTTCTATCAGAGTCTAACAACTTTTGAGTGCTAGTCTATTCAGTTCTGCCCTAGAAACGAAAGACTTTTGGCAATCTATGTCCTCAAAGTATGGTGTCTGGCACATAGCAGGTATGCAAAAAAAAAATCTGGATTCAATGTATGAATACACAGCATCTATAGAGAATCAATTTTGACTGGGTTACTTCTTAATTCAGAAATAACCATTGGATAAAATAATGATATATCATTAAAATGTTAGTTCTGCCAGGCGCGGTGGATCATGCCTGTAGTCCCAGCACTTTGGGAGGTAGAGGCGAGAGGATTGCCTGAGCCTTTAGGTTCAAGACCAGCCTTGGCAACATGGTGAGACCTCATCTCTACAATAAATTAAAAAATTAGCTGGGTGTGGTGGCACACACTTGTAGTTCCAGCTACTTGGAAGGCTGAGGCAGAGGGATCGCCTGAGTTCAGCAGGTTGGGGCTGTGGTGGCTGTGAGCAGTGTACCACTGCACTCTAGCCTGGGCGACAGACAGGCTAACTCTGTCTTTTTGAGATGCCAACTCAAAAAAAAGAAAAATATGTTAATTCTTCCAAAAAATCTTATCGGGGCAAGCATAAAAGGTGAGGAAAAGCAAAAAGTTCAATTGTGACAATATAAATGGCACTGGCTACATGCAATATGTCACATAAAGTCAATTTTGAAACATAAGTGACCCTGTTGGTGTTAGTGATGTCAAGTCTTACTTGAGTACAGTCAACTGGTCTCTGGGCTCATTGGAATCTTAAAAGTACCATATTTACCTTATAAGGAAAGTTTAGTAACTAAGTGTTTCAGGCTTTCTGCCATGATTACAAATACCACTTATAAACAGAGAAGAGTAACTGATATTTATATGGTCAAAAACCACATAGCCAGCTCTCTGAGGAGGTTTCATTGACCTGTGTCTTGCTCTGGCTCCAACTTTGCCGTGGGTCTAGGCACCTACCTGTAAAGTGCATCCAAATACGCCGATCATGAGCATGGCCACTGAGAGGTAATCAGTAAACACATCCCACCATGGCTTCAGCACCCGGAAGGCAGGCTGCTGCTCAGAGAACTGCCGGAATTCTGTCACCGGAATCATGTTTCTGAGAAAGGAGAGATTACTGGTGAATTCATTTATCTTCAAGCACAACATACTGCAACCAGCATTTGACATGCGACTCTAATCCATCAGAACAGAGGTTTGAATTCATGCAGGGACTGTCAAAGCACATCAGTGTTTCAATGAGCCATTGAATAAAACCAACAGTTGAGGAAATAAGGAGACCCATATGGAAAAGGCAAGCATCTTCACTGAATTGCAGTCTAATAATCATGTTTCCTTTGTGCTTCATGTGGGACAGACAGACCATGACTAGAACAGTTGCCAAGTCCCAGTTATTTCCAGGACCCTCACTTCTCTCTTTTTTTTTTTTTTTTTTTTTTGAGTTGGAGTCTCACTCTGTCACCCAGACTGGAGTGCAGTGGCCGCTCCCAGCCACCGCAGCCTCGACCTGCTGGGCTCCGGTGATCCTTCCGCCTCAGCCTTCCGAGTAGCTGGAACTGCAGGTGCGCGCTACCACGCCTGGCTAATTTTTTGATTTATTGTAGAGATGAGGTCTCGTCAAGTTGCCCAGGCGGGTCTTGAACCCGCGGGCTCAGGCAATCCACTTACCTCAGCCTCCCAAATCTCAGGATTACAGGCTGAGCCACCGAGCCTGGCTTCTCACTTCTCTTAAACACAACACAAAGATGCCAGAAAGAATAGAGCCTATCCTTTGAAATGTTGTTGCTGTTCATCTTACCATCTTGGGTTATTTTTTAAGAGACACTTCACTATTTCAGCTTTAATTTGTGTATTCTTTACTGAGCCCTATTTGTAAGGCAGTTACTTGCTCCATGGGGAAGGAAAACAATGTTGCTACATGGTTCTTCTCTTTTAGGAGTAAAGATCTTATTGATGGTGGTGATGGGTTGGGGAGGACCTAATTTCTCTTGCTTTTTTTTGTGTGTCCCTATGCTTGTGTCTTGATTTCTGTACGTTTCACATTTCACCGTGAACCCCAAACTTATCCTGATTTTCTCCTCTGGGAAATCAGTTTGCCCTGGAAACTCCTCTCTATACCTAAATGACAGAAGATAAATGAATAAGGAACATCTGAAGCTCTGGGAAAAGAGGCACATCATTTCTTGGTCTGTATTCTCCAATTCTCAGTCCTCACTCCCGCTGCCTTTACTGTGATCCAAGACTTGAGGTAAATCAGCCTGTGACTGTGAGGAGAAATTTTCTTATCTTATGGAAAGGAATAAGGGTAGCCAACAAAGGCCAAAAAGAAAATGTATCTCCCTCTGTCTTCTTTAGATCTGATAATCTATCTCTCTATATCTGTCCTTGTTTATTTAGTCCTAATTAGGCTATATTTGCTGCCTACTTTTCCAAATCTTGTTTATATCTTGAAACTTTCTTCCCTGATACTGAATTAAGAACTGGATAGACAATAAACACCACAGGTAAGAGCAAAGTCTCTTCTCTGATTTCATTGGTGGTTATAGCCTTGAAACTTTATTTTGTCTTGCTGGTTTATGACTTTTTCTTAAATAGTAATTTTCATTTCTTTTGGATTTGTTCTCTCACACAATGTTGAAAATTCCAACTGCCTGGTGATACTCTTTCCTATGACCTCCCTACTTGACATCTAAGCAGCATTTGATATGATTTCTTCAATTTACTGAAACACAACTTTCTTTAACACCATTCTGATACCACCAGTAGGTTGCAAGCTTCTTTAGGGAAAGTTGTACGAGGAGGAGGGCCATGAAAAACCCAGAATTATCTTTTGAAGGGTGGGCCCCTTGTTGTACAGATTTCTCCAGTTAGGTACGTGTTCTAGGAACCCATCGGCATCAGGGTACCTGCTTGCATTGTGAGAGACTGCATTCGGCTTCAGTGAATTTTTTTTAGAGATTATGTCAATGCATTTGTCCACCTCATGATGGGTGATTTACATGAACAATGTGAGACAGTGAAATTTTGTTCCTCAGTTTTTAACCAAAAACAGCATGACCCTTGTCCACCCTCCCTATTCACCCAATCTCGCCCTGAGTGACTTTTTTTTTGTTTCCCTGGATTAAAAAAAGTCCTCAAAGGGAAACATTTTGCCAATATGGAGGAGATGAAAGAAAAAAACGACAGAAGCAGTGAAAGGCATCAAAATCGACAAGTTCAAAAACTGTTTTGAACAGTAGAAAAAGCATCTGGATAGGTGTATTGCATCAAATGGAAAGTACTTTGAAGGTGACTGAAATTTAAACAGGTGAGAATGAATACACAAAATTTTTAATAAATAAATTCCATTTTTTTGGATCTCCTCTTTGTATGCCCTCAAAACATATGTTGCAGGCAAACCACGCAAGCTTAGTAAATGACTTTGCATATTCCTTGTGTCATTAAAATTTCCATCTAGGTCAGACTTTGATTCTTCTGACACTTTATGTCCTCTTCTCTTCTCAACGAATCATTACAGTCTCACTGCCCCAAATGTTTGCTAGCCACAGTTGTTTCAGCAGCAGTCACAAATGGCACTAATGCATGTTGACTTCCAAGTTCCGCTTCAGAAGCTCCTGTCTCATTCTATTTTGTGTTCCCATTACTTTCCATAGTGCCTACAAAACAAGAGGCTCTGAACAACAGTCTGTTGGATAAATGACTTGATAAATGCAGATGCTTATTCATGGAGCAATGCTCATCCAACTCAGATATGGGGTGACCCTAATCAGCTGCAGTGACCATGGTAGAGTTAGCAAATGACTTGTGTTGTTGTAGTCCACTGTTCTTTGAGAGATTTGTTGGCTGTCTCTTCCATAATAAATTCTTTTGTATCTTGGAGGAAATTGGGCTTGTTTATTTGAGTGACCACTTCAGGAATAAAATCCACCAATATAGAGCAGTGGTTCTGAAACATTTTTGTCTCAGGACCCCTTGGTCTACAACATAATGAGGAGAAACCCAACGTATTTATGTTGGCTAGACCTATAAATATTTACTATATCAAAAATGAAAATCAAGACATTTTAAAGATATACAATAACTCATTAAAAATAAACTCATTACATGAGTATATATTATTGTGAAAACAAATGATATTTTCTAGAACAAAAAAATCAGTGAAAATAATGGCAGTGTTTTATACTTTTGCAAATCCCTCTAACATCTGGCTTAATATTTTAAGCCAGAATTTTCATATCTACTTCTACATTCATTCTATGGTGATAAAATATGTTATTTTTACTTAAATTTATGAATCAAACTTGGCTTCACAAAGACATGTGGCTAGAAAAGGAAGGAGTGTCTTTTTTAAAAAAATTATCATGGATCTTCATTTTTGATACTATACCAAACCTTGACTAGGTTAGTTGCAATATGGAATCTGGAAACAACATCAAAGAACTTTTCAAACTTCATTATATTAAAACTCCTCATTAGTTGATCTTGCACTCCGAATGGATCTTTTTACCCATGCATGATTTTGTCACATTATGCATTGGTAATTTGGAAAACATTGGATCACTGAGTTATGCAGATCTTCTAAATGTTGACACATTTCATAATAATAAAATAGTAATAACATTTAATAATAATAAAATATTTAAAAAACACATTCATTAATATCACCACTGTTATCATCAGAAAAATGTTTAGGCACTGGGAAGCTGTCAAGTTCACGGTGGTGAATGCAAGTTTTCCAAAATTCTAATTATCACTGGAAAGTTGGGATTTTATCACTGTCAACAAATATCATTAGTTGTTCTCCTTGATGTGTCAGGCTCTCTTAATTCACTTTGAGGACATATATGCCACATACCCAAGTCTGAATAATCAGTTGTTTCATTCAACCAAAAGTAGAGTAATAGGATAAAGCAGCAAATTCTACTTTCGCCTTAGTCCTATAAGGGCTTTGTCTTGAGACACCCATTGTACTCTGGAATGCAGCAGAAGTGCTTTGTATATCCTTTCCATTTCATCAAGCAGTGTATGAATATATCATGTGGTCAAAGGCTGAACGTTATTAAAATAATACTTTTTACTGCTTCAACAAGGATGTTAAGTGAAACTGGCTCTTTAAAAAAACTTTCAAGTGTGTCCCAATGAAGACTACAATCTCTTTAGCAGTCTGGTGCCTCACTCTGAGTATGTGAATGTGCCTTATCCATTGCTGCATTTGCACCATCAGTGAAAGAGACAGAAAACATCTTAGCATTGTGGGACCCCTTAAAAAAGGCTAGGTTACCAGGTTTCCATGGCTTACACTTTCAGAACCACTGAGGCAGAAAATCACTGTTCCTTTCTTTATCTATGGCTTTCCTTGAAAAAGCAAAGTCCTGGGTACTCTGACAGGTGAGGTTCTCCAAGTCCTTGACTGAGATAACTCACAGACGCCATGCTTTTAATATGGGAAATAAAGACATACTAAGGAATCTAAGAAACCTACAGGACTTGTTAGAGAAATAGCTGGTCAAGATAGTATAGTGTTATAATGCAACTCTTATTGCACTTAAATTCTTTTGAATAGGTATGTTTGTGAACACATGTATGTACATATATGCTACATATAAATGTACATATACAGATGTATAATGCACACACACAGACTTTACAAAATTAACATATTACAAGGTCCCAAGTCAATATCCAACACAGCATTAGTTCCTAATATTTTTTATGCAAAAAGGGGAGAAAGGGAAGACTTGAATAAAAGGCTCTAAAGTCAAAGAGAAGGCAGATAGACCTTTTGTTTGCTTAACTGAAAAAAAAATGTTTTTTTTGTATTCTTCTTTCACAACTTTCAGTTCCTCTGAAAAGTCATGCATTTTGGGGACAGCAACACTTGATTGATTCCTCTTCCCGCTGTTGCTTCCAAGCAATTTGCGACAATTTCAAGAGTTATTTCCAGCTGAGGAAGTCTTCTGAATAAACTGCTAGGTTTAAATAGTTAGGGAGCTAAGGATCATTTGGCATAATTATATTTCTATTTATGCCTTTTTCTATTTGAGAAATGTAAATGATTATCTTTATAACTCCTCCAGCCTTAATTTTCAACTTACTACAAAAGATTTTTAATTTATCTTATTAGTAATGCCCTTGGAAATATGACATTTTAAATTAAGAGATTCTGGTATCCTAATAGTAAAAATGTAAAAAAAAAAAAAGTAAAATTTTACATTATATATCTGCTTCTGTAACCTTTTACAGAAACTCATAAGCATTTTCTTATTTAAAAAAAACTTGTTACAATTATGCAACCATAAAGAAGGACAAAATTGTGAGATTTGCAGCAACTTGGATGGAGTTAGAGTTTATAATACTCAGTGACCTATCAGAGAAACAAAAAACTGAGCACTACATGTTCTCATTCATAAGCAGACCCTTATGGTGCAGTAGCTGGAAACTGCCAGGAGAGTGGGGCGGGGGGCACTTCATCAATAAGGGTACCTGATCTCAAATCAGGCAAAGTTGGGGCCAAAGTGAGGCCCAAACTTTACCTGTACAATGACCATTTGTATATTTAATCCTGAATTGTACCACACATCCTTAAAATAAAATACTTGCTACAAAAAACTATTTTAATGGCTTGATATTCCATATAAGTTTCTCAAAGCTATAATTTCTCAAAGATATCATACAGTCTTTTGGTAAAGAATATTAGTAAAGTTAGGTGCAAACATGGAGTTTCTTATTTCTTTCATTTATATGGCTCTTCCTAAAACATTATGTCCCTACTTCTCCCCAGGATAATTTTTGTACTTTCTTGTTTAGAATTCATTACCCAGAATCTAAGCTACTCTATGAACCCATGAACTAAATAATATCAAACTTATTCTACTTTGGGTCTAACATGATTACTAACACTGTTGTCCTATGACTGTCATGTGGAAATTTTGTTCCATATTTTTCTGACAGTAGGTCAATAGAATTGACGTTATATAGCAAAGCCATGCATCATTCAAGGAAACGAGGGCCAATTCCAAGTGATGATAGAGGTCATATCAATAACCCAGTGAGTGACCCCTTAACAAAATGAATATAAAAGAATGTAATAATCTTGAGCACATGAAATGTATATTCATCAGAAAAGAAACACACACACATTGCCCATCTATGTTGCTAAGTCCAGTGGTCCATTCTCATTCTGCATCTTATTTATCAGCAACATTTGACATCATTTAACCATTCCTCACTTGACTTTGAGAACACCACAACCTTTTGGTTTCCCCCCTACTTCCCTGCTATTCCTTCTTCTACTCCTTTATTATTTTTTTCTCCTCTCCTTCCTGGCTTCTTACTTTGGAGCATTCTAGTGTTTAGTCTTTTGTCCTCTTGTCTTCCCTAACACATTTACTTCCTTGGTGATTGCATCTGGTCTCATACTTTCAATACCATCGATACTGAACACTTCACAGATTTTATTTCTGTCCAGACTCACAGATCCAACTACCTACTTGATATCTCCTCTTGGATACCAACTAATTCAGTATGTCCCAAACCTACACCCGTCCCAGTCCCTTATTCCCTGTCCCCACAGCAAAGCCCTGCTCCATTTGCTGCTTTCCATCAGTAGATGGCAATTCTACCCGTCCAGCTGCTTAGGTCAAAAATCATGGAGTCATCCTTGACTCCTCAGTCTTTTATATCCACATTCAATCTGTAAAAAAAAAAAAAAAGTCCCTTATTTATTATGTGTCTTAATGTGCTGCCTTTCATTGTAATGAAGAAAGAGGGTGCAATTGCTTTCAGATTTTTTTTTTTAAGAATAGAAAATATAGTTTATTTTAAAACTAAACTAGAAAGACAGAGAGAGAGAAAGAGGAGATTCACCTCCCCAAGGTAGGGGAGGGTACCAAAGCTTAAGAAAACATGACCTGGCCATAGCTGAAAGAGCACATGGCCACCCATAGCTTAACCTGCTTTCAGCTTTAAAAACAATAACTGCAATAGCAAAGTGTGTGCCTGAGTAATGTCATAGTAGAAAGGTTCCATAGTGTAGGGCCAGAACATTAGCATATAGCTAAAGTCAGTATGGGGAAAGGCAAAAGAAGACGAGCATAGAAATACATGATTTTAAATTTATGAGTTCTTTTCAGTTGTGTCCAAAGGCTCCACAAATCAAAGCATCAGATATAAAACGAACTGCCTTTCCTTTAGTAGTGCAAGGATAGAAATAAAGAGCAGGAGAAAAAAGCCAAAATTTCCCAATTATATAAAAATTATATCTTCTCCCCTGGGAGAGCATGTCTCTAGATTGTGTTTTATTGTATAGCTGTGGTACTCATGACAAAATATTTCTAGAAAAAAAAATCCACTGATGAAGAACATAACTATATGGTTTTGTAGAAACATATTTAACTTAAAGAGTATGTTATAAAAGAGTTATACAAGTTTAGAACCTGAAAAGAACTAAAGAGATCATCCAGTCCATACCCCTCATTTTACGAGCGAAAAATATGAGCCAAAAGAGATGAGTTGAGGTGACTCGTTCAAGGAGCATAGGTAATGGTGAACCATGACTTCTAACCAGATCTTCTTCCTCCCACTAGAGGAATGGTCCACAACCTTTTTGGCATCAGGGACCGGTTTCATGGAAGACAATTTTTTAAGAGACCGGGGTGGAGGGATGGGGAATGGTTTGGGGATGATGCAAGTGCATAACATTTATTGTGCACTTTACTTATCTTATTATTACATCATAATATATAGTGAAATAATTATACAACTCACCCTAACAAAAAAGAGGCACAGATGGAAGTGGTAAATAAAATAATGGACGGGCCATGAGCAGATAAAAATAAGTGTCAGATTTTGGCTTGAAGCCTGCCACCAGGTGCAGCCATACAATTGAGGTACATCAACTCACCTGTCACTCACTGATAGGGGTTTGATATGAGTCTGCAAGCAACTGTGCAGTCAAAGCTCACTTCTAATGTTAATCTGTATTTGCAGTTACTCCCCAGCACTAGCATCATCACTTCAGCTCTACCTTGGATCATCAGGCATTTGATTCTCATAAGGAGTGTGTAACCTAGATCCTTGCAAGCACAGTTTACAACAGGGATCACGTTCCTTTTAACATCGAATACTGCTGCTGAACTGACAGGAGGTGGAGCTCAGGTGGTAATGCAAGCGATGGGGAGTGACTGTAAATACAGATGAAGCTTTGCTTGCTCACTCGCTGCTCACCTCCTACTGTAGAGCCCTGTTCCTAAAAGGCCATGGACTGGTGCATGTCCATGGCTTAGGGGCTGAGGACCCCTGCTCTAGAGCTCTTTGTTAATACCACATGATGCTTACTGAAACTCAAAGAATCTAAAATTTACTAAGAAAAAATTAGTTTAAATATAATTTTTCCTGTTCTCAAATTTCTCTCTCTCTTTCTTTTTCTTTTTTTTTTTTTGAATTGGAGTCTCACTCTGTTGCCCAGGCTGGGCTCAGGCAATCCTTTCACTTTAGCCTTCTAAGTAGCTGGAACTACAGATGTGTACCATCATGCCCAGCTAATTCTTTGATGTATTGTAGAGATGAGTTCTTGCCATGTTGCCCAGGCCGGTCTCAAACCAGTAGGCTTTGGCAATCCTCTCACCTCCACCTCCCAAAGTGCTGGGATTACAGGCATGAGCCACCAAAATTTCTTTTTCCATGCTCCTTTGATGATATAAAATAAAAACAATAAACTAATCTTAACACATGTAAATGATTCTTAAGCTATACTGTCTTCAAAGGATCATAAAAAGGAAAACTTTTGACTCAAAGGAATCTTTTTTTTTTTTGAGTAGGATTCTCAGGCTGTAGTGCAGTGTCGCCCAGGCTGTAGTGCAGTGGCACGCTCACAAGCATCCACCGCAGCCTCTGCTTGCTGGGCTCAGGCGGTTTTTCTGCCTCAGCCTCCCAAGTACCTGGAACTACAGGTCAAATGCTGGGAATATAGGCGTGACCACGTTCTGCTTCAAAGGAATCTTAACAGGCAACTTGAACTTGCAAACCAATAGATACGTTTGTATTATTTCCTTTAGATATCTTCATTTTATCCTATGTTCAGTTAATGGCCCAGTTACATTATTTGGGAAGTCTTCAAATTGAGCTTAACCTGTTTTTCTAGAAGTGATGGTGACTGGGGAGCATACTCTTACAATAAGAACTTAATATATAGTTGTAAAATTGAAATAGACTTAACTGTATATTCACACACAGAGATACACAGCACAGTTGAGCATTTTGTAGTAAGGACCAAATTCTTCCATTATGTTACCATTCTCTAAAATAGAGGCTGACATTGCAATAAGTAGAAGAGAGACCATTACCACAGAGCTCTATACTGTAAATAATGATTATTCAAAGATCCACTACTGAAGAGACTGTTTGAGATGAAATGAGTCAGGAATAATTTATAATTTCAAGGTTAAGGATCATTGAAATTTTAATGCACAATGTTCTGTCATAGTGCTAAAGATGATGTGTTGATCGATAATGTCTTCTTAGGTTTAGCTTGTAGCCCAAGGAAATGGCCACATTTTTTACTCCTTTTTCAGAAGGTTACCCTATTAAGAAACAAGTGATACGAGACAGAGCTAAACCATAAAAATCTTGTTAACAATATAATGGGTTGGTAAAGTGTATTTCTAAATCTTGCTGAGATCTTAAAAGAAGACTAATTTCCTTGGGATTTTTGTCAAATAGCTTCAGCTATATCTATATGACACTAATAATTATTTAATGCTTATTCTGCACATTTCAATTCCAAAATCCTTTCTTGAATAAGGATAAGCTGTGATCTAATAATCTTTTAAATGGTGTTCATATAAAGAAAATGTGGTACATATACATGATGGAATATTATGCAGCCATAAAGAAGAACAAATTCATGGCCTTTGCAGCAACTTGGATGCAGCTGGAGAACATCATATTAAGTGAACTATCACCGAAACAAAGAACTGAATGCTGCATATACTTACTCATAAGCAGGCCCTGAACACTGGTCACTCTAGCACTACAGGAGGGAGGGACAGAGTAGGGAGGGGACACATGGCAACACAATGGGTACCTGGTCCACTATCGGGGGAGAGAGGGCCAGCTAGAAGCCCAAACTTCATCTGTGTGCAACCTACTTATGTCATAAATCCCCACTTGTAACTCACAACTCTAAAATAAATAAATTTTTTAAAAAGTTGATTATAAATAATTGCCATCAGATGTTAGTTATTATTTTTCCCACATCTGTCATTCTGTGTACACCCTCAATCTATCTCAGAAATGGCTCAGCTCTCTGCATCTTACTGCCCTTTTTTCTATCTCCTTTAAACCAAAAGCAGTCTTCCACAAGGTAGAGTATATACAGACCTCCCCCACACCCCACACAGCCCCTGAAAAGGCTATGTATTTCTCCTCAAACTTTTAATATTGTTGATTGTGGCTTAGACAATTTTTCCAATCATCTTATCAATCTTACATCCAAAAACTAAGTCTAGGTTTCAGTGGAATAAATCTATAATCGTTTTTTTTTAAAGAGTACTGTCTTTCTTTTTTTTTTTTTTTTTTGTTGAGTTGGAGTCTCACTCGGTCACCCAGACTGGAGTGCAGTGGCCGCTCCCGGCCACCGCAGCCTCGACCTCTCGACCTGCTGGGCTCCCGCGATCCTTCCGCCTCAGCCTTCCGAGTAGCCGGAATTACAGGCATGCGCTACCACGCCCGGCTGATTTTTTGATTTATCGTAGAGATGAGGTCTCGCTGCCCAGGCGGGTCTCCAACCCGCGGGCTCAGGCAATCCACTCACCTCAGCCTCCCAAAGGCGCGGGATTACAGGCTGAGCCGCCGGGCCCAGCAGATTACTGTCTTTTAATGGACAAAAAAGCTGAGGTCTACCTCCAATCCAGTTCTATCTCTTGCACAAAGAGGACACAAGAGTTTTAAGCAGCAGACACACCATGAACTTATAGTGTAAGCCATCCAGACAAAACAAGTGCTGGTGAAGATGTCTACCAGGAATGCTTTCTTTCTGACAAACGGATAGCAAGGAAAGAAAGGAGGAGAAGGTAGGAACACCCCTGCCACCAAGAACATTAAAACTAAAGCTTCTTGTTTATTTTCTAACATCTGGAGCTTAGAGTAATCTGAAAAGGCAGGGGCCACCTTTTATTCCATATTCTTCACTCTGAAATACTAAAACAAAAAACCCAACCAAACAAAACAAACAAAAATCCATGTTGAGTTGAATTCGTATTGATTCTATAGGGGGAAAGTTGTCTCTAAGTCCTGACAGGAAATTTAGCTTGTTTTCCAAATACCTTTTCCCAATCATAGATGATGGACTGGTACTTACACAATCCACAAAAAGCGTGACAGGAAAGCTAAAGCAATTTTTTACTCAAAAACTTTCCCATACTTAGTTTTTTTTTTTTTTTTTAATGGAGTAAATTGTAAAATTTCTAGCTAAGTTAAGTAGAATAGCTAAGAAACAAAGTAACATTGTTCAGGAAGCAAGAGACTGGTATTGAAAGCAAAGGAAAAGGCCAGATATGGTGGTTCAAGCCTGTAATCCCAGCATTTTGGGAGGCCAAGGCGAGAGGACTGTCTGAGTCCAGGGGTTTGAGACCAGATTGGGCAACTTGGTGAGACCTCATCTCTACAATTAATAAAAAAAAAAAATTAGCCAGGCATGGTGGCATGTGCCTGTAGTTCCAGTTTTTTGGAAGGCTGAGGCAGAAGGATCCCCTGAGCCCAGCAGGTCGAGGCTGTGGTGACTGTGAGTGTGCCACTGCTCTCCAACATGGGAAACAGAATGAGACTCCGACTCAAAAAAAAAAAGAAAGAAAAAGAAAGAAAGAAAGAAAATAAAGGATAGAAAGATGAATGAATTTATAGTACGACCATCTTTAGTTTTCTTTGTTTGAGTCGGGGTCTCACTCTGTAGCCCAGGATGATTATGGCTCACCATAGCCTCAACTTCATGGGCTCAGGCAATCTTTTTGCCTTAGCTCCTGCAAAGTGCTGGGATTATAGGTGTGCACCATCATGCCTGGCTTATTTTTTATTTTTATTTTTCATAGAGATGAGGTCTCATTGTGTTACTTAGGCTTGTCTCAAACTCCTGGGTTCAAGCAATCCTCTCATCTTAACCTCCCAAAGTGTGGGGATTACAGGTGTGGGTCACCACACTTGGCCTTATTTTCCTTTTTAATTAACCAATCTTTACAGAAATCTATCAGCTAATATTTACCTTCTAGGATGAAGGACCATGAAAGAGTGGATGATTGCAGAAAAATGCCAATTTCTGAATATTTCTCTTTGGGACGTTTCAAGAAGGCTGCTCCCCTCTCATGCCAGCACTTAATTTGCCTTGGATGTGCTCAGCAAAACCAACGATGGAAGGAAAAAGCTCAGGTCCTTCAGCCTTCAGGAAAAAAAAAAAAAAACTCTGCAGGGGGAAATCAACAACTATGAAACTTTTGTCATCAGAGAATTAAAACTGGCATGAATGCACCTGAAAATTAGAATATTAGGTTTTTTTTAATCCATCTAGCCAATACATACTTACTGGCTAGGCTTTGTGTCTACAGGAAAAAGAATTGTTTGGGCTTACCTCTAAATTTAGCATATTGATTTAATGGCCATCTTTTTTCAAGTTAGACATTTTCTGAGTTCCCTCTTCCAAGTTTTCTTTTCTCACAGCAAAGCTAAATATCTAATGTGAAGACATTTGATACTCCAAGAGTCACACATGCTAGAAGCTGAGGGAGGGCATAAAAGATTTCTTTATATGAAGGCTCTAGCAAGATAAAGTCAAGGGCTTCTGGTCTCTCAGATCTGGATGTACCAAAGATCTATAATGAAAAAAAATCTTGGAAAATAGGTATCATTTAACTAAAACACATTGTTTCTGAAGATGAAGGTGTTCTTTAATTTAAAAAGATAAGAACAACTTGCAGGGTGTGGTGGCTCATGCCTGTGATCCCAGCACTATGGGAGGCCAAGGTGGGAGGATTGCTTGGGCTCAGGAGTTCACGGCCAGCCCGGGCAGCATAGCAAGACCTTGTCTCTATAAAAAAGTTAAAAAGTCAGCCAGGTGTAGTGACACATGCCTGTAGTCCCAGTTACTTGGGAGGCTGAGGTGGGAGGACCGCCTGAGCCCAGGAGGCTGAGGCTGTGGTGAGTTGTGATCATAATACCACACTCCAGCCTGGGCAACAGAGTGAGACTCCAACTCAAAATAAAAAAAAAAAAGAAAAGAAAAGAAAAGAAAAAAGATAAGAACAACCAACCAATGCCTCTCAAAAAGAAACAGTGAAACTAGGCAATATACATTACATGACAGCAAAGGTCAATGATCTATATAGATCCTTGTGGTGCTAATCTTACAACTGGAATGTTCTTTCTTTCCTTTTTTTGTTTTATTATTTTCTCCTTTTAAAAAAAAATTTTTATTTTAAAGATGTGGGGTACAATTCAGGGTTAGGTATACAAATGGTCATTATACAGGTAAAGTTCAGGCCTCACTTTGGTTCCTCACTTCACCTGGCTTGAGATCGGGTACCCTATTTGATGAAGTGTACCCTCCTTCCCTCTCCTGGCTGTTTCCCACTATTGCGGATCCTTTTCTTGTAGCATTATGATAATTGTTCAGGGTCCACTTATGAGCGAGAACATGTGGCACTCAGTTCTTTAATTATCTGATAGATCACTCAGTATTATAGACTCTAAATCCATCCAAGTTGCTGCGAAGTTCATAATTTTGTCCTTCTTTTTTTATCTAGTCCACTTTCAATGAGCAGCGCTGTTGGTTTCATGTTTTTTGCTATTGTGAATAATGCTGCAATAAACATGTGTGTTCAGCTTTTTCATAGAGTGATTTGAGTTCCTCAGGGTATATTTCCAGAAGGGAGATTGCTGGGTCGTATGGAAGGTCAATTTTTAGATCTTTTAGGAATGTTCTTTCAATCCTCCCTGTGCTTTACAAACTCATATGCATACTGCAGACTGAGGTTCCAGCACAACTTGCTCAGGGAAGCTACCCCCCATCTCCCTGATGGGTCAAATCCAGCGAACCAGGTTCCCAGTACCGTGGATAGCCCTTGATGGTCCCTGTCACAGAGAACTCTTTCCATTCATTTGTGTTTTAGGATTAATGTTGGTCTCCGTTAGACTATAAGCTCTATGAAGGCAGGGATCAGTTCTGCTATGTTCACCATTGTTTTCCCAACACTTCACAGTGCTTGGCACATAATAGGTGTTCAATATGTATTCACTGAATAAGTAAATGGATAATTAAAAGCAAAGTTACAGGAATGGTCTAAGGGCAAGTTCTCAGATGCATTAATTTGAATCCTTTGTCAGCAAAAAGAAATTAGAGGGAAAAAAATTTATGGCCCATCAGCCCAACTTGGAACAAGACCAAAAGCAGTGCCATCATCCTAGGCAAACTATATAATTTTGAAATGGTTTATGCTTGAAGTGGCTATTATTAGTAAGAAAGCTGGCTCGGAGCCAGAAGAGGTCTTCCTGAGAAAACTGTCTCAAAGATATCTACAGTCTTGCCAAGTGCATTTTTTAAAAAAGGTTGAAAAACCTAGAAAACAAGATATGGAAATCGAGTCATATATAATGCACATGATGACATCTAACATTCATTTCAGAATTGGTTTCATTCATCAACTTCATCAACAGGATGAAAGGGTAGACTGGGGGTACCAGTAAAGAGCAACACTGTTCAAGAGTTGTTAGATTGGGAGGTTTAAATAGATAAATCACAAAAACTACAAGATAGAAAAATCTGCATAGGAAGGCCACAGGATTTCAGTGAAACCCTTAGGTTTAGTAGAAGCATGTAAGAAAGAAATAAAAGAAAACTTAATCTTAAAAATCAGACACTTCGGGGCCAGGCACGGTAGCTCATGTCTATAATCCCAACACTTTGGGAGGCTGAGGTGAAAGGACTGCTGGAGCCCACAGGTTCGAGACCAGCCTGGGCAACTTGGCAAGACCTCTTCTCTTCGATAAATACAAAAAGTAGCTGAGTGTGATGGTGCACACTTGTAGTTTCAGCTACTTGGAAGACTGAGGTGGAATGATCACCTGAGCTCAGCAGGTCAAGGGTGTGGTGGCCATGAGTGTGCCACTGCACTCCAGTCTGGGTGACAGAGTGAGACTCCAACTCAAAAGAAAAAGAAAAAAAAGAAAAAAATCAAACACTTCAAAGACAAGAGATCTTCGGGAGTTCTGAACAGGGATTTAGGAATGAGGCAGATGACCATCTGGGTGGTGGAAAACAGGCTTAGGGCCAAGGGAAAAGGCAGCATTCATGGAACAACGCTGGGGATGTTTGTTTTTATTTGTTTTGCTTTGTTTGATCCTCTTTTTTAGATGAGCCATGTAAAACACTGAACACAGGCCAATGTTTTAGGGACCTAAAAGAAGTGGTCACACAGACATAAATTAAAATCGTTTCTGCAAAAACAAATACATAAGTAAATGTTCACTAAACAGAGAAATGGAAATGGGTAGAAAGATAAGTTGGTTCACTTCTATTCAATGTCCTTGGATACAAGCAGGGTCAGTCTTGGAATTCTTGTGGGAAAGTAATGGGATTTGGGGAAAAGAGGGTGGAGAAAGTCTTAGGATCTTGATTCATCCTTGGTCCTCCCCTTTCCGGAGGTGGAGGGTGGCACAGATTGCCAATGGAGACAGCTACTGCTGGAGTGCAAAGCTTCTCAAGAACAGATGCAGTGTCTTTGTTTTTTTGTTTGTTTTTGTTTTTTTTTTTGAGTTGGAGTCTCACTCTGTTGCTCAGACTGGAGTGCAGTGGCTGCTCCCGGCCACCGCAGCCTTGCCTGCTGGGTTCCGGCGATCCTTCCGCCTCAGCCTTCCAAGTAGCTGGAACTACAGGTGCGCGCTACCACGCCCGGCTAATTTTTTGATTTATTGTAGAGATGAGGCCTCGCCAAGTTGCCCAGACGGGTCTTGAACCCACGGTCTCAGGCAATCCGCTCACCTAGGTCTCCCAAAGCGCTGGGATTACAGGCTGAGCCACCGAGCCCGGCTGATGCAGTTTCTTTGAAAGCTTTGTATTCCTAGCCAGGCATGGTGGCTCATGCCTGTAATCCCAGCACTTTGGGAGGCAGATATGAGAGGATTGTCTGAGTCCAGGGGTTTGAGACCAGTCTGGGCAACTTGGTGAGACCTCGTCTCTACAATAAATAAAAAAATTAGCTGGGCATGGTGGTGCATGCCTGTGGTTCCAGCTACTTGGAAAGCTGAGGCAGAAGAATCACCTGAGACTGGCAAGTTGAGGCTGCGGTGGCCATGAGCATGTCACTGCACTCCAGCCTGGCCAACACAGTGAGTCTCTGACACAAACAAACAAAAAACCTTTGTATTCCTAGCACCTACCATAATGCCTGGCAGCTTCAGTCATTCTTTCTACAAGTAATACAGTAGCTTTTATCTGCAAGATATTGAGCTTGCTGAAGTGGATAAGGCAATGAGTTAGACAGACATAGCCTGTCTTTATGAGCCTTGCATTATGGTAGAAAGACAGAAAGTAAACAATTGCACACAACTATAGAATCACAGTTGTGACAAGCATAAGAAAGTAGGAGTTTAAGGCACTCTGATAGGATACAGGAGGACCTGAGCTACTAGGGGTTTAGGAAGTGATGCTTACATGAAAATATGAAGTATGAGTAGCAATAGTTAGCTAGGTAAAGTTGGAGGCGAGGGCCAAGAGAACTTTCCAGGCAGAGTAAAAGTTGTATAACAAAACGGCTTTTTAAACCCCTCTTAAGACGTTTCATTTTGCCCTCCATTACTCACTATAGTTTGCATCTACTTATTTTGCATAAGGTTAGTCCCTAATATTTTCTGTCTCTAGGGACATAAGGATTGGGGTAGCTTGAGCTGGTCCAGATGCCCTGAGACAATGAGGGCAACACATCATATGGAATTGGCAAAAAGTCACCAAGACTCTTGTCACCAAAAGTTGTTTCATAAGGTGTGTGTGTAAATCTACTCAATGCAGTCTTTCTGTAGAAGCAGGTAGAGCCTAGTGGTTTCACCTCACACCTGGTTGTTAAATGAGGCAAGTTGCCTTCCAATATGTGTGAACTGGCCCTGACCTATACTGGGTCACCCTCCACCTATGCCTCAACATTAATTCAGTGCAAAAATTAATCCAGTGTAAAAATGTCCGAAAGCTCTGGCTTAATAGCTCATGTTTGAGGCCAAGTTCACAAAATTCTTATTACAAGTAGTGGGTGTTGTTAGAATTTCAGTGGGCCAGTCATTGCCAGAGTAGGGATGCACAACAATTTCCTGAGACCAAACACACGAGGCACCAATGAAGGCCAAAGATAGCTTTTCTTCCTCGTATCTGTCCAAATGTGTGCCAGCCTGTCATGGGGTCATCTCACTCAAAAACCTAGAATTCCTCTGAAGGAATTGACTTTTGAGCCATACTGAGGAAATTCAGTCTTTAACCAGAAGGCAGTCTCCCTTGGTTTGATTTTTCACTTTTCTCTTTTTCTTCTTCTCTTCCCTTGATATGTCCTTTGCCTCACCTTTTCTTCCTTCCCTCAATCTTTCCTCTCTTCTTAAACTCTGTCAACATTTTTTACCTAGCTACTAAGTGCCAAGCACCAGGATAAAAGATAAATAAGAAGAATATGTGATTACTCAGGAGGTTGAGGCTGGAGAATCCCTTGAGGTCAGGATTTTGAGGCTTTAGTGCACTATGACCGCACCTGTAAACAGGCAAAGCACTCCAGCCTGGGCAACATAGTGAGACCTACATCTACAAAAAAAGAAAAAAGAAAAAAAGAAAAAAAAGAACATGTGGGCAACAGATCTATAAACAAGAAAACTAACAAACATATTATCCCTTTTTTTTGCTCTCTAGCTCTTTATACTGATTCTAACCCAAAGGATATGTGTGAGCCAGAACAGCACTGGGAAAAATGCCAACGATCCATTTAACTCCTGCAGGTAGTTTGCCAAGACACCTGCCAGAGAGGGACAGGGCATAAAACCAAGCATGAGCTTGCCCTGGGATGAAGAAAGGAAAACAGGAATAATCAGGTATCCTAATTTTCACAATCTGAATTTAGAAATGGAACAGATTTAGATAGATTTCTCTCTTTTTTTTTTAGTCCCACTCCATTGCCGAGGCTGGAGTGCAGTGGCACACTCATGGTCACCCCAGTGTCAACCTGCTAGGCTCACAGTATCCTTTCGCCTCAGCCTTCCAAGGAACCAGAACTAAGGCACGCACTACCACACCTGGCTAATTTTTTTGACTTATTGTAGAGATGAGGTCTCACCAAGGTGCCCGGGCTAGTCTCGAACCTGTAGGTTCAGGCTTGGCCTCCTAAAGTGTTGGGATTACAGGCTAAGCCACAGAGCCCAGCCTGGATAGAGTTTTAAAAAAATAAATCCCCTGCCATTTAGCAACTTGCTATTCAAAACTGAAGAACCAAACAGATTTGGATAAGAGAAATTTAAATAAGCTTCTATATATTCAATATTTTCATCCATTACTTCTTAAATTGACATTTTTCTGGCGAGAAGGATCATAGCTCTTTCTAATCATCAAAGGAATTTGTAATCCCAAATACTTAGCCACTACCTCAACAGTGCATCTGCTATTATGTTTATAGAAAGGCAGAAAACATATGTGTGAGGAAAGTAGTTGCAAGAATTAAACTAGAAAAAAAAAATTGTAAGGACATGAATGAGTCAGCATGAGGGTAGGTAGCAGTTTAAGGGCATCAACTTCAAAGAGAAAATGACATTATTTGGGTTGCCCTAGTAACACCAAGATAAAATGTGGAAATGAAAATGCAGGGCTTAACATTAAGAAAACCTTCAGCCCTTAGGTCTCTCACATCATGGAATGAGCTTTACCATGGCAACATGCAAAAAACATGAAAACGGATTATATACAGAAAATATCCAAGGGAGTGAAAGCATGGTAATAAAACCTAAGCTGATTTAACAAATATTCTGTACATTTCTTTTCTTTGACTCACAAAATTAAATAAGGGAATGGCAAAGAGTTTGCAGGAATCAAATGAGACTTCTTTCAGTGATATATAATCTTAAATAATTTCAATAGATAAGCGTTATGTATTATTTCAGCTGACTTACTTTTTTTTTTTTAACAAATGACACAGAATCTCCACTCATTCTAAAGCTCTGGTTTTATTACAAGAAAAGGAAAAAGAAAAAAACAAACAAAAGAGATAGAAACATTTTCCAGGCCTAATCTCTATATTTTTGGAGAAGATGTGTCTGGTTACTAAGGCAGTAAACGGCTCTTCTCAAGAGCAGACAATCTGATGAGTAGAGTACTAGAGTACTCAAGTAATACTCTATTACTCTACTCAATCATAGTGACTGGAAGCATGGCATGGTAGGCGGGGTGCCTGAGTCTGAACTGTGGCTCTGTCACCGGTAAACTGGAGAGCCATGAGCAGGTTACTTAATCTTTCTGTTTTTTCATCTTTCAAATGGGGAAAACAATAGTATCTTCCTTCACAGGGTTGTTGGAAGGTATGTAAGAGGTAACTGAGGCAAGCATGAATTGCAGCACTAGGCAGGGAATTAGCACTCAATATATGACAGCTGCTAATATTATCAATAGAGATGATAATCACATTTGATAAGTGTGATTGGGAGTTTACTATTTTTCTAAAATTTTCTTTTCTTTTGGTAAGAACACTTGGCATAAGATCTACCCTCTTTGAACAGATATTTCTCAAAGGAAGACATTCAAAGCAGGCAACAAACACGAAAAAACGTTCAGCCTCACTAATCATCAGAGAAATGTAAATCAAAACTACAATGAGATATCACCTAACACTGGTAGGGATGGCTATTATTAAAGTCAAAAAACAACAGATGCTGGTGCAACCGCAGAGAAAAGGGAACACTTCTACACTGTTGGTGGGAATGTAAGATAGTGCTACCTTTGTGGAAAGCAGTGTGGCATTTCCTCAAAGAACAAAAAATTGACCTTCCATACGATCCAGCCATCCTGCTTCTGGGAATACACCCAGAGGAACAAAAATTGCTCTACCAAAAAGACATCTGCACACATATATTCATTGCAGCATTATTCACAATAGCAAAAACACGAAACCAACTCAGATACCCATTGAAAATGGTCTGGGATATATAAAATGCAGTAAAAAGAAAAAAGAAAATGTATATACATGATGGAATAGAATACAGCCATAAGGAAGAACAAAATCATGGCCTCTGCAGCAACAGGGACGCACCCAGAGACTGTCATTCTAAGCAAACTATCACAGAAACAAAGAACTGAATACCACATGTCCTCACCCATAAGCGGGCCCTGGTCACTAGTCACATGAGCATAAAGGTGGGATCAACAGATGCTGGACATTGCTAAAGGAGGAAGGGTTGGAAGGCACACAGCCACACTCTGGGTACCAGGTCCACAACCAGGGGGAGAGAGGGCTTGCTAGAAGCCCAAACCTCACCTGCACACAATTCACTTAAATAGTAAGTCCTCACATGTACCCCACAACTCCAAAATAAAATAAAATAAAATAAAAACCCACCATCTCAACTTTTTTTTTTTTTGAGACAGAGTCTTGCTCTGTTGGCTAAAGTGCAGTGGGATGATCACAGCTCACTGCAGCCTTGACCTCCTGGGCTCAAGTGATCCTCCTTCCTCTGCTTCTGGGGTAGCTGGGTATACAAACAAATGTCACCATGCCCAGCTAATTTTAAAAAATCTAGTAGAGACAGGGTCTTGCTATGTTGCCTGGCGGGACTTGAAATCCTAGCTTAAAGTGATCCTCCCAACTTAGTCTCTCAAAGTACTGGGGTTGCAGGTAGAAGCCACTGCACCTGATCACCCTTCACACCTTTTTAAGCATACAGTATAGTTTTGGCAACTACAGGTACAATGATGTACAGCAGATCTCTGGAGCTTATTCATCTTGCTAACAGAAATTCTATGCCTATTGATCTGTAACTCCTCATTTCCTCCTTCCCCCTGTCCCTGGCAATCATCATTGTACACTTTAATTTTATGAATTTGACTACACATATTCATATATGGAAGCATACAAGATTATCTTTCTGTGACTGGCTTATTTCACTTAGCATAATGCTTTCATTCATCTATGTTGTCACATATTGCAGACTTTCCTTTTTTTTAAGGCTGAATAATATTTCATTGTAAGTATATGCTATTAATACATTTTCTTTATTCTTTTGTTGATGGACACTTTGGTTGTTTCTACATCTTGGCTATTGTGAATAAGAAATTTTACTATTGGGGCACACAACATCAATAAGGATGCCGGATCCTAATCTGGACAAAGTGAGGTCCAATGGGAGGTCCCAAACTTCACCTGAACCCAAATGACTTATGTCTGCAATCCTGACTTGTACCCACAACTTTAAAATAAAATTAAGTTTTAAGAAATTAAATTTTAAAAAAGAAATTTTACTATTAAGAATTTCTTGGTGTTTGGAGCCTCCTGTCCTAACTTGAGATGCCACTAAAACGGTATTCTTTATAAAAACAGAAGAGCAAACTTTGAAAAAATTGTTTTGGTGAAATGGGGGGGGGAAAGACATACAATTGACATGTAATGTTATTGTGTCTACTAATTGCCAGACTTTAAAAATGTTATCTATTGAACCTCCACATGAAATCCATGAGGTAGGTATTATCTTTGCTCTACAGGAGGAAATATGCAAAGAGAGATTAAATAATTCCCTCAAGGTTATAATGTCTGTGAATGGCATAGCAAAAATTCCAACTCAGGTCTTTCAGATTCCAATGTCCAAGCTCATTCCACTTCATGAGGGAAGTTATTTTAGTCTCCAACAACCTTCTTTATGGGAAATTCAGACTTGGCATCCACCGGCAAAAACACCTGTTTGGGAATGTGCCTCTCTGAAGACTGTATTCAAGACAATCATATTTGTGACTTGTGCACTCTACTCTAAATTCTGGCACTGAGAGAAAAATCCAGGCTGAGGAAAGGCTGTTTTTTCAACATTGTAAATGACTCAGCCTCTGTCCATAAAGGAGTCACTAGCATGGAACTTACCCTTCTATCATAAAAAGCTAGAAAAATAAAATTTTACCAGGGTCACTGAAGCTCTTTTATATTATTCCCTTGGTTATGCCTGTCTTTTGTTTGGTGCTAAATCATGGGGTGGAGAATGCAATCCCCAAGCTCTGCAACTGTCCAATTTCCTTGAAGGGGATTTTCCTGTGATTTCCAGGATCTCGGTAGAGCAAAACAGCAAGAACCTTCTGTACTGAGAATTTGAATACCGGGAAACTTCTACCATATTAAAATAGAAGGACAGTTCCTTCCTTCTTTACTTCCTTTTCATTGTTCTTGTTTCTTATTTCCTTTTCATTGTTCTTGTTCAAATTAATTTGGTCAAGATATTTAACTGTTAACCATCTCTTGCCCCAAAGAAAATTACCAGGATCTTCCTTCCCTGGATGTCTCAGCCACATGTGTTGCTTTATTGCAGATATGCCAACAAAGAGAATTTGTTTTTCTGTGCTTGGTTTGAATGTTCACTGTTTTTTTGTTTGTTTGCTTGTTTTTTATGACTCTGCATTTCTGGTTTTCCCATTCAGGTCCTATAGTGTTTCCAGAGGCAGGGAACAGGAAAGACTTTGTGTGAACTTTATGTAAAATATTCTCATGGGTTCCTAAAGTCTCTTTCCAATCTCTGGGGCTACAACTTTAGTTCTGACAATGAACTAACTCTTCATGTTAACACATATGGAAACACAGTGAAATGCTCTGAGTTTTTAGCTCTCTCAGGGGAATATGACTTACAATGCGATTTCACATCAATCTGAGTTCAGGGCTCAGATGCCCTCAGCTTCAGTGTTCCTCTTCCCATCAAATACTACATGGCAAGTACTTCTATGACTGCTCTGCTTTGTGTTTTACCTCAATTTCGTCATCCTGCTGCCCATCCTCTTTTAGTTTCTTCCTCTGTTAGTTTTTGCCAATATAAGTAACTCAGGCTCTGCCTGATGGATGGGATGTAGCGTTAGACAGAGAGGAGACACGATAACTCCACAATGTTTAAGTTGAGAAGATGAAAGGATAGAGTTGCCATTTACTAAAGGGAAAGAGAGGGTACAGAAAGAGTAGGGTTCTATGTGTTTTGTTTTGTTTGTTTTTGGTGGGGGGGAATGAAGAGCTTGGCTATAAATGTCTTAAATCTGAGATGTCTATTAAACGCTGAAGTGGTAAGGCTTCACAGACAGATATACTAACCTAGAGTTAGGAAACATCTGAACTAGAGAGACAAATTTGGGAGTCATCAGGGTATAGAAAGTAGTAGAATGAAGTCACCTTAGAGAGTACATACAGGTGAAACTATCTAAAGGACTTCCTACAGCAAGGAGTATTTTGCCACCAGATATGGACACAAATATGGCTTTCTCACTTCCTTCAGGTCTCTGCATGAATGTCATGATCAGAGATGTCTTCTCTTGTTGCCCTATGAAAATACTAATTCTAACTCACCACCAGCAAGAGCACATACATCCTCCCGGTATTACCTTTATCATTCTCCCAAATTGCTCTCCTTAATAGCATTATCTTTTTCGGGCACACTAAGTATGGATTTAATTGTTGACTTTGTGTGTCTCCTGCATAAGGTAAGCTCCCCCAAGAAATGGGGATTTTGCTTTGTTTACTCCTATTTCCCAGTGCCAGGCAAGTAAAAAGTATTCAATTTATACATGTGGAATGAGTGAATTGATGAAAAGTCAGCACATATGTACTCTGAAGTTCTTTCAGTTGTTAAAAAATGTCTAACAGAAATCTTTATGTGAATACCAGAATTTATAGTAAGGTTCATTTAGTTTTGGAGAAGGGAACCACCAAGATTTCATTCTGCATTTCTCTATTCTGCTTAGGGGAAAGGGTAGTAAAAAAGTCAGCAAAAAAGTCTTCTGAGAGTAGAAAGGAGGCAGGAAAGGAAAATTCTGTCTTATTCAGGGAGTTGGGAGAAGGAAGGAGAGCAATGGAACAAGAGGCGTTCTGGGCCTGATCTGTTTTGAACCATGGGTTCCTTTATAATATTATAAGCAGTATCGTGTTGTTTTCCTCTGCTCTCATAGCCTGCCTCAGTCACCTTACAAGGATCTACCACAGAATAAAGACCGTAGGAAAGGAAATATAAGTATTTACTAAACAACGGCAATGAAAGATCTTATCATTGATAGTCCGGGTCAGAATGCAGTCATACTTTGCTTAACGATGGGTGTATGTTTTAGAAAATGCATCATGAGGTCATTTTGTCGTGTGAACACCGTGGAATGTACTTATGCAAACCTAGACAGTATAGCCTACTACACACCTAGGCTATATGATAAAGCCTATTGCTCTTAGGCTACAAACCCGTACAACATATTACTGCACTGAATACTGTAGGCCATTGTAATACAGTGGTATTTGTGTGTCTAAACATATCTGAACATAGAAAAATACAAGTATATCACTGTCTTCCACCTCAACATCTTGTCCCACCCATGGAGCTGCCATTTCCTATGAGAATAATGCCTTTTTCTGGAATAACTCCTGAAGGACCTGGCTGAGACTGCCTTACAGTTGATTTTGTTTTTTAATAAGTAGAAGTACCCCCTAAAATAACAATACAATGAATATTATAGTAAACACATACACTAGTAACATAGTCATGTATTATCATTATCAAGTACTGTGATAACTATTATATTATAATATAATTGTAATATATTATAATATAATTATGTAGACTTTTCTATGATTGGCAGCGCAGTAGGTTTGTTAACACCAGCATCACCACGAAGGTGAGTAATTGTTGCACTGGGACCTTACAATGGCTATGATGTCACTAGAAAGGAATTTTTCAGCTCCGTTATAATCTTGTGGGACCACTGTCATCTATGTGGTCGGTGGCTGATTGAAACATTTCGTGGCACGCCTGACTGTACTTGATGGCAAATGACCAGTAATGCACAAGCACAGCGACAGGGAGAGTGAGAACCGTGGAAGTTATAATGAATCAAAGTGGGACAAAAAGACAACACAGTACTGAATTTGTGGTATTTAGGAGCCAGAAAGTTAATTTTTGCTATAACTAACACTACTCAGGTCCCTTACTGGGGCTCTGTTTTTTTTTTTTTTTTTTTTTAAGAGGAATGTGGAAAAATATCAGACAGACATTTATTTAAGGGCAACACATTCTACCTTCAAAAACATATCCACATTCCAATGACTTCTGGTTCATTCTGGCTATTACCCTGGTCCAAGCCACCATCCTCTCTCATTGAGATCAATGCAACAACTTCCTAATGGCCTTTCTGCTTCTACCACTGACCACTATAGAGGAGTCTCAACCAAGCAGCCCAAATGATCGTATTAATACTGGGAGAATCCCTCAAAATCCTTCAATAACTCTTCATCTCACTCAGTGAAAAAGCTGAAAGTCTTCACAAAAATACGACAAAGCCCCCACAATCTCCCTCCCACTCCACGCCAGGCTCACAGCCCTCTCCTGTGCACTCACTCTGCTCCAGCCACTCTAGACCGTCTAGAGGTTTCCTGACATCTCAAGTTCACTCTTGCCACAGGGCCTTTCCATTTGTGGCAACTCTGCCTGGAATTCTTGTCTTCTTGGTATCTGTATGGCTCGATTCCTGGCCTTCTTTAGGCCTTACTGAAAAGTTTCCAGATTTCAACCACTTTTCACCATCTCTGTTGCTGCTCTTTTGGTCCAAGCCTTCACCACCTCTTGTTTGGATAATGCTTCAAAGTCACTTTAATATCCCCCCATCCCTACCCCCAGCATACCCTTTCTACTTACACTGCCTTATTTTTCTCCCTAGCACTTAACACCTTCGAACATGGTATATACGTTAGGTTGATACATAAGTTTGTAGCATTTGTTTTTGGCATGGCAACACTGCAGTGTTGGGAGTTTATCATTTGTCATTTGGAGCAACGATGCTGTGCTTTTGAATACATCTTGCATTTGCAGATTTTAAGAAAGTAAGTGCTACTTGTGGGCTAAAGAAGATGGAATATCAAGTAGAAAAAAAAACAGGGGTCTCGGAAGTTGGAGCAGCCCAGCCTCTTCTCAAAGACTCTCAGAGCTGTGGCCCATAGGCACCTGGCCTGTGCCCTGCCTGCTGTCAAGATGCCCAAGAGGGAGTTTAGCTCGTCAAGGGGCGGCAAAGGAGGAGCTCAAGAGGAGATCGGTGCGGTTGCCGGCTAAACCTGTTACTGCAAAAGTGGTAGCGAAGCCAAAAAGGCAGCAGGAAAGGATAAACCTTCAGACAAAAAAGTGCAAGCAAAAGGGAAAAGGGGAGCAAAAGGGAAAACAGGCTGAAGCAGCTAACCAAGAAACTCCAGAAGAGTGACCTGCAGAAAACGGAGAAACTAAAACTGAGGAGAATCCAGCCTCTGATGAAGCGGGAAAGAAAGAAGCCAAGTCTGAACAACATCACACACCACGTCTTATCCTTGGGCCATTTCTTCCTTCCTGTACAATCCAGAGGAAGATTTGTATCCACTATTTTGTAAATGCAAATTTTTTAGTAGCTCTAGAAACATTTTTAAGAGGGAGGGAATCCTACCTCATTCTGTTTTTAAAGTGAAAATGCTTTTTCTTTTAAGAGGTAAAATCATTCACCCGTTTTTTATTTTTTGGTACAACCAGAAAATCATGTGGGATATTGAATTATGGGAGGCTTTGACTATCTTGGGTGGCAGCTTAATGTTCCAGAGACGGGGAGTTAGTTTTTATATCCTATAATACAAAGTATACTAAGTGGCAATATGAATCACAGTCCTGCATTTAATGTCATGAACATTTAAAATCACTTCTATTCCCATGTTGTTGTTGTTGGTTTTTTGTTTTTTTTTTTTGAGTTGGAGTCTCACTCTGTTGCCCAGACTGGAGTGCAGTGGCCACTCCCGGCCACCGCAGGCTCGACCTGCTAGGCTCCGGCGATCCTTCCGCCTCAGCTTTCCAAGTAGTTGGAACTACAGGCGCGCTACCGCACCTGGCTAATTTTTGATTTATTGTAGAGATGTCTCGCCAAGTTGCCCAGGCAGGTCTCGAACCCGCGGGCTCAGGCAATCCACTCACCTCAGCCTCCCGAAGGCGTGGGATTACAGGCTGAGCCACCAAGCTCGGCTCCCATGTTGTTTTTAGTAGAATTGTTTCCTAAAGAAAACCACTCCTTGTTCATGACTCTCCTGTCAGAATTGCGTGCACTCTGTAACAACTTTGGTTGTGGTAGTCCTCTTTTCCTAATAACTTTGTTAATGTGCTGTGAAAGATTGAAAAACTGAGTATGTTGTGTATATGATACATTGTGAGTTGGTGGGATGTTTGTAACAGTTTATCAACATTTGAAGATGTTGGCACTTGATATTCTTTTAAGGAAAATTTGCCTCTGAATTTTAAACTGGAAGGCATTGGAATAACTTTAAAAAAAATAATGATAGCCAGGCGTGATGGCTCGTGTCCATAATCCCAGCACTTTGGGAGGCCAAATGAGAGGATTGCCTAAGCCCACAGGTTCGAGACCAGCCTGTGCAATGTGGTGAGACCTTGTCACTACAATAAATTAAAAAATTAGCTGGGTGTGGTGACAAGCACCTGTAGTTGGAAGGCTGAGGTGGAAGGATTGCCTGAGCCCAGTGGGCCGAGGCTGCGGTGACTGTGAGCATGCCACTGCACTCCAGCCTGAGCGACTGAGTGAGACTCCAACTCATAAATACATAAATACATAAATAAATCGATACATGGCTTTTTAGATTTTTGGTACATATGTTACAAATTGTGTACAAATTGAAATGTTTGTGTACTGATCTTCAACACAACCAACAAATTCAATTATGACTGTTTCAATATTTTAAAAAAGAACACTTCCGACATATTCTTCTGTTTGAGTTTAACAGAGGAGTAAAGGCAGTAGAGGCAGCTAGAAACATTGTGCCGCGTGCAGGGAGAATGCATGGGGGGAAAGCATGGGAAGAAAATGGTAACATGTCAAAGAGGGCCACTTTGACCTGAGCAATTCTCCATGTTCAAGACCATCCGGCTTTAATGAAGTCCATTTAAACTCTTTAATCCACGATGATCCACGTCAGTGAACCCGAGAATTGGCAAATATGAAGAACTATGATCAGGCAACCATCGTACATTTGTGTTCCACAGGCAAGCCCGAAACGCTATGAACTTATGCATCAGCCCAATATTTTAGTTACGTATGCATTTCTTCTTCTGTCTCCTCCCGCTTGCATGTAAGTCTCATGAGCACAGGAATCTTGCCCGACTTGGAAACTGTTTTGTCCCCCATGTCCAGGAGAGTGCTGGGCCCTTATTTGTCATTCTATAGCTATTTGTCAAATGGAAGCACAAAGCAGTAAGAACAGAAACGCTATATAGAAACGCTACGTAAACTGTGAGAAGCAAAGGGATATAGACGAATAACAGAGGGGTCAAGAGCCTGGACGTGCGTGGACAGACTGCAATGCCAAATACAAAATGCTTCAACTTTGCACATTACAACAGGCTTCAAACTAGGGCACAAGAGATCTAGGAAGAACCCAGTGTTAAATGATTGAATTAAAGGGTCTAGAACAAAACCTGTGAAAACTGTACCGTGAAAAATGGTACAGTCATGTTTTGATGGTGAGCCTTGCTCTCTGGAGGCAGGGTACTAGGTAAGAAAGCCCGCTGTGTCTCTTTTGGGGCCTAAGATGAGTGTTTCACCAGGAACCAACATTACTTACGTGCTTTTCTGAAGGGAAAACACACAGACTGGTATTACATTAGGAATTACTGGTTGGAAAATCTGTTGACAGACTCTGGGCTGAGACAGTCTTCTGAAACTTATGACAGAACACCTGGGGAGAAATAAAACCTAGGGTAGGGAGAGGGTGGCTCTCAACCTTGCCTGTACATTGGAATCACCTGGAGATGTTTAAAAACACTGAGGCCTGGGTGCAGTTAAATCAAAATCCTTGGGGTGGGACCCAGGCATGAGGTTTGGGTTTTTCATTACTTATTTATTTACTTATTAAAAATTTTTTTTGTAGAGACATGGTCTTGCTATTTTGGCTCAAACTAGTCTTGAACTCCTGGCCCCAAGCGATCCTCTCACCTCAGCCTCCCAAAGTCCTGGGATTATAGGTGTGAACCACCACACCAGCCCAATTTTTTTTGTTTTTTTTTTGTTGTTGTTTTGTTTTTGTTTCTTTGAGTTGGAGTCTCGCTCTGTCACCCAGACTAGAGTGTAGTGGCTGCTCCCGGCCACTGCAGCCTCGACCTACTGGGCTCCGTCCATCCTTCCGCCTCAGCCTTCCAAGTAGCTGGAACTACAGGTGCGCGCTACCACGCCCAGCTAATTTTTTTGATTTTATTGTAGAGATGAGGTCTCGCTAAGTTGTCCAGGTGGGTCTCGAACCCGCAGGCTCAGGCAATTCACTCACCTCAGCCTCCCAAAGCGCAGGATTACAGGCTGAGCCACCAAGCCCGGCCTGTTTTTGTTTTTTAAAAGGTCCTTAGTTTATTCCAACACACAGCTGAGGTTGAGACCTAGTTTCCTAGAAACATCTGTTTCCTCTTGCCAAAAAAAGTAAAGCTTCACAACAAATGAGAACTTAGAGAAAAACCAGAGCTTTATCCATGCCTACAAAAGGCAGTTTGCTCACTTAAATTGATTTCCGTACTCTATGAATTTGTGCTTCAATATCATATGTTTAGTTAATATTTACTGAATACCACCCCATCCCAGATCACCACATCAGGACTGACAGGTCCACATGGTCTACCCTCCCTCAGGAAGAGTATGCTGCTTGGATAATTATTGTTCTTTTTCATCAGGGTCTCACTCTGTCACCTAGACCATAGTGCAGTGGCATGATCACAAATCACTACAGCCTCAAACTCCCGTTGAACTCAAGTGATCCTCCCACCTCAACCTTTTCAGTGGCTAATACTACAGGTGCACATCACCATGCCTGGCTAATTTTTAAATTTTTTTGTAGAGACAAGGTCTCACTATATTACCCAGGTTGGTCTCAAACACCTGGGCACAAGTGATCCTCCTGCCTTGGCCGATCAAGATGTAATTCCAGCGTTTTGGGAGGCCGAGGAGAGAGGATTGCCTAAGCTCTTCAAGACCAGTCTGGGCAACTTGGTGAGACATTATCTCTACAATAAATCAAAAAATAAGCTGGGCACGGTGGATTGCACCTGTAGTTCCAGCTACTTGGAAGGCTAAGGCAGAAGGATCGACTGAGCCCAGCAGGTCGAGGCTGCAGTGGCTGTGAGCGTGCCACTGCACTCCAGCCTGGGCAATACAGTGAGACTCTGACTCAAAAAAAAAAAAAAAAGAAAGAAAAAGATGTTGGGATTACAGGAGTAAGCTGCCACACTTCAATAGTATGTGAAGGGGGTCTTAGAACATAACAGCAGTGTGCTATTTTGGAAGCCCGTGGTTGAGAATTTTCACATGCAATCCAAGTCCAAGATCAACACTCTCCTACCTACCTGCTCTGTTCACTCCTTCACTCCCCTGGGTTATTTATATTCTCTTCTATCTCCCCTCCCACACTGTAAATTCTGTAAGGGCAGACACAAGGTTGTTCATTTTGGCACTCCCAGGCCCTGACCTACTTTGAGCTGTAACAGCCTTATGTGGCACAGAGCTAACTCTACACATATAGCAATGAGTTACCCCTCGGAACACTTTCTGAATGTAGGTGACACTCTGAATATCTGAACTGTAGTTCTGATGGGGTCCATGTTTAGTTGAGAGATGCTTTATTTTAGAGCAACAGTGAGTGATGATATTGCTGAACAAAGTTCTCTTTAGGTAGAAGGCAAAACCCGCCTTCATCACAACATGAGTTAAGGTTTACTGTGTATCTAGATGATGTCTGGCACTTCATATATATTATATTAATTAAACCCCAAATATCTCTCTGGACTCTAAGAACTCTTTTTTTTTTTTTTTTTTTTTTAGTTAGAGTCTTACTCTGTTGCCCAGGCACACTTACAGTCACTGCAACCTTGACCTGCTGGGTTTAGGCAATCCTTCCACCTCAGGCTTCCAAAGTAGTTGGAACTACAAGTACGCACCATGCCCTGCTAATTTTTTTATTTATTGTAGAGATGAGGTCTCTCTTGCCAAGTTGCCCAGGCTGGTCTCGAACCCGTGGGCTCAGGTAATCCCCTCACCTCGGCCTCCCAAAGAGCTGGAATTACAGGTTTGAGCCACCACACCCGGCCAAGCCTACACTTAATGAAGAAATTGAGACTTAGGAAGATTAAGTATCCCACCTGGGGCTACACAGCAGTAAACAGGGGGGCCTGAATACAACACAGGTGATCTGTTTTTAGAGCCAGTTATTCTTTTTTTTTTTGAGTTGGAGTCTCACTCTGTCATCCAGGCTGGAGTGCAGTGACAGACTCACAGTCACCACAGCTTTGACCTGCTGGGCTCAGGCGATCCTTCTACCTCAGCCTTACAAGTAGCTGGAACTACAGGTGTGTGCTACCACACCCAGCTAATTTTTTGATTTATTGTAGAGACAAGGTCTCGTCAAGTTGCCTGGGTTGGTCTCGAACCCCTGGGGTCAGGCAATCCTCTTGCCTCAGCCTCCCAAAGTGCTGGGATTACAGGCTTGAGCCACCGTACCCAGCTTCAAGTCTAATTTTTATACCAACTGCTTAGTTTTGGAAAGATAATGAAGATTTTCTTAATCCTGTTCATAGGTGATCCTAATGTAAAAATAGACATGGTGCTTGGGTATAATCTTTCTAAAAATGAGCCTCTAGCCACCTATTTTTAAAATGTAGTGATTCTACACAATCTCTCCCACTTCTAGTAAACAAAATGCCTTGTAGTATGAGATGTTGAGATATGAAAAAGGCTTTAAAAGCTTACTGAGGTTAAGAATTTTCTAAGCAGTTTTCAGATTATATTCTGAAAACAAATATATTTTAAGACAGGCTTCGTTCCAGGTTTCCAGGCAAACACACCCAAATAGACTAATTAATATATCAGATACTTAGACCGCTTCTTCACGCTGTCCTTATGATGATCACTCAAATAATTTTGATTCCGTGTGAATATGTCAACAGGAAGAGGCCTGGCAGAAACATAAAAATTCTAAGCAAACTAATTCTGAGACTTAAGCAACTCCATTACCAGACATGCAAGTTAAACCAAACAGTAGTGTGGCCAAAGAATCTCAAGGAAAACCACTGTTTTCAAGATTTGTGGCTTCTTCATAGAAGGGATCTGTTCTGCTCTTCTTTGGATGTGGCACAAAGGGACTTTTGAAAGCATGATGTATTTCAATTAAAATAAAATCACAGTCCAGCTGAGTAAATGCAAAGTTACTCCCTGACATACATTTATGTTTCTGAGATCCTCTGGAAATATATCTGCTGCTTAACATTGATAACACATCTTAATGCCTCACCTACAATATTTTTGTTTTCCTTATAGTATAGAATATCCTAATATGATACAGTCCTTTGCACATGGCCCCAGTTCTGGTCTAATTATTTTTTCCCTTCTGCCAAAGAATCAATCCCCTGAAAACTTTGCAGAAACAAACTGTCATCATACTAAGCATCTTCTAAACCCCCAATGACCACTACTTCCTGGGCCCACTACTATAGTTAGGCAAACCATTTATAAAGATGTCATATGCTTCTACTTGTGATACAAACAACATATTAATAGCATTTTCATACCAAACATACAGGCAATTTGTGCAAATTCTCTTCTCCATGAACTGACTATAGTTGTTTTGTACATTTAGAGTGATATGAAGGCCTTAGTCCAAAACCATATGTCAACAGTAAACTAACAAAAATACTCTTGTTATTACCTCAGATGTATATATTGCCTCAGAGAACCATCTGCATTCCCAGAACTCTAAATTTAGTCATAAGCAGTCACATTAATCTAAAAAAATAAAAATAAACATAAGTCATCTCTACTCATCATTTTGAATTATATAATGAAGTGGTTACAATGTAAGTTTTATAGCCAGAAAGACCTCAGTTTGAAATCTAATTCTATGGCTATTAGCTAGTGACCATCAGGTTATTTGACCTCTTTAAATTATGCACACTTAGAAAAGTACTTGGCAGTAAATTTGACAATTATGAAGTTCATTATTTAGTTAAGAAAATATTAAGAATCTTCTGGATTCTGAAAAATCCAATTAATTGTATGCTCCACTATACGTACTATTCATAACAATATACCTATTGTACCCCAAATTGTGGTGTCCTCTTTAAAACATTTGCTAATTTTTCCTTTGCCTCAAGATAGGCCAGTTTCTCCCAGCCAACCATCTTTAATTCCATGTGTTACCTGTCCTTGTTGCATGGATATATAGACAGATATATAGACACAAAACTTCATGAAATGCCAGTCTACCAGAATTCTTGAATTAGATACCTGGGAATCCAGATGTCACAGATGTGCAGTTCTACCAGATTCTTCACAGGCTATGTGGCTCTTGGAACTGACTCATCACCTAACATTTCTGGAGCATAACCCAAAGTTTTAAGGAAGCCTCAATAGCTAAGACCAATAATGACAAAGTCGATGAACAGGTCCTCAAGAACAAGAGTCCATCCCTACTCCACAACTTACAGGTGAGTTGACCTGCTGGTGTGAAGACCACCAGCTTATGGACAGACTGCTCCTCTGACCACTGCCATCCAGAAACACAGTTGCCTTTCTGGAGTCTACAGGATGGTCAGCAGCTGAGGCTGAGAAAACCAGCTGCAATCTGTCGGACCGACATGTCCCTCAAGAAAGACTTCCTGGAAATTGAGTCATATCATCTCCAGAAGAGGTCACTGAAAAAGCCCTGACTTTGAATCTTTGTTGCGAGCTACTACTATGCCCCTATTCTCTTTGTGCCCCAGTTGTAAGATAGGGGCATCACAATGAGAGGCACAGCTGCTTGTCTCCCAAGATGTTGCCTCTGCTTTTTACATAATAACAAATAACTACATGTTCCAGCTCCTTTGCAGGCAGGCGTGGCCATGTGACTTAATCCTAGTCAATGGAATATAAACAGAAAAGATGTATTCAACTCTAAGTTGTGTCCTAAAGAAAAGAAGCTTGCCCTCCACGTTCCCTTCTCCCCACTTGAGATGGGATGTAGGCACAGTGTTAATCATCTTCAATCAGGCAAGTGAGGGATACATATTAGCAATCGTGAAACACCAATATGTAAGAAGGCCAAGTTCTCAACATTGCGGACCCACAGGATTATGTAAAGACTGTTATGAAAGAGTAAGAAATAAACATCCTTTCTTGTTTCAGTCGCCATTGTGTGGAGGAGTGTGGAGACAGGAGGTGGAGAGTTTCTCTGACAGAATTTCAACTCATGTAACTCCTTAGTCACTCGGGGCAGTGCTTCTCACACTGGAATAGATGTATCTTGGGGACAGAGGGAGGACACGAAGTCATAAGATGCACAGAAACACATGACAGATTTTCCTGGCATGCTGACTTTACTCAAAGATTTTGGATTAAAAGAAAACGTCACATTGAAACCAACAAGGACATAGAGTCAGGGACAAAATTCATATGCTTTTTAAAAGTTAAAGATCTTAGGCCAGGTGCAGTGGCTCACGCCTGTAATTCCAGCACTTCGGGAGGTGGAGGGGAGAGGACTGCCTGAGTCCAGGGGCTGGAGACCAGACTGGCAACTTGGTGAGACCTCATTTCTACAATAAATCAAACCATAGCATCATATTTAATAGCGAAGCATAGAAATGTGTTTGGAAGTTCTGTGTGAATTGTGAAACTTGTCCACTGAAGGTCTTCACAATAGAGTGATTCGATCATGAGTGGCCTTTTTGTTGTATGACTTTCATTAGGATGTCATTACTACAGGTTGAGGAGCCCAAATGAGAAAAATCCAAGATCCGAAATGTTGCAGAATCTAAACATGATGCTCAAAAGCAATTGTCCCCTCCAAAATTCAGTTAAAATTGAATTGCAGCATTGTAACAGTATTATGAGGTAAGATTTTTTTTTTTTTTTGAGTTGGAGTCTCACTCTGTCGCCCAGACTGGAGTGCAGTGGCCGCTTCCGGCCACTGCAGCCTCGACCTGCTGGGCTCCGACGATCCTTCCGCCTCAGCCTTCCGAGTAGCCGGGATTACAGGCATGCGCTACCACGCCCGGCTGATTTTTTGATTTATTGTAGAGATGAGGTCTCGCTGCCCAGGCGGGTCTCGGACCCGCGGGCTCAGGCATTCCACTCACCTCAGCCTCCCAAAGGCGCGGGATTACAGGCTGAGCCACCGAGTCCGGCTATGAGGTAAGATTTTTAAGAGATGTTTAGGTCGTGAAGGCTCTGCCTTCATGAATGTATTAATGTCATTATCTCAGAAGTGCGTTTATCCTCTCTTGCTCTTGCTTTCTCTAACCCTCTTTTGCCCTTTCACCATGTGATGCCTTCTGCCATATAATGACACAACCAGAAGGCTCTCGCCAGATACCAGTGTCTTAATATTGGAACTGTGAGCCAAAAAACTCTATTCATTATATATTGTCCAGTCTGTGGTATTCTGTCATAGCAGCACAAAACAGACTAAGACATACAAAGACACAGTTATTGACAAATTTCACATGTAGGGAGTGTCTCTAGCCTGAAAGACAGATATAAATAAGACAAACACACAATCAAAGACACAAATAAACACACAGAAAAACCAAAGGCAAAACCTCCAAACTACAATTAATATCCTCAGAGAACTAGTAGAAGCTATTGTATTCATAAAATAAACACATCAGGAAAAGCTGGGAAATTTAAAATAAGATTTTAGCCAGGCACGGTGGCTCAAACCTATAATCCCAGAACTTTGGGAGGCAGAGGTGAGAGGATTGCTTGATTACAGGGGTTTGAGACCAGCCTGTGCAACATAGTGAGACCTCGTCTCTACAATTAAAAAAAAAAAATTAGCCTGGTGTGGTGGCACATGCCTGTGGTTCCAGCTACTTGGAAGGCTGAGGTGGATCACCTGAGCCCAGCAGTTCGAGGCCGCGGTGGCTGTGAGCTTGTCACTGCACTCCAGCCTGGGTGACAGAGTGAGACTCCAACTCAATAAATAAATAAATAAATAAATAAATAAATAAATAAATATTTAAAAATCAACATAAGGGTTAGATTATAATGTTGATGAAACGGAATGTAAAGGCAAATGGGAAAAAATAGATACATAGACTCCAGATCCAATATCTGAAAAACAGAAATTTCATAAAGAGTGAAAGGAGAAAATGAGTGAAGAAATTATCAGGAAAAAAGACAGAAAATTTTCCAAAACTGCAGGATATGAGACTTAATATTTAAAAAGGCTGAGTAAATTATCTGGCATAATGATTTAATAAACACCCATACCATCATGAAGTTTCAGGTCATCAGAGATAAAAAAAAGAAGATCCTAAAAGTTTCTTTGGATGGGTAGGAGGAATGAACAGAGAGGGTGAGAGGGCACACAGGAAGAAACCAAACTTAGATCAGCATTAGATTTTCCAGCAACAATACTGGATGCTAGAAGATAGTGGTAAAAAGTCTTTAAATTCTTAGTGAAAGTAGTTGTTTAAATGATTAGCGTTCAATACCCAACGAAACCAACCTTCCTATTTGAGAGTAGAACAAATTTGTGTGTTTCAGAAATAGAATGACACAGAAATTTTACTTTTATGCATTTTTGCCTAAAAAAAAAATACTGTAGGTTATAAAGGTAATAAAAATTCCCCTCCTGAATTGCAGACCTAAATATCCAGCTGCTGACTTGACATTTCCAACTGGATATTTAATTGACTTTTAAAAAAATATGTAAGTTTAAAGAATACAAGTGCAATTTTGTTACATGGATATATTGTGTAGTAGTGAAGTCTGGGCTTTTAGAGTATCCATCAGTTTAATAATGTACATTGTACCCACTGAGTAATTTCTCATCATCCATCCCTTCCCACCCCACCACACTGCAGTCTCCACTGTCTATCACTCCACATTCTATGCCCATGTATACACACTATTGGGCTCCTACTTAGGAGTGAGAACATGCAATGTTTGTGTTTATGCTTCTGAGTTGTTTTACTTAAGTTAATAACCTCTAGTTCTATTCATGTTGCTGCAAAAGACATGATTTTGTTATTTTTTTATAGTTGAATAGTATTACCTTGTGTACATATATCACATTTTCTTTATCCAGTCATCTGTTGATGGACACTTAAGCTGATTCCTTGTCTTTTCTATTGTGAATAGCAGTGGAATTGCTGGATCAGAATGAACAAGTCCAAAACAATTCTTCCCTTCACCCTAAACCTGTTGTTCCCACAATCTTTCATATTTCAGTAAATAGGGAATCTATCTTTGCAGTTCTAGTGGTTCAAAATCTTGCAGTCAACTTTGACTTCTATTCAATTCAGGTCTATTCTGTCAGTAAAGCTTGTTGGCTCAGCCTTTAAAAATATCTAGAATCTAACTAGTCTAATTAGTCCTCCCTACCTCTACACCATAACCCAAGGCACCAGCATGTCTCATTTGGTTTCTTCCATGCTTGTCTCCTAGCCTCTTCTCCACCATTGTTTCTCAAAGTGTGCCTTTTTGGAGAATCAATGAGGTCAAAATTATTTTCATCAGAAGGCTGAACCTTTTTTTTTTTTGAGTTGGTGTCTCACTCTGTCGCCCAGGCTCACAGCCACCACAGCCTCGACCTGCTGGGCTCAGGCAATCCTTCTGTCTCAGCCTTCCAAGCAGCTGGAACTATAGGCATGTGCCACCATGCTCAGCTAATTTTTTGACTTGTTGTAGAGACAAGGTCTCACCATGTTGCCCAGGCTGATCTTGAGCCCCTGGACCCAGGCAATACTCTCACCTCTGCCTCCCAAACAGCTGGGATTACAGGCATGAGCCACTGCGCCCAGTTATGAGTTGCCTTTTAAACTCCTTTTCTAGTGAGCGCACAGTGAAGTTTGCTAGAAGCTACATGATATAAATTAGTGAACAGAATGAATGTCAGACATTAAACAGATCTGCAAAGACTTAAAATACTGCCATCTTTTCATTCTTTTAATTTGTTGTGGGAAATATAGTTATGGTCATAAAATTTTTTTATGTTAATAAGCACTGGCATTATTATTGTTATTTTAAATTAATAAATAAATATCAGTGTTAAGTTTTTTAGAATGGCAAATATCTATAGATATAACCCATTTAAAGCTCTTTGGGGTCTTCAATAATTTCTTAAGAGTACAAAGGCCCTAAGAGCAAAAAGTTGGCTAAGCACTGCTCTGTGCCATAGCAAGAATGACTCTTTAAAAGCTCAAGTCAGATGGACTCTCATTTGCTCAAAACTCTCTAATTGCACCCCATCTTACTCAGCAGAGGCAGAAGACACTCCATGAGCCTACAGCATCCTCTCTTAAGTACTGGCCTCTCCATTGCTCAGTGCCCTACACCTACCCTGTCCTGCCTGTTGTTCCTCCATCATGGCTGGGGTACACATTTATATTTGCTGTCCCTTCTGCTTGAACCTCTCCTCCCTCAGATATGGGTAGCTCCCATCCCTGCTCTGGGTATTTGCCTTATGAACTAAATTTTTAAGTGTGTCTCTTTCCAGATATTTAAATACTTGCAAATATTTCCTTGTTCTCCTTTGATAACGCCACTCCATATTTTTGCCACTTGTATACTATATTTGTTTATTCTACCCCCACTATCACCTAATAAGTCCTTAAGGACAGTGCTATTTTTTAATCTCCTCAAAGGTTAGTAGATCTCATGGTCTGCATGCAGTGTGGTCTCAAATTATAAACACAAGGTTGATCTCAAAAAGTCATCTGGTTAGCAATTCAGACAAGACCACACTCAGCCCATGACAGAAAGCCCGATTCTGTTCTGTTTTGAAGATATCCCAAAGATTCAGCCTCTACAAAAATTTGTACAAAGGCAAATTACTTGATGTATGAAAATTCTTTTTAACCACTGAAATCCTTATGCCACACATTAAATTTTTATCTCTTTTCTGAAGAGATGTACAACTGTTCTTCTGGAATAAGGCCTGTGTGACCATATCCATTCTTCTACTTTTCTTTTACTGCACTCCAGTGTATGCTTTTTAAGAATACGATATAAGCTGAGGGCAGTGGCTCATGCCTGTAATCCTATCACTTTGGGAGGCTGAGGCGAGAGGACTGCTTGAGTCCAGGGGTTCAAGACCAGTCTGGGAAATTTGGTAAGACCTCATCTCTACAATAAATTTTTAAAAATTAGCTGAGCGTGGTGGCACTTGCCTGTGGGTCCAGCTACTTGAAAGGCTGAGATGGAAGAATCACCTGAACTCAGCAGTTCGAGGCTATGGTGGCCACGAGCATGCCACTGCACTCTAGCCTGGGCAATAGAGTGAGACTCCAACTCAAAAAAAAATTATATATGCACATATATGTACATACACACATACACACATACTACATTGAAAGAGAAAAACCATCCAAATCTGTTTTTGTGATATTACTTATAACCACCTCTCAGAAAGACATGAGTGTTCCTGATAAAATGCTTAAGGAATTAATTCTCATGAACTTTAGTGACACTGAGACTTATTCTGGGAAGTTAGTTACCACCCACACAGTTGACCAGCTATTAGCCAAGAGTTTAGTGACCTTTAACCAAATATCACTTTCTTTTAATGTCAAATCTAATGATTTTCTAACCAATTTTCTTTGGTTATAAAATGCCCCTACCAAGGGCAAGTCTCTGAATTAGCCTACTAGAGATTGTTTCCTAATGGAGTTTGTTATGAACAGGTAAATTATTTGTCATTACTTTTTAAATGTAGGGATCAGCAACCTTTTTCCTATAAAGGGAGAGATAGTAGATACTTAGGTTTTGTAGGTCATGTGCAGTCTATGTTGTATATTCTTTTTTTTTTTTTTTGAGTTGGAGTCTCACTCTGTCACCCAGGCTGGAGTGCAGTGGCACATTCATGGCCACCCCAGCATCAACCTGCAGGGCTCCAGTGATCCTTCTGCCTCAGCCTTCCAAGTAGCTGGAACTACAGGTGCACACTACCACACTGTTGCATATTCTTAAAAAACAAACAAACAAACAATCTTTATCAATGTAAAAACAAATCTCAGCCACTGGGCCATATAAAATCAGGTTGCAGACCCAAATTACACGGGTCACAGTCTGTTGTGATAGTTCTTAAAAGTCTCATGGAGACTTATTCTCCCCAAGGGAAGCAGGGCTGTTGGCAGCCTCTCTGGATCAAGGTACATCTTCATGGCATTTATGCTATTGAGATCCATTGTGTTTCTCTTCCTGAACCTTGGGTTTTTTTGTTTTTGTTTTTATTGTTTTTGCTGAAATATGACAATTTGAGAACTTGAAGGTCAAAGTCTAATGGCCATTTGAAAGGACTCTGGTTCTACTGGGCTTGAGATGACTAGCCATTTAAGTTGAGAGCTTGGAAAATTGTGTGGGCCCTCAGAATTGACCTTGGGGTTGGAGTTAAAATAGGAACGTTAGCTGGGCTTGGTGGCTCAGCCTGTAATTCCGCGCCTTGGGAGGCTGAGGTGAGTGGATTGCCTGAGCCCGCGGGTTCGAGACCCGCCTGGGCAACTTGGAGAGACCTCATCTCTACAAGAAATCAAAAAATCTGCCAGGCGTGGTAGTGCACGCCTGTAGTTCTGGCTACTCGGAAGGCTGAGGTGGAAGGATCGCCGGAGCCCAGCAGGTCAAGCCTGCGGTGGCTGGGAGCGGCCACTGCACTCCAGTCTGGGCAACAGAGTAAGACTCCAACTCAAAAACAACAACAACAACAAAAACAGGAGTGTTCTCCTGTTTAATCAAAATTAAAGCAGTATTTTGATATCTGAGAGATGTAAAGGAGAACTATAAAACCCAAAGTTCCGTCCAATGTTTTGTACTTGACATAATCCATGCTTAAATGTCAATTAGGTTACTGAGAAACAATCAAAAAGCCCTTAAAAAGAAAGTTTAGGATGAGCAAATATGCATTGTTTAAAAGGTAATGAAATGAGGCAGAGTGAGAGCAGGATAACCTTTCTATGTAATAATGAAGACTTATTTAACTGGTTCACTCAACGATTAGTTAGGGAAATCCACCCAGTTTTGACTTGCTGATTACTACTAACTAAATTCTAGATTTATAGTTTTTTTGAGTAGAAAACTTAAACCATGATGATATTTATTTTCCTGAAGGACATTATCTAGTTTTAAATCTAACTTAGCAATGTCATTCTAACATTATTATTATTATTTTTTATTTTTGTTTTTGAGTTGGAGTCTCACTCTGTCGCTGCTCCCGGCCACTGCAGCCTCGACCTGCTGGGCTCCGGCGATCCTTCCGCCTCACCCTTCCAAATAGCTGGAATTACAGGCATGCGCTACCACGCCCAGCTGATTTTTTGATTTATTGTAGAGATGAGATCTCGCTGCCCAGGCAGGTCTCGAACCCACGGGCTCAGGCAATCCACTCACCTCAGCCTCCCAAAGGCGCGGGATTACAGGCTGAGCCACTGAGCCCGGCTTCTAACATTATTCTTTATTTTTATATATTTATTTGTTTTTGAGTTGTAGTCTCACTCTGTTGCCCAGGCTGGAGTATAGCAGCATACTCATGGACACCGCAGCGTTGATCTGCTGGACTCAGGTGATCCTTCTACCTCAGCCTTCCAAGTAGCTGGAACTGCAGGCACATGCCACCATGCCCGGCCAGTTTTTCTTGATCTCGAACCCCTGGGCTCAGGCAATCTCTCTCACCTCAGCATCTCAAAATGCTGGGATTACAAGCATGACCCACCATGCCCAGCCTTCTAACATTATTTTAAAAAAGAATTCCTTGAATATTCTTTAAACCAGTTTTGCCATCCTGCTGCCTCCTTCATTTATGAGTTAAATAAATCTCTGACATGTTTATTCCATATCTGTTTAAGAGGCATGCTTAACTTTGTGAAAATTAACATTTGACTGTATTCACGGGAGTCTTAGGTTATTTGGGGTTTTGCCTGCCATGGGTTTGCATCTGTATGTATTTGCATCTGTACCTGCATTTGTCTAACAGTTAAAACTATGTACTATAGGAATTGGTTCACAGGCTTACTGTCCATTTGCCTGTGACAATAAGTGGTTATTTACAGTGTTCCCTTTTTGGGATCAGTGAGTCCTTTGAGCACCTACTATACCTATAGTTTCCCACTTGCTTAGGACACCTCTAAGAATGAAGGCTTGATGGTCAATAGGAAAACACCTCATTAAACAAGTGGGAATCTGTGGGGGGGGCACCCCTCATCAACAAGGGTACCTGCATAATGAACATTTGTATACCTAACACTGAATTGTACTCCACATCTTTAAAATAAAAAATAATTTTAAAAAATGGATTCACTTGGAAGTGAAGAGAGAAGGGGAAATCTGCCTGAGTAACTTCACAGGGTGTGAATAGAAATTTTTAAAGGAAATGTCTGCCAGGTGTGGCTGACAGTGAATTAAAAGAATAGCTCTAAATAGACCAAAATAAATCTACAACCAAGATAGTAGTTCCACCTTGGACAAATAAGTAGTGCCTGAAAGTTTTCAAGGAAGGATGTTTTACTTCTCAAAAGTTCTTTGACCTCTTTTCAAGAGAAATTAACAAGACTGTAAAGTCTTTCAAATACATGGAATTCACATTTTCTAGACAGAAAGTAATAGCATTTATATACGTCTAGTATAAGGGACTCTGTAAAATCTTGCCTTGGACACACAACAAAAACAGAAAAAAGATGCACAAAAGGGAAGTTTGGAGCTAGTGGATGATATATATATGTCACTAAGAATAGGGAATAAAAAATATGCAAGAAGCTATTTGGTTAGCTTTCAGCAGCTCTTTCTATATTTCTTAACCAGAACATTTAATCTAACATGTAAAGAAATTTACTAGTACTTTAATAGTATTTTGTGCCAGTACAGCGGCTCACTCCTGTGATCCCAGCACTTTGGGAGGCAAAGGTGAGAGGATTGCCTGAGCCCAGCAGGTCCAGGCTGCAGTGGCTGTGAACGTGCCATTGCACTCCAGCCTGGGCACAGAGTGAGACTCCAATTAAAACAAAGCAAAACAAAAAAACCTTGGGTGGAGAAGTGAAGGATTTGGTGGGGGAGTGAAGAGTGGGGAGAGAGAGCTAATGGGTAGAAGTTTCTTTCTGAGGTGATGAAAATGTTTCAAAATTAGAATATGGTGATGGTTATACAATTCTGTAATTATCTTAAAAGTCACTGTGTTGTTTTTAGTATAAGCAATCAACATATGTAAATTATGTCTCAATAAATCTGTTCAAATATATTTTAGTTTGTGCAATTAATTCATGTATTCTGGTTCATCCTATACGTTCTCTGATAGGATGCCTATTTAACCAGAAGGTACTAATATCCTTATATTTGTCTCATAGGTTGGGTAGTTGATCATTATTTACACAAAAAGTTTAAGCGTAGAGATATGTTCAGCAACACTGAATTATAACTAGTGTCTGATTCTTTCATGGTTTTAAGTTTTAAGCAACATTGCAGCATGAAATTATAAATATCACATTTCTCTGATAAGTTTTTAATCTGAACAGTGATTGTACTATTTTAAATAGTAATAAAAATTATAATTCAAGATAATTAATTTTCTTTCTTTCTCAATGTTCTTTTTTTCTTTCCCTTCTCCTACTAGGACATTGTTATACTTTTGATATTGTCAAATGTCACTGTAGCTCCATTCAGTTTTCTTCAATAATTTGTCTCTCTCTTCTTCAGGTTATTGTGTATAATTTCTATTAATATATGTTTGAGTTCTCTGCTCCTTACTTTACTACCTGCAATTTGCTGTTAAGCTTATCCAGTGGATTTTTTTTATTATGGAATTTCTATTTTGCTGTTGTTTTTTTGTTTTTTTTTTTTTAGTTTTCACTTCTTTGCTAAGCGTTCTCATCTGCTAATTCATTATGGCAATATAAATTTATTTTCACATTATAGCAATTTAAAAGTTATCTTCTAATTCTAACATTTGGATCATCTTGGAGTTAATTTTCATCACCTCTTCTTTGTCTTAACAATGAGTTACATTTTCCTGTATATTCTCATGTCTAATAATTGGATTTTACACTGGATAGTCTGGTTGCTATGTTATGGAAGCTCTGAAATCTGTTATTCCCTTATGAAAAGCATTGATTTTAATTCTAGCAGGCCATTACATTTGTTAGACTCAAACTCTAACCTCTGTCTCCCCTAAGGTGGGAAGCAGCTAAAACGTCTGCTCTGATGTTTCAGCCTTCCAGTTGTTGTTTTTAGTTAGGCTCCAGGGAGCCCAACTCACCTCCTGTGAGTATTTCTGAGATGAGGCAAAGATTTAGAGTTTCTGTACAGATTTTGGGCTGTTCTTTACGTGACCTCTTTTTCCTCAGGATTTTCTCTTCACTTTCCGTCTCCTGTAGAAGTCTCAGACTTTACCTTCTGACTTTTCAAGTGAGTAAGGCTACAGTGTTGGGTTTGAGATTTAGCAGCCCTCAGCCATATGGACTGGGCAATAGTTTCAGGAGAAAAGCCATAATTCAAATCTCATCCAGTATAGTCTCTTCCTCTCAAGGGTCAGTTCCCACTTGTTTTTGGTTGTTCTCCCATGCCTTCAAGTAGGTGGATTTTATATTTTGTCCAGAGTTTGTAATTGTCATCTGCTTGAGAGCTAACTGATGCAAAGCTATCCTACCACTGATGTTCTTATTTTTTTGAAAGCTATTTAATAAAGTCCCTGTTTTTCTTCTTAGATTATCTCAAACAATTCATTTAACAAGTGATTTCAATGCCTTTCTAGGGTATCTTTTTTAAAACCAAAAGACTTCCAACTTAAATATCTCTGATTATTGGTTATGCCTGCAGCTACATTAAAATTCAAATCTCTGTTTGATTGGTATATTATTAAATAATACCGTATGTGTCAGAAACCCGTTTTAGGGGGTGAGGGATTACATTCCTGAATACTACACAACACAAGCATGCTCTATTTATTTATTTTTTTGTATGTTTTTTATTTTAAAGATGTGGGGTACCATTCAGGATTAGGTAGACAAGTGATCATTGTACAGGTAAAATTTGGGCCTCCCTTTGGTCCCCACTTTGCCTGGTTTGAGGTCAGTTACCTTGATCGATGTTATGTGCCCTCCACCTTCCCTGGCAGTTCCCGGCTACTGCCAATCCCTTTCTTATTGTATTATGGTAAATGTTCAGGGTTCAGCAAGTACACTCTTTAGAATTCTGGGACTCTTAAAATGTCCAGTATCTGTTACCATGAAGGAAAACATCCGGTATGAAAATGATAATAGAAAAAGCTTTGACTACAAGCTAGTGAATACCAAGGAGAACATAAAATAATTCTTTTAATAACTGAAATATAAAGAGGCAAACTTAGAAAAACACTAGTTTACAACAAATATTATCTAAATAAACTTTACTCATTTTACCTATACTTAAAAGCAATATAAATTTAAAAGCAATGAAAACAATAAAAGCTATCATGAAGTCTATGATTCTGTAGAAAATATGACATGCATAGGTTTGTCTGGTCCATAAAACTACGCAGAATGCAGTCATTATGGTACGTCCTGGTAATATAGCTATTTGCATAAGCTCATTAAGAATATGTCTTCCTTCCTACCAGGATATAATTGACCAAGCCTAAACTGCAACATTTAGAGATGAATTTATTTTGACAATCCCACTATTGAGGTACTAATGCTACACTTTATAAATGGTAGCAGTGCATTCAACGTCCTCCTGGGATATCTTGGTATCTCCTCTATGGCCTTCAGAATCTCAATGTTTCAGGCAACAAAGAATCTAACTTTCTCAAAAGACAAGAATCTTAGGGGGAAAGAGGGTCCTCAAGAAAATAAGAATGCCACAGTTATAAATACTATAGCAAAGTCAGAGGAAGATAAATTCAATACGTCTAACTTTAAGGATTTTTTTTTTGAGTCCGGCAACTTCAAGGATTTTACAAAGGCCCCACAAAGAAGTTAACTTAGCCTTAGTTCATATGGCAGTGAGCTTGCTGACCACACAAGATAGTTTCACTGGGTTAATAAACATTTCTTGCTGTACCTTTTAAAATAAAACATGCTCACCAGTGCGGCGGCTCATGCCTATAATCCCAGCACTTTGGGAGGCCAAAGTGAAAGGATTGCCAGAGTCCAGGGGTTCGAGACCAGCCTGGACAACTTGGTGAGACTTTATGTCTACAATAAATAAAAAAAATTACCCAGGCGTGGTAGTGCGCATCTGTAGTTCTAGCTACTTGGAAGGCTGAAGTGGAAGGATCACCTGAGCCCAGCAGATTGAGGCTGCGGTAGCCATGAGCATGCCACTGCACTCCAGCCTGGGCAACAGAGTGAGGCTCCTACTAAAAAAAAAAAAAAAAAAAAAATTGCTAAATAGAACAGAACATACAAAATATAGAAATCTAGGTTTATAAACTATAGAAAATAGATAATACTGAAACTGTCAGTTTAGATTATGCTTTGAAAATATTCTCTGATGTAGAAAAACAATTCAAAGTATTATCAGTATTTATACAAATGTTGCTGGTAACTGTGACTGTGGATATACAGTACAAATGAGGAAATCTATAAAGTTGATGAACAGGTAATAAATTCAATGACTTCAATGCAAAAATCAAATGAGATGGATAGAACTTTCCTTAAGACAGATCTACAAAGATTCAAAAAACTGAATGTGCATTTTAAAAAAAATGTTTCCAACTTGATCTGGGGCAGAACCTACTTGTAAAGTAGAATTCACAATCTCCTTCTGTGAAAAAATTAAAATTCTTGATGAAATACTTGAGCAATTTCCTGATTAACTTTAACTGGAATAGACTTGTTCTTGGAAACCAGCTACCTAGGCATCCAGTTAATTGTCAGTGGTCAGTCATGAATCTAGTGATCTTGAACCCTCATTTTTTATCTAGTCTAACAATATCTAACTATTTAGTTTTCTTATCAAATGTCCCCAAGAATGAACGTTTGAATCAACCTATTGGAAACCCTTTAATATAAGACTGAAATAAAATTTTGACATATGCTCATAAATTATTTGTCCAAAAAGGTTTTTCTAACAGTTTGCTCATTAATCATCACCACCCCCTTGGAAATAATTTCACTTTTACCCTAATGGCACATAGTGCTTACTCATCTTGTATTTCATTCATTTATTAATTCAGAAAATACTTATTAATCCTTTGCTTCATATTGTAAAATGTTCTAAATACTGGTGATACAGCAACAAATATAATGAAATGATCAAAAATCTACTATATGATTTGCTCGTTTATTTTTCTTTAAGGTACCATCCTGCTCTCCTAAAATGAATGTAATTGCTTGGTTTTGACTATTTCATTTCTTTTATTTTGCCAAACTCATTTCAAATTTCTGCATCAACACCAAGGCACTATATCTACCATGGAGCCACTTATATGAATATAAAATATATATCTTTCTATTATATCACCCAGATCTTCCTCCACTCACCTCCAGCTGCTAACTCCTCAGTTGATAATCACTTTCTGGTTACAGTAATTCACATAGCAGTGCATTAACTAGAAAGTTGTCTGTAATTTCAGCACTTTGAGAGGTAGAGGCGAGAGAACTGCCTGAGCCCAAGGATTCGAGACCAGCCTGGGCAACTTGGTGAGACCTCATCTCTACAATAAATCAAAAAATTAGCCAGGAGTGGTGGCGCATGCCTGTGGTTCCAGTTATTTTGAAGGTGAGCCCAGCATGTCAACCCTGTGGTGGTCATGCATCTGCCACTGCATTCCAGTCTGGGTGACAGAGTGAGACTGTGACTCAAAAAAAAAAAAAAAAAGAAAGAAAGTTACGTGTGCTGGACAGTATTTCCTGGCTCTACTGATAAGCACATTATACCAGCCCTTGCTAATGTCACGAAAATAATATAAATTAGCCTGACAATGTTTTTTCAATGAAGCCATTCTCATAGTTATTAAAGCACTCAAGGTGTTATTAACTAAACAATCCTCTACAGTATTTTCACAGAAAATGAATTTAAAGGTTCTATCTTTCCTGTTTACAAAAGGATATTTGAACTGATTTCTAATTTTTCTATACCTCTAAGATATTTGAGAAAGACTAATTAGTAATTTGTATTGATTTTGACGTTTTAAAAATAAGTCAGGCATGGTGGCTCACACCTGTAATCCCAGTACTTTGGGAGGCAGAGGCGAGTTGACTGCCTGACCCCAGGGGTTCAAAACCCCTGGGTAACTTGGTAAGACCTCATCTCTACAATAAATCATAAAAATGATCCGGGTGTGGTGGCCCATGCCTGTAGTTCCAGCTACTTAGAAGGCTGAGGCAGAAGGATCGCCTGGACCCAGCAGGTCGAGGTTGCAGTGGCCATGAGTGTGCCACTGCACTTTAACCTGCGTTACAGAGTGAGATTCTGACTCAAAAAAAAAAAAAAAAAAAAAAAAGAAAAAAATATATATATTATGTATATAATACATAAGGACAACTCACAGGAATCATGAGTTTACATAGCTTTCGTTTATTTAGTGACTTATAGCTCATTTTATTTTGATGTCCTAACCTCATGTTTTATGTGCTTGCTCCTAATTTATAATTATTTATATGCTTTCTCCTAACTGTTAATCACACATAGAAATGCTTATATATCTCTTAATGTCCCCATTAGAAGAATGACTTCTAATTACACTATCAAATTTCATTATCAGAATCTAAAATAATAGAAAGGGAAATGGATAGATTCCAAACAGCAGGTAAGAGATGTTACTGTAAAATATGTTATTGAGTATTTATAACAGGTCTATTTCTTGAGCACCTATATCCCAGGCACTTTGCAAGTGCTGTGGCTACAGCAGCGAACAAGACAGGTGTGGTCTTTGCCCTTGTGGAAGTTTTTATGTAGTTCCAAAAATCAAACAGAGAGAAAAGATGTTGAAAAATAAATAGCCAGGTGTGGTGGCTCATGCCTGTAATCCCAGCAATTTGAGAGACAGAGGCAAGAGGCTGGTCTGAGCCCACGGGTTGAAGATCAGCCTGGGCAACATAGAGAGATCTCATCGCTACAATAAATAAATAAAGAAATTAGCCAGGCGTGGTGGTGCACACCTTTAGTTCCAGCTATATGGAAGGCTGAAGCAGAAGAATCGCCTGAGCCCAGCAGGTTGAGGCTGCGGTGGCCGTGAGTGTGCCACTGCATTCCAGCCAGGGTTTCGGAATGAGTCTCTGACTCAAAAAATAACCAACTAACGAAACAAATAAATTTCTGAGGACTCAGGGTAAAGAACAATAAGGCTAAAATGAAAACTGGAGATGAGGATTGAGTTGTTTAGGGGAAAGGGAGCATGCCAGGGCATGACAGGCTCCAGATGCTGAAAGCAGCTAACATAGAAAGGAGACAAGCTTCCCCAGTGCTAGCAGCTCTGTGATTAGACATCAGAAGTCCAGGCTCCTGTCTCTCTAAAGAATCCGAGCAAGAGAAAGCCAGGAATTCCTTCAGGGGCTCCCCCCATTCCCCATAGTCCACTTGTGAACTGAAATCTCTTAGCTATGGAATACAGTGTTTCATAATTGTAAATAAGTAGCTTAAAATACAAATTCTCTAATAGAGACAAACTAATTTATGCTCATATATAATAGATCAGTCACAGGAATGAATGGCTAACATCAGCGCATTCTCAGCAAGAAAAATTAGCTGGGCATGGTAGCATATGCCTGTAGTTCCAGCTACTTGGAAAGCTGAGGTGGAAGAATCCCCGAAAATAAAGGATGTTGAATGTCTGAAGTTTGGGGAAGGATTCCCAAACAGGAAACAAAAGGATGCAGGTAGAAGAGGCTTTAGGAAGTAACTTTATGAATTTAATCATTTTGCCAGTATAAAATTGGGACTAGGAGTGTTACATGTTTTACATATAAATTTCAGATGATGAGTCAGTAAAGTAGGCTTTTTTTTATAAAGGAAAAAAAATCCAATCCCAGAGATTTGTAAATTAAGTTATTATACACATTTATTAAAAATTTTGCTAAAAAAATCATATAAAATATACACACAAAAAATATATAGCTATATTGACTATTCTTCATGTCTTTAAGTTTCATATGGCTCTTTTGTGATTTTCAAATATACTATAGAATCATGTCACACCATTGCCTCAATGGGGGCAATCTTGCCTCTGGCAAAAATTGGTTTGGGGGAAGGAAGGGTAAAAACTTCTTAAACAATGGTTTATGACCTGCCAAAGGGTCACAGCACATAAACAGACACACAGTATATCTGTGGTATTAATATTGATCTAAAACAGGTTCAGAGACTGAAGGTGATAATGAAAAGAAGGTTGAGAAACATTTCTCTATGAACTTCATTATGTTCTATCTTGTATTTGGAGTCCAAAGGTAGTTTTTTGGCTTAGACAAACGAACTTTTCTTCTACTACCTTTGTAATAACTTGTTCTTCGGAGTCCTTAGAAAGGGTCTTTAAAGGGCGGGCACAGTGGCTCACTCCTATAATCCCAGCACTGGGGGAGGCTGAGATGAGAAGATTGCCTGAGCCCAGGGGTTTGAGACAAACCTGGGCAACTTGGTGAGACCTCATCCCTACAATAAATCAAGAAAAATTAGCTGGGCATGGTAGCATATGCCTGTAGTTCCAGCTACTTGGAAAGCTGAGTGGAAGAATCCTCTTGCCCAGCAGGTCAAGGCTGTGGTGACTGGGAGTGTGCCACTCCACTCTAGCCTGGCCAATAGAGTGAGACTCCAACAAGGAAGGAAGGGAGGAAGGAAGGAAGGAAGGAAGGAAGGAAGAGGAAGGAAGGAAGAAGAAGAAAGAAAGAAAGAAAGGGTCTTTAAAGAACATATAGCTCCCCTGGATTCCTTTGACTCAAAATACTTGAGTCAGTCAGGTGCGGTGGCTCATGCCTGTAATCCCAGCATTTTGGGAGGCAGAAGCAAAAGGATTGCCTGAGTCTAGGGGTTTGAGACCAGCCTGGACAAATTGCTGAGACCTCGTCCCTACAATAAATAAATAAATAAATAAGCTGGGTATGGTGGTGTATACCCATGGATCCAGCTACTTGGAAGGCTGAGGCGGAAGGATTGCCTAAACCCAGTGGTTGAGCTGCGGTGGCTGTGAGTGTGCCACTGCACTCCAGCCTGGGAGACGGAGTGAGACTCAGACTCAAATAAACCCAAACAACAACAACAAAAAACTTTGGTCATCTGGAACATTTTCAGCTACTTCCCTAAGTTTTAATATAACGTTCTTAAAATTAATTTTTGAATTTTGTCAATTTTTCCTTTTCTTTTATGAGCCCTATTTCTTTCTTTTCTTTTCTTTTCTTTTCTTTTGAGATGGAGTCTCACTCTGTCGCTCAGACTGGAGTGCAGTGGCCACTCCCGGCCACTGCAGCCTCGACCTGCTGGGCTCCGGCGATCCTTCTGCCTCAGCCTTCCAAGTAGCTGGAACTACAGGCGCGCGCTTCCATGCCTGGCTAATTTTTGATTTATTGTAGAGATGAGGTCTCACCAAGTTGCCCAGGTGGGTCTTGAATCTGCAGGCTCAGGCAATCCACTTGCCTCAGCCTCCCAAAGTGCTGCGATTACAGGCTGAGCCACCGAGCCCAGCCTTTACATTACCATTTTTCTACCAACCGCCATTCAGTTAGATACACCATAGGTTACAGAACCATATTTTAAGAGGACACCCATCTAACCAGACAAACGACACTAAATTCGCTCCCAAAACTTGTGACAATGTGTTTCACTTCTAAGTAGATAGACCAAAGTTTTGTTTCATGCCTGATATTGGAAAAGAGCTTAGTTACTCTTCACCTTGTAATTATTGGGAAACTTTCAATATATTCCTGCCAAATTATCTACTTTAAACAAAGCTCTAAAATGACCTCACTGTCTTTTTGTGCCAGCCCTGAGAGCAAGTGGGAGTATAATCCTGGGCTAGCTGTCCAAGGTCACACTGGTTTCTCTCCTCCCTTACCTTGACCTCACACATTCTTTTATTTTTATATCTAGCAGGCCTCAGTCATATGGTATTACAGTTATGCTTTACTTCTTTTAGTCTTCCTATTTTATTTTTCTATTCCTCTTGTTTGTGGTGAGACTATCTGTGCTAATTCTCTCGTGAAGGTCACTTCCAGTCCCACCCTCCACATTCTACCATGATTAGCCTTATTCCAACCAAAGTAGTTTGAAATCCTCTGTGCTCATTAGTTCAACCTTCTCTCTGAGGTAGGTATTCCTTCCTCTCAGATAAATTCTATTCCTAATTAAAGAAATCCATCTGGACCATTACCCCATCTAAACTGACGAACTACTCAAATACTGTTGATGTGCTCAATATATTTGCAAACTAATGAGGTCTTTCTAACACCATGGGAGAAACTTATTAATCACACATAGCTATCTTACATGGTACCTATTGATCAAGGCTTTATTTAAGAATGATGGCTTTCCAGTAAACAATACCAGTTGAATTAGTGGAAAAGGCCAGAGTGAACAAGTCTCAGGATAACAAGGAAGGTGGCACCAACAACCACGTAATAGAGACAAATAATTTGGTGTCTTTCCTAATGATTGTAAGGATCTCAGAATATTTGACTTGTCTTTCATTCAGGAAACAGAAACCATTTATGTGTTATCCCAAACAAAGAATATACACTGAGTGATGTGCAAGCCTAACAAATCAGGAGAGGCAGAAAACAGGAAAGTGTGGTTGCCAAAAATTCCAATCCACTGAAAGATTGCTAGTAAAGTTTAAACAAATGCAAAGTAGAACAAAGGAAAAACTACAAAAGGTGAGTACGTGTTTTTAACTCCAGACTACAAAAAAAGGATGTGATTCAAAAGTTACACATGCTAAAAATTGGATTAGACCTGTGTACAGCTGTATGAGGAATGAATCATTGATAGCAGTGACTATCACTATAAGCATGGAAAATATACAGAAAGTGAAATACAGCAGAAATTGTAGCCAGTGCTAGGATATGATGGTGTTAACCCTTACTGAGATGGACTTCACAGCAACTTGAATGGATTTAGAGTCGATCATACTCAGTGCTCTATCTCAGAAGCAAAGAACAGAGTACCATATGTTCTCACTCATAAACTGACCTTGAACAATTGTAATACTATAAGAAAGGGATTGGCAGTAGTGGGACACTCTGGGGGGGGGCGGGGATTGGCAGTTGAGGAAAACTGCTAGGGGAGGGAGGGGCAACAAGGGTACCTGCATAATCAAAGTTTGTGTACCTAACCTTGAACTGTACCCCACATCTTTATAATAATGATAAATAAAAATGTAAAAAATCCTTACTGAGCACCTATTAGGTGACAGGGGCTTTCCTTAATGTGATTTGCTACATTTAATTCACACAACAATCCATCAAGGTAGGCCTTATTAACCTGGTTACACATGGATTCAGAGATTAAAGTTCAGAGAAGTTGAATAACGTGAGTACATTTACACTCACACTGCACAGTACAGTCAGAATTGAATAGCAGCTTTTCCTATCTTGAGACCATGCTTTTTACCCCATGCCAAACTATAAGAATCGATATTTTAAAAGAAATGAAGCGAATTCGAGGATACTTCCATAGTAATGTAATCCTTGTTTGTTGTAGTTTACTTTCCTGAGTGATCTAGGACTGGAGATACAGCCAACACTCCAGAAATGAAGTATAACACCGCGGAGTGTATTGCAGCCTGTGAGACCATCATTGCAAAGTAGATAAAAAGAGTTGAGGGGCAGGAGTGAATTGTCCACAAGTTGAGTTCTGAATTAGTCATTTAATAAAAATCAGTGGCAAAAAACATGGGCTTTGGAGACAGATGGCTTTGATTGGAATTCTGTTATATACTAGTCTTTTTACATGGAAAATCTTGGTCAGGTGACTTTATAACCGCTGACTCCTCATACAGTCATTATGGTAAGTTACCAATAATTATATGTAGAAAAAGAAAAAAAAAAGCAGCAGCTTTGAATAATGGGGGGAGGGGGCGGGAAGCACATCATGCTTGGCCTCATTCAGGTATTAACTTAGCTGTATGGTATTTGACATGCCACAAAATCCAGCTTCCTTCCTCTGTCAAATTTGAATGGTACTTCTACCTCAAGGGTTTGTTGTAAGAATCTGAGATCATGTGTCTTAGATGCCAATTATATTAATGTGCCATTTTCAATCATTAATACAATCCTTGGAAAAATAAGTATTGTTCTCTTCTTTAAATTTGGCCTCTATTATAATGTTATAGATGACTATAACTTAAAAATATTAGACTAGGCCACTGTCTTGCTAAGCTATGGTGTGATCACGTACTCTGAGCTACGGCCAGGCCATGTTTCCTTAAACTCTGGCCACCCCTCCCTTGGGGAGGTGAATCTCCTCTTTCTCCTTCTAATTTACTTTTTAAATAAACTATATTTAAGTATATATATTAGACTATACTCCTAAATTGTACCCCACATCTATTAAAAAAACTAGACTATTAAAATCATAATAATTTGGTAAAAACTGGACAACTTAGGAGTTAAGATTATTTCTAACTTTGTATCTTTTTAAGAGAGAAACTTCATATACCTGGAAAATTTTCATTTCTTGCTCTTATAGTTCCTAGTGCATTTTTTTCTCACTGAAAGCATTCCCTAAACACACACACACACACACACACACACACACACACACACACACACACACACACTTCATTAAATGAAGTGCGTAGTCAGTCTGAGAAATAAGAGATTAACAAAGGCTTTGATAATTTTATTAATAAGAACATTGTTAAACGTGCTTGTTATCTCTGATACAATCGTTGGGTTGATGGGGCCTACCTATGGTCAATCTATTGTGACCCAAGGAAAAGATCCATCTTTGCCAAACTGTTCCTACCTCCCCCGCAAAGGAAACAAACACACACACTGACCCCAAGACAATTTAAGTTAGTCACTCCAAAGTACAGGAAACCAGTTTCACCCTTGGCCTTCCCTATGTAAGCAAGTCACAAGAAATTCAAATATCATCGATTTGGGTTGCATAAATCTAATCTGTTATCTTTGTCTATAACATTGCTTATGCATCTGAGCAAATGTTTAGTTCAGATTACGTGTTGGGTTCGCAAGTTTTCCACAAATTATTAAAAAATAAAGACAATGTATAAAACCGACTGGCTGTGGCGATTTTGCAGTGTTGTGACAACCAAGAGGATTACCATCGCTTTTACTCCTCTCTGGTCTACACGGCATGTTAATGACCTGTCCAGGCTGAAGCCTCTCTCCTCTGTGCCTTGGGGACCGCCACATACCTGTCTGGAAATGTGACCGTTGTTAAGGCTACATTTCTTTACCGCGATCTTGAAAGAAGCAAGTGACTAAAACAGGACTTCGGTTTCCTTTACCTATTCCTCCCCCCGCCCTCAAAAGTCTACTTTAGATGGAAAGTAATTCAAGCCTCCCTCTGACAAACACCAGCACTCCCACAAAGATGGTTACGTTCCTATTTTTCACTTTTAAGAAGGGTGAGAGCCTGAAAAATGTTTCCTAACTGGGTTGCTGGGAGTTTAAAATGCTTAAGGAAATTGAAGCCAAGTGAAGTTTGGCCCCAGCACCCTGAAATATCCGCATTAGGATGCGGGCTAGGTGCCTGGCTGTTGCAAAGCCAGGGACGGTGAGAGGTTTGGAAGAAACTGTTTGGAATCGGATGCGCACCGGCAGGCTTGGCGGGGGGTGGGGCGGGGGGGCGGGGAGGGGAGGGGAGGGGAGGACCAGCCGAGGGAGCACGGAAAGGCGTCCGCGTCTGCAGAGCGCATGTTGAGGCCCTGCGTTGCCAACTCCATCCCTAACCTCCCCGAGGCTGGGGACCCGCCGGACAGGGAAAGATCCTGGAGCCTCGGTTAGGGATGGAGGCAGCGGTCCCGGCCTCCACCCCTGGCCTAGAACACCTGGCTTCTGGGCCCGCCCAATCGGCAAAACCCCTCTCCAGAGCCCCCTGGTCTCGCAGGTGAGCAGGCGCTGCTCTCTCCTTTCTTCAAATTCCCCTCCCTCCCCCAAAGCGCTAACTTTTAGGGGTTCGGAGGTGGCAAGAGGGGGACAGGCCAGAAAGGACAGGCCCCGGAGTGTGAGGGATTTTCAAGGTAGCCTCCGCGAGCGCGTTTTGTCCTCGTGTCCTCCCACCCCGCCCCACCCCCGCCCACACCCAGTCCGCAGAACCTGCCCGCGGCCGCGCGGTGCTGGTCGCCAGGCGGGGGTCCCCAGCCCGGGGCTGGCGTCCCCAGCCCGGGGCGGGCGTGGGATGGGTGGGGCAGGGGCTGGCGGATCCCGAGGCCGGATGGCGCCGGGCACCACACGCCGGGCGGGCCACCGCGATCGGCCCGTCCGAGAGCCGGGTGGGGGGAGGCCGGGGCGCGAGCGAGGCGGGGCAGGTCCCGGCTCCCGCGCGCCTAGCGGACCGGGCGGGGCTGGCCCTTGCGCGCTGCCCGTCTCCATCCCTCCGCGGATCCCGCGCCCTTACCTCTGGGTGCGAGGGTGCCCGCCGGAGAGGGCGCTGGGGCGCGGGGGGCTGCCTCCGGGGCGGGCTCAGCGGCGGCCGGCGACGGCGGGGTCGCCCGCGGGGCCGCTGCTCATGGCTCGTGGCGCCCGGAGCCCTGCGGCCGCGGCCACCGCGGCGCCTTCCTCCTCGTCCTCTTCGCGGGCTCCCGGCCGGGACGCAGCTAACGCCCCAGCCCCGCAGCCCTCCTCCCCTCCGCCTCCCCGGCCGCGGACGGAGCCGCCTCCAGCGCCGCCCCGCGCGCAGCCCGGCCGCGGCCGCCAGCGCCGCCCAGCGCCCGGCCCCGGGGACGCCGCCGCCGCCGCCGCCGCCGCCGCCCGCCCAGCCGGCTCCGCGGTGCCGGCCCCGCTGTGACGCAGGCCGCGGGGCCCGGGAAGTTCCTCCCCCGCGGAGACCACCCCGCGCCGGGCCCGGCCCACGAGCGCTGCCGCCGGCCGCGGGGCCTGCTTCCGGACGGGGAGAGAAATCCGCCCTCCGCGGCGCCACGGGGCCACGCCCCCCTCGGGGACGCCCACCTGGCGGGCTCTGCCCGGGGAGTGGGCCGCGTCGGATGCCACCTCCACCCTCATCGCTAACAATGCGCGCAAAGCCAGCGCCCGCTGTGCGCGCGGCGTCTGCTCCGCGGCCGCAGCTCCTCCCCGGGGTGAGCTCGAGGGGGAGCAGCCACCGCTAAAAATAGCCCTCTGGGAACTCCTCCGAGGACCCGGGTCAGGGTGAAGATGACCCCTCCGCTTGAGAACCGAAGGGTGGGGACGGGGCGGGATGCACCGAGGCAGACGGAGGAGGAGAAACGCAAAACCCCACATTCCTGGATGGTGACGCCCCCGAGCCCCTGGACAACCACGCCGGACTGGCCAAGCGGCAGGATCGGGGACACTCCGTAGGGGTGCTCTGCCCCCCCCCCCCCATTTCGTGCAGGACTTGAAGGAGTTGACGGTGCACAGCAAAACCACCTGTTGTTTAAAGGGCGTGGGGGAAGGCTTCTCTCGCATTAATCGGAATCTTGTTTTTCTTCTCCCGGTTCTCCCACCCAATTTCAGGGTGGAAAAGCAAAGGCTCGCTTTTGAAAGCTGGCAGCTCTCTGTATGGAAAATCTTCTGCCCAGTGAAAACAAATGTCGACAAGATTACTGAGTAGTGCGGAATCTTCTGGGAATGCCTTATCAATGTCAGCTATTCTAAGAGCACCGAAAATTAAACTATTGCTCTGTCCTGACAGTCTGGAAAAGACAGATGTATGGGAGTAGAGAAATTGATAGACAACTAACTAGCAGTCATTCACCAGGTTATCTGTCCTTATATAGCAAAGCTGCATAAAGCAGTCACCTTTCACCTCATTTCTGCTTCCAAGCCAAAATGAAAAGTTCGTCCAAAAGTTGTTCTTTAGGGCTTTTAACCGATTTTTCCCTGCTCGCTCAGCAAAAATACTACACTTGTCTTCAATTTCAAGGCTGTTATTGGCTGTCTTTCCTTGAAGACAGTCTTAAACTCTCTTAGGCCTTAGCACTCTAACACCAGTCCTAATTAATCTGAATAAAGAATTTTAAAAAAGGATATCTAAGTTTGGGCTTTCCTTCTAGTCAGCAGATGGAAAAATTCCTAGACAGTCTCTGGGGGAAAGGCGAAAACTGACTTTAGCAATTTGCTAAAAAAAAATTCAAGTAACTTGTAAGCCACAAGGTAGATGCAGAAATACTCTCTGAGGTAGCTTCTACCCTTAAATACCTCACCTGGCTGTAAACACTTGGTGAGGCTAGTACTAGGGATGCAGACCTCCTATGGGTGTCCTTATTCTGCAAGAGCTCTCTGAGTGCACTTCTTCCTCGTTCCCTTGGCACCCAACCACAATGGTAGGCACCCCTGAAATGCTCCCTTGATACCCCTTGTCAAGGAACTATTGGACCCTAGACTTTGTACTTGGGGGAATCAGGATTAAATCCCTGCTCTTCCTGTTTAAACTTAGGGAAATTGGCCGGGCACGGTGGCTCATGGCCTATAATCCTAGCCCTTTGGGAGGTCAAGTTGAGAGGATTGCCTGAGCCCACGGGTTCGAGAACAACCTGGGCAACTTGGCAAGACCTCATCTCTATGATAAATCAAAAAATTAGCCGGGCATGGTGGCGCACGCCTGTAGTTCCAGCTATTTGGAAGGCGGAAGGATCGTCGGAGCCCAGCAGGTCAAAGCTGCGGTGGCCGTGTGTCACTGCACTCCAGCCTGGATGGCACAGTGGGACTCTGACTCAAAAAAACAAACAAAACAAACAACTTAGGTGAGTTACTGCTCCTTTTTATTTCTCTCCATCATCAGTAATAGTGGTACAGTACTACAGTGTGCCCTAAGAATTAAATAACATGCTTCCAGCATCAAGAACAGCCAAGCCATACATGGTAACTACAATTGTACTTTCTACTCTTCATTATTCTGAAAGCAAAAAGAATCAGGAACAGGAAAAAGGTTTGGAAACATGGACTATGAATCCCCTGCAAGTTGCGTTCCCCACTGAGTTGCTTTTGTGTCTACTCTGTGCCTGCATTCTGACAGAGTGAACTGGAAAGTTCTGCAAGTGGAGGCAGATGATTCATGCGCGGGTTAAAGTTTGAGAGTTACTAGTTTAAAAACCACTATGCTATACTGCCCAGTTCACCTTTCTTCCATCACGTAACTCATAAATCTATCCATCTCACCTCAGTCCACCTATCTCAAGTCAATATCCATCCGGGTAAGGTGTCTCACATCTGTAATCCCAGCAATTTAGGAGATGAAGGCAGGAAGATCACATGAGTCCAGGAGGTAAAGACTAGCCAGAGCAACATAGTGAGACCTGATTTTTTTCTTTTTTTTTCCTTTTTAAATTTATTATTATTATTATTGTTGTTATTATTATAAAGATATGGGGTACAATTCAGGGTTAGGTATACAAATATTGATTACGCAGGTACCCTTGTTGATGACGTATGCTCCTCCCTCCCCTAGCAGTTTCCCTCTACTGCCAATCCCACCATCCCTCCCCTGACAGTTTCCCATTACTGCCAAATGTTTTCTTACAGTATTATACTTGTTCAAAGTCCCCTTATGAGTGAGAACATATGGTACTCTGTCCTTTGTTTCTGTGATAGATCATGGAGTATGATTGACTCCAAATCCATCCAAGTTGCTGCGAAGTCCATATATTTGTCCTTCTTTATGAGACCTCATTTCTATCAAAACAAAAAACAAACAGACAAAAAACTAGCCAGGTGGTGGCACGTGCCTGTAGTACTGACTACTTGGGAAACTGGGATGGGAGAATCACTTGAGTCCAGGAGGTCAAGGCTGCAGTGAAATGAGATCATGCTACTGCACTCCAATCTGGATGACAGAGTAAGACCCTGTCTCAGAACAAAAAAACAACATCTACACCTATCAAACTCTCTGTAAAGCGCTGGGAGAATCGGCAATCAATCAGTTAAACTTAGTAAATGCAAGGCCCTGAGGTCTGAAAAGAGTATAAGACTTCTTCCCTCATTTCAAGGTGTTCACAGTTTTTGGGAGAAAGAATCTGGCACACACATGAACCACACATTAAATATGGTTGAAGTTTAGAGAAAGGAGAGTGTATTGTGAGCTAGATGAACTGGGTGTACAGTCTCCATCTTGACTTTTCACTTAGTACCCTCTTCTTTAAGCCAAAGTTTGACTTTCTGGTTGGGCTTCCAGAGTGAGTTCTACACTGAGACTCCACATAGTTTCAAGTTAACCATGTGCAGGTAGGCAATAGAGAACAGAAGTAGATGTTTCTGGGCAGTGTCTGGCCATGGTAAGGGATTAGAAACCATACAAGTCTGGGTTCAACTCCTGCGTCCCTAAAGATGTGACCCTTAACTTTTTTTTTTTTTTTTTTTGAGTTGGAGGAATCTCACTCTGTTGCCCAGGCTGAAGTGCCGTGCCTGATCATGGCCACCACAGCCTTGACCTGCTGGGCTCAGGCAATCCTTCTGCCTCAGCCTTCCAAGTAGCTGGAACTACAGGCATGTTCCACCACACCCGGCTAATTTTTTGATTTATTGTAAAGACGAGGTCTTGCCAAGTTCCCTGGGCCTGGCAATCCTTTCACCTCCATCTCCCAAAATGCTGGGATCACAGGCATGAGCCACCATACCCAGCGACTCTTAACTTCTTAATCTTTGAACACATCTATTGAATGTTTCTTTATCTATTAAAACATAGCTACTTTTTTTTTTTTTGAGTTGGAGTCTCACTCTATCACCCAGACTGGAATGCAGTGGCACACTCACGGCTACCGCAGTGTCGACCTGCTGGGCACCGGTTATCCTTCCGCCTTAGCCTTCCAACTAGCTGGAACTACAGGCGTGTGCTACCACGCCCAGCAAATTTATTTATTTATTGTAGAGACAAGGTCTCACCACGTTGCCCGGGATGGTCTCAAACCTGCAGGCTCAGGAAATCCACTTGCCTCGGCCTCCCAAAGTGCTGGGATTATAGGCTGAGCCACAGCCAACATAGTTACTTTTTAGGATTGTGTCTAGCTTTAGAGAGAATACTTGTAGCCCCTCTAGTAGGTTGTACAGAAATGGTAATTATGTTACAGTGTTGTTCTGTTGTTAGCTACAGGAAAACTCAAGTTGGGCTGTGTCATTCCTTGAAGGAATAATTTAAAAATCAGCTTCTTTAAGGTTGTAGGCAGGTACAATTCTCCCTTCCTTTGCCACCACAGCACTTAGTTTGAATGTCTATTCAGCACTTACCATAGTATGCTCTCATTTATCTTTATGTGCCTGCTTCACTACCGAGTCTGGGAGCCTCTCCAGGGCAGAGACTGTATCTTCATTCATCTCCATGTCCATCATCAACACCTAGGACAGGCCCAAATGTTGAAAGAATGAGTTTGAAAATGTTTCCATTTCTTGTGCTGATTCTGACTTTCAGAGGCAGAAGGAAGGGAGAATTGCACTTGTCTACAACCTTGGAGAAGCTGATTTTTAAATTATTCCTTCAAGGAATGACACAGCCCAACCTGAGTTTTCCTGTAGCTAACAACAAAACAACAGTGTAACATAATTACATACAACCTACTAGAGAGGCTACAAGTATTCTCTCTAAAGCTAGACACAATCCTATGCCACAGGTTCTAAAACCTGAACCGTTTAGCTCATAAAGAATTTATGCTAAAATTATGTTGTATGTATCTGCTTCAACTTTGACTTTTTAATGCCAGGTTGGTTGTTTAAGACCAACCTGCTCTTCTTGTTTTGTTTTCTATTTGATGCCAGTTGGTCCTGCCTGGTAATAGTGAAAGCAAAATCTAAATTTTAAACCAAAACCACCAGCAGGAATTTACCCTGTATTCTCTTTCCACTCTGTGCACATCTGTTCCCCAGACCATTTCTGAGTTTAGTGGCAAGAAATTGAACTAACAGGAAACATTGTTATTCTAAGTTTCAGATGTTTACACTGTTACAACCCTTAGCATTTTCTGAATTAATACCTGCAAGAGAAAATCCACCTTTAGCAACAGTTTTGAGATCCTTGTCTTCACATCATTAAAAATGCTAGGACAGGGAGAATAAAACGTTCCCTAGAACATCCTTTGAGCAGGAAGTTGCTTGAGAGGTAATGTGGTCAAATGTGGTCTTGACCCAAAAGTGGCAGTTGAATTTGTACTAGAGGAGATGGTGGTGCTACTGGGGCTCAGAACATGATACCCCGAAATTGAAGGCCTAAGCAGCAGCCACAGAAGCAAAGTTTCTCTCTGGCTTTCTCCTTCCTTTCTGTCTTTTGCCTCTTATTCTCTCTGAGGCAAGCCATCTAAACTGGACTCTTTATTCTCCAAGATCTGTCTTGGAAACCAAAGCCTCTTTTCCCCAAAGCCAGTTATAGAACCTAAAAATATGACTCCAATCTCCTCCCTCCCCACCCATCTTTCTGTCTAACAGCTGGCCATAAAGAAATTAAGACCCTCATTCCAGAGGGGCCCTACCCCATATCCGGGAGGAAAGAATGTTGTACAGAAAGGCCAAGAAATACCTGGACAGGTCTTACTGAGTTTCTCTACTCAGTCTATTAGCACAGATGATATCCTTTATGTTCAGTCATATTTCTACTCAGCATTCCATACGTCACTGAGCCTAAGTATAAAAATTGGTCGGGAACAGTGGCTCAAGTCTGTAATCCCAGTGCTTTGGGAGGCTAATGTGGGAGGATTGCTTGCAGTCAGGAGTTTGAGGTTATAGTAAACTGTGATTCACCACTGTACTCCAGCCTAGACAATAGAACAAGTCCCTGTGTAAACAAAACAAAACAAAACAAACAAAAAACTATAGTCCTTGTGTCTTTGGGTCTTCATTCTGAAGGCTCTGGTGTCAAATAAAACTGTGATCAAACAAATTTGTTATACTTTTCTCTTGTTAATATATCTTTGTTATAAGGATGTCAGTTGTGACCCTTATGGTAGGGAGAAAATAGGATACTAAAAATCTTCGAATCAAATTCTTCTAAAACCAGCCTTGTACATTTTGCCTCACCTCCACCCCCCCCAAGACAGAATTATTTGGTCCCACTAACTTGGGAAATTTTCTTTGGAAATAATAGTGAATAAGCACAGATGAAGTATATGTTATGTGCTAAGTACTGGTTGAATATCTGTTATTCAAAATGCCTGGGACTGGGAAGTGTTTTGGGTTTCAGATTTTGGAATATTTGCACTGTTCTTCCTTACTGGTTGAGCACCCCGAATCTGAAAATCCAAAGTGCTTCAGTGAGCATTTCCTTTGAGCATCATATCAGTACGCAAAAGTTTCAGATTTTGTACTAGTTTTATATGCACTGTCTCATCTGAGCACCACAGCTGTCCTTTACATAAACAGTATTATTTTCTCCTATTTACAGAAGAGAAAACAGAGGCCCATTAAAAGGAGGAAGTATCTGACCAAAGGTAACATAATCAATGAGTGGAAGAATTGAATTAGGATTTGGATGTAGGCAAGTCTAATTTCAGAGTTCTCATGCTTAACTACTTCATCTTCTGGGAAAGGAATATTTGTTTTTAAATTTGACTCATTAGGTATATTCAGTAGGGTTAATGATATACTTTTTCATTTTACAAAAAATCAGTGTCTTCACTCTGTTGCCCAGGCTGAATTGCAATGTCACACTCACGGCCACCACAGCCTCAACCTGCCGAGCTCAGGCAATCCTTCTGCCTTAGTCTTCCAAGTAACTGGAACTACAGGTGTGCACCACCACACCCAGCTATTTTTTTTTTTATTGTAGAGACAAGGTCTCACCAAGTTTCCCAGGCTAATCTCAAATCCCTGGACTCCAGCAGTTCCCTCATCTCTGTCTCCCAAAGTGCTGGGATTACAAGTGTGAGCCATGACACCTGGCACCTTTTTGGTATTTTAAAACTGGCATTCATTTGTAGGTACACTAGTGTAGGTACATCCCAAGTGTGCCTTCATAAGGTGATTTTAGAGATTACTTTTAAATTGAAAAGCACTTTCTGACTGAAAACAAACTTCTTAATGAAAGACCCATAAAGTGTCTATGGCTCTGAGTTAAGGCAATATGGAATATACTGGGCAGAGAGTCTCATTTTTAGATTTACAGTTCATTTGGGCCAATGAGAGATAAGTAACTTTCACATGGGAAATATGGTTATAATATAATAAGAAATATATATTTAGATCTTTGTCTACATATGGTTCTAGCTCACAGCTTCTAAAACTCTTGTAATTTCCTAATTAGAGCTATGGAATCATCTTTTGTTATCATAGATTTTGCCCTCAGTTTCTAAAATAACTTCAGAAAGATAATGGTGGAAGAAGTGTCCTTTATTATTCCTTAGGATCCCTCTTCAACCACACCTGGGATTATGATAATGAAGCAATTTGGGTAAAGCCCCTAGATAACCCCGGGATGGGAGCTGGTTGAAATGGAAACTAACCGTGTGACTAGTCAGCCCCCATTTTGACTTTTGGGGAAGGGAGGGGGACTGGAGACTGACTTAATAGCAGTGCCTATTACATGCCTGTGTAATGTCTCCATAGAAACCCAAAAGGATGGCATTCAGGAACCTTCCAGGTTGATGAACAAGAACACACCCACTTGCTGTGAGGGTGGTGTACCTCAAAACTCCACTGGGACAGAAGCTTCTATACTCAGGCCCTTTCTGGATCTTACCTTATGTGTCTCTTCATCTGGTTATTTATTTGTATCCATTAATATATCCTTTGAAATAAGCCAGTAATCACCGTGAACAGTTATCATAATACTATAAAAAAGGGATTGGCAGTAGTGGGAAATGGCCAGGGACGGGGGCACACTTCATCAATAAGCGTATGTGCTCTCAAACCAGGTGAAGTGGGGACGAAAGATAGGCCCAAACTTTACTTGTACAATAACCATTTGTATACTAACCCTGAATTATACCCATCATTAAAATAAAAAAAAATTTTAGAGAGAGTTATAAGCCATAATCTAGGAAGTAAACTGTTTTCCTGAACTCTGTAGGCCATTCTAGTGAATGGTTGAACCTGAGGCAGGCGGGGATGTGAGAACCTTCGATTTGTAGCCAAGTCAGACACAAGTAGTGTATATTCTTGTATAATCTGGGATCCCAACCTACCAGTTATGATTGATGTCTGAAGTTGTGGGAAGCAGTCTTGTGGGACTGAGCCCTTAGCCTGCAGGATCCAATACTATCTAAAGGCAATGTAAGAATTGAGTTAGAGCCAGACTCAGTGGCTCAGCCTGTAATCCCTCACTGTGGGAGGCTGAGGTGAGTAGATTGCCTGAGCCCGCGGGTTCAAGACCCGCCTGGGCAACTTGGCGAAACCTCATCTCTACAATAAATAAAAAAATTAGCCAGGTGTGGTAGCACGCACCTGTAGTTCTGTCTACTTGGAAGGCTGAGGTGGAAGGATCGCTGGAACCCAGCAGGTCGAGGTTGTGGTGGCCGGGAGCGGCCACTGCACTCCAGTCTGGGTGACAGAGTGAGACTCCAACTCAAAAAAAAGAAAAATAATTGAGTTAGATTATGGGACACCCAGTTGGTGTCTGAGAATTGAATTGTTGTGAGGAAAAACTCACATATGTGGTGGCTAGAAGTGTTGGAGTAAGTAATAGTGGATAGGAGTTTTTTCCACACATACGTAGTGTAAGTTTAAAGAAGTAAAAAATCAGTTTGTGGTTACACAAATACAAGGGTGGAATAAGCAGATGCTGGACACTGGGGAAGGAGGGAGGGAGGAGGAGGGTGAGTTCATGGCAACACACTGGGTTCCTGGTTCACTATTAGGGGGAGAGAGGGTCAACTAGATACCCAAACTTCACCTGCATGCAACATACTTATGTAGTAAATCCTCACTTGTACCCCACAATTCTAATAAAATAAAATAAAAATCAGTGCTTGGCATGGTGGTACATGCCTGCAATCCCAGCACTTTGGGAGGCAGAGGTGAGAGAACTGCCTGAGCAACAAAGTGAGACCTCACCTCTACAATAAATTAAAAAAAAATAATTAGCCAGGCATGGTGGTGCATATACCTGTGGTTCCAGCTACTTTGACGGTTAAGGTAGAAGGATCACCTGAGCCCAGCAGGTCGAGGCTGCAGTGGATGTGAGCTTGCCACTGCACTCCAGCCGGGGTGACAGAGTAAGACTCTGACTCTAAATAAATAAATAAAATAAAATAAAATAAAATAAAATAAAAATCAGTTTGACATTCTTTAGTGAATTTTTTACATCTAAGTATTACTGCTATGATTGTATACTAAGTAATAGTTGCTTGCTGTTATTTACCAAGCACCTACAACCACTGTTCTAAGAACTTTGCATATGTATTAACTCGTTAATTAAATCTACAAATGACTGGTGCTGTCCATGAAGTGAATCATTCTAAAGACAATGTAGCACTCTTAAATGGGTTAATACTTTCTTATTTATTTAAAAATACACGAGTAATACCTCCTAAAGAGGGTAACTGATTTTTCCCTAGGACTCAAGTTTTCCAGTCTTTTCCTAACACCATATTTTATTATGAGTATAAAATATACCATAGAGCCTATCAGACCACAGCTTAACATCAGATTGCTTCAAATTTCAGTGGCGTTAGTCCTGACAAAGCATCTGATTTTAAGCCTAAGGAGCTGACTTTCTTCCTTCCTTCCTTCCTTTCTTTGTTTTCTTTCTTTCTTTCTTTCTTTCTCTCTCTCTCTCTCTTTCTTTCTTTCCTTCCGTCCTTCCTTCATTCTTTCTTTCCCCAAGAATCTGTTCTCTCTCTTTAGCATGAAGACCAATGGCTCAAGAAACCTTATCAGGGCAGTGACATTGAAGACGCTCTTATTATTCACATAGACATGATTTTCTCTTTGGAAGATTATCATGATGGTGTTTTAGAAATATACTATAGCCATGCCCGGGTGCCCTTTTTATTAAAGTCATGGCCCAAACCAACAAGCAGTGCATTTTTTTTTAGCCTTTTTGGAGTTTATTTCTTAATTTCCTGAGTTCATTCATGTTTGTTGTCTTTTAACACTGACAACAACAAGAAAGTCTAGGGTCCTTTCTCTGTCAGTAAGAGTGATTGTTAATGGTCACTTTTGCTAAAAGAGCACAAACTGGGATCAATAAGACCTGGATTCCAGTCATAGCTCCTTCATTGACAAACACTGTGACTCTTAATATCCTTGCATCCAAAGTCCTCATCTGAAAATGAAAGAATTGGGATAGTGACTTCTTAGGGCTTTTTTAGTGCAAATATTTACATACAGATCTTAAAATTATATATATTTATTCCCCTCAGATTTCAGTCAGTAATGGATATTATCCCAGCATTTAATCTAGGAAACAGGAGATCATTCATCGCTGCTAGCTGCTGTCTATGGGAAATCTGTCTAGAGGTGGGGTAGACCATCAGTCAATGTCTTCCCAAAACCCCATTCATTCCTCTAGTGAGGTATTTCTAAGATCTGTAGACCTCTACCCCTTGTGATATCCTGAGAGTTGGGGATCTATGTTTAGATTTGTTTGGAAAATACTGTAGCCTTCTTAAAGATTTACAATGCATAATGGTGTGCTTAAGGCTCTGAGAAGTCCTGTGTTTAAAATGCTAAATTTTGTTGAACCTAGCACTTCTTTAACTTTATTTGATCTTGGAACTATTTCCTTCAGCACACCTATCAACATTCCTAGAAGAATAAAATGCTCCAGAATAGGATATTTTATGATTTTTTAATTAAAGACTGCAGAGCCTTTATAAGATTTTCTTTTTGGAACGAGAAGGGAATTGTAGGCTTTATAACTCATTTAATGAATGTCTATCAAGATAAGCCTTTTCTTTTTCTTTCTTTCTTTTTTTTTTTTTGAGTCAGAGTCTCCCTCTGTTGCCAAGGCTGAAGAACAGTGGCATCTTATGGCCACCGCAGTGTCGACCTGCTGAGCTCAGGCTCAGGCTGAGTCCTTTTAAGTAGCTGGAACTATAGGTATGCACCACTATGCCCAGCTAATTGTTTGATTCATTGTAGAGACGAGATCTTGCCAAATTGCCCAGGCTGGTCTCAAACCCCTGAGCTTAGACAATCCTCTCCTCTCTGCCACTTAAAGTGCTGGGATTATAGGCATGAGCCACCATGCCTGGCCAAGATAAGCCCTTTTGATGTTTTCTTCAGCTATTTTTCTCACAAACATCAGCTATAAGAGAGTGTCTGTCATCTTTAATAGGTCAATGAGGACCTGTTCTCATTGGTAATAGTAAACCTTGTTTCTCTACACTGGAGTATAATCCCCTGGCTTTTATATATTCTTATTTTAGCCTCTGTATGCTATGTCAGCCTTTTAGAAATAGTTAAAACTGATGTAGGGCAAATACATATTTGGGGCACAAAATGCAATGACATAGAATAGTTTATTTATTGATGATTATTGGAAGACATTTCTTCATGGGTCTTTAATGTTTCTGTACATCTTGTGAACCAGGGACTGACTACCCTTCTTCCAGGCTAAATGTTCAAGGATATATATAACATGTGCAGGCTTGAAATATAATGTCTTCCTCTGGAGAAAAAACAGGTATGTTTGCTGTCCAGTTTAATGAAGGTAATGTTTCTCTCCAGAACAAAGGGCAGTCATACTTACTACTCATTATAAATGGGGTTCACATTCCCTAAGTTCAGGGTTTCTCTCCTGGAACACAATCCATGATGTATGAAGATACTTTCCAGCCCTGTGCATCTCCCTGTGGGAATTGAGATTCCAGGAGCTGATACAAAAATGCTGACACTCTGGATACTACTGTTGATGTGAATAGTAAACTTTCTTTTGTCTCTGACCCAGTAGTCGCATGTCTTCTGTCAGCATCCAAGATAGCCTGGCAGACTAATTTTTTAGTCTACAAGGATAAAATAATCTCAGATCTTTCACATTTCTTGACACTAAGTAGCTTCCCCGCCCTGCTCATTGGACATTAGTAGAATAACTTGATATCCTTACCTGTTCTCCCTCCCTGAATCGTTCCTGGTCTTATATTCTCTCCTATGACTGCTTTTCTAGTCCTGCTGTAGCATTCATAGCCCTCCATCCCTGTTTCTGAGGAATATTCAACAGAGGGCTATTAGAAGTGATGCACTCTGAGCATGGGATTTCAAAGATAACATACCATGAATTTAAGTCCAGCATGATAATATTTCATTAAAATGATTAGAAAATATTTTATATTCTATTTTATTTTTTAAATGATTTTAAAAATTAATCCTCAATCAGGTGTGGTAGCTCACACCTGTAATTCCAGCACTTTGAGAGGTGGAGGTGAGAGGATTGCCTGAGTCCAGGGGTTCAAGACCAGCCTGGACAACTTGGTAAGACCACATCTCTACAATAAATAAAAAAATTAGCAGGGCATTATGGTGCACACCTGTGGTTCCAGCTACTTTGAAGGCTAAGGTGGAAGAATCACCTGAGCCCAGCAGGTCGAGGCTGCTGTAGTCTTGAGTGTGCCTGGGCAACAGAGTGAGACGCTGACTCAAAAAAAAAAAAAATTAAACCTCAATGAAAAAAAAGAATCATGTTATACTAAAGAAAGTTTATGGCCAGGTGCATTGGCTCCCATCTATAATTCCAGCACTTAGGAAGGCCGAGGTGAGAGGATTGCCTGAGCTCACAGGTTCGAGACCAGCCCAGGCAACTTTGTGAGACCTCATCTCCACAATAAGTTTTTAAAAAATTATCTGGGCATGGTGGTGTGTGCCTGTAGTTCCAGCTACTTGGAAGGCTGGGGTGGAAGGATCACCCGAGCCCAGCAGGTTGAGGCTGCGGTGACTGTGAGCATGCCACGACACTCCAGCCTGCGCGACAGAGTGAGACCCCAAATCAAAAAGAAAAAAAAAAAAAGAAAGGTTGTATATGTGTATTTCCGAGATAATTGTGTGATTACTTCCAAAAGAAATATAGAAAGAGGAAAGGACTAGGGTTTAGGCGAGAAGAACCACTTCCTATGACCAAAGGGAGGCGGATTTTACTACAGCATGAACACTGCTTGTGGTCTCATTTAGGAGACTGAAAACATCCCTGGTTTCTTAAATGTCCCCGGTATTCAACAGTTTATGAAATGCTCCAGGCAATAGCCATTTACATCTGATATAATTTTATATTAACTGTTTAGTTCATTGGCTAAACCAGAACTCAAAATTGTGCTTTCTATGCTAATGCTTCTGATCACTTGCTTTGAAACAGACATTTTCTGAGCAAAAAAAATTTCAAGGTCTTTAAAATAGAACAATAATTGATTTGGGAGTTCTGGAAATTGATAAGAGGTAGGCTGACAACTTGTTCCAGTGATCTGAATGACACAAAGTAGCCAATTAACATTTGCTGAGGACTTCTCGTGTGCCAGGCGTGGGTTTAAAATTTTTACTTGTATTATTTCATTTCATCCTTGTAACAACATGATGATGGAAGGACTGTTACCATTCCCATTTCACAGATAGAGAGCCTGTGTAATATCACTTGCCCAAGGTCATGCTGTTAGTAAGTGGAACCCAGACACCCTGACTCTAAAGCTCATCCTCTTATCACACCCTTTCTACCTTATAACATCAGAATATTTTAAACTGCTGGAAAAGGTCATTTTTTCCCTTAGCATGTGAAACAGAAATAAACATAAGTTATCTTGATTCTCTAGAGTTATATACCTAATTATCTTCCCATATACAATGTTTTATTCTTCATTTCTCTGCAATGACTACATTTCAGTATCATTAAGGGTGAATTAGTGTCCATCATCAGTCCCTGTTGACTGAGAAAAAAGATATTGTGTAAGGAGGGAGGCACTCTAATTATGCCACCTTGGAATGCTCCACGTAAGGTCTTGATGTAGCCCAACCTCCTAACATAGATGCATTTGAAATTTTTAAAAATAACCTAAATCAAGTACACAACAAATGTTGAGTGTCTTTAAGTCTATATCCAGAAAGGGAGGAAAAACTATAATATTTCTGAAGTTCTTCTTTACCTGGACATGTTTCCATTTTTCATGATTAGGAGGGGTGTTATGGTCAGCCCTGAAATGACTCAAATTTCCACAGTCCCCAAATAGGCACATTGTGATGCTGCTTGGACTAATAGTCACATCACAATGCTTATTATCCTCTGATCAGACTGGCAGCTTAGCCTGTCCAGTCTCCCAAGCAGGGTAGGATGGGGAATGGCAGGGGACTTCTGAATGATTTAAGGGGAAAGGAATTTTTAAAATCTTGGATGACTACTTCTTAAGATGATGAGGAAATCATATAATATACAGTCTTTATAGATTGCTGCCCATCCTCTGAAATCCCAAAATAATTTCTAAAAATGGCCAGGCATGGTGGCTCATGCCTATAATCCCAGCACTTTGGGAGGTGGAGATGAGAGGATTGTCTGATTCCAGGGGTTTGAGACTAGCCTGGGTAACTTGGCAAGACCTCATCTATACGATAAATCAAAAAATTGGCCGGGCATGGTGGCATGTGCCTGTGGTTCCAGCTACTTGGAAGGCTGAGAGGGAAGGATCGCTTGAGTCCAGCAGGATGAGGCTGTGGTGGCTGTGAGCATGCCACTGCACTCCAGCCTGGCTGACAGACCCCCCCCCCAAAAAAACCAACAAAACAAAACCTCATGATAGGAAGGTTTCATGCAAAATTCTTTGCAATGTTGTATCTATTTAGTATCCTGACTGTTGAAGACAGGTAGTAGGAGACAAATTTCAGATGTAAGAGCAAGATGCACTTCTAGCAACTCCTGTCACCATTTTGACAAGAAAACAAGAGAATTGTCATGATCTTTGCTGAACAACTCTTGTGGAGACTGGTGGATGTTTTTCTTGATGCCTGTTAAGACTTTGAAGAACAGAGTTGAGTAGAACGGTCTTTCGGTTTCTCTTATCTAGGGTTAATCTAGTGGTTTGAGTGAAGCAAGTATAACCAGGCATGAAGGCTCTTTCCTGTAATCCCAGCACTTTGGGAGGTAGAGGCGAGAGGATTGCCTGAACCCACGGGTTCGAGACCAGTCTGGGCAACTTGGCGAGACCTCGTCTCTACAATAAATCAAAAAATTAATCAGATGTGGTGGTGCACGCCTGTAGTTCCAACTACTTGGAAGGCTGAGGTGGAAGGATCACCTGAGCCCAGCAGGTTGAGGCTGCAGTGGTGTGAGTGTACCACTGAACTCCAGCCTGGGCAACAGAGTGAGATCCTACTAAAAAAAAAAAAAATGCAAGTATGAATCTATTTCCTGATTTTTGTGAGTCCTCAAGAAGCTGAAAGGAAGTACTGAAATTCCTTAACTGAAAGTATTTGCATTTATCTGGATTTTAACCTGTGTTGTCATGTTTTTATAACTTATATATAATGACTGAATTCCTATAGACCCAATAGAAAAATTACCTGTTTTGGGTAAAATCACCTTCTGAAACTTTGCAGTTTAATCAAATGTGCATGTGGCTTTGGTGGTGGGTTTATAGTTCTTTACCACCTCCCTGATTTTGCACATTAGGGTTAGGAGATACATCACCTTCTAATTTCCCTTCCTTCTCATCTCTCCACTCTAAAAATTCCATCAGTCTTTGATTGTCTGCTCCAAAACCTCTCTCCATAAAGTTTTTTTTTTATTTTTTCTTTTGAGTCATAGTCTTACTCTGTCATCCAGGCTGGAGTGCAGTGGCATGCTCACTGCCACTGCAGTCTCAACCTGCTGGGCTCAGGCGACACTTCTGCCTCAGCCTTCCTAGTTGCTGGAACTATAGGTGTGTGCCACCATGCCCGAATAATTTTTCTTGGTTTATTATAGAGACAAGGTCTCACCATGTTGCCCAGGCTGGTCTTGAACCCCTGGGCTCAGGTAATTCTCTTGTCTCAGTCTCCCAAAGTGCTGGGATTATAGGCGTGAGCCACCGCGCCTGGCCCATAAAGTTTTTCTAACACTTTCTTTGCCGTAAACTCTTCCCTGTGGTTTGAATGTTTGTGTCCCTCAAAATACATATTTGTTTTGTTTGTTTTTATTTTGTGAGTCAGATTCTCACTCTGTCACCCAGGCTGGAGTATAGTGACATGCTCATGGCGTACTAGGATCCTTCTGCCTCAGCTTTCCAAGTATCTGGAACTACAGGCCCATGCCACCACACCTGGCTAATTTTTTGTTTATTGTAGAGGCGAGGTCTCGCCATGTTGCCCAGGTTGATCTTGAACCTGTGGGCTCAGGCAGTCCTCTTGCCTTGCCTCCCAAAGTGCTGGGATTACTGGAGTGAGCCACCATGCCTGGCCGAGAAAGTAGTCTTAACTCTTCAAGCAGTTTTAGCTCCTCTAACCATTGTGTAGTATTTTGTAATGGAGACAAAACTTTAAATAATTTGACATCCTCCTTCAAAATCTGTCTCAGAGGCTTCTTTGCTTCCCTTTCCATTTCCATGTCTCTCCCCTACGTTAGCTGCCATCACTTTATGCCTGTAGTAACCCCTCCCTCCTTCCTAGTTTTCCTGTCTTAGCTTCCACCAGACCACCTTCCATGCAATTGCCTAATTTATCTTCTAAAAGTAGTACTGCTTTCAGCTCATATATAGTGAATGGCTTGCCCATGGTAGCTAATCAATAAATAATTTCCTCTTGCTTTTTTTTTTTTTTTGAGTTGGAGTCTCACTGTGTCATCCAGGCTGGAGTGCAGTGGCATGCTCACAGCCACCGCAACCTCGACCTGCTGGGCTCAGGAGATCCTTCAGCCTCAGCCTTCCAAGTAGCTGGAACTACAGGTGTGCGCCACCATGCCTGGCTAACTTTTCGATTTATAGTAGAGACGAGGTCTTGCCAAGTTGCCCAGGCTGATTTTGAACCCCTGGGCTCAGGCAATCCTCTTGCCTCTACCTCCCAAAGTGTTGGGATTACAGGCATGAGCCACTGTGTCTGGCCCACTTGCCAAAGAAAAAAGCTTAAACTCAAATTCCCTCGTGGTTTGTAAATGTGTATAGGAGTCTGTGGTATAATAAAGACTATATTTGGTCTTTTTTCCTGGTTCCTAGTACAGAGCTCCCAAATCCTCAGAATTCCCTGAGTGGTAGGAGTGTTTTTGTTATGTTAATGAGGTGACTGATGGTAACCACCTAGGTATTTTCAGGATAGGGACTGGTCACAGAAAGAACAGCCATGTGATTAGGATGCTCAAACTTTGGGTCAGGCTGACCTGAGTTAAAAACTTGACTAATCAGGAGAAGAATGGCGCTGAAGACAGAACTTGATCATCTGGATGGTAATTTAATCAGTCCTGTATATGTAATAAAGGCGCAATAAAAACTGTGGGCATTGAGGCTCAGTGGAGCTTCCTGGCTGGAGAATACATAGCTATGCCAAGGGAGTATTATGCCCTTAGTCCACGGGGTGAGGTTATGGAAGCACTGAGTTATCTCCTAACCTGTCCTAGGTGTCTCTTCATTTGGCTGTTGTTGAAATGTGGCTTTATATTAATAATAAATTTGCAATTACAAGTAAAGTGCTTTCTTGAGTTCTGTGAGAGTTCTAGTAAATTCTTGAATCTGAGAGGGTAATGGGAGTCCCTGAATTTGAAGCCAGTTGGAACAGAAGTGTGAGTGGCCTGGGGACTTCCTGATACTCATGTCTGGCATCCGAAGTGAGGGCAGTTGCATGGAGGATTTTGCCCTTAACCTGTGAAGCTTGTGCCAACTCTGGTAGGTAAATGGTGTCAGAATTGAGATGGGGTGAAAACAGAACAGAGATAGTATTAAGTACCTACTACTGGATTCTGTAGAAGTAAATTGAGTTACCAAAGCATACTTTAGAATAGCATAAGTATAATGGAAAACTGATTTACTAAAGGCTTCCCAGGATCAAAAAATGATAATACTGATTCCTTTAATCAGGCTTACATCGAACCTGTTAGGATGGCCATATGCTAGGGAATCATGACCATGACTTTGAAGACAAGAGGAGTCAATATATTTTGACTAGCCCAGGGCAAGGCATTTGGAATGCATTGTGATCCATGGTCTTAATTTCATGAGTTACTATTAATCACTTATTTTGGGAGAAGATAGCATAAGTGTCCTTCACCACTTAATGTCTTTGAAAAATATTCTACCTAGGCGAGAAGGCCAAACCTAGTTGAAAAGTTACAAGTAAATGGGTATGTTATGTGCGAAGATTTGGGTTCCTCTGCTCTGCCTATATCCTAGAGAGCAACTTTGAGAAGAGTCAGATTGCTAGTACCGGTGACAGTGGTGTACGGAGGTTGGAGAGCATTGCCTATTTACTGCTCACTAAGCTATCTGTTTCTAATTTTGGCAGTAAAACATCGCAACAGAGAGAAAGAAAAGAAAAGTCATGAGGCATTGAGTATCTACTGCCTACCAGGCTTAGAATGAGTGCTTTTACTTATGTTAGCTTATTTAATCTTCATAACTTCTCTGTGGAATATATGTTATTATCTCCACTTTGTAGACACTCAAACTGTGGCTCAGAACTCCTAGCTAGTAAGTTAAAGAATAAGCATTAGCCAGGCATGGTGGTTCACGCCTGTAATTCCAGCACACTGGGAGGCAGAGGCAAAAGGATTGCCTGAAGCCAAGGGTTTGAGACCAGCCTGGGCAACATGGAGAGACATCGTCTCTACAATAAATCCAAAAAACAGCTGGGCATGGTGGCATATGACTGTGGTTCCAGCTACTTGGGAAGCTGAGGCAGAAGGATTGCTTGAGTCCAGCAGGTTGAGGCTGCGGTGGCCATGAGTGTGCCACTGCACTCCAGCCTATATGACAGAGTAAGACTCCAACTCAAAAAAAAAAAAAAAAAAAAGAACAAACGTTGGCTGGCATTCAGGGTTTTTCAGAATCTAAATTTAAGCTCTACACTCTGCTTTTTTTTTTTTTTTTGAGTAGGAGTCTCACTTTGTCACCCAGACCGGAGTGCAGTGGCATACTCATTGTCACTACAGCCTTGACCTACTGGGCTCAGGTGATCCTTCCGCCCCAGCCTCCCAAGCAGCTGGAACCACAGGCATATGGGACCATGCCCTGCTGATTTTTTGATTTATTGTAAAGATGAGGTCTTGCCATGTTGCTCAGCCTGGTCTCGAACCCCTGAGTTCAGGCAATCCTCTTGCCTTGGCCTCCCAAAGTGCTAGGATTATAGGCGTGAACCACTGCACCTGGCTACATTCTTTTACTGCCCAGTTTCCAGCTTTGAGCCTCACTATGGCATGCCTGAGTCACATTCTGGTTTAAGGTAGCAAAGAAAGGTTATCTTTTCCCCAGTAACTTATAGCAGATAGGGGTGAGACTTATTAACCCTTGAGTAGAGACAGCTCCTGAACCAGTGCTCCCCAAACAAGTCAGAATTTCACTATCAAGACGACAATGAAATCTCTTTGCAGCCTCCTCCCTCAATGCTATCTCTTTCAGGCAAATAGGTGCTAATTCTGAGACAGGCAGGATCAATAATCATCACAGTGTCCTAGAGATATCCTTGGCACAGATGCCCAGGGTACACATGGCTGTGTGTGTGGCTTTTTTGTTTGTTTGTTTTTTGTTTTGTTTTTTTGAGTTCGAGTCTCACTCCATTGCCTCGGTTGGAGTGCAGTGGCACACTCACAGCCACCCCAGCTTCGACCTTCTGGGCTCAGATGATCCTTCTGCCTCAGCCTTCCAAGTAGCCAGAACTACAAGTGTGCTACCACATCTGGCTAATTTTTAGTTTTTAAATTTATTGTAGAGATGAGGTCTCGCCAAATTGCCCAGGCTGTGTTCGAACCTGTGAGCTCAGGCAGTCCCCCACCTTGGCCTCCCAAAGTGCTGGGATTACAGACTTGAGCCACCATGCTCAGCCTTGGCTGTGTTTTACAGAAGAACACCCTCCTGAATTAACCCTGACTAGTTGTAGATAATCAGCAATGACTGTTCTAGCAAGAATCCTTGATGATACCTCCCTTCTGCTCTCCGGAAGACCTGCTAAGGAGCTCAAAATATGCTGAAACCACACTGGGAGGATGAAGCTAGAGGATCTGCATTGCTAAGTGTCTAGTTGTCATTAGTAAGTCTTCCCGGCATGGTTGGTTGGGGCCCTAACACGGAGGACTTGGAGTATAGTACCCAGGCTCCTGGTGGTGGAGGCTCAAAAGAGTAGGACAAGGCATACTGAGTGCCACACTGAGTGCACACACATGTCATTTGGCCACTAAGTAGGCGGGCAGCCCAGGACAGCTTCTTACCTAGCAATTCTGAACATTCTGTGGACCGGGACCTGGGTTGCGGGCAGAGCACAGCCACTCCCCAGAGCACACCTCCAGCTGAACACGCTCTTGCTCTCATTTCCTGAGCGTTCACAGTAGTTGATTTCCCATGGAAACAAGCAGAAATCTGTTTTGATCATCTGGCATTTTTAGTTTCCTAATTTGTATGGGAACCTGGAGATAGAGACATATGGTACATTCATTATTCCAGAAAGCTACAGCTGAAAGAAAAATAGTTAAAGCCAGTCTTCAAACTGGAAAGCTTCAGCAGATGCCTTCAAATTATTTTCCTTCATCTCAGGGACTGTCAACAATGCTGCCAAAAGTGTTGTTCCTGTTTTAGCTCAGTACTTCTAGCAGGATTTACATTTGAACCTTGGTGTGTGCCTCCCCCACAGTCCATCACAGCCTTCCAGTTCTTGTGGTTGGGTATCGGAGGCCCCCTCTAATCTCCTGAACCATGGGGAGAAGTGGAGTATGCATGGGCTCAGGAGTCGGATAGACCGCATTCTCATCCTGACTCTTGATCTTATTCATCCTTTGACTTTGGGCTAAAACTGAACTTCCTCATGCCTCATTTTTCTCACCTGAACACTTCATTCATTCATTCAACAACTATTTATTGAATTACAGATTTTCTGCAAGGCACTGTTTTAGAGATAGCAATTTGGAGAGATAGCAATGAGCAAAATAGAATCCTCACTTCTGTGGGATTTATATTCTACTTGGGAGATATAAATAGTAAAAAATGGGTTGCCAGGCATGGTGGCTCACGCCTGTAATCCCGACAATTTGGGAGGCAGAGGCGGGAGGATTGCCTGAGTCCACGGGTTTGAGACCAGCCTGGGGAACTTGGTGAGATCTCATCTCTACCACAATAAATTAAAAAAAAAAAAATTAACTGGGCGTGGTGACATGCGCCTGTGGTTCCAGCTACTTGGAAGGCTGAGGCGGAAGGATCACCTGAGCCCAGCAGGTTGAGGCTGTGGTGGCCATGAGTATGCCACTGTACTCCAACCTGGGTGACAGATGAGACTCTTAACTCAAAAAAAAAAAAAAAAGAGTAGAAGACAATGTCAGCTGGTGACAAGTGTTACAAATAGCCATAAAGCAGAGAAGGGAGTATTTGGACCGAGCAATGACAAATTTTAAAAGGGTTGGTCAGGGAAGTGTCCTCAGTGAGGAAAGGAAGTTGAGCAAAGGTGTGAAGGAGGCGTGAGGGTGGGCGTGTGGCTACAGGGAAAAGAGCATTTGGGGTGGAGGCTCTGAGTTTGGAGAGTAACTGGTGGTTCTGAGAAACAATAAGGAGTGCAGCAAGGCTGGAGTCAGTGAGTGTGAGACTCTAGGCAACACCAAAGAGAATGTGGCTGTGGTCTCTTAAACCAGAGGGTTGTGAGCAGAGGGTTACATTCTTTAGGTTGCATCAGGGTTACTCTGGCTGCTGTGCTTGAGAGTATACCGAATGGGACAAGTTAGAACGTTATCACAGTAATCAGAGGGAGAGCCCATGCTGCTTTGCATCAGGGCAATCGATGTTGGGTTTTGAGAAGTGACTGAATTCTGGTTATTAATACACTATTTTGAAAGTAGAACTTTAAGAAGATGCTGACAGGTTGGGTGTGGTGTGTGAAAGAGAAGTCAAAGATGGCTTCAAAGTGTTTAGCCTTTTTACTGGGAAGAAAGGACTGTCCACTTTCGGAGATGGGAAATAGGGTAAGAGGAACAGGTGGGGAGGGATGGGAAATCTGGGATTCCTTCTTCGACATGTTAAGTTTGAGGTGCCAATTAGAAATCCAGATGGAGCCAGGCACAGTGACTCACGCCTGTAATCCCAGCACTTTGAGAGGCGGGAGATAAGAGGGTGGCCTGAGTCCAGGGGCTCGAGAACAGCCTGGGCAAGTTGGCGAGACCTTGTCTCTACAAAAAATCAAAAAACTAGCCAAGCATGGTGATGCATGCCTGCAGTTCCAGCTACTTGGGAGACTGAGGCAGAAGGATTGCCTGAGCCCAGTGGACCAGAGGCTGTGGTGGCCGTGAGCACAAAACTGCCTTCCAGCCTGGGCGACAGGGAGAGACTCCTACTCAAAAAAAAGAGAGTAGGATAAAATAAAAGCCTGTCTCCTATCAAACAAAAGAACTTACCAAATGCAACAAATCTAAAAGAACAACTGCTTTGTCTTAAAGAAAAATGAGAACAATCTCTGCTGATGCTGCATGGTGAGAAGTAAATAACTCTGTTTTTGTGCTTTCCTAGTGTGGGCACTATTATCTCTTTGCAGTTGATTATCTAATGGGATTCCAAAAGTTCACAAATGTAAAGAAAGGTGCTGGCATTTGACTATATAGCATAGAAACCACACATCTTGCTTACTTATTATTATTATTTTTGATTGTTATATGCTGCAGTTGGAAAGGGGGTACTTAGGACTAAAGGTATAGAGAAGAACATGGGGGAAGAGAATACTGGTGCTCATATCAGTTTGAAGAAGATTTCTGGGCCTGAATGAAGGATGCTTTGAAGGCCAGAGGTGAGTTACAAAGTAGAAATTATAACATGAGCTTGCAGGGATGCCTAGGACTTGGCTCATAGTGGGGCTCAATGAATCTCAGTTCAATTTTTTGAGGACAAAAACTCTGCATTATTAATCTTTGGACTCCTAGTAGATACATAGTAAATGGACCTATTTCTAGACATGAATTTAGTTGTTTTAGGTATATTTCTAAGGGACCAGAGACTTAAGGGTCAGGTCAAAGTAAAGATTAGACTTTATTCTAAAGTAGCACTGCCCAGAAGAAATAGGAGTTGAGTCACATGGGTAATTTTAAATTTTCTAGTATCAGATAAGTGGGCATGGTAGTGTGCGTCTGTAGTTCCAGCTACTTGGAAGGTTGAGGTGGAAGGATTGCCTGAGTCCAGCAGGTCAAGGCTGCAGTGGCTGTGAGCATGCCACTGCACTCCAGCCTGGGCAACAGAGTGAGACTCTGACTCAAAAAGAAAAAGAAAAAGAAAAGAAAGGAGGGACCCGCCGGGCATGGTGGCTCAAGCCTGTAACCCCAGTACTTTGTTAGGCCAAGGCGAAAGGATCGCCTAAGCCCAGGGGTTCGAGACCAGCCTGGGCAACTTGGCAAGACCTCATCTCTACAATAAATTAAAAAATTAGGTTGGGCTCAGTGGCTCAGCCTGTAATCCCAGCACTTTGGGAGCCCGAGGTGAATGGATTGCCTGAGCCTGTGGGTTTGAAACTAGCTTGGGCAATTTGGCGAGACCTTGTCTCTGTAATAAATCAAAAAATTAGCCGGGCGCGGTGGCGTGCCTGTAGTTGCAGTTACGTGGAAGACTGAGGGAAGGATTGCCTGAGCCCAGCAGGTCGAGGCTGCGGTGGCCGTGAGTGTGCCACTGTATTCCAACCTGAGTGACAGAGTGAGACTCCAACTCAAAAAAAAAAAAGTTCTTGTATCTGCATTTTAAAAAGAAATCAATGAAATTAATTTTAATAATATATCATTTAATTCAGTATAGCCAAAATATCCTTTTGGTATGTAATCAAAATTTTATTTTTATCCTGTTTTTAGCTAATTCTTTAAAATTCAGTGTGTATTTTATATCTATACATCGCTTTCTTTTATTTTTTTTTTTTCAGAGTCAGAGTCTCTATTGCCCAGGCTCTGGAGTGCAGTGGCATGCTCCTGGCCACCACAGCCTCAACCTGCTGGGTTCAAGCAGTCCTTCCACCTCAGCCTTCCAAGTAGCTGGAACTACAGGCACATGCCACCATGCCTGGCTTACTTTTTTTTATTCATTGTAGAGACAAGGTCTCGCCAAGTTGCCTAGACTGGTCTCGAACCCCTGGGCTCGCACAATCCTCTTGCCCCCACCTTCCAAAGTGCTGAGATTACAGGTTTGAACCACTGTTCCCAGCTGTAGTACATTTTCAGACAAGTCACTTTTCAAGACCTTAACAGTCACGTGTAGCTAGTGACAATTGCATTGGATAAGGCAATTCTAGAGACAGTAGAGAGGTATTTTCCTCTCTTGCTGTCTCTGTTTTTGTGAACCTGACATTGCAGAAACATGGTGTGTTTTCTGTCAGTCAGGCTCAGATATTTCTTGTGCCTTTGCTTTATATGGCAAGCAGTTATGTGGTCACTCTTCCTGAGTATGTTGAAAACAGAGGGTATCAAACTTTCTTAGTGCGCACCTTCTCTCACCTGCCACAGGTAGAAACATCACCTGGAAAAGATCTAATAATACCAACAATATTCTACCCATGAACTTTTGCTTGTGTGGGTGGTCATCTTAATGACAACGTTGAAAAGTGTTCTCTTTCTCTGAATTTTATGTTAAAAATCTCTCAGTGATGAAAAAGCATAAAAAAGGTAGGGAGTGGGAATTCAAACAACTTGGAAACGCTGGCAGGAGGTCTTCTAGGAAATGGCATACAGAGGAAGGAAAAACAAAGGAAAACCCATCTTGAGAAACATATAGCTTTTTAGTCATAGAATAAAAGGGACTTTAGGCTGGTCATGGTGGCTCATGCCTTTGGGAGGTGGAGGTGAGAGGATTGTCTGAGTCCAGAGGTTCAAGACCAACCAACCTAGCAACTTGGTGAGACCTTGTCTCTACAATGTAATAATAATAAAAAAAAAATTACCTGGGTGTGGTGGCACATGCCTGTGGTTCCAGCTACTTGGAAGGCTGAGGCAGAAGGATCACCTGAGCCCAACAGGTCGAGGCTGCAGTGGCCATGAGTATGCCACTGCACTCCAGCCTGGGTGACAGAGTGAGACTTCTACTTAAAAAAAAAAATGGTACCTTAACTTACACTTCAGTTTATTAAAATGACTTCAACTACCTTTGCTGAATCAACCATGTTTCTAACTTATAGAGGCCTTCCCTAACCCCAGAATGTTAATGTTGACCCTTAATGAGGAGGGTACTACAGCCAATGCTGTTCTAAGCACTTTATATGTATTAATTTATTTAGTCCTTATAAGAGTTCATGTTTCTTTTAACAAAACTATAAGTTAAAAGCTTTTCATCTCAGCTCTGTTACTTGTAAGTTAAGAAATTGTCTGAGGCTGAGCTCAGTGGCTCTGTCTATAATCCAGCACTTTGGGAGGCTGAGGCGCGTGGATTGCCTGAGCCCACGGATTCGAGATTAGCCTGGACAACTTGGCGATACCTCATCTTTACATTAAACAAAAATTAGCAGGGCGTGGTAGCTCATGACTGTAGGTCCGCCTACTTGAAAGACTGAAGTGGAAGGATTGCCGGAGCCCAGCAGGTCGACTATGGGGTGGCCGTGAGCGTGCCACTGCTCTCCAGCCTGGGCTGCAGAGTGAGACCGACTCAAAAAAAAAAAAAAAGAAAGAAAAAAGAAACGGTCTGAGACACACACCACACACACACACACACACACACACTTTCTTTCTCTCATCTGTCTCTCTGTCTCTCTCTCTGTCTCACCTCTCTCTTTCTCTCCTCTTTCTCTTATGTCTCTCATCTTGCTCGCTCATGTCTTATCTCTTTCTTTTATCTCTTTGTCCTCTTTTCTCTCTCTCATCTTTCTCTGTCTTTCTCATCCCTCTCTCATCTTTCTCTCATCTCTTTCCTTCTCCTCTCTCTCCTGTCTTTTTTTTAATCTCTCATTTTTCTCACCCCTCTCTAATCTCTCTCTTTCCTCTCTGTTTCTTCTGTTTTCCTCTCTAAAAAAAAGAAAAAAGAGAGGAAAAAAAAAAAAAAAAGAAAGAAAGAAAAGAGAGAGAGAGAAAAAAAGAAAGAAACTCTCTGAGGCTCAATTTTATACATGTAGATTTCACATGCATATAATGATATATAATATATATACATTATTTATAGAAATGGGGTCTCACTATATTGTCCAGGCTGGTCTTGAATGCCTGGCATCAAGTGATCCTCCTGCCTCAGCCTTCCAAAGTGCTGGGATTACAGGTATGAGACTACCCTGGCCTCAATTTTTTAATATGTAAAGTATAGATAATAATATGACCCATAGTATTGTGGTGAAAATTAACTAGAGATAATTGTAAAGCTATGCAGAACAGTGGTTGATGCATAGTAAGCTCTTGATATACGTCACTACTATTACTGATGACAAATAAAAGATTTACTTTGCAAATCTGGAGGGAAGAGGTTACAAACACTCTATGGCAAAGAGGCCACATGGTTAGAACCTCCTCTTCTGGCTCAGATAGTGGTCTTCAGCTTTAAGAACCACAGTTTTTCTTGTCTATATACTAGAACATTTTGGTTCCTATGTTAATCTTCAAGGCATTAGGGAACTCTTACTAGAATGCCTAAAATAAGAATTTACTCCAAAATTACTAAAATGTTTAAAATGTTTTTTGAATAGAATATGTGCACATAATATAAAACTCAAAAAATACAGAAAGATATGTAGAGAAAATATATACAGCATTGCCAGCTTTTGTGCATCCACTGGAGATGTTTCATGAGTATCCAAGCTTACACCCCCACACACACACAAGTGCACACATACACATGCCTCTTCAAGTTTTCAATTAGAAGACATATTCATACCATAATACTGTAAGAAAGGGATTGGCAGTTGCTGGATACTGCTGGGGTGAGGGGGGGAACAACATCAGTGAGGGTACCTGATCTCAAACCAGGAAAAGTGGGGGCCAAAGGGAGGCCCAAATTTTATCTGTACAATGACCACTTGTATACCTAATCCTGAATTGTATCCCACATCTTTAAAATAAGAAAAAAAGATATATTCAATAACAGTCAACTGTTTTTACTGAGATACCCCAAAGTCCCAAGCATTCATAAAGCCCTAGCACAGGAATGTTAGTTTAGGAATGCTGATGATTATACCAGGGACACCTTTGTACAGGCTCACATTAGCCACTGTCTCTGTTAGTGATCATTTCATCAAAGACCCCCGAGAAGGATCAATAATTAGGTATAGGGAGCAAGAGGTGGGTAAGAACTAGATCAAGGAAAGAAAGGCAAGGTGATAAGTACCTATTGGGAGTCAGATATGACTCTAAGAATTGTAAGTTTGCTATCTTAATTTTCTCAACCACCCTGGAACATGGCTATCATTATTCCTCATTTTGCAGATGAGAAAACAGAGGTGTAGAAAGGTTACCCAACTTGCCCAAAATGACACAGCTAGAAAACTGAAGAGGCAGGATTTAACTTTAAGTCTGATTGGTATAAAAATTCCCAGCGCAGTGACTTCTACCCTTTGGAATGGACAAAGTGGATCAGATACCCAGGAGGGCAGAGAGTAGCTGAACTGCCAGTTGTTTTGAATATTCTAGGAAGGGAAGGAAGCTAAAATAGAAAAACTAACATTTACAACACCAAAAACAGCACCCAGTAGGCAAATTGAAACTCTTTTCTGTCTCAGCACTTCTTCTGACATGTTGGCTGATGGCCAGGACATGTTTTTAAATGTTCACAGACACCAGGTCTAGGATGAGTGCACAGTGAGGATGATGGAGTTTGTTGGGTAAAGCAGTCATGCTGTACCTGGTGCTACCTTAGTCCATCAGGAGAATTCTCACTCCCATAGCTTTGTGTACCTCAGTTATAATCACTTGAGCACACTGCCAAGGTTTTTGTAAATAAACATTCTCAAATAAAAAAATTAGATATGTTATTCAGATCTGGTGTTGTTATTAAAGATCTTAGTCAGTTTGAACTGTAATAACAAATATCCCAGACTGGGTGGATTAAACAACAGACATTTGTTTGTTGTCTCACAGTTTCAGAGGCTGAAAAGTTCAAGATTAGGGTGCTGGTGGATTCAGTTCTTGGTGTAGGCCCGCTTCCTGGTTTGTAGACATCTGACTTCTCGCTGTATCTTCACATGAGAGAGAGAGAGAGAGAGAGAGAGAGAGAGAGAGAGAGAGAGAAAAGGAGGAGGGGGGGGAAGGGAGAGAGAGGGAGAGAGGAAGGGAGGGAAGGAGGGAGGGAGGGAGGACTCAGCCAGACCTGGTTCAAATACCTGCTCTGTGTTACCATGTGATCTTGGAAAGTTGTTTAACCCTGCTAATTTTAGATTTTCTCAGAGATGTAAAATTGAATGCTAGTCATGTACCCCAGGAGATAATGTTTTGAAAGGAACTGACACATAGTACTGCACCAAATAAACATCAACTGTTGTTCCTGATTCGGAATTGCTGCAATTTATACTAGGAGCAGAATGGCCCGTTCTCTGTTGCAGCTGGAGGGAGAAAGAGAGAGACAGGAAAAGAGAAAGAGAGAGAGGAAGAGAGAAAGACAGAGCTTGTTAGTCACTTTCTCTTATAAGGACACTAATTCTAACATATGGCTCCACCCTCATGACCTCATCTAAACCAATTTACCTCCCAAGGTCATACCTCCTAATACCGTCACATTGGGGGTTCGAGGTTCAATGCATAAATTTGGCGGGGGAGGCAGGGACACATGCATTCAGTTCATAACACTAGTAATAACAAAATAACGCATACATGCAGCATTTAGCAGTTGGCATGGTACACTCATATCAATCACCTCATTTGAACCTCAAGGCTATTGTTATCTGTGAGTTAGCTATTTTTATTTTCCCTGTTTTACAGATGAGGAAGCTAAGTTGGGAAGCATTCAGTGATTTCCCCAGGGTCATCTGACTAGCGAGTAACAGTGGTGGAGTGCAAATTCAAGTCTTCTAATTCCATGTCCTGTGTTCATTCGGCTGCATCAGGAATCAGACCACTCTGCTCCTAGTATCAACAGCAGCAATCCTGAAACAGGAACAACCGTTGAGGTTTATTAGGTGCGGTTCTGTATGTCAGTTCCTTTCAAAATATTATCTCCTGGGGTACATGACCAGTATTCAATTTTACGTCTCTGAGAAAATCTAAAATTATCAGGGTAAAACAACTTTTCCAAGATCACACGGCTAGTACATCACAGAGCAAGTATTTGAACCAGGTCTGGCTGAGTCTAGAGATTATGTACTTAATAAACCACTTTGCTACAGTGGCCTTTGAAATGCGCTTTGAAAAACAGTATGCAAGATGAAAATATTCTGTTAGACATATTTATTGAGGATTTAGTCAGAAATGGATTTCTTGCCCTTTAAAAGCACAAGCATCCTACAAAGTACTCCATTGAAAGTTCTATTTTTCAGGCACCACAGATGGAGGACAGATGTTTCTTTATGCTCTGAAAGGTCTACTTTATGTAGCTGACTATAATGAGATTGTATCTTGTTCTAAATGTTTCAGAAAAATGGTATCAGGCAGATCATTCCAAATGAAAGCCAAATCAAAGGAGTTATCGCACAGATTGGATGAAAAAAAACAAAAAACAAAAAACCCCAAACAACAGGATGTTATTCAGTGGTATGGGTGGAAACTTTTTATTTCAGAGTTCTTTCTGAACCACACAGACATTTTCAGATGTGTTCCACCCTAAGATTCAGCCTGAAGTCCAAGACATGCATGTATGTTTGAGACTTATGTGTTGGGGTGAGATGCTACAGATTCAGGCAATGCAATACTGAGCTTTGCTTCAGTGACATTCAGAAGAGCGAGTAGAAACTTTGCTGTAACTAAGTAGACTATTCAGATAAACAGAAACTTGCTGTGAGTTCAGAAAAGTTGTATTTAAATGCCTGAGTGTATTTTTAGTACTCATTTGGGAAAAACAGTTAAGATGCTATTTCACAGCTATTTTTGTGTGTATTGGAATCAGGAGTGCAACCCCTGAAAAGCGCAGTTATGTTTTGACAAGGCTGATTTCAGATTAGGAAGTCCATTTGTGTTTCACAGTAAATCATAGCATCTCAGAGCCTACAAGTGGCCTTAGAATCATCTCATTCATTCAGTTCTCCCCATTTTACGGAGGAGAAAACTGAGGCCCAGTGAGAGTTAGTGACATTCTGGAGTCAAACTTAATACAGCTGGGAAAGCATTCCCTGACTATCTAAGAGACTTTGGTGGAAGGTGGTATTCACAGATCTTGTGGCATTCTTACATAATATTTAACAACAGACTTTGAAACCAGATCTAGATTCGGAACCAGATTCCTTTGCTTACTAGCTGTATGTCCTTTGGCAAATCACTTTACTTCCCCAAGTCTCAGGTTTTCATCTGTGGAATGGGTACACGTTCTTTTTTTCTTTAACCGCATCATACCCACTGTGTCCACAAAGCATGTACCCAAATTACGACTTCCTCATTCCATTTTCTTACCCACAAGCCTTTAATGACTTTTCAAAGTCTCAACAGTCTCTGCTAGTGGTTTCTGGCACATACGTTTGCCCTTAGTCATTCTGACTGACTCATTGGCCAGGATGCACCTTGTCAATGACGGGCTTTCTGCCTCTCACTCTGCACCTTGTATGTGCTTGGCTCTATACTAGTTGAAGGAGATACAAATATGAACAAGATTTGGTTTCTGTCATCAGTTGAGTGACAGGAAAATCCATGGTAGCCTCATATGCACTGTTATAAGGGGTACACACACACACACACACACACACACACACGTGAATGAAGGAGGACCCCCCCAAACTGGAATCTATTTATTAAAAAATTTTGTATTTAATAGAAAATTGTCGAGATGCTTTTTTCTTTGAACTCATCAATTTTGATGGCTTTTGGTACTTCTGTATTTTTCTTTTCTTTTTTTTTTTTATAGTTGGATTCTCAATCTGTCACCCAGGCTGGAGTGCAGTGGCATGCTCACCGTCACCGCATCCTCGACTTGCTGGGCTCAGACGATCTTTCTGCTTTAGCCTTCCAAGTAGCTTGGAACCTCAGGGGTGTACTACCACGCCTGGCTAAGTTTATGATTTATTTAGAGATGAGGTCTCACCAAGTTGCCCAGGTTGGTCTCAAACCTCTGGGCTCAGGCAATCCTCTCACCCTGGCTGCCCAAGGTGCTGGGATTACAGGCTTGAGCCATCACGCCCTGCCAGCTTCTGTGTTTTTGTTTCATCTCTTCCACATCAGCAAAACATTTCCCTTTGAGGACATATTTCATCTGGGGAAACAAAAGAAAGTCGCTCGGGGTGGATGGAGTGACTAGGGATGGTGGGGCCATGGGAATCATGCCATTGTTGGTCAAACACTGCTGAACACTCACCACAGTGTGGGTAGGTTGTTTGTGTAAATCACCCATCATAAAATGAGCAAATGAGTTGAATCTCCAAAAAAAATTCACTGAAGCAGAACACAGCCTCTCACAACAATGCTAGCTGGTACATTGATGCGGATGGATTCCTAGAACACTTACCTAGTAGGGGAAACCAGTACTACAAGGGTCCCAACTTCCAAAAATAATTCCTTTTTTTCTGGAGGGGTGTACCCCTCATCTGGTCAAGGGAACAGCCCAGGCAAAGGCACGGAGGTTGGAAAGGCTTGGCACAGATGACTGCCTTGTAGTTCCATATGGTGGGCTGGCAGGAATGCATGTGGGAAGTTCAGCCACTGCCCAGAGGATTTGGATTCTGGCCAAAATAAAACCACTGGGGTCAGGTCACATTGCTGCTTTGTTAAATCCCACAGGGTACAAAAAAGCAAGAGCATTCACATTTCCAGTGAGTCACATGTAAATATTGCACAAGGTACTGAGGCTGGGGGCTGCTTTCACATCTGTTTACGTTTCTGCCACTGACACCATTCCAGTCTTGTCTTAGATTTCATTTCTTTCAAACTTCTATTATGTATAGTTACAAGAGATAAGACTTCCTCCTTTAAGTCATGCTGTCTGGTTGTGGTGAGAACAGATAAGGGTGTGACTGTGGCAGATGGTGTCAAAGAAGACCCTGGTTGCCCTGTTCCCAGCAGGACCCTGAGTGAACCCTGGGTAAGTGCTTGTGAACAACGCTTAGCCCAACTTATCATCCTTTGTGTCCTGCTGCTACCAGGGAGATGTGGGTGCCACCCAGGGCATGGCCTTTTTCCCAGCTATTTCTTGGCTGTTGCTCCTCTTCCTGGTAGAAGAGAGAAAAAAAAAAAAAAAAGGAGGAAGGAAAGAGACCATGTGCTCTTGGTGGGGTAGATTCTTCTTTTCTGGTCTGATGTAGTTTTCTCATTCAGAGAAGAACACCCCCTTCAGATAACTGACAGTCAGATATTTATGGAGAACCTCAAATCATCAAGACGTTAGGTAGACATGGATGCTGTTTACACCAGGTTTACAGTCTAGACAGGAAAACAGATGTTAAGCAAGTAGTAGTTACCCAAACTGATGTATATCCCTAAGTGTAGTACCAGTTGCCATGGAAACAAACAATAGGGGGACCTAAGCATGGACCTGGTCAGAAAGGGGTTACCTGAAAAAGGGACCATTTACACTGAAAACTGGATGAACAGGAGTTAGTTAGGAATAGGGATTGAGGAAGAATCTTCTAGGCAGATAAAAACGCACATGTACAGGCTAAGGTGGGAAAGGGCATACTTTTAAAGATTTTCTATCATCTTTGGAGGAAAATTGAATAGCGCTGACATTTAGTGAGTGCCTACTAGGGCCAGACAAGATTTCACATTTTGTATACATTATCTCATAAAATTTTCTAAGACTTTGTGAAGTTTGTTTCTATGAGGGCAGGGCCCTGTTTGTCCCCATTTCCTCCATTGTGTCCATAATACCTTAGGCAGCACCTAAGTAGAAGTAGGCACTCAATATTTACAGTTTACAGAGGAGAAAACTGAGGCTCAGAGGCATAAGCTTACTCAAGAATTATTGGTGAAGGGCCAGGCATGGTGGCTCAGGCTTGTAATCCCAGCACTTTGGGAGGCCAAGGCAGGAGGATTGCTTGAGTCCAGGAGTTCGAAACCAGCCTGGACAACAGAGAGAGACCTCTTCTCTAAGAAAAAAAGTGAGCCGGGTGTGGTGGCACCTGTAATCCCAGTTATTTAGGAGGCTGAGACAGAAGGATTGCCTGAGTCCTGGAGGTCAAAGGTGCGATGGGCTGTGGGCGTGCCTAGGCAACAAAGTGAGACCCTGACAAAAAAAAAAAAAAGAGTTACTGATAAAAATAGGACTCTGATGCGGGTTGAAGATGAGTGCCAGATGACAGCCTGGCTCTGTTCAGGACAACGATCTCGTCTTCTCTTCTTCCAGACACAGTAGTGTCTAGGCCTCGGCCTTGGAGGGTCCTGGGCTGGGCACCAGAGCACAGAGGAGGGCACAGCACACAGTTTTAGGACAGTTCACCACATATCAGATGCAGCTGGTGGGCAGGTAGTCTACTCTTGGAGCTGGTTTCCAGGTGGTGCTGCATCCTAAGTCCAGGCAGAAGCCAACATCTCTCAGCACACCCAAGCCTGGAGGCGCATTTCTCCAACAGGGAGCTGGACCTGACACCCAATGGGACAGAAACCGGAGAACTTTAAACTGCCTGTTTTGCCCCAGGTCAGACTCCGGGCTGGATGCCAGTGGTAAAGGGTCAGCCTCAGCTTTCAAGCTTTGGCATTAAAGCCCAAGAGGGGTGGGTACCTCACAGGTCACCCTTTTACCTGTGCAACCTCAGGACACTTCTCCTAACTGGCAACCGTAACCTGAGCATCGTGAAGGCCCTGCTGGAAATGTTCCTATCTGTCCTGCCCTAAATAGCTTCTCTTCACTGTATACCTGACTCTTCTGACGGGGAGGCACTGCAGAACAGCCCTTTAAGATAATTCCATCTTCCTGCATTTGCTATTATGCTTTAGGTTATTTAGTGAATAAAAGTCTTGCTTATGTGTCATGAAAGTGAATCATTTCAAAAGCTGAAAAAAGAAATGTATGACATGCTCAAGCTCTTAAGAAAATTACTCAGTATTAAACCTGATCAACGCTTCCCACTCACCCAGCATTTTATGTAGATCAGACTATTGGAGTGGAAAGACATGCTAAGCAACATTCAGTCCCACCCACTCACCAGCCTCATTTAGGTTGGGACCCTGTACATACTGACATAAGGCAGATCACTCTGGAAACAGCAGGATCACGAGGGCTGACGCTAAAGCCCAGAAGTTACAAGAACCCCATTTTGTCTCCCTGGATGAGACAGTCTCCAGTATCCTCAACACCACCAGATTCCCTGGGCCACAGCTGACCCTGAGAAGTGTGTTAATTTCTTCCAGGCCTTCCCATCATCAGTTCAGCCGGGGTGTCCCTGATGATCTGAGAAACACCCAAGCCATTGGGCTCATTTCCAGCCTTGCAAAAAATTTCTCTGCCAACCTAGAGAAATTATACTCACCACCAGAAAGAAAAAAAAAAAAAAAAAAGGAGACGGGCCAATTTCTTTCATCTTCTAGAAGAAAATGTTAAAATAGCTGATGTGACTGTGCAAACTCCTAGCAAAGTTGCTTGGTAAGTCGTCTTCCTTTTATTAGCAGAACCCCATGGAGAGCTGCAGTCCTACTGTGCAATGGGCCTCAGAGACAGCTGAGCCAGTGATTCCTGTGGCCTGACAGGTCGCGTGTCTCCAAGGGCCAGTATTTTAAAGAACCCCAAGGGAAATGCCAAGTGAACCAGTGCTACAAGGCAGCGGGTTGTTAGAGCTGGGTTGAAGCTTTCTTTGTGCTTAGCAGTGCGTTCAGCCAGAAGGCAAAGCCAGGGCCACAGCATCATGTAGGGCGAGGAAGGCAGCTTCTTATCTGGAACGCAGCATGAATTCAATAAGGACAGCATAACTCTCCCTCCTCCTCTCTCTCCTCACTCTCTAACAGTCTAAATCAGCAGAAGAACAAATTTAGCCTGAACTGCGATTGGAAGTCATTTTGCAAGTCTAAAATGTTTGCCAGCTTTTTCCTATAATAAATCAGGACTCTTGGGGAGTTTCACTGGAACTTCCATTCTTTAATAAAATCCAAACTGACTGTGAGCCTCGTCTGCAAATTGGAACAAAAACCATGAGATGTTAACAATTATTTTTATAGCTTGGAGTCTTTATCCAACAACACCCACAGGGTCAGATATTCAGCATGACACTCCATTCTTCCAATGAGAGCAAACATGCTCAAAGATTTAGGTTACCGCATTAAAGTAAAAACTGTGCATTTTCAAAAATATTCACAAAGTTTGAGTCATTTGAACATTATATTTATATTAAAATGTTTGAAACTGCCGGGCACAGTGGCTCATGCCTGTAATCCCAGGACTTTGGGAGGAAGAGGTGAGAGAGGATTGCCTGAACCCGCGGGTTGGAGACCAGCCTGGGCAACTTTGTGAGACCTTATCTCTACAATAAATAAAAAAACTGACTGGGCATTGTGGTGCACACCTGTAATTCCAGCTACTTGGAAGGCTGAGGCAGAAGGCTTACCTGAGCCCAGCAGGTCGAGGCTGCGGTAGCCATGAGTGTGCCACTGCACTCCAACCTGGACGACAGAGTAAGACTCCACTCAGAAACAAATAAATGTTTAAAAATGTGTGTACAGGTGTGCATAAGTTTACATCTGTATAAGTACTTTTCAATATTCAGAGCCTGCATACTTTAAAGGACAGAATACTGAATTAGATCTTAAAATCCTAGGCTGTGCTTTCAACCTTACTACTTATTAGCCATGTGACCTTGGCAGTGTACAGTATATAAAAAGCAGAGATTTGGTGCTATGGTTTCCAGTTCAAAACCCAGTTCTGCCATGTACCAGCTACATAACCTAATATATAATCTATATATTATGTTCTCAGCCTGAGTGACAATGAGATTCCTACTCAAAAAAAAAAAAAAGTTGTCTGATGCTTTTTGCACAGGAAGAGGTTATTATTATTATTATTATTATTTTTGAGTTGGAGTCTCACTCTGTTGCCCAGACTGGAGTGCAGTGGCCGCTCCCGGCCACCGCAGCCTCGACCTGCTGGGCTCCGGCGATCCTTCCTCCTCAGACTTCCAAGTAGCCGGAATTACAGGCATGCGCTACCACGCCCGGCTGATTTTTTAATTTATATTGTAGAGATGAGGTCTCACTGCCCAGGTGGGTCTCGAACCCGCGGGCTCAGGCAATCCACTCACCTCAGCCTCCCAAAGGTGCGGGATTACAGGCTGAGCCACCGAGCCCGGCTGAGGTTATGAAGATGCAGATTGTAAATAAAATGAATGCAGCCAGCCTGTCAGAGAATACACAGGTCCTAGAATAAGGCAGCAGACATGGGTGCTAGCCTGAGTCTTCCACTAAGCTTTGGTTAAATGTAGATTATCTGTGCTCATCAGAGCCCAGCCCAGCAAGGTGAAAAGAACACTCAGCAGGGAGATGCACAGACCTAGGTACCATCTCCCTTGGTCAGTGGGGCTGTGCTCTCCAACACACCACTTTTCTTCCTCAGAAAATTCTCCATGGTTCCTCCTCACTGAGAAGTTCTCTGATTCCAGAATTACATTAGAGGATGAAGAGGAAAATAAGACATATAGAAAGTGACTCTGACTCAGGAGACAGAAACGAGGGTAGATATAGAGCAGGGGGAAGCGCTAGGCTGGAAGACACCAGTGAGCTCCAAAAGCCAGAGTTTTCAAAACACCAAAGTAGGCACAAAAGGATACAATTCTGACGTTAAGTGGTCAGCTTAATCTCTGCAGAGATGGGTTATGGCAGACCTGTAAGTTAAATATGTTCCTCTTCTGGATAGTCATGAGACTTTGAGATGGTTATAATTTTTAAGTTTGCTTTCTTGCCTGTAAAACTGGAACAAGACACCAAATAGGGTTGTTGGATGGATCGAGATAGCACACATAATAAATCTAGTAGGATACCTGGCACATAGCAGGCGATAAATGAAGTTACTTTGTATCCCACTATCTTACTTCTTCATACAGTGATGCTCTCCCATGGAAAGGAGTAAGAACTAGATGATTCGATTTATTTATTTATTTATTTTGAGTTGGAGTCTCACTGTGTCACCCAGGCTGGAGTGCAGTGGCACGCTCACAGCCACTGCAGCCTTGACCTGCTGAGCTCAGGAGAGTCTTCAGCTTCAGCCTTCCAAGTAGGTAGAACTACAGGCACCACCATGCCTGGCTAATTTTTGACTTAATTGTAGAGATGAGGTCTTGCCAAGTTGCCCAGGCTGACCTCGAACCTGTGGGCTCAGGCAATCCTCTTACCTCGGCCTCCCAAGGTGCTGGGATTATAGGCGTGAGCCACCGCACCCAGTCCAGTGTTTAGATTTTTACCTTTCTCGATTTGAAGCCATCAATGAAGTTCACGATGTGTGTTATTCTGCCCTGATATCACAAGCCTCGCACGGTTTCCTCAGGCCTTCTAATTTGCACTGAATCCATTTTTTACGTGGCTCCTTTAGGCTTTCCTTTTACCCAGAGCAGCTGCCTGAGAAAGGTTCAATCAGTTGTGAAAAGGTTGGCTGGACTGATGTGGAAAAGTGACAGAGAACAGTTCTTTTCTCCCCTTGAGGATTTGAGAAGTTTCTCTATGTATTACCATAGACAAGGATGTGAATCCAACCCCAGTTCAGGGAAAGACCAGAAGGAAACTCCCTTCACAGGTGGCATGTGGTTCCCTCAGTGGTGCAGTTTCAGAAACTCCAGGAGGGAAACCTTTCCACCTACTCCCTAATGATGGAGAAAAATTTTAAGAGAAACATTTTTTCACACCGCAATGGAAACTCACTGATTTCTGTTGAGAAGAAAATAGTCAAGGCCATATACAAGGCACTCACACGCATTCAAACAGGTGCCTGGGGTACTAATTTATAAGCAACCCCAAATGTCATTGAAATGACTGAAAATATGAGGCCAGGTAACCAGCCTAAGGAATGAAAATTGGTCCTACTCCCATTCAGCACGTGGAATAAGTCTCTTACTGTGAACTTAAAGCTGTGGCAAAGAAACAAACAAAATCCTGCCTTCTAGTAAGAGAGAATCTTGATAACTGAGAGACATTTTGGATAGCACAAGCCAAAGCATTAGCCTTGAAATAATGGGTATTTAATGTTCTTGAAGTCAGGATTTAGTGATAGGTGAGGATATGTAAGCTTATGTGGTTGGGGCAGCATGCAACAATACAACTGAGAAAGGACAGACAGACAGACAGAGAGAAGGGGGGTGAGAGAGAGAGAGAGAGAGAGAGAGAGAGAGATTGAAGGGAGTGAGATCTGGGAAGGGGAGGGTGGGGGCCAAGAAAGTAGAGTGCTTCTATAGGGAAAAAAGAGAGGAGACTCAGCAGTCTACAGGCCTGCTTGAGAGGCCTGGGAGATTCTTTATTGATTGCGGATGTTTGACAGAAATGCTCTGAGTTATGATAACTCTCATACTCCCTGCAGCCCCAGTCCCACCTGTCTTTCTGCTAAATCATCTTTAAACTCTACCTCACTCTTGCTAGGTTTTGTTTTAGGAAAAGAGAACAAGAAGACAGATGACAAAGTGTCATGATGCTATTTCCGGTAGAAAACCAGTTTCTCCATCTCTACCAAACATGTTGAATATACAAAACATTATTTTTTAACCCTCCCGGGGTGCCCACCCAATATGGTCTGGTGCCAGGCATAGCATGGGGCTTTCTACGAGTGCACCTCTTCTGAAACAGAGTCACTGAGATTAAGTGAGGGCCAATCACTTCTCAGGATCTTATCTCGAGGGCTGCTTTTGGTAAGGGCAAGGCAAGGAGAAACTGACTTTAAGAGCAGGAAATTGAATCTTTAAGTGTTACTGGGTGGGGTGTGGTGTGACACTTTGTGAGTTCTTTAGACTCATCACAGAAAAGAATTTCAGAGCGAATCCATGTAGAATTTAAGACAGAATTTACTAGAGAGAAAGAGGCATTCCTGATGGGCATGGGCATCTTAAGAGAACATGCATTTGTCTTTGACAAGAAGCTTGACATACTTTTATGATGATTATTATGTCAGCCATGACTAAGAGGGTGGGCTGCAAGTACCTTCACATTCCAGCCTGCAAGGTGGTTGGGTCTGGTGGGTCAGGTGAAGATTGTGCACTGAAAAGATGTCTGAATACTTACTCTTTTTTTTTTTTTTTTGAGATGGAGTCTCACTGTGTCGCCTAGGCTGGAGTGCAGTGGCATGCTCATGGCCACCCCACTCTCAACCTGCTGGGCTCGGGCGATCCTTTTGCTTCAGCCTTCCGAGTAGCTGGAACTACAGGCATGCGCCACCATGCCCAGATAATTTTTTTGATTTACTGTAGAGACGAGGTCTCACCTAGTTGCCCAGGTTGATCTCGAACCCCTGGGCTCAGCAATCCTCTTGCCTCTGCCTCCCAAAGACTGGGACTACAGGCGTGAACCACCGCACCTGGCTCAATTTTAATTTAAAATGCCTTCAAGAAACTTATCTATGTCTAAACTACACTGAATAAAAAGGACCATCTCAGAAAGGAGTAGCTGGGCTCCATAGCAACTCGAGTGTTACAGCTGCTTCAAAACTTTGTAAATCTTTTACACCAGAATTTGTGTCAGAAGATTGGCCAAGAGAATTGTACATGTTGACAAACGATAAAAAAGCACTTCCCCTCTGTCTACAGTGGTGAGGACTGAGAAGTCACTGTGCTTGGCAATTAAGTAATTGGCAATTTGAGTAAATTTGTGTAAGAGAAATTACCAGGAAGGGCAGAACTGGGACATGAGGATAGTTGGGTAGAAGAGGGTGGAAAAGTGAATAATCAGTGAGAAACAAGACTGATCAGGTGTGGTATTAAAGGAAAACAGAATCTGTATTGGCTTCATGGGTAGGTAAGATATGCATAAATGTTATTTTTCCAAGAGAGAGAGAACCTGAGACGACTGTATTTACTAGTGGGTGCTGCTGGGCGTGATATTTGACTTTTTCTACTCTCGGCAGCAGAGGGAGGTAGAGAGTAAAAAATGATGTGGGTTGAGCCCTAATTGAACAATAGGCGCATGTAAAAAGGCAAACAAAATGGAAGGCATCTATCATAAGAAATAATTTGAACATCTCCTGAGCAGCAGACAGGCAGTTAGCTCTACAGAATCATTGGTATTTAGGAAAGACATAACTTGAATCTAGGGGAAGATGAGACCACATGGGGTGAAGAGAAAGATTGTATTATTTTAAAAGTGTTGCACATGTTTTTAAAAAAATGATTCCCCCCCTCCCCACCGATCCTTCTTTGGCATGGAGATATATGATCTTATGTAAATATGGGACTTAAGTTTGAGGTCTGGCTTTGTGCCCTTTGGCTACATTGCTTTACTCTAGGCCTCAGAGATGGGGGAGGTAGGGTGGGAGAGACAGAGAACACCAGGTAGGAACAGAGCCGGAAGCAGAAACCAGAACAGAAGGAACCCTGTCCTCAACAGCACTGAAGCAGCCTCTCTCTTCCACGGTCAAATTCTCTACCATATTTTTGAAACTCCATATTGAAATGTGGAAGGGAATGCAGCACACGAAGCCACGATTATTGCCACATTCATGGGGACATGTCATTCCCTACAGACTGTCGGCACAGCACATCTCAAAGCACCTAGCAACCCCGGTAAGGCTGCTAATGCCTCAAGGCAAGCGTTCACCCCATTTCCTCAACAGACTCACTCCTGAAGCACTTAGGGATGGGGGAAGCCTTTCTTGAACTGCTCGCTGCATTTTCAGAGAACAATATGGCCAGGGAACAATTAGTTACTCTCCTTCATAACCTGGTTCAGTATATATAATATATATGCCAGCAAAGAAAGTTCTGGGCATGTTTTCTTATGTGGTACTGAAACTGTGTGTGTGGGGGGGAGACAGAGACACAGAGAGGGAAATATTAAGAAGTTTCCTATGCAAAAGGTCAAATTATCATGTGCATGTTTTACACAAAAGTGCATGTTTTTTTTCCTTCCTTTACTAAACCTTCTTGCAGTTCTGCTTTTGTTTATCTGGTCCACTATTCATTGTTAGAGTGTGGGGTTTTTTTTTTTGAGTCAGTCTCACTCTGTCACCTATGCTAGAGTGCAGTGGCATGCTCATGGCCACTGCAGCCTCAACCTGCTGGGCTCGGGTAATCCATCCGCCTCAGCCTTCCAAGTAGCTAGAACTACAGGCGCGTGCCACCACGCACAGCTGAAATTTTGTAGAGATAAAGTCTCGCCATGTTACCCAGGCTGGTCTTGAACCCGTGGGCTCAGGCAATCCTCTCACTTTTGACTCTCAAAATGCTGGGATTACAGGTATGAGTTACTGAGCCCAGCCATTGTTAGTGTTAAACTGTCAGTAAATGGAGAAACAGGCATCAAAAAGGAGGGAGAGAGATGAGTTGGTTTGTGAACACCTGTCCCTGAATCATTCCAAGAAGGAACACCATGGGAAAGATGAGCCTGTCTTGAGAGATTCGTCCCCATCTCCTGTGATTCCTAGGATCAATCCAGTTTTCAGGTGCTTGCTATGTTGTGACCATGGTAGCATTATTTTGAAAACTCACACTACTGTCATGAGATTCATGTGTCAATCTAAAATCCATCATTTGGTGAATCACAGAACAGTACAACTGTGCGAGGGGGTACCGGCCAAGGAAGGGAATCACTTCTGAAACTGGGGTACTAATTAGTGAACACAGATAAAAATTAGTACAGTCACCTTCTTCCAGCATGTAATCTGTTTTTATTTGTCATTTATTATAAAAATTGAATCTTTATTTTTACATAAAAGGTACTTTAAAAACGGTAACATTTACCAAAAACCTACTGAATCTGAGGCAAAGAAATTTACCACCAAAATGCAGATTTACACGGTAAACCTGAGGGCCAAAAAACATTGAACAGAATCTTAAGTTTTTTAATAATTCATTACCAGAAGCAAAACCCCATTGGACATGTTTTGAATATGTGACAAAGATAAAATAACAAATACCAGTCTTTCCTCTGAACTAACAAAAGAAATGTCTCTACCCAAGATTGGCCCGCTATTTCAGAGAGGGAAACATCAGAAGAATTTTTAAAATCTTCTTGTAAACGTTAATATTTTAGGCTTATACACAACATACATAGATATATAGATGCACAAACACACCCATTCTAACTCTATATTCCTTTGTATTCTTAAAATTGCACCATCTCTGTCAGAGATAATGTATAACATGCAGAAAGCATTCATAATTGTTTTTCTCAGCAGTAGTGTATTATACAAGTCAAATGCAAAAGTTAAATACGAAATTAAGTTCAACTGAAAGCCATCGCAACTCAGTATGCTGGCTCATATATTCGATGTTAATGCTTTAGTGCTGATGAAGTTGATCATATACTAAATTTGGAAGAGAATGTAGTCTGTTACCAAAGGTACTTAGCAGATAGCTCCCAGTAGATGCAGACACGATGGACAAGAAACAGGAGGAAACCAATTAAATAGGACTGCAGTTTTTTTTTCCCCACTGCTTCAACTTTTCACATCAATCTATAAGAAACAATTATATCCAGGGCATTCTGCACAGTTATTAGTTTATACCATTTTATATATTTAATGTCTTCATAATACAAACTAGGATGCAAAATAACTCTTCCCTTTCTCCCACCAGTCTTTCTCTGCTTCTGGAGAGAAATTAAACACAGATTCTGATGCAATGCACAGTTACTGAAAACAAAGGGGATCTATGGTTATAATTTCATGCTTTCTGGTAGAGATAAAAAATTTTAGGATCAGCTCTAAATACTGCAGGGATGGGTGAAGTAGAACTACTCAATTAGGCGTAAGTACGGGCCCTGGCTTTCCCCCAGGTAAATACATGCTCAAGTATCACTGTGCATTTTCTAGCATAAGTATATTCTGTGATTATACAGTGCTGATCAAATTTAATGGGGTTGGTGAGTGAAGAAGGAAAGCAAAAAATACCTTATGTGGATAGGACAATGCTAAAATAATGAAAAGATGGAAAAACAAAACAAAATTTTCTTGAAAACCCAAGGAAAAAAATGTTAAGTCCACCGAATGAATAATTATTTATTTTTTGAGTCGGAGTCTCTTCTGTCGCCCAGGCTGGAATGCAACCACCACAGCCTCAACCCATTGGGCTCAGGTGATTCTTCCACCTTAGTCTTCCAAGTAGCTGGAACTACAGGTGCATATCACCATGCACGGATAATTTTTTTATTTACTGTAGAGAAGAGAGCTCGCCAAGTGGCCCAGGCTGTTCTCGAACCACTGGGCTGAGGCAATCCTCTCGGCCCCGCCTCCCAAAGTGCTGGGATTACAAGCATGAGCATGGTTTCCTAACCCATCAATATTATGCAGTGTTTTAACAAAACATAAAATTTAAATAAAACACCTGAAGAACAGAAAAAAAATATTTTCACGGTCAGTGTTATGCAAATCGACCACTGCAGCACACCACAGCACACCTGTCAGAGCTCTGCCACAGCGTGGAGACCTTCAGGATCTCTGTTTACCCTGTTTAACATGTTTGTTAAGTGACAGTGAAATATGGTGACACACAGGACAGAAAAAAATTAAAAATGAAGAATAAAAATACACTATTTATGTGCCACACAGATGTAGCCTGATGTGGGTTAGGGAAAGAACACTACACCTTTACAGAAGTGCTCAAAAACACTTAGTTCTCAGACCAATGTTAAGCATTTGGTTTTCTTTTAAATGTTACAACTAAGGGAATACAGCACTCCATGATTCATCAATTAAAAAAAAACCTGCTAACCTAGTACTAACCTTCAATCTCTTGCAATTTTGGAAAAAATACTAAACGTGTCAAAAACTAGTAAGCTATATTTGCATACATGAAGCACGTGTGTATGTGAATGTGTGTGTATGTGTGTGTGTTTGAGTATAAATGAAATGAACCCATGCCATTGCTGCCATAAAACATGAGCTTTGTTCTGAATAACCTCCGTATTTAATTTTTGAAAAATGCATATACATTCTTGGAAATCAAATGCCAGCCAAAGTCCCAGTTATAATTTAACAAACTTAATTTGCTTCATTTAAATGTCTCTTAAACACATGTCTCATGAACGCATGTGAAATAAAGATCTGCCCCGACAGTGCAGAAGAGTAGGTATTATTATTTTTTTTTTACATTGAGTGGTAGTCTCACTGTTCCTTGCGTCAGTGCTATCCTGTTTCAAAAGTTATCTAAACACCGGTGCATGAGGGGGGACCCAAAAAACCAGGAATTATCTTTTGGAGGTTGGACCCTTTAAAGTACAGGTTTCCCCCACTAGGTAAGTATTCTAGAAACGCCTTGGCATCAGTGTTGTAAGAGGCTGCGTTCAGCTTCAGTGAAATTTTTTGTGGCAAACAGGTGACTAGTTCTTCCACCTTGACAATGCACCTGCTCATACCATGCTGAGTGTTCAGCAGTTTTTGACCTAAAATGGCCTGATCCACCCTCCCTATTAACCCAATTTTTCCCCAAGTGACATTTTTGTTTTGTTTCTCCTGCTGATAAAAGTCCTCAAAGGGAAATGTTTTGCCAAGGAGGAAGAGAGTAAACAAAAAAACGGCAGAAGTACTAAAAAGCATCAAAATTGATGAGTTCAAAATGTGTTTTGAGCAGTGGAAAAAGCATCCTGATAGGTATAGTGCATCAAATGGAGCGCACTTTGAAGGCGACTGAAATTTAAAAACCTAAGAATACATATTTAAAAAAATAAATAAATTCCGGGTTTTTTTTTGGTCTCCCTCATATAAGCTTTAAATAAAAAAAAATTAAGACTATGGCACCAAGAGCAATATAGTTTGCACCAGTAATTATACCCTAGTGTATGGAAAATAGCTTACAATATTCTTTACTAATCCTGCCAGTACACTGCTCCTAGGAATTTATGTAGGCAATAAGAAAACTTAGCCAATGACTTTTACAGTTGAACCAAACAAGTGAATAGCCATGGAGAAGTTCTAGTTTGTCAGGTGAATGGCAGCAAATCTGAATTTTGCTTTTGAAAATGTTTTACGTAAAAGAGGATGGGATTCTTCATACAAATTCTAGCTAATTATGTGGCCAAAAACATTTATACACTTCATGTATCACATTCATGTCCAAAACATAATCTTATATGACACTGGAATTAGTGTACATAGTAATTCTATTGTGAAGTAATCATTAACTCACATTAAAAGAAAAAGAAAATAAGAACAACAACAAAACATGGATATAATCAGAATCTGTTTCCTGAAGTCCTAGAAGAAAGTTTCATCAGTTATACCTGGTTCCCTGAGAGCTTGAATGTCCTGACTAAAGGCAAGTTTTGGTAAGTAGTATATTTTTACACTGTACCTTCCCATTCAGAACACACAATGATGTGTTAGGCAGCGTTTGTTGTTCTATATTACTTACAGCTAATATTATTCAAATTGCCTTTGATGTGAATAATTCTTTACTCTGAACTTCAGTGCAGGGGTGTGTGGTAAGTGAGGAAGCTGCATTTGCTACCCTTTAAAGACTTACTTTCACCTTTCTGGAACAAAGCAAGATAAAACATATACCACACACCACAATTCCATATACATATACTCTTTACCCCAAAGTGTTTTCCAGTTTTGTCTAGGTGCAGTTAATAGAGTTCTTTATAGTTAGATGCAAAATGAGGAGGTGACATTATAATGCCTAGAACCATGAGGGAAAAACATGTTGAAAATATACATTTCCTAAAAAGGAGTCAATTAATTTTGCTCATTTAACAACAACACAATAATAAAAGGCCAAAAACAAAGTTCTATAAAAAGACGCAAAACGTATTTGCTTGAAGAGTTAGATTAAGCCAGGAGATGGACTTTAGGTAAATGGATCTATGTTTTTGAGGGCTTGGATAATTCCTCTTAGACACTGAATAGAGGCTCATTGTTTTACGGTACAATCATAACTAGAAACTATGAAGATGGAAGGGAAAAAAAGGTATTTTGCATTAACTCTTACTCAATTTCTTTTTTTGTTGTTGTTTTTTGAGTTGGAATCTCACTCTGTCACCCAGGCTGGAGAGCAGTGGCACACTCATGGCCACCACAGCTTTGACCTGCTAGGCTCAGGTGATCTTTCCACTTCAACCTTCCAAGTAGCTGGAACTACAGGCATGTGCCACCACACCTAGTTAATTTTTCTTATTTGTTGTAGAGACAAGGTCTCACCAAGTTGCCCAGGCAGGTCTCAAACCCCAGCTCAGGCAATCCTCTTGTCTCCGTCGCTCAAAATGCTAGGATTACAGGCGTAAGCCACCACGCCTGGTCTTATTCTTACTACATTTCTACAAAGTATTTTAAAATCAATTTACAAACCAAATCCATACCTCCCCCCCTTCCATCACAGTTTGTGTAAGTAATTAAGAAATGTACCCATACGATTGTACAGTGACCAGGGAAGAGAGAGGTAGATGTGATTAGGCCACCCTCTCACAAGGAAATCCCCAAATACTTTAGGGCATTAAACACAAGGCTTTTGTTATCCAAGAAATTAGTTGCAGAGTACAAGAACATTTTGGAGCAGAATGTACACAAACATGAGAATCACAAACAGCCCAAACCAAGTACACTATCAGGACGTTCTTAAAGAAATGCATATGCTCTACATACCTTACAACAATTATCCTCACAGATGTTGAATCCAAGATTATACAATAAAAAATATTGATGTTTTACATTTCATATAAAAATTCTTAACAAATTTAAAAAAGGCTTTGATGATAGACAAGACATTTTAGAGAATACATTAACTTTCAGGATCCCCCGAGGATAACACGGCTTAAGTACCCTGCTCCTGTTAGGCAAAGGCTAAATGCAGGCATTTTCGCTGGGTTAATCATTGTTGTTAAGAGAAAATCAGATTAAGGAAGACTAAAGCAAGCTCAAAAAGGAAGTAAAAATTAATCCAAAAAGGAATCCTGCCAAGCACAATAGCTCCTGCCTAAAAAAATTTAAGAACATAAATCAAAGACAGGGGTGAGTACACAATAAGATAATTTATATTGACGACTTTGTGATCTTGGTGATAAATACCAAAACAGGAAGTCAGTTAAAACAAATGTGCAAATAAGTAGGGAGGGCTGGGGAGGAAGAGGAGAGACTATGGAGAGACTATTTCCACAATCTCCAAGGTAAAACCTACAAGTAATTTCATGCCCCCATTCCACCCTCGATGTGCATTCTTACAGCATTTCAATAAGTTAAAGAACAATTATTTTCAAACGTTCAGGTTAGTGTTAACATTTTTTTACCTGTTTAATTTAGGGTTAGACACTGAGTTGCTTTAATAAGACATTTAGTTACGGTTCATCAGAATCACCACCCATTTTTCATCTTTATATCTTAGAACATTTGCTTTTCATTTAAAGCCCTAAAACACACTTTAAAAATAATTTTTAAACGTAGGTCTCTTTTCTTTAGGTCAACATTTGTCTAAGCACGTCTGCAAACGTTCTGTTACAGGGAGAGGAAGAGTATTGAGCAAATTCTCCTCGACAATCAGACAGCTCCGTTTTAGGGACTGACAGCCTTCCAGTTCAGGGGGGAGTGCTTCCAGGTAATTGCCAATGAGCTCCAGATGAGTAAGGTTCGACAGCTCACCCACGTGAGGGGACAAGTTCATCAAGCTATTTTTCCCCAAAAGTAAACACTGCAGCTTTTTGCACTGAAACAGCCCATCTGGCAGCATCTCAATCTGGAAAGGAAAAAAAAAGAAGCTAGTCAAACTGGTTTTTGCTGGCCTGAGATAATACATTTACTTATTTAAATTACGAGATACCTTTTCCAAAAAAAAACATTTCTGGAGGTTTATAGAGATAAGTATAACAATGATGACAAATTTGAAGTAGATGAAAAAGGTAAAGGAAACATAAGGATAGGAGTGTCACGAGTTATGAACACCTAAACCCTTGCTATATATGGGTGTAAGCATTCTAACAAGCAATTCTTAAAGACATACTCATTGTCCCTAAGATGAAAACCCAAGTAACTCAAGGGAATCATATTTATTCTTGAGTTCTAGATCAGAAATAAATTACTCTCAAGAGTCCTCATACAGAGTTTACTCTGTCATGCAATGTCAAGCAGCATCCTTAAAAACATTCTGAGAGCAGACACACTGAGAGCTTTATTTTGTTTTTAAAACAAGACTATAGAGAAGCAGAAGCAAAAAGACACGAGTACAGACAATCGTATACTTCATTCCCCTCTCCATACACACACACCTGAGTATTTACCCTTCTTTCTGCTTCTTGGCATGGTTTCAATTAAATAACTCTTGACGTGGAGAGATAATCTTAAATACGATAAACAGCCTGCAAATTAGGTCAACTCTTAAGTGCTCAACCTGACTGCTCCCCAATATGACAAGTCAGTTGTATGTAAACTTCCTTCCTTCCCTGCTCCCTCTTTCCTTCCTTTCCTTTGAATCGGGGTTTCACTCTGTGACCCAGTCTGGAGTGTGGTGGTGCAATCACAGCTCACTGCAGCCTCAACCTCCTGGGCTCAGGTGATCTTTCCATCTCAGCCTTCTGAGTAGCTGGGACTACAGGCCTGTGTCACCACACACGGCTAATTTTTAAGTTTTTTTGTAGAGATGAGGCCTCACTATGTTGCCCAGGCTGGTCTCGAACTCCTGGGCTCAAGCAATCTTCCTACCTCAGCCTCCCAAAGTGAGGGGATTACAGGCATTTGCCACTGTACCTGGCTGTATGTGAATTTCTAAGGGAGCCGCAGGGCCTATATGATCTAGGATTTATTGAGGAAAGACCTCCAGAGAAGAAGTGGAGCACACACAATCCCTTCAACTCATCACCCCATTACAAAGTAAGTTTGGACCGAGTATAGCTAGACTGTACACACTCAAGCCTATAATATTCCACCTATTGGCTGGGGACAAGGGACATCTATGAAACTATGAAATAACATAGGCTCTGGCTCAGGAATTGGCTTTGTTAGAAACAAGGATGAAAGAGACACTTAAGGGCTTGGCTTACATCCTCTGACAGGCTAACACAGACCTGCTGGGAGACTAGTTTCCAGGGCTATCCAGAGCTCTCTCCTCAAAAAGAGATATATATATATATATATATATTTTGAATTGGAGTTTCACTCTGTTGCCCAGACTGGAGTGCAGTGGCATGCTCACAGCTACCACAGCCTCGACCTGCTGGGCTCAGGCGATTCTTCCACCTCAGTCTTCCAAGTAGCTGAAACTACAGGCATGTGCCACCACGCCTGGCTAATTTTTTGATTTCTTGTAGAGACGAGGTCTTGCCAAATTGCCCAGGCTGGTCTTGAATCCCTGGGTTTAGGCAATCCTTTCGCCTCTGCCAAAGTTCTGAGATTACAGGTGTGAGTCACAGTGCTTGGCTATATTCTTTATACAAGCTAAAAAATGACTAAACTGGGCCAGGCATGGCGGTTCATGCCTGTAATCTCAGCATGTGTGTGCTCAACTTCTTCTCTGGAGGTCTTTCCTCAATAAATCCTATATCATATAGGCCCTGTGGCTCCCTTAGAAATTCACATACGGCGAGGCACAGTGGCAAATGCCTGTAATCCCCTCACCTTGGGAGGCTGAGGTGGAAAGATTGCTTGAGCCCAGGAGTTCGAGACCAGCCTGGCCAACATAGTGTGGCCTTGTCTCTACAAAAAAATTTAAAAATTAGCTGTGTGTGGTGACATAGGCCTGCAGTCCCAGCTACTCAGAAGGCTGAGATGGAAAGATCACCTGAGCCCAGGAGGTTGAGGCTGCAGTGAGCTGTGATTGCACCACCACACTCCAGACTGGGTCACAGAGTGAAACCCCGATTCAAAGGAAAGGAAGAAAAGAAGGAGCAGGGAAGGAAGGAAGTTTACATACAACTGACTTGTCATATTGGGGAGCAGTCAAGTTGAGCACTTAAGAGTTGACCTAATTTGCAGGCTGTTTATCGTATTTAAGATTATCTCTCCACGTTAAGAATTATTTAATTGAAACCATGCCAAGGAGCAGAAAGAAGGGTAAATACTCAGGTATGTGTGTATGGAGAGGGGAATGAAGTATATGTTTGAGAGTGGAGGTGAGAGGATTGTCTGAGCCCGTGGGTTCAAGTCCAGCCTGGGCAACATGGTGAGACCTCATCTTTACAATAAATCAAAAAATTAGCTGGGCATGGTGGTGCACGCCTATAATTCCAGCCTCTTGGAAGGCTGAAGTGGAAGGATCGCCTGAGCCCAGCAGGTCGATGTGTGATGGCCATGAGCAGCGTGTCACTGCCCTCTAGCCTAGGTGACAGGGTGAGATTGTCATTCAAAAAAAAAAAAAGACCAAATTGCATTAAAAATGCTAACTTCGTTGGAAATTTTCCTCTCTTACATCACCACCTCCTTCCTTACACACACACATTCAGTGCCGGATTCCTTGAAAATAAATCTGATGATCACCATTGCCAAGGTCAACATTCAATGTAGATCATCACTGGACACCAAAATACCAGGTATAAACAAAGGAAAAAGATCTTCCCTTTAATTTCATTCCCTTCTCAAGAGCAAGTGCTAACCTATATATATATATATGTAGATTTTAATACTGAGAGATGAGAGACATAATTAATGCCACCCCTTTCTTAAGCAACCCCTTCTGCTCAGAATATCTGCAGCTTAGAAGCAGGGTCAGTGATGTCCAAGTGGAGGAAAAAAATCAGTCTTGTGCAGTGTGTTCAGTGTTAAGAGTGCCTATTGGTGCCTACTCAAGACTTTAGCAAACTAGCTAGAAAGAAATTACCTTGGCTCAGTTGTATTCAGTAAGTATGTGCTGAGTGCCTCCTGATATGCCCGGCTCCTTGCTAGGTGCTGGGAATAAAGTACTGAGTGAGACAGGTGGCCTCTAAGAACTTTAGCCTAATGCAGACTACCATGGACATCTGAGCCATCGCATATGGCAGGATGTTTCTTTTTAATTATATTTTATAAAATAACATTTTCTTTTTAAAAATAGGTCTTTCTTTATTTTATTTTATATGCTCAGGCTGATCTTGAACTCCTGGCTTCAAGCAATCCTTCAGCCTTGGCCTTGCAATGTGTTTGAATTACAGGCGTGAGCCACCACTTCCCCTCCTCAGCTGTGACAACCAAAAGTCTCTGCAGATAAATGCCCTTTGAGGGGCAAAATCATTCCCGGGTGAGAAGCCCTGATCTCATGGAAAAGAGAAACATTAGACAATTACACAATTAGTCTGTAATGGGTGGTACGAAGAAGTGTGTCCTAACCCGAGGGACACGCATCAGGGAATCTTACATCTCCCTTCTATCAACTTCAGATTCCCAGCACATACCTTGCTTGGCTGGACTGACTTCCTGGGTGATTACCCTCAAGATACTGCCCTCACACTCCTTTCTGACTATCAGCACTCCTATGTTCCCACCAATCTTCTTTCAAATCTCGAAATTTGTGATTTCAGTGGTCTTCTCAGCACCCAACAGAGGAGAAGGATTTTACAAAGCCATGGGAGCTAGCCTCTGAGTTAGCCCCTCCACACTGCTGCTGTGAAAGTGAGTCAAGGCATGACCCCCCTGTGTGCTGAGTGTCTATCTCAGGGGCTGTGTCCCCGTGTCAGTGCCTAGCTGGGGCACAAGGCCTTAACTCACCTACTCTCGTTCTATTTTCCTCAAGGAAGCTGGGAGCTTTGTTAAAGACTCAAGATTTCCTTCAACTCAGCAATTTTATCCTGAAAAATCAACTTACAGCTTTAAAAATAGTTCGCCTTAACACTTACAAGAAGACCAAATGCATTTTGCCTGGGTCAACACATTTATAAAAATGTTAACATTTATTTATAACAGATTCATTTAGCGTGGCTTTTCTTAGACTGCATGACACGTAAACCAGAGAGCAAACAAAGTACCTTTAGTGGACCACTGATTTCTTCTCAAAAACCAATGGAGAATTTACAGACTATACTGGGATGATAAACTGTATAAATAGAATGGCTTTATAGAATAAGCTATAACATATAATACATGCATATATAAACTACATAATAACCTATAAAATAAATGGGGGAAACGCTGTGGCCACATAATAACTATATCCTAGAATTCTCTGGCAAAAAATGTCTTCAGCAAAATTGACTGGAACCCCTCAGCACAGGATGGTTCTCTTTTTATGCATTGATAATTAAGTACCTCACTGTTTCCCAGAGATTGGGACCTTACTTCAGAAACGTCAATGTCTTTAATTTTTCTTTTTTATTCCTGGCCAATGACACATGCTATCTCAGGACATGCTAACCAAACCCATAAAGTTCAGTGGGTGTGAAAAGTGGGAGACAAGGTAGCAGGATTATGGCAGCACTGATTGTGTTAGAGAAACACAAGGACTGGAAAAGGACAGAAATAGGTCTGCTCAAATCTGACAAGCTACTCCAGTTGACACCCAGTAGACTATATAAAGTCTAATCATTTCAAGAAACAGGGCTGAATGTTTCCATTTCTAAGTAGTGATTCCAAAAACAACAGGGACTGTGACACAAATTATCTTCAGAAAGAATTTCTAACATTATTCATTTTCTGCCCAGAAGTCTTCTAGCTCATATAAGAAATCAATGCACAGTGTGAAAGCTGGAAGACCCAGGTAGAAACTGGAGTGGTTTGTAAGATTTGGGCAAACCTCATTCAGTCCTTTCCCATACCTTTTGCTTCTCCTTCACAGTCAATGCCACCGTAATCCAATCACCTTTCGACAGTGGTTAGGCACAGATCCTACCTCCTCTTCCCCCCCCTTCCACACCCATCCCCATACACATACCACTGTTTGCCAGGTAACATCACTTGGGTTGATGCACTGGAGAACAGCAGAATAGGAGTTAGCATATTCCTACTCCATCACCAAGAGGCTTTGGACCTCAGGTGAGTTGCTCTGAGCCTCAATTTCAGTATCAGGAAAATGAGGGCAGTCAACTAGAGTAGGCACCAGTCACGCTTTTCTCTAAAGGACTGGAAGAGTATGTAATTTAAGCTTTGTGAACCAAGAGGCAAAACTGAAACTGTTGTAGAGGTCCTTGTATAATGAGAGGAAAAATATTCCATACATTTTTAAGAAATGAAACTCAAAACATAACAACAATTGAGCATAATTATTTGTAATACAGGCCAGCTAATGAAACACATGGAATTTATTCATGGGCACTGAGATTTGAATTTCATGTAATTTTCATGTGTCACAAGATATTCTTTTGATTTTTTTTTCCTCCCAACCATTTGAAAATGTAAAAACCATTCTTTGCTTGGGCCGTATAAAAACAGGCTGTGGGTGGACCTGACCCTAGGCTCTAGTTTGTTGACTTCTGAGCTAGATGACTCATAGTGTTCCTTTCAAATATGAGTCTTTGTCTCTTGTTTTCAATCTATATTCCTACTTATAAATCATAACTGATAAAACTTTCCCATGGAGCTTTGTTTCTTGGCTGTCCTCTCCCAACCCTTCTGTGTGCTACAGAATCTCTTAGGAAGGTACGAGAGTTCAGGTTAACTAGCACTTCCAAGCTCAAGTCTCACTCTAATCACTAGCCAATGAATCAAACACGAACTTGACTTCCAGGTGCACCCTATTCTGACCCAACTTGCTAAATAAATCCTCACGTCTCTAATTACATCTGAGCCACACTTATTGCAATCGTCTGTGCATGATCTTTTTTTTTTTTAACCTTTCCTTAATCCAGTTCTTTAGGGTGTGTTTCAAGGAATGCAAGAGTTATTATAAACAAAGGTGTCTTGCTCAAACACCTTTGAAAATATTGCATACCATCTCTCTCGGAGAAGCACAATGCGTATTCATATATTAAAGGCTCTGAGGAATCCTGCAGCAAATGTATGATTAAAAGAAACATTTATTTAATGTTTTTCTTGAAGACATTTATTACTATCCTGCAGAAAGCACTCTGAAGTGCCCTCTCAGTGAGTTAGTATCACCTGAGGGACTGACTGACATCCTTTTATGTTAAGGAAGTTCCCTACCTTATGACTCTTGGTGGGTAGCGGAGCTCATGTCCCACTAGGGAAGTCAACACCACCAGACTCCCAGCTCCATTACAGCTACTGTGGCTAATTTTTTGCTTTATTGTAGAGATGGGTATCACCAGCTTGTCCAGGCTGGTCTCGAACTCCCGGGCCCAAGCAATCCTCTCACCTTGGCTTCCCAAAGTGCTGAGTCACCACGCCTGGCCTTGCTCAGACATTTAAATAATGCATGGCCAGCTAGCAATTTAATCAGCTGCAAAATTTCAAAAGTCCACGTAGTGATTTAACTGTGTAACAGCTTAGTGGAACCAATGCCTTTCAAAATTATTATTTATTAGTTCTTATTATAGACTTAACTACAGAAAAAAATGTGACCAAAATATCAGTATCAATCAACTGCCTAATTAAACAGCACTAATGAGAAACTTCTAGATCTGCACAGTACTAGGCCAGCATCATCAGCTTTACCTGGGGACTTTTTTAGACATGCAAATTCTTCAGTACTATATCTGGCTTATTGGATCAGAAACCCAGGGGCAGGGATGGGGTGAGGGGAAAGGGGGTGCAGTGTGGGGAGGGGGTGATAGCAATCTGTGTTTCAACAAGTCATTCAGGTAATCCTGATGCACATTGCTAGCCTAGATTGATCTAAATATAGTTTCAAAATCTGGTATTTCTTTAAGACCTGAAGAGGTCTCATTTGTCCTAGAATGGGCTCTCTCTTCTTATATATGAATAAAGTCTCAGAGTTCTAAAAATCAGCATAAATTTCATCACCAAATTTTCTAATATTTCTCTAACATGTTTTTCAAAAATATTATCTGATGATTAGTATATTTATTAGCCAACACCAAGTTCATAGCTATATTTAGCATAAAATATGAAAGAAAAAAATTAGGAGATAATACATTTTGGGGTGGGGTAGGAAAAAATAGAGGTGTCCATTTTCTTTCTTTTTTACTTTTGATTCAGGATCTTACTCTGTCACCTCAACTGGAGTGCAGTGGCACAATCACAGCAATTGATCTCTTGGGCTCAGACAATCCTTCTCCCTCAGTCTTCTGAATAGCTGAGACTTACAGGTGTGCGTCACCATGCTCGGCTAATTTTTCTATTTTTTTGTAGACACGAGGTCTCTCTATGTTGTAAAAATTGGTCTTGAACTCTTGGGCTCAAGCAATCCTCCCACTTTGGCCTCCCAAGGTGCTAGGATTACAGGCATGAGGCACTGTGCCTGGTCAGCAATGCCCATTTTCAAGTAGAGGAAGATGAGTTTCATCCCTTCGAAGACTTGATTTCTGACAGTTTTGTTTTCTCATGTTTTGGTGAAGTTAAGTTTTCCTTAACTTGGCTGTACTGTTGCAAATTATGGTTTTTTTTTTTTTTTTTTTTTTGAGTTGGAGTCTCACTCTGTCGCCCAGACTGGAGTGTAGTGACCGCTCGCGGCCTCCGCAGCCTCGACCTGCTGGGCTCCGGCAATCCTTCCTCCTTAGCCTTCCAAGCAGCTGGAACTACAGGCGTGCTACCACGCCCGGCTAATTTTTGATTTATTGTAGAGATGAGGTCTCGCCAAGTTGCCCAGGTGGGTCTTGAACATGCAGGCTCAGGCAATCCACTCACCTCAGCCTCCCAAGGCACAGGATTACAGGCCGAGCCACCGAGCCCGGCTTATGGTTCATTTTTAAGCATGGGTGCTGGAAAAAGCTTCTATGAAGACCTAGTGTTGCATTATAGAAGCAGGCTGTTCCTTTTGAATTGCCTTTCTAGACATGCATGCAGATTTCAAGTCTTTTTTCCTGTATCACAAAAGGACTTATGAATAATTCATAATCTCAGCATTTTTAAACAAAAAGTTATTCTATTATGACAGATGTAGAAAGCTGAAAAGTTCTATCAAACTTTTTTTCTGAGTTGGAGTCTCACTCTGTTACCCAGGCTGGAGTGCAGTGGCACAATCATGGCCACCGCAGCCTCGACCTGCTGGGCTCAGGTGATCCTTCCACCCTCAGCCTTCCAAGTAGCTGGAACTACAGGTGCATGCCACCATGCCCAGCTAACTTTTTGATTTATTGTAGAGACGAGGTCTCACAAATTGCCCAGGCTGGTCTCAAACTCCTGGACTCAGGCAATCCTCTCGCCTTGGCCTCCCAAAGTGCTAGGATTACAGGCTTGAGCCACTGTGCCTGGCCTTATCAAACTTTTTAAAGACCTAACACTTTTATAAAACAAACTGTAAGCTCTACTATGACTAATTAATTAGTTTAAAACACATTGACATGATGTTTATGGAGAAAATGGGGAAAGAGAATAAAGAAAGCATTTGTTGAGCAACTATTATGTGCCAGGAATTGTGCCAAATGCTTGAATTTTTTTCCCCATAAAATTCCCATGACAACTTGCAAGCTAGATTAAAAACTGATACTCAGTATTTTGGTAATTTGTCCAAGATCACATGGGATTTGGCTTAGCTCAGAGAACACATACTATAAAGTCCGTTTTCTTTCCCTACATTACACACTACAGGCATAGCAGATACTCAAAAGACTAACGGAATAAAGGAAAGAATGGGTTGACTTACATTGTTGTTGGTCACAGCAAAGTACTGCAAATTACTCAGATACTGGATTTCTTCTGGAATGAAGGTCAGGTGGTTATAGCTTAGATCCAAATAATGCAGTTTGGTGCATAGAAAAAGCTGTAAGGGCAGATTCTCAATATTATTGTGGTCCAAAGAGAGCTGCTCTAGGTTAGATAGTGCCCCGATTTGTGCGGGAATATATGCAATGTTATTATGCCATAACTTTAAGCAGGAAAGATTTTGAAGATGCTGAAAGCTAATGATCTCTTCCACAGTTTTAAGGTTATTTTCCTTTAAGTCCAACTCATGCAAATTGTTCAGGCTGAAAATGGAGTGTGGAATGCGTTCTAGGTCACAGCTGATCAGTTCCAGGCTTTTCAGATTGACCATCTTTTTTAAGTTGTTCAACACAACCAGTTTGCTTCCCTCGTTATCAAGGGACAACTTCTGCAGGGAAGGCAGAAGGTCTGTAACGACCTGTGGGATCCGGGAGAGGCTGCTCTTTAAGTAGAGGGTCCTCAGATTTTTTAAGTCCTGAAAGCCCTCCAACTGTGTGGTGGTCAACTGCTCGGGTAGAACACAGCCTGACAGATAAAGTTCCTTGAGGTTCTTCAGATGAAATACCCAGCGTGGAATTTTTCCCATTTCAGTAAATTTCAGGCGGAGGATTTTTAAGTTCTCCTCTAGAAAGGCCAGTGCGGGATGGTCTACTATCAGAGATGAATGATACACATGGAGTTCCTTTAGGTTGACCAGCTGTGAGACTGTGGAAGGCAGTTTCACCTCTGGGATAAGCTCCAGGCTTAGCACTTCCATTTCAGTTAACTCGAAGACATTGTCTGGAAGACCGCTGAGCATGAAAAGATGCAGTTCTGTCTTGTCCTGGGAATTCTTCACAAGCTTGCTTTTCAGTTTCTCCACTGTCCATTCGTTATTGAGGTTGATCTGTTTCAGCTTGTTCTCACTGACCTCTGACAAGAATATGGAGAAACGTTTGGAATAAAGAGGATCGTACTGATCAGCCAGGTGAAGGATAAAGGCAAAGTCATTCTTGACGTCAGGGATGTCGCTGTAGTTGCTTTTTTCTCTTAACGCCTCAAAGGAGTATTGCTTCAGGGAACTCCTCAGCATCCACCACAAGCTGTAGGAGGAGGTCAGACCATAGAGTATAACCAAAATGACATAAAATGAAGCCAGGACCTTAAATATTTCTGCCAAGGAGTAGACACACTGGTAGCGTTTATATCCTGTAAAAGCCTGCACATCAACTGAACAGTCGATTTCAAGAGTGATGTACGTTAAAAAATACGGGACGTAAGTTATGATGAGGACAAACAAAATGACTTTGACTATTATCTGCTTCAGATACACCCTATAAATGATGTCCTTCTGCTCCACGTGCATGCGGAATCTTTTCACTTTTTCAAAGATGGCTTTGGCCTGTTCACCCTCCTTCTTGTCCAGGACGCTAGAAGTTGGGCTTTCTATGCCAGCTGACTCCAAGCCCGGCTGTGGGTAGGGCAATGACTGCTTGGTGGAATCAATGTCAGCTGAACATCCTGAGGATGAAAGCAAAATCTTGGACTTGGAGAGTTTCAGGGGTCTCACGGATTGCTCAGCCACGGTTTCTGACAGGGCACGGGTGGTCCATGGAGAATCAAAGCACTTGTGAAGGATGGCCACAAAATGCTCGAGCCTGGAACTGGTACTGGGGTAGTGAAGCCAAAAGTTGCTGCAGGCTGCAAAGATGAGCGTGTGCAAGAGCACCAGGTAGGGAAAAAACTTTGCAAACCAATGGAGCTGCTTCTCGTAACAGACAGCATCGATATAGGAGTACTGTTGCCGGTGGAGGTCATTCTGGATTCGGAGGGGGAGTGGAAGTGGTGTCCCAGGGTGAGAGGATGCGTTCATGCTGGCTTTCAGGATGTCCCAAGGCACGGCACAGTGATTGTCAAACTCCACTTTGCACGGAAGACAGCACAGAACCCTGCTTTGTGTAAGCTGGAGAGCTCCAGCCAGCACGGCCACCAGCAGCATGATCAGGGTGATGTAATACCAGAAGACGTCCCACCATGGTTTCAAGATGTGATAAGAAGACTGAGCGTCTGCTAAACATTTTAGCTCTGTTAGTGTAATCATGGCTTTCCCTTGTAAGAGTGCAGAAACTGGAAGAGGAAAATAAAAGAAACATTACTGAAGCAAGTACCCAAATAAACATTGAATGCTAGTGCCTGAACATATATACCCTGGTCAAGTAGGATTTAGCTCAGACTTAAAACCCAGGAGGCAGGGTTGATCAAGGAGCACATGAGTCTTCTGGTTTCATCTGAAACCACAGGCCATTCCAACTGAGCACTGTTAAGTCTTTTAGATGGGGGACCATATGACAATAGCCAGACTCAATATGTAAAGAAACTTGGAGATAGCCCTTGATGCAATGATCTGGTTACTTCCTCTATCTCAATTCCAGGCTGGACTATTAAAAACCAGGAGCCAGTTTTTCTTCAACTAACGTTGAAAAAACTTGCTCTTATGTTACTAATTTCTAACAGTCCCATTTATACCCTCCAAAATGCCTGAGTAAGCTCCTTTCCACATCCTGCCCTGTGTCTGCAGCATCAGTTACAGGCTGAGAGTTGTTTCAATCACAAGGAGCCTTTTGAGCAAGCTCTGCTTTATAAACCTTATCTCTTAGGCTTAGTGAGATCTATGATTCCGTGCCCAAAACAAACCGTCACTGAATGTATTATCTTCCTTTCCCTCAAGCTCTCACTTCATCATTTAAGTATATGAATATTTTAAAGCTTTGGATATTTAAGAGTTGGAAAACAACAGTAATGGCTTAAAAAAGGATAAGGAAGAAAAACTCTGTTGGAATATATGGTCTGTTATGGGGGATTAAATTTAATGTTGTGATGGCAAAGTAGTAAAAGGATAAATGATTAAGGCGTATTCTATTATTAAATTATTTTTACCTTCAGAAAAACAAGTCAATGTTGTATTTCCATACTGAAAAGTATTCAGACATCATTCCTGAGAATTTTTCTCTATGTTTAGTTTTACAGACATCAAGTATTTTAAGATTGCTAACTAGTAAAATCCAGATTACCTATAAGATGGCACAGAGTAAGATAAAAGGAAATACATGGATCTTAGAATATATATATATATAGCCGGGCTCGGTGGCTCAGCCTGTAATCCTGCGCCATTGGGAGGCTGAGGTGAGTGGATTGCCTGAGCCCGCGGGTTCGAGACCCGCCTAGGCAGCGAGACCTCATCTCTACAATAAATCAAAAAATCAGCTGGGCGTGGTAGCACATGCCTGTAATTCTGGCTCCTTGGAAGGCTGAGGCAGAAGGATCGCCGGAGCCCAGCGGGTTGAGGCTGCGGTGGCCGGGAGCAGCCACTGCACTCCAGTCTGGGCGACGGAGTGAGACTCCAACTCAAAAAAAAAAAAAAAAAAAAAAAAAAAAATATATATATATATATATATATATATATATATATATTTATAGTCTCACTCCGTCGCCCAGACTGGAGTGCAGTGGCTACCGCAGCTTCAACCCGCTGGGATCCAGTGATCCTTCCGCCTCAGCCTTCCTAGCAGCCAGAACTACAGGCGTGCACTACCACGTCAGGCTGATTTTTGATTTATTGTAGAGATGAATCAAAGTCTCGCCAAGTTGCCCAGGCGGGTCTCAAACCTGCGGGCTCAGGCAATCGACTCACCTCAGCCTCCCAAAGCAAGGGATTACAGGCTGAGCCACCAAGCCCGGCCAGAAAATATCTATTAAGAAAAAAGAAAAATGGCTGGGTATAGGGCAGTGGCTCACTCCTTGGGAGGCTGAGGTAGATCACATGAGTCCAGGAAGTTCGAGACTAGCTTGGACAACATGGTCAAACCCCAACTCTACTAAACCAAACCAAACCAAACAAACAAACAAACAAACAAAAAACAGGAAGAAGAAAACAAACAAACAAAAAACAGGAAGAAGAAAAAATCATGATAGCATAACCAACCTTTGCTGGTAGTCCAGCTCTAACCTGTGCCCGAGGGCTTTTCCTGGACTATCGTGAGTCTGAAGTCTTATCATCTATCCTGGGCTTGAGTTTCTCTCTAGATACTTTAGTACTGATAACACCTCCAAGGAAAGTTGGTTTTCTCTGATCGGTCCTCCCTCTGGAGACTGGTATCCTGTCCTGAACCCCAATATCCCATTACAGAGGCCCTGCTCCCGTTAATAAGTATCTTCTCTTTTGCTGGTCATCCTCAGCATATTCCTGACCATTTGATACTGAATCCTATAGCTTCATGCTCTCCTGCCTGGTAGGGCATCCCACGCACAATCTCTGGTCTTAATTGCTGAACTGGAGCACCACCTTCTGCGTGTGTCCTCTTCTCTGGCCATCACATATTATATAGATTCAACTTTCTCCTAGGACCTGAGACTTGATTACATAACTCTCCAGAGCATTCCTTCTTTACTCTAATTTAGTGGATCTATTTCTAACTCTCAAGTCCTCTCATTCTGCCTCACTCCACTGCCTCACATAATTGTGTTTCAAGGTAAGACAGAAACCAAAATGAGAGGATTACATTTGACAAATAGAAAGTCCTGGACTTAGACCCGAAAATACCATAAATATGAAGTGGGGGAGGTGGCAGAAAACAATGCTGGATGAAATAACATGTGAGAAACACTTAAGGTTACATGTTGACATGCATGGATACTTTCAGCTAATCACATGATAGCTATTATGCTAAAATACTGATTATAACCTTTGGCCACATTAATAAGTGAACTCAGATAAGGGGCAACAGTCCTTCTGTGCCTGCTTGGTGAGATCACAACTAGAACCCAATGCTCAGTTACAGGTTAAGGATGAAAAAAACCAAACCAAAACAAAATAAAAAAACAATCAGGGGTTACAGTCCACAAACCATTTCCTACAGAGGAAAACAGGTAATTAATGATATTCAGTTGAGATAAAAGACTACTAGGCGAACCTGAGAATTTACCTTTACATTCTGTGCAACTACCTCCTGGATAAGATAATAAAGTGTACTTGTTCCTGCGGTACAACTAGGTAGGTGGAAGTTTTAGAAAGTCATATTTTGATACAATCAATGCTGGAACATCATTCAATGGCTGCTCTGTGAAACAGTTCAGCTCCCTGTCCTGGGCAGGGTCTAGATAAATAAAATGATCATCCATCAGGGATATTGCAAGTGAATTTCTTGTAATGGATAAAGACATCATTCTCCAAGCACATAATTTTATTTGTCCTCTCAAAAGTCCTGAGAGTTAAATTCATTTAAGATATGCAAATCAAATTGCAGAAGAATGAAGACAACGATAAGGGTATTTGACAGGAGTGAGTATCTAGTCAACAAAGAATACAAGCCAACATTGACCAAAATAATGTACTTTAAATATTTATACTTACTATAATTAAAAAATAAATCAAATAAATCAGCTACGCTTCAATCAGGAGGTCTACATCTTTTGAAGTTTCTTAGACACACCATCTCTGTGCTTGTCTTCATTCTATGAGAAAGCATAAATATCTTGAAATAGCTATAGTCATTCAGACAACAAAAAAATTGAAGACACTGTCTCCAGAGACCCTCTCCATCATAAGACATGATATGGCAAATAGATTTTCATTAGGTGAGTTTACTTTTCACACTGGGGCACATTCTGGCAAAGCTGTATCTACAGGACTCTACCCACCGTCATCAACCATACCACCCACTCCCTAAACTCCTTTTCAATTACAGAGAAGTTTCTATAGAAATTTAGATATAACATATTTTAAAATTCTACATCTACAACACTGAGATGAACACTTAGTTTTTTCTAAGTAGTCTACATATGTTCATTTATCTCACTCAGTCTTTATAGACAGTTGTTCTTATTTGCATTTATCAGATGGCTTGTCAAGCCATGTAATTTCTGTGCCCTTATTTAAAACCACTTATCTATCCAAATGAGAAGGCTCAGTGCGCCTAAAATTTAGCCCACCAATTTCATTAGACAAAGTGACAAGTTAATATACTTTTTCAGACATAGCTAAAAAAATCTGGTTAAAATTTCCTGAAATTATGTTAAACCATAGCTACTCTTTACATTAAACATTTTTAACTTACTTGCTAATAAAAGGCATTCTCAACATATATATTCAGTCATTTATGATTGTTAAATTACATATATACTGGTAAGTTTGAACTATGAGAACATTCTGAAATGCTAGAATTTCTTTTTTGAGTGTAAAAATTCTATGTTTTTTAGTGCCTATGAACCTCAAAAAATTTGCTGGGGAGATTTTTATATTTTCCCTGTAGATACATCCTTTTTGAAATGTATTAAGTACTTGAAATCCAGCTAAGAGTACTGACCCCAAATTATATTTAAGATATTTTTAGTCATAACCTTGTAACCTTGTCATTTCAAATATCAAAAGTTGGACATGTCTGAAATTTACTTGGGGTCTACCAGGTCATGTACAAAGCCTATTTTATAATTAATCATCATCCAGCATCAAATTGTTTTGCAGGTTAGAAAGCACAGTTAGTATGTATAACAAGATGGCTGTGTGCTAATTCAAAATTACATGCTACTGCTGGAGTATGAGATGTTTCTCCTTTACCATTCACAAGCCTTTATAAAAGGCTACAACATTTAATACACGACTGCATTTATGTGCCTTGAGCATGATAAAGACATCTGATGTGCGAAACACTTTACATTTTCTTCCACAGCACTGGGTCTGAAACATGCCAGGAAAGAATTTATTGCATAGTTCCAGAACACTGCTTGGCCATCATGATCCTTCTTATACAACAGTTTCCTTTAAATATTACAAATGTATCTCCTACTTTTTATTTATTTGAGTTGGAGTCTCACTCTGTTGTCTGGGCAGGAGTGCAGTGGCACGCTCACAGCCACTGCAGCCTCGACCCGTTGGGCTCAGGCTATCCTTCCACCTCAGTCTTCCAAGTAAGTTACAACTGGAACCAAAGGCAAGTGTCACAACACCTGGATAATTTTTTGATTTATTGTAGAAAAGAGGTCTCGCCAAGTTGCCCATGCTGGTCTTGAAGCCCTGTGCTAAGGTAATCCTCTGCCTCCCCAGATGTTGGGATTGTAGGCATGAGCCACCATGCCTGGTGGATTTATTATTAATAATTTTTAATTTACATTAACTTGTTCTATACATACAAGATATATAGTTGTCCTCATATTTCATGCACATGGAAAATAAGGCAGGCCCAAAGAATTTACCTGGCCCAACACCAGCAAGAAATAAAGTTACAACTGGAACCTATGTCATCAGATTCAAATCCTAACCTCATCCACACCAGACCATATGGTCTCAGTTAATCCAATTAACTATGCCATGGTCTCAGTTCTCTCAAAGGCTGACAAAAAAATATTTAGCTCTCTTTCCCAGCTCACCCCAATGTCTGTGTTATAACTGGGTTCTATTATAACATTTTGAATTGGATGTAAATGGAGTTTTCTGCAATGTCTTCAGTTACATATTACATAATCTATTTTCTCAGCTAAACATTTTTCTACAAAATAGTTTTACTGAACTAAGATGATATTTAAATATATAGCATCTGGACTTAAGGATACATGAAAAGGCTCAATTATGCCAATTTGTCTAATTGAAGTGTTTTACTGGAGAGTCAGAATATAGATGTTGCTACATCTTTTAGTACTGTTTGTGTGTCCAGGAAATGTTTTCCAGACCATATTTTAGCAAAAAATGAGGATTCAATCCAAATGATATCTCTATTTCTAATATACAAATGTGCTAAATTAGTTCAAGGAAATAACGTTAAGAGTAACAAATTTTATGGTTAATCCCATTCTTTTAGCTTTTAAAACTCATTAAAAACTCATAAAAGCTTTTTAAAACACATGAATTCACTTGACAATCTCACTCCAAAGTCTCTAAGACTGTAACATCAACATTCAAGTTAGGCATCTTTACTCCCAGTAGTCCTTATTTTACTTTGAAAGCATTCCAAAATAACTAGTGAAAAAATAAACAAATGATGATCAGATGGTATTTAGACTCATTATATGCTGAGAACTGAATGCTGCTTCAAAGATCTGTCTCTGACTCCAGGCAAGGATTTTAGCCAAACAATTCAAAACAGCAGTTCCATACACTACTCTCACTGAAAATTGATTTTAAAATCACCTCATATCTCTTCAAAATGTTTAGTGCTACTTACCATTGAGATGTTTCTTGAGTCTAACATACATCCAACTGAAATTTAAATTCACCTTTGAGTTCACTCTCTAGGAAACAATGCATCAGTACCTCTGATTAATTTGTCCCCTTTCTTTATACTAAGTAACTCCTTTAACCATTCTTCAGAGATCTGATGACAAGCATTTAGCATTTCTCAAGTATTTAAATGATCACTAGCAATAACACTTCATATACCAGTTATGTCCCCTATCAGTTCTTTCAGACTTTGTCATTGTGATGATTTTCAAATAACAAACACACTTCCCAAACTTACTTGCAGTTTTGAGATCTAGAAAGAAACTGAGATTTATCCAATAGTGTTTCTCACCATTAATGTCCATAAAAATCATCAAGAGCTTATAAAAACACAAAGTGATAAGTCTAACCCTCAGAGTTTCTGATTCATAAGGTTGAAAGCAGGTGTCAAGAATGTGCATTTCTACAAAATTCCCAGTTCATGTTGATGCTGCTGGTCCAGGGACCACTTTCGGAGAATCACAAATCTAAGGTAGTGATTCTCAATCTTGGCTTCACCTTAAAACTACTTGGGACACTTTTTAAAAAAGAAATCCAAGTCCAAGTCCCACTTCTACAGGGCAAGTCAGTTAGTCTAGGTGAGACTAGTTTTGCTGTTTTGTTTTTCCTCAAATCTCCCCAGGAGGAGAAAGCTCACAAGATAGATGTGTGATAAAGTACCCTGGGAAAAGTGCCTGTCTTTTGAGTCATTTTTAGGTGCACTAGATATCTAGGATGTCCCTTCCCTTCTATAGACAACAAAGTATCAGCCAGCTACCATATCCTATATGAATCCTTCAGAGATTCAGGCATGTGATGCAATAGAACAGTGAGTCACTGAGCTATGGAGATTTGCAGAATGGGCTGAAGGAGGAGGGATCAGAAACAAGGGGGCCAGCTACGAGTCTCTTCAATCATGTGGGTGAGAAATAATAAGGGTAAATTTTCTATTATGTTTGAAAAGAAAGCAAAGAATAAAATGGTCATGGTAAATTAAAATTCAGAACAACCTAGCAACCTCAGATAAAGAGGTTCATGGAGTAGCAGGATGTTCAATGGATTCAGAATTTGATCCTATGCTATTATGGCATATCTTACAAAGTTTCTAGCACATGGTGTACTAAAAATATTTATTCAACAAATAACTAAATGGGCTGAGTATGGTGGCTCATGTTTGTAAACCCAGCACTTTGGAAGGTCAAGGAGGGAGGAATGTTTGAGACCAGGAGCTTGAGACCAACCTGGACAATACAGGGAGACCCATCTCAACCCCCCCCCCACAAAACCTGGGTGTAGTGGTTGTATGCTTGTAGTCCTAGCTACTCAAAAGGCTGAGGCAGGAGGATCATTTGAGCTCAGGAGCTGGTGACGGCAGTGACCTATGATCATGCCACTGCACTCCTGTTTGGGTGACAGAGCTAGACATTGTCTCTAAAACAAATAAGTGAATGAACAAAAAACCCCAAAATCTAAATGTACAAAATGTAAAAAACATGAAAAACAAGTCCCAATGATTCATATTTTTAGGTAGGGTATATTCCAGGTGATAGAGCCTTTTCCAGGGGGGATGCTAGAACTTAGCAGCTTACAAATGGAAGGATTTTTGCTAACCTGCATATTCCAAAACTTAATGGCTTAAAAAAAAATAAGGTTTTATTTCTTGAGATTCTGTGGGAGGTTCTTTTACTTCATGGTGCTGGCTGGCACAAAAATGACTAGAAGGTACAAAATGTCCACATTCCTTAGGCTGGCAGTTGGTGCTAACTGCCAAGGAGTCTTCACGTGAGTCTCCATGGGTTCTTTGAGTGTCCTCACATAACATGGTGGTTGGGTTCCAAGATGGTGCATTTCAAGGACAAAAGTAAAAGCTACAGATCTTTTTTTTTTTTTGAGTTGGAGTCTCACTCTGTCGCCCAGGCTGGAGTGCAGTGGCATGTTCACGGCCACCCCAGCATTGACCTGCTGGGCTCGGGTGATCCTTCCGTTTCAGCGTTCAAAGTAGCTGGAACTACAGGTGTGTGCTACTGGGCCTGGCGAATTTTTGATTTATTGTAGAGACGAGGTCTCACCAAATTGCCCGGGTTGATCTTGAACCCATGGGCTCAGGCAATCCTCTCGTCTCGGCCTCCCAAAGTGTGCTGGGATTATAGGCTGAGCTACCAAACCTGGCCTACGGATCTTTTAGGGCATAGCCCTTGAAGCTACACAGTGCCACGTCCACCAAAATCTATTGGCCAAAGGAATCACAGGGCCACCTCAGATTCAAGGGTAGGGAAAGCAGCCTCCATCACTCAATGGGAGGAGAGGCAAAGAATTTCCAGTCATGCTTAGTCCACCAGTCTGCTCTCTGGCCACAGGTGATTGACATTCTTCCCACATGCAAGACACATTAACTCTCTCCCAAGGTCCCCTAATGCTTCATCCCACTATGGCATCAAATTCAGGCTTGAAGTCCAGGATCTTATCATCTAACTCAGATCTAGGATGCTGTGGGACAACACCCTTGAAATTCTTAGAAGCCCTTCCATCTAGCTGAGAGGATCTAGAAGACACTGCCTTAAATCTTTTTGAAGCTTTAATATAGGGTCTTACAGTGGTGCTTTTGCTTTAATGTTCACCTTAAGACCAGGTTTTACTGACAGTAGTATTCTGGATCTGATCCTTGGACCTGAGGTCATTTTTTTTCTTTGAGTGCCTTTTGCTGGGTACAGGAGCTGGGAAGGAGAAACAGTTTTATTTATGATCCTAGAAAATTCTGGCTTGGAAATGTTTCCTTTAAAATATGCTTAGAACTGGAACAGTTTCTTGTCTAATTGATCTCATTCATGCAATACTTTGGTCATAGTATCAAAAAAGGAGTTAAAAAAAGGAGTCAATTGGTGTTTCTAATATTCTACTGAAAAATCTCCCAACTAGATCCTCAGGTTCATTACGTTCATTTCTATGCTCCATGTTACAGTCGGTGACAATCTTGCTGATTTTTATGTCAAGATAAAACAAGGGTACCATCCCATATCCTCCAATTACAATAATATGCTTACTGCTCTTCAGGTCTTCACTGTCACCTCTCCCAAAGCTAATGCCAGATTTTCTATGAGGGCAGGACTTCACTTCTAAATACCAGTTTTCACTTGGGTTTTTATTCTGTGTAACAAACCACCCCAATACTTAGTGGCTGAAATAATAATTCATGATTTCCCATGATTCTCTGCAATGATGAGGCAGGTCACATGGTGTCGGCTGGAATGCTTAGAAGGTCTGAGGTGCCTCAATCACCAGGCTGGCCCTTGGGTAGGCTGCTGGCCAGGAGCCCAGCTTGGCCTGTTGACCAGAGGCCTTGCCAGTCCTCCACATGGCTGATTAGGCTTCCTCACAGCAAGGGACCAAGATCTCAGAAGGAACGTTTGAAACGCACAAAAGCAGAAGCTACAAATCTCTTAAGAAGCTACAAATCCCAGCCTTGGAAATTACTCCACATCATTTCTGCCACATTCTATTGATCCAAAAAGGTAATGGGGCCAGCCAGCTTCAAAGGGAAGGGAAAAGAATGACTTCTCTTGAAGAGTTTCTTTTCTAAGTATTAGCAGCCATCTTTAGTCTGCCACAGGAAGTCACAAACATTTAAGTAGTGGATAGTGTCAAAGAAATGAATTCTGAGAGAAACAGTTTTGTGAGCAAAGAATAGATCCTCTGTCTCAGATAAAATATCAGACAAGGAAGGATTATTAAATGAGGAAGAATAAAAGAGTTTAGAGAAGCAGAGTCTATGTGATCAAGGAGAAGCACAGTATTTGTGAAGCACAAAAATCAGTTACAAGGAAAGAAGCTTGTAAGTCAAAGAATACAGAGATGCATAATTGTAAGTCAAAGAATACAGAGACACATAAAGAGCACGGAGACACATAATTGCCACTCCAAGCTTCTAACCCAAGGCTGTAGCATGATAATGGGCCTATGAAACAATCATAAATAATACTCTAAGAATTAGGATAATTATGCTAACCAGCTGAAGCTCCAGGAGAAAGTGACTGAATAAATAAAATCAAATAAATAATACATAAAATAAGTTAAAGTTATAGAGGGAATCAAAACCATGGGAACAACTTTAAACAAAATCTGAGTTGTACTGAACTTTAAGAAATACTGCTTCATTTTTTCTTGTTCTGGCAGTTAGAGAATACATCCTATGTTTAATGTAGATGGTAACTGTCTCTTTAGGAAAAGAAGTCTCATTCTTTGATGTTTTTAGCAAGCTACCGTGTTACCTAAAATACATTTAAAATTTAAAAAGTTGCAGTCACATTCTTAAAATATGAACACAAGATCATAAGCCACCAGTGGCTGGATAATTCTTAGAGGGTGTAAACAGAAGCCAACCTCAAATCCCTCTCCATTGCCTTTTGTTTATAAAAACATTTTCCTGACTATCCCGTTCCCACCACAATAAGCAAGCCATAATAGGTAGAATCAAACACAGTTCCTATCTAGACTCTTGTGAATCACACATGCTCTTTTTTTCTTTTAATTTTTATTTTAAAGATGTAGGGTACAATTCAGGATTAGGTATACAAATGGTCATTGTACAGGTAAGGTTTGGGCCTCACTTAGGTCCCCACTTCTCCTGGCTTGAGATCAGGTGCCCTTATTGATGAAGTGTGCCCCCCCCAGAAATTTCCCATTACTGCCAATCCCTTTCTTTCAAATGACAGGCAGATAGCAGAGACCATCATTCCATTTGCTTCTCCTTGTTCTTCCACAGGTAACCTACCTTTCACTAGAGCTGAATCATGTGGATTATTTAACCCGGAAATCAAAGTTTACTCTTTATACACAAGAAATCTAAGTTCAGAGGCATTTAAGGGATTTCTCTAGGGTCATAAAGTAATGAGCTTATGGTCAAAGGCCCTAATTTAAAATGAACTGGAAGTTGGTAGCATTGAATTCTGGCTACCTACCCTAATTAAAAATAGGCTTTTCTAATAAAATAAACATGAAGTGGCAAATATAGTCCAGAACATTTCTGTTATAATTCTTTTTGTAAATTATAAATCAAAATGAGAGAGAAATTTTAGTCCCTTTTTCTTTATACTTAAGAGTACACTGGAACAGACAAACCAGTGTACTCTAGGAATACTTAAAAATATGATTGCGACACTAATCTTAATCCTTTCTTGAAAGTGAACATTTACATGAACTCAATCATGGAGGCCCAGGCACTACAAAGGCATACCAAGGAAATACAAGACCTTGTTTCTATCTTCCCAGGACTTTTGATGCTACTGTAGAAAGAAGATACATATAGCTGAAAGTTGGCACCCCCCCTTATGCTGTCATTTCAGTGCCCAAATTAGTGGGATGATGGACTAAATCTAGTAAATATGACATTTGGTTCTACATAAACACAATATCCAAAGGGAACAGCAGCACTTGTCAAAGAAAGGTTAGGATCTTAGTCTATTTGTGTAACAAATAATTAGAATGCCTACTAAGCGCCAGGAGGACTTACAGACGTTTGGGAAACACAGGTGTGCAGGACAGACAGCTCTTGTGGACTGGACTATGTGTAGTGAGGGAAGAAAGACAATAACCAAACATAAAACATGAAAAGATCAGAAATGCTATGAAGAATATAAAGTCAGGGACTACCTGACTACCATTAGGATGGGGACAAAAAAGGAGCCAACCATGGGAAGAACATTCCAGGCAGAAGGAGCAAGAAGCTTAGATGTGTGAGGATCGGAAAGGGGGAGTTCACTCTGGCTGGAATGTCAGGATCCTGGGGAAAGTAGAAGAGAGACAGAAGGCATGCAGCTAAAGTAAAGAGTTTTGGATAATAAATGTCCAGGTGTGATGGAAAAGGTACTGAAGGGTCACAAGTAGAAAAGTGGCAAAATCTGTTATCAGCTTTCAAAATTCACAGTCAGGCTGGGATGGGTGGCTCAGTCTGTAATCCCAGCACTTTGGGAGGCCGAGGCGAGTGGATTGCCTGAGCCTGCGAGTTTGAGACCAGCCCGGGCAACTTGGTGAGACCTTGTCTCTCTACAATAATTAAAAAATTAGCTGGGTGCAGTAGCACGTGCCTGTAGTTACAGCTACTTGGAAGGCTGAGGAAGATGGATCACCTGAGCCCAGCGGGTTGTTGCTGGAGTGGCCGTGAGTGTGCCACTTCACTCCAGCCCGGGCAATGAAGTGAGAAATACAGCTATGTCCAAGAAGTCAAAGGATCTTTACCTTCATCTGTAAAAAAGAAGGATGTTCATAATTTAATAGGTGACAGACCCCCGCCCTCACTACTGATTTACCTAGACTACATGTTCAGAGCTGGGTGACACATTCAACACACATGCTGTAATCACACTAGAGAGTCATTCTATTTAATACAGTGTACAAATTCAATATTTGCTGTGTCAAAGTCAAAAATACTGCCAAAGAGCTAACTTAAAACTAATCTCCCACAATTATAAAAGAACAATAATGTTTGCAGGAAGCAGCAGTGCATAGGCCTTGTTTATTTCTGACTTGCCTACTCAATGAAAGCATGGTCATATTTTATTTGATAGAAATAAATATGGCAAACCAAATATATACATTAAAAATGCTATCTTAAACAAAAGTCAGGAAAATATAGACATAAATTCTAAGTCTCTCATGGATATTTATTATATTTCTTAGACCTTTTTTTTTTTTTGGCTACAAAGTTATCTGAAAGTTTATTGCAGTTCCTGTCAAAATCCCAGCAATACATTCCATAAGTAGACGAGCTTAATGTGACATTTACAGGGGAAGGCAAGGATGCTAGAATAACTAAAACAATTTTGAAATAGGAGAAAAAGTGTAGACTTATTCTGTGGAATATTAAGGTTACTATATAGCTACAGTAATAAAGATAGTGAGATACCGACATATGGGTAGGTACATAGATCTGTGGAACAGAATAGAGATTCCAAAAACAGACCCACACAAATATGCTCAATTGATTTTCTTTCCATTGATTTTTTAACAAAGTTGCATCCATTGGAGGAAAGGTAGTCTACATGAAATGTTGCTAGAACAACATGCATACATTCATAGGACATAGGACATTCATAGGCAAAAAAAAAATGAACTGCACTCATATAAAAAAAACTTCCAAATATACCCTGGGCTTGAATGTAAAATGTGCAGCGTTAAAACTTTTAATTTCTTTTTTTGAGTTGGAGACTTATTCTGTCTCCCAGGCTGGAGTGCAGTGGTATACTCACGGCCACCCCAGTGTCGACCTGCTGGACTCCGGCAATCCTTCCGCCTCAGCCCTCCAGGTAGTCGGAACTACAGGCTCATGCCACCATGCCTGGCTAATTTTCTATTTTATTGTAGAGGTAAGGTCTCGCCAGGCTGCCCGGGCTGGCCTCAAACCCATGGGCTCAGCCAATCCACGCACCTCAGCCTCCCAAAGTGTTGGGATTACAGGCTGAGCCACTGAGCCTGGCCCATTACAACTTTTAGAAGAAAGCATGGGATAGCATCTTCAGGATCTTGGCCTAGATGAGTTCTTAGACATGACACCAGAAGCACAATCTATTAAAAAAAAAAAAATCAGTTGGGCTTTCTTTTTTTTTTTTTTGAGTTGGAGTCTCACTCTGTCGCCCAGACTGGAGTGCAGTGGCCGCTCCCTGCCACCACAGCCTCGATCTGCTGGGCTCCGGCGATCCCTCCACCTCACCCCTCCGAGCAGCCAGAAATACAGGCATGCGCCACCACGCCTGGCCGATCCTTTGATTCATTGCAGAGATGAGGTCTCGCTGCCCAGGCGGGTCTATTTCTTAGATCTTTTTAAAGTTAAAAAAATTTTTTTAATAATAGAGATGAGGTCTTGCTATGTTGTGCAGGCTGGTCTCGAACTCCTGGGCTCAAGCAATCCTCTTGCCTTGGCCTCCCAAAGTGCTGGGCTTACAGGCATGAGCCACCATACCCAGGCTATATTCCTTAGCTCTTAATGTTAAAAAATGACAAATATCATCTACATATACACTTTCCTACATTCAAAACTCACAACAGACAGGAAGATGACATATTTACTAAAACAGATTTAATTTTCTGTTTATTAAACAGGTTGAAAAGACTCCAAAAGACTTTACTCAAAATATATGCAAGAATAGTAACTTTTTTTTACATATTAAGTATTCAGTAATTATTTGCCTCAAGCTACCAACTTAATTATAATTGTTTTTACCATGTGTTTACAATTCAGGATGTAAATCTTACCCTATGAATGCCAGTCAACCGAACCACTGCAATTAGTCTCAATTTGAAAAATTCCTAAAGAGAAATCATAAACATATTGTTATATTTCACGCATCAAAGGACTGCAAGATAACTTATTCATGTAATATAGTTCAAAATTTCCAACATATAATTTTATGAACCAACAAAAGGCAACTTTTTAAAAAATGAGTGTTAAAGAGATCACCTTCTGACCTTTCACAAAAGGTGTTAACCCACTATTACTGTCATCAACTACACAGTTAATCTCATCACAACAGTAATTTACAAGGAGCAAAATATGAACATTAAATAGAAAGTATCTATGCTTCAATATATATTTTTTGCATATGCTTTCAAAATGAGAGTCCTAGAACAAACGAGCATTAACATTTTAAGGCCTCTGATATGCAGAATCAAATTATTTCCTAAAAAGTTTATGCTAATTTTCTTTTTGATAAACAATATATGAATAGCACCTCACTAGATTTAGAAATCATCATTTAAAAAAACTTTAATTCTATATGTAAAAAATGATCTTATTGTTTGTTTATTCTGTATTTGAGTTGAATTGAACATTTTTTTTAGCATGCTTATTAACGAGTTTAATTCCTTTTCCTATTTCACACTTACCTAAACCAGAGGAATATTTTGCTGAGAAGATATAAATGTAGAGCTTAATGACTGTTCTCTCATAATCACATTTTGTCATCTCAGGATGAGTGACTGCTGTCACGTAAAATAAAACGTAGCTGAGTTTCTTTATCTAAGCTAAAACCAAACCATTTAAACTAATTTTAGAAATTTTAGCAAGTTACTGCCTTTCTTCCTCCTCAGCAGAACACCATAGTATTAAGTAGGAAGAATGAAATGCAAAAATATTACTAGATGGCAATGCTTCTTAGAATAGAATAAATAGTTATTAGGCAGGATAAAAAGAGGACAAAGAGTCACAGGAATTCTGACAGGCCCAGCAGCTGAGACAGGTAGATTCCCCAACTTGGTATGCTAATAAGTGTTAAAAAAAACTAGCACTACCAATCCCCTCAAAAACATTTTCTCTACCCAGAGGAAGGACACAAGACATATGTGCTTTAACTTAAAAAGTCAATTTCAGGCTGGGCTCGGAGGCTCAAGCCTGTAATCCCAACACTTTGGGAGGCTGAGGCTAGAGGATTACCTGAGCTCAGAGGTTCAAGACCAGCCTGGGCAACTTGGTGAGACCTCATCTCTACAATAAATCAAAAAATAAGTCGAGTTTGGTAGTGCGTGCCTATGGTTCCAGCTACTTGGAAGGCTAAGGCAGAAGGATCGACTGTGCCCAGCAGGTCGAGGCTGCAGTGGCTGTGAGCGTGCCACTGCCCTCCAGCCTAGGCGACATAGTGAGACTCTGACTCAGGAAAAAAAAAAAAAAGTCAATTTCAAGATAGCCTAAAAAAAAAAAAATTCTGGAAGATTTGGAGATAACAAGCATAACACTGAGAAATCCCTTCTTTCTCAGACAAGAGCTCCTTTCAGAAAGTTCCCAATGAAGGACAAATATTCCCAAGTGATTTGAGATTAAAAAACAATACAGCAGCAATTGGCTTTCTGATAAAAAAACAATAGGCCCCAAAGCTTTTACTTTGAAAGTGGAAAAGTCTGGATGCTCTTATTTCTGTCTGGTCAGGAGAGACAGTGGATTTGACAAAACAAACTTTTTTGCAGTAAAGCAGAGAAATATCATACTGTTTTGGAATCTGAGAATGGTTTTCCATTTGGGTATACGTGTCTTTTAGTGACAATTAAATAAAATGTTAAGAGGAAATATCTAGCAAGAAGTCAAAGGACCTACACTGGGTTAAAGGCATAGTCGCCAGGTATGGTGGCTCACTCCTGTAATTCCAGCACTTCGGGAGGCCGAGGCAAGAGAAATGCCTGAGCTCAGGGGTTTGAGACCAGCCTGGGCAACTTGGCGAGACCTTGTCTCTACAATAAATAAAAAAATTAGCTGGGCGCGGTGTCTCGTGCCTATGGTTCCAGTTACTTTGAAATCTTAGTGGAAGAATCACCTGAGCCTAGCAGGTTGGGGCTGCAATAGCTGTGAGTGTGCCACTGCACTCAAAAAAAAAAAAAAAAAAAGGGCATAGTCTCCAGGATCTCACTTTGCAGGTCAGCTATGGCAGGAATCATTGCAGTATCAGACTCATCTGCCCTGCCTTGGGCAACTGTATACATTTAAGACTTTAGATATGTCAAAATAGTCTTCCATTTTATCCACTTGAAAAGTTCAAAACATGAATAACAGCTGGATTTAAAAGAGGGACATTCCACGTCATTATCTGTCCCACTCTGGGGTCAAATGGAATCACTTCTATGAGTCACCTAGACTGCCACAGGCTGAATTTGCTGATCGTTCATCTGTGTTCTGAGAACACATTTACTAATATTTCTCTTATGCTGTTTTATAGTATATTAAGCTACTGCCTCAAGTTCCTTGAGGGCTGGGGCAACATCTTTTTAACTAATATCCCAGGGGTCTATTGCATTGTCTCTTTTCAGAGATGAATAAGATGGCAGCTGCCACGTAACACACCTATTCATCAGTGGAGTATTAAAACATCTCTGGAAACAACTTAAACAAAAACAGTGTCTACTAGAACTTTTCTCAGAGACAATATTGCGTGTGGTTGAAAGGAAAGACTGGGAATCTGGTCAGCTGAGATTCTGGAAACTGACATAAGGGACCTAGAGGGGGTCTTTCGCTGCCCTTTTCCTATACAGTGCTTGGTTTCTCCTCTTGAAAATATTGTGAACAAATATTTAAAGAATAACAGTCTGAAGCAACATTGGATCCTTAGCCTGCCCCTAGCCCAGAGTAATGAGTCATTAGGGTGTCCCATGTCTCAGTCTTGCCCCTGTCGGCACCACGGATATTCAGTAAATTATTGTTGAGTGAATGAAGGATACCAGGTCAGGTTTTACCATCTAGTTAGGAACCAAAGGTACAGAGGAGGAGGCCTGGCTCCCGGAAAGACCAGAGACACAACTGGTGCACACACAGTGGGCATGAAAGGGTGGCAAAGCAAATGGCAGGGAGGGAGCCTCAGGCATTTTCATCACCCCATGGCAGGGCAGAGATTCAGAGGAGAGGTTGTGCTTTCACCCTTCCAAGAGAGAGGAGAAAAAAAATCTATATTTGCCAACTTACCCACCAAACTTGACATCTCACAAATCTGAATGGAGAACTGCTGTCAAATTCAGCATGACTGGCTACATTATAATGACTGCAAGTCATTTTGGATCAGTGATGGACTGCTGGATAAATGCCACATCATTCCAAAGTGACCTTAATATCTTGTCATATTCTGATTTCACAATTATTCTTTTGCACAAGTTAACCTTAGTATAATGCAGCAGAGATAATGCTGGGACCAACAGAATGATCATGTTGTCACCCAAAGAAGGACATCGCACATACCATTCTGAGGCCACTTGTCCTGTTTGTTTTCCCCCAAGACGATGACCTCTGAAGGGCAAGGGCCTTCCTTGTCTCCTGAGAACCTACCATATATTAGGTGCTTCATAGACATTATAATTCCATGACCCTGTAAGCTATGATTGAACTGACAATATTGCATATCCTTGGACAGTTTTAGTCTCATAAAACCAACAACTTCTGATAGTGATCACTGTAAAGAATGATACATGTGCTATAACATACTCTTAGTCCAATGACAACAGTCAAATTGTCATGCATTGCAAATCAGCCTAGTGTTTAGCTCAAACTAATTTCTGACCGCAAAATATAAAGGTTATTGTTCAGTATTAAATGACCCTTAAGCACAAAATATGTTTAAAATGAACACTACTAACCCACTCATCCCCCCAAAACAAGTAGTTGCTCCCTACTTCATGCTTCCTTAGAATTTAGGGAGTACTAATAGTTCTACTATACTTCCACTAAACTGCAGCAGATACCTGGTTTGGTGCCCTCCTGCTCCAGCCTTTGACCTCTTGAAAGAGTTGGGTGTGTGGGACAGGACCTGACACACAACAGAGTCTCCATAATTACTTCTGAATGGAAAGGAGTGATGGGAGATAAGAAGGGGAAGGTTAACATCTACTGTGTACTTGGTGAGGTAGGTATTATCATCTCATCTCTAAAGGTGAGAAAGTTGAGGTTTGGAGAAACTAAGAAGTTGGCTGGAGCTCATCTGCAAACCCAGCATTCACACCAGCTCCAGTGACTAAGAGCCATCTGCTACACGGCCTCTCCAAAGAGCTACATGAAAAAAGGAGTTTTATATAGAATGTGACATCTTTTTTTATTTTTCAAAGCTACAATTTGTCTTTTAGAAAAGCTAAAAAAGACAATTTGAAAACGAGTTCTATGTTGTTTTCTTATAGCTCATTACTCAATGTTCCATCTAGTGAAACATAATCAGCAAGTGCTTCCTCCATCCTGCCTGCCTATTAGATAATTAAGGTTGACATGACAGAAAGCCAGAGCCAGGGAGCATCCTGCTTGCATAACCTCTTACGGAGAAACATTCCCCACCAATTTAATAACAAGATAAATAACCCAAGTTTAATTTGTATTAAAAGGATCATGTTTTGCATGGCTTTTCTTCCCAGCATACCTATTAAGGGGATGTAGTTAAAATAAATTAATGCTATATCACCTATATATGACCCTCTTTTTGAGTGACTTAAAAAAGCAGTATAACATGTCTTCAGTGTGTTACTTTGTCAGGCCTAGTTTTCATCCTAAAACTGATGACAATTTGAGAGACTTGGAAGTGAGGGTGATCGAGTGGCCAACTTTGTCATTTACCATCTGCTTGATCTTGGATAAGCTGAATCACTTTTCTCATCTGCAAAACAGGGATAATAATGGTTTCTACCTAACAGAGCTTGCTTTAAGAATTGAAAAAGATAGTTATAAATCAAATGCTTAGCATAGCAACAGGTAAAAGTAAGCACTCAAAAAGGTAAATTTATCTGAAAACAATTCTTTATTGGTTGGCTTTAAAGTATGATCCTATAAACAAGAACCAGAGTTGATATTAGGGGAGTTTTATTTTATACCTAAATTAGTGATTTTCATACGGATTTTATGATATCACATGACTCGAATTACTAGAAAGCATTGTGAAATATAAACATAACTTTCCTCATTCATTTACTATATGGTTCATAGAAAAGATAAAGTGAAGCCAAAACAATATACTGTGATACATTTTATTTTTTTGAGTTGGAGTCTCACTCTGCCACCCAGACTGGAGTGCAGTGGCACACTCACGGCCACCCCAGCGTCAACCCACTGGGCTCAGGCGACCCTTCTGCCTCAGCCTTCCAAGTAGCCGGAACTGCAGGCATGTGCTACCATGCCCACTCAATTTTTTATTTATTGTAGAAATGAGGTCTTGCCAAGTTGCCCGGGCTGGTCTTGAACCCGCGGGTTCAGGCAATCCACTCACCTCGGTCTCCCAAAGTGCTAGGATTATAGGCTAAGCCACCAAACCTGGCCCAACATTTTTTAAAAGTTAAACTGTATAAACAACCTCCACTTTTTGATGCAATGTCTATCATTACAGTCAAGATTCCCACTGCAGGTGAATTTAATATGACCAATGATGACTAAGCAAAGCATCTTAAAAAAAATTTATAATCATGGCTGTACAACAACTTGAATGTATTTTACGCCATAGAATTGTACACTTAAATATAGTTAAAAGAGTAAATTTTATGTTATGTATATTTTATCACAAAAAATCTACACTCATATAAAATAGAAAAAATGTTCTTACTGCTTTAAAATGAATTTAAATGGATTACACAAATTAGTCTCAATGTACCAGAAAACATACTAACACATATTCTAAACATAATATAATTTCAATGTGCCCAATGTGCTTTTTTCATAATTCACAGGTTACTATAATAAATACTAAGTACCTAATTGTCAGTTTTGTTTGTTACCCTGAATTAGAAGGATTGAGGTGGGAGATAATACGATCTCCCAAATTTGTCCAAAAATGGCTTGGGTCTTCTTTACTAGATGAATACCAATATATGAAGCTGAGACATTTTTAAACTTTCTGGTGATTATTGAGGTAAGTGCACATATGAGATATTTTTTTTTTTTCTAAAGTAATCATCGAAGCACTCACATGTTGACAAAATTCACTAATAATATAATGGATCTGCAAAGTATTTGATCCTCTCGCTAATCTTCTTTTATTAAGAGGTCAATCCACCCAAAGGCATCAATAACAGCCTAATAGGATAGATGAAGGGGGGAGGGGAAGGGAGGAGGATGGGAAGGGAGGAGAGGTGGGTTGGTGGTAGTGCACAGAGATTGTGTGTGTGCATGTGTGTGGTAGTGCACAGAGATTGTGTGTGCGTGTGTGTGTGTGAAAGTGGTTACAAGGGAGCAATCAAAATCTTTGACCATGTGATAGCAGACACACCTACTATGTGCTTACATAAAATAAACAGCTCAATCAATCAATCCCTGAGAACTTTCATAATAACAAACTCAGTTGTAGGATTTTCTTTTACTTCCTTTATCTCTGGAAATGTGAGGTTAAAATGCCCACCCAAGGCACCAGTGGATAAAGGTATATCAAATGAGATAGGTACAGCAAAAGCCATAACAAGTAAGTCAATTTAATCTTAGAGAAATAGCTGTTCTGTCTCTTTACAGAATTACACTGGAGCATGAAGGGAATGTAGTAATGTGATTAGATGGTCAAACGAAGGAAAGTAACCATCACTGAGACATAGGGAAGGATCATGTCTACAAGGCAGCAAGACCTAACAAAAAGAATACCCAACTAGATGTCACGAGACCCAAATTCTACTCCTTACTTTACATCTAACTGACATCATGTTGGGCAAGTCATCTCACCTCACTTAAGCTGACTTTTCAAACTATAAGTTAGAACAAATGATTGATAGACTCTTCACTTTCAGCATCCCACCACCCCATGAGTTGATTAATTTTGGCTGGAGCTGGGAGATACCTAGTCTGAAAAACATTTTGGAGGGGTGAGAAATAGATAGGGCTTTATGAAATGAGAGCACCAGGAAAAGCAACTGTCTGTTTTCTTAGAGGGTGCACTGGTCTACAACTGGCAACTAATAAATCCGACTCACTGAAGAGAGTGAAAAGTTGGTTACAGCAAGAAAAAAATGTCATCAAGTCAGACATACAAGGGGAGACCCCCCCAAAACTGAATTATTTTTTGGAGAGCTATCCCTTTATAGTACAGGCTTCTCCTGCTAGGTGAGTGTTTTCAGGAACCATCGGCTAGTGTTGTTGTGAGAGGCTGTGTTGTGGAAGAAACATCCCAAGTTGTGGCAAACAGGTGACTGGTTCTTCAACTGTAAGAACACATCTGCCCGTACCATGCTGAATGTTCAGCAGTTTTTGACCCAAACTGGTATGACCTCCATGCCCCACCCTCCCTATTCACTGGGTCTCGTCCCAGTGATCTTTTTTTGTTTGTTTCCCCAGATGAAAAAAGTCCTGAAAGGGAAAAATTTTGCCAATGTGGAAGAGAAGAAACAAAAAACAGTAGAAGCACTAAAAGGCATTACAAGTGATGAGGTCAAAAACTGCTTTGAGTAATGGAAAAAATATCTTAAAAGGTATGTTGCATCAAGTGGAGAGTACCTTGAAGGTGACTGAAATTTAAACATGTAAGAATAAATACACAACTTTTTAACAGATAAATCTTGTGTTTTCGGGGGTCCCCCCTAGTATAATAAAAGTACTGATTTTAATTGAAGGAAGAAGAGAACTGGGACTGTGGAAGGGTCCGAATACTAATCTTCCCCTTAAACACTGGGGTTTACTCTTGGGCCTGTAGGTGTTCTCTGCTCATATATATATACTCTGCTTGCGTGACATCTTGACTCTTAAGGTTCCGTCCACCATGTCTGTGCACAGGGTGAGCCCAGTATCCTCACCCTAAGCCTTAGAATTATCTCCCCAATATCTTCCAATATACATGAAGATGTATGGAAGCAACTCAAACAGCATGTCCCAAATTGCATCTACTCTTTCTTCTCACACCCAGACACCAAATCTGCTCCTTGAATCTCAGGTTGATAGCAATATCAAAGACTAAGGTACTACACTGTGGATTGAATGTTTATATCCCCTTCAAATTTCATGGTTAGTGCAACAATATTAAGAGATGGAGCCTTCAGTGGGTGAGGGGCCATAAGCGCTCTGCCCTCACAGATGGAATTTAGTGCCTCATAAAAGGGCTTGAGGGGGAGAGTGTTCCCCTTCCATGTCTTCTTGCTCTTCTGCTCCTCTGCCATGTGAGGACACAGCATTCAAGGCCGGGAAATCAAACCTGTGGCACCTTGCCCTTGACCTTTCCAACCTTCAGAATGGTGAGAAAAGCATTACATTGTTTATAAATTAACCAGCCTCAGGTATTTTGTTACAGCAGCACAAATAGATGAAGGCAGGCACCTAACCCAGAAACCTTCTTTCCCTCTATTCCCTCAAATCACCCGGTTCTCTTCCTAAACTAGCCTCTTCTGCAATGCTGCTACCACGGCCTCAGATGGTGCCCACCTCATCTTTGAAATCACCTCCTCTTTCACCCTCTGTAGTCCAGGTCCATACTACAGTTGGGGAGCTCTTTCTAAAATGCATCACCTCCTGTTTTGTGGTTTTGATATTATAAAGACAAAACAATGTCTCAGGGAGGGGTGGGGAGGCCTAGCAACTGGAAGGGATGAGAAAGAGTGCTTTCCTGCTTTTCCTGCTGTTTTATTGCTCTTGCTGTTTCCTTCCCAGGAATGCGAAGGATTGGCCTCCAAAGGCAGAGCACATTGGATTATGAATTCTTTGATCTCTTGAGAATTGCTGGAATAGGACCATAGGCTGCTTCACCATATGGCTCGCCGTGGGCACTCACTTAGCCTCACAAGTTAGGAATGGCCCCTTCTTACTTCATCATGCTGCCTGTGCCATTTATTCTGTGGTTTGGACCACAGCTATGAGGACAAGATGTTTTTCAAGCCTCTGGCTCTGTTTCTATCTACATGTCACTGATGTCCATGCTCACAGATAGTAGGCATTTTTACAGAAGTTTTCTTTACTTCCTGGCCAACAGCAGTCATTGCCATGACGGTCAAGTCTGGATATACAGAGAGACTGTTCCACTTGTTGGTCTGTAAATGTTCTGGAGCTGCTTCATGTAAGTACAAACTGCCTAATTTTTGTTTACTTATTTTTATATTGCTTGCTCCCCCAAGCCCTAGGGGCCTTGTTGCTGTACGAGTATAGTCTCACTTTCCTTTCTAACAGCAAGAGTGAGAGACAGGGCCTGGTTTTCCATAGTAGCAATGTGGAAAATAAGCACTGAACTGAGTCCCAGGTCTGCTTCCACCACCATCTGCGTGGGCTTAAATCACTCACCCAATCCAAGCCTCCATCTGCTCAGCCTTAACATATAGACAATCATTCTGGCCTAAGTGTTGATATTAGTGGTAAAGAAATATCATGGAAGCACTTTGAAATCATTAAAGTGGAAAATAAAAGCAAACAGGAACTCATAGAAAGAAAGCTAATCATCTTGCTGGTAAAGTGATTTGAAAAGAAGATGCTTTTGGCTTTGAGACATTATCTTACGCCAACACAAAACAACCCAGGGAGTGAGCATTATTTATACATCATGGTTCCAAGTAAACAAAACAGCAAAATGGTGCAAGGACACAGACATTCTGTACCATTTAGGCTCTACTACAAAGACAAAAGGAGCTCCTCAAAAAGGCACAGAGGCCCAGGGGTCCAGATTGGGCTATGTGGCCCAAACACAGAGTGTCAGTAATCTCTTTCACTGTGACAAAACAACCACCTGAGTAGAAAACTCTTCTCCAAATCTCCCTTGCAATAATACATAGATAATGGACCACTTAAGGCCTGTTAATTGGAGATTTGAAAAAAAAAAAAAAACCTGCCCAGTCTCTGGCTCACTGTGCCAATTAAGTGCAGCCACGCCTAGCTGTCCAACCCAGAGAAGACCTTTCAAAATTCCCCAGTCAGCCAACGCTGCTTATCTGTTCCAGCTCCTATTTTCCCTGGAAGAAGGTGTGTGAAACGAAGCACTGTTCAAGTGCATTAAGAGAGAAATGGGTCAATTTTAGACAAGCAAGCTCTTATGTCACTTATGCTTCAGGTAAAATGTCCATTTTTACCTTGGTGTTAAATCTGGGCCTCATATTGCAACTTGGTTCATGGTCGCTGGTGGATAAAATCATTGGTTGCTATTTGCTCCTTAGCTGAAGCAGAAAAGCATCTGGTTTACATATTGAGTAAACATATAGTGAGGCGACTTTTCAATACCAAGTGGGTGTCCTACAAGTCAATCTTATTCTGACACTAACCACTCAGAGTAAGCGTCAGATTCCACAGGTTAAAACGCTCAGTTCCACAGACTGCCTGCACTTCAGACACCAGTTGCAAGTCCCAGGAATCCAAGCTACCTGCACTTCTGTCTGCCTTAACTCCAAATTTGGGGGCTTCTACAACCGCCTCAAGTCTGATAATCCATTAGAATAACTCACAGAACTCAGGAAAACACTTTACTTACCATTATCGGTTTATTATCAAGGATACTACTCAGGAGCAGTCAAATGGAAGAGATGCTTAAGACACAGTATTTAGGGGGGTACACAACTGTCCTGCTATCCATAGTACTCTGATGAGTTCACCAACCCGGAAGCCCCATGAACGCCAAAGCGTAGGGGTTTTTAGTGAGTTTCTTTATGTAAGCACCAATGATCAAATCATCGGCCATCAGTGAGTAAAAAATCTCCAGCTCTTCTCCCCTTGCCTCCAGGGAGGGCAGAGGTAGGAGTGAAAGTTCCAACCCTGGAATAACATGGTTGGTTCTTCTGGTGACCAGTCCCCATCTTGAAGCTATCTAAGAGTTCACAATGAGTTACTTCATTTGGACAAACTCAGGAAGGGCTGAAAGGGGCTCTCTATGAATAGCAAAGGATCCTCTTATCAGGAATTTTAAGGATTTGGGGATCTCTGTGTTAAAAACTAGAGGTAAAGCCCAAATATATATCTCCTGTTATAGCACACATAACAAGAGCTGCAGAAAACAGTCTACTAGGAGGACTAATTCTTATTCCAAATGGCTGCAGTTTGAAACAGTGCCAAATAGTTCATTTAGAAGGTCAAGCTCACTTTCAAGGACAAAACAAGTCATTTAAGTCACTAAGGCCCCGAGTCAATGACTTATAAAGTTATTTCCTAAGGGGTACCTTCCTGACACGATGACAAGTCACTTCACAACATGCTCCTATAGTTCTCTATCTCTTCCTCTCATAACATTTATCACACACCTATGAGGAATTGTTTGATTAAAGACTTACTTCTCTTCCACTAAACCATAAGCTGTCTGAGGTCTGGTCTACATGTGTCATGCTCATCATTGTAGCCTAGGGCTTAGCATGCAGAAACTGCTATTGAATATTAATTGAACAGATAAAAGAATCAAAATCAGACCTCCTTGCTTGGAGCAAACCACAGCTTCTCATAATCTTTAAACTAATTCCATGTGACATACAAAGGCTCCTGAATCCTTTAGCAGAGACTAAAGACCCCATTTGAGCCCTATCAGCAAAGAGAAGGATTTAACTCAGCCATGGCATTAAGAATAATTTGGGGGCAGCTCTGGGCACTCTGAAGCTATAAAGTAAGATGAGGCTTCTAAAAGAACCAATGAATAATAATAGGAATCAGGTAAAATGCCCATATTCCAAGGAGGTAACGGACTATTTCTGCACATCAGGTTGGCTTTGGGCTTCAGAACTCAGAGGGATTCTGTGGCTTCCCCTAGGGTTGGCAAAAGGGAGAAACCATGCATTCCCTGGGGATTTTAGAGTTTTGATGGCTTTCCAGGAGACAGAAGACACACTCCCCATCTGGATGGGGTGGGGTGGGGCTTTGTCATAGCTCAGTGACAAATTCAGTTGCATAACACACATAGTCTCCAGTCAGTGACCTAAGTTTCTCCTTTGTACACGGCAGAAGAATCTATGGTTATTTCCTAGCAACCAAATTTGAAAGGCAAAAAGATTGTGCCAAGAAAACGAATGGTGTGCTTTTGTCCCCCACCTACTTTTTTTTCTCTCACCCACACACAAGAAATATTTTCCTATTTATATTTGATAACATCATCTGTTTTTATTGTGGGGAATCTTACCCATTTAAGAAAAGCAATAACTTAATCATTGTTAGTTGAACAGAAATAGAAACAAAGAGGGCCTTAAGTATCACCAACCTGTGTCATGGCCAGAGATGGGCCACCAAGAAAGGTTGAAAGAGGAATGTTGTATCTCACTTGCACCGTGATACTAGGTGGACTCAACAATCATGATCAGGCTTCTGCTGGGTGCAAAGCACTCTCCCAGATGATGAAGGCAATAGAAAGATCTCAGACTCAGACTTGAACCTCAAAATTATGCCTTGGTGAAAGAAGACACGAATGTAAGAAAGATCAAACAAATGGATTATAACCTTGTGTCTTAAGGCAATATATGCTAAAGGAACAATAGTCATTGCACAGGAGTTATGAATTGGACCAGGAAAGGCATGTAGGAGTTGTATAGGCTGGTGAGGGCCGAAGGGATAAGGGGCAGGAGAGATAGGGCATTAATAACAGGGCACAGCCAGGCTTGGTGGCTCAGCCTATAATCCCGCGCCTTTGGGAGGCTGAGGTGAGTGGATTGACTGAGCCCACGGGTTCGAGACCCGCCTAGGCAGCGAGACCTCATCTACAATAAAAAAAAAAAAAAAAAAAAAGATCAGCCAGGCGTGGTAGCACATGCTGTAATTCCGGCTACTTGGAAGGCTGAGGCGGAAGGATCGCCGGAGCCCAGTAGGTCAAGGCTGTGGTGGCCGGGAGTGGCCACTGCACTCCAGTCTGGGCGACAGAGTGAGACTCCAACTCAAAACAAACAAACAAACAAACAAACAAACAAACAAAAAACAGGGCACATAACATTTTATGGAATAACAGATAAAGAAGGCAGGAGAAAGCCAAGGAGAATTTAAGGAGTTTGTGAAGGGACAGATGGATGCAATGAAATTTTTGAGACAGAAATGATGGAGATAAGAGTGGGAAGTAGATTTTGATGAAATATTAAATAAAGTCTGAAATATCAGGCTAAGCACTTTTCAAGGCCTAACTCAGGCCCAGAAATGCACCTGACAAATTATTGTATCGGGGGTAAAAATATCACTTGTAGAACTCATAGTTAATTTTTTTTGGAGCAGAGAGGGATATTGATAACAACAGTAGAAAGTCATTGATGGTATCTAAGCATGGGAATAATGGAAAAATACATTTTAGGGACATAATATATAACAATATATTAGAGGAATTAATTTGAAAGCATCAGGAAGAATCCATTGCAGATTGTTTGAGATTAAGAGCAGAAAGCCTAATTTTATATTAAGGTATATATTTGAGTACCTTGAGAAATAAAACATAAATGGATTTCAAAATTCAAGTTCAAAGTAAAAAAAAAAATCATTACACTTTAAAAATTAAACTTTCAGATTAGCCAACAATTGAAGAAAGCAATTAGGTTTTGAGGAAACAGGCCTTTCCTGAAAGTCTTAACTGACTTTTTCCAAAGAAAAATCCATCTAATTAGTGCTTTTTAGAATAGATGCTACCTGAGCACTTGGATGGAATTAAATGTTTTAGAGTAAAAATACCACTTTTAGAATTAATAGTCAAATATTTTGTACAACACACAAGAATAGTTATTTTAAACACACACAAAAGAGTGCTGGCCATGTTAAATATACTGTAAGCAAACTATCAACTTAAGAAAACACCAGGCCCTTACTGGAAAATTCATCAAGCATTATGACAGTCACCATGCAATCAAATCTTCATTTAAAATCAAATTACAATTATTCTAATTATGAACCAACATTTCATTTGTTGAACAACTGGTACCCAACCCAACAGTTCCGTAGAAGAGATGATTTCATCACAAGACAACTTAATTCATTTGGGTGCAAAGACACCTTTTTGCTTTTTTAAGCAACTGATTTACCAGTTTAGGTATCAGAAATGCTATTTCTTTAAAAATTACTTTATGAACTAAGTCTAAGTCAAACCAAAATGCTTTCATTCATTATGAAACAATATTGTGCACTCATAAACATTTTAAATCTTTCCCAGCAACGGGCTTATGTGGACCAACCAGGAAGTGAAACCAAATATGATCACGTTGTGAAAGCCGAGTAAAATGAAAGTACACATTTGGAACTGGTTGAAGCACTATTAAAATTTCATTAAAAAACCCATCCCTTGGAAGCATCCATTTAATCAAGGCAATAATAAGAGGAATTTCAAAAGCATAAGTCTTCATTTTGTTATTTGGCAATTTCCCAATCTCCTATGCAAATGTCCTTTCCTGTAACTAGGCTGGCTCATCTGAAACATGAACACTCACCCAGCCCAGCCGGTTGAGTGCAGAGAGCCGAGTTAAGCTATCACTTTCATGCTGGTAAATCTACTCTGATACAAAACAATTGCAATCTTTCATGACTTAACTTTGCAGAAAATGTATCTTTTGCTTCTTAGGTAACAAGCAAATTCCATTTCTCTTAACTGTTTTGCTTGGGTTTCTGTCATTCCCTTTATACTGCTGTAAATTAAACTTCCTAAAACTACAAATTGTATTTTACTTTTTTTATTTTTTGAGTTGGAGTCTCACTCTGTCACCCAGACTGGAGTGCAGTGGCCACTCCCGGCCACCGCAGCCTCGACCTGCTGGGCTCCGGCAATCCTTCCGCCTCAGTCTTCCGAGTAGCCGGAATTACAGGTGCGCGCTACCATGCCCAGCTAATTTTTTGATTTCATTGTAGAGATGAGGTCTTGCCTGCCCAGGCGGGTCTCGAACCCGTGGGCTCAGGCAATCCACTCACCTCAGCCTCCCAAAGGCGCGGGATTACAGGCTGAGCCACCGAGCCCGGCTGTATTTTACTTTTTAATTAGCTTGCTTTTTAATGAAGACAGAGCGACCTAGACATAGTAAGAGTTATTATAAGTACCTAATAATTATTCTTATTGTTTAAGGATTTTATTGTCAAATAAAATTCAGTGTTGTCTACATTTTCCTTCTAAGATGGAGACTAAGTAAAACCATCAATTCCTGGGCTATACCACTTTATCTCACTTTTCTAGGAGGCTGGGTGTGGGAGAAAGGGCAAGAAGACATCCATGTACAAATAAAATAAATTATTATTTACTGATTATTTTTCTTTATTCTTATCTTTAATTTTAAAGCAAGATTTGAATAAGTTTAATATTATACAGTACAACATTTTTATGGCAATTTCTTAGCAGTCTAAATAAATAAGAAGGGGGTTCTTGAACTACTCATAACTCCAACAAATAATCGGGCAGCCCAGGAGTTCCCAACCCCCAGAACACCTATCCCTGGCCTGTTGGGAACCCAGCTACACAGCAGGAGGTGAGCGGCAGATGAATGAGCAGAGCTTTATCTGTATTGACAGCTGCTCCCCATTGCTCACATTATTGCCTAAACTCTGCCTTCTGTCAGATCATTGGGGGCATTATATTCTCATAGTGTGTGAACCCTCTTGTGAACCGCACATGAGAGGAATCTAGGTTGTGTATGTACTCTTATTAGAATCGAATGCCTCGTGGTCTGAGGTGGAGCTGAGGTGGTGATGTTAGCACTGGGAAGTGGCTACAAATACAGATTAACATTAGCAGTGAGGTTTAACTGCACAGAGACCATAATAAATCAATTGCTTGCAGACTTGTATCAAAATCCTATCAGTGAGTGGCAAGTGAATTGATGTACTTCAATTGTACAGCTGCTTCTGGTGGCAGGCTTTAAGTCTGAATCCAACTTATTTTAGTCTGTGCATGGCCCACCCATTATTTTATTTACCCTTGCTATCCATGCCTCTGTGCCTCTTTCTTTTTAATGGTTTTATAATTATTTCATTATATATTATAATGTAATAATAATAGAAATAAAGTGCACAATAAATGTTATGTGCCTCAATCATCCTAAAACCATCTGCTCTCCCACCCTATCTGTGGAAAAACTGTCTTCACAAAACTGGTACCTGATGCCAAAAAGGTTGGGGACTGCTGAGGTAGCCCCATCAGATATTGCACAGACACAATGCAAATGTGAATATGAATGCTGCTCTCTCTACAGACAGAGCAGACACGCTACTGCTACGTATAAGAGAATGAAATTTGGCCGGGCTCAGTGGTTTAGCCTATAGTCCCAGTGCTTTGGGAGGCTGAGTGGATTGCCTGAGCCCGCGGGTTCAAGACTTGCCCGGGCAACTTGGCGAGACCTCATCTCTACAATAAATCAAAAATTAGCTGGGCGTGGTAGTGCGCACCTGTAATTCCAGTTACTTGGAAGGCTAAGGTGAAAGGATCGTCGGAGCCCAGCAGGTGGAGGCTGCAGTGGCCAGGAGCAGCCACTGCACTCCAGTCTGGGTGACAGAGTGAGACTCCAACTCAAAATAAAATAAAATAAAATAAAAAATTATAAAAAAATTTTTTTTTAAAAGAATGGAATTTAAAAGACAAAAAAATTCCTAGCATAAATAAGCCATGACAGACAAATTCATTGGCATGCATGTGTGTATATAAACACATATATAAATGCATGTTTATATATTTATGTATATATAAAATGCAAATCATGTAGTTAGTGAGTTCAATAAACACTTGAGAGTCTATTAAGTAAATACTAACAACAGTATCACTCCTGAGAGATGAGTCAATCCTATTGTCATCGTGGTAAGATGCTGAAGAGCCTGCCTAGGGGTCTAATGCAGAGCTCGTCTAAAACACTGACTCATAAAAACATCAGTGTTGCTGGGTGGAGTGGCTCATGACTGTAATCCCAGCATTTTGGGAAGTGGAGGCAAGAGGACTGCCTAAGCCCAGGGGTTCGAGATCAGCTTGGGCAACTTGGTGAGACTTCATTTATACAATAAATAAAAAAGAAAATTAGCCAGGCATGGTGGCATATGCCTGTTGTTCCAGTTACTTAGATGGCTAAGGTGGAAGGATTGCCTGAGCCCAGCAGGTCCAGGATGCAGTAGCTGTGATTGTGCCACTGCACTCTAGCCTGGGTGACAGAGTGAGACTCCAACTCAAAAATAAAAAAGTCAGTGTTGGGCAGACCAGTACCCAAAGTCTCTGGGAACCTCCCCTCCTACCTTCCCACTCATTTTATCAATTACTACTTTCACTATAGAGTCTGATACTTTATGTTAGATTCTCTCGACAGGGAGAATATACTGAGCATTTGCTCAGGTATGGGCTGAATAAGACAAGAGAGTATATTCCATCTTATATCTACTCTTAAAACACTCATAAAAATCAGGTAGATAGAAACCAGAAGAATACATAATCAAGGATTAAAATGTATAGCTGAACAATTCTGGACATCTGTACAGCGCTCTAAAGTTTATGGAGCATTTTTTTCATAGTCATTTAAATCATATAATTGACTTTAAGGATTCTAGCTCAGAGAGAAAAATAAGCTGAAGACATATGGCTAGTGAGCAACAGCTGGATCCTATGACTAACACCAACACTGTGTTCTTCCCATCATCCAAAGTTTCTTCTCTTAATGGTTATAGCTCAGGGAATGGAGAAGGCAGCACAGATGAGGTGCCTCCTAGCCTTGAGGGAATTGCAGCAGCTGGAGCAGATAAAAGATCTCCAGTTGGGGAAGGGCAGAAGCAAAGGGCTACTGGATAAGGAAGAGCAATGAGGCAGCAGAGAATCTTCATGGCCAGAGGAGATGACTTTGCAAATCAATGAGGTACTGAGGACATTGAGGGTTGACGATTCCAGAATGAAGAGTACGGCTTAACTTGACTTACAAAAGAGAATCACTGTAAATTCTACAACTGAATGCAAGCAGTATTGCAGGAAAATTAACCTGGTGAGGCACAGGAAATACACTGGGGCAGGAGTAGGGTGGGGAGAGAGAACTAAGGTAAGGGAACCAGGCAGGATCCTACTGCAGCCATTCAATAGTGAAGCAGGGAGCACTGAGAATAGGGGCGTGTCAGTGAAAATGACCAGGAATGAAGGAATTTAAGTGCAACTACAAATGAAAATCTGACCGGTATTGGAGGATGAGAGAGATGGGGAAAGGGAAGAGAATTAAAGTTGGGCTGGTGAAAGGCTCAATCACAGAGTTAGTTAAGATTTCAATATTCAACGGAAGACCAAGGAGCAATATGGTGGATTTTGTTCTTTCATTTCAAAACAAGACTAATTATTAACGTAACTTGGGTTTTTTATCTTTACTAAAGGTTTGGCACAGCTAAGTTTTGGCAGAGTACTACTCCAGAGAGCGAACCTAGTGAGAAACCGAAGGTGGTGAGATAGAAAGGCCATTTAGGTCCAGATCTTAAAGAGACACAGGTACCATGTTGTGGAACCAACAATGGAATTTGTGAAAGGGAGTGACATGATCCTGTCAGTGCTGAATTTTAAATTTAGAGATTCAGTCAGGCACGGTGGCTCAAGCCTGTAATCCCAGCACTTTGGGAGGCCGAGATGAGAGGACTGCCTGAGCCCAGAGATTTGAGACCAGCCTGGGCAACTTGGCAAGACCCTGTCTCTACAATAAATCAAAAAAGCTAGCCGAGCGTGGTAGGGCATGCCCGTAGTTCCAGCTACTTGGAAGGCTGAGGCAGAAGGATCGCTGGAGCCCAGCAGGTTGAGGCTGCAGTGGCCGTGAGCATACCACTGCACTCCAGCCTGGGCGACAGAGTGAGACTCCAATTCCCTCCTCCGCCCCCAAAAGAGAGAGAAATTCAGCCAGGCTTGGTGGCTCAGCCTGTAATCCCGCGCCTTTGGGAAGCTGAGGTGAGTGGATTGCCTGAGCCCGTGGGTTCGAGACTCGCCTGGGAAGCGAGACCTCATTTCTACGATAAATCAAAAAAAATCAGCCGGGCGTGGTAGCGCATGCCTGTAATTCTGGCTACTTGGAAGGCTGAGGCGGTAGGATCGCCGGAGCCCAGCAGGTCGAGGCTGCGGTGGCCGGGAGCGGCCACTGCACTCCAGTCTGGGTGACAGAGTGAGACTCCAACTCAAAAAAAAAAAAAGGGAGAGAAATTCAGAATTTGAAACTTTGGTAGCAGCATGGAGGACTAATTAGAAAGGTGAAACATACACAGGGAGGAGACCTGATAGTTCGGTAGAACAAACATGAAAGACGGCTTTACAAGTGACTGTGAAGAGGAAAAGAGATAAAAAGAAATAAACTATCACATAGACTCTGGGCTCTTTAGGTATGCATCAGAAGGATGTGGTAGCACACTAGATAGTAAGGAGAGCTGGGAACCAAGGACAAGTGACCACCCTCACTTTGGCCACAGGGATAATGGAAGGCAGTGAGTGTGACTTTTAAAGCACTGAGTTTGCAGTACTTATGGGCCATCCAGGTGGTGAGGTCTAGCAGGCAGTTGGAAATATACAGTGCTCAGTTCGTTAGGCTGTTCATTTTTGCCAAAGATTCTGGCTAATGTTGGATTTAAAGACCTGTACTTAGTAATTTGGAAAAAAAAATTATTTAAAATAAGGAACTAAACACAACCTCACTCCTTCTCCCACATGAAGGGATCCATTTAATACCTTCTTTTCAGAATCTTTCCATTTAGACTTGGGAAATTTTAATTTTTTATGAAAACAACTGAGTTCACTGAGATATAAAGTCTGCATGTTAGAAAACACACATAGGGAGATGCACACAGCTACAAAACACCTCCTTAAATAACTTCTATTTGACTGTCCAATTGGAGATAAAGAGAAATGGAGGCAATCAAACACATTTTGTTTTTAAATAACTCCCTACCTCCCCTACTGCAGGTGCTCAAATAACTCCCTACCTCTCCTACTGCAGGTGCTCCTAATCATGAACTGCCAACTCACTAGCAAAACATGTAAGGCCATATTTTTCATCTTACTTCACTATCAAAAAGCTGCTACCTCTCCCAAGCTAGTTCAACTTTAATTTGTGCTCTAAACTACTGGTTGTAGAAATGGTGACTATATTTAGCATATCAACAGGGTTAATAGAAAATGAAGAAATTTCAGATGTCATATGTATTATATTTTTTATAACTATCAATTTCCTTTCTTTGCTAGCTTTAATACAGTTAGAAAATATATTCTTGAGGAATTTAATTCTTAAAAATTGTCCTGAATTTGTTTTTCCCTACAGAATTTATCTCCATTTAATGTATTTACTGCTTATTTGTCTATTGTCTGTCTCCACCCATTAGGCAGTAAGCTCCAAGAGTAAATAAATATTTGAATGAATAATCACAGTGCTGTGATTATTTCAATTCAATAACCTAACATGTGCTTTTCCTTAGTAACTGTGCTTCAATGTCCATGCTCCAACTTAATTTTGAACTATGACTTCTTTTTATATACCAGAAAGAAATTATTTCAGGATGTGCATTGTGGTGGGACCTGGCGGGGCACTGAAGGTTATTGGTACAAAGGAATTAACATGGGAAGAACTATAGCCAAGTGTCAACCAAGGCTCCCAGGTTCTCCAGGTGATTTCTCTGTCCATTTGTCTTATGAGGAGGAGTTATAATGATTCTTCTTCCACCCACACGGTTCTGACTTCTGGTTTCTCTGATCTCAATTCCTGTTTGCAGCACCTGGGCTGAAACAAACCTGAGAGGGTCAAAACAAACCTGACTTTGACATCTGTTGTTTTCATTGTTTGGGGTTTTGATTTTTGTGTGTGTGGTTAACTTAGAGAAAGGTCTAAGCCTGAATTTCTACACAGACCAGAGGCTCACATAACTTAAAATACAAGACAGACATTATACACTACTTTCCTCCTCAAGGTTCTTATTGTCTTTCTCTGTCCCCATTATAAAACCTAATAATTTCCTCATCATCCTGTTTGATGAGATAATCACAGTGACCATTTGCATTCATTACTCAACTTTTTTTTTTTCTGGTCAACTGGATTTAGCTAGTATTAATTATTGCATAATCAAATCCAAAGAGAAACTATTACCTTACACCAAATTTATATTAAGAATGATATTAAAATTTCAAACTAAGAAACAAAAGGTATAGTCTAAGTAATTTATGCTCAACTTTTCCATTTGGTGTCTAAATATATATTAGAAAAAATATTATGCTATTGCACTTTGTGAAACATAGTTGGTATATAACCTAGGTTGTAACTTTTTAAGTCATTGGATTGGGACTAATTTAATTCATAGGCCAATAATTCCAAACATATCAATTGTATCAGCAAGGCACTATTTTAAAAGGCTCTCATCATTTGCATAGAAGACAATTCTCTTGACAGCATTCCTTTTTTGGGCAATGACTCAAATCAGCTAGACTGAAAATAAATCTAAAGGGTACACAGCTGTCATGTAGCTGCAAGTAGCTTTTTGAACAGTAATTTGATTCATTTTTCCTTATTTATACTACTGGTTTTGCAAAGAGAATTGCAATCCAACAAATGCATCCCCCCACTGTGAAGAGAGAACTTTTCAGTGTCCTATGGAGGGCTCTATTGGATTCCTTTGTCTTGAGGAACATAAGAAACTGCACAGGCCGGGCGCGATGGCTCAAGCTTATAAACCCAGCACTTTGGGAGGACGAGTTGTGGGGATTGTCTTGGCCCACAAATTCAAGAACAGCCTGGGCAACTTGGTGAGATCTCATCTCTATCATAAATCAAAAAATTAGCCAGGCATGGTAGTGTACGCCTGTAGTTCCCGCTACTTGGAAGGCTGAGTTGGAAGGATCACCTGAGCCCAGTGGGTCCATGTTGGGGTAGTTGTGAGTGTGCCACTGCACTCCAGCCTGGGTGACAGGGTGAGACTCCAACTAAAAAAAAAAAAAAAAAAAAAAAAAAAAGAAACTGTACATAGTGATTTATTGATTTATTTAATGAGAAGCAGATATTTAAACTCAATGATCTATGTGAACCATTTATGAAATAAGAGTGCCAAAATTTAAGAACAAGATTTTATCAAAGGAACGATGGCATCAAAGTTTGAAGGACAGACAGGTACCAGACTGGGTTTCTACCTATATCTACTAGGTATAGGTACTTATTTATTTTCATTGTAACATGACTTAATTACTGTTTTAACTTTTTATTATGGAAAATTTCAAAACATACACAAAAGTTGAAAGAGTAGTACAACGAAGCCCATCTGTCCACCATTCTGATACAACAATCAGGATACCCACCCTCATTGGATTATTTGAAACAACTTCTAGATGCCATATTTGATCTGTCTTATTTCAGTAGCTATCTCTGAAACAGAGAGATGACCACAATATTATAATCATACTCAGTGGCATGTTCATAGGTATTTCTCAGTTCTTTGGGGGGGGGGAAGTCCCTGATTTGTGGTTTTTGCTGTTTTCCATGATATAAATATTCCCACCATGGCCAATGTCAAATTACCAACATGATGTCATTGAATATGGAGCTGAAAGAGATGTGTATCACATCACTGTTTAGTACTCTCACTTTGCAGGCACATTAGACACAAATAACCTTAAGAGCATAAATAATAGCAAATTATAGTAAAATAATTAGAATAATAGCAAATTATAGTAAAATAATTAGAAAGTGATACATTTTAAGTATTACTTTTATTTATTATTATTATTATTATTATTGAATCGAAGTCTCACTATATTGCCGAGGCTGGAGTGCAGCGGCATGCTCATGGTCACTGCAGCCTCGACCTGCTGGGCTCAGATGACCCTCCCTCCTTAGCCTTCCAAGTAGCTGGAACCACAGGCAGCTAATTTTTTCATTTATCATAGAGATGAGGTCTTGCCATGTTGCTCAGGCTGGTCTCAAACCCTTGAATTCAGGCAATCCTCTTGTCTCTGCCTCCCAAAGTGGTGGGATTACAGGTATGAGCCACCGCACCTGGCTACTTTTATTTTTAATACTGTTAGTTTGTACCATTTAATTTTTTAATGGCTGTGTTCAAAAACTAGCTTGTGAAATTTCTAAGAACATAACACTTGGCTTTCACAAGCCTACATGTGTCAGCTCTAGTATACCACTGAAACACATTCAAATCATTAACAATTCCTTAATATTATAAATTATCCACATTTCTTTGACACATCTCTTCTCTTTTTTACTTAGTAGTTGAGAAATATTTTAAGCAGGAAGGAAGAAGAAACTTTACCTCAGAAAGCTACACCAAGTGCTACTTTCTGTATATAGCTCAGTGGGCAGTTAAAGTCTGTTTCTAGGAAGTTAAATCTGACACCATCGTGAATATGTACATTCATATCACTTGGGAGTCATGCGATGTGTTTATTTTGCTTTTATTGCCCATTCTCAGGCTCCCAAGAGAAAAAGAGTTTGAAAAGGAGGAGAGGAACTTGGCATAAGGGAAAATATGTCAATTTCTAGTAGACAACCATAACTAGATGGACATTTTGAGAGACAGAAGATTGCTAAGAAGATGTGAGATACTCTTCTATGCCTGATATATCCCACCATTGAAACTTGGTTTGCAAAAAGCCCTCTTTAAATGTGCCTTCCAGATCGGAATATGGCAGATTAGATGTGGCAGTGCCTAAACAGAAGTAAAACAGGGTTACTGCCATCCTTGATGAGAAGCCACACTGGACTCCACCTTGGGCTCTCACGGTCAAGTAAAACTCAAATCCAATCAAGGGCTAGTGTCTACCAGTACTCACTCAGACTCTACAATGTACATTTGGCCCCTCCCCACCATCACCAAATTTGGTCCCAGATTGCCTTTCCAATATTTCCCACTGTGCCTTTGAACATACCCTCTATTCCAGATAGACTAGTCTACCCACTATCAAAAAACCTCTTAATATGACATTTTTATTTAAAAAATTTTTTATTATGAAAATTTCCTAACGCATATAAAAGTAGAAATAATATTATAAGGATCTGCCATATACCCATCACCCAGCTCCAACAATGATCAAAGCATATCACACCCATGTCCAGGTTTGTTTTGAAGCAAACTCTGGATGTGTCATCCCATCCAAAATGATTTCAGTACTGTACAGCGTATATTCTCTCCTACGCATCTCTTCTCAAACATTTCCCTTCCACCTCCTCTGCCTCTTTCCACATCTTATCTCCCCCTTGTGCAAGGCTCACCTCCTACGCTGCTTCCATTGAACTTGTTGTCAGTGAGTCACATGCCTCTTTCGGACATCTGTCTTACTGTTGTCCTGTTGTTCTCACATCTTAAGTTGGACACTTACTGTGCCATTGGCCTGGAAAGTGGAAACTTTTATCAGTGTACATAAAGTGCAATAATTTGTGCTTAATAGGGAAATAGTTAAAGGATAACCACTTGGTTTCATAAAGGTCATTAAGATTTGGTACAATTGTATACATAACGCTGACCCAATTCCTTATGTGGTCACGTCTTAGCAAATGGTATAGAACAGGGCAAGCAGACACAGTATGTCAGGGTTGGGGGACACTGAACGTGGAGGTAAATGGCCTGGGTTCTTGTCCTGACCTTTGGTGTACATGTTATTTTGGGTATATGATGTGACTTTTATGAGCCCACTCATAAAACAGGAATTTACTGCTGCCATTTTTCCTCTCTCCCTGAATAAATGGCAAGAATCAAATGTGATTATATGTAAAAAAGATGATTTTATAGTTGATAAAGCACATTGTTGATGAACATCTTGATCTGTAAATACAGAAATGTTTGGTCTTATTATTAGACAAAAAGGAAACCCATTGCTTTGAATCCTGAATGTATAAGGAGCATATATTTAAACTCCCAACAGGAAAAAAAGGGAATGCAATAGTGTAGAACTTAGATGGGATTAGGAATCAACAGCTAACCCTGGGAGGAATGTAAAATCATACCTAGTGTCTTTCTTAGACCTCAAAAACCACTGCCTTATAATTAAAACAGAGAAATTGAGGGAGCCCTAAAAAGGGATTCCAAAAACACAATACATGTTTTCAGCTATGTAAGGAAAATCCCTGTTACATTAAATATTTAAAATAAAAGGTAAAATTTAACATCTAACTCCCTCTTCAAATAAAACTACTAAATTATCCAATAAAATGGTTTGAACTCCGAGTTTATGCTCTCCTAGGACATTCTCAAAGTCTCTGACTTTTCAACTCTGCATTCTGCCTTGCCAAAGAATAATCATTAACATCAAACTGCAAACATCTATCACATTACACCAAGTACTATTTAAATGGGATGAAACTGGGGTCTCTTCTTCCTCCAATAGAAAAGGGGATTTTTAAAAAAAGTAGTGATCTAGAAGCCATACTACAAGCTTCATCACTGTACTGTGAGAGGTATGCACAAAGGCTCAGCCCATCTAAAGTACCCTTGGAGACACTACTGACAATATTTTAAGTTTCTTATAAGTAAATAAAAATTATAAGAGTTGGAGAAAAGGCTTAAATTGTTTAAAATGCTGAACAATCTAGGCCAACACAGGAAAAAGGGTCAACTTTGGACCATAATACGACTTAGCAATTTTCGATAAAAACAACAGCTGCTGAGCCTGCTAAATCCAAATGAGATTATTAGGTCAAAATCACAAAAATACACAGAGAACATTTCAAAATTCCCAGCTCACTGACAATAAAGCAGCAAAACAGAATCTCATTAGGAAAGGAAACATTTTGTTTAGAAAGACCTTTTTTATGACTTCGCCTTGTGTGACATCTCTAAGATGTTACTGGAGAGGAAAAACACTGTAAGAATCAAAAGTGTCTGCTCCAGAACAAGAATAGTTTCCTCCCCTCTACTCCCCTTTCCCTGTCATGAAGCCCCACTGCACACACCACATAACTAGGTATTCTTAAATCTTGTTCTCCACACACAGACATTTACAGAAATGTTTAAAATCATGGCTTGTTTTTTCAAAAATGAGATATTATTAGAATAAACTTTCTCTTGTACAGATTTGCTTTACAATAAGGAAACTATTTGAGTCACTGATTTTGTTCCCTTTGTGCACAACAAAAAAAGAAAGAAGTTCTAAGACTCCTAACAAATAGAAATGAGAAAAATAAAAAAAAAAATGAGAATTTATACTCTGTAGACTTTTGTTACTGTGAGTCTTGTTATCCATGATGATCAATTAGCATAAAAGGATTTTCAAGGTTAGAGTCTACATATCTCAAAATATGCATTACAGATGTGAAGGACCATAGTTGTTTTTCTTTTTTAAACTCATCTATTTGCTGAATAAGGTTGAATTTCAAAGAATGTAAAAAATGAACAACTTTCAGGCCAGAACAAAAATTTAGAGGCTTTTGTGATCTGGTCCTGGGACAGCAATAATTTCTTCTAATTCATCTGCAGCTTTTTCATTAGATCAACAACTAAGCAAGACTATTTTTTAAGCACTAAGTAATTTGACTCTAAAAATAATCCAGAAAAAGTCAGTTTAAGCTTAGTTAAACTGACTAAGACAAATTACAAAAGACAAATCAGGTGGAACTTGCTATAATATTTCCTCCCTAGTAGATAAGACAAAACAAATCCAGTGTGAGGACCCATAGTCCCTAATAAGTAGCTGATGTGAGTTTGAAGTAGTTTAATACACTTTTGTATTATAACCATCATGGATGCCAGTGTTCATCACAATATAACTATATTTAACCATTCTTCTAAGTGCTTTACATCAATGAACTTATTTAAAGCTCTTAACCCCATGAGATTTTCTCCACTTATGGATTAGGTAACTGAGACAGTTATGTGACTCATCTAAACTTGTACAACTAGTAAACTCATAATAGCAAAACTAGCATCGATGTGAATAATCTTCAAAGATATCTTTGGGAGAAATAAAAAGTAACTTAGCTCAATGGAATGAACAGGTAAAACATGCGTGTATGCATTCATTCATTCATTCAGTAGATATTTAGTGGTCATTACATGGTGAATGGCAGTGGAGAACCAACAAGGTAAACAAAATCAATGCTGTCCTTCAACAGATGCTAACCCTACCTCATGGAATTTACAGTCTGGAGATACAGACACAGATTAAACAAATAGCTACTCAATTATTTTACTACAATCATAAGTGAGCCAGATGGAAGAGGGTAGAGAGAGAGAGAGAGACCATCCTGAAAGCCCTGAGGCTCAAAGGAGCTACCAAGGAAGCAGAGACTGAGCCACTGTGAGGACTGTACCAGAGAGCTCAAAAACTTGCCCTAGCAGATGACACTCCTCACCAGTCCCTCACCTAAAGGTGGGTATGGGCTCAATAAAATTTTTAAAAATACAGTAAGTCCCCTACATATGAACCTTCAAATTGCAAACTTTCAAATCACATGTCCAATCTCTTAAGTTACTTCCCGTGTCAGGCATACATGGTCATGTGCGTACATTCTCTATAAGTGGTTGTGCTTTTGTGTTCTTTACTGTACCCCCTCCAGTCAGTAAGTCTTCTTGTCTGTTCACTTGATGCCATCTGTTATACTGTACTACTGTATTTTTCAAGGTATTGTACTATAAGATTTGAAAATATTTTATTTTTTGCATTTGTTATTTATTGTTTGTATGAAAGTATTATAAATCTATTACAGTACTGTACTATATAGCCAATTGTGTTAGTTGGGTATCTAGGCTGACTTTGTTGGACTTACGAACAAATTAAACTTAGGAATGTGCTCTCGGAACATAACTCATTCATATGTAGTGAATTTACTGTAATCAGAAAGATACGTAAGCAAGATATGTTAAAGTTGTTGGTCTAGTTCCATATTTCTGGTACATGAGAGTAGCCCTGGGCTTATGTTCAAGTTTCAAATTCTCCCAGAATTTTAACAACTTTTAAAGGTAAAATTTATATATTACATTAAAAACTTTTAATCCACAAATTTAAATGATATATAATTGTCAATATCAAGAAAGCAGTTGATAAAATTATCAGGAAAATTTGATTCTTGGCATAGCCAGTCCTTTCTGTTCCAAAAAGTGCCTGAAGTTGGCTACTTCAGCCATGTGCTATCACAGTAGAAATCAGCAAAAAGACTGAGACTGAACTCTTACCTTGCCTGACAGCTGCATTAACTTTAGCCAAGTTATACAGTCTTTCAGAATGCCAGCTTCCCAACTGATACAAACAGAAATAATTCCGACTAGTCTACTTTCTGTTTCCACAAGTGAAGATACCATCCAAAGCGATAGAAACCACCTCTGCCCAAAAAGTATCAGAGAACAGTAGTCCATGAAAGAATAAACTCCTCACAAATATAACCTCTGTTCCCCCAAGGCCATGATATCTATCTAATGCGCTCACAGTTTTCAAGTCTTCTGGAAGACAATGAGAATCCTGCATAGAAAGAGTACTGATTTCAGCAGACCTCTCCTGTACAAAAGAAATCATTATTCTTTTCATAGAAAATACTACTCCCAATTTTTTTCTCACTTACAGTCAGAAGACATTATGTTTAGAAGCCATGATTTTCAAAGGCATGCTAAAAGAATGTATACTTACTGGGAAATTGAAATTTGAGAGACCCAAGATTACTGGGTGAAAATTTAATACACTCTGAAAAATGATTGAAAAGTTAGAAGTTACAATAAAACATTAGTAAGCATAGTTTGACTTAATTAATTATTATAGGATCTTTGTGCAAAAGAAAATAGAATACTTGATACCAGGACTTTTTTCTCAAATTTCTTTCACATTAGTCTCCTCTCCATCCTGCTATTCTACTTGGTCTCTAATGTGATCTTTCATCTCCAACACATCCTCCACAGCTACCAGCATTACCTCCCAAAGCAAACCTGATATCATCTCTGCTTCAAAACCTTCCTTAAGGCTCCTGAATTCTTCCTAAGTGAAGCTGTGTGTTGTTTATAGGATTCAAAATGCATCTCCACACCCTACCCAGGCAGAGGCTGTGCCAGTCAGCACTGGGTGTTTCAGCTCCCTCTACCAGGGCTCTCATTCTTTCATTCATGTCACAGAGGGGAAAAGTCGACTTGAGCGGGAGGAGTACACTATGTGGATTTTTAAAAACTCAAAGTGTGGGGTTGATTCCAAGCATATTTTCACATCAGTGTCGGAGCCATTACAGCCGATAACAAAATCAGCAAAGTACAGGCTCATCAAGCAAAAACAAAGGCACCACATAGGCAAAGAAACAAGAATTTGGAGCTAGAAAGAACTTCAGTCCCTCATCCTGCAATGTAGCAGGCACATGGGTCATTTAGCTTCCAAAGCGCCAACCATTTATATATCACAACTTTTATATTCTAACGCATTGTAATTTATTTCTAAAACTGTACATGCCCCCTAAACATAAAAATAAGCAAAACAAAACTTTAAATAATAAATTTTAAAATAATTGCCCAGAAGATAGATTTGAACACCTGGAATATTTTATTTAATCTCTGGGTAATTCATAGGGACATTGAAGAATATGATACATGAAGATGTAAAATATAAAATAATGAATATGCATGTAGAGGGTTAAAAACTGTGGACAACTTCTGGATCTTATGGAAAACACTGATTTTCACTATGTCTGGAGAATATTTCATTTTAATTCTAAAAGAAGCACAAAAAATAAGGATGCATTAGTTGTTTAAAAACTTATTTTTATTTTTGAGTCGGAGTCTCACTCTGTCGCCCAGGCTGGAGTGTAGTGGCATGCTCATAGCCATCACAGCCTCGGCCTGCTGGGCTCAGGCAATCCTTCCACCTCAGCCTTCCAAGTAGCTGGAACCACAGGCATATGCCACCACACCTGGTTAATTTTTTTTATTTATTGTAGAGACGAGGTCTCACCAAGTTGCCAGGCTGGTCTTGAACCCCTGGACTCAGATAATCCTCTTGCCTCGGCCTCCCAAAGTGCTGGGATTACAGGCTTGAGCCACCGTGCCCGGCCTCACCATTTATTTTTAAAAGTTAGATGGCCGGGAGCAAATACTGTAAGCTATTAGTCATCAGCATTTTTTATTTTTATTTAATTTTATTTTAAAAATCTAATATAGTCTAAGTACCTTCAAATGGGAGAAACCTAAACTGGTATATCTTTTTATTGAAAAGTTAAGTTAAACAATGCAAAATCAAGCAACAGGATTAATGACTGATGAACATTAAAACTAGCTCAAGATTCCTTCCTATGAAGGAAGGAAAGCATAAACATTCGTTCTTTGCAATGGGTTGGCTACTTCTGTGGTACTAATTTCTGTACCACATCTCTTCACAGGCTCCAATTGGTCTTTCTTCACCTTCATGTTTTCTGTCAAAGTACAAGACAATGAAAATGGTAGGGTCTAAAACAGCCCATAACCATAGTGTCCTCTTCCATTGGGCTGGTCCATTTCCACAACCAATGAAGAACAAGCTCTGCCTGAAAAAATCTAGATTTCTTTATAGCATTGTAAACTATGTAGGAGAGGCTTATTACATCTGCTTTGTTCTCTATTTCTATGGTGCCTATCACCATAGTAACAAGGAACACAGATGAAAAAGTAGGCTAGAAATACCCAAAAATAGGGGGTAGAAAGAGAAATATGGGGGAGAGGACCTTTCGCTGATTAAGAGAGAAAAGGCGAGAATTTCATCTGTCAGAGTAATCAGTAGATTAAGAGGCACGTCCAACTGAAAAAGTGGGCCTCTTTATCTTTAGGAAAGTGACACAAAATGTAACCTAAAATTTCAATAAATATCAACATTTCTGTGAGGTAGGCTGGCTAGGCTTCTGAGATTTTAAAGCCAGATATATTTTTAAAAATCTTGAAGATGCAAATTAAAACCTTTAAACAGCAACCAATTTTGGAAATGACACACTCATTCCATAGTGTGGATGATTACTACTTAAAAATTTTTGGTTATGCTGTAGTACTAAAAGTTGAGACATCTGTTAAGGAAGTGTGGTTGGGAAGATAAGTTACTACAATTAATATTTTCCTGAGAGTGACATGCTTATCTTCCAAGTTTCTGTATAAAATGTCCCAAAAGGAAATCAGTGGGGTGGGATTGGGGAATGACTGTTGTTTCACCCCAAGTGAGCTGCCTCTATGAAAGAGGAACAAGACTATTCCCATCTCGAGCTCCTCTGCTGTCTGTACGTTCAGAAACCTTCAAGAGCACTATCAGTTCCTAACTGTTCTTCAAAACCATAACATGCCAAACTTCCATCTGTAAGGAAAGAGAAATCTTCCCATGTCAAGATCTCCATTTTTTTTCGTCCCCTGCCAGAAGCCTGAGTTCTCCCTGCTCATGATTTTCTAGGACATTTGAAGCAATTAAAATATCATTAATGTTGTGTTACTGGTCAGGAAATAGGAAAAGGAGCCACACCAGCCACATAAACTACTTGGGAGTTTTAATCTATGTAAGTAAAAATGGTACATGTTTCAACCCATTCAAGTTGCTTCAACAAAACACCATAAACTGAATGGTTTATAAACAACAAACATTTATTTCTCACAGTTCTGGAGGCTGGGAAGTCCATGATCATGGTGCTGGCATAGTTGGTGTCTGGGGAGGGCCCATTCCTCACAGATGGTGCCTTACTGCTGTGTCCTCACATGGAAGGGGCAAACAAGCTTCCTCTGGCCTCTTTTACAAAGAAACCAATCCTACTCATGACAGCCCCACCCTCACAATCTACCTACCTTCCAAAGGCCCCACCTCTCAACACGATCATTACTTTAAGGGGCTAAGTTTCTAAAACATGAATCGTGCCTGCACAGTAACACTTAGACCACAGCAGTGTATATACAAAACAACCAGGAGATATTTTATGGACTAAAATTGTTTCCATATTTGGTCATCAAAAGTCAAAGTCATCAACCATAGCCTTTAGGGAATTTAGCACTCTAGCTACTTGCATTTTTTTTTAAAAGACAGGGTCTTGCTATGTTGCCCAGCTAGAGTGCAGTGGCTATTCACAGGCACAATTATTGTGCACTACAGCCTCAAATTGCTGGACTGAAGTTATTCTCCTGCCTAAGCTTCCTGAGTAGCTGGAACTATAGGCACATGCCACTGTGCCTGATATTACTTACAAATTTTATGGAAAAAGCAATGGATCAGTTTATGGGAATCTTAGGTCCTTGACTTAGCCACTAACTAGCTATGACACTGTGGACAGTATTTACTCAGCTTTTCTTGACCTTAATGTCTTATCATTAAAAAGAAATGACTGAGGTGGAGGCAAGAGGATTGCTTGAGCTCAGGGGTTCAAGACCAGCCTGAGCAACATGGTGAGATCTCATCTCTACAACGAATCAAAAAAATTAGCTGGGTGTGGCAGCACATGCCTATGGTTCTGGTTACTTGGAAGGCTGAGGTGGAAGGAAGGGGCAAAGCCCAGTGGGTTGATGATGTGTTGGTCGTGAGCGTGCCACTGCACTCCAGCCTGGGTGACAGAGTGAGACTCTGACTCAAAAATAAAAAAATAAATGACTGAAACCGAACAGCAATATGTTGGAATTTTATGCATATGAGTTTAAGTGTATTCTGGGAAAGATCCTCAAGAATGTCTATGATATAAAGAAAAAAGCAATCGATACTCTTGATGGCCTCTTCCACCCAACTCCAGAATACGATCACTTGAATCAACTTACCCAAATAAAGTCAACGTTTGAATTCAGACTCAAGTGTCATATTCAGGACTTCTTAAAACTGCCCACCCGTCCCTGACCACCCTATCTAATTATCACCACTGATCACATTCTAGCCCTAACCCTGTTTTATTGTTCTTCATAGCACTTATGACATGGCTTATACCTTGCATTTACATATTGTCTATTTCCTTCCTCTAGAATGTACACTCCAGGCACAAAGGGTTTTTTCTGTTTTCTTCTTTGTTGGATGTATTCCTTGTACCTGGCACAACGCCTGGCACATAATAAGTGCTCAAAAAAATCTGTTGAATGAATTACTTTTTAAAAATCCACAAAATACTACTTGGAAGGCTGAAGCAGAAGGATCACCTGAGCCTAGCAGGTGGAGACTGCAGTGGCCATGAGTCTGCCACTGTACTCCAGCCTAGGCAACAGAGTGAGACTGTCTCAAAAAAAAAAAAAAAAAAAAAAAAAAAATCCACAAATAGAGCATGTCAGAAGACTCAAATACATTATTATTATTTTTTTTAAAGTAGGGCCTGCTATGAGTTGTGTATCCTACTAAGCATCTTAAACATCATACAAGCACATCTATCTCACTTAATCTTCACGCTATCACTTTAAGGCCAGTTTCCCGATCATTAGAGACTTCACTAAAATAATACAACTGTGAAAAGGAGCCAGGCAATATATAGTAGAAATACTATAAGAAAGGGATTGGCAGTAGTGGGATACTGCCAGGGGAGGCAGGGGTACGGGGGGAGTGGAGGGCACATGACATTTATGGGGCACCTGATCTCAAACCAGACAAAGTGGGGACCCAAGGGAGGCCTAAGCTTTACCTGTATGATGACCACTTGTATACCTAATCCTGAATTGTACCCATCTTTAAAAAAAAAGTCACTTTATAAGGATTCGGGTGCCAGATGTGCCACTGACTGTGTGGTTCACTTAGACAAGCCATCTACCCCCTCAAGAAAACAGTTGTCCCCATGCAGGTCATCAGGAGAATGACATGAATATTAATGCTTTAGTTAGAAGTGTATACTATAAGTAATGTGGCAGGAGTGCCTGCCAAGGGTTTCTGGAAAGATGGGCAGCAAACTGTTGGAAGAAGGCAAGGGAGCAGGGGATAGCCGTGCAGTGCCATCTCACACAGGACCAGAATATCCAGGAACCCAGAAGACCCCAGGAAAGGCTCTCTACTCAACAAGGTGACGGCAGGTGCAACTCCAAACTGTCCTTCACTCCTCTCCCTTTCAATTGCATGACACTGTAATTTCTTTATAAAAAGAAGTCCCAGATCAGTCTAGGACCATGTCTTTTTGCATGTTATAACTCACAACCTCTTCATGGCAAGAAATTAGATTTCTTGATAAAATATGTCATTTATTTTCCCAATCGGATTGAGACTTGTTCTTAGAAACCTGTCACCTGCTCACTCAGGTGAATATCAAATGTCTAGTGATCTTTAACCAATGTTCTTTTGGTATCTAATCTAACGATAAGTATTTTTTAAATGCATAATTTCTGACTATTCTAGGAGACTGTTCATGCATTCTTAAAATGGATGATGGTGATTAAATTACTTTGATATCAAATTAGTTTTCATTGGGTATAGCTAAAAGAGTGATATGTTCTTTCACTATTGAATATCACTATATACCAAGAGGAAATCTTTAAGTTGTCCTAATAGGAGCCTTTTTCCTAAGAGTTCATAACTAATTTGACAAAAAAGTTTTTTAGCATCCAAATCAGTCATCTTCAAACTGGGCTATGGGGCTTGGGAGTCTTTTTAAGATTTTGAGTGAGAGATAACCCAGCAGACTCTATTTCCAGATTATTCGTTCACCCTTGCCTAAAAGTACCTGCTCCAAAAATATCTACTGTCTGGCAGATTCTTTCCAGTCATATTTTTTTCCCTTTTCAAATTAATCCTTTTCCTACATTACAAAAGAAATGTACACATCTTTTATTTTATTTGTTACTATTATTTTAAAGATGTGGGGTACAATTCAGGATTGAGTACATAAGTAGTCATTGTACAGGTGAAGTTTGGGCTTCCCATTGGTCCTCACTTCACCTGGCTTGGGATCAGGTACCCTTATTGATATTATGTGCTGCCCCACCCGCTCCTCTGGCAGTGACATGCTACTGCCAATTCCTTTCATGTAGTATTATGATAAATGTTCAGGGTCCACTTATGAGTGAGAACGTGTTACTCAGTAATCTAACACACACATTTTACTTCTCTTGAGTCTGTTTATGATGCATTGCCTTGGGGTATAAAAATCTCCAAGCACCCAAGCAGAGGGCAATTTTGAAATACTCATAAGATAACATATGCTGAGACAGTGAAAGATGTTCAGGACTAAGAAACAATCTTTTGGGAGCCAGGGGATAGTTTCTATTTCTTTGCTTAGAACAACACTGGAGGAAGTTCTAATCAAGTCATCAGGCAAAAGAACACTGAAAGTCTTTTCTTTTTGTGATCAATCACTAGGTAACTTAGGTAACTAGGTAACTAGGTACATAACTCAGGAGTTTAAAAGATAGAATGGAATTATACTGACTTCATTATCATATATTTATTTATGTTGCAGAATTTCTTAAGCATTTCCATTTAAAAAGAAACTCTTGATTTGATTATGAAATCTATCTTATTCTAGCAATAAATAACATTTACTTACTCACAAATAAACTATTTTTAAGCCCCATGGATCTCACTACCAGACAATTTTTCAATAAAATATTGCTAATGCTTAATTATTTAAAAATTTAATATATGTGTTGTTATGATTAAGTATGTACTAGTGAAAATAATAGTAACAATCTAAAATAAATTTTATTCAACATTTAGAGCCTTATTGTCACAAGAACATTTTTTGTGAGTAGGAGTCTCACTCTGTCTCCCAGACTGGAGTACAGTGGCATGCTCACGGCCACTGCTGGGCTCAGGTTATCTTTCCACCTCAGTCTTTCAAGTAGCTGGAACCACAGGCATGCTCTACCACGCCCAGCTAATTTTTTTGATTTCTTGTAAAGACGAGGTCTCACCAAGTTGCCTGGCTGGTCTCGAACCCCTGGACTTAGGTAATTCTCTCACCTCCGCCTCCCAAAGTGCTGGGATTTCAGGCATATGTCATCGCACCTGGGACAAGAACTTTTTAAAAAGGTAGACGTAGGTATACCGAATGTGTGTATGTCACAAAAATATGATATAGTAACAAATAAAAGATTTTCAAATATAAGAATGTTACATTGGGGTTAAGTTTTATAGAAGAGTAGTAATAAAATGAGTTCCATGAAGAAGAACTATGTAAAATTCATGTCCTTCTAGAAGAAATTACTTCTAGATTACTTCTTAAATGTATGATGAGGTGTATCAAACCACTTTGGTACTTAGCTTCCACTGGGTATTTAAAAGAATGTTTTGTTTTTTTTGTTTTTTTTTTTTGCTGAGCTCACACTTGTAATCCCAGCACTTTGGGAGGTGGAGGCAAGAGGATTGCCTGAGCTCACTGGTTCAAGACCAGCCTGGGCAACATGGTGAGACCTCATCTCTACAATAAGCCAAAAAAAATTAGCCGGGTATGATGGCACTTGCCTGTTGTTCCAGCTACTTGGAAGGCTGAGGCAGAAGGACTGCCTGAGCCTAGCAAACCAAGGCTGTGGTGGCCATGAACATGCCACTGCACTCTAGTCTGGGCAACAGAGTGAGATTCCAACTTCAAAAAATAAATAAATAAAAGGGTGATTTTTAAAAATCAGTATTTAAAATATGAGAACTATCATCTGCAATTATTTAAAATTATAATTTAAAATGCTAGATATTAACTTTTACAAATGAGGAGAGCAAATTGCTTTTTAAAATCCTTATAGAGAGTACTCAAAAAAAAAAACAAACCAAAACAAACAAAAAAACACTGTTCTAAACTACCTACAAGCCAGGAGTCTGTGTTAATCATCTAAAATTTTGTCTTCTGATAAAAAGACAAAGCCTGGAATATTTCACGAAAGTGCACAAGCTGTTACAAGCATCCCTTACAAGTTGACAAATCTGGAACTCTGAACACAGTAAAAGTTCAATAAACACTAGTTCATTTACAAGGTATTTTGGCTATTCGACTAATATCTCCTAACAGCATATGTAACGTACCTTATTACTTCTAATCTGTGTGGAGGTTTGCCAAAAAGGTTAGCTGAAAAATCACTGACTCGAGGCAGACTGATGAGCAGGAGGAAAGGCACACAAATTTACTAGAAAGAATGATTGGAATGGGGGAACAGAAATTAACTTGTAAACAGTTTTCTTTGGAATTTAAATGATCCTTGGAGACAGACACTATCTTGAAAAAGGGTCTGTTCAGGTGTAGTTTCATCTTTGGTCTTCTTTCTCTGAGATAGATAATGAGATAACAGGGTAGAGAACAAGAACAATTGTTCTCCTTGGGAGGTCAGTCCTGTCTTTACTTATATAGAGAAGTCTTCTCTAGCACTTGTTGATCTGTAAGGGTTTTTTTCATTTTAAATACTCATTATACCAGGAAGCCATATTTTGGGGTGAAATATTTTGAGCCTTCACTTTCAAGGAGATAGTCTCTAAGATTTTAGCCAAATACCAGTCAAAAATGTTATCAAAATGAAGCCCTGGAATAGGTAATAAGTATCCTAAATTTTACTCCCTAGTTTTCTCCTAGATATCCACTTATTTAATGCCAACAGTATGTCAGGTGTGATGTATGACACAGAAGTTCAGGAGATGAAGAATACATTTTTTTTTATCATGAAGAAGCACCCAGCAGAAGGTTGAGTTGTTCTCTGGCCTAGGTACTATGCTAGGTAGGCAAGACTCAGAGGCAGCATAGAAGAGGCAGAGAGATGTCAGGAGTGGTCTTTCAGATGTATGCTTCAACTGAGTCTTGAAAGATGCGCATGCGTTTGTCAAGAGGATCCTAAATAAAGAGAAGGAACAAAGTCATAAAATGCAGCCATCTGGCCATCTAGTACGTTTCTCCCTGTACTGCAAATAGTTTAGGATAGAGTTACAGAAATTATTGCATGGAACACCAAGGTGATTGGAGTTGATCCTGGGGCAAAGGAAGCCATTAAAAGCAGGTAGTGATGGGATGGGATTTGTCTTTCAGAAAGATGATTTACCTGCAGTGTGGATGATGAATTGGGGTGAGGGTGGGAGGGAGGTGGGTGGGATGGCAAGTGGGTAAGATGTGTGCAAGACTATACAATAATTATCATTTAAAAGACAATTAGTAGTGCTCTTAGAAGACTCATAACAGGAAAGAGACTGCAGAGGATGGCTGTTGATGGGAGGAACCTTAAGGATATAGCCTCTAGACAAATTGGTTACCAATCTTTTAAGCAGGAGTGTAGGGGGGAATGAAGCAAGACATTCATAATGAATTCTAGGTTTCTCAGGTTATATAATTGGGCAAATATTATTGATATTGACAAAAATATGTAATCTAAAGGCAAACAGCCCACTTTGAGGAAAAGAAACTATCCTCAGTCCACTAACTCCATGCTCTCATTTGTTCTGTGAGGTAAGTAGCATGATTATTATAATCCCCATTTTATGCTCAGTGGGGTAACAGTATTTGCCTACTATCAAATGCAGTTTTGGGATGCTCACTATAAGAGCAGTTACACAAGGGAATCAAAGTCCTTGCTTTCACAAAACGTATGTTCTGGTGAGGGTGAGAGGAATCAAACATAAACAAGCAAGCAAACAATAAAACAAGGTGTGAAAGACCAAGATGGGGATATGGATGGGGACATGGATAGAGGTATGGGTATTTCACCTAAGGTGGTCAGGGAAGGTATCTCTGAGGTCACACTTGGGTTCACTATTCATTGAGAAGGAAGCATCGTGCAAAGTCATAAGGGAAGAGCATTCCAGGCAAAGAAAACAGCAACTGAAAGGCCCCTGAAGTAGGAAAGAGTCTGGTGTGTCACGGAGGGAGAAATTCCAATACCAAGGCCAATGCAGAGCAAGAGGAAGCCCAAGTTACAAGGCCATTCCTAGGAGGGTGAAAGTGAAAGATCCTGTTGTTGTAGGGTATCACTGGCATAGCATAGACTCTTGGGGTAGGTCTGTGAACCTGACCACCACGCACAACACTGTGCCTCTGAGAACCTGCATTATGATTGAAGGCAACCAAAATATTTCACCCCAAAATATACTTCTTTGACAAACACTGAGAGGGTTGTTCAGAAGAGCTGCAAACAGAAGTAGCCCTTCGAAGCTATCTTTTGTGAAGGAGATGTGCATCTGCAGAGAAAATCTGCAGCGATGCAGCCAGGCTGTCTCTGAGGCCCTATCTCATCTGTCCAGATCTAGGAGAGAGTAACTGACAGTCTGACACATTTAAAGGTGTGAAAGAAACATTTACCATCCATTCTCTCAGAAAGCTGCGACTTGCATGCCAAAACCACCTTTGCTAGCTAGGCCTCCTTTTCTCTCCCTCCCAAAACCTAGCTTGTCACTATAACTTGGGCTTACCACCATAGCCTGTTTTGGGTCATGCTCCCAGCCCTCTTTCTTTCTGTAAATTCAAGATGGTATAAAAGCATTAACCATTTGGTCAGTTATTTGCATATTAAAAATATTTGGTGGCTGGACTCAGTGGCTCAGCCTGTAATCCCAGCACTTTGGGAGGCCGAGGCAAGTGGATTGCCTAAGCTTGCAGGCTCCAGAACCACCCAGCCAACTCGGTAAGACCTTGTCTCTACAATAAATCAAAAATTAGCCAGGTGTGGTAGCACGTGCCTGTAGTTCTGACTACTTGGAAGGCTGAGGTGGAAGGATAGACGGAGCCCAGCAGGTCAAAGCTGTGGTGGCCAGGAGTGTGTCACTGCACTCCAGTCTGGGTGATGAAGTGAGACTCCAACTCAAAAAAAAAAAAAATGGCATGATTCCCATGCATATGTGTGCACGTAATAAAATTGAAAAGCCTTTTTTGTCCCCCCTGTGAATCTGGGTATTATCAGTTTGCTTTATTAGACTAGAATGACCAAACCTTCAGGGAAAAAATTTAAACTTTCCTACATTATCTACAAATGCTTTCAGAAGACATGTCACTGCTTAGTTGAGGACTATTTCGGCACTGAAATGGGGCCAGGAACAAACTCATTTAGTTTTGTGAGAGAAATGAAAAAAATATTTAGATGAACAGAATTATCTTAAATTTATCCACTCAGAGCAGGCAACAATCTGCAGTCCAATGGCTAATGGCTCCACCCTGAAGGCTCAGTCATGTCAAACCAGGATATGTGGAAGACGACTAAAAGAAGAGCCTTCCCTGCCACGCTCCAAGGTTGTTACAGGAATCAGAGAGGCAACATTTCTCCTATAGGCTCCCCCAAAAGCTAAAGCAGAACTGGGCAAGGAGAAATGATACCCTCTGCCAAGCTGGGTTCCTATCCATGCAAAACCGAAAGCCACAGAAAAACTGAGCATTGAGGCTGTCCACTGGCCCTGAGATAGGCCATCCCAGGCAAAGTAGTCCAGCCAGTCCTCTGAAACACACACTGTCCATGCCTCTTGTCCTGTGGTCATCTCTCATGGCTGTTTTGTGGGCCAAAAGTCTTACTCCATTCAGCCACATGGCTTCAAGTTTCACTTGCTAAGGATGATCAATTCTCTGACCCTCTCTGAAAAGATCCTACTTTACAGTCTCCTTTCTCAGATGCATCTGCTTGGTATAGCAAACCAGTATCTGCATTTAAAGTCTGTCAGTATGGCCGGGCACAGTGGCTCACGCCTGTAATCCCAGCACTTTGGGAGGTAGAGGAGAGAGGATTGCCTGAGTTGAGGAGTTCTAGACCAGCCTGGGCAACTTCGTGGGAACTCATCTCTACAATAAATCAAAAAATTAGCCAGGCATGGTGGTGCACATCTGCGGTTCCAACTGCTTGGAAGGCTGAGGCGGAGGAATCCCTGAGTCTAGCAGGTCGAGGCTGCAGTGGGTGGTGTGCGTGGCACTGCACTCCAGCCTGGGTGACAGAGTGAGACTCTGACTCAAATAAAATAAAATAAAATAAAATAAAATAAAATAAAAGGGCCAAACGCAGTGGCTCAAGCCCGTAATCCCACCACTTTGGGAGGTCAAGGTGAGGGGACTGCCTAAGCCCACGAGTTCGAGACTAGCCTGGGCAACTTGGCAAGACCTTGTCTCTACAATAAATCAAAAAAATTAGCCAGAAGTGCATGCCTGTAGCAGTTCTGGCTACTTGGAAGGCTGAGACAGATCACCTGAGCACAGCAGGCTGACACAGGAGTGGCCGTGAGTGTGCCAGCCTGGGTGACGGAGTGAGACACCAATTAAAAAAAAAGGCTTGCCAGTATAGCCCGCATAAATTGTGAAATAAATTATTCTTGAATATAGCCCCTTTCAGAGTAGCACACTGAGAAGTTATATATTACATACACTTATTTTAAAGATAACTCCAAACATTATGATATGCCTTTTTTGGAACAATGCTTGAAACCTGTGGCACATTCTGATCCCTGCCTAGTGCTAGGCACCTCTCATGTCTGAGTATATTTCAAACCACACTTGCCCTTCTCCTGTTACTTCAGCTCATCTTTTTGTTCCTAGAGTCCGTCACTGGCCTAAAAACACTTGCACATGTTTTCACAGTGCCCGGCTGTCTCCTTCCTAATGACTTTCACAGAGGTAGTTTTTCATTTGTTTGCAGTAATTGATTCACCTGTTCCCCAGTAAGGTACCAGACCTTCATGAGGGCAGGTTCCACGTGCATTTTTGCTTACTGTTGTTGAATCCCCAGAAACTAGCCCAGTGCTTGGCACAAAGCAGGTGCTTAATAGCTGCAGGGAAAAAAAAAAGCACACTATGAAATAGGTTCAGTGGTGGTGTTCTATGGTGGATTGGTGTATTTAAATCTATCCCCAAAGTCCAAGTTAGCTGAGCAGCTGAAGAAAGAAGTTGACTTATCCAGTTTCTCAGAAAGAAACACTTAATAAGGATTTATGAACAGAAGCCATGTATGTGTCTAGTGTGGCAATGAGACAAGATGGTGGGTCCCTGCACCATCATTCCCCAGACCCAGGGCTTCTATACCATAGGGAAGGGTGGTTCTGAAGGGATGTGTATGACAGGTGAAGTATGACAACATTCAGGTTGACCTAAAGGGAAGGATTTATAGTAAGTACTTGCTCTTACACAAGGAGCATAAGTCTGGAAATCTTAAGAGGCATTCCCGGAAGTGGGGTTAATCAGAAGTCAACATGGTGGGTTAGCATCCAAGATGGAGTTGCTTTGGACTCCAAAGATAATGACGTTTAGTTTCTGAGACTACATCAGCCAAAAATCATTCAAACCAAGGCTAAGGAAGTTTAAGGCTTAAGTATTCTGTTTTTGATCAGAAGATACAAGAGAAATTTTGCTGTATATTTGGGTGATACACTGATTTTCGAGACAATTCTAAAAAGTTTCATTAACAAGCCAAAAACATTCATTTGGATATATATGGAGATGACCAATTTTTAAAACATCTTTTAAAAAATACTGGGATTTTTTGTTTGCTTTTTAAAGAGTTGATTTTCAAAAAGGGTCATCCAGTTTAGATCAAATAAAAAAAGAAAAGCTACAATTTATTTTATCAGGTACAGTATTAAGCACATTATATACATTTTTTTCATTCAATCCTCATATCTAATTATTACCTCAGTTTATGGATAAGAAAATTGAGAGAGAGGCTATGATTGCATACTGAGTAAGTGGCAGAGTCAAGATTCATATCCAGGTCTACTTTATTTCAGGAGCCACGTTTTTAATCTAAGCCATGTTTTCAAGCTAAGAAATGCACGTTGACATTGAGTACTGATACACTGCTCCCTGCCACTCAAACACTCTATCTTTCTCCCATGACAAGGTACAACACAGTAGTCTAGTACCACCAATTAGGACAAATGCTCAGGTGTTTAAAATAGGATTTAGGAGCCAACAATGTGATAGCAGGGAAACTAGACAACTCAAGAAAAAGAAGTAAGAGGAATATTAAAAACACTTAGGGAAAGCTGTTTTATGCCAAATACTCTATTAGACGCTTTAATGTATAATATTTCTCTTAATCCTAAGAAAGCTATGAGTTAGATACTATTAGTCAAGAAAAGAGGTTTAGAATAGCTGTGGTGTTTGGATACTCCCAAATTAATTTCCCTCCCTTTTCCCTAAAGATATGAACATACACCCCCCACCTTTTTAAAGGAGAAAAAGACTCTCTGGAATAAGAACAATATTTCTCAGTCTCTATTCTTGCTACATGAGATCATGTCAGTAAGTTCTGGGCAATGAGATATAATAAGTGTATGACAGGGTCCAAGAAATTTCCTGGAGCCGTGGGCTCTTGCCTTTGCCTTCCTTCTCTTTTCCTTCTTTCTTCCTTTTTCTACTTGGAACTTGGGTGTGATGGGTGAAACTCCATCTTAGACCATGAGGTTGAGGGCATCATTTTATGTATGATAGATCCAAAAGGTAGAATCGGCCTAGTTCTCAGAAGACTGTAGAACTATCATACTAGACATAGACTGTCTCACTGTAATTTTTTTTCTTTAATGTGAAAGAGAAACAAACATCACTTTGATGTCTCTGGAACTGACAGTTAATCTTAACTAATTCAGCAACTCATCCAAAATGATGGCACAGAGTTACACCCCAGGCCCTGATTCTGGAAAATCCATGCTCTTAGGTAAAAGCCTGAAGAACCCTTGCTTGTAACTCAAACTGCAATAGATTTGAGGGAAGTGTTTCAAAATGCTGAAAATAAATTTGACAGATGAAAATTAGGAAGGCTTGAATATGCTCTCAAATCTTCATATCTGGGAAAGAATAAAAAAGAATATGCTACTGGACAGTGAAGAATTTGGTCTCCATCAGACACGGGCAGAGGAAGGTCTTGGTCATCGGCTTGGAGCTGGAAACAGAAGAGAAACAGAAGCTGTGCTGTTAGTTGAAGAGTAGGCATTGCAGTGGAGCCGTGGAAATGGCCACAGGATGAGACAGACGAGAAGACAGAATTTAAAGGGACTCTGAAATCAAAGAAGCAGGAGATGAAGTTTAAATATACACAGCCTGAAAAGGAAAATGTGAATCACGTGACCCATATCAAAAACAGCATAAAAGGCAAAAAGGCAAAAAGGAAAGGTCAAGGTTGAGGCCCTGACAAGTCATTTTTATTCATTTCCTTTACTCGGGTTCACTGCAGCACTGAAGGAGTAAATTTAAATTGTGTTGTCACTGAGGAGGATCCTAAATGAAAGGAAGTCATAGAAAAGGGAGTTTATTATTACCCTTTGTTCAGTTTCTAAATGAACAACAGTGACAACTTAGGCGAGAGATCAGTGATTGGAGATAGGCCTAATTTGAAGACCAAATTCAATGATCAGGGAAAAAAAAGGTTATTATGTCTACCAAAGGCATTATTTTAAACACCAGAAAAAAATAAGTCAAAGTAAGGGCATGTAGGAAGTTTGGAAAATTCAGATGAGAAATAAAAAAATGAAAGCAAGCAATAGCAATGAAAGAAAAGGCAATAATATGAAAACAGACGTGACATACATTAGAAGGTATTTTACAATTGGCTAAGTAAATTCTACGTTATAACTGGACCTCTTAAATGACTTTGGAGTGGTCACAGGTATAAACTGTTTGCAGGTGCATCCAGTACTCTGGGAGTCAGTGAGGGACAGGCCTCATGCAAGGCAATGCAAATCATTTCACCAAGTGTGTTGTAAAGTCAGGTAATGAGAATGAATCAGTTTCTGATAATATCAGTACATGGTAGAAGGATGGTGGCAATCAGGTAACTAGGAAATTCAACTCGAGACACACCAAATGAAAATCAGGGATTAGATTAAACAGGTTATTTTTGTATGGATAGCAAAAAACCAAAAAGGAACATAAAGCAAGAATCTTCTAAACTTTAAAATATTTTCCCCCTTCAACTTCAGAAAACAAATAAAAAATCACAAACTTCAGGCCACCGCAGGAAAATATTCACATAGATTAGTCTAAAAAAAAAAAAACTTGGAGGGCCTGATATTCTTTTCAAATTGTATCGATTAGGGCGCTTTTCCTTTTAATTAATATTGGTGTTTTCATTCTGAGTTTTCTGAAAATTGAAACAGCAATGGGGAATGAGGATAGTGGTAAAAAAGGGGGTTAGAAAAGCAAATCTCAACTAATCAAATGAAATCACTCAAAATGTTATAATATCCCAGGTTAGGCTGACCATATTGGAACACCTTTCCAATTGAGGAAAAAGAGTGTATATTTTAAAGAACAGTAAACATAATCATTACATGTAGATTTTAGAAAATGTTTGGATACTAAGTATAAGAAAAGTATCATAAGCCAACTGTGCACTCAATGATAACTTTGTCCTCATTCTCTAACCTGAACTGAGAGCCCTCTTTTTAGCTGAGAAAAATATCAGATGTGTTAGGGTTTCTATTCTTAAATTACACAGGCCCAATTACCTGGAGGGTTAGTTGTCATTTTATATTCTCTTCCAGTAGAGCTGCTGACTAGGAAAGCCAAGAGCAAAAGAAAGTCAACTGTGCACCCACAACTCAAAGAGAAGTTGGGGTTCTCAGGAGATGTAAATATGTAAATATGTAATATGGAGGGTACCCACGTTAAATAATTACAATGCAGTTTGACGTCTTTTCCATGCTTAGCCCTACATTTAGACTAAAGAGACAGAATAGTCTGATAAAGAGATACTTGTTTGTAGACTTTTAGGGAGGAGGGGTTCTACAAAGACAATTATATCACCTGCAAATAGGAAAAGTCTTTAAAAAATGATACATGCCATTTAATGTCTTCTTAATATACACTGCACAAACTGTCTAATTTCATTTTGCTACACATTTACAATTTAAAATGTTCATGCTGATATCTTTTATCAGTGGAGTGCTTTTTTGTTTTTTAAGTCTTTAGGCAAAATGAATTTATTCAGGGAAGTTCACACATCGGTTTTGTTTTTAAATTTAGGCTTGTCCTTTGGGAAAGGGGGGCGTCTTTCTGATCACAAAGAAAGGTCTTCCACAAATGTCATCTGACTTAAGGCAACCTATGGACTTTGGGAAGTCAGTTCAGGACGCAGATTAACGAGCCAGCACTGAACCTCCTTCCTTCTGACCTCTCAGCACCTGCTCAGCCGCGGCCCTGGAGGAGGAAACTCTTGAATCTTCTCATTTAATGGGCATCGGTTGCCCCTTCTCCCTCAAACAAATTAACGCCCCACACCACCACCAAACTGCAGACGAATAAAGTATCCAAGAGCCTGAAATGTTTCCCAACAAACAGCGTCAGGGCAGCAGGCAAAAGAGAGCGCCCAACGGTGGACACCCTCGGGGGAGTTCCGCTCACCTGGAGCGAGACTCCAGCCCGGGAAAGCGGTGCCCTCTTCCCGCCCCGGCCGAGGACTCACCCGCAGGTGCTGCGCGAGTCTGCTGGGGCAGAGAGGGGACCGCGTCGGTGTGGCCGCCCACTCCCTTGCCCCAGATGACCCCGGCATCCAGGAGAGGTCCTCTCGGCGGCACGGCTCCCTCTCTCCCGGAGGCAAGGGAGCAGCACGCCGTCTCTCCTCTCTCCCGCCGCGCCACCTGCCCGCAGCCCCGCTCGCAGGTGCGGCTTGGACAGGTAACCGCACCTGCTTGGCCAACCCCACCTGCTGCGTCCCCTCACCCGGTCCTCCTCCTCCTCCACCCCCCGGCTCGGCTCCTCCTCCTCGAGCCGGGTGTCACGCTCCGACCTACCTGCGCGACTTCAGCCCGGGACGCCTCCCCGCGCCCTGCTCCCGCGCGGCTCCGGGCGCGCCAGCGGCGGCCCCGCGCCCGCACTTTCCCGGCTGCCGGCAGTCGCGGGCTCAGCGGGAAGCCCCGGCGCTGCCCGGCTAGCCGCCTCCAACCGGCTCCATTGTGACGCGGCGCGTTCCCCCGGCCAATGGGCGCGCGGCGGCGCGAACCGCTGACTAAGTTCGCGGGTGGAGGAGGGGCGGGGCTTGAGCCGGGGGCGGGGCTTGAGCCGGGGGCGGAGGCGGCCGCCGCGGCGGCTGTAACTGGCGGCGGCGGAGGAGGAGAAGGCCGAGGGAGAGAGAGAGGGAGAGGGGGGAAAGGCTTCGGTAGGTGCTCCTGCCGTGGGGCTCTCGGCTGCCCGGGCCCGAGCGTTTGCCCAGCTTTGGGACTGCGGGAGTCGGTGACTCACCTCTCGCTGCTGCAAACAAAGCGCAGCTGCCATCTCCCCGAGCGCGCCATGTGGCCGCCCCGACCCCTCGCGCAGCCTCGGGGCTGCAAGCAGCAGCGCACGGCCACGCGCGTCGCGGACGAACTGGGAAGAGCCACGCCGTTTCCCAAAGGCGGGAGGAAAAGGGGCTTAGGGATGCTCCCCCGAGCGCGCCACGCTGGTGACTTTGGCAGTCCACCGCGCGTGTCGGGCCTCCCCTTCTCACGTGGGCACCTCTGAGTAACTTATTTATATAACGCGTGTTGGCCGGGAGGGAAGGCTTGGGCGCAGCACGCGGTAACCTACCTCTCAGACACAGAAGTTCTTTACCTCTCTTTACCCTGCTTGCTTAGAAAGGCTGCAGGGCCCAACCCCTGTGAGGGAAGGTTTACAGTTGTACCAAACTAAGCGGCTTAAGTTAGATTCCGGGCCTCCAATACCATTGGCTTCTCTCAAATGTCCTTATCCTCAGGATGGGGAGGGGACCACACGTTCGAGGGACCGTGCGTATACTCATAGCCGACCTTTTATTGCTAATCAGCCTTAGATCCACCCCATCTGCTGCCCCACCTGCTTCTCTCCCAAGTGGCCCTGCATTTGAAGAGCAAGTGTTCCTTACAAAACAGAAAATTAATCCAAACTCAGGAATTCTGGGGGCATAAATATTTTTGTCATCCTCATCCACTCCCCACTCTCACCCGAGTTTAAACTCAGTCTCTGCCCTATTATCTCCAGCACAATGATTCAATTAGGCAAGATTTTAGTTGCTATGGTGATCACATCTCCATCAAAAAGAAAAGGGAAAAAAAAGAAAAAAACAACAACAATCAACTTTGTACAGGCATATCCCAAAGGAGTAAATGAAGACAGTCTCACCATTTAGGGCGTCTGACAAGTTAGTAAATGGGAGTATATTGCAAAAGCACTACTGAGTTATATGAGACTGCGTTGTATCCCACAGAGACTGTTCAGATTAGGACTACAATTTGAATCACCCTGAAAAGAAATAAAAAGGCTGTCTTTGTGTCCCTGCTCTGTTCTTTACTGGTCCACTCAGTCTGTTCTGGGATGGCAGCTGCCTCTTTTCTGAGTCTTGGAGGAAAAGCTGAAAGAGCATTTCTTCATTTGGTCATTCAACAAGTTTTTATTGAGTTTATGTATGTGAGACACTGAGTATGCACAGATCTACCAATCTAATTTAGATTTGGTTTTGGGGCTCAAACTACTTACCACGTGGAGAAGGAGAAAATATTCAATAATAAAACAAGGAAAAAAGTGAGTGCTGTAGGAAATACATTAAACCTTGAAAATATTCAATTTTGCATTGATATCTCTGAATGTCTGCAAAAGAATATTATCTCCCCTTCCAAATCCATGTATAGACAATTCATTCTTCTGTCACAGTAATGACCTGGGGTAGTTATTTAACATACTTCTCTTCATTTGTAAAATAAGTGATTATACACAAGATGATCTGTTAAGATTCTAATCCCAGTGTTGATACGGATAAAAAAGCAATTTTCATGCTTGGTATATATATCAAGTTACCACTCGCAGGAAGTTAAAGTGATCAAGTTCATTCATCCTGTATTGGCTCTTGGTAAACCTGAGATACATAACTTATAAATGTGCTTAGCGCTGTTTTATTCTAATTCCCATGAACAAAGTCACACGCCATGGTGACAGCATTCATTACTGTTACTGGAGAAAGAGGACTTCTGAATTTGTGATATTGCATCCAGGAACTCCTCTCTGGAACTCGAACATCAAACAGATGTTTTCCTTGTTTCTTCTTCCTTCTATGACTTGTCATATCAGCTTCTGTTTGCATTACAGGGAAGAGAAACATGAATAACTTCCAATGCTATTCTTGGAGAACTTTTGTAATATTATGCAGATGATACGGAAGGGTCCATAGAGAGAGATCATTTAATGACTAGATATTTTTGGCATCCCAGAGTAGGCCTTTTAATGAGAAAATAAACACTGTTTGACTTTTTATACATGTACACAGTTTTCTGCTGCATTGTAATCTCTTTGAAAATAGAATCAGTGGAGTCTTGGAATATGTTCAGTCCTTACAAGGAGTATCCAAAATTCTCTTAGGGACTCTCTGATTGATTAATTTTATTGAAAGAAAATTCTAAAAGGTTCAGCCACTATTTTCACAGCCAGATTTCTAGAAGTCTAAAGTAGAGATTAAAAAATCTCATCATAGGTCAGGCTCGGTGTCTCAGCCTGTAATCCCAGCACTTTGGGAGGCCAAGGCAAGTGGATTGCCTGAGCCTGCGTGTTCAAGACTAGCCCGGGCAACTTGGTGAGACCTCATCTCTACAATAAATCAAAAATTAGCCAAGCATGGAAGCACGTGCCTGGTGCCTGTAGTTTCGGCTACTTGGCAGGCTGAGGCGGACAGATTGCTGGAACCCAGCAGGTCAACACTGGGGTGGCTGTGAGTGTGCTACTGCACTCCAGCCTAGGTGATCGAGTGAGACTTCACTCAAAAAAAAAAAAAAAAAATCCCATCATAGAGCTGGGTGTGGTGCCACACGCCAGTAATCCCAGCACTTTGGCAGGTGGAGGCAAGAGGTGAGAAGAGTTGCCCAGGTTTCCAGGCCAGTCTGGCCAACTTGGCGAGACCTCGTCCCTACAATAAAAAAATTAGCCAGATATGGTGGCATACACCTGTAGTTCCAGCTACTTGAAAGGCTGAGGCAGAAAGATCACCTGAGCCCAGCAGGTTGAGGCTGTGGTGACCATGAGTGTGCCACTGTACTCCAGCCTGGGTGACAGAGTGAGACTCCTACAAAAAAAAAAAAAAAAAAAATCCATCATAAAATTTAAGTACCTTTTATGTGCATGGCAGCGTGCTAGACATTGTGAACAATACAAAAGAAGCATAAAACTTGGTCTCTGACCTCAGCGGTTGTCTCTGACAACTTAGATGAACACAGACAGCTGTCAAATAGGCTGTCTTGTGCTCTGTGAAGAGAAGATAGAAAAATGCAGGTGGGAGTGGTCCGAAAATGCCTTACGAATAAACAGGAACTTAGTTTAAGTTTTGATACAGGAGCAGGATTTAGAAGGACTAGGTCCTATGCTTTTGGCTTATCTGTCCCAAACTTGTCTTAAAATGACCGATCCACCCTCAGGGTTCTTTCTGGTGAGCTGAGAATCTGGAGAGGAAACCAAAGTGAAAATAATCTGTTTCCACAACATCTCAATAATAGCTTGTGGTAGGGTCTTTACACTCATGGGACAAAGGGCATGGAAATGCGCAGCAAGTGTTGTTAGTTCCTCTGTTTAGTGACATTGGCAAGGTTCCAAATAATAGAGACGAAACAGTTACTACAATTTGGTCATCTGGTGGCTGAATTCCTTGACCATGGGAAGTAATCACTTAATTCCTAGATTGGGCAGATCTCTTCTGGGCTGATACCTTGGGGGGGGGAATATTTAAAAAAAGAAAATCTCCGAGTGGCATCAACGTTAAGCTATGCTCCATGTGGCTTCCTTGATAATAGTTTAGTTTCCTTTGAGTCTTGAGATTGTGTTTATGATGAATGGAAGACAGACTATTAACCAGCCTCAATAGTTCTTTTCCAATTCAATATTTGAAAAATTCTTTATAATGAAAAATCCTTTTCCATTAAACTAATTAAACATTGGATGTCTCAACAACATATAGAAGAAAGCACTGGGGACAGAGGTGAGGGTGATTACCAAGATAAAACTATTCATTTTTTTTTCTTAAAGATAGTATATTCTGGTGGGGAAGGTATATGCAGAGAACACAGAGCCTCCGATAGGAGGTGAGGCTGGTGAGTGCTGCAGGGTTGAGAAAGAATCATACTGAACAGGAGTCTGAGGAAGTTTAGCTTCAGGGTTCTCAATTGGAATATTACTTGAATGGCACGTATTATTTTTAAATCTTTTCTCAGCATAATGGTTCGAGTTAGTTCTAACGATGTGTCAGATCGGAAGAGCAAAAGTCTAGGAGTAAAACTACTCATAATTTTGCATTCTCGGGAAGCTTGCCAGAATCCCCTTGGTTCAGCTGTGTATAATCGAGCATGTTGTCACTGATGAAAAATTTTTATTTATTTATTTTTGGCCAAACCACTCACCATGATTTTTCTGACCTTTTCAATCTCTTGGTTGTAGAGATTTACAGTTAATGTTCCTTGGGCCTGGAGTAAATTGTGAGAATGACCTCTGAGAATGAGCTCAGTGGTGAGAATTCTGAGGACAGGGTGGGTTGGGTATTGAAATAATATAGCTTGGCCTAGAAATCCAAACCGCAATTTGCAAAGGTCAGCTGAGCACTTCTGTGTGAGTTGGTCCCCTACCATGGTCCTAGTCTGAAATAGTTACAAGTTACTCTGTGTTCTCACCACTCACTGTGCTGACTTTTCCCCTCTACCTTAACTACACAGTGCCCCTTTCTTATTAGGCAAGTGCTTGAAGGTGACCTTTGAGCCTCTTCTCCCAGGAAGAACACCAATTCCTGCAGCGGGATATCTGACATCCTCAGCTGATCTGTCTCCTGGGAAGTTGTCCAAAAATTTCTTTGAAAATTTCTCATGCATCCCTTTTAAAGAAAGAATGTATGCTGTCATGTGGGTCACACATGAGAATCTACCATAGAGCAGCCAGGCAGTTATTGACTCTTGTCCTTTTGCTAGCTCTAAAAAGGAAGTGACTTCTAAGAAAATATTTGCAACAAAGCCAGGCTGAAAGTCCAAAATTAAAGCAGAACTTGTGCTCCTCTTCTCTTGTGAAGTGGTCTTAAAAAAGCCCTGATGAGGTCTGCTAGTGACTGAGACAGTACTTACTGGGATCCCTGGGAGGATGCAATCTGTGTTCCCTGAACCCTGTTGAAATCTGGGCAAGAGGCTGGGCACGGTGCCTCATGCCTATAATCCCAGGACTTTGGGAGACCTAGGCAAAAGGATTGCCTGAGCCCAGGGGCTCGAGACCAGCCTGAGCAACTTGATGAGACTTTGTCTCTACAACAAATCAAGAAAAATTAGCAGGGTATGATGGTACACGCCTGTAGTTCCAGATACTTGGAAGGCTGAAGTGGAAGGATTGCCTGAGCCTAGCAGGTGGTGACTGTGGTGGCCATGAGTGTGCCACTGCACTTCAGCCTGAATGACAGAGTGAGACTCCGACTCAAGAAAAAAAAAAAAAAGGAAGAAATCTGGGCAAGAGGTTTCCTGGTGTCGTTAAAGCAACTGGCTTCTCTGGTTCCTCATAGTGAACTCTTCTGTTTCTTGGGTTTTGGGTAAGCGAGGTTTAACAACAGCTGGACCTTGATTTCCCCTTTTTTATTTACCAGCTTTCCTCACCGCCCTACTCGGCCTAATATAAAGACACCTGTTAATTATAAAATTCATTGAATACTGGACTTTATTCTCAACTAAACTGTTTCTCTAGGAGTAGGAACTGATGTATCTCTGTGGTTTATTAAGAATTTAAAAGAATAATAGTGAAAGAACAATATACAGAACATTTTAGAGCTGGAGAAGGAAGAGACAGGTGCTAGAAAGAGTACTGTGCCAGATGTAGAGTCTTATCTTGGAGTTTCATCATAGCTCTCCCATCCATGAGGCCAGGTACATGTCACTAATAGCCTAGGCAGGAGTTTCTCTTTTCTAATGTGCTTTTTATATCTCTCTTGGACTATATAAGAAGATGGCTGTAGCCCATGTTTCAGAAGGCTCAGACTTCATTTTGTTTCATTTTTTCATTTGCCATCCAACAAATATTTATTCTATGCAAAACACTGTAGGGGTTTTGGGGAATACACGAGTCCATGTGATGGTTGTGGCCTTTGTCCTTGTACAGTCCACTGTCTTGCAGATTCCTACAGAAGGGGTGAGTGAGGGTTGGAAGTGATGGACTGATAAAGACTGTAGCTTGGTGCCGGAAGCAGGGTGCAAGAAGCATGACGCTGGAATCTGCCTGGCTTCCGGTAAGGTGCTCAGGTTATTATTTTACTCATGGCAAAGGTGAAGGGGAGCCAGACTTCCAGTCTGTTGCAGGACAACAGACTCATTGACCTTGACCCTAAATCCTACACATCAAAATGCAAACACAACTTCTAATTATCTGCTTATTCTTCCCCTAATTTATCCCTGCATCCTTCTCTATATCTAATTCACTATCTCCACCAAAGTTTTGTTTTTGGAGATATGAGGGCAATAGGACACTTGCCATCAAGAAGCTTAAATTTTCTTAAAAAATAAAGGAAAATATGTAGCCAGACATTTGAGCAAATATGGGGTCCAGTAGAATCCCCTTATATAGGATATGTATGTGGCTCAGAGCCTAAACTGAAATGTGCCTGATAGTAGCTGAATGTAACCTGGTTATCTCATGAGAAAGGGTAGTAAATATACACAAAATGTTCTTTACTTTGCTGCAAAATTCAGGGACAAAGCTAATTCGGTCTTACAGTGATAAAGGAGAGAGTGGATAAAAGTGAGGAAAAGGTCTTACAGAAATTATGACCTGCTGAAGGAATTAAGGAACGTAGGGCTTCAGAGGAAGCCTGCTGTTTTAGTGAGTAGAACAGATTTTGGTGGCTGACAAAGGACTCCATGTAGGTGGGGAAATTACAGATAGCTTGATTATAAGGAAAGATGAGGAAAAATCATACTGAAAGATAAAAATATGTGTAGGTGGCAGAAATTTTACAAGTTCATCTTCATCCTTGAGTGAGCTCAGTTTTGAAAATTCCTGACTTTACTTAATTTATCAGTTCAACAAACAGATATACTATTTTTATTTTGTTCAGGGTCCCCAAGGACAGAAAGGATGGGTGCTTTCTGACAAGATACAATCACAAAGCAAATAATTTGTATTTATAAACTACCTTATTGTTCACACAAATTATTCAAATAGTATATTATAACCATTTATAAACAGTATGCTCTTACCTCTGTGGTCTGAATATCTAAAAAGAGATGGGATCTGTTAGCAGTTCCTAGTCTTGCTGAGTCACTCTGTTAAGCCTCCTGTAGTACAGGCATCATTCAGAGGCCCACTAGGTTGAACGATGACAACAGCTTAACTGCAGATCCCGCACATCCTCCCAAGGAATGCTGCAAGACTGTGTGTGTCAGGAGGGAAAAGGCCACATCCATCACAAGGACTAATGCATCTCCAACAACTGGTTCTGTGTTTTTTACCTCATAGTCATATAACAAATATTTTTGATGAATGGATGAAATGAGATCTGAGACTTCTGAAACACAGATCTTCTCTATCTTGGATATTCCAGGGTCATTCCAGAATTTAACCCCCTGAGGCTGGGTAATCTTTAAAGGAAAGAAGTTTATGTAGGTCACAGTTCTGCAGGCTGTACGAGAAGCATGGTGCTGGAATCTGCCTGGCTTCTGGTAGGAGGCTTAGGCTATTTTCACTCATGGCTGAAGGCGAAGGAGCGCTAAGGAGCGCTAGCATGTACAGAGACATGATGAGATATGAAACAAGAAAAAGGAGACGGAGGTGCTAGGCTCTTTTTAACAACCAGCTCTTGCAGGAACTAATAAGATTGAGAACTCACTCACTCCTCACCTCCAGGGAGGGCATTAATCTCTTTATGAGGGATTTGTCTCCATGACACAAACACCTCCTACTGGGAGGTTCCAGGAGATAAACATCCCAACTCTAGCAATTCTCCTGAACCTGCGGTTTTCAAACAAGGACAATTGATCCATACATTTTCTACATATATGTGTGGTTAAAGACAGGGAAGAGGATAATCAGTTACTAAATGCTTTCCTTGAATTATGGAATAAAGTGGGCTATTGGGAGATTGAGACTTTAAAGTCACTAGATTTTAAATTCCTTGAATATGTCTTTTCTCCTTTTTGGTACACCAGACTCTAACATGGTACCTGGGGTAATGGGTGGTCAATAAAATGTCAATTAACACAGAATAAATGCCATTGTATCTTATATTTCCAGGTGTGTGGGGATGGGAAAGTATAACTGTTTTCTAAGCCCTTTCTAGGTTTAAAGTTACACAAAATATTTAAAACAACATTGGTGCTCTCTACTGGAGATGTTCATACTGCAGGACTTCTTTATTGATTTGTTTTTGATGGCAGATTCTTATTTGTGTTCAGAAATCCTGGATTTTAGGAATAAAATGTGGCACAGGTAGACATATTTTGCTGTGTTGCAAGTGAGATTTGGTGTTACAGCATTGAGGATGACAGGATTTGCACTCAAATGCCAAGTCTCATTTATTTGCCTTATGTTTCTGTTCTTTCTTCAGAACCCTTTCATCCATACGTTTGTGCAAATGTGGTATTCTTTATTGTTCTTTGTAAATAGAAGGGGAGAGACAACATTAATTAAATGTCAATGTTGATTGAGAAGACAAGCTGCAGAATGGTAGAAAATAGTTGCAAATCATATATCTGATAGGTGAGTTGTATCCAGAATGTATAAAAAGGCAACTCAAAAATAAAAAGACAAATAACTCGACCAGGAAATGGAGAAAGGGAGAGGATTCTGGGAAGATGGCAGAGTAGGAAACATCAGGAATCTGTCCCCCACCTAGTGAACAATTGCACTGGCAGAATCTGTCTGATGTAACTATTTTGGAACTCTATTGAAGACTTGCAACTTCCAAGGGAGGGCTTGGACCCTGTTAATTACATTACTGTTAATTCAGTCATTTCAACCTTTAGCACAGTGGCAACTATACCACCCGGACTACAACCCATCCTGCTCCATGGCAGATAGCTGGTCACTTGTTCCAGGAGCAGCTTACCCATAGCCTGTGGGAGCCAAGGTGAGTAAAAAGAACCTCCCTTCCCACAAATTTTGGAGAACTATGCTCCAGTTCCTGATTGGTATGTCTGATGGCAGAAGTGCAGAAAAAGAGTCAGGTGCCCATTGGTATTACATCTCCTCTCATTGTTTCTAGCCTCTCCACCTCTAAGTAAAGTGAATTGCAGGGACTGTAAAGGGTCAGTGTCCTTCCTCTACCTCATTCTTTTTCCTCCCCTTTTGAGAGCCAGGTATTAAAGGCTAGATCATTCAAAGCAACTTTATATACAGGGGAAATTAGAAATGAAAACATGCCTGCAGATACCCAGAGAAAAGGGCATGCTCAGAAAACACCTGAAAGATCTTAATTTTACCTTAAATGACCCTTGGCATAGAGAGAGACTACAACAACACATAAACAAAATCAATAACAACAGCAAACCTAGGGAAAGGAGGAGAATCTGATTTCTAGAGTCACCACGATATTAAATTCAAATGTCCAGTTTTCAACAACAACAACAAAATCTCCTGACAAACAAAGAAACAGGAAAGTATGACCCATTCAAAGGGTAAAAAAATCTGGACAAAAACTGCACCTGAAAATAACTTGATGGCAGCTCCTGTAGACAAAAACTATAAAAAAACTTTCTTACAGATGCTTAAAGATCTGAAGGAAGTTATGCAGAAAATCAAGAAAACAATGTATAAATAAGTTGAATGTTACTACTAAAGAGAATACTAAAAAGAAACAAAAAAATCCTGAAGCTGAAATGCACAATAACTTAAAAAAAATTCATTAGAGGAATTTAAGGGCAAATTTGAGCAAGCAGAAGCAAAGATAGGGCAATGGGAAATATTGAGCCTGAAGAACAGAAGAAAAAAAGTAAATGGAGAAAAGTGAACAGAGCCTAAGGGACCTTTGGGACAATCTCATGTAGACCAACATATGCGTTTTAGGGACATCATAATGAGGAGAGAGAGAGAAAAAGAGCAGAGAGAATATCTGAGAAAATAATGGCTGAAACCTCCCAAACTTGACATGTAAATATAAATATAACACTTCAAGATGCTCAATGAATTTCAAATAAGCTCAAAAACACCCACATCCAGACATATTATAATCAAAATTTTGAAAGCCAAAGATAAAGGGAGAATCTTTGGAGCAGCAAGAGAGAGGGGAGACTCTTCACATACAAGGGATACTCAGTAAGATTATAAGCAGATTTTTCACCACAGAGTTGGAGACCAGAAGGCAATGAGCTGATATATTCAAATTGTTAAAAGAAAAAAACTGTCAACCAAGAGTCCTATGTCTCTAAAACTGTCATTCAAAGAGTGGAGAATTAAGACATTCCCAGATAAACAACAGTTGAGGGAGTTTGTTACCACTAGACCTACTCTGCAAGAAATGCTCAAGGAAGTGCTGAGAGTGAAATAAAAATTCACGAGACAGTACCTTGAAACTGTACAAATAAATAAATACCACAATAAAGGTAAATACATAGGCATTTATAAAAGCTAGTATTATTGTAACTATGATTTGCAACTGTACATTTTGTTCTTTATATGATTTAAGAGACTAGTACATTAAAATTAATCTAAAGATAAGTGTAGTGGAGTACACCCACAGTTCCAGCTATGTGGGAGGGTAAGGTAGAAGGATTTCTTGAGCCCATGAGTTTGACACCAGCTTGGGCAACACAATGAGACTCCCTCTCTGAAAAAAAAAATCTAAAAGCTAGTAAATTGGCTGAGCATGGTGGCTCACACCTGTAATCCCAGCACTTTGGGAGGCAAAGGTGAGGCAACTGCCTGAATCCAGGGGTTCAAGATCAGTCTGGACAACATGATTAGACCTTGTCTTTACAACAAATCAAAAAATTAGCCAGGCATGATAGCACTCACTTGTAGTTCCAGCTACTTGGAAGGCTGAGGCAGAAGGATCACCTGAGCCCAGCAGGTCAAGGCTGTAGTGGCTGTGAGCATGCCACTGCACTCCAGTTTGGAAAACAGAGTGAGACTCTAACTGAAAAAATAAATAAAGCTAGTAAATTGTAATTTTGATTTGTAACTTCATATTTTGTTGTCTAAGTGATTTAAGAGTCTGATTTATGTTTTGGGGTCCACAATGTATAAAGAGATAATTTTGTGGCATAAACAATGAGAAGGGGAAAAGGGAGCAGGGATAGAGATATTAAAGGAACAGAGTTTTTGTACAACGCAGATATGTATATGCTGTCTATAAGAGACTCACTTTATATCCAACGACATAAATAGATTGAAAGTGAAAGAGAAAAAGATAATCCACACAAATTATAACAAAAGTATAATAAAGGTAGCTCTTACAATATAAGACTTTATGTCCAAAGTAGACTTTATGTCCAAAAAGACTATGAGAGACAAATTGTACTGCATATTAATAAAAAATTCAATATAGAAGATATAACAATCATAAACATTTACACACCTAAAGGCAGAACACTAAAATCTACAAAGCAAAAACTAACCAAACTGAAAGAAAAAAAATAGACAATTCTACAATAATAGTTGGAAACTTCAAACACTCACTCTTAATAATGATTGAACAACCAGACAAAGCTGAATAAGGAAATAGAGAATTTGAACAACACAACAAACCAATATTTGTGAAACTTTTTCAAATAATTTAATAGAAAGGAGCAAATACTAAAAATCATTAGATGAGGCCAACATTACCCTGATACTAAATCCAAAGACGCCACAAGAAAACTAGACACTGATATCTTTTATTAACATTTATGCAAATATCATCAGCCAAATAGTAGCAAACTGAATTCAGCAACCTATTAAAGAGATTATAAATAATAAACCAAGTAGAGTTTATTCCTAGGGTGCAAGATGGTTCAATATTAGAACATTGATCAATGTAATATACAACATCAACAAATTAAGGGGAAAAACCCCACATGATCTTTTCAATTGATGCAGAAAAAGCATTTGACAGAATTCAACACTCTTTTTTGATTAAAAAAACATTAACAAGCTTGTAATAGAAAGAAGTTCCTTTATAACAAAATCCATACGTGAAAACTCAAAGCAAATACCATATTCAATAGTGAACGACTGAAAGCTTTTCCTCAAAGATCAGGACCCAAATAAGAAATATCCACTTTCACCACTAGTATTCTACATAGACTGCTGGAAGTTCTAGCCAGAGGAATTAGGGAAGAACATAAAATTTTAAAAACTCCAAATTGGAAAAGGAAAAAGTAAAATTTATATATGGAAAACCTTAAGAATTCTACAAAAAACGACTACAGCCAATATATGATTTGTATTAGCTAAATAGCAGAGTACAAAATTACACAAAAATGAGATGTGTTTCTACACACTAACAATGAGCAATCTGAAAAAAGAATTACAAAAACAATTCAATTTAAAATAGCTTCAAAAAAGAATAAAATGCTTTGGAATTAATGTAGCCAGGGAGGTGAAAGACTTGCACAATGAAAACTACAAACATTGCTGAAAGAAGTTAAAGAAGACATTAATAAATAAAAACATATTTCATGTTTATAGATTGGGAGGTATAATATTGCTAAGATGTCAATACTACCCAAAGTGATCAACAGATTCAACAAAATTTCTGTCTAAAACTTCAAAGATGTTTTTTGAAGCAATAGACAAAAACTGACCTCAGATTTACTTGACATATCAAGGGAACCAAATAACATGACTAATCTTGCAAAAGAAGAACAAAGCTGGTGAACTAACATTTCCCTGATTACTACAGACCTACAGTAATCAAAGCAGTGTGGTACTGGTATAAAGACAGACACATGGACTAATGAAATAGAATAGAGGTCCCAGAAATAAACCTTCATATGACCAAAACCTGCATATGACCAAAGGATGTTTGACAAGGATGCTAAAACCATTTAATGGGAAATAGTCCCTTCAACAAATTGTGCTGAGAAAATTGGGTATCTACATGCAAAATAATGAAGTTTGACCATCATCTAACATGATATACAAAAATTAATTCAAAACAGATCAAAGAAGTAAATGTAAGACCTAAAACTATACTACTCTTAGAGGAAGATATAAGGTAAACACTTCAAGACATTGGCAGTGATTTCTTGGATATGACACCAATGACACTGGCAACAAAAGAAAAAGTAGACAAAGGGGACAACATGAAAATTAAATCTGTGCATCAAAAAGGCACTATTCATGGAGTAAATGTGTACTCCACAGTGTAGGAGAAAATATTTGCAAAGCATATCTCTGATAAGAGATTAATATGCAATATACAGAGAACTCCTAAATCTGAATGACAAAAACAAACTGGCCGAGCACTGTGGCTCATGCCTATAATCCCAGCATTTTGGGAGGCCAAGGTGAGAGGATTGCCTGAGCCCATGGGTTCGAGACTAGCCTGGGCAACTTGGCAAGCCCTCATCTCTACAACAAATAATAGTAATAATATAAATTAGCCTGGCGTGGTGTCACATGCCTGTAGTTCCTGTTACTTGGAATGCAGAGGTGAAAGAATCGCCTGAGCCCAGCAGGTCAAGGCTGCAGTGGCCGTGAGCGTGCCCTGAACTCCAACCTGGGCAACAGAGTGAGACTCTAAACAACAACAACAACAACAACAACAACAAACACTGATTAAAAAATGGGCAATGGACTTGAATAGACATTTCTCCAAAGAATGTATACAAATGGTCAATAAGCACATAAAAAGATGCTCAACATCACTAATCGTTAGGGAAATGCAAATCAAAACTACACGAGATACCAGTGGGTATCTTTGTGATGACTACTATGAAAAAAACAAGAAATAACAAGTGTTGGTGAGGATGTGAAAAACTGAACCCCTTTTGTACTCTTGGCAGGAATGTAAAATAGTAGAGCCACTGTAGGGCAGTGCCTCAAAAAATTAAAAATAGAGTTACCATATGATCTAATGATTCCACTTCTGGGTATGCCCCCGAAATAATTGAAGGTTGGGTTTCACAGAGATTTTTGTACACTCATGTTCACAGAAATTTTATTCACAGTAACTAAAATGTGGATACAACCCCAATGTCCATTGAGGAATGAATGGAAAAGCAAAATACAATATGTAGGATGAAATAGTATCTAACTGAAGAAAGAAGGAAATTCTGAAGTATGCTACATCATGGATAAAACTTGAGGACATTATGCTAAGTAAAGTAAGTTAGTCACAAAAAGGCAAAGAAAGTATGATTCCACTTATGTGAGATAGCAAAGTCAAAATTACAGAGACACAAAACAGAATGGCGAATGCCAGGTAGGGCAGAGATGGGGGAACACAGAATTATTTATTATTGACTATAGTATTTCAGTTTTATAAAATGAAAAGAATTATGGAGATGGATAGTGGTTGCTCTACATTATGGGTGTGTTTAATATACTTCAAAATGGTTAAGATGGCAAATTTTACATTATGTGTATTTTACTGTACTACGATATTGGGGGAAAATGGGCAAATAATTTGAAAGGACATTTTTTCCACAAAAGATTTACATATGGGCAATAAGTCCATTAAAAAGATGTTCAACATCAGTTATCATTAGGTCAATGCAAACCAAAACCAGAAGATACTACTTCAAACTCATTAGCATGATTCAAATAAAAAAAAAACAGACAATGAAAAGTCTCAGTGAGGATGTGGAGAAATTGGAACCCTTATTCATTGCAGATGAAATTGTAAAATGATGTATGTACTTTGGAAAACAAGATAGCAATTTTTAGATTGAAAAAATGTTGAAGATAGAATTACCATATGATCCAGCAATTCTAATCCTAGGTATATGCCCAAGAAAAATGAAAACATGACATGTGGAAATCTGTACATGAATGTTCATAGCAGTATTATTTATAATAGTCAAAAAATGAAAACAGTCCAAATGTTCATCAACAGATGAGTTAATAACAAGTTGTGGTATATCTGTGTAATAAGCTATTTCTCAGCCATAAAAATAAATAAAATATTGATGTGTTACAAAATATATGAACCTTGGAAACTAGTCACAAAGGTCACATATTGCATGATGTAATTGATAAGAAATGTCCAGAATAGGAAAATCCATAGAAGCAGAAAGTAGATTTGTGGTATCAGTGGCTGGAGGTGGAGGGATAGAGAGCTAATGGGTAAATGTTCCTGCAATGGTTAATGGTGATTGTATAAACTGTGAATATGCTAACACACACACACACACACACACACACACACACACACACACACACACACACACTCTGAATTGTATACTTTTAAAAGGTGAGCTTATGGCATTTGAATAAAATCTCAATATCCTTCACACATATCCAGTTCCAATAACCATAGCCACAAAATTTCAGGCCTTCATAGTCCTTTTGAACTCGGACTTTCACAAATAAAGTTCCTTTAGAGAGTGAAGTTTGTCAAAAAATTTCTTCTTTTTTTCCTCGTAAAGAAATAATCTGAGATTGTTGGTATAATGCCAAAAGAAATGATCAAGAAGTGACAGAAGCAATCTAACTGGTTATTTGGCCTTATTGAACTTAAACATTTTGCCTTCTATTTTGGTAAACTATTAGGTATATTACTTTGTTAAATAAAGGGATAAAAGAATGAACTGTTTCAAATAATCTCCCAACTGTGCATTTAGGGACTTATAATAAATACTGACTAGGCCCATGGGGATGCTATAGAAAGGAGAACTCAAAAAAATATATTTATATGAAGAGTTTTATTGAAATATAATTCACATACCATAAATTCACAAACTTAGTATACAATTCCATGGTATATTCATGGATCTGTGCAACCATCAGTACAATTTTAGAGCATTTTCATCATCTCAAGGGAACTCCGATACATACGTTTGTGTGCAAGCTTTTGTGCTGACATATGCTTTTATTTCTCCTGAGAATATAACTAGGAGTGGACTTGCTGGATCGTATGGTAACACTATTTTTAACCATTTGAAAAACTGCCTAAGTGTTTTCCAAAATGACTGCACCAATTTACATTACCACCAGCAGAGTAAGAGAATTCTGATTTCTCAGTATATTTGTTAACATTTGATATTTCCTCCCTCCTAACCCCCTCCTCTTTTTTATTTTAGCAATATCATAGTGGTTGTGAAATAGTATTTCATTGTGGTTTGGATTGATGTTGAGCATCTTTTGATGTGATTATTGTTCATTTGTATATTTTCTTTTGAGAATTGTTTGTTTAGGCCTTTGCCTATCTTCTGAGTTGTCTTCTATAATTGAGTTGTAAGAGTTCTTTATATATTTAGATACAAATTCCTTATCAAATGTATGACTTTCAAATATTGTCACATGTCCTTTGAGTTGTGTTTCACTTTCTTGATAGTGTCCTTTGAAGAATAGAAGTTTTAAATTTTGATGAAGTCCAGTTTGTCTGCTTTTTTTCTTTTACTCATCCTTTTGGTATCTTCCAAGTTTCCATTGCCAAATCTGAATTCATGCAGATATACACTTGGTTTTTTTTTCTAAGAGTTTTACAGTTTTAGCTCTTACATTTAGTCTTTCATCCTGTTTGTATGTGGTGTGAAGTAAGTTGCAACTTTATTCTTTTGTTCACAGTTCTCCACTTATCCAAGCATCATATACTGAAAAGACTATTCTTGCTGGGTGCAGTGGCTCACACCTGTAATCACAGCACCTTGGGAGGCTAAGGCAAAAGGATTGATTAAGAAGAAAGAAAGAAAGAAAGAAAGAAAGAAAGAAAGAAAGAAAGAAAGAAAGAAAGAAGGAAGGAAGGAAGGAAGGAAGGAAGGAAGGAAGGAAGGAAGGAAGGAAGGAAGGAAGGAAGGAAAGAAAGAAAGAAAGAGACTATTCTTTCCCCCATTGAATATTTTGACACTTTTTTTGAATATTAGTTGACCAGAGACAATATAGATTCATTTTTATACTTTCAGTTCTATTCCATTGGTCTATTTGTCTACACATATGCTAGTGTTACAGTTCCTTAATTACTGCTGCTTTGTGGTAAATTTTGTAGTTGGGAAGTATAATTCTTCCCACTTTGTTCTTTTTTTTTAAAGATGGTTTTTATCTGTTCTGGGCCCCCTGAAATTCCATATTAATTTTAGAATCAGTTTGGCAATTTCAACAAAGAAGCCAGCTGAGATTCTAATAAGGATTCTGTTGAATATCAATTTGGGGGGCATTTATCACCTTAACAATGTTAATAAATATGAGATATTTTCTGATTTATTGAGATTCCCTTTAATTTCTTTAAGTAATATTTTATAGTCTTCAGAAAATTAGTTTTGGAATTATTTTGCTAAATTTATTCCTATATATTTTATTCTGTTGCAAATAGTGTTGCTTTCTTAATTTCCTTTACTTTTCTTCATAGAGGATTGAAGAGAATTTTCCCTTTCCCTCTGGAGGATTGAGTCTGCTGAATTAATGAACAATAGACAGATTAACGGAATAAAAGGTCTACAAATTTATTGAAGACATAAGCATGGAAGCCATACAAAACATGAAATTGCAAGAAGGCCACATGAGTGAGGGTTAAATTCCTTCTTTACAGGGTAGAGGGGAATGGTGCATGTAGGCAATTCTGAAGTGTAGCAAATAATTTTTAAGGGAAATGAATGTGCCCAAAGAACAGACAATGGCTTGGGATGAAATTTTACTGAGCTCTGAGGAAGGTGACTGGAAAACAAGGGCAGGACTTCACTATGAATAAAGGTTGTCTTCTTATGGAGATAAAATATCTCAAGTAATCCCTTAGAGCTGTTCCCAGAAAAAGAGACGAAAAATCTGTCTTGGTAGGGTGTGAAGACTCTTAGTCTTTTCTTCTCCTCAGTGGTTAATTTTTTCCTGGTTTTTAGATGAGATTCCTAGTGAGGAGCTTTTAAGACAATTGCGTATCTTTCAGAAGAAATTTTCCTCAATCAGGTAAGGAAATTTTTAGAGACAGCCTCTTCTTCCACTGGGGTGGGGTAAGCAACAAAAAGTTAGGAAGTCTTTGGTTCTGAGGTAACTTTTAAGGTCTTCCAATTTCCTTTAATTCAAAAGTGCTCAGCATGCCAAAGAATTGTACTTTGGGGGTATGGTTCTCTGAACCCTAACAAAATACATTTGATTGTTTTATAATGCTCTTGTTTAGTGACTGGTTGCATTATTTTAGTGAAGTCTATCCACCACTCCCACACACCCCCTTGAACACAACACCACACACACACACACACACACACACACACACACACACACACACACACACACACGTGCATGCACAGAGATGGGGGAGGGGGAAGAGAGAGAGAGAGAGAGAGAGAGAGAGAGCACGTGCATGCACAGAGATGGGGGGGAGAGAGAGAGAGAGAGTGGGGGGGGAAGAATGAAGCCTCTTAGGCTCCTCAGGGGAATATATTTGGGTATGCCCACAGTCACCCTGGGATAACCGTGGTTTTATCAGAGTTCTTAGTATCTAGTTACCCGGACCATATGCATTTGTGAAACGCCACTAATTGCTGACTAATTACTCTACTGTTTGCAGTAATGTTATGGGGCATAAGTTGTTTCACACACTAATCCATTCCAATTCAGGCTTCTTTGAAGGGATAGTTCCTGTGTTTGAGGTTTTTTGTTTTCAGACTCTAGGAGGGTTCTTCCAGCTATTTCTTTCCTCATTTTTTCTCTAGCAATATTCCTCCAATAAATGTATTTATCAATCTCTTCCCAATTGTCTTTTATCACAACATGGGTTTTTGAGAGCACTCTTAGGCTTGAACTTCACATTTTGTCACAAACAAAGTCAGTTTCTTTGGAGAGAGATTTCAAGCTCTGTCCTGCAGCCTGCTTCTTCATCTTAGGCAAAATATCTGCCCTACAGCTCATGCTAGGGGAGTGACTATAGCACACTTCTCTGAGTGACACCCAACTTAAGGAATTGAGTGTTCAGTGGATTCAGGTGTTGTTGGCTTGTCTCTCTTTGTAAAGAATCCCTGCCCCGTGAGCTGAGGCAAGGGCAATTGGAACCCAGTGGCCCTAGTGTTCTAAGTTGCACTGTGCCTTTAGGTGCAGCTTTAATCCCATGGAACTAGAGGAGAGAATGGAGCTCTCACCTCTTGGTTGTACTTGCTAACAACCTTGCCTCCACAATAAGCAACTGAGAGCACTCAGAGGACTGCTGTTTGTCCTGACCCTCCCTGAAATGTAGTCCTCCACTGTGAACTGAGAGGAGTCAGAACCTTGAGTTCTTGGCTATACCAGTCAGGAGTCAAGTTTTCATCATATTGAACCAGGGAGTGGGGAGGGAGGGTGTGGGTTTTTGGTTCAAATACCACAGACTCTTGCAGATTTATGGAGTTTCAGTACATTTTCTTGAATACATGTTTTCTCATTTGCTGCATGCCCATAGAGTTATTTTCAGAGACTTTAAATGGCTGTTTTAAAATTAATTTTCACAGTTTTACTGAGAAGCAATTCCATTGAGATTCTCACACTGTCATGCTGAAAGTGGAAATGGAAAAGGGAAATTTTGAACCAGTATTGATCAGCATTGTCTTCAGCAGCTGCTTGCAGTATCTTAGGCTGCTAGTGGAAGGACTAAGATGTGTTTGCCATAATAATACCATTCTTAGGTTAGTGTCTCAGAAGCAAAGTCTAAGATGGGAATTCTTGTGTAGGTGATTTATTGAGGGAGTTCTCTCAGAAGAAATCTTTTGATGATTGGTGACATTGGGACCATAATTTCTAAGCATCTTTTGAAGGAGGTGGTATGAGTCTATAGCAACCAATGCCCATGGCAGCTAGGGATGGATATTCTTCCCTAGCAAAGACCTTCAGAGTGGAGGTCAACAGCAGCTGGTACAAGAATCTAATCCTACCTCGTACTACTACTACTGCTAATTATAATCAAAATAATAAAACAGTTATTTTTGTTTGTCATTGTCTATCTATTTAAGAACTTTATACTTATTATCTCTAATTCTCATAACAACACCATAAGCTAGATATCACCCTTTCATTTAGATGAAGAGATTAAGATGTTAACTTATCTGTTCCCAGTAACTAAGCTTGGTGCCAGAACTCTGTCTCGAATGCTCAGACTCCAAGATCTGCCTCTATCCATTACCACACAAAAGCTTCCAGGAAGAGGTGAAAGAGAGAAATGCGAGAAGACTAAAGGAAAGGAAATAGAGAAGATAATAAAATAGTGAACAAAAAGCTGGGGCATGCATGAGAGTGCCGTGAAGCACCAGTAATTTTCCCAGTGACCCTTCAAGAGCACACATGCCCTTGGCTTTAGCCTAAGCCTTTTGAGGTCAGCCTTGTCATAGCTCAACATTCCTGGTCAATCCTCTTGGTCAATATTATCCAAGAAGTGGGAATCTGGGAGCATTGCAGGTGAATCCATTTCCCACTCAATATGCTTGACTTATTTGGTTTAGAAACAGGTAGTGACTATTTCCTCAAAGCGAGGACTCTGCATGACAAATATTCTTCTTTAAACTGAATGGTAGTGGGAATACTTCAAATGGTGCTACATAAACCCTAAGCCCCACAGTGGTTCAAGTGCTAAATATCTAAGTACTACATGAACATTAACTTGAACCGTACTTTGTAGGAATTTCTTCAGAGGGAGCAATATTTTGTGAATAGATTATGCACCTGGTCTTTCTTTGATAAGTAATGATGTGATGTACTTAAATGAAGAAAATTAAGGAAGGCTTACAGACTAAACCATACTGGTTGTTGCATGTGATAAGAAGCATTTGCTTTCTATTTATTGAAAAACGTTTGTTAAAGTATGTCTTACAGACCATTTCAAAACCTTTGCTTTTTTAGATTAAAGATAAATTGTCATTCAGTAAAAATAAGACTCCACTGAAATGATAAGTTCGGCACCTAACTAAATCAATGTATGTCGATGAATATATAGTTCAAGTTAGAAATATCTTTCTCATTTTGTCTTGCTCATCCAAAATATATCACCATATAAGTAACTCTCTCAATGTAATCTTTAAGTCAGTACCAGTAACTATAAATGGTGTGCCATTTGAACACTATAGAAACATTTGAAAGTGGTGATTTTAATCACAAGACAGTAACACTTCTATTCTCCTAAAGCAGAATGTATGATTTCAGACCCACAAAAACCAAGAGCAATCTGACAAGTTAATAGCTCCAACCACAAAAAATCACAAAGGCTCCATTGGCATATGAATATTGTTGGAGTTATAACAAAGACATTTGGGGAAAATTTAGATCTATTATACTCAAATGGAATACTTTTCAAAGTTTCTTCTAACATCCGCTATCTCAATGCCAGCCAAAGAATGGTAATATGACTGAACCACATTTTTAATCTCTTGAGTTTCATATTGTTTAATTTGTCCTGCCAGAATATTTCTTAGCAGATGGCATTTCAATTTTCGTTTAAGGTTTCTTAGAGTAGATTCTAGAAGAGCTGAAAACTAAATTCTTCTTAGGAAGTGATTTTTTATGTGTATCCATGGAAATAGATTCAGATCACAGCTGGCTTAAGCAAAACAAAGGAATCAGTGATACTAATGATTGATATTTGCTGCTAGATAATCACTTAAAATATTTAATTCTCTACAAAAGCAGACTAGATTGTATTTCACTGTTATTTTTATAGTTATTTTGATTTTTTGCTGCAATGAGAACAATCTAACCTACACTTTACATATACCAGTTTTAATAGTTCTACATGTTTTTTTCTCAGATCGATTCTTTCTGCATTGAATTCATCTTTTTTTAATAATTAATCAGTATTTTTTATTATGGTTTTGTGGGGTACAGTTAAGGGTTAGTTGTACAATTACGTTTCATTCAGGCACCCTGTTGGTAAGAGGTGTTTTCCCAGCCCCAGACAGATATTTGCTACTGTTAATCCCATCCCCCTCCCCCCTGAATTCATCTTTAACGGTCCTTTCTTCCCTTCAAAACTCTGACAACATCAGACAGAGTCAACTCTCAATAGAGGGGATCAGGTCCTCTCAATGGTTTCGATCTCATTTCTCCTCTTATTAGTTCTTAGTTCTTGGTGCTCTGCCATGGTTAAATCAATTTAAGATGTGTCAGTGGCTGGTAATATCTTAGTATTTTCTAAATGTAACAAACAGCGAGGAAGAGTTATTTATCATCTACTACTTACTGGTCGGAATACATATTTATATCCAACAAATATAACACACACACACACACACACACACACACACACACACACACACACACACCCTCACACACCCTCTCTAGCAGGCCTGTCTATGGAATACTGAAATGTAGCAACATCTTCATAATTCGGAATTGATCAAATCTTGTCCTTCTGATAATAGTTTGTTTTCAGATATGAATTATAATAAGCATTATGTAATACTCCTTTTTCAAAATCTACTGGCATTGATGGATGAATATATCATTAGTAGCTTACAGAGAAATAAGTAGAGATATATCCCATTTTAGGCACACTATTTATATAGGAGTCACCAACCCAGAATTATAAAACAGACTAATTAGGATTGGTTATTTATTTCTATGCAAGGACAATTCACAGGATCCTTTGAAATTGTAACTATGATTTAAATATTATCATTAATAAATAATTTTAAACATTTAACTAGTGCCCTAGCTTTAGGGGTATAATGTCACCATTACAATGGGATAGAGTCATTTGTCTGGGCTACTTTATGAAAAATGCATCCATTTTAATGGAGAGCTAAATTTAGGTCTAATTATTTTTGAATTTTAAGTACATCATGTTTTATTCTCTTGGAACACTGAGGGCAAGGAAGAAAGAAAGAAAAGGTAACTAACACTTATATAATACTCAGTTTTTCCAGATCCTTTGCTAAGTGCTCTCTCTCTCTCAGTATCCCATTTAGCCTTAGAACAATTTTGAAGATGAATGTTGCTATCTTTACTTTGCAAATCAGAAACAGAGGCTCACAAGTAACCATTACTATACAGCTAGTAATAATGCAAATCCATATGACTCCAAAATTCATTTTTTAAAAAGAATCATTTTATCAACCATAAACCTTTGTTTTGGAAGGACATAATCAATGATTTTTTTTAAGTACATAGGATCAGATTGTTATACTTCAGCTACACTAAAAGAGTTTTTCTTTTCTAGTTAGATAGCCTTAAGGTAAAACAATTTAGACCTTTCAAATTGTGGATTTCACCTCTTGAAAAACACTGAAAATGCTTGAAGAAAATGAGTTATTGTACCCATTATGGCCTACTGGTATATTAAATGCTTAGTCTTTACGAGTAAATTATGCCAAATATAGGGTCACATTAGCTAGTGAAGTTTGTCTTTATGTAACTAAAAGCCAGCTCTCTGGTGCTATCCCCAGGAATACAGATGGGCTAATTGTTGCATGGTGCCAGCCTGTAGAAGGAAGGATCTTGGAGTGACTTGGATCTGAACCAGCTGCCGTACGATGACTCTTGTCATCTATTTTGATTGTCAATTGTCTGCATGGGCATTCATTACTGCTGTGGAGATCAGCTCTCACACAAGGATGGGTCTCTGAAAGCATCTGGTTTTCCTTTCTATATCACTGCTTGTGGATATTTTAATTGCAATGTGAGTTGGTGTCATTCAGTGGTTCCAAATGCTCTTCAAATGACATCAGGATAAATAACTCTGTGTTCTCTGTTTATGAAAGGATCACAGAGTTCAAAATCTCTCACTCATCATGATATTATATTTTATTTCATTTTCTGTTTTTTTTTTTTTTTTTGAGTTGGAGTCTCACTCAGTCGCCCAGACTGGAGTGCAGTGGCCGCTCCCGGCCACCGCAGCCTCCACCTGCTGGGCTCCAGCGATCCTTCCACCTCAGTCTTCCAAGTAGCTGGAACTACAGGCACGTGCTACCGCACCTGGCTAATTTTTTTGATTTATTGTAGAGATGAGGTCTTGCCTAGTTGACCAGGCGGGTCTCGAACCCGTGGGCTCAGGCAATTCACTCACCTCGGCCTCCCAAAGCGTGGGATTACAGGCTGAGCCACTGAGCCCGGCCTATTTCATTTTCCATATGGAGCGAGCATAGCCAGTATTTCGAAATTTGGGGCAGGAATTTTGCCATATGACTGCAGCGTTTTTCTTGTATGACCTTCTTCTATACTAACTTTCCTTTAATCAACCCTGCATATTCCTGGAGCTCCTCCTATTACTTCTCTCCAGCTTTCAATTCTTTTCCAAAGTAATAGATGTCACATTTATGCCACTTCAGAACTGCATGTGTCTGTATTCAACAATGTCCTTCACCACACTTTTACTACTACTTGAATATAGACCAATAGGTTAATCAGGCAACTGAAGGGTGTAGGCTATGGAATGATTGGTTGATCTTTTTTTTTGACCAGTTCACCTCCCGGGTAAGAGTAGAGCCTGGAAAAATACTCATCAGAGTCACAAGAGTTCTGAACTTGCATAGATGAGATATTCATTACTTTGAAAGAATCCCATACAAAAACGAAAAGTATTAGTAGAGCATTCTACAACAGCCCAGTGTAGCAGCATCCCTGGATCCTGCTCAGGGCCTGCAGGACCTGGAAGGCCCATGAGACACGGGGAAGGACAGAACTTTGTGTGGCATATCAAGTGTCAGCATAGATGCTGCCCTCTCTTCTGCTAACAGCTGTATGCTGGTCCTTGGTCTGGAGTCACTAGGATTCATTCATTCCTTGCTTTACTCCTTCATTCATTCAATAAATATTGTTGATTACCTACTATGTGCTAGCAACTCTGCTGAGAGCAGGGAATATAGCAGTTAAAAAAAAACATAGCCTACCTATAGAGGTCACACAATCTTTTTCTTGGTATCATGATTGTCTTTCCCCTTCTTTCCTCACAAATCACAATGACACCATTATTAAGTGTTTGCCAAGCATTTTTGCTATGCTGCACCCAGTGGAGCTTATTTATGTAAGTATTTCTCATCCTTTCATAATCTTGCATTATAGATATGGATATTCCCGTGATTGAGGAAAATGAGACATATAAAGTTGTTGATCTTCCTAAAGCTATTGTGTGAGCTGGAGTCTCACTCTGTCACCTAGGCTGGAGAGCAGTGGCACACTCCCAGCCGCTGCAGCCTTGACTTGCTGGGCTCCAGCGATCCTTCTGCCTCAGCCTTCCAAGTAGCTGGAATTACAGGCGAGCGCTACCACACCTGGCTAACTTTTTAAAAAAATTTATTGTAGAGACGAGGTCTCGCCAAGTTGCCGGGGTGGGTCTCAAACCCGCGGGCTCAGGCAATCCTCTCGCCTCGGCCTCCCAAAGTGCTGGGATTACAGGCTGAGTCACTGAGCCTGGCCTACACTATATTTTCTTGTGTAGTAGTGAAAAACCTTCCTGGACAGAAGTTAATGAGCTCAGCATGCAGATCTGACAGCTTCCCGCAGCTCTCTGGAGCACATCCAGTTCTTCAACTAGGACTGAGCTCAGGCTCCTTCCCTCTCCAGTGTTTGCCAACTGAAGGTCCTTCCTCAGAAACCAGTCTTTTTCTCCAGAGTCTCTCGTCAAATTTTGTCCAGTTGCCAAGTTACCATATTCAACTTAAGCATTTCTTGAATCAATGTTAGCCTTTTTCCTGGGTGAATGTGTGTGCATTAAATGAGCAGTTGTACTAAAAATTTCAGCATGATTTCATCAAGTCTTGTCTCTACTAGTTATGAGTAATTAATATTGGGCAAATTATATAGCCAGCATGTGCCTCCATTCCCTCATTTGCAAAAGGCAATAATATGTGCCTCAGAGGGTTGTTGTGGGAACAAACCAGCTATGAAGCCAGTTTTTAAAGTGGGATTTGGTATGTGATATTGGTTATTTGGGTTTTCATACCAGTCATTAATTTGTGATATCATCTGATTCATCAGGAATATAAACACACCAATCAATTTTATGATCACACAAATTCCCCTTCTGCAGCAGTGAGTAGGTCTAAAACCATGCGCTTTTGCAGAATAGCCTTTCTCGTTAAGAGTGACTTTTGTGTTTAAAAGAGAGATTCTCATGTGGTTGCCATTCAAAGCTTTTTTGGTATAATTTGTGAGAGCTTCCACATGACAAACAGCATCTTAAATGCACACTGAGGAAGGCAAATAGAGGTTAATTGATCATACAGATCATATCAATTGATCACACCATCGATCAAAACAGGTTGGGCTTAGTGGGATTCCAGGTGAAAGAGATTCACAGACTTTGTAAGGGTGTGAACTTTGTAAGGGCACCCATGTATAACCCCAGAAACCTTTTCCTGTCTGGAGGGTAACCAAGGGCCATAAGTTGGTGTCACATATCCAACCTGTAGATTTCCGGACATAATGCCTCTTCTGTAGCATGCCAATGAATACTGTGTCATATTATAATATGTAAACATTGGCCTTTTGGTATCCTTGTCACATCACAGGGTGTTGCAACTCTTCCCATATGTCTCACCACATGTTCATGCACTACACGAGTTTGTGTTTAATCATCCATTTTTCTCATTTCCATTGGGCTAGCCACAGTTAAACCTTTAAAGGCAGCCCAACTATCAGTAAAGATGGTAAAGGCCAAAGCTCATGTGTGACTACTAACCAAGCAGCTCTCAATTCAGCCCACTGACTACTCTGATTGGTACCTGTATTGCTACAGCGGTCCAGATACAAAGATTTCCTCTGCTAGAGCCATCTGTGTACCAAGCTTTGCCCAGCATGGGCAGCCCTCTTCCTCTTAAGGTGTTAGGTATTGGAGCAGGAGGGGGCAAAGGGGTGTCCTTTGGTTGCTCATGTGTAACAGGGCCTAACACAGCATGAAATTCGGGGCTTAAGGAACTTGTTGCCTGAACACTTTGCTGTTGCAAATTGCCATGCTATTTGTTCAAGGGAGGTGCTTGGGCTACAGTGGAGGTGGGTCATTTAAACAATTCTTCAGTTCATCCCTTGATTGGTAGATCCATTCTCAAAGTCAGGGGTAGGGAGTGTCTTTGTTAATGGTTCCACCTGCTGTAAAGCATTATATACTGCTAGCACTTGTGTAATGGGAGAGTATCTGATTTTGGCCCCTTTCCATAATTGGGACCAAGATCTTAAAGGGATTGATTGATTTATCATGCTGTAATTGCCCTAAGGCCCAACTCATACTCCCAGGGGTAACAGTAACATTTAAAGTCACAGCTATATCCTCTAAAGGGGGGCCTAAGGCTTGTGTGTGCCATACGAGCAGTTTATCCTATTCAAAAGTTTCCTGCTGAAATGTGTCCCAGTTCCAAGGTGCCCCACTTCCAATAAGTCTATATAGTGATCTCAAACATTGGGCAAAGTGTGGGATCAATGTTTTCCAATAGCCCCAAAGATGCACAAATGTTTTGATTTGCTTTGCCATTTTGGAAGTTGGAAATTGTTGGATTTTGTCAATTACTGTACCTGGTATCAAACAGATCTTACCTGATCATGTAACTCCTAAAAACTTCATGGTGGGCCCTGGGCCCTGGGTCTTCTGAGGGTTAATTGGCTGTCCTCATTCCCATAGATAGCACACAATGCCCTAAGACTGCCCTGTAGCACATTAAAACTTTAGAGCTGAGCATGATATTATCCAGACAATAAAACCAAGAAAGAGGAGAAGAGCATGAAAACATACATAAGTCTTTGGCCATCATTCCACGACAAACTGAAGAACCGTGAAGATATTCCCGGGGTAACACTTGCCAGGTCCACTGGTGACCTTGCCAGGTAAACCCCAGTGGGTCTTGTGATTATTCAGAAAAAGGAATCCTGAAAACGCCATTTGCCAAACCTAAGTCAACATAATATTTGCCTAGGGCAGACACTATGTGGTCGACAACTTGAGTAGTCTTCGGAACAGCAGCACGTATGGCTGAAGTTACCGTGTTCTATTCCTGGTAATCCACAGTTATCAGCCAGATACCACCAGAAACTTTTAAAACAGACTCCGAGCTGGGTGGATATTATATACGTTTGCCAGTTTCTCAATAGTTGCACTTATTTCAGCATGCTGTCCAGGCAATTTGTATGGTTTAACCCTTGACAACCTGCCTAGTGACAGGAAATCCTATGGGTTCCCATTTTGCCTCTCCCCTGACGACCACCTTTAACTACACGCACTTTCAGTGTAAATTCTTATCAAAGTCTCTCATAACAATATCTATGCCTCAATTATTTTCTGAAATAGGGGAAATAAACACCATATATGGGGCAGGGGGATCTTCTAGAAAGTATATTTTATATATCAAGTTTTAGGGTAAAACCTGTGCAGTGAAATATCCTTAGACTTTCTTGCAAAGACTCATAACCACTGGGGAGGTTAGGTTAGCATCTTTTTGAGGGGCTCTTTATGTTACAGGTCTTGTTTCAAAGATTTTGACACAGAGCACCATGATAGGTAGGAGTCAAACATCAGTCATCGGGATGGTTTTGCTTCAAGATGGTGCCACTCTTGACATGAGATAGACTGTTTTCCTACAAGAGTTTAGTTTGCTATGTGTAGGTGGGTCTCTTGAGGCGGTGCTTAGTACATTTTGCTGTTACTGTGAAGTGGTGTAGAGATTATAAAAAATAGATGTAAAAGTGATTTTCAAGTTTTTCTAAAAAACTTTTTAGATGTAAAACATTGTGGCTGTTTTATAAACTATTTTAATGATAGCAATGAAATGTCCCATTTAAATTCTTGCTTTTATTCGTATGCTAACCTAAACAATATTTCCATTAATGTAAATATAACTGATATATTTAATAAGCGTGGTCTGAAGGATATGGTAACAAAATCCATTTTATTTTTGCCTCCCACTGTCACTTTCAAGTGTACTCAGTAGAATACATGTTTTCCTGCTAGATAAAAGCTCAAGGATAAAATCCCATGGTTACTTTAAGTTGCAAAATGGAACTTGATTCAGAAATTAGAATGTCTAGTCTACATTTTAATCTTTGTATAAAGATGCTACTTCCATTACCTCTCCTGCCCCCTTCTGTCCCTGGTTGCTTCCTATCCTGCACCAGCAGGAAGGAGATGTGAGTTGCTTCTTCCACATAAGCAGTCTCAGGTCTCTAAAAGTATTGCGTTCTGGAAGGAACAAGGAGAAAGGACCAGAAAGTTCTTACTTGACTGACAGTCTAATTCTGTTTTTTTACTCTCTAGGCCTGGCTAAAACAAGATGTTTAAAGCTGACTTTTTCCTCTCTGGGGCCATCCTGGATTTCGCTCTGGCCACACCTGTCACAATGTGGATAGTGCCCTCATTCTGCTGACTACTGCCACTCCCTGTTAACTTCTGGATTTTAAATAGCCTGCCTCAAGTCTGAGCTCTATTGGAATCCTCTTGCCGGCTAGCCAGAGCCCTGGTGGAGCAGGCTGGATCATTGGCCAGAATGATTTAAGGCAGAGATTCTCCTGGCTCTCATTTCTGTTTGAAGAGTCAGCAGCAGCAAATCTCTTACATGTCTCTGTCTGGAGGCCATATGCCAACAGTCATGGCATCCTGCCACGGTTCTCAGACTTGTGTCCAAGGCCAGTCCAGTGTTGCTCCCTAACTGCAGGGAACACTTATTAAGACTTATTAAGGATGAGGGTACAAATTGGTACAACCATGATAGAAAACAGTATGGAGGGTCTTCAAAAAATTAAAAATAGAACCACCATATGATTCAGCAATTCTATTTTTGAACATATATCCAAAGGAAATAAAACCACTATCTATAAAAAATACTTGCACTCCTATATTCATTGCTGTTATTCATAATAGCCAAGTTACAAAAAACAATCTAAGAGTTCATCAACAGACGGATTGATAACGCAGAAAGACAAACACTGCATGATCTCACTTACGTGTGGAATCTAAAAATGTGAAACTCAGAAACAGAGGGTTTACCAGAGGCTAGACCACAATGAGATATCACCTCACACCACTCAGAATGACTATTATTAGAAAGTCAAAGAACAACAGATGTTTGCACAGTTGTGGAGAAAAGGAAACACTCATCCACTATGAGTGAGATTGTCAACTAATTCAACCTCTATGGAAAACTATGGTGATTTCTCAAAGAACTAAAAATCAAACTACCATTTGGTCCAGCAATTCTAATACTAGGGATCTACCCCTCCTCCAAAAAAGAAATCAATATATTAAAAAAGACACCTGTACTCATATGTTCATTGCAGCACTCTTCACAATAGCAAAATCATGGAATCAACTTAAGTGCCTACCAACAATGGATCAGACGAAGGAAAAGCACCTGCATGTTTATCACAATGCAATTCACAATTGCAAAGAGGAGGATTCAACCTAAATTCCCATCAACCGATCAGTGGATAGTGAAAATGTGGTCCATATACACCATGGAACACCACACAGGCATTAAAAAAGAATGAAAGCATGTCCTTGGCAACAGCATGGATGGAGTTGGCGATCTTCATCCTAAGTGAACTGACTCAGAAACAGAAAAGCAAACACTGCACGTCCTCACTCATATGTGGTGGATAAATGGTCACAGAGATGAAAATAAGAGACACTGAGGCACCAATAAGGGGGAAGGTGGGGAGGCAGGTTAGGGTTCAGAAATTACCATGTTCATTATCTGGAGAATGGGCTACCTGAGACCCAATCCCCACCACTACACAATATGTCTATGTAATGAACATGCGTGTTTACTCCTTGAAACTAAAATGAAATTTTTAAAAAAATAACTAAATAAAAGCAGGGAAAAAAAAAGACTTATTAAGGTCTCCAAGGGTCTCCTGAAAGACTTCCTGGATCCGTTTGAAGAACAATGCTCTTTTCAAAGAGGTAAATAACTTTGTAATTCCACCCTCTGTGTCCACTCTCAAATTTTGATGTCAACAAGGTGAGTGAGTGGTTTTAAGTGTATCAGACCTGTTTCTCATAATTTTACTTGAAAATGTACATAGAGTCTGACTCTCACTTTGGAATTAAATATCTATTGTATCTTGATGTGTGAGACAAAAACTTTTATTTGAAATCTTATTGTTCAACGACATCACCAATTAGAAAAATTATCATAAATAAATGAGAATTAAGATATAGGCAATTTAGAGTTCATTGGCACATAAAATCAATAGGAAAAATAAGAAGTCTTTTTGGAAACTCAAGTCCAGGTATCATACCCTGACTATAAGTACTCCTTCTCCTTGCTTCCACTGCAATTGATATATTGCTAGTATCATCGCTCTTATCACTTTTCTGTTAAATTTACTAGATTTTGCTGGATGTGGTGGCTCATGCCTGTAACCCTAGCACCTTGGGAGGCCAAGGTGAGAGGAATACCTGAGCCCAGGAGTCTGCGACCAGCCTGAGCAACATGGTGAAACTTTTCTCTCCAATAAAAAAATTAGCCAGGCATGGTGGCGTGTGCCTGGAGTCCCAGCTGCTCAGGAGACTGAGGCAGAAAGATCACTTGAGCTTCTGTAGTTGTGATTGTGCCATTGAACTCCAGCCTGTGCGACAGAGATCTGATTAAAAAAATAAAGACAGAAAAAAGGAAAAAAATCACTAGATTTTTATGATCTTGGAGAGTGAGGAAATGCATCTATTTTTCTTTGGATTACTTTTGCCTAGCATGGTGTCTGAAATATTGAGGAAACTCAATGAATGTTTATTGAACTAAATTAAAGAGATATGGATTTCTACGTGGACTCTGATGATAATTGATTGACTGGCTTAGGAATAGAGTATTTTAGAGTTTCCCAGGCTCTTTATCTGTAAAATGGGGGAAAGAAATACTACATTAATTAATAAAGGTGGAAACTGGTAAAAGTGATTTAAAACCCCTCTTGAAAGAAAGGGATTTATAAATGCTGGTCATTAATTCTATCATGCTCTATGTCTGGCAGTACCATCTCCCACATGTGCTGTCAAAATGACCTAGAATCATAAATTTTTACCAGTCTGTTGGACTGGGAGGTGAACTCTGTGTTCCTCTATAGGATTTATTGCCCTCATAATGCATGACAAGTCTTAATTTATTATATGGATAAGAAGTAAAGTTAAGCTGAAAGAACTTTTGGATTGAATTATACCCTTTGTTTTGTTAGTCATGACAGGCATAAAGTGAAAGCAGCAGTTGTAGAAAAAACATGCAATCATGTAATCTATTTTGTAATATCTTTTTGTCAAACACCTGAGAAACCAAGAGGATCCCAGTCTGTTGTTCACCTAAGCTTCCATGAAATATGCCATTCAATTCAGCATATGTCAATGTATTCCTCATCTACTGCTGTGTAATGAGCACCTAAAACTTATCAGCTGAAAACTATAATCATTTATTATCTCATAATTTCTGTGGGCCAGGAATCTGTAAGAGGCTTAGGCAGGTGGCTGTGGTTCAAGGTTTCTCATGTGACTTCGGTCTAGGCATCTCCTGGGGCTAGAGTCATCTGAGTCATCAGAGGAGTTTCTTGGTTGACAGCTATGGCTGTTGGCAGGAGGTTTCAGTCCCTCCACATGGTGGCCTCTCCACAAGGCTGCTCACGGTATAGAGTCCCCCCGAGTAGTGATCCAGGGAAAAACAGCAGATTCCCAAGTAAAAGCTGCAGATTTTTAATACTCCAATCTTAGAAGTGAATACTCTTCCTTCTGGTGTATTCATATCATTAGACATTAGTCATTAAAGCATTCATATCATTAGACATTAGACATTCTCAAAGGGAGGGGAATTAAACTTTATCTCCTGAAGGGAGGAGAGTCAAAGAATTTGTGAACATCATTTCCAAGCCTCCACAGGTGACATGCTGACTGAAGAAGATAGTTTTAACTATTTCTCAGTTTTTCATTTATATCTTAAAGTAACTCCATCCCCCCAAAGCCCCAAAAGCAAAGACAAGTAATATAAACTATATGAAGGCAATAAAGTGGTCATTTAATTTCACAACATAGCTCAAGTGAAAAGAAAAGAAAAAAGAAATCTTGCCTCTGTAGCTAAGTTATAAAGCACTGACATCGATGAGCCTGTTTTTGCAGTAGCAGTGAAAATGAACAATTACTGATGGCTTTATTTTGTGGCTTCTTTAGATTTGTGGTTAAATAATGTGTCCAAAGGTTTTCATCATCCACATTGTCATTATAAATACTTCCTTTTTGTTTACTTCTAGTTAACTTTGAACAGTCTATTTCGACCTAAATATTTTATAAAGAAAATTTATGAATTTGAAAAAGATATAAAATGATATAAAAGCTACAGTTAAATACTATTACAAACAAGGTGTAGACATGGTATAGTGGTACCCCCTAAAGAGGTACAATTGTTATATAGAATCTGGCCAACTGTCATTTTCATTCACATTTAATTTGTTCTGCATAGATGCAGGGCAGGGTGGCGTCAGTCCAATAATTATAAGTAACATTCAATGCCCATAAAAGGCAGAAATGATTCGAAAACATTTCTGTTGTCGGATATTGTTCTGGTAAGAACTGTGTTCACCAGGGGAATTGAGGATAAGAGAAAAACGTTTATTCCAGTCTTTCTTAATGTGTCCATATGAGCTGTTTGAATTGAGTATTGAAATATCAGGGTCCTAAGAGGATGAAAGTCCTTGTTATTGAGTACAGTCAATAAAACAGGAAAAGTTCTGCCACTGATTACCCCCTTTTTTCTAAATCACCCTTCTTGGCCCAGGGCAGAATGTTGCACAGGATTTGGAAGGGATGCAGGTAGTGAGGGCGATGTGAATGATTTCACTTGCAGGGCTGGGTAACCCTAGATCGCACATCCTTGGAATCAGCATGCTTCGCACCTCAGCGCCCTCTTGTGGTCAAAGCTCAATCCCCTTATAGCAATAGAATTTCTCCCGTCTATCACAGTTCTCTCCGGTTACATCAAAAGTAAAGGATCATTTCTCACTGCTTACTTGCTATATAGACAACTCATTAGAAATAGGAACTTTATTTATTATGAATTCATCTGCTGTATGTGTTCAGCCATAGTAGGAATGAAGATATCCTTTTGCTCTCTTGCACCTGAGTCTATTCTAGAATTCAAGGTTTATTCTTTCTTTTCCCCAGTGCGAAGAACATTACAAGCAGGAATATAACAAATTCCTATATACATATAACAAATTCCTGTATACATATACATATGTTAAAAACTTTGTAAACTTGTACCAGATACTATTAATAAAATCTCTGTAGTTTCCATGAATCATTTAAATATCATGCTATTGAGGTATAGTAATTTACAAATAGCAGAAGTCAATAATGTCATTAGAAAAGGAAAGATAAGCCGGGCTCGGTGGCTCAGCCTGTAATCCCGCGCCTTTGGGAGGCTGAGGTGAGTGGATTGCCTGAGCCCGCGGGTTCGAGACCCGCCTGGGGAGTGAGACCGCATCTCTACAATAAATCAAAAAATCAGCTGGGCGTGGTAGCGCCTGCCTGTAGTTCCAGCTACCTGGAAGGCTGAGGTGGAAGGATCGCCAGAGCCCAGCAGGTTGAGGCTGCAGTGGCCGGGAGTGGCCACTGCACTCCAGTCTGGGCGACAGAGTGAGACTCCAACTCAAAAAAAAAAAAAAAGAAAAGTAAAGATATCTGCTGAGCATGGTGGCTCAAACCTGTAATCTCAGTACTTTGGGAGGTGGGGGCGAGAGGATTGCCTAAGCCCGTGAGTTCAAGTCCAGCCTGCGCAACTTGGCGAGACCTCTTCTCTACAATAAATAAAAAAATTAGCCAGGTGTGGTGGTACGTGTCTAGTTTCAGCTACTTGGGAGGCTGAGGCAGAAGACTCGCCTGAACCTAGCAGGGTAGAGGCTGTGGAGGCCATGAGCGTGCCACTGCACTCCAACCTGGGTGACAGAGTGAGACTCTGATTAAAATAAAATAAAATAAAATAATAAAAAGTAAAGATATCTGAGGGTGATTTGTAATAGAAAGAGGCACTTCTTATGCATCAAACATAAGTCTGTAATGTGCTCATTTGCCAATAGGTTTCCAAGATTATCACAACAGACACTGCATACCATCACTCAATGTTCATTAACTGAAAATAGTTTTTACCGACTCATACTTTCCACTGTAAAACTACAATACACAAAAGTAAAAACATCATTTTTCATTTTTCTGTCTTTTAATTGAAAAACAGAATTAAGTATGACAATTTTTAAAAAAGTGAACACATTATAAGGGTTCAGCTCAATAAACTATCAGAAAGTAGGCTCACCTGTGTAATCACCATCCAGGACAAGAAACATAATATTACCTTTGTTCTTCTCTCAATCAGTGTCTCTTCATTCCCAGAAGCATACATTATCCTGACTTTTTGTACCATTTTGGCACTTTAAAAGATATGAAAGGAACCGCACAGTCTGTAGTTTTTAGTGTTTGGCTTTCTTTTGCCAAACACTAGAAAACACATTATGTTTGGGAGACTCATCTATTTTGTGGTAAGCTATAGTTTTAAAATTTTAATTGCTACATGGTATTTCATTTTGTGAATATACATCATTTAATATTGGTAGACATTTGAATTATTTGCAATTTAGGGCTATTAGACATAGTGATATTATAAGTATCCTTTTTTAAAAAAAAAAGTAGAAATGGGGTCTCACTGTGTTGTCCAGGTTAGCCTCGAACTCCTGACCTCAAGCAATTCCCCCACGGTGGCCTCCCAAAGTGCTGGAATTGCAAGCATGTGCCACCACACCCAGCCAATAATATGAATATTCTTGAACATGCCTTTGGTGCATCTACGAGGTTGACAATTAAGTTTGTGAACTTGCCACCATGCGCTTATGTTGGCTGCACTGTATGAACAACTCTGTAAGATTTCATAACCTTGGTATATCAGTGTCTCCCAACTGTGTTCATTCATTATTGTTGTTGCATGTTTTTGCACGCCTTCACGAGAATGTCAGAGCTTGAATCAGAGCAATGAACAAACATTAATTTTCTTGTGAAACTTGGCAAGAGTGGAAATAAAATCAGGGACATGTTAGTCCAAATTTATGGGGATAATGCCATGAAGAAAACGGTAATGTACAAATAGTTTAAATGTTTTTCTGAGGTGAGAGAAAGCATCACTGATGAAAAGAGGTCAGGATGGCCAGTAACGAGCAGAACTGATGAAAACACTGCAAAAATTCATTGAATTGTGTGTCAAAATCATCAGTTGACTGTGAGAAGCATAGCAGACCAAATAAACATTAACAGAGAAACAGGAAAATCTTAACTGACAATCTTGGCATGAGAAACGTGTGTGCAAACATGGTCCTGAAGAAAGCTCTTGCATCACGGCAATGCACCAGCTCACACAGCACTGTCTGTGAGGGAGTTTTTAGCCAGTAAACAAATGACTATTGTAACATCCTCCCTACCCACCTATTCCAGCCCCCAGTGACTTTTTTCTTGACTCCCAAATAAAGGAAATGTTGAAAGGAAGAACATTTTGATGACATCCAGGACATCAAGGGTAATGAGATGACGGCTCTGATGGCCATTCCAGAAAAAGGATTCCAAAACTACTTTGATGGGTGGACTAGATGCTGGCATCAGTGCGTAGCTTCCCAAGGGGAGTACTTCAAAGGTGGCCATAGCTTTATTCGACAATGAGGTATGTAGTACTTTTTCTGGGATGAGTTCATGAACTTTATCATCAGATCTGGTATGCATGCATTTCTATTACTACATGCACTCTGTGTAAGTAGGTGGGTCCCTATGCTTGGAATGGGCCTGCACTTGGTTTAAAGCACACTCCTGTCTGGCGCTGTCTTGAAATTCTTTTTTTTTTTTTTTTTTTGAGTTGGAGTCTCACTCTGTCGCCCAGACTGGAGCCACCGCAGCCTCGACCTACTGGGCTCCGGCGATCCTTCCGCCTCAGCCTTCCAAGTAGCCGGAATCACAGGCATGCGCTCCATGCCCGGCTGATTTTTTTGATTTATTGTAGAGATGAGGTCTCGCTGCCCAGGCAGGTCTCGAACCCGCGGGCTCAGGCAATTCACTCACCTCAGCCTCCCAAAGGCGCGGGATTGCAGGCTGAGCCACCGAGCCCGGCTTGTCTTGAAATTCTTTATCTTAAACTTATGCTTCGTCACTAAAGTCTGATGGCATATTGAGCACATGCTTGAGCAGAGAAGAAAAACACAATATGCATATTTGCAGTTCCTGGTGCCTTTATCCACATATAGAAAATGCTCCACAACACAGAATTCCCACGGCTCTACCCTTCATGGGAACTCAACAATAACTTTAGGCAAGTTTAAGATAGGCACGTAGCCGGGCTCGGTGGCTCAGCCTGTAATCCCGCGCCTTTGGGAGGCTGAGGTGAGTGGATGGCCTGATCCCGCGGGTTCGAGACCCGCCTGGGCAGCGAGACCTCATCTCTACAATAAGTCAAAAAATCAGCCGGGCATGGTAGCGCATACCTGTAATTCTGGCAACTTGGAAGGCTGAGGCGGAAGGATCGCCGGAGCCCAGCAGGTCGAGGCTGCGGTGGCCGGGAGTGGCTACTGCACTCCAGTCTGGGCGACAGAGTGAGACTCCAACTCAAAAAAAAAAACAAAAAACAAAAAAAACAAACAAAAAAAAAACAAGATAGGCACGTTGGCTGCGCATGGGGGCCCAAGCCTGTCATCACAGCACTTCGGGAGGCTGAGGCAAGAGGATTGCCTGACCCACACTGGGCAACTTGGTGAGACATCGTCCCTACAATTAAAAAAAAAAAAAATTAACCGGGTGTGGTAGGTAGCATGCCCCTGTAGTTCCAGCTACTTGGAAGGCTGAGACGGAAGAACTGCCTGGTTCCAGTAGGTTGAGGCTGCAGTGGCTGTTAGTGTGCCACCGCTCTACAGTCTGGGCATCAGAGTGAGACCCCAACTCAAAAAAAAAAAAAAAAAAAAAAGATACTCATGTTAAATGTACAGACTAAGTGGCTTGGACAGCCTGAGAGGCCATGCAGTCATTGGAATCAGAACTTGCATCATGTACAGAACAAAGGTGATACATGCTAAGGAACACAGCTTCTTTTTATTAGCCAGTCACTTTCCATTGAAAATTATGACAGAAGGAAAAGGAAAGATGGGGCAAACCCTAGTTTCTTTTTCTTTTAGTTCTTTCACACTCATCAGTTAAGTCAAAGAATAGAGAATGCTGACATTACCTGAGCATATCGAGAAGTTTAATAAAAACAGGATAGTTCGTGCATTGTTCCCACTGTTTGGGTAGAATAACATACATATGCCTATATGACCATAAAATACAAATCATGTAATTTTGGTGATTCTACATATGAATTACATTCCTTTATATTTGTACTTAAAACTGGCACTGCAAAATACAGAGATCAACAGTAAAATTCATAATAGTTTAAAATTTAATTTTTATTGACAGAATGAATGACATTAAATACTAAATAAACAACATCATAGGTTACCTAGAGACTGTGAGAGTCTGTCTCCTTATATTTTAGTACCTTCAAGAGCATTTTCCCCCTGCTTTGTGAACAACAGGCCCTGTGTTTTTATTTTTGCATTGAACAAGCAAAATCTGTAGCTGGCCCTGCTACATAGGGTTATAGGGAATGCATGACTATTTTAACAAATTGTTTTTCAAAGTGGTTGTACTACTTTGGACTCCACCTGAAGGGGATAAAAATTCCTGTATCTTTGTCAGCACTTGATATCATCGACCTCTTACAATTTTAGATATTCTGGTATATGTGTTACATTTTCCTGATGACCAGTGAGATTGAGAACATTTTTATACATTTATTGGCTTTTTGATATTTTCTTTTTGTGAAGAGTCTCTTTAAGAGAACTTTTTTTTTGAGTCAGAGTCTCACTCTCACTCACCCAGGCTGGAGTGGAGTGGCATACTCACGGCTACCACAGCCTCCATTTTTTGGGTTCAGGCAATCCTTCTGTCTTAGCCTTCCAAGTAGTTGGAACTACAGGTGCGCGCCACCATGTCCGACTAATTTTTTTGATTTACTATAGAGACGAGATCTCACCAAGTTGCCCCGGCTGGTCTCGAACCCCGGGACACAGACAATTATCTTACCCCTACCTCCCAAACTGCTGGGATTATAGGTGTGAGCCACTGTGCCCAGCAAAAGAACCATTTTTAATTGACTTATTGTGTTTTTCTTTATCATATCATTGCATAGGATTCTTCACAAATCCTAGATGTGTACTCTTATTGGTGGTGAGGGTTGAAAATATATTCTGCCACTTTTTATTACCTTCATGAGGCCTTTTTATGAACATATATTCATAACTCCAACCTACTCCAATTCATTAATGTTATGGTTTTTGTTTTTTGGATTTTTTCTTTTCTTTTTTTAGATGTGAGAGATTTTAATCTTATATATTTAATCAAAGTTTATATTATTTTGTATCACCAGATAAAAATGCTTTGTTATTCTATGAAATCTCAAATGCACACTATAGAACTTCCAAGTCACACAGTAAGAACCAATATTGCTTCTTCTAGGTAACTAAGTAAATATTGCAAAATCCATTTGCACAAGAATATGCTCCACCATGTCTATGCAGTTCTCGGGGTATTTGTTCATCATGTGGAAAAAAATACCATTTGGCACTTTTAATGGCTTCCCATAAAGAACACCTCTAACCAAGTAGAAGCAATCTGATCTTCCAGTTGGAATGATGTAAGTGGAATTAAATATTTCAAAATGATGTCTTGATAGTTGTTGAAATTCTTGGGCCTCTGCTGTGTCTTGACAGCATGGTAATGGCTAATTTGCTTTTATGCTAATTTTTTTATATAATCAATATTTTTTGTTATGATATTGTGGGGTACAGTTAAGGGTTAGGTATACAAATATGCTTCGTTCAGGCAACCTGGTTGATAAGAGGTGTCTCCCCGTCCCCAGACAGATATTTACTACTATTAATCCCATCTGCCTCTCCTCCATAGTTTCCCACCACTGTCAGTCATTTTCTTATAGTATTACGTTGGATGTTCAAGGTCCACTATATGAGTGAGAACATGTGATACTCAGATCTTTGTTTCTGTGAGAGGTCACTCAGTATTATAGACTCTAGTTCCATCCAGGTTGCTGCAAAATCCATGATTTTGTTCTTTTTGATGGCTGCATAGTATTCCATCATGTATATGTACCACATTTTTTTAATCCAGTCCTCTTTTGGTGGACAGCATGGTCGCTTCCAGATTCTTGCTATTGTGAACAATGCTGTGATAAATATATGTGTGCAGGTATCTTTTTGATAGAGTGATTTGAGTTCTTCAGGGTATATTCCCAGTAGGGGAATTGTGGGGCCATATGGGAGGTCAATATTTAGAGTTTTTAGGAATCGCCATACTGTTTTCCACAGAGGTTGCACTAGTTTACAATCCCACCAACAGTGTAGAAGTGTTCCCTTTTCGCCACACCCTCTCCAGCAACTGTTATTTTTTGAGTTATTGATAATTGCCATTTTGACTAGAGTTAGGTGATATCTCAGTGTGGTTTTGATTTGCATCTCCCTGATGATTAGTGAGGTTGAACATTTCTTCATGTGTCTGTTGGCTGCTCAGATGTCTTCCTTTGAGAACTGTCTGTTCATATCTTTTGCTCATTTTATAATGGGGTTGTTTGTTTTTTTCTTTTCAGCACATTTGAGTTCCTTGTAGATCCAAGATGTTAAGCCTTTGTCAGACCTGGAGTTGGCAAATACTTTTTCCCAGTCTGTAGGCTGTCTCCCTGCTCTCTTGATGGTTTTTTTGGCTTTGCAGAAGCTTGTCAGTTTAATGAGGTCCCACTTGTCTATCTTCTCTCTTATGGCCTGTGGGTTTCAGGTTTTGTTCAGGAATTGGATGCCAGTTCCAATTTCCATGAGGGTATGTCCTTCATTTTCTAAGGTTCTTATGGTTTGAGGTTTTACATTTAGGTCTCTAATCCATTTAGAGTTAATTTTTTGTGTGTGGGGATAGATAGGGGTCCTGTTTCAATCTTCTGCATGTGGTCAACCAGTTTTCCCAGCACCATTTACTGAATAGGTTCTCCTCTCCCCAGTGGTAGGTGGTGGACGCTTTGTCGAAAATGAGTTGGTTGAGAAATTGAGGTTTTGCTTCTGGAATCTCAATTCTATTCCATTGGTCTCTATGCCTGTTCCTGTACCAATACCAAGCTGTTTTGATTATTGTAGCTTTATAGTAAAGTTTGAGGTCTGGTAATGTGATATCACCTGTTTTTTTTTTTTTTTTTTTGCTGAGGATTGTTCTGGCTATTCTTGGTCATTTGTGCTTCCATATGAATTCCTGTGTTGGTTTTTGTAGGTCTGAGAAGAATGTTGCTGGTAATTTGATGGGTATTGCATGAAATCTGTAGATTAGGTAGGATGGATATCTGCACATGTTGATTCTTCCAATCCATAAGCATGGGATATTTTTCCACTTGCTTGTGTCATCACTGATTTCTTTGAGCAGTGTTTTGTAGTTTTCACTGTAAAGGTCTTTCATGTTTCTGGTTAGGAAGATGCCAAGGTATTTCATTTTTTTTTGTGGCTATTGTGAATGGAATTGTGCTTTTTATTTGGGTTTCTGTTTGTTTATTATTGGTGTAAAGAAATGCAATTGTCTTTTGCACATTTATATCCTGAGACTTTGTCAAAGTCCTTATCAGTGTAAGGAGGTTTTTGACAGATTCTCTTTGGTTTTCAAGGTACACAATCATGTCATCTGCAAAGAGAGATAACTTGACTTCCTCTTTTCCTATTTGGATACCCCTGATTGCCTTCTCTTCTCTGATTGCTCTAGCCAGGACTTCCAATACTATATATTGAACAGGAGGGGTGAGAGTGGGCATTCTAGTCTTGTTCCAGTTTTCAGGGGAAATGGTTCCAATTTTTGTCCATTTAGGAGTATGCTGGCTGTGGGTTTCTCGTAGATGGCATTTACTATTTTGAGGTATGTTCCACGTATGCCTAGATGTTCGAGGGTTTTTATCAAGAAGGGGTGCTGGATTTTATCAAAAGCTTTTTCTGCATCTAATAATATAATCATGTGGTTTTTGTTTTGACATCTGTTGATGTATTTAATTACATTTATGGTTTTGCAAATGTTGAACCAGCCTTGCATCCCAGGGTCATGATGGATGATTTTTGAGATGTGTTGTTGAATCGGGTTCACTAGGATCTTGTTGAGAATTTTAGCATCTGTGTTCATCAAAGATATTGGCTTGTAGTTCTCTTTCTTTGTTGAGTCTTTACCTGGCTTGAGTATCAATGTGATGTTAGCTTCGTAAAATGATTTGGGGAGAGTTCCATCTTTCTCAGTTGCCTGGAATACCTTCAGTAGGATTGGTATCAGCTCTCTTTAAATGTCTTGTAGAATTCTGCTGGAAAGTCATCTGGTCCAGGGCTTTTTTTTTTTTGTAGGTAGTTTTCTTATTATGTAGTCAATTTCCTTGACTGTTATTGGTCTATTTAGGGTCTCAATTTCTTCTTGTTTCAACCTAGGCAGGCTATGTGATGACAGAAAGTCCTCCATTTCCTTAAGGTTTTCAAGTTTGTTTCCATACAAGTGTACATAGTAGTCTCTAATGATCTTTTGTATTTCTTCAGGATCAGACATGACTTCATCTTTTGTGTTTCTGATGGTGTTTATTTGGGCCTTTTCTCTCTTTTTTCTTGGTCAGTCTAGCTAGGGGACCATCGATCTTGTTTATCCATTTGAAGAACCAGCTTTTTGTTTCATTGATTTTTTTTGTATTATCTTTTTGTCTTCTATGTCCTGGATTTGGACTTTTATTTTGGTGATCTGAATTCTTCTGCTGAAATTAGGGTTTTTGTGGTCTTGCTTTTCCAACTTCCTTAGGTGGCTTGTTAGGCTTTTAATTTGTGATTCTTTCATTTTCTTCATGTGCATCTGTAGGGATATAAATTCCCCTCTTACTACAGCTTTCATGGCATCCCAGAGATTTTGGTAAGATGTTTCTTCACTTTTATTTGTTTCCAGGTATCTTTTAATCTCTGTTTTGATTTCATCATTAACCCAGGAGTTGTTTAGCATCATGCTGTTTAGTGTCCATGTCTTTGTGGGTTTTGGGGGGACCTTGTTGGTGTTAATGTTTATTTTTATTCCACTCTGGTCCAAGAAGGTGCATGGTAAAATTTCATTTCTTTTAAATTTGCTTATGCTTGATTTATGGCCAAGTATGTAGTCAATCTTAGAGTACGTCCCATGTGGTGATGAGTAGAATATGTATTCTGTGGTCTTTGGATGGAGGGTTCTGTAGGTATCAATTAAGTCCATTTGATCAAGAGTCATATTGAGGTTTTGGATCTCGTTGCTGATTTTTTGTCCTGATGATCTGTCTAGGGTTGTGAGTGAGGTATTAAAGTCCCCAGCTATGATGGTATTGGAGTCGATATCTTTTTTTAGTTTACCTAGGAGCTGCTTTATGAAAGTTGGTGCTCCTTTGTTGGGTGCATATATGTTTAGGATGGATATTTCTCGGTGATGGATTGAACCTTTTATTATTATGTAGCGGCCTTCTGTATCTTTTTAAATTTTTGATAGCTTAATGGGTATTTTGTCTGAGATTAAGATCATGACTCCTCCTTTCTTTTGTGTTCCATTCACATGAAAATTTGTTTCCCATCCTCTTACTTTGAGTCTGTGATTGTCCTTTCTAGTGAGGTCAGTCTCTTGAAGGCAATAGATTGTTGCCTGGTGATATTTTATCCATTTTGCCATTCTATGTCTTTTCAGTGGTACATTTAGTCCGTTCACATTCAAACTAATTATTGAAATGTGAGAGTTGATCCCTATCATAATGTTCTTACAGAGTTGTTGCTGTTCTTCCTGTTTGTGTGTTGTCTTTCTTTTGTTTTTACAGTTGGATCATGTGTATTTTTAATCTTTTACCTGTACTCTTGTGGAGAACCTTGTTCTTTTTTCCTTTTCTTCTGTGTTCAATATTTTCTTAAGTGTTTCTTGTAAGGTGCTCTGGTGGCAGCGTAAGTTCTTAGGGATTGGATATCTGGAAAAGATTTCAATTCTCCCTCACTAATGAAGCTTAGCTTGGCTAGGTAGGTTATTCTCGGTTGAAATTGTTTATCTTTTAGAACTTTGAAGATAGGACTCCAAGTTCTCCTAGCCTAGAGGGTTTCTGTAGATAAATCTGCTGCTATTCTAATTGGTCTTCCCTCGTAGGTAATCTGACCTTTTTCTCTTGCTGCCTTTAGAATTCTTTTTTATGCCTACTTTGTTTAGGCAAATTGTTATGTCTGGAAGTTGGTCTTCTCATTTGTTGTCTTGCAGGAGTTCTCTGAATCTCTTGTGTTTGAATTTTTTCATCACTGATGAGATGAGGGAAGTTTTCTTGAATGATTTCATGAAATGTTTGTTCCAGTGTGGCCTCTGTTTCTTTCTCTGCCTAAGGAAGGTCAATTACTTTTAGGTTCGGTCTCTTGAAGTGATTCATCTCTTGAAGGTTTTGTTCTGTCTTTTTGAGCTTCTTTTCTATGATTTTGACAGTTTGGGTTAGTTCTGTGTTTTGGTCTTTGAGCTCTGAGATCCTTTCTTCTGCTTGGCTAATTCTGCTTTCCATGCTTATTAGTTTGCTATTTATTTCCATCACAGTATTCTTTACTGCTGTCATTTCTGACATCAGCGCCTTCCTATTTTCCTCTTGTCTGTCCTCAGTTTTTTAAATTCTCTCTATTAATGTCTTGATGTCTGGGTTTGTTGCATGTGACCAGTCATTCTGGGGACTCTTCATTGTTTGTGTTCCGGAGTCTGTTTTCTCAGTGTCTGACTTCCCAGGGGTCTGTGTGAGACCTATATTCCTCTTTTGGTTTTTCTTCATTTGTGCGGTTTTTCCTTTCCTTTTCTTTCTCTTTTTTATTTTTGAGTTGGAGTCTCACTCCGTCACCCAGACTGGAGTGCAGTGGCCACTCCCGGCCACCGCAGCCTCAACCTACTGGGCTCTGGCGATCCTTCCACCTCAGTCTTCCAAGTAGATGGAACTACAGGCGCTCGCTACCATGCCCAGCTAATTTTTTGATTTATTATAGAGATGAGCTCTTGCCAAGTTGCCCAGGTGGGTCTCGAACCCGTGGGCTCAGGCAGGTTTTTTCCCTCCCTACTTTTTCCTTCCCTCCACGTCACCGTCTTCTTTAATTCTGTTATTCAGGGGTAGAAGGGTTGCTTTTACTTCTGTTTGTTCAATCGCCTATTCTTCTTTATGTATGCCCTCTTACTTTGTTCAGTTCTGGAGTCTCACTGTAAGTTGGGGTGGTCCTTTTTGCAGTTTTGAGATTTACTTAAGTGAGGAGCTGTGATTCAAAATCTATCTACAGGTCCTGGTATCCTCCAACAGGTGTATGGATAATCTGAAACCCACTTCCCACTGCCTTGGAATCTGTCCATGCAGTGGGGCTGTAGGTCTACTCACTGAAATAAAATGTGGTTAGCAGAGGGAAGAAAATGGAGCAGACAGTGGGGGCAAGAGAGGGGTGGAGAGAGAGAGGAGTAAGGGGGGAAACAGACGAGTGTACCAACAAATGGAGAGAGAGACCTAAACTGAAACAGATAAAAACAATAGGCCATGGCTGCAGACTAACCAACTCCCATAGAAAAAATAAAACATGCAATAATGCTAACATACAAGCTAACCAACCACCTTATTGGTGTGCTGTTCCTCTATACAAAGACATGGTTTATAGAGAGGAGAAAAGAGAAGAAAAGGAAGAGAAAAAAGGAGCAAAACAGTAGGAAGAGAATCAAGTCATTAAACTAACAGTACCAATCGTGCACACTCTGAGACTTTTCGTTTAAGTCCAATGTCCTTTCAGCTCTGATTTCTAGCTGTCTTCTCAAGCTGGTAAATTTGTTCACAGTTGGGGTCAGTTGCCCCTGACCTGCTTTGAAGGACGTTGAAATCACCACTCAGTTCATCACTCAAATCTGGCCTGTGTCTTTTTTTCAAGCTTGTTTGTCCCGTTTTGGTGTTGTTACCTGAATCACCAGCAGGTGGTGATATCTCGCAGCCCCAGATGGGGTGGAGCCGGAGAGGAGCTGGGCTGAGCCCGGAGATGGGAGCCTGCCTCAGGGCACATGGGAGGAGACCTACGGCCGGCAGGATGTCACGGTGGCAGCAGAGGTGGCAGCGATTCCAGCAGATCTTACCTGCAGGGGCTTCAAGGACTGAAGTCATGGATTGCCTCAGGCACAGGTGACGCGATGCGCTATGGCTGCCAGGGAGGCCGTGGTGGTGCTAGTGGTTGCTGTGTCTGTGGCTTCAGTGGTTGTCCAGACTGCTGGGATGCCCCAGCGGTGGCGATGGCCAAGCTCCGTGTGAAGAGCAGGCTGCCAGCACTGGGATTTGCAGCCCCTGTGGAGAGAGCCAGAGACCCTCTGTGTTCTCCTTTGCGGAGGGTTTCATAGACCAGGCTGCCCTGTCGCCATCTTCCCGGAATTCTGGATTTTTTCTTAAAATACCTTTCCCCGCCTCAAAATCCAGATGGTCTCCCACGGTATCTTTCAAATACCATGACATTTTGTTGTTTTACCTTTCACATTTAAATCTACACTCCATCTGAACTTGATTTTTGTTTATAGTGGGAAGCAGTGGTGATGTTTCACTTTATTCCATATCAATATTTAGTTAATCCAACACCAGTCTCTACTAGGTGCTTTGTCGTGCTGCTTTTTAAACAAAACCAATGTCAGTGCATATATGGATCTTTTTTCTATTCCCTCTGCTTTGGTCCACTGATCTGTCTATCCTTGTTCGAATATCATTTCACCATAGTGTCTTAGTTACTGTAGCTTTATAATTAATAATTCTTTTAAAAATTAATCTTTAAAATTTTATTTGAGACAAAAATCTTGCTCTGTCATCCAGGTTGGAGTGCAGTGGTGCTATCATGGTTCCATATTGAGTCTCAAACTTTGTGCTCAAGCAATCCTCCTGTCTCAGCCTCCCAAAGTGAATGCAGAAGTGAACCATTCACCTGTATATAATAAATAATTCTTGATAGTCGATGGAGTGGGTTCTTACAGTTGTTCTTCCAACATGTCTTGGATACTCTTGGTCTTTTGTATTCTGATTCAAATTTTAGACTCCATTTGAAAATTAACATTATATTCAAATATGCTGTAATTTTTATTGAGATTGCAATTATTTTACAGATCTCTGATGATTTCATCTTTACAATTTTGAAGGTTTCAATATTGAATATAGTGTGTGTAGTTTTCTTTATTTCTCTTTATATTGTTTTATAGCTTTCTATGTAGATATCTTGCACATTTAAAAAAGTTAAATTAGAATGGATTTATTCTTAAGAGTTAGATGTTTATGCCAATGTAAGTAACGATTTCTTACATTTTGACTTTCTAATTTTTTTACAAATATGTTGGCATATAATGTATTGTAACTAGAAATGAAATTGATTTTTGAAATATGGACTTTGTGTATATGACCTTGCTAAACTCACATTCATTTAAATAATTTATTTATAATTTTTTGTCTATTTTATGTTATTTTTATATCAGTTACAAATAATGACAAGTTTTCAATTATTAATAATTTCTTTTTTTCTTGATTTATTTTGCAGGTTAGGATTTTCATATATGTAGAATAGAAGTGATTATGGGTATTTTTAAAATCTCATTTCTATTTTTAAAGAATCCACTATTAACATTTAATTGTTAGCTATAATGTTTTCTGCAATCTCTTTACAGTTACCTTTTAGAAATTAAGAAATATATTCTCCCTTTATAGTTTTTGTTAAGTTATGAATGCATCAACATTTCTGTATTAATTGTGATAATTCTTATCTTTTATTTTGTTAATGTGATGATTTGTGTCAATAGCTTTTAAAATTTTAAACAGTTGTTCTTTGAATAATCTTATACTGGTTGTGATAAATTATCTTTTCAATATAATTTTATTCATTTTACTTTTGTTTTGTTTAGGATATTTACATCAATGCTCACACACAAGAAAGACCTATACCTTTTTTTTTTCTTGTAGCACACTTGGTAGAATTTGCTTCTTGTAACCCTAAAGATAGAGATTTTTTTTTTAGTGGAAAGTATTTTTATTATGAATTCAATTCTTTTAACTATTGTGTGACTATGTACATTTTCTGTTTTTTCTTGTGTCAGTTCTAGAAATTGCTTTTCTAAAGGAATGTATTGATTGCATCTAAATTTTCAAATTTATTTGGATACTATTCTTCATAATGTTCTCTTGTGATATTTCCAGTATCTTTATGATTCATACAGATGCCACCTCTTATATTTGCAGTATTATTAACTTTATGTCTTCTCTCTCTTTGTTTCTTGGTCAGTCTTGATAGGGATCAATAAATATTTTTGTACTATACAAAAAATAATTTTTAGGCTTTGTCAATTTTTTTTTTTTTTTATTTTATTACTTTTTTTTTAATTTCTGGGGATTATTTGCGATTCTTTTCCTAGCTTTTAATAGCTTAACTAATGATTTTGATACTCAATCCACTCACCTCTCCCAACATAATGAGTCCTTTGTCAATTTTTAAACTATATACTTATTTTTCATTTTATTACTTTTTTCTTTTAATTTCTGTGGGTTTAATTTGCTATTCTTTTCCTAGCTTTTGTAATGGAGCTTAACTAATTGATTTTACTCATTTCCCCCCCCGACATATGCATCCTTTTTTTTTTTTTTTTGAGTTGGAGTCCCACTCTGTCACCCAGACTGGAGTGCAGTGGCCGCTCCCGGCCACCGCAGCCTTGACCTGCTGGCTCCAGCGATCCTTCCACCTCAGCCTTCCAAGTAGCTGGAAATACATGCACATGTTACCATGCCTGGCTAATTTTTTGATTTATTGTAGAGATGAGGTCTCACTGCACAGGCAGATCTCGAACCCACAGGCTCAGGCAATCCACTCACCTCAGCCTCCCAAAGGCGCGGGATTACAGGCTGAGCCACCGAGCCCGGCTCACATATGCATCTTAACAGTAAAAAAACTTGGCTTTAGTTGCAAACTAAAAATTTTAGCATTTACTATTTTTCCTATCATTCAGACAAAATACGTTATAATTTTAATTACAACTTTCTTCTTGACTTATGAGTTATTTATAAAACGTTTATCTTAATTTCCAAATATGTGAGAATTTTCACTTTAATTTTGCACTACTTGTTGTTGGTAGTAAGAGAATATGCTCTGTATGACTGCAACTTTTGAAATTTGTGACTTGCTTTATGGCCCAGCAGATGTTTAAAGAAAGCATGATTGAAGTTAAGTGTGGTGTTCATATATTCTTACGACTATTCAGTCATTCTTATTTGTGTTATTGAAAACATTTCTAGATGTACTAATATTTTTGTCTGATTGTTCTAGTTGGTGAAGAAGGCGTGCTGAAGCTTCTCACTATGCTTATGGATTTATGTATTTCTCCTTGAAGCGTAATCAAATTTGTTCTCTTTCTTTTGAGGGTATCTTTTTAGATATACAGATTTAGAATTATTATAATTTCTTGGTGACTTAGAATTTTTATTATTAAATGACTCTTTTTTCCCTTAAAATAAAGCTCTCTGTGTTAAAGTCTATTTTCTGATATTAATGTACCTATACCAGTTTTATTTTAGTTCGAATTTTATGGTATATCATTTTTCTATCATTTTAATTTGAACATTTATTTATTCTAATATTTTAGAATTTATCTCTTTTAAGCAGAATATAGTTGGGTTTTATGTTTTATTATCCATTATGACAATCTACACCTTTTACTTGAGGTATTTAATATATTCATATTTAACATAATTACGGATATATTTAGATTATAGTCCTTTATCTTATTTCTGTCTGTTTGTTTCATCAGTACTATATTATTTTTTTCTCCTGTCTTACTATTACTATTTAAAAATATATTTTTAAAAAAATCACCCCATCTCCATTCAATTAGGGATTAAACTTTCTTCTACTTTTCTTTTAGTATTAACCTAGAGATTATAACATGTATATTTTTCTTTTAAAATATATAATAAGCCGGGCTCGGTGGCTCAGCCTGTAATCCCACGCCTTTGGGAGGCCAAGGTGAGTGGATTGCCTGAGCCCGTGGGTTCGAGACCCCCTGGGCAGCGAGACCTCATCTCTACAATAAATCAAAAAATCAGCTGGGCGTGGTAGCACATGCCTGTAATTCCGGCTACTCGGAAGACTGAGGGGAAGGATCGCTGGAGCCCAGCAGGTGAGGCTGTGGTGGCCGGAAGCGGCCACTGCACTCTAGTCTGGGTGACCGAGTGAGACTCCAACTAAAAAAAATATACATTTATATATAATGCTTTTTCTTATTACTGGGCAATTTATAGTACAGAGCATTTGAACCTCACTGACTTCCCTTCCTAATTTAAATGTAATTTTGTTGTGATTTTGTTTTTCTATATAATTTAAACTCATATATCATTTTATTTTATTTTTTATTTTTTATTTTTGAGTTGGAGTCTCACTCTGTCACCCAGACTGGAGTGCAGTGGCCACTCCTGGCCACCGCAGCCTCGACATGCTGGGCTGCGGAGATCCTTCTGCCTCAGCCTTCCAAGTAGCCGGAATTACAGGCACACGCTACCACACCCGGCTGATTTTTAAAAAAATTTATTGTAGAGATGAGGTTTCGCCAAGTTGCCCAGGCGGGTCTCAAACTCGCGGGCTCAGGCAATCCACTCACCTCAGCCTCTCAAGGCACGGGATTACAGGCTAAGCCACCGAGCCCGGCTTAAACTCATATATCATTTTAAATTGTGGTAAAATACACATAAAATCATTTTTTAAGCATACAGTTCAGTGATATTAAGTGATAATTTTTTTACCCATTATCTCTTCATATATTATTTCTGCTTCATTCTCTCATTTTGTTTCTTCTGAAACTCCGATTATATGCATAATGAATTTTCCACCGTATCCCCTGTCTCTTTTACTATCTACTATATTTTTTATCTCTGTTTTTCTCTCCATGATTTATTATGACTGTTTTTCCTTTATAATCTGTGTTCATGAATTCTTTTTTCAGTTGTTAAAAGATGATAGACCAATATGCCCCCAACTTATCTATCGAGATATTAAATCCAGTGATTTTATTTTACTTTTAAAGTCTACAATTTCCATGTGATTATTTTTTCTTTAGATTGTTTTTTATTGTGATTAAATATATATGTATTCATACACTTTCTCATTTTAGCCATTTTTAAGTGTACCGTTCAGTGACATTAGATATAGTGACATTGTTGTGAAACAAGCACCACCATTTCTCTCCAAAACTTTTTTATCTTCCCAAACGAAACTTTATACTCATGAAACAATGACTCCCATTTTCCCATTCCCCTAGCCCCTGAAAACCACCTCTCTTCTGTCTCTATGAATTTGACTACTCAAGGTATGACATATAAGTAGAGTCATACAATATTTGCCCTTTTATTCTTGACTATTTTGCTTAGCATAATGTCTTTATCCGTGTTGTATCATGTGTCAGAATTTCATTCACTATCTTTTTTTAGTAAAAAAAGAAAAGAAAAATAGAATTGAATGATTCGTGTAACTTCTAAATCTTTAAAAAAATTTCAATCATATTAATCATGGCTTTTTAAAAGTACATATATGATAACTATTTTTTTGTATCTTCTGTGGGTCTCTTTTTTCTTATTTGGTGCATCTTTGTCTTGCCTCATCATATGGTTTGTTACTTTTGATTGAATGTTGGACATCGGAAATCATATTTGAAAATTATAGATTGTTAAGCGTTCAGAATGATGTCATATTATGCTAGAGAGTATTTATGTTTACAAATCCAGATATAAAATCAAGAATTCATGCATTCAAAGTGGAACGTCAGTCCCTGTAAGGGTCTGTCCATTTCTGGCATTGCCTTACTCTAAAAACACTCCTAAAGACCACTAGGACCCTCAATCCTTGGCATGTCCTGGAACCCTAATTCTGTCCTAACCATAAAATTTGTTTACATCCTTGCTCACCTTCTTAGTTCCTCACTTGTCTCTCCTGGAATTGGCAGGTATCCCTAGGGAGAAAAGCAGCCCCAGGTGCTTGGTTTAACTCTCTGGGTTTCTCTCAGAATTCAGCCACTTAATTTTTCTCTGCTTTTTTAGTGTTTTGGTGCCTTGTAACCTATGTTTGTATATTTTTTCCACCTCTTTTAGTTGTCCTCAGTCGGAGGATTGATCTGATTGTTTCGTCTGCCATTGCTAGAAGACTAGTGTGTTTTACTCTTTTATTGAATGTCCAAAATACGCTACACTCTGTATAAAGTACCCCGTCTTAATAACTATACATGTGATTCTGACTTTGAATAGAGGAAGAATTTTGAATAAATTAATGAATTTGGGGGATTTTACATTTTATTCCTCTGTAAAATTCTTCATTCACTTAACTAAAGACCTCTACTATGCTTTTAACACTCTGCAAATAAATGTATTTCTATTGCACAGATAAGTTTAAATGATTTCGATTCTATTTACAATTCAAGACTTGACACAAATGTTATTTTGTCATGAACCTGTTTCAATATCTCTAAGAAAAATGGTTACTTCCTTTTTAGCATCTCCATATTAATTTTACAGCAGCAAAAATCAATGTAACTGTCTTTGTTATTTATATCTATTTTGTTTCTGTATACAATTTAAGCTTTTGGGAAGAAGGAATTGGGTCTCACCTAAATGTACATATTTCAAAACATCTAATACAACCTTTTGCATATAATGGGCGCTTAATATATATTTGGAAAATAAGTGGATGGGAGAAGAAAAAAATAAGGATGCTGTCTGCAGTGAAAGGACTGTTGATTGGAATAAGAGGTTGATATATATGCAACCTCTGCTTCTAGGCAAGCATTTTAAATGTTTTCTCAGTGTCCTCATTTGTAAAATGGAAATAAATGACTACCTCAAGGAATTTTGAGACTTAAAAACGTAATTTATCAGCCGGGCTCGGTGGCTCAGCCTGTAATCCCGCGCCTTTGGGAGGCTGAGGTGAGTGGATTGCCTGAGCCCGTGGGTTCGAGACCCGCCTAGGCAGCGAGACCTCATCTCTACAATAAATCAAAAAATCAACCGGGCGTGGTAGCGCATGCCTGTAATTCCGGCTACTTGGAAGGCTGAGGCGGAAGGATCCCCGGAGCCCAGCAGGTCGAGGCTGCGGTGGCCGGGAGCGGCCACTGCACTCCAGTCTGGGTGACAGAGTGAGACTCCAACTCAAACAAAACAAAACAAAACAAAAAAACGTAATTTATCTTAATGTGCATTGTTAAACAATATACAAATATAAGGTAGCCATTTATATTTTAAAAACTTATGTGATGGGGGGATGATTACCAAAGGCATAAAATATATTGGGAAAAACAGACAAGAAACTGTAGACAGAGACACTGGGTGATGGGAAGATAAGATAGGAATTTGACTTTGTGTTATACCTGTTTGAATTGTGAAGCACATGTGTACATTAACTACTAAAAATAAAGCGAATTAGAATTTGGGAAAAATATGGCATACTGTTAATATTTTATTTTGTATCAGAGAAGTCAATTCAGCAAAATAATTTTTGTGCTAATAATCATGATTAGAATTGAAAGTCTTATCTAAACAACTAACTTTGTAAAGATAAAGATTACAAAACTTGTGAATTAACTGCTTTGTTTTTCTTTATTTTTTTATTTTTTATTTTTTTTTGAGTTGGAGTCTCACTCTATCACCCAGACTGGAGGGCAGTGGCCGCTCCCGGCCACCGCAGCCTCGACCTGCTGGGCTCCGGCGATCCTTCTGCCTCAGCCTTCCAAGTAGCCGGAATTACAGGCATGCACTACCATGCCTGGCTGATGTTTTGATTTTTATTGTAGAGATGAGGTCTTGCTGCCCAGGCGGGTCTTGAACCCACGGGCTCAGGTAATCCACTCACCTCAGCCTCCCAAAGGTGCGGGATTACAGGCTGAGCCACCGAGCCCGGCTGTTTTTCTTTATTTTTTAGAAAGTTCTTTAACTTTAACATTTGTTCTCTAGCTCAGAGTCTGGAGCATATATTCATTATTTCCAAATTTGTTATATAGTTAGATAGATTTGTTAGCTTATTACGTAAGTAGATGTGGAAGGGCCAAAAAGCCAGAAAGTTTTGGACTGTGAGGTTTCTTGTCACTTAATAGAACTTCAAGATATTTCCTGAATACCCTGCTATAGAGAGACCTTTCTTAGGATAGGAAATAGTGGGGAACTGTAGTTACTCATGCCTCCTTGGTGAGGAATGTCGTATTTCTGGGTTGACCTTGCAGCTCTGGCTTAATGAGAGGCACTGGCTTAATGTGACTTAATGAGAGGGGATGGGACCCTCAACCACCCTAATCAACCATTGACTTTGATGAGAAATGGAGTGATTCATGAGGTAGACAGATGGCTTTTATTTCCAGAATTTCTGCAGAAATTTTTTTTTTTGGACAGTTTTTTGTGCATTTAAAAATATCTCTTAATATTCAGGATTCCTTCCTAGCCTTTGTTTTTGTCTATATTCTGGCCATTTCCAACTTTCACCAGATAACCATGAAAGGGAGGTTGGAAACGGAAATGCAACCCTGGGGAAATACTGTTCACTGAAGTAGTTCTTGCTTAACTTTAGTGGAGGAAAAGATGGAAACTAGTGCCTAGTCTGAGGATGGAGGTTGGCTCTAGAGATCACTTATTCATTTCTTTCCTAGGTTGACAGGAAAAAAAAATATTTAACCTCACTCTGTCACCAGCTCTTATAAAACTATTTCTGACTTTTGTGCTGTCTTTTCTTATTCTCCTTTTTAAACTCTCCAGCTTCACCAAATTCAAATGTATGATGATCTAAACTGAGTAAACTGAAAAACACTTGGAGATGAATCACTTTCCTTTTTTTTTTTTTTTTTTGAGTCGGAGTCTCGCTCTGTCGCCCAGGCTGGAGTGCAGTGGCACACTCACTGTCACTGCAGCCTCCGCATCCTGGGCTCTGGTGATCCTTCTACCTCAATCTTCCAAGTAGTTGAAACTACATGCACATGCCACTGTGCCCGGCAAATTTTTCTTGATTCATTTCAGAGATGAGGTCTTACCAAGTTGCCCGGGCTGGTCTCGAACCCCTGAGCTCAGGCCATCCTCTCACCTTGGTCTCCCAAAGTGCTGGAATTATAGGCGTGAGCCACTGCACCCAGCCTATGAATCACTTTCTATTTGCAATTGTTTAGGTCTCCCTGTTTCTTAATTATATCTCTCAAAAGACTCAGGATTTTTTACTACAACTGTTCAAAATCTGGTATATTTCCCTTGAGGGGTAAATGGGATGTTTGCCCAGAGCCCTGCAATTTCCATATTTAAAAAGCAAAAATAAATCATTACTGGCATTATTTCAACAAAAGATTTATAGTCACCGCTAAGCTGCAAGCAATAAGTTGTTATTTAGCTTCAGCATGATTAAAAAGCTGAGTAAGTCATTACACATTCACGACTTTGGGTACTGTAGCTCAATGTGAGACACCGTGTAAGCCTGTTTTCTAGGTGTTTTGCTGACCCACTGCTTACGATTTGGGGTGGTTTGTTACACAGCAGTAGGTAACTGAAGCATCAGGCTAAGCCTGAAACTGTCACAGTCACTTCTGTCACATGCTTTTGCCGAAATAAGTCTCAAGGTAGCCCAGATTCAAAAGGAGAAGAAATGAACTCCGCCTCTTCAAGATGAAATGGCATGGGTATCAGAGATGACAGGATGGCAGTCAGTTTTGGAAACAATTTACTGTTTCAAGGCAGCAAGATGAGTTCATCAAAAATCTCATTATTTAATGAGTCCCTCACTCCTAAAAAAGAGTTCATCACCTCAAAATGTGTGGCTTTGTGGAATCTGATCTTTTAACCTTTATCTGATGATCAATATGATCAGGTTTTTTGTGCTTTTCATATTTCAGATTAGAAATTGGTTTGCCTTATTTCTACATTTTTTGGAATAACTACACATACCCCCCCCCACATACAACCTATGTTTGGGACATATACACATTTAATCCTGGGCTTCGTCACACACTAGCTGTGTGGCCTTGAGCAAGTTACTGAAACCCTATTCTGTTTCTTCATCAGCAAATTGGATTTATAGAAATATCTATTTTATAGCATTGTTCTGAAGCCTGAATGAGATGAACAGTATAAGATATATAAGCCTTCAGTCATTCTGAACTATTGTTATATCTTCCCTTATGATTTCAAGTACATTTATAAAATAATGTTTAACTCTTCTTTCCCCAGGTTCTTTGTGGTTTGGACGATTGATGGTGATGCCTTTTATTGAAGAAGGGAGAATGAGATAGAGATATGTAATTTTATGATAAGAAAAGATTCTAGGGGATATTAAGAATAATGAACATGTATTTCAATTGTGCATATATATTCATTTACACATGCATAGATTTAAATGCATGCAGACAATATATGCAGATATGCAGATTGAGCAAGAGAGAGAAGATAGAGGAGAGAGACAAAGAGAGAGAGGAAGGTGGGGGGAGGGAGGGAGAAAGGGTAAATAATTTTGGAGCCAATTATCCCAACTGATGATGGGTGACTAAGGGCATTCATTACTCTTTGCTCTTGAAGGCAGAAATTTTACCTTATTCCTCTTTCTAGTCTCCAAAACACATGACAATGTCAATCAACTCCATGTAGTAGGGGATTCATAATTTTTTACCAAATTATATTAGCACATTTCCTCTAGAGTTAGCTTGAGAAATAATCTGGGTAGAATTTTTAAAGAATTCAGTTATTCTAGGGCAAATTAAGCCTTTCATTTACTGAGTGTTTTACATATTCTTCTTTGCTTTCTCCATAGGGTACTAGAACAGGGAAAAACTTACAAAGTGAATATTCTCTTTGTCTTCTAGGGCCAAATACTTCTACTAGAATTTGAAACAAATGAGTCTGTTTTGTTATTTATTAGTAATCAATACTAATTTACATTTATAATTCATAAAATATTTTCATAGTTCTCACAGAATTTGGTAAAAATGAACCTTTGAGGTATCATCATTATACCCATATGATGAAGCATGCTTAGAACTTTTAAGCATACAGGTAGTACATGGCAGAGCTAGGACTCAAACTCGTGTCTTCCAACCCCAGAATCTGTGCAATGACACAAGGCTTGATAGAAGAAGCAACTTTGGGAATGTATAGAATTTAAGTTATTCATCTTATCCTGAATACTTTGAAGTGTGCCTACATATTTTAAAATTTCTAATTACAATATTTTGGAAATGTCTTTTAAAAATGTACCATCTTTGATTCTTCAGCAACTTTTTTGTGATCTGTGGTTTATTTTAAATGCATAGATAATTAATTCATGGTATTGATTAGTTCATATTAATTCAAAATGTGCTACAATGCTAGCCTAAAAAATTCTCCAGTGAATAAATCTGTCACTAAAGAAAAGACTTTAAGAAGTTGTTCTTTTGGCTAGTTATTAATGAGATGTTTGAAGTAGAACTATTTTAATTATAGCAAGCTGACAATAATATGCATATATCAGGTTGAGAAACTATTTTGTCTGCAGTATCATCTTTACTCATAAACTCTTATGCTGACATACGATAAATCTCATTAAAGAGATCTTTTTTCCCTTCAGCAATTGATAACAATGGCACACAGTTGTATTTCACTGTTATTTAAAAATGTAAATCTGGCCTCTAGTCAATAAGAGCTAACTTGAGACAGTGGGAGATTATTAATGTAAAGAAAACAGTGATTCAATATTGATACTCAGAATGTATTTCTATAAAGCAGATAATTGCATTTGGTATGAAAGTATCATGCTGAATTTTTCCAATTGAGTAGAAATGTGCCCTGCATTTCAGAGAGCAAAGAAATAAACCCAGAGACTCTTGCACAAATTAAGGAAGAATATGCCCATTCATCATTGCAAAGAAGAGTCCAAAATATTTTTCGAATTCTCATTGTGACTTCTTTGTGACCCATGGCTTATTTAAAACATATGAGGGGAGACCCCCCAAAAAACCTGGCATTATTTTTTGGAGGGCAGGCCCCTTGTAATACAGGCTTTCCCTGCTACATAAATGTTCTAGAAACCCACTGGCATCAGTGTACCAGCTAGCGTTGTTGTAAGAGTCTGCATTTGGCATCAGTGAATTTTTATTTTGGAGATTCTTTTAAGGTAAGTGTTCTAGAAACCCATCGGCATCAGTGTACTGGCAAGCATTGTTATGAGAGGCTGTGGCTAGCTTCTGTAATTTTTTTTTTCTGCTTCAGTGAATTTTTTTGGGGGGGGGGATTCTTTCAGTGCATTTGCTCATTTCATGATGAGTGATTTACATGATTTATACCAACAACCTGCCCATACTGTGCTGTGTGTTCAGCAGTTTTTGACCAAAAATCGGCATGACTCTCGTGTCCCATCCTCCCTAGTCAAACTATCTTATCCCAAGCACTTTTTTTGTTGGATTGTTTCCCAGGATGAAAAACTCCTCAAAGGGAAACATTTTGCCAATGTGGAAGAGGTGAAACAAAAAACGGCAGAAGCACTGAAAGACATCAAAACTGTTTTGAGCAGTGGAAAAAGCATCTTGATAGGTGTATTGTATCAAATGAAGAGTACTTTAAAGGTGACTGAAGCTTAAACATGAAAGAATAAATACACAATTTTTTATAAGTAAACTTGAGGGATTTTTGGGTGCCTTCCTTGTAGGGATATTTTTCTAGTTTTTATCATCTATCTATCTATCTATCTATCTATCTATCTATCTATCTATCTATCTATCTATCTATCTATCATATATCTATCCATTTAATGAGCTGGATTCTTATTCTGTCACCCAGGCTGGAGTGCAGTGGCACAATAATGGCTAACACAGCCTTAGCCTGCTGGGCTCAGGCGATCCTTCCACCTTGGCCTTCCAAGTTACTGGAACTACAGGCATGCACCACCATGCCTGGCTAACTTTTAAAAAAATTCATATATTGTAGAGACAAGGTCTTGTCAAGTTGCCCAGGCTGTTCTGGAACCCCTGGGCTTAGGAAATCCTCTTGCCTCCATTTCCCAAAGTGCTGAGACCACAAGCATGAGCACCTGGCTCTCTTTATTTTTCGTTTTTAGCTTAATTTGTTGTGGCAACATATACTCCATATGATTTTACACCCTTGAGATTTGTTGAGAATTTATCTGAGGTTCTGTTATCCATAAGAATTTAGAAATATTTTGTCTTTGTCTTGGAGGAAAGCATTTACTGGTGTGAAATGACTCCCCTCTGCTTCTCCTCTCTTCCTCGCTCTCCCTTCACTGTCTACATACTGTATATACACTGTTCCAGACAAAGAAAAAAGTTGTCTTTTTACTTACCAAAGAGGAAAGGAATCCAATTGCTCTGAAAGAAAATGCAATGATTTGCAAAAATGAGGTCTATGTCATGAAAAACAACAACAACAACAACAAACCCCAAAACAAAAACCCAACTTCCCATGACTCCACATGATGGGTGCATTCAGGTGATAGAAACTTAGTGGTATGGCTTGTTTGCTGTGACACGCAGCTCTTTCTTTGTGGTTGGTGATGTGTCCGCTAACCACATAATATCTTCATTTACCAATATCATGGGGGGATATCACTGAGGAAAATGCCTGCTATGACCTGTCTTCACACAACATTTTTTGTTGTTAATTTAGTCGGGAGGTTTTTTCCTCTCACAGCAGATTCAGTATTTATACTGAACTTCATTCAGAGCAAATGGACTCTTCCCTAGTAGAGAAATGCAGCGATGTGGTGTTGTGGTTTCAATACCAGTTAATGGACTGGCCGTTTTTCTAGATGCTGTTACTGATGATGTGAGCATTGCTAAGATTGTCTTCTGTATAGCTATTGATTAAAGGCTCTTTTCTTACCAAAGATAGAAAACACATGTTTATTGAGCCTCTTGCTTGTTCCAGGCATTATAGAAGTGTATTTCACAGAGGTATTTATGGTCATTCTGCCTGACATTTTAAGGAAGGAGCTAAATTGGGTGACACAAATCATTGCTCAGGGGATGCTGAAACACTCCTGCCATTTGTATATTCTTATACACTTGAAAAACACTTTCTAACACTTATCTAATCATCAGGATGAGTTCAGCGGTAGATATTATAAATACAAACATTAGTAGAGGAAATTGAAGTTTAGAGCTATCAAGTGATTTTTCAAGGCCTCTATAGTGGTGTTAGAGTAGGGTGCTGGGGCATGGTGGGAATGGCATGGTGTTTGAGGCCTGAATTCAAATTCTACCGTCTCTGTCATTTCCTAACTGTAACTTTGGATAAGTTCCTGAAATATATCTGAACCTCTTTCCTCATGTGTCTTGACTCTGTTACAGAGTTCTTGATGGCTTCATATTAACTAAGGAGTGTGGAAATATCTGTAACCTACCAAGTGGTTGTCTGAGTGTTGACTTATTATTATTTAACCTTTGAGTAGGAGATAGCAGTGTTGTAGACCATATTTCATATCATATGATAGATCACATTAAAGAGATCTTTTTTTTCTTTTCAGCAATTGATGACGCTGGTACAAAACTGTATTTCACTGTTGTTTAAAAACATAAACCTGGCTTCTAGACAATAAGAACTAACTTGAGAAACTTTGCAGGTGTGACCTAGTTGGGGACCTTGAGATAGGGAGAGTCTTCTGGATTGTCCAGATGGCCTGATGTAATCACAAGAGTATTTATAAGAAGGACAGAGGAGGGGTCAGAGGGATGAGTAGGAGATGGGATGATGGAAGCTGAAAATGGCAGTAGTACCAGGATGAGACCACGAGCCAAGGATTGCAGGTGGCCTCTAGCAGCTGAAAAGGGCAAGAAAATGGATTTTTTTTCTAGAATCGTCAGAAGAAATTAACACTTTGACTGACTAAATTAACTAAGGAGTGTAGAAATATCTGTATGGACAAAGTGTTGTCTGAGTGTTGGTCATTATTATTTCTGGTTTTAACTAACAAGTGCTGTGTGAAGTTGAGTGTGCTACTTGAGTTCTCTGGATTTCTGTCTCCTCAGTTGTAAAACATGCCTCATAATACGACCTTGTGTATTGGGAGTATAGACCAACATGACAGAGGTAAATTGTGGAGTACAACACCAGGCTCACATGTGGAACTTGGTTAACATCAGTCTTCTCTTTCTGACTTCAGTTGGTTTCTGTGTTTGAACAGCTCTGTCTCCTTAGGATGGAACCGACTGATTTAGTCTGGCATGGGAGAGTCATAATGAGCTTTGTAGGCCACTCCACGGAGGAGAAATCTGACTCTAAGAGGTGAACTAAATTTCTCAGTTCCCAGAGCTAATAGCAGAGTGAGAAGTTGAACTCAATTCGGATTTCAAATCCAGTACTTATTTTCCCCAATATTATAATAATCTTAATAATGGTATTATTTTTACCTGTTCTCATCCTATAAAAGTGATTTTTATTAACAGTTCACTAGTATATAGTTAATATATAGTATATATTAGTATATATATAATTACTAATATAGTATATATATTAGTATATAATATATAGTTAATATTGCTAGATGAATGAAATGAAACCTGAGTTTTTCTACTTCACAGTTAGGTAGATATAGGAGTTTAAACATAGAAAGGTTTCTGTGTATATCTTAATATTTTCTGTAAGAAAAACACAGGAATTATTTTGTTTCTATGCCTGGTGTTAAAGACTGTGCTCCCTTGGAAACAAGTTACCCACCTTTCATTTCTACATTTTAGTTGACTTCACATTTTCTGTAACTGTTACTTGAAAGACTGTGGTGACTGCAAGATGTAGTGGAAAGAGCCTAGCACTGGGGCAATCAAGTGATCCAGTTCCACGTCTGGTATTTTTTCTTTTCTCTTTTTTTTTTTTGAGTTGGAGTCTCTGTCGCCCAGGCTGGAGTGCAGTGGCATGCTCATGGCCACCCCAACGTCGATCTGCTGGGCTTCGACAATCCTTCTGCCTCAGCCTTCCAAGTGGCCTGAACTACAGGTCCATGCTTAACTCATTGTTGGACCTTGTTGGAAACATATCTATTACTTCTTTGACAGCATAACAATTTTTGAAGTGAATATGAATTATTTCTCACTGTGTTAGTTTCCTATTGCTGCTGTAACAAATTACTGTAAACTTAGTGGCTTAAAACAGCACAAGTCTCTTACAGTTCTAAGGGTAATTCAGAAATTCAACATAGGTCTTATGGGGCTAAAGTCAAGGTGTTGGTTCCTTCTGGAAACTCTAGGAAAAAATTAATTTTCTTGCACTTTTCAGTTTCTAGAGGTCACTTACATTTCTTGGCTCATGGCCCTTTCCTGGTACCACTGCCACCTCCTGCTTCCATCAATCTATCTCCTACTCTTCCCTCTAGACTTTCCACTGTCCTTTTAAAAGCTCCTGTGATAACATTAAGCAATCTGGATAATCGAGGAGATTATCCCCACCTCTAGATCCCTGACTAAGTCATACCTGCAATGTTTCTATTGCCATACTAAAGATGACATCCTGAGGTTTTGGAGATTAGGGCATAGACATGTTTTTTTTTTTGGGGGGGAGGCATTATTCCGCCTACCACAGTAACCAAAGTGGTCAATGATAGGAACTAAGAAACAGGGTCTGAAAGAAGAACTTTTTTTTTAAAACATATTTTTTATTATAAAATTGTGGGGTACAGTTAAGGGTTAGGTATATAAATGCGCATCGTTCAGGCACCCTTGTTAGTAAGGGGTGTCTCCCCATCCCCAGACAGATATTAACTACCGCTAGTCCCACCTCCCTTCCCCTCCCTACCCCCCCATAGTTTCCCACCACCATCAGTCCTTTTTTTTATAGTATTATGGTAGATATTCAAGGTCCACTATATGAGTGAGAACACGTGATACTCAGATCTTTGTTTCTGTGAGAGATCACTCAGTATTATAGACTCTAGTTCCATCCAGGTTGCTGCGAAATTCATGATTTTGTTCTTTTTGATGGCAGCGTAGTATTCCATCGTGTATATGTACCACATTTTTAAAATCCAGTCCACTTTTGATGGACAGCATGGTTGGTTCCAGGTTCTTGCTATTGTGAACAATGCTGTGATAAACTTTCATGTGCAGGTATCTTTTTGATAGAGTGATTTGAGTTAGAAGAACTTATTTTTGGTAGTTTCACTTATTTCTTCAAATTATGAGCAGATAGCAGGGATAGGGTATAAGATTCAGAGTCACGTAGGCTTGGATTCAAATCCCAGCTGCACGGCTTACTAGCTGGGTTACCTTAGGCAAATAATATAACCTCTCTGAGTCTCTGCTTCCTAATCTTTAATATGAGAATAAACTATGGGTTTTATGTGTATATGTGTGCTTGTGTGAGGATTAAATGAGATAATGTAAGTCAAGCTATTGGCACAATGGATTAGTACAGATCAAGGTATCAGCACATGAGGCTATCAACACAACTAAAGCCCGGGTCTTGTGTCTAATTCACTGTATGACCTCAGGCAATTCCCCTCCACCACTTTCCTCTTTTAAGAAATTGGACCTTGGGTGCGCAAGGGTCATTGCATTCCTCAGTATTAGTCTGTGGAAGGTATCTGTTTTGTTTAATTTTAATATTTTAATTTTTCTTTCTAATCGTTATTCCAGTTTCTTCCATTGCCTTCTCAATAAATCCTCCCTAATGTACTTGCTATGTATCTTTAGCTAGATACATATTATTTTAAAATATACAGTATTACTTTATGCATGTATGTTATTAATTAAAGGGGATGTCATATACTACAGAGCATGTCTGTTTCTTACTTTTTTCCCTCTTTGTTTTGTTGTTCAAGACTTGCACATCCCAGCCCGAAACTCCCCTGTAGGGTACTCCAATACTCCCCTGATGTATATCTGTTTACAGGTCCTTCTGTAGCACATTGCAAGGGTTTCTTTGGGATACACATCCAATAGTTGGAAGCAGGGTTATGAGATAAGCATTGCCAGATTGCGCTCTAGAAAGATTATACCATTCCTTCCTCCACTCAGAAGAACAAGTGTTCTTGTTCACTAACATTTTGCTGACATTTAATGTTTTCTAATGTTCATATTTGACATGTGATGGGTACGAAGTGGTGCCATATTTATTATTAATTTTTTTGAGTGCTAGTAGAGCTGACCTTTATATATTTACTACTTTTCAGGCTTCCTCATTCCACAAATGCGTAATTTGTACAGATGTAAATCCTTTGCTCATTTTTCAGCTTAACAACTTTTTTGTTTGTTTTTTTGCTGGTGTCCCTTGAAGGTTCTAGATATTACTTCTTTGTTGAGTTAAGACATTTAAAATTTCTTGTCTCCCTTTATTTCAAATTTGTCTCCCTTTTATTAATTTTAGCCATAACATAGTATAGACATACCCATATGTAGATATCATGTCAATTTTAGAAACTTTTACTAGCTTTGCCAGATTACCGGTATTTTATGGATGGTGGTTCCCTTGATGGAAAAAATTCAACAATTTTCCATTATTGTGTATGATTTTTTAAACAGTCTTATTAAAAATATTTTTCTCACCCCAAGATAACAAAGATACTTCTTATATGGTGTTATTTGGTCTTCATGAAAAGTAGCCAGGTGCAGAAGTGGCTTATCCAGCTAAATCAGTAAATACAGAATAAACATCACTTGACTATTATAGCAATTCAGGTCTAAGAAATATGATAGTTGTTTTGGTAGAATTCTGCTCAAAGTGTTTCAAATTAAACTTTGAAAAAAAAAAAGCTTAGGTCAACAATTAGTCAGATCCTTGTTTCTGCCAAGTGTGGACTGAATTTTCCAAAGCTGTGATGGAGTTTCAAAGGACCAGTGGCAAAAATGAAGCAAGGTCATACTGAGGCTCTGGGGCATGCTTTACACAGTCCTGCTGTCCTGGGCTGCCCATCAAGTAAGTGGGAAAGATGGTTAACAAAACTGTAGGTATATGTGTACGGGGAAACACTCAGCTGTGCCAGAAGCAGTAAGTAAACTGTCTTTTTTTTCCCTTAATATACTTATTTTTTAAATTTTATAAATAATTTTTTTTTCTGAGTTGGAGTCTCAGTGTCGCCCAGGCTGGAGTGCAGTGGCATGCTCATGGCCACGGCCACCACAGCCTCGACCTGCCGGGCTCAGATGATCTTTCCTCCTCAGTCCTCTAAGTAACTGGAACCACAGGCACGTGCCACCACACCTGGTTAATTTTTTTATTTACTGTAGAGGTGAGGTCTTACCAAGTTGCCCAGGCTGGTCTCGAGCCCTGGGTTCAGGCAATCCTCTCACCTCGGTCTCCCAAAGTGCTGGGATTATAGGCATGAGCCACCACCCCCGGACTAATATACTTTAATTTTTAGAGCAGCTTCAGGTTGACAGAAATACTGAATGAAAGGTACCAAGATTTCTCACATACCCACTGCCCCCTTGCAAGTGCACTCCCCTTTCTAGCAACATCCTACATACAGTGGTGTTTGGGGTCACAATTGATGAACTTCCACTGACGCATTGTTTTCGCCCAACATTCACATTTCACATTAGGATTCATTCTTGGAGCTGTTTATCCCATGGGTTCTATGGGAAAAATGTATAATGACATGGACCTATCATCACAGAATCATACAGAGTATATTCAGGGCCCTGAGAATCCTCTGTGCTCTGTATATGAATCCCTCCCTCTCCCCAACCCTTGGTAACCACTATCTTTTTACTGTCTCTGTCGATTTATGCTTTCTGAAATCTCATATAATTGGAATCATAGCATATATAGCCTTCCCAGATTGACTTCTTTCACTTAGTATTATGCAGGTCCTAGGGGATTTAGAAATCCTTACCTCTTCCTTCTATCACCTTTGGTTTACCTGTCCTGAATCGCTTCCTATAAACTTTCATCTTTATAAATATTTTCCTCCATGCAAGAGTTTTCACCTCTGGAAGCACAAAGCATTGCTTCTTGACAATTCAGTCGTCTCATAAGAGAGCAGTATGTAAATATGGATTTTTAAAAAAGTATCTCTCTCTTTCTCTCTGTCTTCTTCCTCCTTCTCTCTGTCTCTCTCTCTGTTTCTCTGTTCTGCAAAATTCTTTCAGAGCACAATAGCTTTACAAATCCCTCTGCTCCCCTCTTGTGGATATCTGCTGAGAAGCAGTCATGAGACTCCAAGCTGACGGAATCTCTGGCTGACTGGCAAAATGGTTAAAAGAGAACTGGTGGAATGGTCACCTGGCTCCTATCAATAGTTCCCTGTGAGTTGCTTCCCTCTCTGGCGGCAGCCAGGACATTGAAGCACAGTGGCAGCTACACCCGTCCTTTGAGTTAATTGGACAGACTCAGCTAGTTTCCTGTTGCTGTTAGCACATGAGTAGAGTGGTATTTCCTTATCTTCTTGTCTCAGTCCCAAGGTTTGGAGTCAAGGGAGAAAGCAAAAACACAAACTAAGGGTATGAAGCTTCTCCATGTGGAGGGTTGATGCCTCACTTGGGGGGGGGGTGGGCGCCCAGTATCTGTTAGATTGTTTCTGAGTGGTATCAGGATGGTCCTTCTCTGGTTCTAGTTTGATCTTCATCCTGGGCACTGGAAAGTTTTTGTGGACAGTGTCTATTCCTTCTGCTGCTTCTTCTTTCCCCACCCAAGGCTGAGCATACACTTTTTCTTTTTAAAATTATAAAAGTAACACATGTTTATTTGTACATCTTTTGGTAAAAGCAGATAGTGAAGGAAGGACGATAAAAGTCACTGATGCATCCCAGCATACTGTCACACTGTTACCGGTTTGTATTGCATCATCTTGTATGCATACTAGTATACATACTTGGAATATTCTCATACACTCAGAAACATTGTCTCCCATTACAGAATGGAAGTAGTTTTAGACTACTTTTTTTTTTTCTGAGTTGGAGTCTCACTCTGTCTTTGACCTGCCGGGCTCAGGCAATCCTTCTGTCTCAACCTTCCAAGTAGTTAGAACTACAGGCATGCACCACTACACCTGGCTAATTTTTTTATTTATTGTAGAGACAAGGTCTCGCTAAGTTGCCCAGGCTGGTCTCAAGCCCCTGGACCCAGGCAATCCTCTCGCCTCGTCCCCCCAAAGTGCTGGGATTGACAGACTTGAGCCAGTAGACCCAGCCTTAGACCACTCTTTTTACACAACAGTATATTGCAAGCATTTTTCTATGCAATGTTATATAATTTACATCATCTTTTTAATGTTGTGTAGCCTTTCTCATGCTTGCATTAGTGCTTTTGCCCTTAGGTTTCCATTTGTGAGGATGGGAAGATTTAAGAGGTCTTCCCCTGGCTGGTTCCTTGTTGTCATTCGAATCTCAGCTCAACACTGCCACCTCAACATAGCCTCTCCTAGTTTCTCACTCTAAAGAACCTCCTCCTTCACTTGTCATTTCTTATGGTCTTTGTGCAGGTGAAGTTTGGGCTTCCCACTGATCCTCGCTTCTCCTGGTTTAGGATCAGGCACTCTTAGTGATGTTATGTACCCACCCCCCATCCCCTGGTAGTCTCCTGCTACTCTGATCCCTTTCTTGTGTATTGTGCTAAATGTTCAGGACCCACTTATGAGCGAGAACACGTGGTATTCAGTTCTTTGTTTCTGTGTTGGATTACTAGGTATTATAGACCCTGAATCCATCCAAGGTGCTGCAAAACCCATAATTTTGTCCTTCTTTATGGCTGCATAATATTCCATCATGTATATGTAGCATATTTTTAAAAAATCCAGTCCACTTTCGAAAAGTAGCACGGTGGTTTCCATGTTTTTGCTATTGTGAATAGTGCTTCAGTAAACATGCATGTGCAGGTATTTTTATTGTAGAATGATTTGAGTTTCTCTAGGCATATTTCCAGAAAGGGAATTGCTGGATCATATGGAAAGTCAATTTATAAATCTTTTAAAAATTGCCACACTGTTTTCTATAGAGGTTGAACTAGTTTACACTCCTATCGACAGTGTAGAGGCATTCCCTTTTCTCTGCATTCTCGCCAGCAGCTGTTGTTTTTTTGATTTACTAATGATGGCTATTCTTACTGGTGTTAGGTGATGTCTCAGTGTGGTTTTGATTTACATTTCTCTAATAATTAGTAAGGCAGATAATTTTTTCATGTATCTGTTGATTGTTCACGTGTCTTCTTTTGAGAAGTGTCTATTCATGTTTTTTGCCCACTTTTTAATAGGGCTGTTTTTTTTTTTGTTGTTGTTGTTGTTTGTTTGCTTTCAGCTTGTTTGAGTTCCTTGTAGATCCTGGACATTAGGCCTTTGTCAGATATACAGTTAGCAAATATTTTTTACTATTCTATAGGCTGCCTCCCCACTCTCTCGATGGTTTCTTTCACTTGAAAAAGCTTTTCAGTTTTATAATGTCCCATTTGTCTATCTTATCTCTTATGGCATACACCTTTGGGGTTATGATCAATAATTGGCTACTTAGTCCAACGTACATAAGGGTATCTCCCGTGTTTTCTAAGATTCTTATAGTTTGAGGTTTTATGTTTAGGTCTTTGATCCATTTAGAGTTGATTTTTGTAAATGGTGATAGGTAGGGGTCCTGTTTCATTTCTCTGCATGTGGTCAGCCAGTTTTCCCAGTGTCATTTGCTGAATAGGGTCTCCTCTCTGCAGTGGTTGTTGGTGGCAACTTTGTCAAAGATGGGTTGGTTGAGAAATCAAAGTTTTGCTTCTGGACTCTTTATCCTGTTCCATTGATCATATGCCTGTTCTGGTACCAATACCAGGCTCTTTTGATTATTGTAGCCTTTTAATAAAGTTTAAAGTCTGAAAGTGTGATACCTCCCACATCATTTCTTTTGTTGAGGATTATTTTGGCTATTCATGGTCTTTTTTGTTTCCATATGAATTTCTGTGTTGTTGTTTCCAGGTCTGAGAAGAATGATGTTGGTAACTTAATGGGTATTGCATTAAATCTGTAAATTTCCTTGGGTAGGACGGCTAACTTAACCATATTGATTTTTCCTATCCATGAACATGGAATATTTGTTTAATTTGTGACTTCTTTGATTTCTTTGAGTAGTGTTTGGTAGCTTTCATTGTAAAGGTCTTTTACTTCTCTGGTCAGCAAGATGCCAAGGTCTATCTTTCTTTCTTTCCTTCTTTCTTTCCTTCTTTCTTTCTTTCTTTCTTTCTTTCTTTCTTTCTTTCTTTCTTTCTATCTTTCTTTCTTTGTGGCTATTGTGAATGGGATTGTGTGGGGTTTTCTTTCTTTTTTGATTGTCTGCCTGTTTGTTGTTGGTATATAAAAATGTAATTGTCTTTTGCACATTGATTTTGTACCCTGAGACTTTGCCAAAGTCTTGATCAGTGCAAGGAAGTTTATGACAGATTATCTTGGGTTTTCAAGATATAGGATCATATTGTCAGCAAAGAGGGATAGTTTAACTTCCTCCTTTCCTATTTGGTTACTCATGATTTCCTTCTCTTGCCTGATTGTTCTAGCTAGAACTTCCAATACTATGTTGAACAAGAGGGGTAAGAGTGGGAACCCTTGTCTTGGCCCCTTTTGCAGGGGAAATGCTTCCAACTTCTGTCCATTGAGCAGTATGCTGACTATGGGTTTATTGTAGATGGTTCTTACCATTTTGAGGAATATTCATTCTTTGCCTAGGTGCTCAAAGCATTTTATCAAGAAAGAATGGTGGATTTTGTCAAAAGCTTTTTCTGCATCTAATGATATAACCATATGGTTCTTGCTTTTATATCTATTGATGTATTTAATTATATTTATGACCTTGTGGATGTTGAACCAGTCCTGCATCCTGGGAATGAAGCCTGCTTGGTCATGTTGGATGATTTTTGAGATGAGTTGATGGATCCGATTTGCTATAATCTTGTTGAGAGAGTTTGCATCTATGTTCATCAAGAAGATTGGCTTCTAGTTCTCTTTCCCCATTGGGTCTTTGCCAGGTTTGGGTATCAGTGTGATGTTATCTTCATAAAATGATTTGTGGAGGATTCCATCTTTCATGATCGCCCAATATACTTTCAATAGGATTGATATCAGCTCCTCCTTGTATATTTTGTAGAATTCCACTGGGAAGTCATCTGGTCCAGGGCTTTTTTTGTAGGTAGTTTTTTTGTTTTTTTATGACAGAGTCAATTTCCTGGGTTGCTATTGGTCTACTGAGGATTTCAATTTCTCCTTGTTTCAACCATGAGAGTTTGTGTAATGTCAAAAAGTCCTCCATTTCATTTAGATTTTCAAGTTTGCTTCCACACATGTGTGCAGAGTAATCTCTGATAACCTTTTGAATTTCTTTGGGGTCAGTTGTATTTTCAACTTTTGTGTTCCTAAGTGTGTTTATCTGGGCTTTTTCTCTCCCTTTCTTACTCTCTTTTTCAAGATAGAGATCCATCTATCTTGTTTATCCTCTTAAAGAACCAGCTTTTTGTTTTGTTGTCTTTTTTCTATAATAATTTTGTCTTCTATGTTCTGTAGTTGGGATTTTATTTTGGTGATCTGGATTCTTCTGCTGAAGTTAGGGTTTTGGTGGTCTTGCCTTTCCAATCTTTTAGGTGTGACATTAGTCTGTTTATTTGTAATCTTTCTGTTTTTAAAATGTGTGTATTTAGAGCAATACATTTCCCTTTTATTGCTGATTTCATGGCACCACAGAGATTCTAGTATGATACATCTTTGTTTTCATTTGTTTCTGGAAATCTTTTAATTTCTTTCTCAATTTGCATGTTGACCCAGGAGTCATTCATCAGTATCCATGTCTTTGTGTGTTTTGTTTGTGCTTGATTTATGACTGAGGATGTGATCAATCTTGAAGTATGTTCCATGTGGTATAGAGTAAAATGTGTATTACATGGTTGTTGGGTGGTGTTCTGTAGGTATCTATGAAATCCATTTGGTCAAGTGTCAAGTTGAGGTTCTGGATCTCCTTTTTGATTTTTCACCTTGATAATCTACCTAGAGTTGTTAGTGGGGTATTTAAGTCCCCAGTTATGATTATCTTAGAGTCAATATCCTCTTTTAGTTTTCTTTGTAGTAGTTTTATAAATCCTGCTATTCCTGTGTTGGGTGCATTTATGTTTAGGATGGATATTTATTGTTAATGGATTGAACATTTTATCATTATATAGTGTCCTTCTGTATCTTTTTACATTTGCGATAGCTTGAAGGTTGTTTTGTCTGATATTTAAATCATGACTCCTGCCTTTTTCTGTTTTCTGTTTGCCTGAAAGTTTATTTTCTCTCCTCCAACTTTAAGTCTGTGAATATCCTTTGTTGTGAAATGTTTCCTGGAGTCAGCATATTGTTGGGTTGTGCTTTTTTATCTAGTTTGCCATCCTATGTCTTTTCAGAGGTGCATTCAGTTCATTCATGTACAGGCTGATTATTGAAACATGGGAGTTTATCCCTGTCAAGGTCCTCTTATAAGGTTGTTTTGTTTTCTTTTAACTTGTGTGTTGATATATATGCATTTTTTTCACTTTTGCAATTGTACTGTATGCTCTGTTGGCTCTGTGTTTTCCTGTACTCTTGCAAAGTGCATGGTCATTCTTTTTTTTGTTGTTGTTGCTCCTAACACCTTCTTAAGTGTCTCCTGTAGAGCTGGTCTGGAAGCAGCATAATCTCTTAGGGACTGGATGTCTGGGAAAGACTTTAATTCTTCATTGCTGATGAAACTGAGCATGAATGGGTAGACAATTCTTAGCTGGAATTGTTAATCTTTGAAAACTTTAAAAATTGGATTCAAGTCCCTTCTAGCTTATAGTGTTTCTGCTGATAAGTCTGCTGTTATTCTGATTGCTCTTCCCTGGTAGGTAGTCTGAAATTTCTCTCTGGCTGCCTTTAGAATTTTATGTTTTATTCCTACTTTGTGTAGGTGAATTACTATGTGTTTAGGGGTTGATCTTCTCATTTGATGTCTTGCAGGGGTTCTCTGAATCTCTTGTGTTTGGATGATCATATCTCTGGTGAGATAGGGAATGTTTTCTTGCATAACTTCCTGGAACACTTGTTCCAAGGTGATCTCCATTTTCCTTTCTGCTTCAGGCATACCAACCAGGTGTAAATTCAGCCTCTTGATATGATTGCCTTTCTCCGAGTTTTCTCTATGGTTTTAACACATTGGGTTAATTCTACATTTTAGTCCCCAAACCCTGAGATTATTTTTTCTGCTTGGTTAATTCTGTTTTCCATGCTTGTCACCTTGTTATTTATTTCCTGGACGGAGTTTTTTAATGGCCAAAATCTCTGTTACAAGTTCTTTCAGTGTTGCATCCTGTCTTTCTTGAATTTCATTCACTCTTTCCATCCCCTTCCTGATCCCTGTTGTGGCCTGAGGCCAATTGTTGGTGATTTCCATTGTTTGGGCTCTGAGGTCTGAATTTTTGGGGTGTGGTCTCTGGTACTCCGGTGGTTACCTGTGTTCCTCCATTGATTTTTCCTCATTTGTTACAAATCTCTTTCTTTCCTCTTTTATTCCATTATTCAGTGGTAGTGAGAGCTTTCACTTCTGTTATTTGTTCAGCCCCTTATCCTTCCCTGAGTAGGGCCTCCAAATTTGTTCTATTTTGGGAAGGCCTGTGGGTGGGAAGCTGTGCTGACTCTTGTAGTTTTGAGAGTCAAATAAGGTGAGAATTCAGAAATGACTTGCAGGTCACAATGTTTTCTGACTGGGATATGGATCCCCTGAGATCCACTCCTCACCACCATCCTATGGACATGTGTTTGTACTCCAGTCCAAGTTAAAGTAACAGAAGTAACAGAATGACAGAGAAAAGAATAACAGAGAACAGGCAAAACAAAACCAAAAACAGAAAAACAAAAGCAAAAAAATAAAAACAAGACAACTGAAAAATAACGTACACACACACACACACACACACACACACACACACACACACACCCCAAAAATCAGAAGAAGAAGAAAAAAAAAGAAAAAGAAAAAAGGGGAATTGCAAATTGAATCCTCACACACATATTCACACATACACACACACACACACACACACACACACACACACAAACACACACTAAACAAAAACAAAATGAAAACATAAAAGAAAAAAGAAACACCAGAAACTGAGCACTCAAACACACACATGCACAAACACACAAAACAAACAAAAAAAAACTAAAGAAAAATAAAAAAATTCTGAACTTTGAGCTCCCTCTTCTGACAGGTTCTGTAATTGTTCCTCTCAGATGTTGCTGTAATCCTGCTGTTTCTGCTGGGGGTTTGGGAATGCTGGTTTGTTTCCAATCTCCCCAGCACACGGCTTATGGCAGGTGGGTGGGGTTGGGAAGTGGGGCATCAGCCCTCAGCTGACACCCTTTCTCTGTGTAGTCAGGAAGATTTTCTCCAGTAAGGAGGTGAGCCCCATGTGCTGACCAGGCACACCAACAAGGCTTATCCCAGAGCTAAGTCCTGCTATCATGGCTGCCTTCCTGGCTCCACCTGGGATCATCTCTCTCAGCTGTGCCCCAACCATGTGGGTTTGATATTTAGAGGATTGTCTGCCTGGCACTAACGGTTGCTCTTCTCTGGCTTGGTCTTCTTCATCCTTTTCTGGCCACAGTCTTGGTCCCCTGACTGGACTAGCGTAGGGGGTGGGATACCTGAGACTCCATACTCATCCAGCCCCTCTGAGGTTTGTGCTTTTGGGATATTCCCTCTGGGTTGAGGATCAACTCCAGAGTGATATGTAGTTTACTCATCAAGCACAAGGAGTAGGTCTGTTGCTCTGTAGTGGTCTTCCTGGAGCTCTTCCCTGCCCTGGTTTCAAGATGATGGTGGAGTGCCTGTTCTGTCTCCTCCAATGGAACTCAGCCTCTGGCTTTCTCACTGTGCTTCCTTCATGGCCCTCGCTGACAGTGTCTCACCTGGTACTGAGGCAGTGAGACAGCGTGGTGCCAAGTGGCAGTTGCTCCCAGCAGCTTCTTCCTGAGATGGGTTTTGTTGATTTTAGAAAATGACACTTGCTTCTGTGGCCCAGGGAGCTATAGGGTCTGAGCAAAGCAGCCATTGTGCCAGTGGAGTCAGCAGGAGGGCCCAGGCCACTTGCACCTGAGTCCCCAGTCAGTCATTCGCACACCCACTTGCACATGGACATGCACACAGCTTTGTCCTTGCCCTCACTCATTCCCACAGGGACTCGCACAGTCTGACTGGCTCCACTGCCATCTCCTTCCCTCCCAGGTTAGTTTTCTTATGTTCCTATTTATTAGTTTTCTTATCTGCCTATTTATTTCCTCTTGGTGTAATTTACCTTGTTTTTCTTTCCTTGTGTTTTTCATGTACTGGAAGTTAGATCTAGATACTTGCTCAAATCATATGGTTATAATTACTTCTAGTCATGGTTGTTTTTGATGTTCTCATTGTCCCAGACTTCTCCATGGGATATATCTTTAAGCTAGTTTCTGTACCTTTTTCATATGATCCTGCTAATCTTTGGGTGTGCCTTTGCTTTCTGGCTCCGAAAAATGTTGTGACCACACCTTATGTTTTTCCTATTCTTGGAACCTGAGATTTTTACAGGAAGCACTGTTTTATTATGTTTTCTTGAATTGGAAAAAAAATAGTTTGGAAACAAAAATCTAGGTGCTGGATTGACTCATTACTATCAGAGTGCTATTGCTTCAAGGACCTTTTAGTTGTCCAAACCCCTCTATATATTTACATTTTATTTTTCAATTCAAATTTATAAGGTTTTCAACACTTTATTTTATATTTGCATTTTAAACACTCTGTGACCAAAATACATGGAGAAAAGAAACTTAGATTTATTTACCTTGCTGCAGTAAGGGAGAATGCATACCCTGGAGAACCATGGGGCATATTTCCTTGTGCCTCTTTTGCTGTTGTTAATTTTTGTTTTGTAACAGCAAGTAACATGAGCTCTGCCCTCCTAACAAATTGTGTGTAAAACATCGTATTGTCAACTATAGCCATTACGTTGTACAGCAGATCTCTAGACTTCATTAAACTTGCATAACTGAAAATTTTTACCCATTGAATAATAACTCCTCATTTTCCCTACCCTCTCTCTAGACTCTGGCAATCATCATTTTGTTCTCTGCATTTATGAGCTTGACTATTTAAGATTCCACATAGTAGTGAGGTTATGAAGTGTCTGTCCTGTGACTGGCTTTATTCACTTAACATAATGTCCTTTAGGTCTATCTATATTGTTGCAAATGACAAGGCATCCTCATTTTAAAAATGGAATATTTTATTATTATTATAAATATCATCATAATAATATTTATTACACACACACATATGTGTCAGTGTATATAGGACAACAGGATATAGACAAGCAGGATTTCATGAAACTAAAAAAAAGTATATACCTGTTGGACATTTGTATATCTTCTTTGAATAAATGTCTATTCACATCCTTTGTCCATTAAAAATTGTTATTCATTTTTTTGCTTTTGAGAGTTGTAGGACTTTCTTACGTATTTTGTTCATTAGTCCATTATCTGGTATATGGTTTGCAATTTTTTTCTCTCATTCTATAGATTGCCTTTACATTCTGTTAATTGTTTTCTTTACTGTCCAGAAGCTTTTTAGTTTGATGTAGTCCCATTTGTCTATTTTTCTTTTGTTGACTTTGATTTTGGTGATACCAAAAAAATCATTGCCAAGATCAATGTCAAGAAGCTTTCCCCCTATATTTTCTTCTAGAAGTTTTACTGTTTTAGGTCTTACATTTAATTATTTATCTAAAATTGATTATTGCATATGGTGTAAGATAGGGTTATAATTTTATTTTTTTGCATATGAATATGCAGTTTTTCCAACACCATTGGTTGAAAAGACTATCCTTTTTTCTACTATGTATTCTTGATGCTCTTGTGAAAGGTCAGTTGACTGTATATGTATGGTATATTTCTGGGCTCTTGAGTCTGTTCCATTGGTCTATATGTCTGTCTTTATGCTAGTATCATACTGTTTTAATTACTATAGATTTGTAATACATTTTGAAATCAGAAAGTGTGATGCTCACAGCTTTGTTCTGTTTTCTCATCTCACTTTGGTTATTCTGGGTATTTGTGCCAAAACCTTGACCTGAGTTCATGAACCACCCAAGACATGCAACCCTATAATAATCATATTTTCTAGTTTCTGTATTTAAAGCTTTAACATCTTGGGGACTTTACTGACTCTGGAGAGACTGACCCTCCCAGGGCCTGACAGTTCTTAGAGACAGTGAAGGAGTCTTCTGGAAGTGAATGTCTTTCATATCCAAACGAACCAATTCAGAGCCCTCACCCCAACACTTCCTCTATTGGGTCTCACACACTGGGCCACTATCCACCTGCCCTAATCGCTCCGAGGCCAGGTACCAGGTAAGTAGGAACAATCCCTATGCCCCAGAGTCCACTGAAATTATTCAAACTAACCAATCCTAAATGTGCTTACCATACTAGTTCTAGTTCACACTAGAACTTGCACTGAACATTTACTCCAGTCGTTTGCATCCTTGTCTGTAATTGGACTTTAAAAAACACTCACAGAAACAAAAAACTGGGTATCACATGTCCTCACTCATAAGCGGACCTTGAACAATTATCGGAATACTATAAGAAAAGGATTGGCAGTAGCTGGAAACTGCCAAGAGGGGAGCATGGAAGCGGGATTGGCAGTAGTGGGAATCTGCCTGGGGAAGGTGGGGCGGGCAAACCTCATCAACAAAGATACCTGCATAATGAACATTTGTATACCTAACCCTGAATTGTACCCCACATCTTTAAAATAAAAGTAAATAATAAAAGGAAAAGCAAAAACAAGACACTCATGCTCAGTCCCAACTCTAGATTTATTAGATCAGAGTCTCTAGTTATATGATGCAGAGATCAAGTGTGACACTTTCAAAGAGCTCTTCAATTGATGTTTGTGTTCAGCAAATATTAAAAAATTACTGATTTAGTCTTTTAACATCTTAAGGAAGATCTCCCACTAGACTCTACTTTGGGAAAGCTTTGGCCTTTGACCTCTGACCCCTTACTTTATAAATGCCTTCAAAACTGAGGGTTACATTCCCTTGGTTAGCAAATGCTGTCAGGAAAAAGCAACTTCCTTTCTTCACTAAACTCTCTGAGCTCCCACTTCCCCTTGGAATTTGGCCTGTAATGTCATGCATTACAAATTAATTTTAAATACTACTTTAAAAGCTTAAACATTTTAAATTCAGAATTTCAAATCGCTTTCAGCACAAGTCTTTGTCTGAATAGATTATTCAGATTAGTCTATCGCACTTCCCAAATCCTCAGCTTAATTTATTGCCAATATTTATGTCTGCTCATTCTGCCTTGTACCTTTGTTCTCAAGCCCACTTAGCAGTACAGTCATAGTAGACAGTTCAGCATGCTATGAGATCCTTCCTCAAGGGTCTTTCTTCTTTTCTCAATCAGGTTTTTCTCTAAGCTGTGAAAAACTGCCTATTTTGCACAAGCATGGCTTGTAAATTCAGAGATGTTGAAGACCCCCTGGGACAAGTCTCCACTAATGGGCACTGTGGGTGGTCTAATAAATATTCCACATTGTCCCTAAACAAGATGATTCTGAAATACTGTCTATATAAGTCTTCAGAATGTCCACTTTGGGATTCATCTCAATTTCCCCATAATGGTAGCCAACTCGTTAATTCACTTTTCTGACTTTTTCATTTTTTTCTATATTACATTCCCTTTCTCTGACTTCCTGCCATCATTTCCCAAATGAACTATACCTATACAAGCCAATTTTTCAGGGAGAATTCAAAGAAAAACAAAGTATTCCCATAGGAACTTGAGATCTTACCACTTCTCTCATCATTTCAATTAACTTTTAAAGAACCTACATTGTAACCAATGCTTGCATCAGAAAACATATAAAGACAATGTTACTACTGTGTGAATTTGATTTATTTGTATATGTGGATTTCTACTTTATTATAATCTAAATTTTATTATATAATTTATTTTAAATTATAATATAAATATTCATTTATTTCATGATAAATATTTACATGAATATCCATTATTTATAATATAGAAACAATACATATTTAATAAATAATAAATACACATTAAAATTTTATTTTAAAATGAATATTTATATTATAATGACATTTATTGATATGTATTAAATATTACAATTCAAATACTTGAAAATAATTTTAATTTAAATATAATTTATATCTTATTATAATTTATGATTTGTCATGGATTTCTATAAGTTATATATGAACATCAACAAATCTCTATCAAGTCTATATTGAAATCAATACATCATTTTCACAGAAAAATTCACTCATACATTACTAAATACATTACCAAATATTACCACATGATGGCAGTACCTGCAAGCTTTTATCTTAGGTGTAGGCCTGATGTTGAACTGTTTTTCCTTAATCTGTGCTTGGAGTAGACGGACCATGTCTAGCCAATGCAAGCAGAAATACTCCTGCAAAGTCTGCATTTCTAACCTTCATTATTGCCCACCTCACTTAGGCTAGCTAGAGTCATCATGAATACACCCACATGTTAGGCTTCCTTGCTCACTCACAGGGGTCTTTAGACCTTGACAGGTGTCCCCTCAGCAAAACTAGCTTCTTCTTCATGACAACTGATTTTGTTCCATCACAATTTGTTTCTCTTTGGCTTATCCAGGAGCTATGGACAGTGGGATGCTATTGAAAGCTAGACAATTAGTTGTGCAGACATGTCTATCAATGCATTGTCTAGGAATCCAGGCAGAAACTTACTGGGCTGAGATGTAGTACTTACTCAGAGAGATGTAGTAAACACACTGTTTTTCTCTACCTCTGTTCCAGTAAGGATTTTTACATGCTGTTTGGCCCAAATCACCTTAGAAGTAGACACTCAGATTGGGATTCTGGAATTGGTCCTCTAACTTGTAAGATAATGATACATGGGGTGGTGATAATCTCTTGCGTGTTGTTACATGTTACATTTGCTAATCCAGGGGTCAGCAAACTATGGCCAGTGGGCCCAATCTGTCTCATGTCTCATTTCCTATTTTTGCAAATAAAGTTTTATTGGAACACAGCTATGCCCATTTGTTACATATTGCCTATGGATGCTCTGGATGAATAGTTGTGAAAGAGACCTACGGTATGCAAATCCTAAACTATTACTAACTGGCTTTTTTGTTTGTTTTAGAGAGGATCGATCTCCCTGTGATGCTCAAGCTGGAGTGCAGTGGCTAGTCACTGGCTACAGGTGCAACCACAGCACACTGCAGCCTGGAATTCCTGGCCTCAAGTGATTCTCCTGTCTCAGTCTTCAGTGTAGCTAGGTCTACAGGTGCATGCCACCACTCTTGACTTATTTAGCCTTGTAATAAAAAAGATTTCATAGATAAGGATGATGGTAGAAGAAATGGAGAAGAAGAGAAAGGAGAACTCTCTCTGTTCTCACAGAGCCCAGCTTCCCTAGGCATTTCCCTACTTCACCTATCCTTTCTCTATTATACACTTCATTCACTTCTTTACCCCACAAATATGCAAATGCAATCATTTTGTTATTTGTCTGGAGAAATTCATTTGAGACTGGGCTAATTAGCTAAATTTCTGTAGAAGGGAGTGTCTATATTGAGAGTGTTCGTATGTTGGGAAAGTGCAAGAATTTGAGCAAAATGTTAATGATGAGCATCTCTAGATAAAGCCATCAAGAATTAGTCATTTTCATCTTTACTTAACCACATGCATACATACATAATATTAAAATGGAGACCATGCCTGAAAATTTCCTGAGTGACAAAACCAACTGTGTCTTAACAATAGTCTTAACCTTGCTTGAACTACAAACATTAGTGGAAGTTAACTTGGGCCATTTCTGGTGAATGCTTATGTTTGAAACAAAACTTAATTTCAGTCAATTGAAGGGTTAAAAATATGCTATTCTGGCATATTGATTAAGCTAAATATACTCAAAAAGCAGCAGATTTGGATCTTCATGCTATTTTTTTTTAATTGTCAAGGAGTTCATTTAGAAAGTAAACTAGAGAGAGAGATTCACCTCCCCATGGTAGGGGAGGGGGCCAAAGCGCCTAAGAAAACGTGGCAACCATAGCTCGAAGAGCCAGGTGGAGACAACAGAGTTTAACACAGCAATGACCTCATGCCATTTCTTTAAAGCAGAAGATAAAATTCTCATGTGAAAGACATTGTCCTTACACTAGAAGGAAAGGCAACATTTTTACCCTCAGGGATGAGAAGTTGAAACCAAGAGAATTCTGTACAGACCTTGTTAAGATAACTTTTATCTTGTAAGCCTCCCCAAATAATTAGCTGCTGCTTCACAACTATTTGTCCAATCCAGCATATAAGTAACTAACTGCTTATTTGGGTCTTCATTTCCTCATGAGGGCTCTCATACCATAAAAACTTGTATTATGTTCCTCTCCTATTAATCAATCTTATGTCGATTTAATTCTCAAACCCAGATGGGACCCTGAGAGGATGGAGATAGAATTTTTCCACCTCTAATGAATCATAGGAGTGAACTAACATATGATGATGTGACTAAGGACGTTCCAACAAGGTAAACCAAAATAGACTACCTTGTATCTGCTAACCCAACAGATAATTTCTTTACGTTGATTGCACAATTGCCCTATAAATACTTTCCTCTGATGCTTTGTCATTGTAATACTAAATCTCTTCCCGTTTGGTGTTTCCCAATTTGTGAATTTCTTCTTCTTCAAATAAACTCTTTAAAGTGTTATTGTGCCTCGGGTATTTACATATAAATGTTTAGCATATATGTATAAATACATATGTAAAGGCATACTTCAATCATCGTGTTGCAGCTTCAGGTACTGTTTTTTTATTATAAATTGAAGTTTTGTGGCAGCCCTCTGTTGAGAAAGCCTATTGGTGCCACTGTCTCAACACCATGTCCTCACTTTATGTTTCTGTGTTACATGTTGATAATTCTCACAATATTTCAAACTGTGTAATCTGTAAGGGTGATCTGTGATCAGTAATCTTTAATGTTATTATTATAATTGTTTTGGGGCACCATGAACTGTGCCTATAGAAGACAGCACACATAATCGATAAATGTGTGCCTTATCACTGCTTCACCAACTGGCTATTTCCCTGCCTCTCTCTCCCCTCAGGCCTCCCTGTTCTCTGAGACAAAACAATATTGAAACTAGACCAATTAATTATCCTACAAAGTCTTGTAAGTGTCCAGGTGAAAGGAAGAGTTGCACGTCTCTCATTTAAAATCAAAGGTAGAAATGATTAAGCTTAGTGAGAAAGGCACGTTGAAAGCTAAGACAGGCCAAAATCTAGGCCTTTTGAGTCATACAGTTAGCCAAATAGTAAATGCAAAATAAAAATTCTTGAAGGAAACTAAAGTGCTACTCCAGTAAACATACCAATGGTAAGAAAGTGAGACAGACTTCTTGATGATAGATAGATTGTTTTGTTGGTCTGGATAGAAGATCAAACAAACCACAACGTTCCCTTAAGCTAATGCCTGATCCATATAGCAAGGCCCTAACTATTTAATTCTATGAAGGTTGAGAGAGGTGAGGAAGTGGCAGAAGGAAAGTTTGAGGTGAGCAGAGGTTGGTTCATAAGGTTTAAGGAAAGAAGCCAACTCAATAACAAAGTGCAAGGTGAAGCAGCAAGTGCTAATGTAGATGCTTCAGCAAGTTATTGACAAGATCTATCTAAGACAATTGTGGCTACAATAAGCAAAATATTTTTCGGTGTAGACGAAACAGCCTTATAGTGAAGGCAATGCCATCTAGCACTTTCCTAATTAGAGAGGGAAGTCAATGCCTGGCCTCAAAGCTTCAAAGGACAGTCTTAGTCTCTTATTAGGGTCTAATGCAGCTGGTGAATTTAAGGTGAATCTAATGTTCATTTACTATTTCAAAATCCTAGGATCCTTCAGGATTATGCTAAGTCAACTCTGCCTTTGCCCTACAAATGGAACAACAAAGCCTGGATGACAACACATCTGTTTACAGCATGGTTGACTGAATATTTTAAGCCCATTGTTGAGAAGTAATACTCAGAAAAAAACATACTTTTAAAAATATACTGCTTATTGAAAATGCACCTCGTCATCCAAAGTCTCTGTTGGAGAGATACAGGTAGATTAATGTTATTTTCATGCTTACTAACACAGTATCTCATCTTAGGCCATGGATCAAGGAGTCATGTCGACGTTCATGACTTTTTGTTTAAAAAATATGTTTTGTAAGGCTATAGATAGCATCAGTGGTGATTCTTCTGATAAATCTGGCAAATTGAAAACCTTCTGGAAAGAATTTACCATTTTAGGTGCTTATGATTAATGAGAGTAGGTAAAAATATCACTATTTACAGGAGTTTGGAAGAAGTTGATTTCAAACCTCGTGGATGACTTTAAGAGGTTCGAGACATTAGTGGAAGAAATCACTGCAGATGGAGTAGAAATAGTCAATGACTAGAGTTAGAAATGGAGCCTGAAAATGTGACTGAACTGCTGCAATCTCATGATAAAATTTTAAAAAAAATTTTATTAAAAATTTTTTTTAAATTTTAAAGATGTGGGGTACAATTCAGGGTTAGGTATACAAATGTTGATTATGCAGGTACCCTTGTGGATGAGGTGTGCTCCTCCCTCCCCTGGCAATTTCCCTCAAATGCCAATCTCACCACTCCTCCTCTTTCCCACTACTGCCAATCCCTTTCTTATAGTATTATAATTGTTCAAAGTCTGCTTATGAGTGAGAACATATGGTACTCTGCTCTTTGTTTCTGTGATAGATCACTGAGTATAATCGACTCTAAATCCATCCAAGGTGCTGCAAAGTCCATATGTTTGTCCTTATTTATGGCTGCATAATATTCCATTGTATATATGAACACTTTTTTATTCATGATAACATTTTTATAGATAAGGAGTTACTTCTTATAAATAAACTAAGAAAGGAGTTAGTTGAGATGTAATCTACATCTGGTGAACAAAGACGCTGTGAACATCGTCCAAATGACAACAAAGGATAATCCGTAAACCTAGTTGATAAAGTAGTGGCTGCTTTTGAGAGGACTGACTCCAATTTTGAAAGAAGGTCAACTGTGGGAAAATGCTATCACATAGCACTGAGAGCTACAGAGAAATTTTTCATAAAAGGAAGAGTCAATTTGTGTGGCAAACCTCAGTGCTGCTTTATTTAAAGAAATTGCCACAGCCATACCAATCTTCAGCAACCACCACCCTGATCAGTTAGCCATCAACATTGCGAAAGATCCTCCACTAGCAAAAAGTTTACCACTTGCTACAAATTCAGATGATCATTATTTTCTTTTAACAGCAAAGTATTTTTAAATTAAGGTATGTAATAATTTTTAGATATAATGCTATTGTGTACTTAACAGTACAGTATAGTGTAAACATAACTTTTATAAGCACTAGGAAACCTAAAAAGTTGTCTCACTTTATTATGATTTTTTTATTGTAATTGTCTGAAATAAAACCTGCGTTATCTTTGAAGTATGCCTATGGGGGGCAAATCTCTGTCTATCTATCTATCTGTCTATCTGTCTATCTATCATCTCTCTGTCTCAATCTCTATCTCTCAGCTCTGTCTCTTTCTATCTTTGTCTCAATCTTTATATATCTATATCTATGTATTAGAGAAAATGTTTAAAATATTAAATGCACTTGGCTAACAAAAGCACCGAGGAATCCCCAATTAGGAAAAAACTGCTTGAAATATTCTTGTTTCATACAACTTTGCTTACATTTGTGCTATGAATTTCTCTTTTTCTTATGTGCCAAGGAGACTGAGTCAAATGGGAAAGTTATCAAGAAGAGAGTCTGTGAAGCCTTCCAAGATGTGGAAGACAAAAGAAAACCGGCAGGGGTATGTTTGCTAAGGTGTGATTGGGAGTAGCTATGGCTTTTTATGACCTCCTCTCACACCTGCTCCCAACACCCATCCTCAAGCTGAAGTCAGATGATTCCGATGTGCTTCTGCTAACACTTTAACAACTGCAGGGATTACTTTTACTTTCAATTTCAGTTTTATTGCATTTGTGGGAATTATGAGCTTCCTTGTTTTTTTTTTTTAAGCGTTTATAAAAGAGGGATATGAAGTGAAAGGAAGGAAGAGAACAAGGGCTGAGTGGGAGACAACTGAGAACCCTTCTTGTACCTGCGGTGCTGTGGAACAGGTATACCAATTCTTTTTTTACATTCATCTTAGTCTGGAATTCCAGATTTGATTTCTGATTACAAGCGGCAATGGAGTAACAGGCAGGAAGGGTAGGGCGCCTACTGTCTGGCCAGCAGGGGAGGTCTGTGTCTGGCTTTAGTTCTGGGAAAAGTCAGCTTCTCCATTAGGAGCAGTGACTGCTGACAGGTGACAACTAGGCATGCTGAGTCCCCCTGGATGTGCTGCTCCCTGAGCGTCAACTCAGGGCAGCAGCGTGTGTAGAGGAAAGAAGCCAGGGCCCTGTGGCTGGAGCTGGGAAGCAGAGAACAAGACTCCCTGCCAAGGAGCTTCCAGGAAGTTATAACATTAAGAGTTTCTTTTTTATTTTTCTAGTAGTCACACTTAGGAACGCTCTGTAAATCTCAAGGAAGAAACAAATGTAGTCCTTAAAGCATTGATCCTTATTAACAAAAATAACTATATGGTCAAACTCTTTCCCTCTCTCTCAGTGTGTGTGTGTGTGTGTGTGTGTGTGTGTGTGTGTGTGTGTGTGTGTGTGGTGTTTGTTTCCTATAGCAACAGCAGAGTCACTTGTAGCATCTGCTAAACACACAGATACTTTGACCTGAGAATCTGGGTTTTATTTACCTTTTAAATTTTTAATTTTTTTATTTTAAATATGGGGGTACAATTCAGGGTTGGGTATACAAATGTTCATTATGTAAGTACCCTTGTTGATGAGGCGTGCCCCCCACCCCTGGCAGTTCCCCACTACTGCCAATCCTGCCCTGCCCTCCCCTGGCAGTTTCTCGCCACTGCCAATCCCTTTCTTATAGTATTGCCATAGTTGTTCAAGGTCCACTTATGAGTAAGAACATATGATACTCAGTTCTTTGTTTCTGTGTTAGATCACTCAGTATTATAGCCTCTAAGTTCATTCAAGTTGCTGCAAAGGAGAATCTGGGTTTCAACAATCCTTTCAGGTGATTCTTATGTACATCAAAGTTTGAAAGTCATTCCTGAGCAGGAGTAAACAGACGTACTTTATTAATCTAAGGTTAAAAGCTCTGTGGTTCATTTCCAGCAAAAAAACCACAGACTTGGTATTTATTGTTTGCAGTAACAGTCACATTTTTGAATCTCTTCCCTTAGTGGTCGCTTGAAAGAGGGGATTGTACAATACCAGTGATTTTAATGTAGACGTTACCGTCTGGCCAGGTTCTTATGCCTGCTGCTCAGAAAAACTGAGATCGATACAGCTGTTACAGTAGAGAAAGGGTTTCATATCACAAAGCAACTGAGGGAGAAGGATGGGAGATAGTTCTCAAGTCTGTCTTCTCAATAATTTTAGGCTAGGATTTTTTTAAGGACCAATCTAATGGGCAGGGGGCTAGGAAATGGGCACTGCTGATTAGTTATAGATGATGTTATGGGGGAGTGATGAAACTGTCTTTGTGTGTAGAGCCAACTTCTGGGAAGGGGCATCACAGGTTGAACCAACTTCTTGGTATGTGCTCTGGGTCCAGTTGGGACCTCGGGACCATCAGAGTGTAAAGTCTGAAAAATATTTCAAACATCATTCTTAGGTTTTATAATAGATGTTACCTATAAAGCAGGTTTTCATGTGCTCATTGATCATTTGTCTATCTTTTTCAGAGAAATGTCTGTTCCAGTCCTTTGCCGATTTTTGAGTTAGGTTTTTGTTGTTGTTAAGTTGTAGGAGTTCTTTAGCAGTCTATCAGAGATATGATTTTAAAGTGTTCTCTTATTCTGTTGGTTACCTTGTTAGTCTGTTAATAGTGTTTTTTGTTTGTTTGTTTGTTTGTTTTTGAGTTGGAGTCTCACTCTGTTGCCCAGACTGGAGTGCAGAGGCTGCGCCTGGCCACCGCAGCCTCGACCTGCTGGGCTCCGGAGATCCTTCCACCTCAACCTTCCAAGTAGCTGGAACTACAGGCGTGCGCTACCACACCCGGCTAATTTTTTGATTTATTGTAGAGATGAGGTCTCACCAAGTTGCCTAGGCAGGTCTTGAACCTACGGGCTCAGGCAATCCACTCACCTCAGCCTCCCAAGGCGCGGGATTACAGGCTGAGCCACCAAGCTCTGCTCTAATAGTGTTTTTTGATGCACAAGTTTTTAATTTTGATGAAGTGTAATTTACCTTTTTTTTCATTTTTTTCCTGTACTTTTGGTATCATAAATAAACAATCATTGATATCTGAAATCCAAGTTAGGCAGAATAACACCAGAAAAGGTAGCAACCATTTAGGTTAACATGTTCCAGATAAGGTCTACTCTGCTTCCTCTTCAAGGAAGGGAACAGGAAACTGGAATGCCAGATCCTCCAGAACAAGACCATGTCACAGAGGGAATTGGGAAAGGAAATGCCATGGAATTTTCTACCATTTTCAATTTGGCCTTTTTTTCTTAATTGGATTGCTGTAGATCTTTGACTGTTTATCAGAGTTCCTATAAGATTATTTTAGTCAATTTTTCTTTTTGACAACTCCATGGAGGGAAAAAGGATTTAAAACTTCTTAGTTTGCCATTTTGCTCAATTGTGTGGGTTTTTAATCCTGGCTCTATAACATATTCAGTCAACCTTTGTGAGCCTCATTTCTCTCATTTGTAAAGTGGGTATAACAATCTCTAACTGGCATGTTCTTGTGAGTATCAGTGAGTCAATTCTATAAGGTATGCATTGCAGGGTTTGGCATATTGAAAGCCCCCATAATGGTAAAAATTACGTAAGATTTTATTATTACTATTGAAGTACAACTTCGGAGAAGGTAATACTCCATGTTTCATCACTAACCCTATTATAGATTTTAGAGAATGATGAAAGAAGCCTTCTGCAGTCTGCTAATGCCAGTTTACATGTCTTACAGAAAGAGCAGAAATCTTTATTGATCCTAAATTGATGGGTGTTTGAATAACTCTGAGGTAGAGAATAACTTTGTAATCTTATTGCTACTAAGAGATTATTCTAGGTTAGCACGTTGCCATGGCATGTGGACCTAAAATGTTGGCCCCCATCTGTCTGGTGGAAAACAACAATGAGCAGCTCTTGGTGAATCAGCAAGCTATAAAGATTCTTGATGAGATTGCTCAACCAGTGGTGGTGGTGTCCATTGTAGGACTATACCGTATGGGGAAATCCTACCTGATGAACCTTCTGGCAGGAAAGAACCATGGTGAGTGGTGTCTTGGGGCATGGGTCGATTGCTTGATTCCAGGTATATCTCAGCTTCTCAATTCTTTCTCCCAATCACATCAAGGGAGAACCCAACTCATCTCAATAAACCAACTTTCTTGTTTGAATTCTAACCACCAAATCACCTTCTTACTGTATCTGGTTTCATATTCTTTCCTTTATTCCCATTGAAGAAAATCTCTCCTACTTGTATCCAGAACCCTACCTTCTCTTGCATTCTCAAGCCTGTAGTTTGTCTCTTTCTTCTCACAGGATATTTTACTTTCTTTATATAGTATTTCCATTAACACATAAAATGTTTGAATATGTATCATATTAAAAATTCTTCTAGAATTTCACATCCCATCTGACATCCAACTCCTGTTTTGTTTTTGTGTTTGTTTTAAACCTTTTTCAATACAAAAAAATGTTATCTCATTTTCCTTTTTTGACTTTCTCTTTCTCATGTCTCAGTCCACTGCTCTCTGACTTTGAACCCCTTTGAGCTTTCAGGACATTCTTGTCATGATTATCAGTGACCTCCATTGTGTCTGATTCATGAATTCCTTCTTGTCTCCATCTTGAGCCCTTGCTTGGCATCACTCTCATATTTAATGTCCCTTTTTTTTGAAATAGGCGACTCGCAAAGTAAGCCATTCTTGACGAAATAGAGAGTGCACTATCTTGTAGGCTAGTGGAGGAGTTACCATCCCAGAAATCTGATCTTGTAGCCCAGGACTATAATGATCTGCTGTCAGTGTGTGCATTGCTTGTTTTTCTTCCCTTGCAGGCTTCCCTCTGGGCTCCACGGTGCAGTCTCAAACCAAGGGCATCTGGATGTGGTGTGTGCCCCATCCCTCCAAGTCGAACCATACTCTGGTCCTTCTGGACACCGAGGGTCTGGGGGATGTAGAAAAGGTAAGGCAGAGAGTCTCAGACAGATTCTTATTTTGTATTTTTGCCTTATCTTGTTCCCTTGTAAATTAACTACTGGAATCTCTTTGTGAAGCCTGGTAATCCAACTAATGAATGATGAATGAGGCAAACATTGTTTAAATCTGATTTCTAGACAAGATCAGATATCATGATATATTAGGTAAAATATTCTCTTATTTCTTGGGACTGGGGTGAATAATTTGGTTCAATTTAATAAAAACTTATTGAGCATCTGAGTTCAGGTCTCTGGATACTAGTGAATAGTCTTATGCATACTAGTGAATAAAGTAAACCCCTTGCCCTCAAAGGGTCTTTAGTCCCATTGAGGAGATCACATATATGCGTTGCTATTAATATAGTGTGACAGGGAAAGAAGCAGGTTATTGAGAGGTAGAAGTTGGGCTCCAGTGCAATCCCTGACCTCCGTCAATTTCATAGGAATCTCTGTGGCTGGGATGGCATTTTGGGCTTAATTTGTGCTAAGACAATAGTGCTAGGCTTTCATCCCTGATGCCGATTAGATACTGAAAATCTGCCCTGAAAGCCCTTTTCTTTAAGATGGCTGACACCTAAGGGCTGTCATTCATCAACACTCTCAGTAGTTGGGGGAATCAGTTATCCAATCCTGCAGAGTGATCCAGGGCTGGGCATGGTGGCTCACACCTGTAATCCCAGCACTTTGGGAGGCCAAGGCAGGAGAATAGTTTCAGCCCAGGAGTTTGAGACCAGCCTAGGCAAGATAGCAAAACCTCATCTCTACAAAAAAAAAGTCAGAATTAGCCAGGCATGGTGGAGCATGCCTTTGTCCCAGCTTCTCGGGAGGATGAGATGGAAGGATCACCTGAGCCTGGGAGCACAAGGCTGTTTGAACCATGAACGTGCCACTACACTCCAGCATGAACAATAGAGTGAGACCCCAACTCAAAAATAATTACTTTTCTAAACCTAAGAGCAATGGGAAACATTGTGCAGTTACTCATAAATATTTGTTGAATTGAATTGGATGTGATTAGAATCACTGGTTATGCCCCCTATGGTCTCTTTTATATAGCCCATGGCCAATAAATATGTGTAGAATAAAGAAGTACTAACACCCATCATCAATACACAATTAAGAAAGAGTTGAAGAAACAGAAAATTCTATGAAAATTGAAATTCTTTATATGTAAACGCATTATGAACATAAGAAATATTGTAATTGTCAAAGATATCATTTGCATTCTTATCCATCTTCTTTGTACAGTGAATGCATTAGTTGAAATAAAAAATGAAAGATTGGTAAGATAAATGTTTCAGTGAATTTCTAAAGAATACACTCCTAGGTCCTTTGCTCTAATGTGCTTTTTAGGGTGACCCTAAGAATGACTCGTGGATCTTCGCCCTGGCTGTGCTTCTGAGCAGCACCTTTGTCTACAACAGCATGGGCACCATCAACCACCAGGCCCTGGAGCAGCTGCAGTATCCTTCCAGCAACCAAATCACCAAGTTTTATGGAGTTTATAGAAATGGAGATAAAATCATTTCTTCCTTTGCTTTTATTTAGTTGCCTTTGGTGGAGTAGAGGAAACCCAGAGAGTGTTTATACTATTTCTATAAAAGAAATATGTGAATTGTGGGCAAGCAGTGCATTTTCCTTAGCCAAGTTGTAGCTATGTGACAGAACTCACAGAATTAATTAAGGCAAAGTCCTCCCCAAGATCTGAAGGACTAGAAGATTCTACAGAATTTGTGAGTTTCTTTCCAGACTTTATCTGGACTGTACGGGATTTCACCCTGGAGCTGAATTGGTCACCATATTACAGAAGATGAGTACTTGGAGAATGCTTTGAAGTTGATTCCAGGTATCAGAGCATGGCCTGGGTGATGGTGACTCAGTCAGCGGTGGGGTCTGTTAAACACTGTGCATCACCTCTGGAGTTGCATTTGTATTTGAGACTAGATTGAGACCTGTAGAAATGAGGACTGGGGTGGGGGTGAGTTGAAAATCTCCAGGGACTGGAGTTTAGGTTCATTTAAAAAGAGTAGAACCTAGTGTAGAAATGTATTTAATCAAGACGACTTTGTTCTTTGACCATTTGTCCTTTAGCATTCAGATTACAAGGGGTGCTAAAACTTTCTAAAGACCAGATCCTTGAGAACCTTCTTGTGCCTTCTGTATTTCTATGTTTAGTCAAACAATTGAGCAGATAATTATTTGACAAGAAATTAGAATAAAAAGCCTATTTAACAAAAAATATATGTCACACAATTAGATCTTATTTTTCTCATGGAAGGATGTAACTTTTCAATACTTATATAGTTATATCATCTACAAAAATGATTTTGTGTTCTAAATAAATCTGAAGAAGTATAAGTCTACACAACCTATTCCTTTTCAAAATTTCTGATAGTTACCAGAACATTTAGTTTACTTTCTGTGTTATAGCTTTCTCATACTTCCAACATATTTATTCATGCTATAACTACAAAATAGTAGTAATAATAATTATTTTTTGAGTTGGAGTCTCACTCTGTTGCCCATGCTGGAGTGCAGTGCCACACTCATGGCCACTGCAGCCTCTACGTGCTGGACTCAGGTGATCCTTCCACCTCAACCTTCCAAGTAGTTAGACCCACAGGTATGTACCACCACGCCCGACTAATTTTTCGATTTATTGTAGAGACAAGGTCCAGTCTTGTTGCTCAGGCTGGTCTCAAACACCTGAGCTCAGACAATCCTCTCACCTCCACCTCTCAAAGTGCTGGGATTACAGACTTGAGCCACTGCGCCTGGCTAAAATAAAATAATTATTTTAATGAGCTACCTTACATGGGTGTGTATTTGATAAGCTCTTATAAGAAATATCAATTCTGATGTACTCATTTTTGTTTTTATTTTTTCTGTTCATGCTCTTTCAAAATATTTATTGAAAAACTGAAGTGCAGAAGAACAACACTGTCAAATCAAATATAATCCTTTAACTCAAAGAATTTACAGAGTAGTGATGATTATCTTAAAATTATATTTTCATTTCATTTAATCTTCTGAGGTTTTTAAGTCTTCAGATAATACAAACAATATGTTGAAAGTTTAAAGAGTAGCCCAAACTATACAAATTCTTTTTAGCATCAATATGGTTTTTCTTTTTTCTTTTTTTGAGTTGGAGTCTCACTCAGTTGCCCAGACTGGAGTGCAGTGGCCGCTCCTGGCCACCGCAGCCTCAACTTGCTGGGTTCAGGTGATCCTTCCGCCTCAGCCTTCCAAGTAGGTGGAACTACAGGCGTGCGCTACCACGCCCATCTAATTTTTTTATTTATTGTAGAAATGAGGTCTTGCCAAGTTGCCCAGGCGGGTCTCGAACCCACGAACTCAGGCAATCCACTCATCTCGGCCTCCCAAAGCACGAGATTACAGGCTGAGCCACTGTGCCCGGCTGGTTTTTCTTAAATAATCATGATGTCTTTCTTAGTGTTCTGAGAACTGCTATTTCTAATATTGTTCTCTTATCTCTTATTTGTGGCTCTTCTTTGGTTCCCACTGCTCAATTTCTTTTTTTTTCCTATTAATTTTTTTATTTTAAAGATGTGGGGTACAATTCAGGGTTAGGTATACAAATGTTCATTATGCCAGTACCCTTGTGAATGAGGTGTGCCTCCTCTTCCCCAGGCAGATTGCCAGTTCTGCTTCTCCGCCCCCCTCCTGGCAGTTTCCCACTACTGTCCATCATTCTCTTATAGTATTATGATAATTGTTCAAGGTCCGCTTATGAGTGAGAACATGTGATACTCAGTTCTTTGTTTCTGTGAAAAATCACTCAATATTATAGACTCTAAGTCCATCCAGGTTGCTGTGAAGTTCATGATTTTGTTCTTCTTTATGGCTGTGTAATATTCCATTGTGTATATGTACCACATTTTTTGTATCTAGTCCTCTTTTGATGGGCAGCACAGTTGGTTTCATGTTCCTGCTACTGTGAACAATGCTGCAATAAACATACTTCTGCGGGTATCTTTTTTTAGATTGATTTGAGTTCTGGGTATATTCCCGGTAGGAGGATTCCACTGCTCAATTTCTACATGAAATCAAGTGGACTAGACATTTACATTTGACCTTTCATTCATCCAGCCCATTCATTCAGTGAACATCTAATAAACAATTACTCTATTCAGGTCTATGGATACCAGTCATAGGTTTTGTCAGATGTCTTCCAAAATTTCTTGCCAGAGTTTTATCATTGGTGCAGGTTTGATGTGGAAAAAAGTATTGAATATTTATGTTAAAGGAATTCTATAAGCATAGAAGACTGCAAAAAGAAAACAAACCTTGTCAAAAATATTCTTTAGCTCCCTTATCCCAGACTGTTTTCACTGTACTCTCTGCTTTTTCTTGTCCCTCAGGCAACAATCCCAGAGTACAAATATCCAATCTGCCCAGGGAGTGCATCAGGCATTTCTTTTCAAAACGAAAAGCTTTGTCTTTGACTGACCAACACATGACAAATACCTCTTAGCCAATATTGAGAAGGTATCAGAAAACCAGCTGGATCGTAAATTCAAGGAACAAACAAACATTTTCTGTTCTTTCATTTTCACCCATGCAAGAACCAAGACCCTCGAGAGGGGGAATCACTGTCACTGGGAATCGTGAGTCTCTTTTTCACATTTCTGTGGGGCCTAATGTATTTTGAGTATATTGTGTAATGGGTTTCTCGGTACTCTTGTTCGAGTCTATGGAGAACTATATATATAGATATTTATACTTCATATAAATGTGTATATTTTATAATTCTCTCACTTTTGGGGGTATACACATTCCTCTTCAGAATTGCAAACTTTGTTATTGATATCTGTAGCTTCCACATATCTGAAAAAAATCTTCCATTAATAATAAAATCATTAACTGGGTGTAAAAACAGATATATATTATTTTCTGAGGAGAAGTGCTTTATGTTCAATATTCTTTGCAAGAAGAATACAAAAAATATTTTGGAAGTTTAAAGAAGTCTAGAAATAAATATTATCCCATAAATCCCTTGGTAGATTCAGAATTAGGAATATGTATAATCCAACTTTCCCTGCCTCATCATTCTACCTGTGTAATCTATTTTCCTTTTAATTTTTAAATAAGAAATGATGTATTCCATACCCTCTTAGTATGTTTGATGAAAGTAGATATTTAAATTTTTTTAGCACTGTGGCTTGAAGAACCAAAAAAATGAAGAGTCAATATCATTAAGAAAATGACAGTGATGATAGTAGAAAGAAGGTGTGTGTGTGTGTGTGTGTGTGTGTGTGTGTGTGTGTGTGTGTTTTGCATGTGTGTGATTTTAGAAATATAGCTCAGAGTCTTAGACCCATTGAGTTATAATTTTATAATTATACCCCAAATTTCCTGGTTTATTCAGGGTTAGGGACCCTGGTGGTGACTTACGTGGATGCCATCAACAGTGGAACTGTACCTTGTCTGGAGAATACAGTGACAACTCTGGCTCAGTTGGAGAACTCAGCAGCTGTGCAGAAGGCAGCCGACCACTACAACCAGCAGATGGTCGAGCAAGTGGAGCTCCTTACAGACACGCTCCAGGAGCTGCTGGACGTGCACGGAGCCTGTGAGAGGGAAGCCATTGCAATCTTCATGGAGCACTCCTTCAAGGATGAAAATCAGGAATTCCAGAAGCAGCTTGTGGTAATTTGTCTTAGTCATGACTCTTTATGACCTTTCCTCTTGACGAACAAAGCCTAGAGGTGACTTTATAGACCGCAAGCCTCATCTCTTACTCAAGAAGTATTTTAGATTCTCATGGGGAATACAGCTTCAAAAGACATGCCTGCCTTTTTTTTTTTTTCCAAATCTTAGCACTTTATCCAGAAATCTTTCTGATCACTAAGGGAAAATTAGTATGGATATCCCTTAAGTGAATACATGGATGATTTCAAGCCTGCTCAGGACGCTTGCAAATCATCCCTGAACAGTTCATGTGTTCTGTGTGCACCCTTCCTTTCCTAGGAACCAAAGTTTCTTCTTACCAGCACCTTATTCTGGCCGTTGTTCAGCTTACATTGCTCTATGTTGTTTCTTTGTGTTATCGAAGATAGAATCACAGGATGCTACAGCTGCAAGAAACCATAGACATTATGGAATGCAAGCAAATCATTTCACAGATGAGAAATCTGAGACCCAGAATGGTTAAGAATCTTTCTGCAGTCTTGCAGAGAGTTTTCAGGGTTTTGAATACATGAAGTTTTATGATTTCTGACTCATTCTGCTTCCTACTTCATAAGAATGCTTTGCTCATGAGGACTGCAGTGAGATCGGCCTTTCTATCAGATTCTTTGGAATTTTATTTTCTCTGCTCCTTTCTTCTGGTGACATTGCTGTACATTCCCTTTGCAGGAAATCATAATGAGTAAGAAGGAAGATTTCTTGCTACAGAATGAGGAGTCGTCTGTTAAATATTGCCAGGCTCAACTCAATCAGCTCTCAGAGGACCTAACGCAAAATATTTTAGCAGGAACTTTCTCTGTTCCTGGAGGGAACAAGCTCTACATGGAAGCAAGGAAAAATATTGAACGGGACTATTTGGAAGTGCCCAGGAAAGGAGTAAAGGTGAAAAATAAGGGACGCATGGGGAAGCTTATAGAATAGAGTGAATGGCGTCTTCTGCACCAGTCGTGGGTAATAGGCGAGCCGAGGGATAGCATGATACCTTAGTCTTTAATGTCCACTATTTACCATTTATTCTTGGGAATAGAAATGTCTATTCCCAAAGAAAGAGCATGGTGTTTAAACATTTAAGAGAGACAGAGCAAAAATTATTCATCTGCCAAGTTCAGATGATTTACAAGCATGAAGTCAGTGTCTTTGGACTCAAAGCTGATCAAAATGAGAGAAAATATAATAAATAGACAATTACACACAGTAATAATGCTTACAAACCTGTGAAAATGAGCTACATTAAGTGGTGGCAATAAACATAAAAATATTAATAATGCAACTGACATATCAAACTGTTGTTGAATATAGGTATACTGTTAAGCTCTTTCCCCAGACGTTTTCCTTTAATTTTCCAAATGACTTTAAGAATCATCTACCCTACTTTTGAAAATTTTTGGATCTGAATTGAGTGGCTTAGGAAGATCAAATAATCTACTTACAGCTCCAGCCAGCAAGTGCCAGGAGAGGGCAGCAGTACAAATAAAAGACAGACTTTCACGATGAAATTGCAAATGTATAAAAGCATCAGAGATTGTGTGTTTGTACAACTGCACAGGACTCTGACTAGCTGGAGCCCAGAATAAGTGGATAGAAGGAGCACTGGGAGAGTAACTGGAGGGAGACAGGAAGCAGAAGATGAGGAGGGCCTCTGATCCCATTAAGGAGCTTGCACATTTGAAGGGAGCCACTGTAGAATTTTAAACATAAAGCAAAAATGGCATGGACAAATAAATCTATGTTTCTTGTTTCTACTTGGTTCAACAGGCAAAAGAGGTGTTCCAGAGTTTCCTACAGTCACAACTGGCAATAGAGGAAACCATCTTGCAGGCAGATAAAGCCCTCACTGATGGGGAGAAGGCCATAGCAGGTATGGAGGGCTCTGCATACAGCAGATTGGGAAGGTTCCTGCAATGCCCTTGACAGATCCAACAGGAAGACCTTCTCCAAACATTGAACTTCCTCTCCTTATGAGCAACACACACATTCTGTTAAATGTGAAAATAACAGGTAGAGCTGTGATTTTTTCCATCAGACAGGCAGGGCCTTTTCATTACATTCTGAAATGTGTTCTTGATGGTGTGGACCCAGGTGAATTCTACAATTTCTCACCCACCCTCCCAGATTGGATTTAGTCTCTGAGCTCATAAGAATAGAGATTTATCTTCATCTCTTATTTTATCTCTTTCTAAAACCTTCATGGGGCAGAGGAGCGGGCCAAGAAGGAGGTGGCTGAGCAGGAACAGGAAATTTTAAGACAGAAATTCCAGGAGCAGCAGCAGGAGATGAAGGCTCAAGAAAGGAGCTTAAGGGAGAACATAGCCCAACTGAAAGAGAAGATGGAGATGGAACGAGAACAACTACTGAATGAGCAGAATAAGGTTTTGGAGCATAAGCTGAAGGTAAGTCTGCTGATGGCTCTGTAAGCCTGATGGTCCTTGCCCTGGTACCTCAGGAAGGGTTGGTGAAGATAACAGCAAGACAGGGAATGAAGCACCATCACTGTTTACTGATTTCAACTCATTGAAATGCCTGAATCCTTTTAAAATTTTTTTTCAAGAAGTCTTTGAATTCTGTTTCATACTCAGACTCTAGAGAGTTTGGATTGACTGTGGTCCCTATAAGTCCTTAGAAAATATAAATAGTTAGAGTTGCTATTTTGGGATATATTAGAATGATGTCACCAGGGCTTGATAAACAAATATTCCCACCAGGTGTATTCAATATAAGCAGCAACAGATTTACCTTGCCAAGACCAAGACCACATATTATCTGGCACTCTACTACCACCCAAAGACCCTGAAGTAGGCTCATGCTGACATAAAACTAGCAGAAACTTGCAGACTTCAAAGGGACACCTTCTAAACTTGCTGCACTGTCTCCATGTGTGGTTGAACTGTCCATAGTTGCTTGTGTTATAAGAGGAATTTTCACATTGTCCATTTATTATAAGAGATTTCCGGTCCAGCATGTAAGTTTCCATTGTTTCTATGATACAAGTAACCATGCCACCCAAGTGGAACTGAGAATTTTTGCAATTAGGCAAGTGGCTTTCTTCCACCTGGCATTTTTTGGGCAGAAACATGTAGCATTTGTCCTCATTCCTAGGTTAGCATCCTAGAAAAATTGTAATGATGGGTGAATATTAGCAAAATTATAAACTATACTTCCTCACAATGTCCAGGTCCAATTCAGATGATAGTCGTTGTTGCCGAATTCTCCTCTGATAATTGAGAAAGTACTTTTAAATAAAATAAGGACAGTTTGACAAAATTCTTTAAACATAACTTTTGAAAGAATGAGGAGTTAAAAAAATTATTTCCTTTTCCAATTTTTCTTTTAGGTCCAAAAAGATTTTCTTGAGGAAGGATTTAGGAAGAAATCCGAGGGGATGAATGCAGAAATAACTTATTTGAAAAATGCAATTGAAGCTACAAAAGATGGTAATGGTCATCAGATTGCACAAATCTTAAACAGACTTGGCAAGGAAATAAATTCAATAATGACTCATCCTAAAAAATTAGTTCGTCATATTGCCAAAGGTGTACGCTCACTGTTTAAAAAGCATTAACTCTTCTTTTAAGGAAATTATAGAATGTGGGTGTATGCTCACTGTTTAAAAAGCATTAACTCTTCTTTTAAGGAAATTATAGAATGTGAATATATGCTTTGCCCTCTTTTTTGTTTTTATTTTTCCTTTTAATTTAGCAAAGTTTATTTTATTTTAGAATTGTGGCAGACAAGTGAGGATTTATTGCATAAGTAAGTTGCATGCAGGTGAAGTCTGGGCTTCTAGAAGCATTCTCTTTTCTCCACAACCATGCCAACATTTGTTGTTTTTGACTTTTTTGTTTTTTACTGGTGTGAGGTTGTATCTCATTGTAGTTTTGATTTGCATTTCTCTGTTTACAAGTGAAACTGAGCATTTTTTCTTGTTTGTTGACTGCTTGGGTGACTTTCTTTGAGAAGTATCTGTTCACATACTTTCCTCACAATGAAACAGATGTGTACACACTCTGAAAAACCATGAGCACTTTTAAGAAATATAAATTTGCAAAATCTTTCATAAATAAGAGGTCAACTTAAGCATTGCGCTTAATGGCAAATTACTTGAGTATCCTCCACATAAGATTGGTAACACACATTTTAATATGTGCATGTACTGGAATATGATGTTACCAGTAGGAAAATTGACAGTGGACCTATCCTGATACTAGTATAGATTGATCTTGAATATATGTTATAAAGTGAAAAAAGAAGACAAAGCAAAAGTCTCCAAGCAAAAATACAATTTCTGTATGGAAGCATGCATGCACACACATCAAATATCTCTGGAAAGATTAATGAAAATCTACTTCTTTTGGAAATAACCAGGTAGAATCAGGTATTGAAGGGATACATACTTTTCATTATATATTCTATCTTTTGAATTATAAAAAAGTTTATTTTGCTAGTTTTTCCTATTCAAAAATATGTAAGAACATGTAAGTTATAGTACTGAGCATGACAATAGTAAATGGAATGTGAAATTGGCTATTTGATGATGAAATTTCTTATTGCTTTTAGGAATGACATCAGCTCAATAAGGGATCTAAGACTAAAAACTGATTATCAGAATGTATAAAATTTGTGTCTTATTCTTGCTCTTATTTGGCCTTATTTTTTATGCTCTTATATTTGTTTCAAAATAAAAGTGTGAACTTTTCTGTGATCTTAGAGATCTCAGCTAGAGAGTCTCTACTTCCTGTCTCTGAATTATAGTTTTAAGGTGATAAAAGTGCAAATTAACAAACATTAAGATTCAGCACTGGTGAGAGGATGCTACCATTCTTGTAAATTCAGTGGTGGTCTCTCTGTTGTAGCCCCAGACAGAGAGGACAATGTGCTTTTCCAGAACTAAACTCCCTGGTGGAGGATGACAGACTCTGACATATGGAAGTCTGGTGTTGGGCTTTAATCATTAGAACCTTAGTAGATTCAGTTATAGTAAGAGTGGCAGAAACTAGGCCTGACCAGAAAGAATTCTGAAGATGGTTAATAGAATGTGTAATTCATAGGATCAAATGGGATGGGAAGAAAACAATAAAATTAAATCAAGGGTGTTTACCAGGAAGTTGAGAGGTAGCCCAAGTGAAACGTCATACCAAAAGCCTTGAGCTGATTTCAGATGTTGCACTTATCAGCTGGAAGGGAGGCCAGCATCCTAAAAAAAGGCCATTGTAACCTCAAGAAAAGAATAAATAATATTGTTTTCTCTAGTTCTTCTTTGAAGGAAACTCTGGCCATTTACTAGGTACCTGTGTACTGGGGAAATAGAAATGCCCAAACATTTCAAGGACTCTTGGAATCAGGATCTAAATTGCCAGTGGTACCCAAGGAGACAGAGCATCCAGGAAATAAATAGAATCTTGTCCCAGGTGCAACTTATTGGAGTATAATATTTGCTTTGAATTGAAGGGTAAGGTTCATTTGTGGACAGATGCTTTTACTTATTTTTCTATACATCCCCTCAGAGTATGTTAAGACATAACAATAGGATGATGTATGTATGATTGTTTTCAATTGCTGCAATTCCCTGAACTCTCTAAGATCAGTGGTAATAGGTAACTGGGATTTTAGACAGAAGGCTAAGGTCTCTAAGGTGATTTAAAGTCTAGCAAAAGAAAAGGAACGTTCCTAGTGCAGTATCCTTCTCTAAGACCTCACATCTCACAGTCCCTGTGAAAGTGAGCCAAATACTGATTTTTTTCCCCACTGTGGCTTATAGGGTAACTCATGCACATCTGTAATCTTATGCAGATCTGTGACTTCATGTGTCACAGTTTCTGTTAAACTGTATCAAAGGAATAAAGAAATAATTTTTCTTGCTTCATAGGGTGACTCACACAGATTTGTAAAGAAATGCAACAGATTTTATCATCCTGTAATTTATTTCAGGTTTTATCTAATACTTTCAAGACTGGCTAATATACTTGAGCTCTCTTTGATGGTCAAGACAAGAAACATGTTTGACATTATCTAAGGACTCTCAGTCAAGAAGATGAAGACCCCCATCCATTTGGGGCGCAATGAAACTATCTTATAATCATTACTCATCCTTTCTTTCCTAAACCATACTTTTGCCATGCGTCTGTAAGTCCGATTCATTCTAGTGAATCCCTTTTTGAGGGCTCACTGGGATCAAAAGTCCCCAAGACCACCTCAGATTAAATGATTCACTAGTAAGACCCAGAACTCAGGAAAGTTTCATGCTTATGGTTACTATTTATGATAGTGTACAGCTACAATTAAAACCAGCAAAAGGTACATGGGTCAGATCCAAGAGATATTAGGCACGGTCTTGCAACTGTCTTCTCCCAGGAGAGTTGCACAGACAGCGTCTAATTCTCTTACAAACAATGTGTGTGATGCATGAAATATTGTCAACCAGGGAAGGTCACACAAGCCTTCATGTTTAGTGTTTTTATTTGAGTGTACTCCTGTAGGAATAGAGTGCTCACGTGGCTAATCTTATTGACTTAGAATCCAGCCACTCCAGAAGTCAAACTATTATGGTGTACCCAAAGATTGTAAGAGGTGATGAATTGTATGGAAACTATGTGAAGTCTTATAATATGAAGTGTGATGAATTAGGTGAAATGTAATGAAACTATAGCCTCATATATTAAGTATGCTGAAACTGTGCTGTGATCTCTCCCCTAAAACTTAGTAATTCTTGGAAACCCTGGAAAGAATGCCCAACTTGGAAACCCCAAGTGCCTATGTTAGATAAGCTAATCAGCGTTTTTCTTGCTTCTGTAACCCCCGCTGGCAGTGTGTGAGTCTTGTGCGATAAGCCCCTTTCAAATTCTGGCAGGCTTTTCTCTGTTTTAATTGTGGCAAGCAAGCCCCTCTTCTGACGGGCTTTGTGTTGTTTAAATTTGAATGATAACGGCCTTGTGGATTAGGCGGGCTTTTGATTATTTAAGAAAGGCCCCAGCCACTGTATGGGGCCCTCACCTAGAGACTTGTAAGTCTTGTGAGTGGCCCTGGCCAATCGAACCTGGTTAATAAACTTCTCTCTTGGTAAATTGTGTGTCGGCGCTGTGAATCAAACGCTCAGACCTGTGAATCAAACGCTCAGACCCCACATCAAGATCTCCATCATAAATCACATTTTTCACATAAAGTAGCTGGTGTGGCTTGGGGCCTCCACATATACAAAACATTCTTATCAGGCAAGTCATTCAAAGGACTTAGTGGTTATATTCCAGAAGCCAGCTACTTTATGTGAAAAATGTGAAAAAGGGTCAGACATTTCTTTGCAATGCGAAGGAAACCCAGACTTGCTAAGTTAACCTTTTATTATGAAGTCCTAAAGAATAAAAAAGATAACACCATGAGAAAGGTAAAGTGAAGATATTTATTGTCTTACTGGAAGGACGTGTCAATGTTTTATTCTTGACTTTTTAAAATATAAATATTTTGGAAATAAGGGAAAATGGTCAACATGAGGAAGTTAGGGTATGTTTCTCCTATGAAGTAAAACAAGAGAATTTTCTCAGCACCCAGAGAGGAACTGGGCCAACAGCACACTGCATGGCTTATCAAAAATAGTGACACCAAACACATAGTACAAAGGAGAGAAAAATCCATTGACCTGTGCTGAAATTAGACAGATGATCACCTGAACCACTGCAGGCTGCCTCCAGCCTCCAGACACAGTGTGGGAGGTGAGTGAGAGGAATCCAGGAGATCTGTGCTCCTGCTGTGGACTTGGTGGGACCTTTGAGCCTGACTCCAGTCCCCCATGGGAAACTGCCTTGCCCCTAGCTACTACAAAACCCATGTGGAGTGGTGCAGTGGTAACCACCATAATGCAGAAACTCTTTCCTTGCATGGCTGCTTTCCTGGGAGAAGATGGGCCCCAAGGGCTAACTCTGTAGGAGTTTTTTTTTTTTTTTTTTGAGTTGGAGTCTCATTCTGTCGCCCAGACTGGAGTGCAGTGGCCACTCCCGGCCACCGCAACCTCGACCTGCTGGGCTCTGGCGATCCTTCCGCCTCAGCCTTCCAAGTAACTGGAACTACAGGTGCGCGCTACCACGCCCGGCTAATTTTTTTGATTTATTGTAGAGATGAGGTCTCGCCAAGGTTCCCAGGTGGGTCTCGAACCCGCGGGTTTAGGCAATCCACTCATCTCAGCCTCCCAAAGCGCAGGATTACAGGCTGAGCCACCAAGCCCGGCTTGTAGGAGTTCTTTGCTCCAGTTAGGCTTGAATGACCAGTGAGCCTTGAGACACTTCAGTCCTCTACAGGAAGCTGCCTTCACCACAGCAGTGCCCACCAAAACTCATGTGGAGTGGGCAGCTGCAGCCGCCATAGCCCAGGAACTCGGTGCTTGGGGCTGCTTTCTAGCTGGCTTGGGAGGGGATGGGCCCCACGGGCAACCTCCAAACAGTAGTCAGTTCCCGACTGGGGTGGGCTAAGTTAGTACACTTGATCCTACAAGCCAGATTGTAAACAACCCAAGGCCAGGGCAGGAGCCAGGTGGGATACGTTGCCATAGCAATCAATTCCCAAGTAAACTCTTCTGTGCCTGCCCAGAAAAGTAGCATGGCTCCAGTGGTCTGGAACTCTCTCTTTTTTATTCTTTTGATTAATTAATTAATTAATTTTTGAATTGGAGTCTCACTCAGTCGCCCAGACTGGAGTGCAGTGGCCACTCCCGGCCACTGCAGCCTCGACCTGCTGGGCTCCAGCGATCCTTGGAACTCTCTCCTAATTCCCACTGGGGTGGTCAGAAGTTGTGCACTGGTGGGGTGCTTGGGCCCTTTTCTAATCACACTCCCCTGAAGACTCAAAACAAAGACTCAAAACAAAGAGTAATCTCAAAATCCCTGTCCTCTGCCTAGATTGAATGGGCACTTCCCTGGGAGCAACCAAGCCAAGGAAAAACCCCACAGTCACTAACACAGTAGCTTTCTCTCACAAGTGCCACTTCTTGACCAGAGGTCAACAGCAAATGACACCACATTGGATGTAATATCTAAACTTTGCAGAAGATCTAATCCCATTTCCCAGAATACACCACTTTATAAGCCACTCTGGCCACCCAAGACTTTTTGAGCCAGAGCAGCCATCCAACACAGGACTGCTACAGCTGGCAATTGAGAAACTCACCACACAAAGGATATATAGAGCCAAAGGAACTCTACAGTGCTTTCCTAAGTCAACCCCCTGCCAATCTCAAATAAAAAAATTAGTCTACCAAAATGAGAAGGATCCAGGAAAATAAGTCAGGCAATATGAAAAAACAGAGTTTACCAACACTCCCAAAAGACATCTCTAGTTTTTCAGCAATGAAAGGTAACCAAAATGAAATTTCAGATATATAATTCAAAAGATTGATAATAAATTAAACAATGAGCTTCAGGAGAAAATTTGAAACTAAAAAAATAATGTTAAAAAGCTATTCAGGATATGGATGAAAAATTTTCCATAGACATCCTAAACAAAACCAAGCTGACATTTTAGAAATGAAAGAAGCATTCAGGGCATTACAAAATGCAGTGCAAAGTTTTAACAGTAGACTAACTCAAGTGGAAGAAAAGATCTCAGAACTTGAAGACAAGGCTTTTGAATTAACCCTAGCAGACAACAATGAAGAAAAAAAGAATAAAAAAACTAAACAACTGTGAAATGGGAAATGACCAAATCTAAGCATCATAGGTATTCCTGAGGAAGAAGAGAAGGTAACAGGATTAGAGAACCTATTTGAGAAAATAATAGAAGAAAACTTCTCTGGCCTTGTATGAGATTTAAACACCGAGGAGAACAAAGAACCCCCAGAAGATTTGTTTCAAATATATACATATATTTTTCCTAATGACATATAATCATCCAGACATGCAATGTTAATGGAAAGGAAAGAATTTGAAGGGCAATTAGACAAAAGCATCAAATAGCTTACAAATATTAAACTATCAGACTTACAGCCAACTTATCAGAAGAAGCCCTACAAGCCAGAAGGGCTTGGGGCTCCAGCTTCAGTCTCCTCAAACACAATAACTATTAACCAAGGATTCTGTATCCCACAAAACAAAGTTTCATACATGAAGCAGAAATGAAGTCTTTCTCAGATAAGATAACTCTGAGGGAATCACTGCTAGACTGGTTCTACAAGAAATACTCAAAGGAGTCTAAATACCAAACAACAGGTCAAAATACACCACTAGAAAAATTATGGAAATCATGAAGCCCACAGACCTTATGGAACAACAACAAAATAGAAAAAAATAACAAAAACGAATAAATAAGACAACCAGTTATCAACCAGTATGATGAATGAAATAGTAACTACATATCACTATTAACTCTGAATGTAAATGGTCTCAATGCCCCCACTAAAATGATACAGACTGGATAAAGACAAACACAAACACAACCCAAATTGCTGCCTTTGAGAGACCCAGTGAACACACAAAGACTCCTATAGACTCAAGGTAAAGTGGTGGGAAAAAAATATTCCATGCAAATGGAAATGAAAAAGAAGCAGGAGATCCAGTTCCAAACCCTGGGGCAATTTCCATGCTCCCTACATACTCCCCTGTTCTGCTGATGGGAGAATCTTCCCTGCTCCAGAATGGTCAATCTTTTCTCTGGGCAGAAACCGAAGTGCCTACAGTAGTCATTGTTGCTGAGACAATGGACACTGGTAAAAAATGGTATCTTCCTTACCCATCCTGACTGGAAGAGTACCTATGGCTTTACTGAGTGTTTTTCCTTTTCACCAACTATTGGCCTCCACCTGAGACAACTCCAGGGTTCAGGAGAAATGGGGTGTTATCCTGTGGCCTGAGTTAAGCAGATTCCTGATTGGAAGGTGTGTCTCAGGGGAGTTTTCAGTTCTATCCCATGTTCTGGGGTCACACTCACTTTTTCCAGCAGAATGCCACCTTGGGGGCTGTTTGCCCGTTTTCTTCTCCCTGAGATCTGAGGTGTCCTTTGCCGTTCTGATGAATATTCATTTTCTTTCCTTCTTCAATTGGGGTTCACTGTTGGCCTTTTCACACTGTCTCAATTAAACTTTAAAGAACCTACATAGTAGCCAATGCTTACATTAGAAAATATATAGAGGCAATGTTACTGTTGTGTGAATGTTTTATTTGTATATGTGGATGTCTACTTCATTTTCAACTAAATTTTATCATATAATTAATGAATTATTATTATTCAAGTATAAAATACTTATCCTATAATAAATATTTACATGCATATTTATTTATAATATAGAAATAATACATAATAAATACATAATAAAATTTATATTTATAAGAGGTATTTATATTATAATAACATTTATTAATATAGTAAATGTTACAATTCGAATATTTGAAAAATAATTTCAACTTATACATAATTGATATTTTATTGTAATTTATACTTTGCCACACATTTCTACAAACTGCATATTAACATGAGCAAATTTCTAGAAATTTTATATTGTTATCAATGAATCATTTTTCATAGGAAAATTCAGTCATTTATTACTCAATAAATTACCAAATATTACCACATGATGGCAGTGTGTGAAGGCTTTTATCTCTTCAGTATAGGTTTTATGTGACCTTGATAACTGTGTTCTCCCTTCTGTGCTAGAACAGGTCATGTCCTGCCAATGTAACCAAAAAATACCCCTGCAAAGTCTGTATTTATAACTTTTACCATTGCCCACTCCACTCAGACTAGCTGGAGTCATCACAACATACACCCATTTTTTAAGCTTCATTGCTCACTCACAGGGCATCATGGATCAGGAAAGGTGTTCCCCCAGTAAAACCAGCCTCTTTATTACAACTGATTTTGTTCCGTCACAACTTATTTCTCTTTGGCTTACAGTGCTATGTTGTTGAGAACTAGGCAATTTGTCGTGCAGATTTGTCAATGCATTGCCCAGAAATCTGGTCAGAAAGTCAGTTGGTTGATACTCAGCAAGATGCTTTTTCTGTATCTCTGCTCCAGAAAGGATTTTTATATGCTGTTTGGCCCACATCACCTTAGAAACAGGCACTCAGGTTGGGATTCTGAAACTGATCCACTAACTTGTAAGATATTGATATGTGGGGTGTGATAATCTCTTGCATGTTGTTGCATTACATTTAGCTAATCCATGGGTCAGCAAACTGTGGACGATAGGCCAAACTATTCTGCTCTACCTCCTATTTTTGCAAATAAAGTTTTATGGAACACAGTCACACACATTTGTTACATATTGTCTCTGGATGCTTTACATGAATAGTTGTAGAAGAGACTTGTGGCACGCATAGTCTAAAACATTACTATTTTGCTTTTTCCTAAAATAGCAGGAGTCTCCCTAGGTTTCCCAGGCTATAAGTTATTCATAGGTATTATAGTAGTGAATCACAGCCTCAAATTTGTGGACTCAAGTAATCCTCCTTCCTCAGCCTCCAGAGTAGCTAGGACCACGGGTGCATGCAATCATGCCTGGTTTATTTCCTTTTTTCTATAAATGTTTACATATATTAGGGCAATGTTAGAGCAAATGGAGAAGAAGAAGAATGAGAACTTTGTCCTCACAAAGCTCATCTTCCTTAGTCATTTCCCTATTTCACTTGTTTTTTCCCTTTCTTAGTGTTTTTTTTTTTTATTTTTATTTTAAAGGTGTGGAATATAAGTCAGGATTAGGTACAAAAGTAGTCATTGTACAGGGGAAGTTTGGGCCTCCCATTGGTCCTCACTTTGCCTGATTTAGGATCAGGTACCTTTTTTTTTTTTTTGAGTTGGAGTCTTGCTCTGTCACCCAGACTGGAGTGCAGTGGCCACTCCCAGCCACCACAGGCTCGACCTGCTGGGCTTCGGCGATCCTGCCGCCTCAGCCTTCCGAGTAGCTGGAATTACGGGCACGCGCTACCACACCTGGCTGATTTTTTGATTTATTGTAGAGATGAGGTCTCGCCAAGTTGCCCAGGCGGGTCTCGAACCTGCGGGCTCAGGCAATCCACTCACCTCAGCCTCCCAAAGGTGCAGGACTATAAGCTGAGCCACCGAGCCCAGCGCAGGTACCCTTACTAATGTTATAAGCTTCTTGCCTCCCTCCCTTCCCTGCCAGTGTTCTACTATTGTCAACTCCTTTCTTGTAGTATTATCATAAATGTTCAGGGTCCACTCACCAGTGAGAACATGTGGTACTCAGTTCTTTGTTTCTGTGACAGATCACTGAGTATGATAGACTCTAAATCCATCCAAGTTGCTGCAAGGTCCATAATTTTGTCCTTTCTTATGGTTGCATAATATTCCATCATGTATATGTAGCACATTTCTTTTAATCCAGTCCAGTTTTGATGGGCAACATGGCTTGTTCCATGTTTTTGCTATTGTGAATAGTGCTGCTATTGTGCAGTTATCTGTTTGGTAGAATGATTTGAGCTCCTCCAGGAATATTCCCAGAAGGGGGATTGCTGAGTCATATGGAAGGTCAGTTTTTAGATCTTTTGGAAATAGCCACACTGTTTTCCACAAAGGTTGTATTAATTTGCACTCCCACCGACAGTGTAAAATTGATCCCTTTTAACTGCATCCTTTCTGGCGTCTGTTGTTTTTTGAATTATTAATGATGTTCATTCTAACGGGAGTTAGGAGGTATCTCAGTGTGGTTTTGATTTGCATTTCTTTGGTAATTAGTGAGGCTGAACATTTTTCATGTATCTGTTGGCTGCTCATATGTCTTCTTTTGAGAAATGTCTATTCATATCTTTTGCCTACATTCTTTGTTTGTTTGTTTGTTTTTGAGTTGGAGTCTCACTCTGTCGCCCAGACTGGAGTGCAGTGGCCGCTCCCGGCCACCGCAGGGCGATCCTTCTGCCTCAGCCTTCCAAGTAGCCAGAATTACAGGTGCACGCTACCATGCCCGGCTGATTTTTTGATTTATTGTAGAGATGAGGTCTCGCTGCCCAGGCGGGTCTCGAGCCCGCGGGCTCAGGCGATCCACTCACCTCCGTCTCCCAAAGGCACGGGATTACAGGCTTGCCTACTTTTTAATAGGGCTGTTTCTTTTTTTCCTTTTGGCACATTTGAATTCCTTGTAGATCCTGGATGTTAGACTTTTGTCAGATAGACAGTTGGCAAATTTTTTTTCTCATTCTATGAGCTGTCTCCCCACTTTCTTGATGGTTTCTTTTGCTTTGCAGAAGATTTTCAGTTTGATGAGATCCCACTTATCTATCTTATCTCTTATGGCATGGGCATTTGGGGTTTTGATCAGGAATTGATTGCTTATTTCAATGTGTGTAAGGGTGTCTCCTGCGTTTTCTAAGATTCTTATAGTTTGAGGTTTTACATTTAGGTCTTTCACCCAGTTAGAGTTGATTTTGTGTTTTGTGATAGATAGGGGTCCTGTTTCATTCTTCTGCATGTGGTCAGCCAGTTTTCCCAGCACCACTTACTGAATAGGTTCTCCTCTCCCCAGTGGTTGTTGAAGGCTTTGTCAAAGATGAGTTGGTTGAGAAATTGAGACTTTGTTTCCGGAATCTCTTTCCTGTTCCATTGGTCTATATATTTGGTCTTGTACCAATACCAGGCTGTTTTGATTATTGTAGCTTTATAATAACCTTTAAAGTCTGGGAGTGTGATAACTTCCACTTTCTTTTCTTGAGAATTGTTTTGGCTATTTGTGATCATTCATGTTTCCAAATGAATTTCTGTATTGCCATTTCCAGGTCTGAGAAGAACAATGTTGGTAATTTAATGGATATTGCACTGAATCTGTAGATTGCCTTGGGTATGATGGGTATTTTAACAGTGTTGATTTCTCCAATCCATGAACATGGAATATTTTTTCATTTGTATGTGTCTTCTTTGGTTTTTTTGAGCATTGTTTTGTTTTCTTTGTAAAAGTCTTTCACTTTTCCAGTTAGGAAGATGCCAAGGTATTTCTTTTCTTTTTGTGTGTGTGTGTGGCTATTGTGAATGGAATTGTGCCTTTTATTTTGTTCTCTGCCTGTTTGTTGTTGGTGTCTAAAAATGTGACTGTCTTTTGTTTATATTGATTTTATACCCTGAAAATTTGTCAAACTCCTTTTTAGTGCAAGGAGTTTTTTGACAGATTCCCTAGGGTTTTCCATGTGTAGGGTCATATTATCACAAAGAGGGATAACTTAACTTCCTATTTTACTATTTGGATACCCATGATTTCCTTTTCTTGTGTGATTTCTCTACCTAGGACTTCCAACACTCTGTTGAACAGGAGGTGTGAGGGTAGGTAGCCTTGTTTTGTTTCAGTTTTCAGGGGAAATGCTTCCAATTTCTGTCTATTTAGCAATATGTTGCCTGTGGGTTTATCCTAAATGGCTCTTAATATTTTGAGATATGTTTCCTCTATGCCTAGGTGTTCAAGGGTTTTAATCAAGAAGGGAGGATGGATTTTATCAAAAGCTTATTCTGCATCTAATGATATAATCATGTTATTCCTATTTTTACATCTGTTGATGTGTTTAATTTGTGGTCTTGCGAATGTTGAACCTGCCCTACATCCCAGGATTAAATCTTGCTTGGTCATGGTAGATGATTTTTGCGACGTGTCACTGGATTTGATTTGCTAGAATCTTATTGAGTATTTTTGCATCTATGTTCTTCAGAGTATTGGCCTATAACTCCCTTTTTGTTGGATATTTACCCTGTTTGGGTATCAGTCGGTGTGATGTTAGTTTCATAAAATGATTTGGGGAGAGTTCCATCTTTCTCGATTGCTTGGAATACTTTCAGTAAGATTGATATCAGCTCCTCTTTGTATGTTTTGTAGAACTCTGCTGGAAAGTCATCTGGTCCAGGACTTTTTTTGGGGGTAGTTTCTTATGACAGAGTTGATTTCCTGGGGTGTTATTGGTCTATTTAATGTCTCACTTTCTTCTTGTTTCAACCTTGTGTGGTTGTGTAATTATAGAAAGTTACACATTTCATTTAAATTTTGAGTTTGTTTCCATACAGGCGTGCATAGTGTTCTCTGATTGTGCTTTGTATTTCTTCAGGATCTGTTGTGATTTTATCTTTTGCATTTTTGATTGTGTTTATTTGGGCCTTTTCTCCTTTTTTCTTCGTCAATCTGGTTGAGGTCCATCAACCATGTTTATTGTTTCATAGAATCAGCTTTTTGCTTTGTTGGGCTTTTTTCTGTGATATTTTTGTCTCTTATGTCTTATATTTGGACTTTGACTTTGGTGATCTGGTTTCTTCTGCTGAGGTTAGGGTTTTGGTGGTCTTGTCTTTCCAGGTCCCTTAGTTAATTTGTTAGGCTGTTAACACGTGATCTTTCCATTTTCTTGATGTACATTTGTAAATAAATGAATTCCCCTCTTAGAACCGTTTTCATGGCATCCCAGAAATCTTGGTAAGATGTATCTTTCTTTTCCTTTACTTCCAGAAATCTTTTAATTTCTGCTTAGATTTCTGTGTTGACTCAGGAATTGCTCAGTATCATGCTATTTAGTGTCCATGTCTTTGTTGGTTTGGGGGGAGCTATGTTGGTGTTGATATTTATTTTTATATCATTGTGGTCTGAGAAGGTGCATGGCAGAATTTCAATCTCATGAGATTTGTTTATGGCCAAGGATGTGGTCGATGTTGGAGTAAGTTCCATGTGTTGATAAGTGGAATGTTTATTTCATGGTTATTGGGTGGAGTGTTCGGTAGGTCTACATTTGGCCAAGCATGAAGTTGAGGTTCTGGATCTTCTTGTTAATTTTTTGCCTCATTGATCTATCTAGGGTTATTTGTGGGGTATTTAAGTCCCCAGTTATGATAGTGTTAGAGTCAGTATCTCTTTTTAGTTTACCTAGAAACTGCTTTATAAAAGTTGGTGCTCCTCTGTTGGGTCCATATATGTTTAGAATGGATATTTCTCACTGATGGAGTGACAACTTTTATTATTAAGTAGTGACCCTCCATATCTTTTAAAAATTTTTGACAGCTTAAAGTTATTTTGCCTGATATTAAGATCACAACTTCTTTCTCTTGTGTTCCATTTACCTGAAAATTTGTTTTTCATCCTTTGAGACTATGAGTATCCATTCTGGTAAGATGAGTTTCCTGGAGACAGCACATTGTTGCATCATGTTTTTTAAATTCAGTTTGCCATTCTATGTCTTTTCATTGGTGCATTTAGTCCATTCACGTTCAGGCTAATTGTTGAGATGTGAGAGTTTATCCCTGTCATGAGGGTCTTGTAGAATTTGTTGTTGTTATTGCTTGTTTGTTTATTTGTTTAATTTTGGCTTTCTTCTGATTTTTGAGTTGATATATATGCGTGGTCATTCTTTCTTCCCTTTCTTCTGTGCTTAATACTTTCTTAAGTGTCTTTTATAGTGCTGGTCTTTAGGCGGCATAAACTCTCAGGGATTGAATGTCTGGGGAGGATTTTAATTCTCTGTCACTGATAAGTCTTAGCTTAGCTGGATAGGAAACTCTTGGGTGGAATTGTTTATCTTTGAGAGCTTTGAAGTTTGGACTCCAGTCTCTTCTAGCCAGTAGTGCTTCTGTAGATATCTGCTGCTATTCTTATTGATCTTCCTCAGTAGGTAGCCTGAACTTTCTCTCTTGCTGCCTTTAGGATTTTTCTTTTATACCTACTTTGTGTAACCAAGTTACCATGTGTTTAGAAGTTGCTCTTCTCATTTGATGCCTTGCAGGGATTCTCTGAATTGCTTGTGTTTGGTTTCATCTCTGATGAGATGAAGGAAGTTTTTTTGAATAATTTCTTGGAATGTTTGTTCCAGGGTGGTCTCTGTTTCTCTCTCTGCCTTAGGAATGCCAGTTCGGTGTATGTTCAACCTCTTAATATAATCACACATTTCTTGGAGGCTTACTTTGTGTTTTTAAACTTATTTTCTATGTTAGCAGTTTAGGTTATTTCTATATTTTGGTCCTCAAGCACTGAGATTTTTTTCTTATGCTTGGTTAATTCTGCTTTCCATGCTTGGCTGTTTGTTATTTATTTCATTTACTGTATTCTTTATTGCTATCATCTCAGTTATTAATTCCTTCATTCTTTTCTCTCATCTCTCCTCATTTCTACTCATACTCTCTATTAATATTTTGATATCTGTGTTTGTGGTTTGAGACCAGTCTTTCTGGGGACTCTTCATTGTGTGATTTCCGAAGTCTGTATTCTCAGGTGCTGTCTTCCCAAGGGTCTGGATGGTACCTGTGTTCTTCCTTTGATTCTTCCTCATTTGTGATAATTTTCCTCCCCCATCCCCCTCTTTAATTGTATTGCTTAGTGATGGGGGATAACTTTCACTTCTGTTTGCTCAAACCCCTATTCTACCTTATGCAGATCCTCTGGATTTGTTCAATTTCAAAGCCAGACTGGGTGTGGAAAGCTGTGCTGTCTTTTGCAGTTTTGAGTTTTGATTAAGGTGTAATGAGGGGAGTTTTGGTTCAGAAGCTATTTGCAGATCACAGTATCTGCTATCTGGTATGTGGGCCTTCTGAAACTCACTTCCCTCCTCCTTAAAATCAGTCCATGTGGTGGGAGCATATGTATGCCCCTGAAACCAAAATGAGATAAGAAAAAGGACCTAGAAAGGAAGAATGGATAAAAAAGGAAGATGAAGAGATAGAAGAAGAAGGAAAACAGACAGGTACACAAACTAATGGATAAACAAAGAAACAAAAACAAAAAAACCCCCAAACAAACAAACATACAAACAAAACAAACTTGATGATGCATTTGCCCTCAAAATTCCCATACATGAACAGATAAACTGAAAAACTTAATATAACAACAACAAAACTCAAAACAAAACAAATGCAAAAAAAACCCCACCCAAAACAGAAAAAAAAGAGTCACAGCTTTTGGGTGATGCAGCGGTAGGGAGTGGTCCAGTCTCCAGACTCTTCACTCCACTCTCAGTGCAGGCAGGTTAGGTTGTTCTCAATGTGGGTCGGGATACCCCACAGACTACTGGGGTGAAGGGTGAATCAAATCTGTACTCACCCCAACTCATCTGCTGCTACTAATGCTAGATCTCCCACTCAGATTAGATGTGTCTATGTCTGGTTGGGTGTGGGGGTGGGGCGTCTGTTGTTCCATGTCTGCTCCTGAAATATCCTCTCTGGGCCAGTGATGGTGGATCCCGGAGGGGTGTGGAGACTACTGCTGGGTCTCAGGATGGAGGTTGTTGTGAGTTGGGCGGGCCAAAGCAGGTCACTGCCTGTCTCGAGATAGAGAAAATGGTCACAGTGGAGGTCTGCTTTCCGGGGACGACAGGCCTCAGCTCCAGATTTCCTTCCCAGGCCTTCTCCATGTTTCCGCTGCCAGTGCCCTGCCTGCTGCCACAGGTGGTGGCATGGGTTGGGTGCCAGGTACACTGATCTCTGCTACCTTTTTCCAAGAGATGCCTTAAGAATGGCAGACCTTCCTGCACACCAGAGTCTCTGATCTCAGGGCAGTGGTAGGTTGCTCAGGTTGTCCCTCAGGTGGCAGACATCTCCTGAGGGAAGCCCCAGGTGCTTCATCCCAAGTTTCCCCTCAGATGGACATTCCCCTCAGATAGTCACACCCTTGCACTCAGACTTGTTTTTATGGACACTCACCCATTCATAGACTCTCACACTCCCACCAATTCAATGACTGTCTTCTAACCATCTCCTGTCCAGGTTTTAATCCTGGCTCTATGACATATTCACTTAGATTTGTGAGATTCATTTATCTCATTTGTAAAGTGTGTGTAATAATCTCTAACTTGCAGGTTCTGGTAAGTATCAGAAAGGCAAATATATAAGGTATTATAGGACTTGGCATATCAGAAGCCCCCATAATGGTAAAAATTATGTAGATTTTATAAATACTATTGATGTACAACTTTGGAGAAGATAATACTCAATGTTTCATCACTAACACCATTAATGATTTGAGAGAATGATGGAAGAAACCTTCTGCAGTCTGCTAATGCTAGGATACATACTGTCTTTTAGAAAAAGAAAAAATCTTTATTGATCCTAAAATCATGGGTACTTGATTAACTCTGAGGCAGAAAATAACTTTGTACTCTTATTTCTACCAGCAGGCTCTTCTAGGTGGGCAGGTTGCCATGGCATCTGGACCTAAAATGTTGGCCCCCATTTGTCTGGTGGAAAACAACCATGAGCAGCTGTCATTGAATCGGCAGGCTATCGAGATTCTGGACAAGATTCCTCAGCCAGTGGTGGTGGTGTCCATTGCAGGACTATACCGTACAGGGAAATCCTACCTGATGAACCTTCTGGCGGGACAGAACCATGGTGAGTGGTGTCCTGGGGCACAGACTGATTGCTTCTTTCCATCTATATCTCAGCATCTTAATTCTTTCAGTCTCATGAAGGGAGAACCCAACTTCTCTCAATAAACCAAATTTCTCATTCTAATCCTAGCCACAAATAATTTTCTTACTATTAATTGTTCCCATGTTCTGTCCTTTATTCTCATTGAGAAAAATCTCTCCTACCAGTGCCCAGAATCCTACTTTCTCTCCCAAACTAAAGCATTGGACTTCTGTAATTTGTTTCTTTCTTCTCACAAAATAATTTGCTTTATATAGTGTCCAAGCAACATATACAGATTTTTGAATATGTATGATGCTAAAAATCCTTCTCAAATTTAACATTCCACTGTGGCTACAAAACTATGTTTTTTTTTTTAATTAATCAGTATTTTTAATTATGGTTTTGTGGGGTACAGTTAAATGTTAGGTGTACAATTACGTTTCATTCAGGCACCCTGTTGATAAGAGGTGTTTTCCCATCCCCCGACAGATATTTGCTATTGTTAATCCCATCCCCCTCCCCCCCATAGTTTCCCAGTACCATCATTCATTTTCTTATAGTATTACATTGGATGTTCAAGGTCCATTATATGAGTGAGAACATGTGATATTCGGATCTTTGTTTCTGTGAGAGGTTACTCAGTATTATAGACTCTAGTTCCATCCAGGTTGCTGCGAAATTCATGATTTTGTTCTTTTTTATGGCTGCGTAGTATTCCATCATGTATATGTACCACATTTTTTAAATCCAGTCCTCTTTTGATGGGCAGCATGGTTGTTTCCAGGTTCTTGCTATTGTGAACAACGCTGCGATAAACATACGTGTGCAGGTATCTTTTGTATAGAGTGATTTGTGTTCTTCAGGGTATATTCCCAGTAGGGGGATTGCAGGGTCATATGGAAGGTCAATTTTTAGAGCTTTTAGGAATCACCACACTGCTTTCCACAGAGGTTGCACTAGTTTACACTCCCACCAACAGTGTAGAAGTGTTCCCTTTTCATCACACCCTCTCCAGCAGCTGTTATTTTTTGAGTTGTTGATAATTGCCATTCTGACTGGAGTTAGGTGATATCTCAGTGTGGTTTTGATTTGCATCTCCCTGATGATTAGTGAGGTTGACCATTTCTTCATGTGTTTGTTGGCTGCTCGAATGTCTTCTTTTGTGAAGTGTCTGTTCATATCTTTTGCCCATTTTATAATGGGGTTGTTTGTTTTCTTCTTTTCAGTACGTTTCAGTTCCTTGTAGATCCAGGATGTTAAGCCTTTGTCAGACCTAGAGTTGGCAAATACTTTTTCCCAGTCTGTAGGCTGTCTCCCTGCTCTCTTGATGGTTTCTTTGGCTTTGCAGAAGCTTGTCAGTTTAATAAGGTCCCAGTTGTCTGTCTTCTCTCTTAAGTCCTGTGGGTTTCGGGTTTTGTACAGGAATTGGATGCCAGTTCCGATTTCCATGAGAGTATTTCCTTCCTTTTCTAAGGTTCTTATGGTTTGAGGTTTTACATTTAGGTCTCTGATCCATTTGAAGTTAACCTTTGTGCATGGGGATAGATAGGGGTCCTGTTTCAATCTTCTGCATGTGGTCAGCCAATTTTCCCAGCACCATTTACTGAATAGGTTCTCCGCTCCCCATTGGTAGGTGGTGGGTGCTTTGTCGAAGATGAGTTGGTTGAGAAATTGAGGTTTTGCTTCTGGAATCTCAATTCTGTTCCATTGATCTATATGCCTGTTCCTGTACCAATACCAAGCTGTTTTGATGATTGTAGCTTTATAGTAAAGTTTGAAGTCTGGTATTGTGATACCACCTGCTTTGTTTTTTTTGCTGAGGATTGTTCTGGCTATTCTTGGACGTTTGTGTTTCCATATGAATTCCTGTGTTGTTTTTTCTAGGTCTGAGGAGAATGTTGTTGGTAATTTAATGGGTATTGCATTGAATTTGTAGATTGCCTTAGGTAAGATGAACATCTTCACAATGTTGATTCTTCCGATCCATGAGCATGGGATATTTTTCCACTTGTTCGTGTCAGCTTTGTGTTTTTGTTTTAAATCACTTTTCAATGCAAAAAAGCCTCATTTTCCTTTTTTTGACTTATTTTCTCTTATGTCTCCATCCACTCCTCCCTGACTGTGAACCCCACCATTCTTTCAAGTTGTTCTTGTCATGGTTATCAGTGCCCCCCATTATGTCTGATTCATGTATTCCTTCTTGTCTTCATCTTGAGCCATTGCATGGTGTCATTCTCATATTCAATGTCCTTTGCTTTTTGAAATGGGTGACTTGCAAAGTAAGATTCTTGAGGAAATAGAGAGAGTTCTATCGTGTGTGCTAGGGTAGTTACCATCCTAGAAGTCTGATCTAGTAGCCAGGGCTACAATGATCTACTGTCAGTGGGCATTGTTTCTTTTTCTTCCCTTGTAGGCTTCCCTCTGGGATCCACAGTACAGTCTCAAACCAAGGGCATCTGGATGTGGTGTGTGCCCCATCCTTCCAAGCCAAACCACATTCTGGTTCTTCTGGACACAGAAGGTCTGGGAGATGTGGAAAAGGTAAGGCAGAGAGTCTCAGAAAGATCCTTTATATACTGTATTTTCTCCTTATCTTTTTCCCTTGTGATTTAACTGGTGGGATCTGTTTGTGAAGCCTGGTAATCCAACTATAATGAATGAGCCAGACTTTATCTGTTTCATCTTACTTGTAGAGTAGATTAGTTTCATGGTATATTGACTAAAATATTTTGTTTGTTGGCACCGGGGTGAATGATTTAGTTCAACTGAATAAAAGCTTATTGAGCATCTGAGTTCAGAGCTCTGGACTGAGTAGATATTAGTATATATATATATATATATATATATGTATATATATATATATTTACTTTATTCATATTAGTATGAATAAAGTAAAGACCTTGCCCTCAAAGAGCCTTCAGTTCCATTGAGGAGACCAGGTGTATGCACTGAGATTAATACAGTGTGACTGGGAAAGAAGCAAGTCATTGAGAGGGAGAAGTTAGGTTCCAACACAATCCCTAACCTTTGTTATTTTCATAGGGAGACCTGTGGCTGCGATGACACTTTAGGGTTATTTTGTGCTGAAACAAGGGTTCTCGGCCTTGTGTTCCTGATGCTGATTAGCCATTGAAAATCTGCCCTGAAAAGCCTTTTCTTTAAGATGCCTGATACTTAAAGGCTGCCATTCATTAACACTCCCAGCAGTTGGGGGAATCAGTTCTTCAATGCTGCAAGGTGATCCAAGGCTGGGCGCGGTGGGTCACTCCTGTAATCCCAGCACTTTAGGAGACTGTGGCGGGAGGATTGCTTGAGCCTGGGAGTTGAAGACCAGCCTGAGAGAGGCCTCATCTCTACAGAAAATAAAAATAATTAGCCAGACATTGTGATGCATGGCTGTAGTCTTAACTACTTGGGAGGCTTAGGCAGAATGGTCATCTGAGCCTAGGGGATTGAGGCTGTGGTGGGCTGTGGTCGTGTGGATGGACTCCAGCCTGTATGACAGAGTAAGACCCCCAACTCAAAAAAAAGAAGAAAAGTTGATCGAGGCAGAACACCACAGCACTCACCATGTACAGTTAGGATTAAGGGTGCCTTGATAGGAAAGAGGAGAGGCATCAACTCAATCTCTGGCTGAGAAAAGTCTTCTAATCCACCTTCTGAACTGCTGATGAAGTGTGCATTTGGGATTGGTGTTAAGAGACTTGTATTTATATTTCTTATTGTGAAGCTCCAACTATCCAACAGAGCATTCTGGAAGGCTTTGGAATAACTGACTGCACTGGTTCTTTAAATGTATGCGTTTGTTTTGAAACTAATATTTTAAAGCAAATGAATGGTATTTAGCTCCCTAAAAATGAATGAAATTAACAATTTATCTTTTTTTGGCCTTATTTTGAGAGTGATTTGGGAATGGTATCTATAGTCCTGTGCTCTCCATTTCTGTCCAGAAAGAGCTAAAATTCTGTGTCTATTTTTCTGCTATAGTGAGGTATAATTGACAAATAAAGATTGTATATAGCTAAAGTATGCAATTTGATATTTTAATACATTTACTATGTGAAATGATCACTACAACAAGACAATTAATATATCCATCACCTTACATAGTTACTATTTCCTTTTTTCTTCTCTCTCAGTGTGATGAAAACACTTAACACATGTCTTCTTAACAAAATTCAAGTTCATGGTCAATATAATATTGTTAACTATAATCATCATGCTATATAACAGATCTGGAATTTTTTCATTCTGCATAACTGAAATTTTGTAGTCTTTGATGAACATCTCTCCATTTCTATTAGTTTGGCAGTTTGTGTATTTCAGATTCCAAAAGTAAATGAGATGAGGCAGTATTTGTTTTTCTGTGTCTGGCTTATTTCACTTAGCATATCATCAATGTTCATTAATGAAACATTGAAAATGGAAGGATTTTCTTTTGTTTCAAAATTTGAATATTTTCTTTTTCCATTCATCCATTGATGGACATTTATGTAGTTTCCATATGTTGCTTATTGTGACTAATGCTACAATTAATAGGTACATATTCAAATTGAAATATAATATGTAAGTACATATATCTGTCTGAAATACTGATTTCATTTCATTAGAAATTATACATAGAACTGAGATTACTGAATCATATGGCATTTCTACTTTTAATTTTTTTGGGAATCTCCATAATTTTTTCCTTAGTGACTATACCAATTTACATTCAAGCAACAGCGTACAAAATTCCCTTTTTTCTATATTATTGTCAACTATTTTTAAAAAATCTTTTTTGGTAATAGTTATCTGAATATGTTGCAGGTGATAGCTCGTTGTTTTAATTAGCATTTTCTTGACTATTAGTGATTTTGTAAACCTTTTTATATACCCATTTATCATCTGTATGTCTTATGTTGAGAAATGTGTATTCAAGTTCTTTGCTCATTATTAATCAGGTTATTTGTTGTTTTGTTATTGAGTTGTATGAGTTTCTTGCATATTTTGAGAATTAAACTTTTATCAAACATGGTTTGCAAATCTTTTCACTGTGTTGATCATTTCTTTTGTTGTGCAGAAGCTTTTTTGTTTGCTGCAATCCCACTTGTCTAATTTTGATCTTGCTTCCTGTGGATTTTTGTGTTATATCCAAAAAAGTCATTTTCCAAACTGATCTCCAGAAGTTCTCCTCTGTGTTTTCTTCTGACAGTGTTATGGTTTCATGTCTTTCTCCCTCCTTCTGTCTGACTAAAATTTTGTATCTTTTGACCATATCTCCTAATCTTCCCCTACCTTATCAACTCCATCCCTCTACCCAGCACCAGGTAGCCACCACTCTACTTTCTATGGCTATGAGTTCAACTATTTTGGATTTCACATGTAAGCGAGATCATGTAGTATTTGTCTGTCTGTACTTGGTTTATTTAATTAGCTACATCTAAGTTGTGGTAAATGACAGGGTTTTCCTATCTATCTATCTATCTATCTATTTATTTATATGCGTCATGGCTCATTCTGTCTCCCAGATTGCTGGAGTGCAGTGGCATGATTATGGCTCACCACAACTTTGACCTTGTGGGCTCAGGGGATTCCCCTACCTCAGCCTTGTGAATAGCTGAGACTAGACATGTGCCACCACACTTGGCTTTTTTTTTTTAATGGTAGAAATGAAGTCTCACTATGTTGTCTATACTAGTCTTTAACTCCCGGGCTCAAGCAATCCTCCCATTTTGGCCTTCCAAAGTGTTGGGACTACATGCTTGAGACATCATGCAGGTCAATTCCTCCTTTTTAAAAAGCTGAGGTTTGGTGCGGTGGCTCATGCATACAATCTGAGCATTTTGGGAGGCCAAGGTGAGAGGAGTGCCTGAGCCTACGGGCTTGAGACCAACCTTGGTGAGACCTCATCTCTAAAATAAATCAAGAAAAAATAGACAGACTTGATGGTGCATGCCTGTAGTTACAACTACTTGGGAGACTGAGATAGAGGGATCTCCTGAGCCCAATAGGAAGAGGCTGCAGTGGCTGTGAATGTGCCAATGTACTCCAGCCTGGGTGACAGAGTGAGATTCCAACTCAAAAAAATAAAAATAAAAATAAAAAGCTGAGTAGTATTTCATTGTGTATATATACCACATTCCAAAAAAAACATTCATCTGTCGATAGTTACTTAGGTTAACTCCATGCCTTGGCTACTGTAGCTAATGCTGCAATAAATATGGGTGTGCAGTTATCTCCTTGACATACTCATTCCATTTTCTTGGATATATGAAGGGAGATCCTCCCTAAAAATGGAATGATCTTTTGGAGGGTAGGCCTCTTGTAGTACAGGCCTCCCCCCCAAGGTAAGTGTTGAAGGAACCCATCGGTGTCAGTGTACAAACCAGCATTGTTGTGACAGACTGTGTTAAACTTCAGTAATTTTGTTTGGAGATTCTTTCAAGGTGTTTGCCCATTTCATAATGGGTGATTTATGAGTGAACCTGCCCACACTGTACTGAGTGTTCAGCAGTTTTTGACCAAAACCGGCATGACTTCTATGTTCCAACCTTCCTATTCATTTGATCTTACCCCAAGCGACTTTTTGTTTGTTTCCCTGGATGAAAAAAGTCCTCAAAAGGAAACATTTTGCCCATGTGCAAGAGGTGAAACAAAAAGCTGCCGAAGCACTAAGAAGCCATCAAAATTGATAATTTCAAAAAGTGTTTTGAGCAGTGGGAAAAGCATCTAAATAGGTGTAATGTATCAAACAGAGAGTACTTTAAAGGTGGCTAAGTTTAAACATGTAAGAATAAATACACAATTTTTAATAAATAAATTCTCATTTTGGGGGGCATCTCCCCTTGTATACATAATAGTGGGATTTCTGGATCCTGTTTCTGGTTTTCCATGTATGTTTGTAACTCATTCTGAGTTGACTTTTGTGTAGGGTGTGCAAATAAGGTTCAAATTTTCCTCCTGTGAATGTGGCTATTCAGTTTTCTCAGAATCATTTGTTGAAAATACTATTCTTCCTCTTGTGTTTTCTTGGCACCCTTGTCACAGATAAGTTGAGTGTTAATTCATCTTGAGAGTAACAATTGTCATTATTAAGTTTACTTTTCTAGGCCTGGCATAGTGGCTTTTTTCTATAATCTAAGCACTTTGGGAGGCCAAGGCAGGGGGACAGTTTGAGACCAGGAGTTCGAGATCAGCCTAGGCAACATAGCAAAACCTCATCTCTACATACAAAAATAAATAAAAATAATAGTTGGGGTGGTGGAGTGTGCCAGTAGTCCCAGGTTCTTGGGAGGCTGAGATGGAAGGATCACCTGAGCCTAGGAGGTCAAGGCTGTTTGAGCCATGATCTTGCCACTGCATTCCACCTTGAGCAATAGAGTGAGACTTAAACTGAAAAATAATTACTTTTCTAAAACTAAGAGCAATGGAAAACATTGTGCAGATGCTCATAAATAATTTGTTGAATTTAAGTGGATGTAACTAGAATCACTAGTTATGCCCACTATGGTCTATTTTACATGGCTTATGGCCAATAAATATGTGTAGAATGAAGAAGTACTAACTCTCATCATCAAAACACAATTAGGCACAAGTTGAGGAAAAAAGAAAATTCTATGAAGATTAGAATTTTTTTATATGTAAAGAAATTGTGATCATAAGAAATATTGTAACTGTAAAATATGTTATTTGTATTCTTATCCATATTCTTTGTATAGTGAGTACATTAGCTGAAATTTTTTTTTTTTTGAGTTGGAGTCTCACTCTGTCGCCCAGACTGGAATGCAGTGGCCGCTCCCGGCCACCGCAGCCTCGACCTGCTGGGCTCCGGCGATCCTTCCGTCTCAGCCTTCCGAGTAGCTGGAATTACAGGCATGCTGATTTTTTTTTGATTTATTGTAGAGATGAGGTCTTGCTGCCCAGGCGGGTCTCGAACCCGCGGGCTCAGGCAATCCACTCACCTCAGCCTCCCAAAGGCGCGGGATTACAGGATGAGCCACCGAGCCCGGCTCATTAGCTGAAATTATAAATGAAAGACTAATAGGATAAATGTCTCAGTGAATTTCTAAAGAATAGACTCCTGGGTCCTCTGTTTTTTAGGGTGACCCTAAGAATGACTCCTGGATCTTCGCCCTGGCTGTGCTTCTGAGCAGCACCTTTGTCTACAACAGCATGAACACCATCAACCACCAGGCCCTGGAACAGCTGCAGTATCCTTCCAGGGACCAAATCACCAAGTTTCATGGAGGTTACAAGAATGGAGATCAAGTCATTTCCTCCTTTCATTTAGCTGCCTTTGGTGGGGCAGAGGGGGTCCAGAGAGTGTTCATAATATTTCTCATATGAGAAATGTGTGAATTGTGGACAGGCCATTCATTTTCCTTAGCCAAGTCGTAGCTATGTGACAGAGCTCACAGAATTAATTAAGGCAAAGTCCTCCCCAACACCTGAAGGAGTAGAAGATTCTACAGAGTTTGTGAGTTTCTTTCCAGACTTTATCTGGACTGTACGGGATTTCACCCTGGAGCTGAAGATGAATGGTGGTGACCTTATTACAGAAGATGAGTACCTGGAGAATGCATTAAGGTTGATTCCAGGTATGAGAACATGACCTGGGAGGTGGCTGATTCAATCAGGAGTGGGTTTTGCTCAACACTGTGCATCATCTCTGGAGTCGCATTTGTCTTTGAGACTAGATCGAGATCTGCAGAAATGAGGAATGGGAGGCGAGTTGAAAATCTCTAGTAATTGGAGGTCAAGTTCACTTAAAAAGAGTAGAATTTAATGTAGAATGAATTTTTTTTTTTGAGTTGGAGTCTCACTCTGTCGCCCAGACTGGAGTGCAGTGGCCGCTGCCGGCCACCGCAGCCTCGACCTGCTGGGCTCCGGCGATCCTTCCGCCTCAGCCTTCCGAGTAGCTGGAATTACAGGCATGTGCTACCACGCCCGGCTGATTTTTTGATGTATTGTAGAGATGAGGTCTCGCTGCCCAGGCAGGTCTCGAACCCGCGGGCTCAGCAATCCAGTCACTTCAGCCTCCCAAAGGCGCGGGATTACAGGCTGAGCCACCGAGCCCGCTCTAGAATTAATTTAAATAAAACTAATTTTTATACCATTTATACTTTAGCATTCAGATTACAATGGGTGCTAAAACTTTCTAAAAACCAGACACTTGTGAGCCCTACTTTCATTCTGTATTTCTGTGTTTAAGAATTGAACAGATAGTTGTTTGACATGATATCGCAATCTAAAAAATATATTTCACACAGTTAGACTTTGTTTTTCTCATAGAGGGACGTAACATTTAAATACCGATATAGTTATATTATCTACAAAAAGAATTTTACGATTTAAATAAACCCGAAGAAGGATATGTTTTTATAGCCCATTCCTTTTTAAATGTCTGATAATTACAAGAACATTTACTTTGCTTTCTGTGTCATAGCTTTGTCTCAATTACAACATATTTATTCATGCTATAATTTCAAAATAATTATTTTAATGAGTTACCTTACATAGTTGTGTAGCTGAAAAGACCTCATAAGAAATATCAATTCTGATATACTCATTTTTCTTCTCATTTTTCTATTTATACTTTTTCAAAATATTTATTGAAAACTGGAAGGCAGAAGAACAACATTGTCAAATCAAAAATCGCCTCAAAGAGTTTATAAAGTAGTGGTGATTATCTCAAAACTACATTTTCATTTCATTTACTCTACAGAGGGCTTTAAGTTTTCAGGTAATACAAAATATAAGTTGGAAGTTTAAAGAGTAGCCAAAACTGTACAAATTATTTTTTTAGCATTAATGTAATTTTTCTTAAATTATCATGGTGTCTTTCTTAACATTCTGAGTATTGCTATTTCTTTCTTTCTTTTGTCCACTTTTTAAATTATAAATATGTGGGGTACAATTCAGGGTTATGTATACAAATGTTGATTATGCAGGTACCCTTGTGATGAGGTATACCCCTCCCTCCCCTAGCAGTTCTCCCTCAACTGCCAATCCCACCCCTCCAACCGTTTCCCACTACTGCCAGTCCCTTTCTTATAGTATTAAATTGTACAGAGTCCACCTATGAGTGAGAAGCTATTTCTAATATTGTTCTTTTATACTTATTTGTGGCTCTTTCTTTGGTCCCACAGTTCAATTTCTACATGGGATTGAGTGGACCAGAATTTACATTTGAACTTTCATTCATTCAGCCCATTCAGTGAACATCTAATAAACAATTGCTCTCTACTTGGCACCAATTTCAGGTCTGCAGATACCAGCTTTAGGTTTGTTTTCACTTGGGTCTGATGTCTTCCAAAATTTCTTGCCAGAATTTTATCAAGTTTGATGTGTAGAGAAGTATTTATTTATATTTATATATATTTATGTCAAAGGAGTTCTATAAGAATAGTATATTGTAAAAACAAAACAAACGTTGTCAAAACATTCTTTATCTCCCTTAGCCCAAGAGTGTTTTCACTGTATTCTCTTCTTTTTTCATCCCTCAGGCAACAATCCCAGAGCCCAAATATCCAATTTGTCCAGGGAGTGCATCAGGCATTTCTTTCCAAAACGAAAGTGCTTTGTCTTTGTCCGGCCAACACATGACAAATACTTTCTAACCATTTAGGGCCCGGGAAAAAATCAGGGGGTTGGTGGTAAGGGAAGTCGGGGGTGTGTGTGTGAGGGTGGGGGCTGAAGGGGTAGTGCCATCCTGCCTACCTCTGTCAAGCCTTCTGGCAGGTGTTGGGTTGCAGAGAACAAGAATCCTGCCAAGAAGCTTCCAGGAAATTGTAACAGAGAGTTCCTTTTTATTTTTCTAATAGTCACACTTAGGAATGCTCTGTACATCTCTATGTGCAAATAAATTTAATCCTTACATCACTGATCTTTATTAGTTAAAAATATATGGTCATAACTCTGTGTGTGTGTGTGTTTGTGTGTGGTGTTTGTTTTCCATAGTAATAACAGAGTCACTTGTAGCACTTTTTAAACATACAGATACTTTGATCTCAGAATGTGTGGTTTAATAATCTCTTCAGGGTACATCAAAGTTCAAAAGCCATTCCTGAACAGAGTCAAACAGCCGTACTTTATTAATCTAAAGTTGACAGCTCTGTTGATCATTCCTAGTTAAGAAACCAGAGACTTGGTATTTATTAAGTTATTTGCAATGATAGTCACATTTTTTTAGCTCTTCCTTTAGTGTTCTCCGTAAATTGGGGACTGTCTAATCCCAGTAATTATAATGTAGATTTTGTTACAGCCTGGCCGGGTTCTTATGCCTGCTGCCCAGGAAAACCAAGACTGATACAACTGTTATCATACAAAAAGAGTTTAATGTTGAAAAGCAGCTGAGGGGGAGGATGGGAGAGATTTCTCAAATTCACCTTCCCGACAATTTCAGGCGAGGGTTTTTTAAAGGACTAATCTGATGGACAGGGGGCTAGGAAATGAGCACTGCTGATTGGTTATAGATGATGTCATGGGGGGAAGTGTTGAAACTGTCTTTGTATGTTGAGCTTGTTTCTGGGAAGTGGCATCACTGGTGGAGTCAGCTTCTTGGTGTGTCCTGGGTCCATGTGGGGACTTGGATTTATCAGAGTGTAAGGTTTGAAAAACATCTCAAAGACTATTCTTAGGTTTTATAAAAGATGTTACCTATAAAGCCCTGGGCTGAAGCCATTGCAGAAATAGTTTAGGAGTAAGGTATACAGGAGACGGGGTCTCGGGAGAGTAGAGCTGCTTTTGTTCTTCAGCCAATGAAACTTTGGGATGTTATTAAGGAGATCTGTGCATTCTTAGGCTCATTGTTTAAGGGAAAATATGTTTCCCAACATCAGGGCAGCTTCTCTTTTCCAAGGGGTCAGGACATGAAGATAATCTATTGTTCTCTGTTGAAGTGTTTGTGCAAACCAACAGATCTGTTAATTTTAAACCAAAGCTGTACCTTGGCAGGGCTCAGGTCACTTCTACAGTTTTGATCCCCAGTGTTTATCCATTAACATATGACCCTATGTTAATTTTGTGTAGGTGCTTTTAATGTCGGGGCTCATGTTTTACCTCCAATTTCCTTACTCTCCACACTGAAGAATCAGACAGGAGGAGGCTTTACAGGAGCAGTGTGTTGAACTTGACTTCTGCTTATCCTGGTGAAAAATGTATTTGTAGTTTTCATTTCTTAGTAATTTAGAGTTTGCAGATTTTGTAGAAATATATAACCTAGTGAACCAATTTGCTTCTTGTAATTGTGGTAGCTTAAATTTCACCTAATTCAACATTTATTGAAATCCTTTTTTGTGTGCATGTTATGCAAAGCCATAAGCTTATACTATCTCATTTAATTATCAAAATCCTCTCCGGGTTGGACCTATGATTTTACTCACATACCTTTATGTTTAGCCTAAAAACCTTACACTTAGTTATGTGAAGCTTTTTGGTTAAGGTTATACAGCTGGTGGAAGATAGAGCTGGTATTTTTGGTGCTATTAGATGCATCTTGAAAATTTGACATGCAAATAGAAAACTAAATATTTGAGAATTTTGAACACAAGATTTTGCCTTCATATTTTACTTATGAAAAACATATCCAAATATCATAGAAAAGCATGGCAATCGAAATTATGCCAGGAGATTCATGAAATAATTGTATTATTAATACTTAGTTTTTAAAATTACACTTTTACCTTGAAAAAAATTTCAGTGAAATGTTAAATGCCTTTCACCTAGAGTCACTCAAAAATGACCTTGGCTTTATCTCACACACACACTATATATACATACATACGTGTGTGTGTGTGTGTGTGTGTGTGTGTGTGTGTGTGTGTGTGTGTGTGTGTATGTTTGTGAGTGCCTAATAGGTAGTGTTATATGCGTTTTTATTCATATTTTTATTCTTATTTTCATTTACTGGAGTATGTTTCAGAGGTTCTGACAGTTCTAGGTTAAGTACTTCAGCCTGTATTTGAAGTCTTATGATTCCGGCCATTTCCTGCCCTCCCTCTTGGAAAGAAAGCCTGCATTCTTAGATGGGTCTCATTCCACAGGGCTCCTTCCCCTCTTCTTGCCCCATCTCTCTCCTAGCCTGTAAGTAAAAGACGGGCACATGAGGTCACGCTAATGTGTTGGAGAATATGGTTTTGCCTATGATAGTCATTAAAAAACTACGGCAGGTTATTGATATAAGAGCTTTTAGGATAACAAAGGCCTTTGAAGTAGATTATTCTTTGAAGTAGTGGTCGCAGCCCCATGGAATGGAAAAATAGACTGATTATCTAGGCTTTTGTCTTATACTTTTTTTTCTTTTGGTGGTAAAATATACACAACATAATGTGTCACTTTACCTATTTTTTTTTATAGTAGGATTTATTAAGAGGACCGAAAAGCTCCCACAGTGGGAGGGGACCCAAAGGATTTGTCCTATTTTACTTATTTTTAAGAGTATAATTCACACTTAATCCTGAATTGTATCTCACATCTTTAAAATAAATAATTTTAAAAAAGAAAAAAGAGTATATTTCAGTGACACTAGTATATTCATATTGTTGTGCAATTATCTCCAGAACTTGTCCATGATTCCAAACTGAATCTTGGTACCTTTAAACAATTTCCCATTCCCTCCCCCTTTAGCTCGTGGCAGCCACTCTTCTATTTTCTGTATCCATGTATTTGAGTATTCTAGTATCTCATCTAGTGAATGATATCATATTTGTTCTTTAGTGTTTGTCCTGCTGACCCATGTTGTAGCACATATCATAATTATCTTCATTTTTATGGTTGGATAATATTCCATTGTATGTATGTACTACATTTTGATAATCCATTTATTTGTTGAGGGACATTAGGGTTTTCAGTCTTTTGGCTGTTGCGAATAATCTTCCATGAACACTGTTGTATAAATATGTTTGAGTCCCTGCTCTCAAATTTTTTTTTGTGTGTGTATATATACCCAGAAGTAGAATTGTTTGATCAAATGTAAGTTCTATGTTTGACTGTTTGAGGAATCACCATAATGTTTCCCACAATGGCAGTACTACTTTTTGTTCCTGCTAGTAATGCACAAAGGTTCTAATTTCCTTATATCCTTGCCATTTCTTTTCCTTCCTTCCTTCCTTTCTTTCCTTCTTTCTTTTTCTTCCTTCCTTCCTTCCTTTCTCTTTCTTTCTTTCTTTTTCTTTCTTTCTCTCTCTCTCTCCTTCCTTCCTTCCATAACAGTCATACTAATAGGTGAATGTGAAATTTTACTTCATTGTGATTTTAATTTGCATTTTCCTAGTGATTAATGATATGGAGCATGTTTTCATGTGATTATTGACTATTTGTTTATCTTTTTCAGAGAAATATCTATTCCAGTCCTTTGCTCATTTTTGAGTTGGATTTTTTGTATCAGTTCTTATGTATTCTACCTGGTATATGATTTTCAAATGTTTTCTCTTATTCTGTGGGTTGCCTTTTTGCCCTGTTAATGGTGTTCATTGATGCATAAGAGTTTTTCATTATGATGAATTATGTCTTATCTTTTTTTTTTTATTAGTCTTCTGTGCTTTGGTATCATAAAGAAGAAATCATTGATACCTGAAATCCAAGTTAGGCAGAACAACACCAGCGAAGGTAGCACCCAGTTAGGTTACCATTTTACAAATAAGGTCTCTCTGTTCCCTCCAGTTCAAGGAAGGGAATAGCAACTGGCCTGCTACCTTCTCCAGGACACAACCATGCCACAGAGGGAAGTGGATGGAAAAATGGCCAGGGAAATGCCATGGAATGCTCTACCATTTTGAATATGACTTTTTTCTTTTTGATTGGACATTTGCTTGGTGGCTGTAGATCTTTGACTGTTTTCCAGAGCCTCTATAAGACTATTTTAACCAATTTTGGGGACTGCTTTTGATGTCTCTGTGGAAGAAACAAGGACTTAAAACTTCTTAGTCTACCATTTTGCTCAGTTGTCTAGATTTTTAAATTTATTTTTTACTTTAATCATTCATTTATTTAATTATTTTAAAGATGTGGGGATTCAGGATTGGGTATACAAATAGTCATTGTGCAGGTAAAGTTTAGGCCTCACTTTGTTCTCCACTTCATCTGTTTTGAGATCAGTTACCCATATTGATGGAGTGTGTTTTCCCCCACCCCACTTCCAGGCAGTTTCCCACTACTGCCGATCCTTTTCTTATAGTATTATGATTATTGTTCAGGGTCCACTTATGAACGATAACATGTGGCACTCAATTTTCTGCTTCTGTGACAGATCACTGAGTATCATAGACTCTAAATTCATCCACATTGCTGCAAAGTTCATAATTTTGTCCTTTTTTATGGCTACATAATGTTCCATCATGTATATGTAACACATTAAAAAAAATCTAGTCCACTTTTGATGGGCAGCACGGTTGGTTCCATGTTTTTGTTATTGTGAATAAAGCTGCAATAAACATGTGTGTGCAGGTATCTTTTTCACAGAGTGATTTGAGTTCCTCTGGCAGAGCAGGAGAGTTGGGTTGTATGGAAGATCAATTTTTAGATATTTTAGGAATTACTACACTGTTTTCCATAGAAGTTGTACTAGTTTACACTCCCATCAAAAGTGTAGAAGTGTTCCCTTTTCCCCTCATCTTCTCCAGCATCTGTAGTTTTTTTTTTTTTAGTTGTTCTCACTCTGTCGCCCAGACTGGAGTGCAGTGGGCTGCTGGGCTCCGGCTATCCTTCCGTCTCAACCTTCCAAGTAGTTGGAACTACAGATGCGTGCTACCACGACCGGCTAATTTTTATTTATTGTAGAGATGAGGGCTCGCCAAGTTGCCCAGGCGGGTCTTGAACCCGCGGGCTCAGGCAGTTTTTTGTTTTTGATGATGACCATCCTGACAGGAGTTAGGTGGTATCTCAGTGTGGTTTTAATTTGCATTTCTTTGATGACTAGCGAGGATGAGGATTTTCCATGTATCTGTTGGCTGCCCATATGTCTTCTTTTGAGAAGTGTCTGTTGAGAACTTTCACCTCCTTTTTTTTTTTTGAGTTGGAGTCTCACTCTGTCACCCAGACTGAAGTGCAGTGGCCACTCCCGGCCACCGCAGCCTTGACCTGCTGGGCTCCGGCGATCCTTCTGCCTCAGCTTCCAAGTAGCCAGAACTACAGGTGCGCGCTACCACGCCCGGGTAATTTTTTTTTGATTTATTGTAGAGATGAGGTCTCCCCAAGTTGCCCAGGCGGGTCTCGAACCCGTGGGCTCAGGCCTCTCACCTCAGCCTCCCAAAGCGCTGGATTACAGGCTGAGCCACCGAGTCCGGCTTACCTACTTTTTAATTGCGCTATTTGGTTTTTTTTTTTCCCCAGCACGTTTTGAAATCCTTGTAGATAATAGATGTTAGGCCTTTGTTAGATATACAGTTGCAAATATTTTTTTTCCCAGTCTGTGGATTGTCTCCCAGCAATCTTGATGATTTCTTTTGCTTTAAAATTTCTCATTTTGATGAGGTCCAGGTATCTATCTTACCTCTTCTGGCATGGACATTTGGGATTTTGATCAGGAATTCATTGCCATTTCCAATTTCCATAAGGGTGTCTCCTGCATTTTCTAAGGTTCTTATAGTTTGAGGTTTTAAATTTAGGTCTTTTATCCATTTAGAGTCGATTTTTGTGTATGATGATAGGTAGAGGTCTTGTCTTAATCTTTTGCATGTGGTCAGCCAGTTTTCCCAGCACCATTTACTGAATAAGTTCTCCTCTCCCTAGTGGTTATTAGTCAAGTCTTTTTTGATGAGTTGGTTGAGAAATAGAGGCTTTTGCTTCTGGAATCTCTATCCTGTTCCATTGGTCTGTGTGCCTGTTCTTGTACATATACTAGGCTGTTTTTATTATTGTAGTCTTATAGTAAATTTTTAATTCTTGAAGTGTGATACCTCTCACTTTGTTTCTTTTGCTGAGGATTGTTTTGGCTATTTGTGGTCATTTATGTTTCCATGTGAATTTCTGTATTGCCATTTCCAGGTCTGAGAAGAATGATTTTGGTAATTTAACAGGTATTGTGTTAAATCTGTAGGTTGCCTTGGATAGGATGGAGATCTTAACAATGTTGGTTCTTCCAATCCATGGGCATGGAATATATTTCTATTTGTTTATGTCATCTTTGATTTCTTTGAGCAGTATTTTGTGGTTTCATTTTAAAGATCTTTCACTTCTCTAGTTAGGAAGATGCCAAGGTATTTAATTGTTTTTGTGACTATTGTGAATGTGATTGTGCTTTTTATTTGGTTCTCTGCCTGTTTGTTATTGATGTATAAGAATGTGAATTGTCTTTTGCATGTTGATTTTGTACGCTGAGACTTTGCAAAGTCCTTTATTAGTACAAGAAGGTTTTTGACAGATGCTCTTGTATTTTCAAGGTATAGGATCATATTGTCAGCAAAGAGAGATAACTTGGCTTTCTCTTTTCCTATTTGGATACCTCTGATTTCCTTCTCTTGTTGGATTGGTTTTGACTTCCAACACTATTTTGAACAGGAGGGGTGAAAGTGGACAGCTTGTCTTGTTCCAGTTTTCAGTAGAAATGCTTGCAATTTCTGCCTCTTTAGCCATATGTTGCCTGTGGGTTTATCCTAAATGGCTCTTAATATTTTGAGATATGTTTCCTCTATGCCTAGGTGTTCAAGGGTTTTAATCAAGAAGGGAGGATGGATTTTATCAAAAGCTTATTCTGCATCTAATGATATAATCATGTTATTCCTATTTTTACATCTGTTGATGTGTTTAATTTGTGGTCTTGCGAATGTTGAACCTGCCCTACATCCCAGGATTAAATCTTGCTTGGTCATGGTAGATGATTTTTGCGACGTGTCACTGGATTTGATTTGCTAGAATCTTATTGAGTATTTTTGCATCTATGTTCTTCAGAGTATTGGCCTATAACTCCCTTTTTGTTGGATATTTACCCTGTTTGGGTATCAGTCGGTGTGATGTTAGTTTCATAAAATGATTTGGGGAGAGTTCCATCTTTCTCGATTGCTTGGAATACTTTCAGTAAGATTGATATCAGCTCCTCTTTGTATGTTTTGTAGAACTCTGCTGGAAAGTCATCTGGTCCAGGACTTTTTTTGGGGGTAGTTTCTTATGACAGAGTTGATTTCCTGGGGTGTTATTGGTCTATTTAATGTCTCACTTTCTTCTTGTTTCAACCTTGTGTGGTTGTGTAATTATAGAAAGTTACACATTTCATTTAAATTTTGAGTTTGTTTCCATACAGGCGTGCATAGTGTTCTCTGATTGTGCTTTGTATTTCTTCAGGATCTGTTGTGATTTTATCTTTTGCATTTTTGATTGTGTTTATTTGGGCCTTTTCTCCTTTTTTCTTCGTCAATCTGGTTGAGGTCCATCAACCATGTTTATTGTTTCATAGAATCAGCTTTTTGCTTTGTTGGGCTTTTTTCTGTGATATTTTTGTCTCTTATGTCTTATATTTGGACTTTGACTTTGGTGATCTGGTTTCTTCTGCTGAGGTTAGGGTTTTGGTGGTCTTGTCTTTCCAGGTCCCTTAGTTAATTTGTTAGGCTGTTAACACGTGATCTTTCCATTTTCTTGATGTACATTTGTAAATAAATGAATTCCCCTCTTAGAACCGTTTTCATGGCATCCCAGAAATCTTGGTAAGATGTATCTTTCTTTTCCTTTACTTCCAGAAATCTTTTAATTTCTGCTTAGATTTCTGTGTTGACTCAGGAATTGCTCAGTATCATGCTATTTAGTGTCCATGTCTTTGTTGGTTTGGGGGGAGCTATGTTGGTGTTGATATTTATTTTTATATCATTGTGGTCTGAGAAGGTGCATGGCAGAATTTCAATCTCATGAGATTTGTTTATGGCCAAGGATGTGGTCGATGTTGGAGTAAGTTCCATGTGTTGATAAGTGGAATGTTTATTTCATGGTTATTGGGTGGAGTGTTCGGTAGGTCTACATTTGGCCAAGCATGAAGTTGAGGTTCTGGATCTTCTTGTTAATTTTTTGCCTCATTGATCTATCTAGGGTTATTTGTGGGGTATTTAAGTCCCCAGTTATGATAGTGTTAGAGTCAGTATCTCTTTTTAGTTTACCTAGAAACTGCTTTATAAAAGTTGGTGCTCCTCTGTTGGGTCCATATATGTTTAGAATGGATATTTCTCACTGATGGAGTGACAACTTTTATTATTAAGTAGTGACCCTCCATATCTTTTAAAAATTTTTGACAGCTTAAAGTTATTTTGCCTGATATTAAGATCACAACTTCTTTCTCTTGTGTTCCATTTACCTGAAAATTTGTTTTTCATCCTTTGAGACTATGAGTATCCATTCTGGTAAGATGAGTTTCCTGGAGACAGCACATTGTTGCATCATGTTTTTTAAATTCAGTTTGCCATTCTATGTCTTTTCATTGGTGCATTTAGTCCATTCACGTTCAGGCTAATTGTTGAGATGTGAGAGTTTATCCCTGTCATGAGGGTCTTGTAGAATTTGTTGTTGTTATTGCTTGTTTGTTTATTTGTTTAATTTTGGCTTTCTTCTGATTTTTGAGTTGATATATATGCGTGGTCATTCTTTCTTCCCTTTCTTCTGTGCTTAATACTTTCTTAAGTGTCTTTTATAGTGCTGGTCTTTAGGCGGCATAAACTCTCAGGGATTGAATGTCTGGGGAGGATTTTAATTCTCTGTCACTGATAAGTCTTAGCTTAGCTGGATAGGAAACTCTTGGGTGGAATTGTTTATCTTTGAGAGCTTTGAAGTTTGGACTCCAGTCTCTTCTAGCCAGTAGTGCTTCTGTAGATATCTGCTGCTATTCTTATTGATCTTCCTCAGTAGGTAGCCTGAACTTTCTCTCTTGCTGCCTTTAGGATTTTTCTTTTATACCTACTTTGTGTAACCAAGTTACCATGTGTTTAGAAGTTGCTCTTCTCATTTGATGCCTTGCAGGGATTCTCTGAATTGCTTGTGTTTGGTTTCATCTCTGATGAGATGAAGGAAGTTTTTTTGAATAATTTCTTGGAATGTTTGTTCCAGGGTGGTCTCTGTTTCTCTCTCTGCCTTAGGAATGCCAGTTCGGTGTATGTTCAACCTCTTAATATAATCACACATTTCTTGGAGGCTTACTTTGTGTTTTTAAACTTATTTTCTATGTTAGCAGTTTAGGTTATTTCTATATTTTGGTCCTCAAGCACTGAGATTTTTTTCTTATGCTTGGTTAATTCTGCTTTCCATGCTTGGCTGTTTGTTATTTATTTCATTTACTGTATTCTTTATTGCTATCATCTCAGTTATTAATTCCTTCATTCTTTTCTCTCATCTCTCCTCATTTCTACTCATACTCTCTATTAATATTTTGATATCTGTGTTTGTGGTTTGAGACCAGTCTTTCTGGGGACTCTTCATTGTGTGATTTCCGAAGTCTGTATTCTCAGGTGCTGTCTTCCCAAGGGTCTGGATGGTACCTGTGTTCTTCCTTTGATTCTTCCTCATTTGTGATAATTTTCCTCCCCCATCCCCCTCTTTAATTGTATTGCTTAGTGATGGGGGATAACTTTCACTTCTGTTTGCTCAAACCCCTATTCTACCTTATGCAGATCCTCTGGATTTGTTCAATTTCAAAGCCAGACTGGGTGTGGAAAGCTGTGCTGTCTTTTGCAGTTTTGAGTTTTGATTAAGGTGTAATGAGGGGAGTTTTGGTTCAGAAGCTATTTGCAGATCACAGTATCTGCTATCTGGTATGTGGGCCTTCTGAAACTCACTTCCCTCCTCCTTAAAATCAGTCCATGTGGTGGGAGCATATGTATGCCCCTGAAACCAAAATGAGATAAGAAAAAGGACCTAGAAAGGAAGAATGGATAAAAAAGGAAGATGAAGAGATAGAAGAAGAAGGAAAACAGACAGGTACACAAACTAATGGATAAACAAAGAAACAAAAACAAAAAAACCCCCAAACAAACAAACATACAAACAAAACAAACTTGATGATGCATTTGCCCTCAAAATTCCCATACATGAACAGATAAACTGAAAAACTTAATATAACAACAACAAAACTCAAAACAAAACAAATGCAAAAAAAACCCCACCCAAAACAGAAAAAAAAGAGTCACAGCTTTTGGGTGATGCAGCGGTAGGGAGTGGTCCAGTCTCCAGACTCTTCACTCCACTCTCAGTGCAGGCAGGTTAGGTTGTTCTCAATGTGGGTCGGGATACCCCACAGACTACTGGGGTGAAGGGTGAATCAAATCTGTACTCACCCCAACTCATCTGCTGCTACTAATGCTAGATCTCCCACTCAGATTAGATGTGTCTATGTCTGGTTGGGTGTGGGGGTGGGGCGTCTGTTGTTCCATGTCTGCTCCTGAAATATCCTCTCTGGGCCAGTGATGGTGGATCCCGGAGGGGTGTGGAGACTACTGCTGGGTCTCAGGATGGAGGTTGTTGTGAGTTGGGCGGGCCAAAGCAGGTCACTGCCTGTCTCGAGATAGAGAAAATGGTCACAGTGGAGGTCTGCTTTCCGGGGACGACAGGCCTCAGCTCCAGATTTCCTTCCCAGGCCTTCTCCATGTTTCCGCTGCCAGTGCCCTGCCTGCTGCCACAGGTGGTGGCATGGGTTGGGTGCCAGGTACACTGATCTCTGCTACCTTTTTCCAAGAGATGCCTTAAGAATGGCAGACCTTCCTGCACACCAGAGTCTCTGATCTCAGGGCAGTGGTAGGTTGCTCAGGTTGTCCCTCAGGTGGCAGACATCTCCTGAGGGAAGCCCCAGGTGCTTCATCCCAAGTTTCCCCTCAGATGGACATTCCCCTCAGATAGTCACACCCTTGCACTCAGACTTGTTTTTATGGACACTCACCCATTCATAGACTCTCACACTCCCACCAATTCAATGACTGTCTTCTAACCATCTCCTGTCCAGGTTTTAATCCTGGCTCTATGACATATTCACTTAGATTTGTGAGATTCATTTATCTCATTTGTAAAGTGTGTGTAATAATCTCTAACTTGCAGGTTCTGGTAAGTATCAGAAAGGCAAATATATAAGGTATTATAGGACTTGGCATATCAGAAGCCCCCATAATGGTAAAAATTATGTAGATTTTATAAATACTATTGATGTACAACTTTGGAGAAGATAATACTCAATGTTTCATCACTAACACCATTAATGATTTGAGAGAATGATGGAAGAAACCTTCTGCAGTCTGCTAATGCTAGGATACATACTGTCTTTTAGAAAAAGAAAAAATCTTTATTGATCCTAAAATCATGGGTACTTGATTAACTCTGAGGCAGAAAATAACTTTGTACTCTTATTTCTACCAGCAGGCTCTTCTAGGTGGGCAGGTTGCCATGGCATCTGGACCTAAAATGTTGGCCCCCATTTGTCTGGTGGAAAACAACCATGAGCAGCTGTCATTGAATCGGCAGGCTATCGAGATTCTGGACAAGATTCCTCAGCCAGTGGTGGTGGTGTCCATTGCAGGACTATACCGTACAGGGAAATCCTACCTGATGAACCTTCTGGCGGGACAGAACCATGGTGAGTGGTGTCCTGGGGCACAGACTGATTGCTTCTTTCCATCTATATCTCAGCATCTTAATTCTTTCAGTCTCATGAAGGGAGAACCCAACTTCTCTCAATAAACCAAATTTCTCATTCTAATCCTAGCCACAAATAATTTTCTTACTATTAATTGTTCCCATGTTCTGTCCTTTATTCTCATTGAGAAAAATCTCTCCTACCAGTGCCCAGAATCCTACTTTCTCTCCCAAACTAAAGCATTGGACTTCTGTAATTTGTTTCTTTCTTCTCACAAAATAATTTGCTTTATATAGTGTCCAAGCAACATATACAGATTTTTGAATATGTATGATGCTAAAAATCCTTCTCAAATTTAACATTCCACTGTGGCTACAAAACTATGTTTTTTTTTTAATTAATCAGTATTTTTAATTATGGTTTTGTGGGGTACAGTTAAATGTTAGGTGTACAATTACGTTTCATTCAGGCACCCTGTTGATAAGAGGTGTTTTCCCATCCCCCGACAGATATTTGCTATTGTTAATCCCATCCCCCTCCCCCCCATAGTTTCCCAGTACCATCATTCATTTTCTTATAGTATTACATTGGATGTTCAAGGTCCATTATATGAGTGAGAACATGTGATATTCGGATCTTTGTTTCTGTGAGAGGTTACTCAGTATTATAGACTCTAGTTCCATCCAGGTTGCTGCGAAATTCATGATTTTGTTCTTTTTTATGGCTGCGTAGTATTCCATCATGTATATGTACCACATTTTTTAATCCAGTCCTCTTTTGATGGGCAGCATGGTTGTTTCCAGGTTCTTGCTATTGTGAACAACGCTGCGATAAACATACGTGTGCAGGTATCTTTTGTATAGAGTGATTTGTGTTCTTCAGGGTATATTCCCAGTAGGGGGATTGCAGGGTCATATGGAAGGTCAATTTTTAGAGCTTTTAGGAATCACCACACTGCTTTCCACAGAGGTTGCACTAGTTTACACTCCCACCAACAGTGTAGAAGTGTTCCCTTTTCATCACACCCTCTCCAGCAGCTGTTATTTTTTGAGTTGTTGATAATTGCCATTCTGACTGGAGTTAGGTGATATCTCAGTGTGGTTTTGATTTGCATCTCCCTGATGATTAGTGAGGTTGACCATTTCTTCATGTGTTTGTTGGCTGCTCGAATGTCTTCTTTTGTGAAGTGTCTGTTCATATCTTTTGCCCATTTTATAATGGGGTTGTTTGTTTTCTTCTTTTCAGTACGTTTCAGTTCCTTGTAGATCCAGGATGTTAAGCCTTTGTCAGACCTAGAGTTGGCAAATACTTTTTCCCAGTCTGTAGGCTGTCTCCCTGCTCTCTTGATGGTTTCTTTGGCTTTGCAGAAGCTTGTCAGTTTAATAAGGTCCCAGTTGTCTGTCTTCTCTCTTAAGTCCTGTGGGTTTCGGGTTTTGTACAGGAATTGGATGCCAGTTCCGATTTCCATGAGAGTATTTCCTTCCTTTTCTAAGGTTCTTATGGTTTGAGGTTTTACATTTAGGTCTCTGATCCATTTGAAGTTAACCTTTGTGCATGGGGATAGATAGGGGTCCTGTTTCAATCTTCTGCATGTGGTCAGCCAATTTTCCCAGCACCATTTACTGAATAGGTTCTCCGCTCCCCATTGGTAGGTGGTGGGTGCTTTGTCGAAGATGAGTTGGTTGAGAAATTGAGGTTTTGCTTCTGGAATCTCAATTCTGTTCCATTGATCTATATGCCTGTTCCTGTACCAATACCAAGCTGTTTTGATGATTGTAGCTTTATAGTAAAGTTTGAAGTCTGGTATTGTGATACCACCTGCTTTGTTTTTTTTGCTGAGGATTGTTCTGGCTATTCTTGGACGTTTGTGTTTCCATATGAATTCCTGTGTTGTTTTTTCTAGGTCTGAGGAGAATGTTGTTGGTAATTTAATGGGTATTGCATTGAATTTGTAGATTGCCTTAGGTAAGATGAACATCTTCACAATGTTGATTCTTCCGATCCATGAGCATGGGATATTTTTCCACTTGTTCGTGTCAGCTTTGTGTTTTTGTTTTAAATCACTTTTCAATGCAAAAAAGCCTCATTTTCCTTTTTTTGACTTATTTTCTCTTATGTCTCCATCCACTCCTCCCTGACTGTGAACCCCACCATTCTTTCAAGTTGTTCTTGTCATGGTTATCAGTGCCCCCCATTATGTCTGATTCATGTATTCCTTCTTGTCTTCATCTTGAGCCATTGCATGGTGTCATTCTCATATTCAATGTCCTTTGCTTTTTGAAATGGGTGACTTGCAAAGTAAGATTCTTGAGGAAATAGAGAGAGTTCTATCGTGTGTGCTAGGGTAGTTACCATCCTAGAAGTCTGATCTAGTAGCCAGGGCTACAATGATCTACTGTCAGTGGGCATTGTTTCTTTTTCTTCCCTTGTAGGCTTCCCTCTGGGATCCACAGTACAGTCTCAAACCAAGGGCATCTGGATGTGGTGTGTGCCCCATCCTTCCAAGCCAAACCACATTCTGGTTCTTCTGGACACAGAAGGTCTGGGAGATGTGGAAAAGGTAAGGCAGAGAGTCTCAGAAAGATCCTTTATATACTGTATTTTCTCCTTATCTTTTTCCCTTGTGATTTAACTGGTGGGATCTGTTTGTGAAGCCTGGTAATCCAACTATAATGAATGAGCCAGACTTTATCTGTTTCATCTTACTTGTAGAGTAGATTAGTTTCATGGTATATTGACTAAAATATTTTGTTTGTTGGCACCGGGGTGAATGATTTAGTTCAACTGAATAAAAGCTTATTGAGCATCTGAGTTCAGAGCTCTGGACTGAGTAGATATTAGTATATATATATATATATATATATATATATGTATATATATATATATTTACTTTATTCATATTAGTATGAATAAAGTAAAGACCTTGCCCTCAAAGAGCCTTCAGTTCCATTGAGGAGACCAGGTGTATGCACTGAGATTAATACAGTGTGACTGGGAAAGAAGCAAGTCATTGAGAGGGAGAAGTTAGGTTCCAACACAATCCCTAACCTTTGTTATTTTCATAGGGAGACCTGTGGCTGCGATGACACTTTAGGGTTATTTTGTGCTGAAACAAGGGTTCTCGGCCTTGTGTTCCTGATGCTGATTAGCCATTGAAAATCTGCCCTGAAAAGCCTTTTCTTTAAGATGCCTGATACTTAAAGGCTGCCATTCATTAACACTCCCAGCAGTTGGGGGAATCAGTTCTTCAATGCTGCAAGGTGATCCAAGGCTGGGCGCGGTGGGTCACTCCTGTAATCCCAGCACTTTAGGAGACTGTGGCGGGAGGATTGCTTGAGCCTGGGAGTTGAAGACCAGCCTGAGAGAGGCCTCATCTCTACAGAAAATAAAAATAATTAGCCAGACATTGTGATGCATGGCTGTAGTCTTAACTACTTGGGAGGCTTAGGCAGAATGGTCATCTGAGCCTAGGGGATTGAGGCTGTGGTGGGCTGTGGTCGTGTGGATGGACTCCAGCCTGTATGACAGAGTAAGACCCCCAACTCAAAAAAAAGAAGAAAAGTTGATCGAGGCAGAACACCACAGCACTCACCATGTACAGTTAGGATTAAGGGTGCCTTGATAGGAAAGAGGAGAGGCATCAACTCAATCTCTGGCTGAGAAAAGTCTTCTAATCCACCTTCTGAACTGCTGATGAAGTGTGCATTTGGGATTGGTGTTAAGAGACTTGTATTTATATTTCTTATTGTGAAGCTCCAACTATCCAACAGAGCATTCTGGAAGGCTTTGGAATAACTGACTGCACTGGTTCTTTAAATGTATGCGTTTGTTTTGAAACTAATATTTTAAAGCAAATGAATGGTATTTAGCTCCCTAAAAATGAATGAAATTAACAATTTATCTTTTTTTGGCCTTATTTTGAGAGTGATTTGGGAATGGTATCTATAGTCCTGTGCTCTCCATTTCTGTCCAGAAAGAGCTAAAATTCTGTGTCTATTTTTCTGCTATAGTGAGGTATAATTGACAAATAAAGATTGTATATAGCTAAAGTATGCAATTTGATATTTTAATACATTTACTATGTGAAATGATCACTACAACAAGACAATTAATATATCCATCACCTTACATAGTTACTATTTCCTTTTTTCTTCTCTCTCAGTGTGATGAAAACACTTAACACATGTCTTCTTAACAAAATTCAAGTTCATGGTCAATATAATATTGTTAACTATAATCATCATGCTATATAACAGATCTGGAATTTTTTCATTCTGCATAACTGAAATTTTGTAGTCTTTGATGAACATCTCTCCATTTCTATTAGTTTGGCAGTTTGTGTATTTCAGATTCCAAAAGTAAATGAGATGAGGCAGTATTTGTTTTTCTGTGTCTGGCTTATTTCACTTAGCATATCATCAATGTTCATTAATGAAACATTGAAAATGGAAGGATTTTCTTTTGTTTCAAAATTTGAATATTTTCTTTTTCCATTCATCCATTGATGGACATTTATGTAGTTTCCATATGTTGCTTATTGTGACTAATGCTACAATTAATAGGTACATATTCAAATTGAAATATAATATGTAAGTACATATATCTGTCTGAAATACTGATTTCATTTCATTAGAAATTATACATAGAACTGAGATTACTGAATCATATGGCATTTCTACTTTTAATTTTTTTGGGAATCTCCATAATTTTTTCCTTAGTGACTATACCAATTTACATTCAAGCAACAGCGTACAAAATTCCCTTTTTTCTATATTATTGTCAACTATTTTTAAAAAATCTTTTTTGGTAATAGTTATCTGAATATGTTGCAGGTGATAGCTCGTTGTTTTAATTAGCATTTTCTTGACTATTAGTGATTTTGTAAACCTTTTTATATACCCATTTATCATCTGTATGTCTTATGTTGAGAAATGTGTATTCAAGTTCTTTGCTCATTATTAATCAGGTTATTTGTTGTTTTGTTATTGAGTTGTATGAGTTTCTTGCATATTTTGAGAATTAAACTTTTATCAAACATGGTTTGCAAATCTTTTCACTGTGTTGATCATTTCTTTTGTTGTGCAGAAGCTTTTTTGTTTGCTGCAATCCCACTTGTCTAATTTTGATCTTGCTTCCTGTGGATTTTTGTGTTATATCCAAAAAAGTCATTTTCCAAACTGATCTCCAGAAGTTCTCCTCTGTGTTTTCTTCTGACAGTGTTATGGTTTCATGTCTTTCTCCCTCCTTCTGTCTGACTAAAATTTTGTATCTTTTGACCATATCTCCTAATCTTCCCCTACCTTATCAACTCCATCCCTCTACCCAGCACCAGGTAGCCACCACTCTACTTTCTATGGCTATGAGTTCAACTATTTTGGATTTCACATGTAAGCGAGATCATGTAGTATTTGTCTGTCTGTACTTGGTTTATTTAATTAGCTACATCTAAGTTGTGGTAAATGACAGGGTTTTCCTATCTATCTATCTATCTATCTATTTATTTATATGCGTCATGGCTCATTCTGTCTCCCAGATTGCTGGAGTGCAGTGGCATGATTATGGCTCACCACAACTTTGACCTTGTGGGCTCAGGGGATTCCCCTACCTCAGCCTTGTGAATAGCTGAGACTAGACATGTGCCACCACACTTGGCTTTTTTTTTTTAATGGTAGAAATGAAGTCTCACTATGTTGTCTATACTAGTCTTTAACTCCCGGGCTCAAGCAATCCTCCCATTTTGGCCTTCCAAAGTGTTGGGACTACATGCTTGAGACATCATGCAGGTCAATTCCTCCTTTTTAAAAAGCTGAGGTTTGGTGCGGTGGCTCATGCATACAATCTGAGCATTTTGGGAGGCCAAGGTGAGAGGAGTGCCTGAGCCTACGGGCTTGAGACCAACCTTGGTGAGACCTCATCTCTAAAATAAATCAAGAAAAAATAGACAGACTTGATGGTGCATGCCTGTAGTTACAACTACTTGGGAGACTGAGATAGAGGGATCTCCTGAGCCCAATAGGAAGAGGCTGCAGTGGCTGTGAATGTGCCAATGTACTCCAGCCTGGGTGACAGAGTGAGATTCCAACTCAAAAAAATAAAAATAAAAATAAAAAGCTGAGTAGTATTTCATTGTGTATATATACCACATTCCAAAAAAAACATTCATCTGTCGATAGTTACTTAGGTTAACTCCATGCCTTGGCTACTGTAGCTAATGCTGCAATAAATATGGGTGTGCAGTTATCTCCTTGACATACTCATTCCATTTTCTTGGATATATGAAGGGAGATCCTCCCTAAAAATGGAATGATCTTTTGGAGGGTAGGCCTCTTGTAGTACAGGCCTCCCCCCCAAGGTAAGTGTTGAAGGAACCCATCGGTGTCAGTGTACAAACCAGCATTGTTGTGACAGACTGTGTTAAACTTCAGTAATTTTGTTTGGAGATTCTTTCAAGGTGTTTGCCCATTTCATAATGGGTGATTTATGAGTGAACCTGCCCACACTGTACTGAGTGTTCAGCAGTTTTTGACCAAAACCGGCATGACTTCTATGTTCCAACCTTCCTATTCATTTGATCTTACCCCAAGCGACTTTTTGTTTGTTTCCCTGGATGAAAAAAGTCCTCAAAAGGAAACATTTTGCCCATGTGCAAGAGGTGAAACAAAAAGCTGCCGAAGCACTAAGAAGCCATCAAAATTGATAATTTCAAAAAGTGTTTTGAGCAGTGGGAAAAGCATCTAAATAGGTGTAATGTATCAAACAGAGAGTACTTTAAAGGTGGCTAAGTTTAAACATGTAAGAATAAATACACAATTTTTAATAAATAAATTCTCATTTTGGGGGGCATCTCCCCTTGTATACATAATAGTGGGATTTCTGGATCCTGTTTCTGGTTTTCCATGTATGTTTGTAACTCATTCTGAGTTGACTTTTGTGTAGGGTGTGCAAATAAGGTTCAAATTTTCCTCCTGTGAATGTGGCTATTCAGTTTTCTCAGAATCATTTGTTGAAAATACTATTCTTCCTCTTGTGTTTTCTTGGCACCCTTGTCACAGATAAGTTGAGTGTTAATTCATCTTGAGAGTAACAATTGTCATTATTAAGTTTACTTTTCTAGGCCTGGCATAGTGGCTTTTTTCTATAATCTAAGCACTTTGGGAGGCCAAGGCAGGGGGACAGTTTGAGACCAGGAGTTCGAGATCAGCCTAGGCAACATAGCAAAACCTCATCTCTACATACAAAAATAAATAAAAATAATAGTTGGGGTGGTGGAGTGTGCCAGTAGTCCCAGGTTCTTGGGAGGCTGAGATGGAAGGATCACCTGAGCCTAGGAGGTCAAGGCTGTTTGAGCCATGATCTTGCCACTGCATTCCACCTTGAGCAATAGAGTGAGACTTAAACTGAAAAATAATTACTTTTCTAAAACTAAGAGCAATGGAAAACATTGTGCAGATGCTCATAAATAATTTGTTGAATTTAAGTGGATGTAACTAGAATCACTAGTTATGCCCACTATGGTCTATTTTACATGGCTTATGGCCAATAAATATGTGTAGAATGAAGAAGTACTAACTCTCATCATCAAAACACAATTAGGCACAAGTTGAGGAAAAAAGAAAATTCTATGAAGATTAGAATTTTTTTATATGTAAAGAAATTGTGATCATAAGAAATATTGTAACTGTAAAATATGTTATTTGTATTCTTATCCATATTCTTTGTATAGTGAGTACATTAGCTGAAATTTTTTTTTTTTTGAGTTGGAGTCTCACTCTGTCGCCCAGACTGGAATGCAGTGGCCGCTCCCGGCCACCGCAGCCTCGACCTGCTGGGCTCCGGCGATCCTTCCGTCTCAGCCTTCCGAGTAGCTGGAATTACAGGCATGCTGATTTTTTTTTGATTTATTGTAGAGATGAGGTCTTGCTGCCCAGGCGGGTCTCGAACCCGCGGGCTCAGGCAATCCACTCACCTCAGCCTCCCAAAGGCGCGGGATTACAGGATGAGCCACCGAGCCCGGCTCATTAGCTGAAATTATAAATGAAAGACTAATAGGATAAATGTCTCAGTGAATTTCTAAAGAATAGACTCCTGGGTCCTCTGTTTTTTAGGGTGACCCTAAGAATGACTCCTGGATCTTCGCCCTGGCTGTGCTTCTGAGCAGCACCTTTGTCTACAACAGCATGAACACCATCAACCACCAGGCCCTGGAACAGCTGCAGTATCCTTCCAGGGACCAAATCACCAAGTTTCATGGAGGTTACAAGAATGGAGATCAAGTCATTTCCTCCTTTCATTTAGCTGCCTTTGGTGGGGCAGAGGGGGTCCAGAGAGTGTTCATAATATTTCTCATATGAGAAATGTGTGAATTGTGGACAGGCCATTCATTTTCCTTAGCCAAGTCGTAGCTATGTGACAGAGCTCACAGAATTAATTAAGGCAAAGTCCTCCCCAACACCTGAAGGAGTAGAAGATTCTACAGAGTTTGTGAGTTTCTTTCCAGACTTTATCTGGACTGTACGGGATTTCACCCTGGAGCTGAAGATGAATGGTGGTGACCTTATTACAGAAGATGAGTACCTGGAGAATGCATTAAGGTTGATTCCAGGTATGAGAACATGACCTGGGAGGTGGCTGATTCAATCAGGAGTGGGTTTTGCTCAACACTGTGCATCATCTCTGGAGTCGCATTTGTCTTTGAGACTAGATCGAGATCTGCAGAAATGAGGAATGGGAGGCGAGTTGAAAATCTCTAGTAATTGGAGGTCAAGTTCACTTAAAAAGAGTAGAATTTAATGTAGAATGAATTTTTTTTTTTTTGAGTTGGAGTCTCACTCTGTCGCCCAGACTGGAGTGCAGTGGCCGCTGCCGGCCACCGCAGCCTCGACCTGCTGGGCTCCGGCGATCCTTCCGCCTCAGCCTTCCGAGTAGCTGGAATTACAGGCATGTGCTACCACGCCCGGCTGATTTTTTGATGTATTGTAGAGATGAGGTCTCGCTGCCCAGGCAGGTCTCGAACCCGCGGGCTCAGCAATCCAGTCACTTCAGCCTCCCAAAGGCGCGGGATTACAGGCTGAGCCACCGAGCCCGCTCTAGAATTAATTTAAATAAAACTAATTTTTTATACCATTTATACTTTAGCATTCAGATTACAATGGGTGCTAAAACTTTCTAAAAACCAGACACTTGTGAGCCCTACTTTCATTCTGTATTTCTGTGTTTAAGAATTGAACAGATAGTTGTTTGACATGATATCGCAATCTAAAAAATATATTTCACACAGTTAGACTTTGTTTTTCTCATAGAGGGACGTAACATTTAAATACCGATATAGTTATATTATCTACAAAAAGAATTTTACGATTTAAATAAACCCGAAGAAGGATATGTTTTTATAGCCCATTCCTTTTTAAAATGTCTGATAATTACAAGAACATTTACTTTGCTTTCTGTGTCATAGCTTTGTCTCAATTACAACATATTTATTCATGCTATAATTTCAAAATAATTATTTTAATGAGTTACCTTACATAGTTGTGTAGCTGAAAAGACCTCATAAGAAATATCAATTCTGATATACTCATTTTTCTTCTCATTTTTCTATTTATACTTTTTCAAAATATTTATTGAAAACTGGAAGGCAGAAGAACAACATTGTCAAATCAAAAATCGCCTCAAAGAGTTTATAAAGTAGTGGTGATTATCTCAAAACTACATTTTCATTTCATTTACTCTACAGAGGGCTTTAAGTTTTCAGGTAATACAAAATATAAGTTGGAAGTTTAAAGAGTAGCCAAAACTGTACAAATTATTTTTTTTAGCATTAATGTAATTTTTCTTAAATTATCATGGTGTCTTTCTTAACATTCTGAGTATTGCTATTTCTTTCTTTCTTTTGTCCACTTTTTAAATTATAAATATGTGGGGTACAATTCAGGGTTATGTATACAAATGTTGATTATGCAGGTACCCTTGTGATGAGGTATACCCCTCCCTCCCCTAGCAGTTCTCCCTCAACTGCCAATCCCACCCCTCCAACCGTTTCCCACTACTGCCAGTCCCTTTCTTATAGTATTATAATTGTACAGAGTCCACCTATGAGTGAGAAGCTATTTCTAATATTGTTCTTTTATACTTATTTGTGGCTCTTTCTTTGGTCCCACAGTTCAATTTCTACATGGGATTGAGTGGACCAGAATTTACATTTGAACTTTCATTCATTCAGCCCATTCAGTGAACATCTAATAAACAATTGCTCTCTACTTGGCACCAATTTCAGGTCTGCAGATACCAGCTTTAGGTTTTGTTTTCACTTGGGTCTGATGTCTTCCAAAATTTCTTGCCAGAATTTTATCAAGTTTGATGTGTAGAGAAGTATTTATTTATATTTATATATATTTATGTCAAAGGAGTTCTATAAGAATAGTATATTGTAAAAACAAAACAAACGTTGTCAAAACATTCTTTATCTCCCTTAGCCCAAGAGTGTTTTCACTGTATTCTCTTCTTTTTTCATCCCTCAGGCAACAATCCCAGAGCCCAAATATCCAATTTGTCCAGGGAGTGCATCAGGCATTTCTTTCCAAAACGAAAGTGCTTTGTCTTTGTCCGGCCAACACATGACAAATACTTTCTAACCAATATTGAGAAGGTGTCAGAAAGTCAACTGGATCCTAAGTTCAAGGAACAAACAGACATTTTCTGTTCTTTCATTTTCACCCATGCAAGAACCAAGACCCTCAGAGGGGGAATCACTGTCACTGGAAATCGTGAGTCTCTTTTTCACATTTCTGTGGGGCCTAATGGATGTCGAATGTATTGTATAATGGGTTTCTCAGCATTTTTGCTGGCTTCTAAGTAGAACTATGTATACAGATATTCACACTCCATAAAAAATGTGTATATTTTATAACTGTCTTACTTTGAGGGTATACACATTCCTCTTCAGAATTGCAAACTTTGTTATTGATATCTGTGGCTTGCTTCCACATGTTTGAAAAAACTTCTATTGATAATAAAATCATCAATTGGCATTAAAAACAGATATCTACTAATTTCTCAGAAGTTCTTTATGTTTAATATTCATTGCAAGGAGAAAAAAAAAGGTTTTGGAAGTTTAAGGAAGTCTAGAAGGAAATATTAGCTCGTAAGTCCCTGAGAATCCACTGGTAGATTCAGAATTAGGAACACATGTAATATGATTTACCCTGCTGCATCATACTATCTATAAAATTTGTTTTTCTTTTAATTTTTTAAATGAGAAATGATGTATTCCATACTCTCTTATTTTGTTAGGTAAAAGTAGATATTTATATTTTTTAGCAGTGTGGCTTGACGAAGCAAAAAAAAAATTGGGAGTGAATATCAATAGGAAAATGAAAGTGATGATGGTAGAAGGAAGGTGTGTGTGTGTGTGTGTGTGTGTGTGTGTGTGTGTATGTATGTGAGAGAGATTTTAGAAATGTGACTCAGAGTCTTAGACTCCATTGAGTTATATTTCTTTAAAAAAAATTTTAGTTTAAAGATGTAAGGTTCAATTCAGGGTTAGGTATACAAATGCTCATTATGCAAGTACCTTTGTAGATGAGGCGTGACCCCTCTTCCCTGGCAGTTTCCCACTACTGCCAATCCCTTTCATATAGTATTATGTTAATTATTCAAGGTCTGCTTATGAGTGAGAACATGTGGTATTCAGTTCTTGGTTTCTGTGACAGATCATTCAGTATTATAGACTCTAAAGTCCATCCAAGTTGCTGCGAAGTTCATAATTTTGTTCTTCTTTATAGCTGTGTAATATTCCATCGTGTATGCCTACCACATGAGTTATATTTCATATTAATACCCACAATTTCCTGGTTTATTCAGGATTAGGGACCTTGGTGGTGACCTACGTGGACGCCATCAAGAGTGGAGCTGTACCTTGTTTGGAAAACGCTGTAACGACTCTGGTCCAGCTGGAGAACTCAGCGGCTGTGCAGAAGGCAGCCGACCACTACAACCAGCAGATGACGCAGAGAGTGAGGCTCCCCACAGACACGCTCCAGGAGCTGCTGGACGTGCATGAGACCTGTGAGAAGGAAGCCATTGATGTCTTCATGGAGTGCTCCTTCAAGGATGAAAATCAGGAATTTCAGAAGCAGCTTGTGGTAATTTGTCTTAGTCATGACTCTTTACGACCTGTTCCCTTGACGAAGCCTAGAGGTGACTTTATGGACCCCAAAGCTTATCTGTCACTCAAGAGGAAGTATTAATATTTTAGATTCTCTAAAGATATATGCCCGCCTCATTTTTTCCCCCACCAAACTGTAGCACTTTATCCAGAAATCTTCCTAATCACTAAAGCAAAATCAGTATAGAAACTCTCTTTAAGTGAATGCTAGCATAGATTTCAAACCTGTCCAGAACACCCATAATCATCCCTCAGCATTCACTTTTTCTGTGCATGCTCTTTCTTTCCTAGGAACCAAAGTGTCTCTTACCAAAGCCTTATTCAGGTCATTGTTCAGCTTGCATTGCTCTTTGTCGCATCATTATATTACTGAAGATGGAATCACAGGATGCTACAGCAGCAAGAAACCATAGAGATTACAGAATGCAATCTCACAGTGATTTCACAAAAGTGAAATCTGAGGTCCAGGATGGTTTAAAAATTTCCCCACAGTCTTGCAGAGAGTTTTCAGGGCTGAGAATACATGAAACTTTTTGATTTCTGATTTATTCTACATCCTCCTCCATAAGGAAGCTTTTTTCATGAACACTAACAGTAGTGAGATCGACCTTTCTATCAGATTCTTTGGGATTTTATTTTCTCTGCTCCTTTTTTTTCTGATGACATTGCTATACATTTCCTTTGCAGGAAGTCATAATGAGTAAGAAGGAACATTTCTTGCTAAGGAATGAAGAGTCATCTGTTGAATACTGCCAGGCTCAACTCAATCAACTCTCCAAGGATCTAATGCAAAATATTTCATTGGGAACTTTCTCTGTTCCTGGAGGGCACACGCTCTACATGGAAGCAAGGGAGAAGATTGAGCAGGACTATTTGGAAGTACCCAGAAAAGGAGTAAAGGTGAGGAAAAATGGGAGCACGGGAAAGCTAATAGAATAGAGTGAATGGAGTCTTCTGCACTAGTCGTGTGTAATTAGAGAGAAGAGGGATAGCATGACAGTTTTTAATGTCCACTATGTACCATTCATTCTTGAGACTAGAAATTTTCATTCCCAAAGAAAGAGTATGGTTTTTAATAATTTAGGGATGCAGAACAAAAATTATTTATGTGCTAAGTGCTGATGATTTATAAGCTTAAGTCAGAGTCTTTGCCCTCAGAACAGATCAAAATGAGATAGAATAAAATAAATAGACAATTATTCACAGAGAAATAACACTCATAAACCTGTGAAAATGGCTACATATGTGGTGGCAATAAACATAAAGACATTAATAATACAACTAACACATTAAACTATTATACGTATAGTCATATTGTTTAGCTCTTTCCACAGACCTTTTACTTTACTTTTCTAAATGACTTTAAGAAGTATCTACCCTTATTGTTGAAAATTTTCAGATCTGAACAGAGGGGCCAAGGTAGATTAAATAATCTACCTAAAGTTCCTGCCAACAAATTGAGGGGAGAGCGCCAGTACAGATAAAAAAGCAGACTTTTACACCTGAACGGGAACATATAAAGGCATCAAAGATTGTGTGTTTGTACAACTGCACATGCTTCTGACTGTCTGGAATCTGAAAGGTGGAGGGAAGGAGCACTTAGAGAGGGAATGGAGGGACTTAGGAAGCAGGAGATGAGTAGGGGCGTCTGGCCCCACTGAGGAGCTTGCACATTTATGGGAACCATTATAGAATTTTAAGCATAAAGCAAAATTACATGGAAAAGGAAATCAAAGTTCCTTGTTTCTTCTTGGTTCTGCAGGCAAAAGAGGTCTTCCAGAGTTTCCTACAGTCGCAAGCGGCAATAGAGAACTCCATCCTGCAGGCAGATAAAGCCCTCACAGATGGGTGTAAGGCCATAGCAGGTACGGGGTAGGGTTCCGCTTACAGTGGGTGGGGAAGGTTCTTAGAGTGCCCTCTGACAGATCCACCAAGAGGATCTTCTGCAAACGAGGTGCATCCTCTGCTTCTGAGGAACACACACAGTGCTAATTGCGAAAATAACAGGGAGAGCTTTGATTTTCCTTCAGCAATACAGGCAGGGCCTTTCTCATCACATTCTGAAATGTACTTGTCATGGTGTGGACTTGGGTGAATTCTATAATTTCCTGCCCACCTTCCCAGATTTTATTTGGTCTCTGAGCTCAGAAGAGTACAGATTAATCTTCATTTCTTGTCCTCTTCTCTTTCTAAAATCTTCATGGCGCAGAGGAGCAGGCCAAGAAAAGGGCAGCTGAGAAGGAACAGGAACTTTTAGGGCAAAACTACAGGAACAGCAGCAAGAGATGGAGGCTCAAGAAAGGACTCTAAGGGAAAACTTAGCCCAACAGAAAGCAAAGCTGGAGATGGAAAAAGAACAACTACTGAGAGAGCAGAATAGGATTTTGGAGCAGAAGTTGAAGGTAAGTCTGCTGCTGGTTCTGTAGGCCTGATGGTCCTTACCCTGGTACCTCAGGAAGGGCTGGTGAAGGTAACAGCAAGACAGGGAATGAAGCACCATCACTATTACTGCCTGTGATTCATTAAAATGCCTGAATCCTTTAAAAAAAATTTTTTTTAATCTTATTTTCAAGAAGGCTTTGAATTCTGTTCCATTCTCAGACTCTGGAGAGTTTGAATTGACTATGGCCCCTATAAGTCCCTGAAGAATATAAATAGGGTTAGAGTTGGCATTGTGGGAGACTTTAGAATGATGTAATGAGAGCTTAATAAAACAGATATTCCAGCAGCTGTATTCAATATGAACAGCAATTGACTTTACCAAGACGATGACCACATATCATCAGGCACTCTACTACCACCCTATGACCCTGAGGTAGATTTTTGCTGACATAAAACTATCAGAGACTTGCAGACTTTAAGGCACATGGAAGGTACAGCTTCTAAACTTGCTGCAGGTATTTCCATGTGTGGATAGTCTATCCAAATTAGCACATGGTATAGGAGGAATTGTCGCATTGTCCATCTGGAAGTTCTATTATAAGAGATTTCTAGTTCAGTGTGTGAGTTGCCATTTTGGGCAGGAACATGTAGCATTTGTCCTTATTCCTGGGTTAGCATCCTAGCAAAGTTGTAATGATGGGTTAATATTGGTAAAGTTGTAAGCTATGCTTCCTCACAACATCCAGGACCAACCCAGTTGATATTCTTTGTTGCAAAATTCTCCTCTGATAATTGAGAAAATATTTTTAGGCTTAAAATTAAGGTAGCTTGACAAAATTCTTAAATATGAAATGTAACTTTTGAAAAAAATGAGGAGTTAAAAAATTTACTTAATTTCTCAATTTTTCTTTTAGGTCCAAAAGGATTTGCTTGAGGAAGAATATAGGAAGAAATCAGAGGAGATGAATGCAGAAATAAATCAATTGAAAAATACAATTGAAGCTACAAGCATTTGTACTGGTGGTCATGGAATTGAACGAGTCTTGAACAGACTTGGCAAAGAAACAACTAAATCAGTTCGTCATGTTGTCAAAGGTGTAGGCTCACGACTTAAGAAGCTTTAGCTTTTTTCTTTTAAGGAAATTATAGGATGTGACTATATGCATTTATCTGTTTTTAGTGTTTTTTTTAATGTACCAAAGTTTGCTTTATTTGAGGATTATGGAGTACAAGTGAGGAGTTTACTGCATATATAAGTTGCATGCAGGTAGGGTTTGGGCTTCTAGAATCATTCCCTTTTCTATGCCAACACTTGCTGTTTTCATGACTTTTTTTGTTTTTGACTGGTGCGAGGTGGTATCTCATTGTAGCTTTGATTTGCTTTTCTCTGTTGATCAGTGAAGCTGAGCATTTTTTCGTGTCTTTCTTTGAGAAGTGCCTGTTCATTTATTTTACCCACAATGGAACAATAGTGTACACACTTTAAAAAATCATAAGCACTTTTAGGAAATATAAGTTGTAAAATCCTTTATATATAAGAGGTGAAATTAGGCATTTCTTTTAATGGCAAAATTTTGGAAAGTACTAGATTGGCCACCATATAATATTGGTAACATACATTTTAATATGTATGTGTACTGGAATATTAGGTAGCCAGTAGAAAAGTTGACAGGGGGTTCTACTAATGCAGAATGATTTTAAATATATATTATATAAAGTGAAAAAGAAAACAAAGCTAATTGTCTAATCTCACACAAAAACTGCAATTATTATTTGCAAGCATGCACATATAGACATAAAATATTTCTGCAATATTCATTGTGCATATAAATACTCAGCTACATTTCAGTTTAAACTTCTAATTTATCATGAAGTTTAAACAGGTTTGTGGTTAAAGCAATGTTTGCACAAAGCCTACATCTAAACACTTGAGTGAATAATCATTAACTGCTCAGTACCAGACGTGGAAAATCTCAAGTGACAGTGGATTTCCCCCAGCCTGTCAACTCATCCCCTCTTCCACACCTTCCAGCATCCCAGTCAGAGATCAGCAGGAAGCTCAGTCAGCACCTTCTTGGTGACCTCCCCATCATGTCACACTTGGAAATGTTTTAAGTTTATTTACTATGCAATAGACATTCATTGTTTTGTTTCCAGCTAGCTTTGGTTTAATGTACCACTGCTTTGTCTTTCTATTACATCTACAGTTGTTTTGATTTATTTACAATATATGCTGTGCCATTTTGATTTTTATATTGCTTGGTTGGTTGAATAAATTTGAGACACTCAAACACTTGAGGTGATAGTTGTTAAAAACAATACCAGTATTTGATCCAGTTTCATCTCAACTATATTATACCTGGACATTTTAGATATTTATCAAAGGTTTTTTATGGGCTAGAAGGTAAATGTATGAAATAATAAACGTGTGGCATTGATGAATAATGTTGGCTCTGAACAAACTTTTGAAAAAATTAAAGTTGATAAATTTTTGGATCAACTGAAAAAAGCATGACTTTTGAAACCTCTGGATGCCTTGGTTCTCAGTATTATCATTCTTTATTGAATTTATTTCTTATTAAAATATGCAGTTTTTAAGACTTTTTTTCTGACAGTATTAAGTAATTTTTTAACATGGGTAGATGGGAGTGTCACTTGTATGTTAACATACAGCTGACATGTATTTTTGTCTATTCTTTATTGCTTAGTAGTTTCATGCTATGTATGTACCATAACCAACCTATTGCCTATGAGAAACATGTAAGATCATGTATTTATAGCCATTGTTACAAGTTTATAATGTATTTTTCTATCTTGTTTTATATGTATGTATAACATTCAAAAAGAATTTTTTTCTTGATTGAGAAAAGGATACAAAATGCAAAATCCACAATTTTGATACTGAGAATTGCCAATTGTTTTGCAGTACTTTATTATATTGGGTGTCTTGTCTTTTTTGGGCTTTTAGTCAGATAATGAATGAATACATTAGACACTTTTGGGTTTTAGTTGGGATTTTACATAACTTGCATTTTAATTCTTTGGTTCTTTGTTGTTTCTATTAATCCATAGCATTATTTTAATAAATGTTATAATACCAACCTAAAAAAAATATTTCTGCAAATGTTAACAAAAACCTACTATTTATGGCTCTTTTGGGAATAACCAGATGGAATCAGGTATCAAAGGGACACATACTTTTCATTATATACTCTTTCTTTTGAATGTTGTTTTTAAAAAGTTCATTTTGCTTTTTTTCTATTCAGAAATATGTAAAAAACGTAAGTTATAGTACTAATAATGATAACAATAAATAGAATGTAAAATAGCTTTAGATGATGAAATTGCTTATTGCTTTTAGGAATGACATCAGCTCAATGAAAGATCTAAGACTAAAATCTGGTGATTAGAATGTCTAAAATTTGCGTCTTATTCTTGCTCTGATTTAGCCTTATTTTTTAAACTTTTATATTTGTCTCACGATAAAGGTATGGACTTTTCTGTGACCTTTCAGATTTCAGCTAGAGTAGTCTCTATTTCCTATCTCTGAATTACAGTTTTAAGGTGTTAGAAGCACAAATTACCAAATATTAAGATGGAGCTCTTGTGAGAGGGATGCTGCCATCCTTGTAAATTCAGTGGTGATCTTTCTGAGGTAGACCTGGACAGAAAAGACAATGTGCTTTTCCAGAACTAAACCCCTCATAGAAGATGACAGACTGATATATGGAGGCCTGGTGTTGGACTTTAATCATTAGACTTTCAGTAGTTTTAGTTATAGTAAGAGTGTCAGAAGCTAGGCCTGACCAGAGAGAATTCTGAAGATGGTCAATTAATTGTGTCATTCACATGGTCAAATGGGATGGGGAGAGAACAACAAAATTAAATCAAAGGTGTTTACCGAGATTGCCAAGTAGCTCCAGTAAAATGCTACACCAAGAACCTTGATCTGAGCTAATTTTAGATCCTGCACTTATCAGCTGGAAGGAAAACCAGGACCATAGAAAAAGGCCATTGTAACTTTAGGAAAAAAATAAATAATAATGATTCCTCTAGTTCTTTTTCAAAGGAAACTGGTCATTTATTGGGTACCTGTGTACTGGGGACATAAAAACGCCCAAACATTTCATGGACTCTTGAATCAGGATCTAAATTGCCAGTGATACTCAAGTGTCGGGGTGCCAGCCCCGACCAAAGGGGGAAGGGTTAGGACCTACTCCAGAGAATCCGGACGGCGAGAAGAAACGACTCGGAGGCCATTTCTTCTGGGAACAGTCTGATCAGGACTGAAGCCAAATTTTATTCGGACTCCTTCCAACTTATATACCATTTTTCATACCCTCCAGCAGTGTGATAATCACTTGCTGGGGGCGTACAAACTCCATGATGTATATTGCGATTTACAAACTATGCATCACAAGACCATCACGAGACTTGCAAGCTCCAAGCAGGCGTGCCTTACAAATCTCACATCAAGGTCACAGGTGCACAAATACAGTTCGTTTAAAAGTGTCTTCCATAGTGTTCAACAAATCATTCATATTATACTCTTTGTTCTAAACTCTGATTAATACAAAAACTTTCTTAGTTAACTCTAGGTTCGATCCAAGTTCACTGACTCCTAATATTTTTTAATGATTGATTTTATCAACTTAACACTATACTATAATCTATTAGTTTACCTAAATGACTTAATTTTTATTTATTCCATTAACCTATTACGATTCAACCTAGTGGCCTGTAATTCTACAACAATTAATTCAAAACTTATTTCTTACCATGACTTATATGAGTTTCATGATCTAGTGTTTGGGCTTTAATACTGTGCTATATCTCATTAAGCTAATACCTTATCATCAAATCTTATAATTATCATTGACGTATGATTTTAGAATCATAACACTATAATTCTCATTCTATTTTAATAAAACTACGACTTTAACCCAAAACTTAAATCTTTTTTCCTAGTATATTAATACATGGCTACGTGTAAAATTTCCCATTGTCATATTAGAAGCAAAAACTACAGCGTTGGAAAAGTTTCGGTATACTAATCAAAGGATCTTAAAATTGGCCTACAGGAACAGGAACTAAAGTCATAATCTGAGAAAAGGAAACTTAAAAAGCTTAAACAAAACCTAAAAGTTTTCTACAAATGCTTATTACTGTTTAAATCTTTCCGATGGAAATTATATCATTTTAAATGAATGTTTTATCTGAACAGGTCTATTCTAAAAATCAAATAGTGTCTGTCACACTCTTGGATAATGGACTGCACAGTTACTCTGGCAATGGCCACGGGCTGAAGCAAACAGAGTTTCGGCATGTAACGAAACTAGAAAAACGTCCTGAAGAAAAACGCCCTGCCCGGCTAAAAGGTGGGGCAATAAAACTATTATGATAATTTAGTTTCTAATCTTAATCCTAGGAGGAACTGCCTTTTGGGAACAAGAGCTGACTCACCAGTCTACCAGGAAATAGAAGTTAAAAAATATCTAGAAAGAAGTAAGATTTAGAAAGGACAAGGTCATTCTGCTGTATAACCTTTCATCAGGTGTACAGAGATTTTACTTATAAGTTTTACTGCCATGTATGCACACTGGTCACTAATCACACGCCAATATTATAGGTATAACTGACATCCTATGTCAGAGGCAATCTTCCAGATGGGCCTTTACAGGCCTCAGCCATGTAGCTATAGATATTGGCTCCCAACACTCAAGGAGATAAGGCATCCAGGCAATAAATAGAATCTTGTCCCTGGTGCAACTTATTGGAGTATAGTATTTGCTTTGAATAGAAGGGCAAAGTTTGAGGACTGATGCTTTTACTTATTTTTCCATGCATCCCCTCAGAGCATGTTCAGATATAGAATATGCTAGATAAGCATCTATTATAACAACAATAGGACGATGCATATATGATTGTTTTCAATTGCTACAATTCCAGGAACTCTCCAAAGATCAATGGATATAGGTAGTTTGATTTTAGACATCAGGATAAGGTCTGTAAGGAGGTTTAAAGGCTAGCAGAAGATAAAGAACATTCCCAGTGCAGTATCCTTCTCTGAGACCTCAAACCTCAGTCTCTGTGAAAGTGAGCCAAATGATGAATTTTTTTTCTGTATTTCATCGGGTAATTCATGCAAATCTGTGACCTCATGCAGATTTGTGACCTCATGTATCACAGTTTCTGTAAAATGTACCAGAGAAAGAATTTTTCTCTGTGCTTCGTAGAGTGACTCACACAGATTTATAAAGAAACACAACAAATTTTAGAGCTTTCAGCATCCTGTATTTTATGTCAAGTCATATCAAATGCTTCGAAAACTGGCAAGATTTACTTCAGCTCTCTTTGATGGTTGAAATAAAAATCCTGTTTGCTGTTATCTTAGGGGTATCCATCAAGAGACTAAGACCCCATCCATCTGTGGCACAATGAGACTATCTCATAATCATACTCATCCTTCCTATCCTGGACCATGCTTTTGCCATGTGTCCATGATTCAGAGTCATTCTAGTCAATCCCATTTTGAGGTATCACTGGGATCAAGAGTCCTCAAGACCACCTTCAGGTTAAATGATTCACTTAAAGACACAGAAATCAAAAAAGGTTTCATGCTTTAGTTACGGTTTATAGTAGTGAACAGCTACAATTGCCAGCAAAAGGTACATGGGTCAGATCCAAGGCATATTAGGCATGGTCTTGCAATGGTCTTTTCCAGGGGCGGTGAGGGGGAAGTTGCATAGACAGCAGCTAATTCTCTTACAAACAGTGTGTGACACATGCATGAAATATGGCCAACCAGAGATGGTCACACAAACCTTCATGCTCAGTGTTTTTAGTTCAGTGCAGTCATGTAGGAATGGAGTACTCACATGGCTGATCTTATTTACTCTGACTCCAGCCCCTTCAGAGGTCAAACTCTTATGGTGTATCCAAAGACCTGCATTATAAATCACATTTTCTCCATAAACCGTCTGGCATGGCTTGATCCTACACATATATAAAAAAATTTCTTAACAGGCAAGTAATTCAAAGGACTTAAAGGTTATATTCCAGTAGTCAGTCAAGGGCCAGACATTTCTTTGCAATGTGAAGGAAACCCATATCTGCTGAGTTAACATTTTATGACAAAGCCCTACAGATTAAAGAACATAATATCATGAGAAAGATAAAATGAAGATTTTAATTGTCACACTGGAAGGACATGTCAGTGTTTTATTCTTGACTCTTTTTGAGTCAGAGTCTCATTGTCGTCCAGGCTGGACTGCAGTGGCATGCTAAGGGCCACTGCAGCCTCAACCCGCTGGGCTCAGGCTATCTTTCCACCTCAGCCTTCCAAGTGGCTGGAACTACAGGCGCATGCAACTAATTTTTTTATTTATTGTAGAGATGAGATCTCATCAAGTTGCCCAGGCTGGTCTCGAACCTCTGTACTCAGGCAATCCTCTCACTTTGGCCTGCCAAAGTGCTGGGATACAGGCTTGAGTCACTGAGACTGGCCATATTCTTGACTTTTAAAAATAAAAGTATTCAGGTAGCCTCCTTGGGTTCCCTCCCACTCTAGGAGCTTTTCTGTTCTCTCATTAAATCCTGCTTTATAAAAATGAATGAATGAATGAAAAAATATCCTGGGAATAGGGAAAGATGGCCAACATGAGGCAGATCTCCTGTGAAGTAAAACAAGATAGAGTTTTCTCAGCAGCCAGAGAGGAACTAGGCCAGCAGTATACCCCATGACTCATAAAAAATAATGACAACAAACACATAGTACCAAGGAGAAAAATCCATTGAACTGGGCTGGAATTAGCTAGTCATCTGAACCATTGCAGGCTGCCTCTAGCCTCCAGATGCAGTAGAAGAGGTGAGTGAAGGGAATCCAGGAGTTCTGTGTTCCTTTTGTAGACTCGGCATCTCCCTTGAGCCTTCAGGACTCCAGTACTCCATGGGAAACTGCCACTATGAAACCCTTGTGGAGTGGTGCAGTGGCAGCAAACATAACGCAGAAACTCAGCTCTTGCATGACTGCTTTCTGGGGAGAAGATGGGCCCCAGTCAAGCTCTGCAGAACTTATTTACTCCTGTTGGGCATGGTGGGCCCTTTTAGCCTAGAGAAACTCCAGAGCCCTATAGGAAACTGACTTAAGCACAGTAGTGCCCTACCAAAACCCACATGGAGTAGTCAGCTGCAGCTATCAAAAGCCAGGAACTCAGTCCTTGTGGCTGATTCATAGCAGGCATGGAAGGGAATGGGCCCAAAGGAAAACTCCAAGCAGTAGTCAGTTCCTGACTGGGGTGGGCTAGGTGAGAACATCAGATTATCTGGAGCCAGCTACACTTTGACACTGAGATTGTGAACAGACTGAGGCCAAGGCAGGAACTGGGTGGTACACATTGCCATAGCAGCTGTCTCCCAGGTTAACACTTCTGTTCTTTCCCAGCACAGCAGGATTGCCCCAGTGGCCTGGGACTCTCTCCTAATATCCCACTGGAGTGGCCAGAAGTTGTGCACTGGTGGGCTGCTTGGGCCCCTTTACACTCATACTCCTCTTGAAAGCTTAAGACAAAGATCTTGGGTATTTCCCAATGCCCTGTTTTCTGCCTAGGTTGGCTGGGCACTTACTTGGGGCAATGCTGACCAAGGAGAAAACCCACAACCACTAACAAACTAGCTTTGTTAGTACCAGCTCTTGGCTAGAGGTCAGCAGCAAATCATACCACATTGGACATAATACCTCAGCTCTGGAGTAGGTCTAATCCTAGTCCTCAGAAAAAAACCACTTTCTAAGCCATGCTGGCCACCCAAGACTTCTTGAGCCAGAGCAGGATCCAACACAGGATTGCTAAACCTTGCATTTGAGAAACGTACTACACCAAGGATATATATACCCAAAGGAAACCCATAGAGGCTACCTAACTCCATTTCCTGCCAATCTAGAATAAAAACTAGTCTATCAAAATGAGAAGGAATGAGAAAAATAATTTAGACAATATTAAAAAACAGAGTTTGCCATCATTCACAAAAGACCACACTAACTTTTCAGCAATGAAGAGTAACCAAAATGAAATTTCAGGTATAGAATTCAAAAGATTAATAATAAAATTAAACAATGACCTTCTGGAGAAAATTTTAAATTTACATAAAGAAATTAAAAAAAAAACTATTCCGGACATGGATGAAAAATCTTCACAGAGAAAGTCACCTCAAAAAAAAAAAGTCTGAAATTTAAGAAATGAAAGAATCATTCAGGGAATTACAAAAATGCAGTGGAAAGTTTTAACAGTAGACTAGATCAAGTAGAAGAAAAAAATCTCAGAACTTGAAGACAAGGCTTTTGAATTAATCCTAGCAGACAGCAATAAGGAAACGTAAATAAAAACTGAACAAAATCTCCAGGAAATGTGGGATTATGTGAAATATCCAGACCTAAGAGTTATAGATGTTCCTGAGGAAGGAGAGAGGGCAATGGGATTGGAGAACTTATCTGAGAAAAAAATAATGGAAGAAAATTTCCCTGGCCGTGTCAGATGTAAACACTCAGATACAAGAAGCCCAAAGAACCTGCAAATATATATATATGTAGTATATATTCCTCACAGCATATAATCATTTGTCTATGCAAAGCTAATGTGAAGGAAAGAATCTTAAGAACAGTGAAACAAAAGCATCAAATAACTTATAAAGGTTAACCTATCAGACTAACAGCAAACTCCTCAGAAGAAATCCTACAAGCCAGAAGGTATTAGGGCCCATCTTCAATCTCCTCAAACAGAATAACCATCAATCAGGGATTATGTATCCCACAAAACTAAGTTTCACAAATAATGCAGAAATGAAGTCTTTCTCAGATAAGCAAATGCTGAGAAATTTGTCACCACTAGACTGTTTCTAGGCTGGGCTTGGTGACTCAGCTTGTAATCCCAGTGCTTTGGGAGGCCGAGGCAAGTGGATTGCCTGAGCTGGCGGGTTTGAGACCCGCCTGGGTGACTTGGCAAGACCTCATCTCTACAATAAATCAAGAATTAGCCGAGCGTGGTAGTGTATACCTGTAGTTCCAACTATTTGGAAGGCTGAGGCAGAAGGATCGCCGGAGCCCAGCAGGTCGAGGTTGCGGTGGCCAGGAGCATGCCACTGCACTCCAGTGTGGGTGATGGAGTGAGACTCCAACTCAAAAACAAACAAACAAACAAAACCACACACACACACACACACACACACACACACACACACACACACAATAATCAAAGAAGGCTAAATACTGAAACAACAGGTCAAAATACAACATTAGAAAAATGATGGAAATCATGAGGCCACAGACCTTATGGAGCACCAACAAAATAGAAAAATAAATAAATAAATAAAAACAGCCAGTTAACAACGAGTACTATTAACTCTTAATGTAAATGATCTCAATGCCCCACTAAAACAATACAGAATGGAAGAAGTGATTAAAAAAAAAACCCAAATATCTGCTGTCTTCAAAAGACCCACTTAACACACACAGACTCTTATAGGCTCCAGGTAAAGTGGTGGAGAAAATATTCCATGCAAATGGAAATAAAAAATGAGAAGGAGCAGTTGTTCTCAGATAAGATAAAATAGATTTTAAATTAACAAGTGTCAGAAAAGACAAAGGTAGTTATTATATAATAATAAAGGGGTCAATTCCATGAGAAAACAAGCAATTTTAAATATTTATGCATCTAACACCAGAGGCCTCAGCTTTATAAAACAAGTTCTACTAGGCCAAAAAAAAAAAAAAGGTAGAAATACAATAATACAATAATAGTGGAAGATTTCAACACCTCACTGAAAGCAATGGAGAGGTCATCACGGCAAAGTCAACAAAGAAACATAGGAATTAAACCAGATGCTAAAGCAAATGGACATCTTGGTGTTGGTTTTTAGTTTCTAATTTTATTTCACCATGGACTGAGAAGATGCATCTGTTCATTTAGCTATATGTTGGCTGTGGGTTCATTGTATATGGCTCTTACTATTTTGAGGTACGTTCCCTCTTTGCCTAGATGTTCAAAGGTTTTTTTCAAGAATGAATGCTGGGTTTTACTGAAAGCTTTTTCTATATCTAGTGATATAACCACGTGCTTCTTGTTTTTACATCTGCTGATATATTAAATTACATTTATGGTCTTACGGATGTTGAACTAGCTCTGCATCCTGGTGATGAAGTCAAATTAGTCATGGTGGATAATTCTTGAGATATGTTGTTGAATCCGATTTGCTAGAACCTAGTTGAACATTCTTTCATCTATGTTTATCAAGGATATTGGTCTGCAGTTTTCTTTCTTTGTTGAGTCTGTGCCTGGTTTGGGTATCAGTGTGATGCTAGCTTCATAAAATGATTTGGAGAGAGTTCAGTCTTTCAGGATTGCCTAGAATACTTTCAATAGGATTGATTTCAGCTCCTTCTTGTATGTTTCGCAGAATTCCACTGGAAAGCCATCTGGTCCAGGGCTTTTTTTTGAAGGTGATTTTCTTATGGTAAAGTCAATTCCCTGAGTTGTTATTGGTCTATTAAAAATTTCCTCTTGTTTCAACCTTGGGAGATTGTGTGATGTCAGGAAGTCCTTCATTTAATTTAGGTTTTTGAGGGTTTTTTTTCCATACTACAGGTGTACATATTAATCTCTAATAATTTTTGTATTTCTTCAGGGTCAGTTGTTACTTGATCTTTTGCACTTGTAATTGTGTTTCTTTGGGCTTTTTCTTGGTCAATCTCGATAGGGTTCTGCCAATCTTGTTTATCCTTTCAAAAAATCAGCTTTCTGTTTCACTAATTTTTTCTGTATTTTTGTCTTCTGTGTCTCATTTGTGGGCTTTTACTTTGGTGATCTGAATTCTTATGCTGAAGTTACGGTTTTGGTGGTCTTGCCTTTCTAGCTCTTTTAGATGACTTGTTAGGCTGTTAACTTGTCATCTTTCTGTTTCCTTGATGTGCGTTCATAGAGTTATATATTTCCCTCTTAGTAGTAATTTCATGGCATCTCAGAGGTTTAGGTAAGATGTGTCTATGCTTTCATTTGTTTCCAAGAACATGGAAATCAGAGCCTGGTGTCAAGATGCAGTTCTGTTGTGATTTCTGTGTTGACCCAGAAGTCATTCAACATTATGCTGTTTAGATTCCATGTCTTTGTATGTTTTGGGGAGGGATCTTGCTAGTGATGATGTTTATTTTTATTTCACTGTGGTTGAAAAGGTGCATGGTAGCATTTTGATCTTGTGAAATTTGTTTATGCTTGAGTTATGGCCGAGGATGTGGTCTGCCAGGGAGTACAGTCCATCTGGTGATGAGTAGAAAGTATATTCCACGGTTGTTGGGTGGAGTGTTTTGTATGTATCAATTAAGTTCATTTTGTCAAGTGTCAAGCTGAGGTTCTGGATCTCATCATTAATTTTTTTCCTCAGTGATCTATCTAGGGCTCTCAGTGGGGTATTTACTACCCCATTTTTGATTGTGTTAGAGTCAATGTCCTGTTTTAGCTTACTTAGTAGCTGCTTTATAAATCCTGGTGCTCCTGCGTTGGGTGTATATATGTTTTGGATAAATATTTCTAACTGATGAATTGAACCTTTATCATTAGGTAGTGTCTTTACATATACTTTTAAATTTTTAAATTTATTATTTTTTAAAGATGTGGGGCACAATTCAGGATTAGGTATGCAGGTGGTCATTGTACAGGTAAAGTTTTGGCCTAACTTTGGTCCCCACTTTGCCTGGTTTGAGATGAGGTACCCTTATTAATGTTAAATATCCCACTCCCCTCTCAGTTTCCAGCTACTGCCAAAGAACAAAGGAAGATAAATAGAAGAAGGAAAGAAAAGAGAAAAGCAACCAATAAACAAAGCAACCAAACAAGATCATTAAACAAATAAACCAATATTGCCACTAGCCTCCTTGTTGGTCATTTCTGCTGCCTGCATCTATCGCCCAGAAGCTGGCTCAGGATAGAGGGTGGATCATCTGGGATTCCATATCTGCCATTACCCACTAGGGCTTGTGCACTAAGGGCAATGTTCTTTGAGGTCACAAAAAGCCCCCCCCCACAATGCAACATGGAAATCAGCGCCTGGTGTCAAGATGCAGTTCTGCTGTTCTGCAGTCATTGTCCTGGAGTACTTCTGTCCATTTAGCAATATGCTGACTGTGAGTTTATCATATATGGCTCTTACTATATTGAGATATGTTCTCTCTACTCCTAGGTGATCAAGGGCTTTTAACAAGAAGGGGTGCTGGATTTTATCAAAAGCTTTTTTCTGCGTCTAGTGATACAACCATGTAGTTCTTGTCTTACAACTGCTGATGTATTTATGGTCTTTCAGATGTTGAACCACTCCTGCATCCTGGAGATGAAGCCCACTTGGTGACGGTGGATGATTTTAGAGATGCGTTGTTGGATCCAATTTGCTAGATTCTTGTTGAGAATTTTTACATCTACATTCATCAGGAAAATTGTCCTGTAGTTTTTTCTTTGTTGAATCTTTACTTGGTTTGGGTATCAATGTGATGTTAACTTCATGAAATGATTTGGGGCAAGTTCTGTCTTTCTCAATTGCCTGCCTTCCTTCCTTCCTTCCTTCTTTCCTTCCTTCCTTCCTTCCTTCCTTCCTTCCTTCCTTCCTTCCTTCCTTCCTTCCTTCCTTCCTTCCTTCTTTCCTTCCTTCCTTTTTTTTTTTGAGTTGGCCTCTCACTCTGTTGCCCAGGCTGGAGTGCAGTGGCATGTTGGGCTCAGTTGGATCTTCCACCTATGCCTTCCAAGTAGCTGGAACCACAGACGTGTGCTACCACACCCAGCTAATTTTTTAATTTATTGTAGAAATGAGATCTCACCAAGTTGCCCAGGCTGGTCTTGAATCTTTGGGCTCAGCCAGTCCTCTCGCCTTGGCCTCCCAAAGTGCTGGAATTACAGGTTTAAGCCACCGTGCCCAGCCAACCTCAATACTTTCAATAGGATTGGTATCTGCTCCTTCTTATATGATTTTTAGAATTCCATTGGTAGGCCATCTGGTCCAGAGCTTTTTTCCTTTGATAGCTTTCTTATGACGTGGTGGGTTTCCTGAGTTGTTATTTGTCTATTTAGTGCCTCAATTTCTTCTAGTTTCAACTTTGAGAGATTGTGAATATTCTCCATTTCATTAGGTTATTGAGTTTGTTTCCATACATGTGTGCATAGTAATCTCCAACAATGTTTTGTATTTCTTTGGGTTAGTTATGATTTAATCTTTTGCATTTCTGATTGTGTTTATTTGTTTTTTTCTCTCTTTTTCTTGGTGATTCTGGTTACGGGCCTGTCGATCCTGTTTATCCTTTCAAAGAACCAGTTTTTTGTTGTCTTGATTTTCTTCTATGATATTTTTTTGTCTTCTGTGTCCCATCTTTGGGCTTTTGCTTTGGTGATCTGTATTCTTCTGCTGAAGTTAGGGTTTTGGTGGTCTTGCCTTTCCACCTTCCTTAGGTGATTTTTTAGACTGTTAACTTGTGATTTTACTATTTTCTTGATGTGTGTTTGTAGAGTTATAAATTTCCCTCTTAGTATGTTTTCACAGCATCTCAGAGGTTTTGGTAAGATGTGTCTTCATTTTCATTTGTTTCCAGGAATCTTTTAATTTCTGCTTTGATTCTGTGTTGACTCAGAAGGTGTTCAGCATCATGCTGTTTAGTGTCCATGTCTTTGTGGGTTTTGGGGGAACTTTGTTGGTGTTGACATTTATTTTTATTCCACTGTTGTCTGTGAAGGATCAGGGCAACATTTTAATCTTATGAAATTTGTTTATACTTAATTTATGGCCAAGGATGTGGTCAATCTTGAAGTATGTTCTATGTGTTGATGAGTAGAATGTATATTCCATGGTTGTTTGGTGGAGAGTTCTGTAAATATCTTTTAAGTCCATTTGGCCAGGCGTCAAGTTGAGGTTTCAGATCTCCTTGTTGATTTTTTGCCTCAATGATCTATCTTGGGTTGTTAGTGTGGTATTTAAGTCCCCACTTTGATAGCATTAGAATCAATGTCTTTTTCAGTTTACCTAGCAGCTGCTTTATAAAAGCTGATGCTCCTATATTGGGTGCATATGTTTAGGATGGATGTTTCTTTTTGATGATGGAATGAACCTTTTATTATTATGTAGTAACCTTCAAATTAAAAAATTTTTTTGATAACTTAAATGTTATTTTGTCTGATATTAAGTTTGTGACTCCTATTTTCTTTTGTGTTCATTAACCTTAAAATTTGTTTTCATCCTCTATCTTTGAGTCTGTGAACGTCCATTCTGGTGTGATGTGTCTCCTGAGATAATATATTGTTGCATTATGATTTTTTAAATCCAGTTTTCCATTCTATGTCTTTTCAGTGGTGAATTTAGTCCATTCATATTCATATTCAGACTGGTTATTGAGATGTAAGAGTTTATCCCTGTCATGAGGCTCTTATAGAGTGTGTGTGTGTGTTGTGTGTGTGTGTGTGTGTGTGTGTGTGTTTTATTTTTGAGTTGATATATGTGTGTGTTTTCAATCTTGCTGTCCTGATGCATGCTTTATTGATTCTGTGCTTTCCTGCATTATTGGGAGAAATGTGGTCATTCTTTATTTTGTTTCTTCTGTGCTTAATACGTTCTTAAGTGTCTCTTGTAGAACTTGTCTGGAGGCAGCATAAAGTCTTAGGGATTGAATGTAAGAGAATGATTTTAATTCTCCATCGCTGATGAAGCTTAGCTTAGCTGGATAGGAAATTCTTGGTTGGAATTGTTTATCTTTGAGAACTTTGAAGTTTGAACCCCAGTCTCTTCTAGTCTGCAGCTTTTCTATAGATAAGTCTGTTGGTATTCTAATTGGTCTTCCATGGTAGGTAGTCTCTCTCTCTCGCACTGTTTTTAGAATTTTTTCTTTTAAGTGACTTACTATACGAGTGAGAGTTGATCTTCTCATTTGATGATCACTTGCAGGGGTTCTCTGTATCTCTTGTGTCTGAATTATCATGTGTCTGATGAGATGTGGGAACTTTTCTTGGATGATCTCATGGTATGTTTGTTCTAGGCTGCTCTCCTTCTCCCTATCTGTTTCCAAGATACCTACTAGGCATAAATTTGGCTTCTTAATATAGCCACACATCTTCTGAAGACTCTGTTTCTTTTTTTAAGCTTACTTTCTATGTTTTTCATAGATAGGGTTAGTTCCATATTTTGACCTTCAAGCTCTGAGATTCTTTGTTCTGCCTGGTTTCATGCTTGCCAGTTTATTATTTATTTTGTTTACTGTATTCTTTATAACTTGCCTCTCAATAATTAATTCTTGTATGTTTCCTTCTTGATTTTCTTGGTTCTTATTCATTTTCTCCCACCATTCCTTGATCTCTGCACTTGTGACCTGAGGCCAGTCCATCTGGGTGCTCTTCATTATTTGCATTTCAAAGTTGCATCTCATGGACTAACCATTTTGCACTTTGAGGGAAGCCTGTGTTTTTCCTTTAATTTCTCTTCATTTGTGATATTTTTTCCTTCACTTTTGTTTGTCAGTGAGAGAGGGAGTAGTTTCACTTCTATTTGCTCACACCCCTATTCTTTCTTTGATAAAACCTCAAGATTAGTTTGATTTTGAAGCTGGGATGGGGGTGGAGAGTTGTGTTGTGCTTTTACAGATTTGAGATTTGAATAAGGTGTGTTAGGGGGTGCTAAGATTCAAATGCATCCTGTAGATCACATGTTTGCTGATTGATGTGTGGGCCCCCACTGGTCCACTTAAAGTATGTCCACACCATAGGAATGCATGTATCTCCCCTGGGTACAAAACAGCATGATGGAAAGGAGGGAATTAAGAAAGAGAGAATGAAGAGGGGGTGGCAATGAAGAGAACAAAGAAGAGAAGGCAAAACATACAAAACAGCAAACAGACAGACAATCCAAAAGAGAGAAAAAAAATAAACAAAGAAACTAAAATCAATAGTATGAGGAGATTTTCACAGTCAGATATACCCTTATTCGAAAGAAAGGAGAAGAGGTAAACCAAAATTAAATACCCAGTTCTAACAAGCTATATTTTAAAAAAGCAAGTAGTCTCTCTCTCTGCGCACACACACACACACAACTTTTGTAACTCTTGAGCACCCTCTTGTGGCAGTTTCCAAGACTTTGGGTTTCTTATGGGTGTGACACAAGTACCGTTTCTCTTAACTTGGGGCAGAAGGAAATGGTTTCTGACTTCTACATCTGTCCCCCTGTTTACACCATGCAGTTGAGAGGATGCTGAAAACTGCCCCCAGATGATCCACCTATGTTCAGCCCTCTCTGTGAGTGCTGATCAGGATGCTGCCCACCTGAATCATACAACTTGCAAATCACCAAGAGAAGGGTTCTGGGTCACTGTAAAATTCACCACCACTCATCTGCTGTGAGCTGGGGCTGGGTTCTTCAGTTGCAGCTGCAAATCACAAATGCTTCTGTTGGAGGATGGGTTGCCTGGGTCTCCTCGGTGGGTCTGCTCCTCTGGGGATACTGCACCCAGGGGATCCTCTCTCAATTGACAGTGATCAACCTCAGAGAGGTGCTGAATTCACCCTTCAGTATCAGGGAGTAGCTCCTCTGTTCGCTTGAGCAGACCAGAGCCTGTCATTGCCCAGGTACCAGGGCAAACATGGTAGGGCTGTATCTGTGTCGTGTCCTCAGCTGGGAATTGGTCATGGGTTTCTCTGGTGTATTTTCTTCATGGTTCTTGCTGACAGTGTCTGATCTAGTGCTGAAGACTGCAGTTGTGGGAGACACCTCCAGTGGGTGATTTTTGCCATTTCCTCCCTTTTTCCCCATGTAGTGCTGCAGAGATGATTTCTTCCTCCGGACCATAGAGCATGCTGGGGTTCGAGTAACCTCATGGGGCAGTCACCTAAGTAGGAGAACTCAGGCTGCTTGTCCCACAACTCCACTCATCAGACATTTGCTTACACTCTAGCATGTACATTCGTCCATATGCCCATTTACTTATGCAGAGACTCACCCTGATCGGATTGACTTCATCACCATCTTGGAATCCCCACTGTTTTTGTTTTCATATGCATTTCTGTACTGTCATTTCCTGGTTTGTGAAAAATTATGCTGATAATTTTATGAGTGTTGTACTGAGTCTGTAGATTGCTTTTGGTAGGATGGACATTTTGCCCGTATTGGTTATTTCAATCCATGAGCATGGAATGCTTTTTCTATTTGTTTGTCATCCTTGATTTCTTTGTGCAGCATTTTATAGTCTTGTTGTAAAAGTCTTTCACTTCTCAGGTTTGGTGGATACCAAGGTATTTCATTTTGTGTGTGTGTCTATTGTGAATGGAATTGTGTTCTTTATTTGGTGCTCTGTCTACTTGTTGTTGGTTTATAGGAATGTAACTTTGTTTTGCATGTTGGTTTTGTAACCGGAGACTTTACCAAAGTCATATATCAGTACAAAGAGACTTTTGTTGGACGCCCTAGGGTTTTCTAGGTGTAGAAGAGTGAGAGCTTAACTTCCTATTTGAATACCCCTGATTTCTTTCATTTGTCTGATTGCTATGGCTAGAACTTCAAGCACCATGTTGAATAGGAGGGGTGAGAGTGAGAATCCTTGTCTTGTTCTGATATTTAGGGGAAATGCTTTTAGCTTCTGCCCATTGAACATGCATGGTTATCATAGATGTCTGTTATTGTTTTGAGGAATGTTTCTCTGCGTAGGTGTTCAAGTATTGTTATCAAGAAGGGATGCTAGATTTTGTCAATTGTTTTTCTGCTTCTAATGTTCTAATCATGTGGTTCTTGGTTCTACATCTGTTAATGTGCTGAATTATGTTTATGGTGGTCATGCAAACGTTGGACCAGGACTGCATCTTGGGAATAAAGCCTCCCCAGTCATGGTGGATGATCCTTGACATTTGTTGTTGAATTCCATTTGCTGTAATCTTGTTGCGAATTGTTGTGTTATGTTCATCAAGGAGATTGGCCTTTAATTATCTTTCCTTTTTGGGTGCTTGCCAGCTTTGGGTATCAGTATGACATTATCTTTGTAAAAGGAGTTGGGGAGAATTCCATCATCCTTGATTGTCTGGAATGTTTTCAGTAAGATTGGTATTATCTCCTCCTTGTAGGTCTTGTAGAATTCAACTGGGAATCCGCCTGGTCAAAGGTTTTTTATGGTGAAAAGATATCTTGTGATTGAATCGATGTCCTGGAATGCTGTCGGTCCTTTGAGAGTTTCAATTTCTTCTTGTTTCAATCTTGGGAGGTTGTGTGATGCCAGAACATCTTCCATTTTCTTTAGATTTTCTAACATATTTGCAAACAGTGTTCATAGTAATCTCTGATAACCTTTTGAGTTTTCTCAGTGCCGGTTATGATATCACCTTTTTAATTTCTAGTTGTGCTTACTTAGACTTGTTCTCTCTCTATCTTAGTCAATATGGCCTGAGGTCTGTCAACCTTATGTGTCCTTTCAAAGAACCAGTCTTTTATCTTGTTGATCCTTTTTAATGGTATTTTTGTCTTCTATATCCTGCAATTGTGACTATCTTACTGATTTGGATTTTTCTGCTGAAATTAGGAGTTAGATGATCTTATCTTTCTAGCTTCCTCATGTGTGGTGTTAGGCTGTTTACTTTTGATCTGTTTTCTTGATGTCTATCTGCAATACTATGAATTTTTCCTTCAACACTGCTTTCATGGCATCCCAGAAATACTGATAAAATGTGTCTTTTGTTTGTTTCCAGAAATCTCTTTATATTTGTGTTGATTTTCATGTTGACCCAGATGTCTTTTTGTGTTTTGAGGAGATCTTGAGGATGGTGATATTTATTTTTTTATCTAAAAGATGCATGGTACTATTTCAACCCTTTGAAATTTCTTCACACCTCATTTATGTCCATGAATGCATGTTGTTTCTATAAAGAGATGAAATTCCCATGTTAGATGCTTTCCTTATGCTAGGAAGAAAGGCAACATCTAAACCATTGAGGATAAGAAGTTGAAACCAAGAAAATTATTTATAGACCCTGTTAAAGCACTTTTATCTTTTAAGCCTCCCAAATAATTTAGTTGCTTCTTCATAACTATTCTTTGTTCAAGCCAGTATGTAACTAAATCTAACTGCTTCTCTGAATTTCATTTTCTTATAAGGCCTCTCATGTCACAAAAAACTGAATTATGTTTTTCTCCTGTTAATCTGTCCTATGTCAACTTAATGCTGAGACTCAATTCTAACCTAGAAGATGCAGATGGAATTTTCATCCTGTAATGATTCAAAGTAGTGAACTAACATATGATGATTTGACCTGGATTTTCCAACTGGGTAAACCAAAATAAGCAATCTTGAAATGCTGCCCAACAAATAATTTCTTTATTTTGATTCCACAATTGCCCTATAAAAAACATGACTCTGATACTTTGTCATTGTAACACTAAACATATTTCAGTTTGGTGTTTCCCAATTTATGAATTTCTTCTTCCTCATCTGCACACTTTAAAAATGTATTGTGTTTCTGATATTTCTTTATATGAATGTTTTAGATATGTATGAATAGATATGTAAAAGCATACTACACTCATCTTATTGCAATTTGCAGATTTTTTTTTCAAATTGAAGATTGTAGTATCCCTATGTTGTGCAAATTTATTTCCACCATTTTCCAGCACCATGTACTCACTTTGTATCCCTGTGTCACATGTTGAAAATTCTCACAATATTGCAAGCTGTTTAATCTGTTATGGTGATCTATGATCAATGATTTTTGAAATACTGTTGTTTTGGGGCATCATGAACGGTGCCTATATAAGACAGCATACTTAATCAATAAATGTGTGTCTTCTCACTGCTTCACCAACTCGGTGTTCCCTTGAATCTATGTCTCTGTTCTCAAGCCTCCCTAATCTTTGAGACATTACAATAGTGAAACTAGGCCAATTAATTACCCTACAATGGCCCCAAAGTGTCCCAAGTGAAAGGAAGAGTTGCACATCTCTCACTTTAAATTTTAAAGGTAGAAATTTTTAAGCTTAATAAGCATTGGGTTTAGTGCATAATGCTTGATTCTAGCATTTTGAGAAGCTGAGGTACGAGGATAGCTTGAGCCCAGGAGTTTGAGTCTAGCCTGGGCAACAGTGAGACCTCTTCTCTGTTAAAAAAATATCCTTTCCTCTCTTCAAGTGTGGAATCAGCAGATGCAGGACACTATGGGGGAGGGAGGGAGACATGGAAGAGAAAGGCGGGCATGTGACAAAACACTGGGTACTTGGTCCAGTATCTGGGGGAGAGACTGTCAGCTGGAAGACCAAACTTCATCTTCATGCAGCCAACTTGTGTAGTAAATCCCCACTTGTACCTGCACACTATGGAAAACAAAATTTTTTTTAAATTAAAAAAAAAATTAGTGAGAAAGACAAGTTGAAAGCAATGATAGGCCAAAATCTAGGCCTCTTGTGCCAAATGGTTAGCTAAGTTATAAACATAAAAGAAAAGTTCTTGAAAGAAATTAAAGGTGCTACTCCAAGAAGTACACATATTATAAGAAAATGAAAGAGACTTCTTGGTGCTATGGAGAATGATTTCTTCTTCTATACAGAAGATCAAATCAACCACAACATTCCTTAAAACCAAAGCCTAATCCAGAGTAAGGCACTTTCTCTTCAATTCTATGAAGGTTGAGAGAGGTGAAGAAGTTATGGAAGGAAAGTTTGACTTTAGCAGAGGTTGGCTCATGAAATTTAAAGAAAGAAGCCGTCTTCATAATATAAAAATGCAAAGTGAAGCTTCAAGTGCTGAAGTAGATGCAGAAATTTCTCCAGAAAATCTAGCTAATTGTGACTACACTAAACAAAAGATTTGCAATGTAGAATAAATGCATAGTGGAAGAAGATGCCATCTAAGACTTTTCTAGTTAGAGATGGGAAGTCAATGTCTGGCTTCAAAGTTTCAAAGGACATTTTGACTTTCTTATTAGGACTAATGCGGGTGGTGAATTGGAGTTGGATCCAATGATCATTCTACTTCAAAAGTCTAGGATCCCTAAGATTATGCTTAATCAATTCTCCCTGTGCTCTATAACTGGAACAACAAAGTCTGGATGACAATACATCTGTTTACAGTATGACTTACTGAATATTTTAAGCACAGTGTTGAGAACTACTACTCAGAAAAAAAGATTCTTTTAAAAATATACCACTCATTGAAAATGCACTTAGTCATCCAAGATCTCTGATGAAGATGTACTAGCAGACTAATGCTAGTTTCATGCTTGCCCATACAGCATGCAGTCTGCAGGCCATGGATCAAGGCATTATTTCAGCTTTCAAGTATTACTATTTAAGAAACATGTTTTGTAAGACTCTAGCTAACATACAGCGATTCTTCTGATAGATCTGGCAAAGTATACTGCAAAATCTTTGGAAATAAGTTGCTATTCTAGGGCCATTAAAAACTTTATGATTCATAAGATAAGGTCAAAATATCAAGAGTAACAGGAGTTTGGAATCAACTTCTTCCAAACCCCATGGATGACTTTAAGAGGTTCAAGATATCAGTGGGGGAAATAGACAATGAGCTAGAATTGGAAGTGGAACCTGAAAATGTGACTGAATTGCTCCAATCTCAAGATAAAACTTTAACAAATGAGGCACTGCTTCTTACAAATGAACAAAGAAAGTAGTTTCTTGAGATGGAATCTTCTTCTGGTGAATCAGAAGCTGTGAACATAGTTGAAATGAAAACCATGAATGTAGAATATTCCAAAAACTTAGTTGATAAATCAATGGTTTTGAGAGGACTGAATCCAGTTTTGAAAGGAGCTGAACTGCGAGTAAAATGCTATCAGAATTGCCACAGCAGTAGCCACATTCAGCAACTACCACCCTGATCATTCAGCAGCCATCAACATTGAGAAAGATCCTCCACCAGCCAAAAATTTACCACATTCTAAAGGCTCAGAAGATAGTCTCCTTTAACAGTAAAATATATTTAAATTAAAGTATGTAATTGTTTTAAGACATAATGCTATTGTACACTTAGTACAGTATAGTGTAAACATAACTTACAAAAAACTAAAAAAATTGTGTGTCTTACTTTATTATGATATTTATTTTATTGTGGTTGTGTGGAACCAAAGCAGCATTACTTTTGAAATATGCCTGTGTGGGAAAATCTATACCTCTATATCTGTATTTGTATCCCTATATCAGCTATCTCTATATCTGAATCCATATCTTCATCTATATTAGAGAAAATGTTTAAAATAATAAATGCACTTGTTTAATAAAAGCACGGAGGAATACCCAGTTACAGAAAAATACTTGAAATATTCTTGGCTTATACAACTTTCCTTACATTAGTGCTGTGAATTTACTATTTTCTATGTGCCAAGGAAACTGAAGCCAACTGGGAGAGGTATTAGGAAGAGACCCTGTGAAGCCTTTTGAGACAGGGAGGAAAAAATAAAACTGGCAGGAGTATGCTAAAGCATGACTGTGCAGTGTCTATTTCTGACCTCCTTTCACTTTTGCCTCAAACATCTATCCTCAAGTTCAGGTCAGATTCAGACATGCCTCTGCTAATGCTTTAAATAGCCTGGATTACTTTCATTCTTAATTTCAGTTTTTATTCACTTACTTATTTAAGTCAGAGTCTCCCTCTGTCATCCAGTCTGATGCGCAGTGGCACAATCACGGCTACTTCAACCTCTACCCGCTGGGCTCAGGCAATCCTCTCTGCTCTGCCTCCCGAAGGCTGGGACTACAGGCTTGAAATACTGCGCCTGGCTCATATTCAGTTATTGCACTATCCCATTTGTGGAAATAATGAACCTCAGTTTTTGATTTGGGGTTTGTTTTTGTGTTTATTTTTGTTTTTTGCATTCATAAAAAAGAAACAGAAAGTGGAAGAGAGAAGGAGAGCAAGGGGTGAGCAAGCGGCAACTGAGAGCCCTTCTTGTACCTCTGGTGTGGTGGAGAAGGTATGTTCACTCTCTTTTCCATGTATCTTAGTGTTGAACTCAAGACTCGATTTCTGATTCAAAATGGCAACTGAAGAATGGGCCAGAAAGGCAGTACTTCTGCTGTCTGGCCTGCAGGGGTCTGTGGCTGGCTTCAGTTTGGGGGAGGCTCAGCTTCTCTACTTGGGCCAGTGACCACTGACATGTGACAGCCAGGCATGCTAAGCCCCCGTGGATGTGCTGCTCCCTGAACATGAACTCAGGGCTGCAGCAAGTGGAGTGGAGGGAGCCTTGGAGGGTGCCGGCCTGCCTGCCTCTATCAGGACCTGTTGCAGGTGCTGGGATGCAGTGAAAAGATTCCTGTTAAGGAGCTTTCAGGCTGTTATAACTTAAGGAGTTACTTTGTTTTCTCTCTAGAAAGTAGGCACATTTAGAAATGCTCTGTAAATCTCTGTGTAAAAATAAATTTATTCCTTACAGCACAGATCTTCCTTATAGCACTAAACTTTCTGTGTGTGTCTGTGTGGCTTTTGTTTCCTATAGCAACAGCAGAGTCTCTTGTAGCACTTGTTAACATACAATACGTAAGCCTGAGAGAGAGAGAGAGAGAGAGAGAGAGAGGAGAGAGAGAGAGTGTGTGTGTTGGATGAGGTGGGTGGGGCAGGGAGGGAGTGGTGAGTAGGGTGTAAAAATCTCTTACGTGATTCTTATGTTTATAAGCATTTGAAAACCATTCCTGAACAGGATCAAACAGCTATACTTTGTTAAATTGAAACTGAAAGCTCTGTGGTTCATACCCAGTTAAGAAACCAGAGACTTGGGTTTTATTAAGTTGTTTGTAGTAACAGCCACATTTTCTTAGATCTCTCTACACAGATATTTCTTCTAAGGAGGGGACTACCAACCCCAGCAATAATAATGTAGATGTTGTTATAGCCTGACCAGTTGCCTACTGTCCAGAAAAACTGAGGTTGATACAGCTGTCACAGTAGAGAAAGAGTTTAATTTGCAAAAACAGTTGAAGGAGGAGGATAGGAGTTATTTCTCAAGTCCTCCTCTCCAAGAATTTTAAGTGAGGGTTTTTAAAGGAATAATCTGATCGGCAGGGGACTAGGAAATGGGCACTGCTGATTGGTTGGAGATGATGTCATGGAGTGTCAAAACTATTTCTGTGTGTAGAGCCAGTTTTTGGGAGGGGGTGTCACCAGACTGGTAGGATCATCTTTGTGGTGTGTGTTCCAGGTCTAGGTGGGGACTTGGGTCCATCAGAGTGTTTAGTCTGAAAAACATCTCAAACAACATTCTTAGGTTTTATAATAGATGTTACCTATAAAGCCCTGGACCGAAACCATTGTAGAAGTAGTTTAAGAGTCTGATACACAGGAGATAGGGTTGAGGGAGATTAGACCTGCTTTTGCCTGTAATCAATCAAACTTTGGAATGTTATTAAGGAGATCTGTGCAGTCTCCGGTTATTTGTTTAAGGGAAAATATATTTGCCATACTTGGGGATCTCAAACTCCTGGCCTCAAGCAATCCTTCCACCTCAGCCTCCCAAATTGTTGGGATTACAGTTGTGAGCCACTGTACCCGGTCCAATAGTTTACTTTAAAAATTAAACTTTTAATGCAAAGATAATTCCAGTGAAGTCCTAAATGCCTTTCACTTATATTGATCGAGTGACATTGGCTTTCTCTCTCTCTCTCTCTCTCTCTCTCTATATATATATATATATAGTATATATAAAGTATTCTTATTTTTGAATTCTTATTTTCATTTATGAGAGTAGGTTTCAAAGAACCTGATGGTTTTAAGCTAGGTACTTCAGCCTGTATGTGAATTCTTAGATATCTGGCCATTCTCCTGCCCTCCCATTTGGGAAGGGAGCCTGCATTTTTTAGATGGACCTCATCCCACAGGCTCATTCCCCACTCCCTCCTACTCCCTCCTATTCACTATCCTAACCTGTTAGTAAAAGACAAGCACATAGGTCACCCTGATGTGTTGGAGAAGATGTTTTTGTATATGATGGTCATTAAAAAACTACTGCAGATAATTTATCAAAGAACTTATGGGATAATCAATGTCTTTGAAGAATTTTATTTTGCCAGTATATGTTTGCAGGACACGGAACAGATAAATAGTTTATTTGATTATCTAGACTTTTATCTTTTACTTTTTTTGGTGGTAAAATATGCATAACATGATGTATCATTTTAACTATTTTTAAGAGCATAATTCAATGACGCTAGTATATTCACATTTTTGTGCAACTATCACCAGAACTAGTTCATGATTCCAAACTGATCTCGGTATATTTAAACAATAATTTCCTATTCCCTTCACTTTTAGTCCATGGTAACAACTCTTCTTTTTTCTGTCTCCATGTATTTAACTATTCTTAGTATCTCATAGAGTTGAATCATGCAATATTTGCTTTTTACTCTCTGTCCTATTGATCCATGTTGTAACATGTATCATAATTCTCTTAATTTTTATGTCTGGATAATATTTTATTGTATATATGTTCCACATTTTGTTAGTCCACTTATCTGTTTTTTTTTTTTTTTTTTTTGAGTTGGAGTCTCACTCTGTCACCCAGACTGGAGTGCAGTGGCCGCTCTTGACCACCGCAGACTCGACCTGCTGGGCTCCAGCGATCCTTCCACTTCAGCCTTCCAAGTAGCTGGAACTACTACCATGCCTGGCTAATTTTTTGATTTATTGTCGAGATGAGGTCTCGCCAAGTTGCCCAGTCGGGTCTCGAACCTGCGGGCTCAGGCAATCCACTAACCTCAGCCTCCCAAAGTGCTGGGATTACAGGCTTAGCCACTGAGCCCGGCTCACTTATATGTTGACGGACATTAGCATTGTTTCAATATTTTGGCTGTTGTGAATAATGCTGCTATGAGCATTGGTGCATATCTACTTGCATTTCTGCCCTCAATTTTTGTGTGTGTGTGTGTAGACCCAGATATAGAATTGACTGATCAAATGTTAATTGTATGTTTGATTTTTGAGGAATCATCATACTGTTTCCCATTTTATAGTCCTATTAGCATTGCAGAAAGGTTCTAATTTCTCCATATACTGGCCAATTCTTTCTTTCTTTCTTTCTTTCTTTCTTTCTTTCTTTCTTTCTTTCTTTCTTTCTTTCTTTCTTTCTTTCTTTCTTTCTTTCTTTCTTTCTTTCTTTCTTCTTTAGCAGACACCCTACTGAATGAATGTGAAGTGGTACCTCATTGTGATTCTGATTTGCATTTCCCTAGTGATTAATGATATTGAGCATGTTTTATGTCCATTTGGCCGTTTCCATATCTTTTCAGAGAAATATCTATTCCAGTCCTTTGCGCATTTTTGAGTTGTGTTTTGGTTGTTGTTAAGTTATAGCAGTTCTTTATGTATTCTAGCAGACACATGATTCTCAAATGTTTTCTTCTATTTTGTGTGTTGCCTTTTTATACCTTTGATTCACAGGAGTTTTTCTTCAGGATGAAGTATGGCTTATCTATTTTTTTTATTTGTTTCCTGTGCTTTTGGTATCATACACAAGAAATCATTAATACAGGAATTTCAAGTTTGGAAGAACCTGGAAAGGGAAAGGGCAGCAAAATGACATGGACTTTTCTACCATTTTTTATATGGCTCTTTTTTCTTTTCTTTTTTTTTAATTTTTATTTTTTTGGAGTTGGAGTCTCACTCTGTCGCCCAGACTGGAGTGCAGCGGCCGCTCCTGGCCACTGCAGCCTCAACCCACTGGGCTCTGGCGATCCTTCTGCCTCAACCTTCCGAGTAGCCGGAATTACAGGCACACACTACCATACCCAGCTGATTTTTTGATTTATTGTAGAGATGAGGTCTCGCCAAGTTGCCCAGGCGGGTCTTGAACCCGCAGGCTCAGGCAGTTCACTCACCTCAGCCTCCCAAAGCGAGGGATTACAGGCTGAGCCACAGAACCCGGCGGCTCTTTATTCTTGATTGATCCTTTGCTTGGTTGCTGTAGATCTTTGCATTCCAGAGCTTCAGTAAGATTATTTTTATCCATATTCTCGTTGTTTTTTGATGTCTCCATGGAAGGAGAAAGGACTTAAAACTCCCTAATCTGCTATTTTGCTTAATTCTCCAAGTTTTTAATCCTGACTCTATGACATTCACTGAGTCTTGAATACTCATTTATCTAATTTGCCAACTGACAATAATCTCTGACTTGCAGGTTCTTGTATAAGTGAGATCTTATATTTAAGGTATGTATCATAAGGATTGGCATGGTGAAAGCTCCTATAATGGCAGCAATCACTTGGAACTTATTTTATTGCTATCCAAGCACAACTTTGGAGAAGATAATACTCCATGTTTCATCACTAATACCATTACAGATTGAGAGAATGATGGAGGAAGCCTTCTGCAATCTGCTAATGCTAAGTTACATGTCATCTGATAGAAGTAGTTGCATTCTTTATTAATCCTAAATTGATGGGTGTTTGCATAACTCTGAGGCAGAGGATAACTTTGTAATTTTATTTCTACCAGGGGGCTCTTCTACTTGGGCGTGTTGCCATGGCATCTGGACCTAAAATGTTGGCTCCCATTTGTCTCGTGGAAAATAACAATAATCACCTGTCAGTGAACCAGCAAGCTATAGAGATTCTTGAAAAGTTTGCTCAACCAGTGGTGGTGGTGGGCATTGTAGGACTATACCGTACAGGGAAATCCTATCTGATGAACCGTCTGGCAGGACAAAACCATGGTGAGTGGATTCCTCTGGCACAAGTCAATTACTTGATTTAAGCTATGTCTCAGAATCGGAGAATCCAACTCCTCTCAATAAGCCAACTTTCTCATTCTAATTTTAACCATCAAAACATTAACTTACTGTAATCTATTTCCATATTCTTTCCTTTACTTCCATTAAGGAAAATCTCTCCTACTAGTGCTCAGAATCCTACCTTGTCTTACAAACTGAAACTCAGGCTCCTGTAATTGTGTCTTTTTTCTTTCACATTATGTTTTGCTTTCTTTATGTGATATTCCCTTCGACATCTAAAGATGTTTGAATACATTTCACCTTGAAAATGCTTCCTGAATTTCACATACCATCTGGCTACCAACTCCTATTTTGTTTTTGTGTTTGGCTTTGTTTTAAATTGTTTTTCAATGCACAAAATGTTATCTCAATTTTATTTTTGTCGTTTTCCCTCTATGTCTCAGTCTACTGCTCTCTGACTTTGAACCCCTTTGAACTTTCAAGATTCCTTGTCACGGTTATCAGTGACCTCCATTATGTCTGATTCATGGATTCCTTCTTGTCTCCATCTTGAGCCCTTGCTTGGCATCACTCTCATATTTAATGTCCCTTGTATTTTGAAATAGGTGACTCACAAAGTAAGCCATTATTAACAAAACAGAGAGAGCACTATCTTGTATGCTAGTGGAGGAGTTACCATCCCAGAAGTCTGATCTTGTAGCTCAGGACTGTAGTGATCTCCTGTCAGTGTGTGCATTGCTTCTTTTTTTTCCATTGCAGGCTTTTCTCTGGGCTCCACGGTGCAGTCTCAAACCAAAGGCATCTGGATGTGGTGTGTTCCCCATCCCTCCAAACCGAATGTCACTCTAGTTCTCCTGGACACCGAGGGTCTGGGCGATGTGGAAAAGGTAAGGCAGAGATTCTCAGAAAGATTCTTTTTATTTTGTACTTTCCCCTTATCCTGTTCCCTTGTAAATTAACTACTGGAATCTATTTGTGAAGCCTAGAAAACCAACTATAATGAATGAGCCAAACTGTGTGTATTTTTCTCACCCTTAGACAAGAACAGATATCATGGCATTCTAGGTAAAATACTCTCTTATTTCTTGGCAACGGGGTGAACAATTTGGTTCAACTTAATGAAAACTCCTTGGGCATCTATGTTCAGGGCTCTAGACTGAGTAGATATAAGAAAGATGCTAGTGAATAAATAAAGATTCTGTCCTCTAAGAGCCTTTAGTCTCTCGGAGGAGACCACACATATGCTCTGAGATAAATATAGCATACCTGGGAAAAAGCAGGTTTTTCAGAGGGAAAAGAAAGGCTCCAATGCAATTCATGATCTCTGTCAATTTTATGGGAAATGCTGTTGCTTGGATGACCCTTTGGGGTTATTTTGTGATGAGACAAGGGCACTAGGCCTTTCTCCCTGGTGCTGATTAGATATCTGCCCTAAAAGCCCTTTTTTATTAAGAGGGCTGACACTCTAGCACTGTCATCCATCAGCACTTCTAGTACCTGGAGGAATGAGTTCTTCAATCTTGAAAGGTGATCCTGTGTTAGGTCTTTGTGGCTTATACTTGCAGTCCCAGACTTTTAGGAGGCCAGGACAGGAGAATCGCTTGAGCCCAGGAGGACAAGGCCTGCTTAGGCAAGGCCTTGAGTCTACAAAAAATAGAAAACAAAATTAACCAGGCATAGTGACACATACCTGTAGTCCAAGCTACTTTCAAGGTTGAGGCAGAAAGATCATCTGGGCCCAGGATACTGAGGCTGTGGTGAGCTGTGATGAGCTGTGATTTTGCCACTGCACTTCGGCCTGGGAGAGTGAGACCCCTATTGAAAATCAAAAAACAAATAAATGAAATGAAGAAGTTATGTAGACAGCATATCCCAGTTCTCACCATGTGCAGTTATGTATAAGGGTGCCTCGATCGGAAACAGGAGAGGTGTGAACACATTCTCAGGGGATGAGGAAAGGCTTCTGATCCACCTTCTGGATAAACACATGAAGTATGCATTTGGGAGTTGGAGTTAAGAGAATAAAGTTTCAATTTCTTGTTGGAAATTTCATCACCTACCCACAGATCATTCTGGAAGGCTTTGAGGTACTTCTTACTGGGTTGGTTCTTTAAAAGTATGTGTTTGCCTTAAAAAATACATTTTAACGAATAATTGGCATTTAGCTTCCTGAGAATGGATAAAATTAACAATTTTTTGTCTTATTTTGAGATTTATTTTGAAATAATATATAAATCTGTGATTTTCATTTCTGCCCAGGCAGAAGTTAAAAATTCTGTGTTTATTTTTCAGCTATAGTGAGGTATAATTGCCAAATAAAGATTGTATATAATTTGATATTTTAATACATGCATACTGGATAAAATGATCACCAAGACAATAATATACCTATCGAGACAAATAATCAAGTCACATAATATATTTATCACCTCTGTATTTAGTATACTTTTATTTTCTCTCTCTCTGTGATGAGAATGCTTAAGATCAATCCTCTTGGTATAATTCAAGTTAACAGTATATATACTATTTTCCTATAGTCATCATATATATAGTATTTTCCTATAGTACAGATAACTGATTGAAATAGTGGCTTCATTTCATTTGGAATCATACATAAAAGTGAGATTGCTGGTTCATATGGTAGTTGTTTTTTTAAAAAATATTTTGAGGAGAACTCATACCGTTTTCCATCATAGCTGTACCAATTTACACTCCAAACAATAGCATACAAAGTTTCCCTTCATTGAATATTATTGCCAACAATTGTTATTTTTATCTTTTTGGTAATAGCCATCTTAATAGATGTTAGGTGATATCTCCTGTTTTTTAAATTTGTATTTCCTTGATGATTAGCACCATTTTCTATACCTGTTGGCCATTTGTATGTCTGCTTTTGAGAAATGTGTATCCAAATCCTTCACTCATTTTTAATCGGATTAGTTGTTATTTTGTTATTGAGATGTATGATTTCCTTATATATTTTAAATAGTAACCCCTTATCAAATCTATGATTTTGCAAATATTTTCACTGTGTTGATTGTTTCTTTTTTTGTGCAGAAGTTTTTGAGCTTGATGCAGTCCCTCTTTTCTAATATTGCTGGTGCTTTTTTTCCATTTCCAAAACAGTGATTGCCAAATCAAGAAGCTTTGCTCCTGTGTTTTCTTCTGGTAGTGTAATGGTTTCATGTCTTCCCCCTCCTCCTGTCTAACTAAAAATTTGTATTCTTTGACCACATCTCTCAACCTTCCCCTACCTTCCATATCCTGTCCCCCTACCCAGCCCCAGGTAACCTTCATTTTACTTTCTACTACTATGAGTTCAACTTTTTAACATTCCACGTATAAGCAAGATTTGAAGTATTTGTCTTTCTTTGCTTGGTTTATTTAATTTACTGTAGTGTCTTTTCGGTTCATCCAAGTTCAGGATTTCTTGTTTATTTGTTTATTGTGTTGGGGTCTTGGTCTATTCCCCAGGCTGGAATGGAGTGGCAAGATCACAGCTCACTGCAGGCTCAACCTCCTTGGCCCAAGTGATTCTCCTGCCTAGTCCCTGAAGTTTGGACTAAAAGTATATGCCACCACAACTGGCTAATTGTTTTGATTTTTTTTAATGTTTTTAGAAACAAGGTCTTGCTATTTGCCTAGGCTGTTGATGAACTCTTGGGCGCAAGCTATCTTTCTACCTGGGTCTACCAAAATGCTGGGATTACAGACATGAGGTACCACACCCGCCAATTTTCTTCATTTCTTAAGGTTGAATAGTATGGGATTCTGCATATACACCACTTCAAAAACAATCTATTCATCAGTTGATGGAAATTTTTCTTAACTTTTAATTTTAAATATGTGACGTACAATTCAGGGTTAGGTATACATATGTTCATTAGGTAGGTACGCTTGTTGATGAGGTGTGCCCTCCCGCCCCCGCCTGACAGTTTCCTGCTACGACCAATCCTGCCGCCACCCATCTCTGGCATTTCCCACTACTGCCAAACCCTTTTTTATAGTATTACGATAGTTGTTCAAGGTCCACTTACGAGCGAGAACATCTGATACTCGAATACTTATTTTTGCGATAGATCACTCAGTTTATAGCCTCTAAGTCCATCCAAGGTGCTGCAAATTTCATGGAAAATTAAGTTGACTCTATGCCTTGGCTATTGTGATTAATACTACAATAAACCTTGGAGTGTAGATATCTCTTTGACATACTCATTCTATTTGCTTTGAATATATACACAGTAGTGGCATTTCTGAATCCTGTTTCTGGTTTTCACTTAAGTCTTTAACTAATTCTGAATAGGTTTTTGTGTATGGTGTACAATATAAGGTTCAAATTTTGCTCTTGTGCACGTGGATATCCAGTTTTCCCAGGACCATTTGTAAAAATAATATGCTTTCTCCATTGTGTGTTCTTGGCACTCTTGTCAAAGATCAGTTTACTGTTAATTCATGAATTTATTTCTGAATTCTTTATTCTGTTTTATTGGTCTATATATCTCTTTTTCGGCTAGCACCATACTATTTGGATTATTGTAGCTTTGAAATATATCTTGAAATCAGGAAATGTGACACTTCCAGTTTTTTTCTTCTTGTTTACCTTAGTTTTGGTTGTTCAGGTTATTTTGTGATTTTATTAAATTAAAGAATTTTAGATATATTTCTTTTAAAAAATCACAGAAATTTTTATAGGTACTTTAAAGCCATCTATCAAACAGTAATATGCTTCTGTCTAAATAGTTTTTTGTCATGAGTCCTACTTCTAAGAAGAATCCTAAGTGATTATTTATTTTTTTAAATTAAAGTTTGGAGAAAATAAAGGAATGAATAGGCTATTCCCTCTAACTCCAAATTCCCATATAGGATCTTCCAGAACCACATTGTAACTTTCTGATTTAAAGTTTTAAAACAAAGTTCATTAGAGAAAGAAGTGGGAAAAAGAAAGGAAGACATGCCAGAGCTGGCATCGACAAAAGAAACCACCCATATTGTACCTTTTAAATCTCAATGTTTGCATTCACAGAAAGTAGCATCTATACACACTGTTTAAAGTACAAATAATTTCTGGATTACTCTATAATTTTGACATTCTATAATTTACATAAACAAATTAACGTGGAAGTTAGTGCACTTCATCAACCTTGTACCAGAGCTACCTTTCCAGTCATATTTTCTGCATCTCCTCTCTGCTCAGTCAAACCAATTAACTCTATTTTTCATCTTAAAGATCCCTGAAATCTACACTCTAATCTTGTTTTGTGAGTCTTTCTACCTGCAGAATCACCTTCATGCCTTCAAATGTACATTCTGACAATTCTCTCTTTTTTTTCCCCCTTTTTTTGAGTTTTAGTCTCAGTCCGTTACCCAGGCTGGAGTGCAGTGGCATGTTTATGGCCAACACAGCATCGACCCCCTGGGCTCCAGCAATACTTCTGCCTCAGCCTTCCAAGTAGCCCGAACTACAAGTGCACGCTACCATGCCCGGCTAATTTTTTATTTTATTGTGGAGATGAGGTCTCTCAGAGTTGCCTGGGCTGGTCTTGAACCTGCGGGCTCAGGCAATCCACTCACCTCAGTCTCCCAAAGTGCTGGGATTACAGGTTGAGCCACCAAGCCCCGCCTGAAGTCTCTGTTATAGAACAGTGTTTATCACATAGTAAATGCACAATAAATGTTGCCTAACATAATCAAGCACAATTTGTTTTCCCCAAAATGCACTTCCAATAAGGTAGAATAATACTAACAAGCCCAATTAATGTACTGCCAAATATTAATTATGCAGGTACTCTTGTTGATGAGGTGTGCCCTCCCTGCCGTCCTGGCAGTTTCCCACTACTATCAATCCTGCCCCCACCCCCTCTGGCATTTCCTGCTACTACCAATCCCTTTTTAATAGTATTACCATAGTTGTTCAAAGTCCACGTACAAGCGATAACATCTGATACACGATTATTTGTTTTTGCGATAGATCACTCAGTGTATAGCCTCTAAGTCCATCCAAGGTGGTTCAAAGTTCATGGAAAATTAAGTTGACTCTATGCCTTAGCCATTGTGAATAATACTACAATAAACATTGGAGTGTAGATATCTCTTTGACATACTCATTCCATTTTCCTTGGATATATACACAGTAGTGACTCTTCTGAATCCTGTTTCTGGTTTATGTTTAAGTCTTTAATTCTGAATAGGTTTTTGTGTATGGTGTATAAAATAAGGCTCAAATTTTGCTCTTGTGCATGTGGATATCCAGTTTCCCCAGAACCATTTGTTAAAAGTAATATGCTTTCTCCATTGTATGTTCTTGGCACTCTTGTCAAAGATCAGTTTACTGTTAATTCATGAAATTATTTCTGAGTTCTTTATTCTGTTTTATTGGTCTATAAATCTCTTTTTCTGCTAGCACCATACTATTTTGATTATTGGAGCTTTGAAATATATTTTGAAATCAGGAAGTGTGACACTTCCAGTTTTCTTTTTCTTGTTTACCTTAGCTTTGGTTGTTCAGGTTCTTTTGTGATTTAATTTAATTTAATTTAATTTATTTATTTGAGCTGGAGTCTCACTCTGTCACCCAGACTGGAGTGCAGTGGCCGCTTCTGGCCACTGCAGCCTCGACCTCCTGGGCTCCGGCGATCCTTCCGCCTCTGCCTTCCAAGTAGCTGGAACTACAGGCACACGCTACCACACCCAGCTAATTTTTTATTTATTGTAGAGATGAGGTCTTGCCAAGTTTCCCAGTCGGGGCTCGAACCCACGGGCTCAGGCAATCCACTCACCTCGGCTTCCCAAAGCGCTGAGATTACAGGCTGAGCCACCGAGCCCGGCTGTGATTTTATTAAATTAAAGGATTTAAATATATTTCTTAAAAAATATCACAGAAATTTTTGTAGGTACTTTAAAACCATCTATCAAACAGCAATATGCTCCTGTCTAAATAGTTTTTTTTTCACGAGTCCTACGTCTAAGAAGAATCCTAAGTGATTATTATTTTTTTAAATTAAGGTTTGGAGGAAATAAAGGGATGAACAGGCTATTCCCTCTACCTTCAAATTCCCATATAGGACCTTCCAGAACCATATTGCACCTTTTTTGTTTAAAGTTTTAAAATAAAGTTCATTAGAGAAAGAAGTGGGAAAAAGAAAGGAAGACAATGCCAGAGCTGGCATAGGCAAAACAAACCGCCCACACTGAATCTTTTAAATCTCAATGTTTACAGTCACGGAAGGTAACATCTATACACACTGTTTAAAGTACAAATAATTTCTGGATTATTCTATAATTTTGACATTCTATAATTTACATAAACAAATTAACGTGGAAGGTAGTGTCCTTCATCAACCTTGTACCAGAGCTACCTTTCCAGTCATATTTTCTGCATCTCCTCTCTGCTCAGTCAAACCAATTAACTCTATTCTCATCTTAAAGATCCCCGAAATCTACACTCTGAGTTTGTTTTGTGAGTCTTTCTAGCTGCAGAATCTCCTTCATGCCTTCAAAAGTACATTCTGCCAATTCTTTTTTTTTCTTTTTTTTGAGTTGGAGTCGCATTCCATTGCTCAGGCTGGAGTGCAGTGGCACATTTATGGCCACCCCAGCATCGAGCCGCTAGGCTCCAGCAATCCTTCTGCCTCAGCCTTCCAGGTAGCCCAAACTACAAGTGAACACTACCATGCCCGGCTAACTTTTTATTTTATTGTGGAGACAAGATCTTGCAGAGTTTCCCAGGCTGGTCTTGAACCCATGGTCTCAGGCAATCCACTCACCTCAGCCTCCCAAAGTGCTGGGATTATAGGCTGAGCCACCGAGCCCAGCCTCTGCCAATTCTTTAATACTCCGTTCATGATTCCAGGAAGCTTTCATAGCACATACACTTTCTCCAACTTCATCGCTCTAAGTCTACTTTGATAGACATAATTTTAATTTAATATTATTGGAATCATGTACTATTTAAAAGTTCTACTGTTTATATACATTAATAAGATGTAGTCAGTTTATAAGTGTTATTATTTTTGTTGAATTCATTACTATGAATCTTTTTCTCTACTATGAAATAGTCATCTTGAGATTATTGTCTATTTGAAACAATTGCCATTTTAAAATTTACTTTTGTGGGCCCAGCATGGTAGATCACTCCTGTAATTTCAACACTTTGGCAGGCTGGGAGGATTGCCTGAGCCCAGGAATACGAGACCAGCTTAGACAACATAGTGAAACCTCCTATCTACAAAAGAAAAAAAAATTAAACCGGTTTGATGGTATGTACCTGGAGTCCCAGCTACTCAGGAAGCTGAGGTAGAAGGATCACCTGATCCTAGCAGGTCAAGGTTGTGGTGAGCAATGATTATGCCACTCTACTCCAGTCTGGATGACTAAGTGAGATCTCAACTTAAAAATAACTGCTTTCCTAAAACAAAGAATTTTGGGAAACATTGTTCAGATTCTCATAAATATTTGTTGAATTTATTTGGATGTGATTAAAATACCTGGTTATGCCTACAATGGTCTAATTTATATGTGCATGGCAAATAAATTCATGTAGAATGAGGAAATACTATCACCCATCATAAATACCTCATTGAGAACCAGTTGAGGAAAAATAGAACCCTTTGAAGACTAGAATCCTTTTACATGCAAGGGCTTTATGATCATAAGAGATATCACGGTAACAGTCAAAGATGTTATTTGCATTTTTGTCCAACTTCTATGTATAGTGAGTACCTTAGCCGAAATCATAAATAAAAGGTTGATAAGATAAATATCAGTGAATTTCTAAAGAATGCACTCCTAGGTCCTTTGCTCTAATGTGCTTTTTCTAATGTGCATTTTAGGCTAACCCGAAGAATGACTCGTGGATCTTCGCCCTGGCTGTGCTTCTGAGCAGCACCTTTGTCTACAACAGCATGGGCACCATCAACCACCAGGCCCTGGAGCAGCTGCAGTATCCTTCCAGGAACCAGATCACTATGCTTCACTGAGGTTACAGGAATGGAGAGCTAGTCTTTCCCTCCTTTCATTTAGTTCCCTTTGGTGGGGCAGAAGGGAATCAGAGAGTGTTCATAATATTTCTCATAAGAGAAATGTGTGAATTGCGAGCAGTCAGTTCATTTTCCTTAGCCAAGTTGTAGCTATGTGACAGAGCTCACTGAATTAATTAAGGCAAAGTCCTCCCCAAAACCTGAAGGAGTAGAAGATTCTACAGAATTTGTGAGTTTCTTTCCAGATTTTATCTGGACTATACGGGATTTCACCCTGGAGCTGAAGTTGAATGGTCACTATATTACAGAAGATGAATACTTGGAGAATGCTTTGAAGCTGATTCCAGGTATCAGAGCATGGCCTGGGTGGTGGGTGGTTCAGCCCAGGGTGGGATCACTTCTGGAGTTCCATCTGTATTTGAGACTAGAAATGAGGAATGGGAGGTGGGTTGAAAATCTCCAGGAACTGGAGTTTAAGTTCACTTCAAGAGAGTAGAACTTAGTGTAGAATGAATTTAATAGAAACAACTTTGTTCTTTGACCATTAGTCCTTTGTTCTTTGAATATTAGTCTGCATTCAGATTACAATGGATGATAAAACTTCCTAAACACCAGATCTTTGAGATCTTTCTTGTGCCTTCTGTATTTCTGTGTTTAACCAATTGACCAGATAATTGTATGACATGAAATTGCAAAGAAAAGTCTATCTAATAAGAAATATGTCACAATAAATAATAAAAAATATGCAATAAAAATATAGAGATATCATTTTTCTCATGGAGTGATATAACTTTTGAACACCTGTATGGTTTAATCATACAAAAATGACTTTCTAT